>OY728146.1:1552928332-1555428332 GCA_963277665.1 Viscum album | reverse complement strand
TGATCATTTGTTGATCCCATGATTAATATGTTATTTAATTTTCTAAAAAAATAATTCATGATAAAATAAACAACATAATTGTCTTTTAATACTAAACTTATATACATCCTTCTAATCTGATAGAGGAAAATGAAACATGTTTTTTTTCATGGAGGCGGTAGTCCTCACAATGCAAAAAAATAAATATTTTTTCTTAATAAATGCATATATGAATAAATAATGATAATAACATTTGAATAATTACAGCATATTATGTAAATGAAAATAATATCATTATAATAGTGAGTCTACAATTAATTTGAATGATGAAAATTAAGAATAAAACTAAGTTGATGATAATACCAATGTAAGGGACATAAATTTTCCATGGAAACCTTATTTGAAATGAGGGACTTATGCCATGTAATATTTATTTTTATCTTTTAATTATTGGGGAGGGATATAGGAAAATAAAAATTACACCGTTTCAGGAAAAAATTCGAATGATATGTGATAGTTGAAGTGGTTAATGTATCACCGTTTTAAATGTAATGATAAGGATAGTTATTGAATTACGTATTGAATTTCAATAATTATATTCAATTAATAATTTTAAAAATTCCTAAAAATGGAAAAATGAAGAAAGTGTATGAGGTTTTATTATCCCACAAATCAAAAATACATTTGGGAACATTTTTTAAAATGTTATTTCATTTCCCACTTTGTAAAATAAATATTTACCGTATTTACTTCTAATCAGGAAGGTAATTTTAACCTAATTAATTAAATTAATTGTCAAAAATTAAAATGAAATGATTAAAAGAAATTACCTACAAATTTAAAAGAGATATAACATTTTTATGTTTTAAATTAATATATGTTGTAAAATTAAATTTTATAATATCCATGGAATAAATTGTATTATTATAATATAGATAATATATATAAGGCTTACTTGGAAAGGCAAAAAAAAATCTCACTAGAAAAATACCTGACCAAGAAAAAAATTTAAGAAATGTTATTATATTAATGTTACATTTTAATTTGATATAAAAATGATTTCTGTAGGTTTTCTATTATCAATGATTATTTTAAAAATAATTTTTTATTCCTTAAATCTATAATTTATTAATTAAATGGTTTTATAAATTTCTGTGTCATTCTTATATTGTGAGGAATTCATATAATTTAAAATTTTTATGAAAACTTTATTTTCTGACAAAAAGTAAAAAAAATTTCAGAAAAATATAAAAAATATATGATTATATAATTTTGATATTATGTGGTAAAAATGAAGTTATTTTGGTCAATTTTATGTTATCAATGTACTTTTTTAAATGAAGGCTCTTTAAAAGGTCCATTGTATGATAGTTCAAGATATAGTTTTTTCTTGCTATATTAGTGTATTTCCTATTAAAATGTGTATTTCAGAATGTTAAGGTTGAGAGAATATTTTATAAGGTGATGTTAAAACAATTAAATATACAAAAATAAAAATATGAAAATAAAACTATGGATTTAATTATGAGACTCTATAAAACATCTACTGTTTCTAATTTTAATTGGGTTATTTTCCTTCCTATACTAAATTAAATTTATTTAATTAAAATCATATAACATTTATCATTTCATTATATTTTTAGTTTATATGCTAATATAGTGTTAAAATATCATGGAGTACTTATGTCAATCATATATGATTAAGATCTGTGGAATACCATAATGTTATAGAGAATTCATTGTCATGTTTTGAGTACAAAATGGAGATTTAACACAACATATCATCCCTAGAAAGATGTTTAGTCCAAGAGGATCATTCATAACATAGATTATATATATTGAGATATTTTTAAATTGTTTAAAAAATTGGATGGGATCACAACCTTTATCATGTAAAATTTTCATACAATAATAGATTTCACCCAATCTTTCAAATGACAATATATGAATACCAATATTCAACTACGTAAAAAACATTAAATATAATGGTTGTAATGTTGTACCATGATCTATCATTTGAAGAAATATTGTTCGAAATATATGATCACATAGATAATGTTTCAAGGAACAAAACTACTCTCTTATTTAGTATTGTCAAGAGGAAACATAAATTTAAGGAAGCTATTTGGGAACTTGGGGATGAGACGAGGTAGTATTTTCATTAGTTTTTTGTATCTAATAAGTAAAATAATTCCAAGGGGGAGTTTTAAATTATAATGAAGAATGTGAAGTGTAAATATTTTATGATATATTTCAATTGAACAAGATTTTATGTGTTTGATATATTTCACTATAACAAATAATGAGCGTAAAAAACTGAAATATACAATTGAAATATTTAAATGTGGATCTTATCACATAACCATTTAATTAGTGGTTATGAATAGTAATAAATAAATAATGAAAAATCAGGTATATATATTTTCCATAAGGACACACAATTTATTAATTCATAAAAAACATGTTCTCCATTTTAAATGAAAAATATAATATCATATGATGTTAGAAGACAAATTTCTCAATATAATGTACCATTCAATATACTATGTGTCTACATAACTAATGAACTCAAATTTTGACAAAATATTTTTGGTTTTGATGATAAAAAAATAATTATCATACATAAATTGACAATGAATTGGTTACAAATGAAGATAAATGTATTTAATGGTTAGAGAGATATTTTTTTCATGAGAAAACTATTTTTATTTCAAGAAATTTGTTTTATCATAATGAATTGATTCAAAAGCTATTTATGAATGATTCTCATTAATAGTGTTGATAATACATATAATAGAGTGTATTAAAAATCATCTAATGGTTTTTAGTAGTTCATTAATTTGAATAATTTATATTTTACATATAAAATTTTATTTATATAAAAACGGGTTTCATTGGTAATTTATCATTTATTTAGAAATGAATTTATAATATTTACAAAAATTGAATTTGGTAATTTTTTTACCATATTTCTGTCATAATTTATAAATTTATCAATGGGGGAAATTTTATTTTTTGACGTTATGAATACTAAATGAGGTGAAAATTCATTACTATAGTAAATTTTATGGGGGTTAAAGGGTGGGTAAACTAAATATATATTAGTTAAAATTAGATAAAATATTTTATAAATCCTATTTTATCAATTTATTTAGATATTATATCAAACCATTTAATAAATTGATCCTGTTTTAATCTTATGTCCCTTTAGAATGACTTTATTGTGTTTTAAAATTATTAATAATGACAAGTGTTCCACTCCCTTCACATTTAACGGAAAAACTCTTATATTCTATTATCCACACCACCTGATCCACTTATCATGACCAAGAATTAACCAAATACTCAATCAATCTTTATATCCCATTTCTTATATGTTCTGGTCTTCATAACAAACCACTTATAAGGATTAAGGTGTTACCAAAATGATGATTCATAATTAAGAGGTATATGTTTTTACTGACCTTTTTCATCTCCATTTCTCATTAGTCATATTCTTTGTAATCCATATCCATATTATCATAATGAAAATAGTATAATTAACAAAATAATATATTTTTATATTAATAGTACAACTATTTTTAACTCATTTATCTTTTATGGAAAATGAAAACGTGACTTATAGATGCCTTCGATCTACCATCACCGTGAACCAATAAATATTATTTTTCAACACTGGCTATCTAGGATGTTCATATTGATCAATATAATGTATTTAAATGATATTTATAACATTATAACTTTTAAATAAAATACATTATGTACCTTTTTATCCTATTATCTCTTGGAAAATGATAATATCACTCATTTTTATGTGTAGATAACCACCTACAGGAAGCGATTTGAATTATTTTTCATTACCACAACACAAGGAAGGTAATGAGGACATATATTTTTTTGAATATATATGATATTTAAAATGTAATTATAAATTTTTAAATATTAATTTTTATATAGCATTCTTTTATTCCATCTATTGAATAGTTTAATATTTACTCATATGTATATACGAATTACCATCTCCATGAAGTGATGTAATTTAGTTTTCATCATCACCCCGATATGGATGGTTGTAAAATTATATATAATGAATAAAGATTATATTTATTAAATTATTTAAATTTTATAGACGATTAAATCTTGGATAATGATCAAGTATTGTATCTATCAGACCATAACATGCATGTATTATGGACTTGTTTTCTATCAAATTATGACTTTAATGCAAATTTTTTAATAAAAATGTAATTGGAAAATATATGTTTGTTATATAATATAATATATAAATTAATGTGGTTCTACAATAAATGTATAATATTTTTTTATTTATTATATATGATATTTTAATGAATTTGAAGCATTACTGGACTTAATGTAAGGGTTTCTCATCAGGATTTTAGTTTTACATGACATATTGATCGTTCACTACATTTTTATTTAGTGCAGAGTATATAACTACAATTATTATATTTTATTACTATTTTAATGAATATTATTGAAAATTAAAAATAAAACTATGGTTATCTCTTTGATTAGGTCTTGATTTATAGATTACTAAAGTTGTAAGATTTTATGTAACATTATCATTAATTTTTAGTAATATTTATATTAAATATCTATTGAGTGAATGTTTATGATAATTATACTTTAATCCCCATATAATTTATTATTATATATTTTCCATGTAATTTAGACATATTTTTTCTGTTTACTCTATTTTTTACTTAAAATGATCATGAAAATATTTTTTAAAGAAAAAAAGAAATTATTTTATTTTTGGTTGATAAATTTTTTTATCCATGTTCATGTTCTTAAAAATTAATTATTAACATTTTTATCTATATGTAAATTTTTGGGAAATATCATATTTACTAACATTGGCTTTATTTAGAAATGATTAAGATGAATCTTATCAAAATTTTATTTATGAGCCAATTTTTACATTTATATATGTTTGAAAATAATTTTCTATTATAACATATATAAAATGAAGGTATTTTTCCACCACCATCAATTTACATTGATTAAATTATTATTTTACATATATCAATGGTAATTTGAATACAAAACTTGTTTAAATTATTTTAAAATATTTTCGTTTTAAATACAAACAAATAAATAGATTTTATCGAAATTTTCAATGAAATATTAAATTGTTTTTAAAAAATTATGTTTCATCCTTATAAACACCATTAAAGTATTTTTATTCTTCAATAGGGATATTATTTTTTGACACCAACAACTTTTTTTTCTCTAGATGGTTTAGGATGATGATGTTTTAATGAATATTATATGAAATTCATTTTTCCCTTTGGTTGATTATGTGATTATGAAATATTATATAATTACATTTCTTTTCATAGGGTAATAATATTATTTAATCATATATAATGTTATAATTTTATGGAATATTTCTATATGGTAATCATTATGGGATGGGTTGAATGAAAAATATCAATATCTGCAATGTTTTGGAAAAATTTATATATCTCATGAGATAAATCTGTTATGTATAAGTATATTTTCATTTTAAAAACATTATGAATAGACATGCTCTTATTATGTCATGATCAAAATTTGATTCTTTAACCTAGTTTTAGGTTAATTATTTTTATATGTCTACTTGATTAAAATTACATTATATATTGGTGTTTATACATGTTAAGAGTGATTTTATTTCCTATGTTTATTCTAGTGCCACATTACTATGATATGTTCTCATGTAATTACCCATGAATCATGATTCTGGATTCATGATTATATACATGTATTATATTGTAATAATAGACTTATTCCATGACTCATTATTTATGATATTTTCTATTTGGATACGATTTTCAAAATTTATATTTATATTCTCTTACCTCTGTTATTATATTTTGTCACATGTATCATGACTTCGGTTTGATGATTATACAAATGGATTATCTATGTGTGGATTATTTTCATATTATGGAATACATAAGAATGTACATTTTATGAATATGAATGTTTTTCTCTGGTAGTGACATATTGCAACGGAAATGATTTTCATCTCATGAGATACTACGTATAGTTAATAGGCTGTTATCATAACCACACAATTATATTCTATCTTAGAATTGTGACTTGGATAATTCTTTTGATGTCATGATTAATGACATTTCCACATATTTTTTATTCCATGAAATTATGAAATCATTGACTTACTCTGAGTTACAATGCTTATGTAACACTATTATTCCATTGTACATGTGTGTTTATTTGAGATATCATATTATGATGTCCTGATGAATGGATAAATTTTTTTATTCTTCTATATTTTTATTATGATATTTATCTACTTTTCACGATTTCTAATATGATTTTGATATAACCCTTGATATAATATTTATGATTTTTTACTTACTGAGTATTTGAGATCACTACTTTATTATGTTTTAATTCCATATGTTATGAACATGATTACAATATATGAAAAGAATATAAGGGAGTCTAGTAAAGATTAATTATGGAGAAATAATCACATGTATTGTATAATAAATCACATGTCTTTAGTCCTCAAAGACACTAGATCTGATTTTATAATTTTGTGTGATAATATGTGATATATAGTGTTTAACTTATGAAAATAATTTTAAATAAAGACATGTATTGATTTGGTCATCTCACTATTTATCGAAGTTAGAATTTAAAGAATGTTCTTTTATCACTGGACATAGGATTATGGGTCTATGGAGTAACACCATAACAAATTAGAATGTATTTCTTTTTAAATAATTTTTGTCTTTGATATACTGTATTAAAGGTAACATCGAGATAAAATGAACCATGATACAATATTATTACAATATTATTTACTATGATAGTAATAATGTAGAAATAAAATTGGTGAGTATGGTTATAATTAACTAGTGTATGAAATATATATATCTTAGTCATTGTAAATATATTTATAATTACTTTTTAAATTATCAATCAATTTATGTAAAATCACTTTATACATCAAAAGAATGATTTCTACAAATAAAATTATTAAGTTTTAAGAATAAATATTATGATAAATTCGTATAAATTTTATATATTTTATTTTATTAAATGATCATTTTTAAAATATGAAATTAAATTTATATTAGGATGAATTATGGATAATTTTAAAAAAATATATTTTCCTGTGAATTGGAAAAAATGAAGATTTTACTAAAAACTATATTTAAAAAGTTACATTTTTTTAAAATGTTATCAATGTAAAATATGTAATTATATCATTTAAATAATCAAATAAATTATATTGAAGTCAATATTCTATTTGAATTAAGTTTAAAAACATTTCTATAGGTAAAAATACATTTTATTGAAAAACAATTTTTATGAGGGCAATGCGTTTTTAACATAATAAAATAAATTGATCTCTATTGGTTAATGATACCAAATAAATTTTTATATTATTGAATCGAAAAAAAATTTAAACATTAACCAAATATTTATATTGGCATGGGATAATAATAATGCTTGTTTTATGCTTTAAAACTATGATTTTTTCTGAAAAACATTTACGAAAAATTTTATGGTGTTATTTTAAAATTATTTTCTCCAATTTATAGTTACTGAATTAGATAAAATAAATTGTATATTTAAAATTATGAGGTAAAAAATTGGAATATAGACGCTTTTTCTTTTTTTGCAATATGAATAATATCAGTGGTAAAATTAATCACCTTGGTAAAGGGAAAATTAGGTTAATCTATGTTAAATATAACTGATAAGGCCCTAATTTTTTCATATAATTTCTTATTGGATGAATTAAATTCGACACAAAAATCATTAATTTCTAACTTGAGTTATTTTATGGAAACTTGTTTGTCAAATTGTTTTATATGTTATTGAAATCAAAGAAAGTAACAAAATTTCACTCCCTTTGTTTTAAATATAACTTATGTAAAAACATAGGAAATCAGGATAGTAATAAATAAATATAAGTGTCTTTTTTATGCTTAATAAAATTATTTTCATGATAGAGAGTTATTCTTATTTTTAGTAATTATATAATGACTATAATTTCATAATAAACACAAATATAGTGTTTCCCCATTTAGAAAAGTAATATAATAAATTATTTCAAAATAATAAATTTATGATAATTTAAAAAATTTATGGTTTACCAATAATTTTATAGATCAATAAGACATATTATGGTTTTGTGGAATTTTTGTAGTTGAATTCCCCCTTTGTCTTGATGTATTTAACGTAAAAATAATTGATATTTTTAAAGTTGATAGAAAATTTATTTTATAAAAATATTTAATTTCATATAAATATTTAATTGGGTAAAAATTTATATTTTATGGTATACAATGTAATAAATTTCCTATTTTTTTTAAAAAATTTTAAACTTATAATTAAAAATTACTATCATTCAATATTGAAATAATTTCTACGATAGTAAAACCAAATAATGTTTTACTATGGGTTAATAAAAAATATGGTTTAATAAAAACATGTCTAAATTGTATTATTTATGGTATGAAATATCTATAAAAACTTATATTTTAATACCTATAAATTTTAGTGAATTTTTCAGTATAATTACTTTATTATAATTTAATATTTTCTGAAATTCCTGAAGTTCCCTCACATCAATTCACATGTTTACAACACATTATGAATTATAGATAAAAAACTATACACATTTAGATTTTAAATTTATCTATCCAAATTATATTTTTCATTGTCTTACCAAAATTCCAACCATTGATCCCTTTAGAGGATATAAAAAAGGAGTCATTTCAATGAAGAGGTAATCACCATATCTAATCACTTTATTTTCTTATCTTATTTACATACTATAAATCTATGAGATTTACCATAAAATAATATTTTGATTATAAAAAATATTCTTAAATGTTATAATGGGGATTAAAACACCATTGTATACCCTCATTCACATCAAAAAATAAGTGGAAGTATTACTCATTCATACGTTTGACTTACCATCTCCATGTAATGATACAATTTATTTTACGTAAAATTATTTTATGGATTGCTATTTTGATGGATTTAATGTTTATATATGGTAAAAATTTCATAATTATAATGATTTAATTATATTATTTTCATACATTCTTACCTTCCAAACTAATGGAAATGACAACATTGTTTTAGCATAACTATGGAAAACCACCTCCATTAAGTGATGTGAATTGATTTTCATTTCTATTATACATGGACAGTAGTAAGGAAATATATAATTAATTTCGGTGATATATGTGATATAATAATTCTATTTTAAAATATTATTATTATTTTCCTTTCTAACCCTCCGACCATCAAAAAATGAATGTTTTGTTAATGCGTATGAATGTGCAACTATGTACAAGAACTATAAAATTCATTTTTTAATATCTAATTTCAGTGAATGAATATGATTATGTTTATAATTAATATACATTATATTTTTTGCTAGATACAATGGAATCAGTATCAAAATACAAGGATCAAAACTACTGAACTTGAAAATACATGAAAAACTAAATAGATATCAACCGAAATAATGGCTATAATAAATAAGTATTAAAAAATGGGTGATAAAAAGTTATAAGTAGAATATATAGTGTCCGATATAAATTACTATAATTTTATAATATATGTATAGTAAATATATACTTATTATATAGGAGCCTACAACGAATGTGATGGAATTTATACAAATGATAATGTCTTTTCAACTTGCTTTAATTTTTATGGGACACATTCCCTACTCTGCACTAGTTTTCTTAA
The DNA here is from genome assembly GCA_963277665.1 of Viscum album. Classification (NCBI taxonomy): domain Eukaryota; kingdom Viridiplantae; phylum Streptophyta; class Magnoliopsida; order Santalales; family Viscaceae; genus Viscum; species Viscum album. The sequence continues at coordinate 1,555,418,597 of OY728146.1, read as the reverse complement.
AGTTGTGTGTATACTACCCATGAATTTATTTTATGATACTTCTTCTGAATATTATATGGATTTTTCATATCCATTTAAATTATTTCTTAATTGGTATTATGATTTGAATTATACCAAAGTGGTAAGGGATTTTTTGCCTCAATACTACAATAATCATGGGTTTTCATAATTTAATTTACATTAAAGAAATTATATGATCCTTTTTTTATGAATCCATTTAATTTAATTCTTCTATAGTTGTTTCCTCATATTATATCATTTCTTTTTTTCTTCCCCAAATTATTTAATTGGTTAAAAATTTCATTAATTTAAAATCTATTTTGTTTCAGTTATTATTCATAAAATCATTTTATTCAATATCAATGTTTTCTAAAAAATTATTTAAAGAACATTTTTTATTGCGATCCTCTGATTGTTTAATATAATTTTTAATAATTTTTGACTTTTGACAAAATAGTTCAAATATAATCTTTCTTTTCATTTTCCTAATGTGGTACTTTGTGATTTTAAATAAAAGGTGGGGAAGGAATGTTATGTTTAACTTATATGGAATGAACATATATTCCCATCAGTATGGTTATTTATTTCTATGAATTTTCGTTAATCTTTTTCAATGTTATTTTAAATAAATATTTTTTCCATCATAAATTAATTTTTTAAAAAATTTATATAATTAAAATTGTAAATGTAATTTTTATTTAGATTGTTTAAAAGACATTTTAATGTTATTTTTAGCCATAAAAGAAGAAATTTGTTCATTTAAATTATGTATTACTAGGGAAATAATCCATGAATACCATACTAATTATTTATCTGGATGGTTTATGAATATGGAGAAATGATATTTAGGATACCCATTTCATTTTAATGAGTCATTCTAGGATAAAATTATTATTAAACTCATGTGTTTTCATGTGTTTTGATATGATGAATTTTATAGGATCTTGTAGTAGACATATATATAATTTTCAATATGTGATGAGTTAGACCTATATAAACACTAATGTAATGGGTAAAGATTGATAACTAATGAGGTTGGTATGTTATTCATGTGCCTGATTTTATATTCTAAATTTTACTTATGTAATTTGATTTCACGTCCATAAATTTATGCATGGACCTAGGTTTCATATCTATACATTTACGCATAGACATTGATTTCTTATCCATAAGATTATGTGCGGATCTTGTTTCATGTATATATTTGTAGAGACCCAAAGAACGACGTACATGGAAATTAAATTACATTTGCGGAATACATAATACATAACAAAAAAAAGACACCAAAGGACCGTAATAGTTTATTGTCTTTGTAATCATGGAACATAATATTCTAATCTTGGTGAAAGATCTTCAACATCTCCCATAAAGATCATCCATTTTTTCTTACCTAAAACCTTTCTTTATATCCTATGGAAAAGAAAACATATAAAGGGTGAGATCAAATGCTCAGTAAGGGTATGCTTGGAGAGAATAAAACAAACCACATACATTTGAACTTCAAAACATTAACATAATGTTTAAACATCAAAATCGTGAGTTTTGAAATAAATCATGGCATTATGTAAGGAATAAGTCATAAAGGAACAAAAATCATGATAAAATATCATAGGAATACAACATTTAATTATGAATAAACATTAAGCACATAATATGATTTCCATAGTATCCAAGGCATTGCTGCCAAGAACATCTTTGTGGACAAAGTCCCTTTCTAAATCGAGTTCACTCCTTTTTCCAGTCCTGTATCACTGAACCAGATTAACTTACCATTCCAGCCATGTATATCTCATGAGATATAAATAATTTCCCAATATATTGGAGGGAGATATAGGTCCCACACATCTCATAATAAAATCATTCTTACGTGTTCCACAACATAAACATAAATCATTCATCATAACCCAAAGAGTAAAATGGGTTTTAAAGACATCATCCCATTATAACATAATCCATATAAAACAAAGGTATATCATTCCACCATAAGAAAATTGAAACCATGTAAATCATAGAGACAATATACTTGAAACATACACAGATGAAATAATGTCATCTTAGATGGAAAATGGTTTTGATAAAACACTTGAAATGAATTCTTGGGGAAAATATCCTTTCCTCTTCAGAATCATTTTCTTTTCACAAAATTAAATGAAATTTTAAAAGATAAGGAATTTGTTGAATATACTCAGGAAATCATGTAGAGTAATCTTCATGAAAATAAGACGTTATGAAACTATAAAAATCCATTCACGATGTAGAAGTGAAAAAAATATTCTCCTCGTACTTTTAACGGTAAAGTCAAAAAGTACAACATATGGTAAAACAAAGAAAAATCACTTCCACAACACAAATTAAAAGTCAAAAAGGGGTAAAAATGACTTTAAAAATACATGGATAAATATTAAAATCTTTATAAAAAACATTTTTATCGACATGGATGAAAAATATAACCCCAGTAAATACTTACGAATAAACAATATTAGATAAAAATGAGGATGGAAAAGTGATCCCATACTTCATGCCTGATATGGTTCATATGTATCTGAACCTCCTGTATAATGATTTAAATAATTTCATTGAATTATTATAGAATCATATTCATTGTTATGATATCATATACGGTTTACTTATGACTTTATATTACCTGTTCTTTTCTAAATTCCATGTTAAAGTAGTGTTTTCGGTAAAATCATTTCATTTATCGTACGTGTTTGGACTTGTTGTTCATGATAGTATTATTACTTATAGAATGATTTACTAAATTCAAGAATGAAAAACATTATTTATATATCTTATATATTCAGTATATATATATATATAATAGATAGATAAATGGAATGAAACACACCGTTCATGGAGACGGTAGGCCGTACGTATGCATGAACGCTGTTTTCATTTTCTTATTGACTTGAATGGAAGTAAGTAAATAAGATATACATATATACAGTAGTATTAATATGTTATATATACCATTATTATACATTTTATATACCTCATAATTATTCTCGAATGGCTAAAATGGATATTGAATCCCATCGCGTCGTGGAGACAGTAGTCCGTACATACGCACGAGCGATGATATCATTCCCATAATTATTGAATAGAATTAGAGTGAACGATATAATATCTAAGAATAAGTATGATTTTATAATAACAATATATAGTTATTCTTTACACCATTATACAGATCCAAGTATGGCGGTGGTGGAAAAACATAATTACACCACAGCGTGGAGACAATATTCCGTACGTACGCACGTGCGATGATTTCATTTTCCGTAGAATTAATATAAGGTGAAATGGGGATGATTCATATTTATAATATCATATAATTATATTATTGATACTGATTTTATTACTTTATAATGAAACAACTAAAGAAGAGGAAGTTGAGGAAGAAAGAAACTTGAAAGAATTGGTAGAAGATATTAGCTCTTCTTCGACGCACATCTTTTAAGAGTTCTCTTAAGGAACTAGAGTTGGTCTTTTGAGAAGACCAGAACCACCTGAATGTTACTAGGGAAGTGGAGAAGAGAAATGGTCAGGGTTTGGCCGATCATGAAGGGTCAAAGTGTTGTGAAGATGAGAGGGAGGAGGTTCCCTTTTATAAGGGACGAGAGGGGCACCTTTGGAAACCTCAAAAATATTAATTTATAATAAATTGAAACCCACATAATACCCACTATAAATGAGTCATATTAGAATATAAGACCACATAGGGTTGTGATCTCATCAACCAATAAAATTTAGACATGTTGTAAATTTATTTTAAACCTTATCAACTTCATTTATCCTTCTTTAATGTTTTTAATCTTATTTGTGGTAAAAATCTTCTAAATTTTAAATTGTTATAAATAATTACTTATGTGTTGTGCATTATCCATAATTGGGTACTGTATGAAATTTTATACCATATAAATTTCAATTTTTAAATATTTATATGATATTTAAATAATTTAATAAAATGTTATTTTTATAAAATAACAATAGTGTTAATTTCGACACTATTCATTTATTTGGATTTAACAAAAATTTACACAGAGGATATATTCAAACCAAAATGTTTAATAGATTCATAAAATTTCATATTAACCTTTAAAATTTGTGGAGAACATTAATTAGTGCACATAATGTTTTTTTAATTTTTATAAAACCATTTATTTGATATTTCTCTTAATAAAACAAATACTACATCATATTTGTGTAATCATTTAATATACTTATTATATGAATAAAAATTAAAAATAAAATCCTATAATAAAGATAAATTTAATACCTTTCATAATAATATTTTTACTCGAATTTATCATCTGAGAATCACAACATTTAAATTGTTATATTTAGTAAATTATGAAGGTGACATCTTTGACATCATTTAAAATAATATAATATAAATGTCATAATCGGTTTTATAAGGCTCAAAATGGACCAAAAATGGACCCCTATATGATTAGGGTATAAATATAGTAGAAAAATAATGTTTTGTTAATTTTCTGGTCCTTTTGATAGGTATTATTATTTGAATAATAATTATATTATTAAATTTTCACTAAATAAATAATATCTACTTCATTGATGTATAAGATTTGAAGGTAATAAAATATTTATTAAAAATTACAGATAAATTAAAATGATAAAGAAAAAAAATTTATCTTTCAAATGAGTCTTTATAGTCTAATTTATATTCTTCTTAATTATATATTAAAAATAATCTAATTATTAATGTTGGAGTGAGACATTTCAGTTTCCTTTAAATAAACTTAATAAAAGGTATTAATCAAATACGAGTGGGTTACACAAGATTCCATTTCGACCCAAATATAATTTAGGGTAAAATATGATCATCCAATTATATTAGGACAAGTGTTAGAGTAATTTTATAATATTATATGTACCCTTAATTACCTCGATTTACCTTTAATGAGGGTAAATAAAATTTACAGTGGTTACTATTTATAATGACATAAAATAAAAAGTAGCTTATTAACATAATTTGGAATTACTGATTCCAAATTTGGAATCCATTTTTACAAATTGTAATCACAGAAGTTTCATAAATTAATTTAAAATTAATCACGTTGTTATGAAAATGAGTTTTTAAAGTTAAAACATTGCAAAAGATTGAAATGATTTAACCTATGAATTCAATGTAAAATCAATTCAAATGACATAAATAATATTAAATTTTAAAAATATATTCAATTTATACATTAAAACCATTTAGTATTATAATTTAACCATATAATTTATTGCGATGAAAAAAGTTATTTTTAATTAAAATATTGCATGTTTTTACTATTCATTAAAATATGAATGTTATCAGAATAATATGAAAATTTTATCCGGAGTAAATTTTTATATCCTGATTCCAAAGAAGAATTTAATTTTGTCAAATTTAACTTATAAACCTATTAAAAACTTGATTGAATGTGGGTGGTCCATAAAAAGGCGGAAAACTGCATTTTTTTACAAATAATTATTATACCTGAAAAATTTATTTTTTTTCTCATACCATGTTCTAGAAAATGTGTAAGATTAATAATAATGATATAAAATTCAAAATGTAGTTAATAATATTCATAAATTCTAGTCCATAATAATATTATAACAATATATCGTTGTTTAGTGAAATCTGGTATTGCGTACTACACACGCTATCGAGAAAAGACTAGATTGCGTTTAATACAAGCCAAGTTAGGGATGCGTGTAGTGAAAGCTCCCTTTGGTGTTGCATATGACATAATTAAAAACTAATTTCATTTATACATTAAAAAAATTCTATACAAAATGTTTCGAACTTTAAATTGTTTGTAATAGGATCCATGAATAGTGTTGCGTATACTGTAAGATAATACGGTGTTGCATATAGAACAAGCTAATTTTAGTGTAGCATAAAACACAAGACATAAATTAAATTAAAATAATAATTCTCATAAAATCTCGGGTTGTTACAATATTTTTCTGAGGGGGACTGATTTCATGTCCATTACTTAATTAGTGAACATATTGCCTATTTTTACATGCTCACAATTTTAAAAGAATTTGTGTATGCCCCAAACTCATGTCTTATAATTGATTTATTCTCTCATGGATAATTTATATTTTATTTTTTTACGATTATTAAATTTGGGAATATTACATTTAATACCATTAATCAAGATTATAGTATTTGATATTTAGGGTTTGGTTTTTAGGTGTTAAGATCAGCTTCTCATAACCATATTCTTATCTTATAATTCTACATGGTCATTGATTTATTTATCCAATGTCTACTGTTACTAATATTATGATCTCACCCACTCATATGATTCTTTCTTGTGGTAATGAATAATGATATTAAATTTGATATGTCTAGAATTATTCTAGTTATGAAAAAATATGTGCGATACGATGTTTATTTTTTTGAACAAGATATTTTTTCTATGTTTCCATAGGCACTAAGACTATATGATTATTTCCTAGGCTTTTATGTTTTACAATGAATATTGATCTAAATAGATGTATTATTTTTTTATGAAAATATCAGGCCACTATATATTGTATCATATTTAGAAATAGTTATCCTTTGGAAACTAATATGGGAAAACAGTAGTGAGAACCTTTGTGAAAAATCTATGTATATGATAAAATGAAAAGGTTTTAGTAATGATCCTAAATAAACTATGTTAAACCAAATATTCAATAGAATAATATTTCATAATTTATACATTTTATAAATTAATTTTCAATATTATGTTGGTTACACTATGGATATTTTTTCTCAAACTAGGCGTTCTGTTTTTAGTCAATGGATAGATACATAAGACATTGTGATAAAAATGAATGTGATAGGAATTATATTGAAATTAATCCTAAGAAATTGTCTAATATGGAAGTTGGAAATATAAATATTTTTAATATGGCCAATTATCTATCATGATATATTATTAACAACATAAAAATAGATGAATTTCTTATAATATAAAATAAGAGGAAAATTTAAATTTGGATAATTTGATGCAACAACAATCTTGAAGGTAAGAAATTTCATTTTAATTTTTATCATAAATGTAAAAGAAGAACCTATAATAATATAACAAATGGAGGGGAATATTCTATATATTTGGAAATAAAGTAAACATATTAATGAATTTCTAATGAATTCAATGTCTCATATATAAGGAACATAGGCACTATCCAATTCAATTACCTATTCTAAATGATAACTCCAAGACCAATGAAGTACATATGCTAAATGAATATCTTAAGTGAAAGGTTTAATGTATTTATATATTAGATATAAAGGATTATACCAATGAATTTTTTTTATAAGAATCCTAAAAACTATTGATTTTGTTTATTTTTGGAGGCACATATATATTCATGTATGATTAACTGGAGTGTTATGGATACCATCATGTGTTTATGGTTTTATGGTTGATTATAATTTTAAATTCTTAGAAACCCATTTTATTTCTTAAGAGATAGAATTTTAATGTAAATAATGAAATTTTGGGAATCATTTTATTGTGATATGTTATATGTAACTCAAATGTTCGAAATGAAGTATTATTATGAGAAATATTACATATTCATATGTTTAATGTTATTTATAAAAATTCTTGATTATATAATCAATGATGATTATGGATGTTCTGCATATTTCGGGAGATTTTATAATTATTATATTAATATAGTTTTTTATAAAAATGAAAACCTTTGAAATCAGATATGTATGTGGGGTTTACATCCACATCGAAAAGGAGACAAGGATGAAATACATTACACTATAAAATATAATTTTATGGTTAGTATAACATTTTTTAATGATGTGACAGATAAATATTAATTTCAATTTAGGGAAATAGTTTTCATTGTATAAATAAACATAGAATTGGAAAAGATTATTTGGTGATAAATTTCATTTATAATATAGTTCTCTTTTTTTGAGAACCATAAATAATTAAGTTAAAAAATAATATTGTTTTATTTTTTGGAGGAATAAAGATCAAATTATCTTTTGTAGGTAAATTTGATTTTAATTTTACTTTATTGTTATTCAAGATATTCTATGATTAGGGACTTTAAATTATTGGAATGACACATTAAGAGTGACTGATGTTATTTAGAGGCAAATGTTAAATTCCACTAGGAAGAATATGAGATAAAATCATTATAATCCTTGGGATTCGATATTTTCAGAATGATTTTGAATAATTATAAGGATAATTATATATTGAATGACATATATTGGATGTTGGGTGTTATTGTTGAAGCTTTGGTAGGTAATGGTGTATTTATTTATATAATGGGTTGATCATTTTGATAATTATAACATACTAACCATATTGGTACTGGTTAATGTATAATGTTACCTAAAGAATATTTTCCTCCTTTTTAATTATTTTGTCCATTAGAAGTTGATTTTACCACTTATGGATTTAAAAAATCATCTTTAATACTAATCATTTGAGGAAAAAAATTAAATTATTGTATATGTTGATTTATGAATGAAATTGAAAACATCAAATAAGTATATTTCCATATGATCTCAGTAGATAAGGAAAAAGAGTGAATCAACTCTTATAAGATGATCTTCGGAAATGAAATGTTTTCATATAACCGTAAATTCTGATGAATTCATGGGATTTTAATACCTAACTCATTCATGGTTTTGTGGTTGCTACCTTTCCCTTAACCATGTACTCAATATCTCTCTATATTTTTTTGAGAATTAGTTTTCTCTTTTATGTCCATATTTTCACTTCCCGCAGAATTCTATTATTTGTGTACCTGGTTTTTTGGTGACTAAAATACATCCCTTTCAATTTTAAGGGGAATTTTTATTAACCGTTTTTATGTGATGGGTTTTCTATAAAGGGATTCTCAAATATCAAGTCATGGATTGTCGAGTAGAAGATAAAATTGTAAGGTTAAAATTTATTTGGTGGGGGGGGGGGAATGTGACAATTTCAGATTATAGAAAATAATTCTGTATAAATATTGTTATTACTTCAATAGCTTGCATTACATAAAACACGTTGTTAAAAAATGATGATAAACTATTAAAATATTATTATTTAAAGTTGCAGTTATAACAAACTGATTAAATTCATAGGTTTAAATATTATTAAGTACTTGAATATATACAAATTTAAATATTAGGCATAATATAATTTTATTTATATATTCTTAGAAAATAAACACTCAATTTTTAGTAAAGACTATTAATTCTTTAAAAATATGATTTCTTTAAAACATTACTGATTTTTATGAAAAAATGTAATTATTAATTTTTTAAAATTTTATTAATCTTATTTTAAAAAACTAACATCATTATTTAAATCAATATATTACAATTATCTTAGGATTAATTTTTGATATTTTTTTGAAAAGACGGATTTTCCATTAAATTATAAAAAATGTAGTTACTATTAAAAACCATACTTAAAAAGTTTTATTTTAGTTAAAAACTGGATTAAAAGTAAAATTAATTTTAAAATATTCTAAATAATATAATTATATATATTTTAATCAATTTTAGTTTAGAATTTCGTATAAAAACATTTTTATAGGTAAAAGATTATTTTCTCAAAAACTGCTTTTATGCACACAATGACTTTATAGCATAATAAATTAAATTTATCACCATTTATGAATTATTTTAAACAAATTAATATAGTTTATATACTCAATAAAAATCAATACAGGTCAAATAATATTTTTCTAGGATTGTGACATGAATAAAATCGATTTTATGCTAAAAATTTGTTTTTTTAAAGTAATTTTTTTGCGAAATTTTGTGCACATAATTTAATATTTATTTCTCGAATTTATTGTAATAAAATTAGATAAGATGAATAAATATTATTTATTATGAGTTTAAAAAATATTTTAAATAATATATTTCTATTTTGGATGAATATTTATAGTTATAATGGAAAAATTTCTTTACTCGTTAAATTATAAATCATGTTAATATAGATTAAAAATATGAAATAAAGAAATAAATTATTTTTAATATATTATATTGGATGGATTTAATTTGGATCTTAAATAATTAGGCAAAAAAATAGGTAGTTTAATTAACCCTTCACATAAAAATGGATTATATATCTTAAAGTCGAAGAAAGTTACAAAATGCCACTCCCTTTGTTTTTAATATATTTTTTGTCACCACATAAAAATAAAATATAGTTATAATTGAATATATGTGATGATTTATATATTGATAAAAAATTCATGATCGGAATTAATTTTTAATTTTTAGAAATTATATAATGACTTTAAATGCTTAATAAAGATAAAATCAATATTTCTCCATTTAAAAAAATATAATAAATAATTTTAAAAATTATAAATACAATATAGATTTTTTGAGTTAATATGTACCACTAATTTCATATAAATATATGAAATATTAGGGTAGTGTGGAAGTATTATATTTTAATTCCTCGTTTTTCTTGATGTATTTAATGTAAAATTTAGTGAATAGTGTCAAATTCTACAATAATGATATTTTATCAATATAATATTTTATTAAATTATTTAAAAATAATAATACTATTTAAATTAAGATAAATGGATATTATATGTTCTAAAATATAAAAAATTGTCCATCAATGTTACCATGTTCACCTTTTATGTAAAAGTTACAACCCAATAATTTTGAAATATTTGTTACCATAGTTATAATTAATATTGGTAAACTAAGGGTTAATTAAACGGATAAGGCTTAAAAAAGAAAAAAAATTAAACACTATTAGCTTATGGAAATAAAATCCTATACTACATTATATTCAAATATCATAAAATTTGGAGGCATTTGTGTCGAGAATAAATTCATTATAATAATATATTATTGAGAAATAAAAAAAATCCCCTCTTATCTATTTTAAAAGGTAACCTACTCCTCACTTATTTACACTATTTAGAGTGTTATAGGTAAAAAAACTTCAATTTTATATTTTAAAATATAAAATTCACATTTTATATGTTCTATTCTTCCTAGAAGACCAATACTAGAGCATATATGAAGATATCTAAAGTGGTTTCTTCAAGTAATATGTAATAACCTTAAGCGATCACTTTCATTTACACTATTCTATAAGAAAAAAATATACAATATTTAACGTAAATTAATAACTTCTGTGTAATATATATTAATAAATTTTATTAAAATTATAAAAAACAATATTATGCACCCTTTTTACCAACAAACGAGTAGTGAAAGTATCCCTCATGGATACGTACAACATCATTTTTCCAAATAACGATATAATTCATTTCTCATCACCAAATATAATAAATAGGTATTATGTTGGGTTTAAAGTTTTAAATATGATCCTTATAAAATAATTATAATTAATTAATTATAATATCTGGTGTACATTCTTACATTCCATGCCATTGGAAGTCAATAACGTTGTTCGTTTGTATATGTGGACTTCCACTTCCACGAAGCGTTGTGATTCATTTTGCATTTACATTATAGTTTGATAAAAATACTGAAAAATTTTATGAATTTATTTTATATATATGATATAATAATTAACATATTATGGTGAATTATTCTTTACATTTCTATCATTCCATCTATTAAAAAATTAAAATACCTTTTATGCATACGTATGATATACCGTCTCACTGAACAATGTAATTCATTTTTATATCTCTAATTTTAAAGAATGGTAATAAAAATTTATATAATAAATATATATTAATTTCATCACATTATTAAATTTATTGATATTATGGAATTGTGGTCAAAATAAAAGGACCAAAACTACTGAACAAGAACATACATGAAAAATGAAATAGATGTCACTTGGAACATTTAATTTAATAATGAAATGATAAAAGATTGGGGATAAAATGTTATTGGTAAATAATAAGAGGTATTATATATATGATTAATATTTTTTAATAGATTTATAAGAAATATTAGTTCATTATATGGGAGGTTCTACTGTGTATGATGGAATTTAGACATAAGGTAAGAGATTCTCATCTCAAATTTATTTCTGTGGGAAAGACACCAAATTCACCACTTTTTTTATTAATATGGTGTATATACATCCTTTGAATTTATTTAAAAATAATTATTGTGAATTTTATGTGAATTTACATATCCATCTAATGTTATTTCTTTTCGGGGGTTTACGATTCAAATATTATGAATGTTGTAAGGGATATATGTTTCAATCCTATTATAATCGTGAATTTTTTATTTAATTTAAATTGAAAAAATTATATAATATTTATTTGATAAAACTATTTAATTTTCTTTTATTATGGTAATTTTTTAATACTGTATGTTTTAGTTTCATTTTACTTTATGATTGCATAGTTTTTTAAAAAAAATGTTACTTCAAAAATGAAATTATTTGTTCCTCAAAAAAATTTGATTGACATTTTAATAGAATTTCTATTTTTGAAGGACAAAAACCCTTTATTTCATATATTATTTACTATTTATATCATCAATGGATAATATCATTATTATTTATCAATATGGTTTATGAATATGATGAAACAATTTTAATGAGACACATTTCATTTCTATGGGTTATTGTATGGTAAAATGAGAATGAAACTCATTCCGTTTCACGGGTTTTGATATGATAAATTATTTATGAAATTGAGGCACAAGATTTATTTATATTTATTTTTTGATGGGTGGGTCCTCTATCTACATTCCATTTATTTGGTAAATATGGGTAAATCATGAGGAAAATATGTTATGCATTAACCTAATTTCATAATAATAATTTTATATGAATACACATATTTCATGTCCATAAAATTATGCATTTGATGGTCTTTCATGTCCATAAATTTATGAATGAACTTAGATTTCATGTCATTATATTATTTATGGGAGTAGTTTCATCTCAAATAGATTCTTATAGGGATTGATATAATTCACATCACTTAATTAGTGAACCCGGTTTCCATTTATACATGTTCACAAAGTTATATGACTTAGTGATTTCCAAAACCCAAAGTATTCTCCGAACATTATGTCCTCATGGATCATGTTATTATATTTTATTATGATTCATGTTTTATAGTATTTTGATCTTTATACCATGACTTAGAAAAATGATCTTTAACATTTAGGGTATGGTCTACAAGTGTTAAGATTATTTTTTATACTCTTATGATTAACTTATTATTTTAAATTACACTCGATTGATATCTCACATGGTTTCCCACACTAAGAATCTTAAATAAAACTTTCTTATGTTTCATTTCCCCAGGAAATAAATAAATGTGTTAAGTATGATATGTTTAATAAGTGTTCTAGTAATGAAGAAATAAGTGAGAGATTATGTAGATATATTATTAAATATCTATTTGTGTTTCCATGATTCCAATTCCATTAGACATATAACATTATTTGATGTACTAGTTTTTTATGTAAAGAACATTCATCTAAATATATGTAACAATTATATATGAAAATCTCAGTCTACTATAGTCGATATCAAAAAAAGGATTTGTTAGCCTTTGAAATGAGGATGATAAAACATCATTGAGAAACATGGGAATAAGTCTATGTATAGGATAAAATAATAATGTTTTGTAAATGACCATGAATGAAATTGAATTTTCCTAAGATGTAAAAGAATTATGTGTAATGATTTTGGCATTATATAAATGGTTTCTCAGAATTATATGGTTTTCCACTAAAAATATTTTTTACCACAATATGATTTTTGGTTTTAGTCATTGGAAGGAACAAGAAGATATCATTCTATATAAAAAATTGATATAAAATTAAATTATTTACCAATTATGAAATAGAATGAGATGGGATTTAGATGGTGAAATCATGTTATTATTCAAGATCATATTTCATGGTATATGATTTAAAAAATACAAATAGGTTAGATTTGTAATGAGTTAAATAAAAGTTTGATTTATATTTATGCAATCTCTAGTGAAATGATTGAAAAGGAATGAACGTTCAATTTTCCTCTTATCATGATTGAGGAAATAAATAGTTATAAGAATATCTCAAATATATGGGATAATTTTTTATATATAGAAATATAAAAAATGGCCATGGAATTTGATGAAATATATATGGGAAACCTAAGAATTATCCGAGTTATTTCCTTCTTCTAACGGCTTACTCATTGAGAAAAGATGGAACTATGCAATACCAATATTTTAAGTCATTGGATTGAAGGGGTTATGTATTATGAATAAAAAATTATATCAATGATATTTGGTTTAAAAGAATCAAGAATCTTCAAAGGATTTTATTAATATTTTAAAGCATATATGATTTCCTAGAAGATTAAATTATGAGTTATTGTCACAATCATGGTTATATAAAATAATGGTTGATCATAAGTTCAAAGTCGTATAATATAATTTTGTTGTTTTAATTGAGGAGATTTTAATATAACTAATAACATTTTTCAAGATGTTTTATTTGTGTAAGGTATATATAATCCATAGGATCAAGACAATGTACTATTTGAGGAATAATTACCTTTTAATAATATTAATAGTATCAATTTAATATATAGTATTTATGATATTTGATTATTAAGGCTGTTATACATATTTCATCAAATGTTATAATAGTTTTATTTATATAGTTTTTTTAAAAATGATAACCATGAACATCCTTAAAGGTCATGGGTATTCAACCCACAACCAAAGGGAGGCAAAGGTGAAATTCCAACCAATGGAATACGCGATGTTTTGGTTAGTATGACATTTATTTTTTATTGATGTGAAAAATAATGATTACATTGATTTTGGGAACAAATTCATTATTTTATAGATAAAAATGGGTTTGAAAAGAATTATTGGTGACCAATGTTATATAAGAAGAATTTCTCTATCTTGATAACCTAATATGAATAAGGTAAAATATAACATTATGATTTTTTGGAATAAATGATGAATTACTATTTCTGAATTATATATGATTTTATTTTGTATTTATGTAATTTAGGATATTACAAGATTAGATAATATCCATTTTTGGATTGAGAATTTAGAGTGATTTATTTTATTGAAACCTTAGTGTTAAATTTATCTTGGAATAATATGAGCTAATATTATTATAATCCATGAATTAAAATCATATTTAGGAATAGTTTGTATAATTTTTAGGTAAGATATTTATCTAATAATATATGTTGAAATATGTGAGTTATTATTGATGATTTGGTGGTTAGTGGTTTATTTATTCATATGATGGTTTCTTCATTTTGATAATTTTCTTATGTTAACCATTTTGGTTTTTGTTAATTTCTTAAGACATATGTAAGGTATTGTTATAATTTTGGAGATTATACGATATTTTTGAAGTTTATTTTAGTTATTTAGGAATAAGAAAACAAATTTATTCCAAATTCTAATCGTTTGTGTCAACAAAATAGATAGATTTTGAAATTAATTAATGATTGAAATTCAACATTATATATGAGTATAATAACTAATGTTATTACTATATATGGTAATGAAATTACTCTACTATAATAAAAGGATCATAATAATAAAATTATTATAATGTTAAATTCTGAAAAATTGATGGTCTTGTAACCCATCATAGATTCACGGATTTATGTTCCTTAACATTCTCCTAACAGTGTCCACTATCACTCTTTATTAGTCCCCGAGTATTAGTTTTCTCTTACATACACTTAATTTATGTTCTTATTTAGGAACTCTTATTGTTAATCCCAGTTTTTTGGATTCTTTGATAGTTCTTTATTATATTTTAATGGGACATTTTATTAAGCCTTATTATGATGAATGTTTTCAAAAATGGAAATTCAAAATATTAAACCTAAGATTAACAAGAACAAGTTTAAAATCCAAGGATTAAATTTATTAGAGCGAGAGATAATGAAACAACCCAAAATTTTAAAAAATATTACTATTTATTTAATTTTGTTTCTTTGATACATTTCATTAAACAAAACAATTGGTTCAGACGAACCACAATACAATATTAATATATTATTATTTGATGTAACAATTATAACATAGCTATTAAATAAGAGAGTATAAATTTGAAAAAATAATTTATGATATGTTTATACATACTTCTTACTCAATATAAATGTGTTGATAAATTATTTGTAATTAATCAATAAATTTTTAAGAATGACATTTTATTCTTCCAAAATATTATTATTTTCAATAAATATTTCCATTTAATTTTGTGGGAAAATATTATTTTTAATTTCAATAATTTTTTATAATTTCAGTTTAAAAAATTAAGATTACTTTTTTATATCATCATATTAAAATTATCGGACAATAATATTTTTATAATTTTCTGAAAATATTTATTTTCTAGTGAATAGTTAAAAATGCTAATTTTATAGAAATCTGTATTTAAAATGATCAATTTATTATTAAAACTATTTTATTGTAAAATATATTTTCTTTTATTTCATATAATATATTTATGTCTATTGTAATGAATTTTATGTTTTAATTTATTATTAAAAAATATTTATAGGTAGAAAGACATTTTCCAAAAGGACTTTTTTATATGTACAATGAGTATATAAAATAATGAAATAAACTGATCAATATTGGTGAATAATTAAAATTAAATTTTTTTATTATATCATAAATAAAATATTTCACATTCATTTAATAATTTTCAAGGCATGAGATTAAAATAAATTATGTTTTTGGCTTAAAAACTACTTTATCTAAAAGTAGTTTTTATAGAAATTTTCCACATACTTTAAAATTAATTTATTTTATTTGTATGTATTGAATTATATAATATGAATTAAAAGATTATAAATATGTTGTTCAAATTTGGTAAATATCAGCCTTTTATTTTTGGTCCATATGAATAGTGTCAATGGTAAAATTTATCACCTCAATAGAGTATAAATCAGTTTTCATGGTTAAAAATAAGTGGAAAAGACATAGGTTTTTAATTATATTTATTATTTTATGAATGTAATTTGACCCTTAACAATCAAGTGTGAAATTTTATTTTTTAATTTACACTTTTCTTTGAAAATTACATTAATATTATTTAAATCAAGGAATGTCACAAAATATCACTCTCTTCACTTTTAATAAACATATGTGTCCAAATAGAGACCAAAATAGTTAAAAAGGAATATAAGTCTATATTTTTATCTTAATAGAATAATTTTTAAATTTTAAATCTAATTATAATTTTTAATTAGTATATAATGACCTTATTTTCATATGAATCATCGATGTTGTATTTCGCCATCTCATAAAAAATATAACAGATAAAATTTAAAATATTAAACGTAATATAATTTTAATAAGTTAATGTTTACCATGAATTTAGTATATATATATATTATATATTAATATTTATTTAATGAATTATATTCAATTTCCCCCATATATTTAAGTATTTAATGATAAATTAAATGAATAGTGTAAAAATTAGAAATATTGGTATTTTATCAAAATATTTTATTATTAACATATTAAAAAATCATAAAAAATTTAAATAAGAAAAAATATATCTTATATTATCCAAAATATCTTTAATTGGGCCTTTATCTTCCAACTATCACCTCATAATTATAAATTACAACACTTTAATATTGGAATGTTTGTTACAATTTTAAAAATTAAAACTTATTAACTATGTGTAAATCAAGTTGATATGGTCTAAAATGGCTCCAAAACGTGTTTAAATTGCATTGGATAATGATATTACAATACTTTAGATACTTATCTTAGAATAAATATCAACATGTGGGAACTATTATTGAGAATTTATTTATTAAAATTAAATCATTTTTGAATTTCCAAATTTGTTTGTCATCTGAATTATAAATGTGCAACTCATCCCTCAAAACATTACACAAATTTAAGAATTCTAGACCAAAAAAAAACATCCACTTATAAACATCCCTATAAATTTTATATAGATTATATTATTATCAATAGTCCAAAACTAGATCCCTTTAGAGGATATTTGAGAGAGTTGTTTCTAATAAGAGGTAATCACCTTAAACATTAACTTTCTTTTCTACTATCCTTTAGGTACTTTAAATATATTTCATTTATCATGATATAATAACTTATAATTGCTAACTATTTTTAATTTTTTTATAAGGTTTAAAACCTGATAGAGCATCGTTCCCATCAAATTCTAAGTGAAAGTATCACTTTTGTGTATGTAAAACATCCCATATCCATGTAACAATATAATTCTTTACTCATCACCATATTTTATGGATATGAATAATGACTGGTTTAATTTTTCTATAAAATATTTTTTAAATAAATATAATTTTTTAATTATAATATAATATCTACCCTCTTAACATCAAATTAATTGAAAAATAATAACATAGATTATGTGTGCGTGTTGATTACACCCTCCATGACGGGATAAAATTCATTTTTCATTTCCATTATACGTGAATGTTAATATAGATAGATTTAATTAATTAATATGATATATATGATACATTTATGATTTTTTAAATTTCAATTATTATTTACATTTCATCTCGTCCATTAGTCAAAAAATCAAAATAATGTTAATGTGTACATACATTAAACTCTCTCCATAAACAATGATATTCATTTTCTATCACTATATTTTATAAATAATTATAATGATGTATGTAAATATTATATATTATTATTATAAAATTATTAAATTTCTAGGTACTATGGATCCATGATCAAAATACTAGTACCGGAACTATTGAACTAGAACATACATGAAAAATGAATCATATATCACCAAAAAAATGTGATTTTAATATTGAAGTGTTAAAAAAGGTGATAAAACGTTATAGGAAAATAATATATGGTATGATATATTAGTGTATTATAGTCTAATAGATATATATAAAATCTGTATTTATTAAACAGTTTGTTCCACGGTGTGTGATGAAAGTCGAACATAAGTTAAGGGATTTTTATATCACTTTTATTTCTATGGTACACATGCCATATTCACCACTTATTTCTATTAAATGGTTTATAAAATTCACATGAAAATATTTTATTATACATATTTTTAATTTTATGGTGATTTATATGTCCCTATAAAGGGTTTGATTTTGTGGGGATTTTGATTCAAATGTTACAAAATCAGTAAGGGATTTATGTTTCAATCTTATTTTAATCCAGATAGTTTACACCTGAATTTAATTTGAGGAAATTATATTTTCCTTATATGAAGAATCCAATTAATGTTATTATCATATGGTTATTTATTTATTTTATATGTTTCATTTCACTTTAAATACTTTAGTTATAAAATATATTGAAAAAGTGTTTTTAAGAAAAATCGACTTCCTTTCCCTCATAGGTTGATTTTATTTTTCATCCATTTCCATGATTTCTAAAAAATGTTTTAATAATTTTTATTTACTATTATCCTATGAATTTATTAAATTATGTTTTATCAATTTTTTTATTTCTTAAACATTTTTTGAAATGATTATTTTTTCCAATTTTTCAAATAAGGTACTATGTGACTTTTCCAAAACATGTATGACATGATATTTTTTATATTTTTTGTCATAAAAAGATTTTTCAAACTTCATGAATATTTTTTTCATTGAACCATACATTAAAATTTGACAATGATCTTTCTAAAGAAAATATATTATTTTATAACTGTGTAGTTTTTTTTAAAATAAAGGAATTTGAAAAAGAAAAATTTATTTTCCTCAAGAATGTTTTAAGTACATTAATATTGTATTGATCATTATTAAAGAAAATCACCCTTGATGTCACTTATGATTTACTATGAATATGATCAAAGGATACCATAATTTTTCTTTTATGGGTGATTTATGAACATGATGACATTACATTTTTGAAACCCTTATCTTCTTCCATGGTGTATATTATGATAAAACGATTTTGAAACCCATTTGTTTTCATGGGATCTGATATAATGATTACATTACGATCTTGTGGAACCCATATCTCTAATTTTTTTTATATGTTTGGGGGGAATATATCTACTTAAAATTAATTTGGTAAAGATGCATTACACATGAGGTTAATATCTTATCTATCAACATGATTTAATGTTCATAATTTTATATGTGGACATGGATTTCATGTCCATAATTTTATGACTGGATCCTAATTTCATGTCCAAACTTTTATTCATGGACGTGGGTTTCATGTATATAATATTATATGTGACCTGGTTTCATTTCAATAAGTTTATAACAGGGCCTAATTTCATATAATATCCTTAATGATTGAACATTTTGTTTATTTACACATGTTCACACTGTTATAAGATCATATGTATTCAATAAAATCATGTCTTATGCTAATGTTATACACTAAATAATCATGATATTTAATTCTGTAATGATTCTAGTCTTATGAAATCTAATGATTTATACCATTACCCACGATTATTTTCATTGATATAGAGTTTATGGGTTTCATATGTTATACTAATACTGCAGTACCATTATTCATATTTTATGCTTTCATGTGATCATTAATTAAAGTCATCAATTTTTACCCTTAATGAGTAGCTGATCTCAGACTTTCTTAGGATTCATATCCCTGGAAATGAATAATTTTATTATGTATGATATGTTTAATAGGGGTTCAAATTATGTAAAAACAAGTGGGAGATGATGTAGAAATTTTATGAACCATTTGCTGATGTGTCCAAATTTCCAACGTCTCTTGAAATATAAAATTTCACCATAGGAAATTTTTTTATTAATTAACATGTATCTAAATAAATTTTATATATATTTATGAAAATCCTAGTATTCTATATGGGGAACTCAAATGGGCCCAATGGGGCTGCACTAAATCTACACCACATTATAAATTATCAGAAAGTGATTTTGGTCATTATATCTTTATGTTATTTATATATCACAAGATAAATATTTGAAATTTTAATTTCTATTTAAAATATCAATTTAATATTAAAGAATATAAATTATATATGTTATATATTTTGTTATTACTTACTTGAATGTTTTTAATTACCTAAAATAATTTTTAGACATTGCATATAAAAGTTACATGTCTGTTACTACATAAAACTGTAGCTTCCATTCACACCTGTATATATACTTTTTATCTTAGTTATAAATTCAATAATACATGGTTTCTCAAATATATATATATATATATATTGTGTAAGATGTTTTAGGGATTTGATATACCTTTTTAGTACTTGTATATGGATTTTTTATATTAGGGGATGCTTCTCACTAGACATGGATAATAAGCTTTGTCTAAGATAATGGTCCTAGTTACATTTTGCACTATTCGTTCTCCTATGCATATTTTGGTTTCATATTACATAAAATATTTATATAAAATGGTTTCATGAAAATATTCATGAGATTTATTTAGATACATGTAAATATTATTAGTATTATTTTAGGTAATACAGATCATGTGTTTTATAAATCATTATACACTGATATGTTTATAGTGTCATATTTTTTTTGGAAAAAATTGAATTCAAATTACCAATCTATAAAAAATCAATAAATATAATTATTTATTGATTTTGGTGAATATTATTATATTACAAAGATATATAGGTTATTCATAGGATTAATATAAATATTTTTTGACTTTGAAAACCCCAATGAAATAATATGTGGGAGATTCCTTCAAATGTGAACACTTTCCAATAACACAATAATAAAAATGGGACTTTTTTTCTAATGTTGGATTCCCATGAATTATTTTTTTTATTACATAGAGTATGTGTCTAGTCATAAGATACTGGTAACCATGTTCCACGATAATATTTTGATTACAATAAATAAGAAACCATAATAATTCACATACCAGTTTGATAGAGTTGAGTTTATCCATATGATTGATTTGGTCAAGGGTTTATGTAATCAGATATCCACAACTCTTATGTGATATGATTACACTGATAAACAAATTAACAAATATATTTTTAAATAGTTACACTAATGTTGACTTAATACTTAGTGAAATATTGATTTAATCCCGTTAATATATTTAATGCGTGTTTCCATTATTTTAGTGGTTGTATGTTTGATAAAATAATTATTTAGTTATTATAAATCATGATACTCACACAAATATATTTCTTTTAATATATTATACATGAATCATGAGTATTATTTTGAAATATATTATAGTATAGTCTTACATATTAATAAAATCGTATATATTAATTCTATAATTTGAGGATCTTTCCATGGTATAACTTTCATGGGTTTTAAACCCATGGCCATATGAAACAATAAAAATAGTTTTTAAAACCATGGATATTGGAAACTAGATCCATGGTTTTCAAAAACCATGGTTATTGATTAGATACAGGTGGGTCATCCTTATCCCATATATTAATGGTTTAATGATACATAACTAAGTGCAATATTTAGCTGCTAATATTCTAAACCGAAACATTAATACTTTTTTAAATTTTTTAAAATATATAATAAATAATAATAATAATAAATAACATATAATTATTATAAAAAATAAATTCGGAGTAATAAATATTATATTTTCTCCAATAATTTGGTAATAATGGATAATAATTAATTAAGAATTATTAGTTATTAATAGATAATTTTAAAATAAATAATAATATATTATAATATATATAACATAATTAAAAATATCATCTTGGTTAAGTCCCCAAAGAATTAGTGTGATTTCATATGTTTGAAATTTATAATTATATTTTTCCACATTGTAAGATAATACTATAGTTTATAGAACCTTGTAAAAATATTACTATGTCTATAGATTTTATAAATAATATATAAATCTCAATAAACGACCACAAAACTCAACTACAACTTGAGAAATAATATATATAGAAAAAAAATCTCTTATTTCAATGGCACTAAGCGATATTTTTAATATTATTATCGATGAATGTACTATATTTTATAGTTCTATAATATTTAGAAACTTTTTAAATGATAATAATTAAAATCATATCCATTCAAATATTATATAAATATATTTTTTTAATTAAGACTCATAAGAATTAAACTTTAGGTTTATATGACATAGTTTTGTTGATAAACAGTTATTTATAAATAATAGTGATTATATTAAATGAGAATTATATCTATATGTTGTAAATGGAGAAATATTAGTATCTTTTAAAGTCAAATCCTGCAATCAATGTTTACTTAGTTTATTAATTATGTAATTGGAAAATACTTAGTATTTTTTTATTATAAATAGAAACTTTACTTTTATATCAATTTTGGAAAAATGATTTATTATTCATCAATATGAAAAAATTGTATTGAAATATAAATAGATCTTTTTATGTAATTTGATGAATGGTTAATAGATTATATATTATGAAAATAGATAATATCTTCTATAAAATTATGTAAAATAAAATTATGTTATTTGATTCAACAAAATTTATTTATTGGAATTATCTCCTTAAGAATATAAATGACAAAAATGTTATAATATTCCATATAGATGCATTTTTGAAATAATAAAATTATGAATCATTTGATAATTTCCAATTTTTCTATTTGAAAACTAAAAAAACATTTAGTGGATATTATGAGAGGGATAGGGATTAGTAAGAATTAATTTATAATGACGTAGCTGAACCAATGACTAAAAAAGATAGTATTGGTTAAAAATACATTGAAACCATTAATTATTATTTTAGATGATATAGATATGTGTTTCATATTACACATAAGTTTGATATCTTAATAATGAAAAAAAATTGAAAATGATGTAGATAATTGACATGGAAAAGGTTTTAAGATTCTACAATCAGATTGAGGTAATGAATAATTTATTAAAGAATTTCTTGACCATCTATGAGATCATGGAATTACTACCCAAAATAATCTTCCTAGAATACCACTGTATAATGGAGTGTTTGAGATAAATAATTATTCCATGTCAGATTTTGTTTTTTCAATGTTGAGGCAGTGTAATGTTCATGTATCGTTAATGGGATATACTCAGGAAGAAAGAACTTTTGCACTAAATTTCCTTCTATTGATGGAATCCATAAAGATATCATATGTGATATAGACTAATTGAAATAATAATTTTTATTAAATGAATATTTCGAGATGTGGAGTAAACATATAATGATTGACATCATAAAAACATCCCTCTAAATCTAATAATTTATTTTTATTGGTTATCCCAATGAAGTTACAAGATTTTATATTTGTAATCTATAAAGACACAATGTTTTTGTCTCCTGGTATAGTGATTTAATTATGAAGGATCACATGAGTAAATGCATTAATTAAATATAAATTGAACATGTATATTATTAAAACAAAAAATAACAAAGTTTAATATAATTATGTAAAGTGAGTTTCTTCTATAAGGTATGTATAAGAAGAAATGACTAAGGTTACATAAGAACCATGAAGGTAAGGTTGGATCCATTTGGAGCTAGAGAGATATGGATATTTTATTTAATGAAATAATGAAGCAGATTTCATAGAGTATGAATATAATACCTACTGAGATTTCATTGATAGTTTTGATTCTGAAAAATTGTTAGAGGTAATGAGGTCTATTATAGACTCAATATACACTATTTTTTAAATTTGGAGGATGCACCCAAAGGGATGAAATTAATATTGTAAATGAAAATTTTCTATTATAAAATTAATAGGGATGATTTAATTTCTATGTATAAAATATGATCTATGGAATGGGGACATAAGTAAATTTATGGTATGGCTTATGAAGGGATGAATTCCCTGATAATGTATATTTCTATTTCTATTACAGGTCATTATGATTATGATATATATCAAATGAATGCAACAATACATTTCCATAATTTTAATGTAGTTGAGGAAATTTACATTATAAGAAAAAAAAATTTATGTTCTAAATAATGAAGTAACAGTGTATAATTTTCAACTGTCCATTTATCGATTCATTTGGTTTAGAGATGGAATATATAGAAAGATTATGTAAATAATTATTCTATTTTCATAAAATGATTGGATTATTCTATTTTATACAAGTCTTTTAATGGATTTGATTTGGTCTTTATGATATTCTATGTGGATGATGCACCCCGCTTTAAAAATGATATCCTAACAATAGATTCTATAAAGGTATAAATGGAAAATTTACATCAAGGAAATAAAAGAGTTAACCATGAAACATAATAATTATTGGGATTCATAAATATAGATTTAAAATTAGTATTTGAGTGAATAATAAAACTTATATGCGTAAGAACTTCAGATGTTCAGTATGAATAAATCTAAGAAGTGGGTTTTTCCTTTATTTCTTAATATGATGTAATATACAAATTTTTCTATGTGGTATGGATCTATTAAATTTATATTTAAGCCTATGTTTTATACTAATGGATGTTCTTAAAATTCCAATGGGTGTCTTAGAAATATATAGGGGTGATTTAGATCATGGAGCTTTATATTTAGAAAGGTAGATGGAGTCGCATGGTTTATACTAACCGTGCACCTCAACCCTATTTGGAAAAAGTGAGATGCATGGGGTTTATAATGTGAAAGGAGGAAATATGTGAATATGTGGTGCTAACTAAAACTTTATAGGGTCACATGTTTTTTCTAGGCAATGCACCTATGGTTACACCCTTAGTGCAATTTAACTAGTATGGGCACACAGTTAGGCGCACTATTTGAAAAACTATACATCCAAACCCCACACCTAATTAAATGTTGGGTAAAATGAACATGATTAACTCTTTAAAGTTTTAATATAAAAATATTATTCTCATGTTATTTTTCTCCAGTATCCAGCTACATGAGATGCTCACCCTTTCACATTCCTTATCAATTTTTTCCAATCCCCCATCTGAGCTCTGATTTCATCACTGTCTATCACTTTGGAAGCATACTGGTAAGGGCATTAATCCATTACCTTTTTTTCTCTGTTTATAATTCCACCATTGATTCTAATTTAGTGTTTGAAAATATGTCTTATTTTCAGGGTACTTTTAATTTTTCTATTTCTACGGTTTAATCTAGAAAAAGTGGATGACAATAGATGAGAAGGTAACCACAATACAAATATAGGTTTTCTAGTATAAATTACATAATACAATATTGTTTAATATCAATTTCCATCATACATCAGGCTAGATATTCGATAAATTTCCTTTAATCAATAATCTTCCATAATTTTTTATCTATTATTGGAATTCCCTATCCTACCCCGGCCTTTGACGAAGGATAAACCATTTAACTTCTACCAATCATTAATAATTGTCTATGATTTTTTTGACTAAGTGAATGGTTATATGGACAAGCCACCATTTATGTTGTCTTGGAATGTCCCCTAAATTAATCAACTACCTTGAATTAAATTTAACTAAGTGGAAGGCGAAGGAGCCAGGCACATCGGAAGTGCATGGGTGGATGTTCCCACTTGGCATTTTGTCATTAACAATGATCAATCCAGGATCAATATGACGATAAATTACAGTATCCAAGGATTGAATCACAGAAATTGGAAAAGAAAAGGAACATCCTGGAACCAAAAAGTAAGATTGTTAAAGGTTTATTATAATTAATTTAATCAATTGAAAATAAGTACCTTTTGGGTGTTCTTTATTTGTTGATGTTCTTGATCACGTTCTGATGTGATTCATCATTGCGTCACAGAATCTAAGTGTAAACCTCCACTAGCAGTGATCCACACATGCACCTCGTATCTCTGGATGTCGCCAAAGGAGTCTTCGGGTGCTAGCATAGAGAAACCCTTGCTTGCGTTGTCTGCCTTAGATCAACTTGATCTGATGGAAGATGGTCTCTCTAGGTCCTGAGAAAGTTCTTGGAGGAAGAGGTTCTTTCGGCCTTAAAAGAATTCTCTAGAATTTTTGTGCACAATGATTCTCTTGTGTGTATGGAAAAGAGTTGGGTTGTGATGATATTTATAATCGGGTTTGAGGTTGTAGAGTTATGAAAATAAATAAAGGGTTACACGTTTAATTTATATAATTAACTCTATTTTGAAAACCCCATGTCGAGTCATTAATTCCTTGACATGTGCCTATAATGATTATAATAAATATCATTTAATAAAATGATATTGTCCTCAAAATCCCGACTGAAATAACTACACGGCGTGTACTTGTTTTTCATTGAAAAATACACGGTGTGTACATTCAATGTACACGGCGTGTATATATTGTTTTTATTTATTCATTTACTTTCATAATAAAAACTATACGGTGTGTATATTTAATAATACAAAGTGTGTACTTGTTTTCTAAATAAAACTAAACTGAGTGTAATCATTTATACACGGTGTGTACTTGTTTTATTTTATTCTTCCTCCAACATTGAAACGATTTAGGCTTCCTTGAATACTTTAAACCACACACGAGAATAATCTTTATTCTACATGAGATACATCAATACACTTACTATGTGACCCTCTAGGCCTCTTTCTCATTGGCATTAGGCGGCCTTGCCTAAAGTCCAATATTACTGTCTAGCAACGTGTCAAGGCACCCAAGAGAAATAAGTTAACTCTGCATTGACGTATAACCTCATATGAACCCTTACAGTGTAATTTAATCACTTTGTCTTGATTTCTCATCAAGAAGGTTTCATTGTAGTGTCATAAACCTATATTCTTGATCCGTCATTCATTGAATACCTGAAATAAACTTGTCATTTACACCATGGCCATGGAATTTAATGTGACAATTCTATTTCCATCAATGGGCCGAGATATCAACTTCCATAAATGGAAGGGTAAAATCCTTCCTCGACTTTTCCATTAACAACATGTTACTCATGAAGCACCCAACGTACCCTACGTCCCACCAACTGTCTGCTTGACTATTTTCGTCAGTATATCTAAGTGCGCAAGTCATGACATGAGTTAATGATAATATTCTACTCTACGGACCATTACACATGCTCATAGACTACAATGTCCGATGACACCAAGTCATACAGAATTGCTACTTGTGGGTTTGTTCTCATAATCACCAATCTTGTAGATTACCAAGTGAGAATTCAATGAGAGAGAGTCTCATCTTCTTATGATTACTCGCACAAGACAGTATGTATACAATGTGTCCTATCATAGTATGTCACCCAACCGCAGAACATTATTTAAGAATTTTGTTATAGGATTTCAAGGTTCTGATCATAGCGGGGATCTGCTATGACCTTATCAATGCAACAAATATTCCAAGCCATTATTATATTATAGTCAGGCAGAACATTGACCAATATATAACAA
This sequence comes from Viscum album, assembly GCA_963277665.1. NCBI lineage: Eukaryota > Viridiplantae > Streptophyta > Magnoliopsida > Santalales > Viscaceae > Viscum > Viscum album. Next base: position 1,555,390,406 of record OY728146.1, on the reverse strand, counting down.
GTGAACATTCATGTAATCAAAGTACAAAACAGTTGGTTCCCAGGACACCAACCCTTACAAACTCCCACTTGGACTAGAGACAACTACTTACGACTTTTAGTCCGCAAGACCTCACATGATGATCATGTTTCTGCTGAGTCAAGGATTTAGTCAAGGGGTATTCCACGTTTTCTTCCATGGAAATACTGCTCACTGCCACTTCACCTCTCTGATTAAAATCCCTCAAGAGATGATACTTCTAAAGTATGTGCTTTGTATGCTGATGTGACCTTGGCTCTTTTGCAGGTGCCACCGCTGTAGTATTATCACAATAGAGTGTGATAGGATTTTTACTGCTCGGTACTATATCCAACTCATGGATGAATCTTTTCATACAAACTTCTTATTTAGCAATCTCAGAAGCTGTGATATACTCGGACTCTACTGTAGAATCTACCACCAAATATTGCTTTGAGATCTTCTAGCTCACTGCACCTCAATTCAAACTGAAGATATATCCAGTCTGCAACTTCATGTCATCTTGATCTGTCTAGAAACTAGCATCTATATGTCCTCTGTTGACTAGTTTGTCATCTCCTCCATAAACCAGGAACAAATCCTTAGTATGCATCAAATACATAATGATAGTCTTTAATGACATCCAATGGCAGTCTTCTAGATCATCTTGATATCTTCTTACCACACTTAATGAGTAATCAACATATAGCCTCGTACATAACATACCATACATGACTGACCCAATCACGGATGTGTATGGGATCCTTGACATTCTGTTTCTTTCCTCATGTGTCTAAGGACACCTTTTTCTTGGAAAGATGAATGCCATGTGAAACTGGCAACAATCCCTTCTTGGACTGTTCCATACTGAATATCTTCACTATCTTGTCAATGTATGTACTTTGAATCAGGCCCAAAATTCTCTTGGATCTATCATGATGGATCTTGATCCTAATAATATATTCTTCCTCGCCCAAGTATTTCATGGAGAAAAATTTATCTAACCATGACTTAACTGACTTTAATATATGTACTTCATTTCAAATTAGTAATATTCCATCAACATATACTATTAGGAAAATTATTGCACTTCCACTAAACTTATTGTAGACACAAGTGTCACATTCATTCTTAAGAAAGAAAAATTCCGTTACAGCATCATCAAAACAAATGTTCCATGACCTTGATGCTTTCTTTAATCCATAAATTGATTTCTGCAACTTGAAATCCTTTTTGGCATCCTTTGGAATCACAATCCCTTCAGGTTGTGTCATGTAGACATCTTCCTGGAGGTTCCCGTTAAGGAATGATGTTTTGACATCCATTTTCCAAATTTCATTGTCATGGTAAGCGAAAATGGCCAATATTATTCTGATGGATTTCAGATTCGTAACTGGTGAAAAGGTTTCTTCATAGTCAATTCCTTGACGTTGTCTAAAACCTTTGGCAACCAGCTATACCTTATAGGTTCTGACATGCCCCTCCATGTCCAGTTTCTTCTTGAATACCCATTTATTACCAATAGGAATCACATCAACTGGATGATCTACCAAAATCCAGACATGGTTTTGGTACGTGGAATCCATTTCAAGATTCATGGCTTCTTTCTACTTAGCAGAGTCTATGCCTTCAACTGCTTCCTTGTAGTTAAGAGGATCATCATTGTCAACCAATAATGAGTCATCATCCTCGGTGACAAGAAAAACATATCGTTCTGGTTCTATCACACTCTCGTTCTCCTACACAGTTCTTGTATCTCTGGAACATATTTTTCCTCCACATGGCTTTGTGGAATCTGTTCATGTACCAACTCATTTGTATCTTGAGCCTCGACTTCAATGAAGTCTATCACGCTCCCACTATCTCTTTTGGAGATGTGCTCCCTCTCAATGAATATGGAGTTTCATGCCACTGTAACCTTTTTTTCTAAGGGGTTGTATAGGTAGTATCCCCTTATTTCCTTGGGATATCCTATAAAGATACACATTGTGCCTCATGGTGCATGTTTTCTACCTGATGTGGCCATAAAAAATTCATCACTACCCCACACATTAAACTCGATAACATGGCTTTGCGTCCACTACATAACTCGTATGGAATACCATTTATCAATTTAGTTGGTACTTGGTTTAGTATGTGTGCTTCTGTTTGTAATTCATATCCTCAAAAGGATAATGGAAGACTCGAATGAATCATCATTGATCTCATCATTTCCAATAGGGTGTGGTTCCTCCTTTCACATAAACCATTCCACTGAGGTGTGCAAGGAGGAGTGAGTTGAGATAGAATCCCAAACATCCGTAAGAAATCAATGAAGCCCTGATTAAGATATTCCCCTCCTCTCTCTGAGAGGAGTTTCTTAATATTCATTCCATGCTGGTTCTCAACTTCATTCTTGTATTATTTGAACCGATCAAAAGAATCGGACTTATACCTCATTATGTAAATATATCCATATCTACTAAAATCATTAGTAAAAGTTATGAAGTAAAATAACCCACCCCCTTCTTCAACTAGAAATGGTCCACACACATATGTGTGAACTAATTCTATAATATCTTTATCCCTTTCACCATTCCCACTAAATGGGGCCTTGGTCATTTTGCCTTATAGACACGCAAGACAAACACCAAGTGGTTTTAGTTAGAAAGAATCTAAATACCCATCTTGATGTAATTTTGTCAAACGTTTCTCATTGACATGACCTAGCTAATGATCCGAAAGTTGGGTGTGGTATGAGTCATGTGATTTAGCTTTTACATCGATTTCCATTACTTGTTTTGTGTAGTATAACACATAAATGACGTTATATAAATATGCCCTACCAAAACAAATGCTATCTATATAAAAGTAGCAACATCCACATCCAAACATGAAGATGAATCCATTAGTATCTAAACTGGATACTGAAATAATGTTTTTGGTTACAGAGGGTACATAATAACATCCTTTCAAAAACAATACCATCCTAGTATGCAATGTGAGGTTGTAGTCCCCGACACATTTATAAGCAAGTTTGGATCAGTTGGCTGCTCGTAGATCTACCTCACCTCGATCAATCTGTCTGAATCTACTTGTGTAGAGACCCGAATCTTAACGTACATGGACATTACATTAATTTTGCGGAATACTTAGTACATAACAGAAACACACACACAAGGACCATAATAGTTTAGTGTCTTTGGAAGTTCGGAATATAATCTTCTAATCGGGGTGAAAGATATTCAACATCTCCCATAAAGAACTTCCCTTTTTTTTACCTAAAACCTTTCTTTATATCCTGGGGAAAATAAAACATAAAAGGGTGAGCTCAAATGCTCAATAAGGGTAAAAAAGTAATATCAATCACGTCATATTCATAAAAACATAACATTTTGGAAATCTTAACCTGCAAAAGAGATCATAATATCATAACATAGGATAAATCATAGCAGTAAAATGTAAACCCCCATAATCATAACTTAAAACAGGAAACATTGTGGAATACACAAATAATCATAGAGGATCATTTCTTATTAGTCAAGACTCATTGCCAAGACTATCTTAGTGGACAAAGTCCATTTCTGAACCGAGTTCACTACTCGTTTTAGTCCTTTTTCACTGAACCGGTTTAACCTGTTGTTCTAGCCATGTCTATCTCATGAGATATAAAATCATAACCCAATTCATTGGAGAGAGATATAGGTCCCACCCATCTCATAATGATACCATTCTTATGTGTGCCACAAAATCATAAATCATAGAATAACCCATGTAATAAAAATGGGCATCATAAAACAATTCATATAAGATAAAGGAATTCATAAAAATAATTCCATCACAACATAATAAAATAAATGTAATAATAAGGATAAAAACAGAACCCTTTATTATCTTAGATGGAAAATAATTTTGATAAAACACCTGAACTCCATTCTTGAGGAATATATCCTTTCTACTTCAAAAACACTTTTCCTTTCTTAATATGTCATACAATTATAAAATAAAAGAAGTTGATTAAAAATAAACATGAAAACTTGTAAATAAAGATTCTTGGAAATATTGTTTTAAAAATCCATTAATCCCATATAAGTTAAAAAAACATTCTTCTCGTACTTTTTTCGGAAAAGTCAAAAAGTACCTCATACAAAAAAAACGACAAAAGATTAATTTCATTTCTTTTACTAAAAACTCACCGAAGGGTAAAATTGGATTTAAAAAATTGTAGGTGGATGGAAATAATATTACATATTAAGTAATCTTTGATGTGGATGATAAAATACACCCCAGTAAATTTCAAAGTATAAATAATCTCAGATAAAAATGAGATTGTGATATTTCCATTACCTTAGGTCTGATTTGATTTGTATGTGTCCGAACCTTCTTTATAATGATTTAAATAATGCCATTGACGTATTACAGAATCATAATCTTTTTTATGATATCATATATGGTTCACTTATGACTTTTTATTACCCGTTCTTTTGTAAATTCTATGTTAAAGAGCCTTTTTGGGTAAAATCGTTTTATTTGTCGTCCGTGTTTTGACTTGTAATTATTCGTATGATTACTTAGATCATGATTACATAATTCAAGAATATAAAACATGATTTATATATAATATATATTCAGAATACACATATATATAATAGATCAGTAAATGGAAATAAATACACCATTCATGGAGACGGTAGGTCATAAGTACGCATGAACGCTGTTTTCGTTTACTTATTGAGTTGAATGGAATTAAGTAGATGACATACATATATATACACATAAATACAGTATCATTATTATGTCATATATTTCCTGATTACTTATTATATATACTTTATAATCATTCATAAATGGTTAATGTGGAGAATGAATCTCATCGCGTCGTGGAGACGGTAGTCCGTACGTACGCATGAGATATGATATCGTTATCATGATAGTTGAATTGAATTGGAGTGTATGTAAACTATTTCAGAATCAATAACACTTTACAATAATCATATATAGTTATTATGTACACCATTATACCCATCCAAATAAGGTGGTGGTGGAAAATAGACTACCCCACGGCGTGGAGACAGTATTCTGTACGTACGCACGCGCGATGATTTCATTTTCCATAGGATGGATAAGAGGTGAAATAGGTTTGTTTCATATTTATAATAACATATCAGTGTATTAGAGATACTGATTTTATTACTTCATAGTGAAACAACCTAAGAAGAAGAAGTGGAAGAAGAAATAAAGTTGAAAGAATCAGTAACAAACATTACCTCTTTTTTGAAGCGCCTCTTTGTGATCTCCTTTTAGGGCACTAAAATTGGACTTTAAAGAAGAACAGAACCTCTAGGATGTTTCTAGGGAAGTTGGGAAGAGAATTTGGCTGGGGTTGTCCGATCTTGAAGGATCAATGTGGTGTGAGGAAGAGAGGGAGGAGGTACCCTTTTATAAGGGAGGAGAGGGGCACCTTTGGAATAACTAAAAATATTAATTTATTATAAAGACAAATTCGGTTTCAAATAGCTCAAAATTGATTTATTTCGAAGCTAAGGTAGGGATGGGTCTAAAGACTCTCATCCAATAGAATTTAGAGAAGTTTAGGTTCCTATTTTAACCTTATCATTTAGATTTAACATTAAGTTAAATAATTTTACTTTTATTGTGTCTTCTTGTGTTCTTATACTATAACGTTAATAAACTTACTATAAGCAGCAAAACGAACCCCATGTTATTTATTATTAAGATATATAACCTTATCTAAGTCATTTGTCCGAACCTTATATTTTTAGGAATAAAATAACAATTAATAATATAATATTTGTTTTAAACACTATTTTATGTCAATTTTGACACTATTTATTAATTGACTTTTGTAAAAATCATAAAAGAATTATTAGTTCAAAAAAGGTACTTTAATAAATAATAAAATGTCATATTAACCAATAAAATTAGTTTAATTCATAAAAAGTTTCAAATTACATTTATTTGTGTATTTATAACATCAATTATGTCAATATTTCATTAATAAGATAATTACGACATCATTTTTGTGTCATAAATAAAATAAATTATTTAATGTCTGAAAATTAAAAATAAAATACCATTATGTAGGAAATATTTTTATCTTTCTAATGAATATTTATAGTCTAATTTATCTTATGTATATCCCTATATTAAAAATGATTTACATTTTAAACTTTGATTTTAACTATTTTAACTCCTCTTTAAATAAATTAATAATAAATGTCCTAATCTAATCCAAGTGGGCCTAAATGGTCATATTTTATTCATAAGGTTGTTTTTGGTCGAATTAAACTTATCTTATAGAATTAAGACATGTGTTAGGGTAATAATAATATCATTGTTACCCTTAATTACCCTATTTACTTTTAACCATGGGGAAAAAAAAGGAAAAAGTTACTATTCATCAAAAATTATTTACATCTCATTGAACGACATTTTACTTACTGACATCAACCGTGTCGATAGGATTTTGAACTTCCACTCACAGAAGTGGTAAAATTAAGTTTTATGAAAAATTCATTTTTTTAACTACCACTTAATGGCTTCACTATTCATCAAAAAAATGAATGTTTCCAGAAAAATACCAAAAATTGGGCCTAAGCTATATTTTATATTATGAACAGAAAAATGATTTCTATTTTAACAAATTCAAAACATATCAGTTTCATTACTTAATTTAAAAATTAATTCCTTTCGTCCAAACAAATAGCGTGTTCTTATGAGATAATAACTATCAAAAGATTGACACTTGTTTATGTCTGGTTTAAATGTGAAATTACATCCAATGAACAACATTGTATTAAATTGTAAAAATATATTCTAAATATACTTTAAAACCACTCAAATTAATAATTTATCACTAATAATTATTTCGATTAAAAAGGTTGTTTTTAATTAAAATTTAGTAGTTTTCACTATTCATCAGAAAATGAAAGTTATTCGAAAAGTACCAAAATTTAACACTATGCTAATTTCGATATTCCGAATCCAAAAATGAAGTCCATTTTGAAAAATAAAATTTACAAAATTTCACAAATTGGTTATTACTATTCATAACGGCTAGTTTTAATAATATTTTAATAGCATATTGTTGTTTAGTGAAACTCGTTATTGCGTACTACACACGCTATCGAGGAAGGTCGCGATTGCGTGTAATGCATGGCAAGTCAAGGATGCGTGTTGTAAAAGCTCCTTTTGGTGTAGCGTACAACACAAGACATTAATGAAATTAAAAAAGAATATTTTTCATAAAATCTTGGGGTGTTACATTCTTCCCCCCGTAAAATGAATTTCACCCTCGAAATTCATCGGGGATATAAATGGTTTACTCCTCGAAAGATTATTTAATAGAAACCCACATCGTAAAAAGGAATACCAAAACCAATATTTAAAAACAAAAGTATGAAACGTAACGGTTACCCAAATAAACTAATCACTGGGTTTCCACATAGATGAAAATATGGATATGGAAGAAAAATCTAACCATCATGTTCTGATGGAGAGTGGTAGAGAACATGGCTATAGAAAAGCCAGAAATCATAAATCCATATATTTGTGATGATCTAAGGTACCATCTGATTCGTCGGATATAAGGGCACTATGACAACATTTTTGGTTTTTAAAATCATTTCCCTAAATTTGATGAATTAAAAGAAATACTTACATGATTTTGGTACAATCTCACCGTTGTTCATTAATTGAACAATTTCCACTTCATCCCTTAATGAAATGAAGTTGAATTTTTTATTCATGATGTGTTAGCAGATCATGTGATAGAATGATGGGTCATTCCATCTATCTCAAACAAAAGGTTATAAAAGTTATCAAAAATACATAAGTCCATCTTTAGTGAGATTAATCATATATGGTTCCTAAAATGGACTTATACTTCATATATCATACTGCTTAATATAATAAAACTAGTTTCTACTAAATAGGGACTTCATGTAGGCCAGTGGTAGGTGATAAAGGCCAGTCGCACTTCAGTTGTGGGTTCGATTCCCACAGCCTTGTTCGACGCGATGGGTTGTCGCCCGTCCTGCAGGTTGTCCTTTTTCTAAAGCTATATTACTATAACATCTCATCAATAACATCAAAAAAAAGTTATATCCTAACATATGTCCAACATAATCCATTCCAATCTTTACGCTTATCTAAAATACTTTGGTACAAGCTCATAGTATAAAGAAAATGATTACTTGAAATGTCACATAACAATCACGTGAAAGCCATCATTTATCCCCAATATATCATAAGATATATCTTGTTGGTCAAATTAAAAACATGTGAATACCTAAATCATGTATTCCCTTGAAGAATAAATATCCATTGATCCTTAGTGAAAACATGAATGTAGTTAAAAGTTAACACTTTCCACAAACCAAAATCCTCAAAATTCTTTATACTCAATCCATGATATCACTTAGTCCTTATATCAATAATGAGCTCATGAATACTGTCAAACATTTCATTTTCTCCTTATCCCTTCATGATGTGCATATCATCTGCTTTCCAAAACATTTGAATCACTTTTCATTGTTACCGGTACCTAAAAATTATTGAAAATCACAATATAATAATAATAAAATATTCTAATAAAAGTACCTCAACAACATTAATCATGAATACCTATACATAAACACTTCAATCAATCCTCTTCAATTATTGTCCTGGAATAAGTCCTTCCTTAATTTAGAAGTAACTTTTTAGGTCAGGGCATTGAGTTGGGTAATTCCCATGTTCTCCACAAATAATACATTGAACCCAATAACAGTATGTCACTCTATGACCCTTTTCTCCACACAGATAACATTAGTCCCTCCATTTGATGTATTCCTCAAGGTTCTTCTTCCCTTCTTTAGAAATCTCAATATTCCTTTCTTTATGCTCCTCAACCTGCGAACATGCATTATAGTTTATCTTCCTCTTCATTGATGAATTAGGCATACCATTAAATTTATCCCTGTTAATCATATATCGCGATGAATGATTCGGCATAATCACAATATCTTTCCCTCTAGGAATTAAAATTTTTTGTTTCTCATAGTCAGCAATTTGTCCATTGGATTCAATGTTAACCGAATTCCTTCTGGTTCCCTCCATTAACTAAAACACAAAAAGAATTCTGTGAGAGGAAAAATTCATGCTAGAGAAAACAACATAGTCAAGGGGGAGCACCCTCAATATCTAACATCTTAGGTTAAATTCTAATATCGTTACCGTAGTTCTAGGACTATATCCTATACGTATACTTATCCTTAGGGACATCCCTAGACATACCTTAGAAATATCTCTAGGGATCTCACTAACATTTTCGCATCCTAGTTTCCAATGGTTGACTAAACCAATCCTCTGATACCAACTATAGAGATCCGAAGCATAACATACATGGACATTACATTACTTTTGCGGAAGACTTAGTACATAACAAAAACACACACACAAGGACCGTACTAGTTTAGTGTCTTTGGAAACTCGGAATATAATCTTCTAATCGGGGTGAAAGATCTTCAACATATCCCATAAAGATCTTCCCTTTTTTTACCTAAAACCTTTCTTTATATCTTGGGGAAAAGAAAACATAAAAGGGTGAGCTCAAATGCTCAGTAAGGGTAAACAAAAGAAATATCAATCACATCATATTCATAAGAACCTAACATTTTGGAAATCTTAACCTGCAAAAGAGATCATAATATCATAACATGGGATAAATAATAGTAGTGAAATGTATGTTGTACCTCTCGTTCCCCTCGCTCTTTGATTTTCATGATCACAATCACTTTCATATGTGTTTAACCTTGTTTCAAGTGTTTTTGTTAATAGGCACAAGGTTGCCATGAAAATGGCCCAAGAAAGCATCTCAAAGTGGACTGAAATTCAGTCCACCGGCCAACCGGTGTGATAGCACCGGCCAGCCGGTGGACCTGGCAGAGGCATTTCCCACTGCCAGGTTCCACCGGTCAGCCGGTGGATCTAGCACCGGCCAGCCGGTGGCACCCAGATGAATAGTGGTGGCTACTGCCTCACCACCGGCCAGCCAGTGGCTCTGTCACCGGTCAGCCGGTGCTGCCTGGGTAGAAGGCCTTCTCAACATCCAAGGCACCGGCCAGCCGGTGGCCCTGCACCGGCCCGCCGGTAGCCCAGTCAAACTAGCCGTTGGCTTTGACCAGTCAACCCTCTTTTGGTCTCCAACGGCTCCGAAGACTTCTCCAACGGCTCCGAAGGCCCCCAATGGGTTCCATGCCTATAAATAAAGGCTGAGGAAGCCCCGGACACACGCCGGAACTAAAACCAAGCCCAAGGACACTTTGTTGATCATTCGGCAATCCTCCGGCAAGCCACCTCAAGGAACCCCAAGTGCTCCATCCAATTCCACATCCAAGAGCACCACCAAAGAAGCTTGGAAGCGGCCTTCAAACTCTCCTATCAATCAAAGGCGCCAAAGGCTTCTCCAATTACAGGTTTTATTGTATTTATCTTTTTGAGCATTAAATTTGGGTTTGTGCCTACAAACCCCAAACTCTTTCTTCATCCCTCTTTCATTTGGGTTTCACATCACCATTAAGGTGTGAAGAGGTTTCTTCAAGCCTTTCCTTTTAAAAGGCTTGTGTCATAGGTGTGCTAGCCTTCACCTGTAAGAAGGCTAGTGGGTTCTTGCTCAACCATTAAAAGCAAGTGGGTTCTTGCTTAACCAATTAAAAAAGCAAGCTGTAATAGGTCCTAGTGCTACCTCAAAGCCTAGTGGGTTTCATGCTAAAACCATTGAAAAGCAAGCGGTAGAATCTCTCAACGGTTGCGTTGGGAGCGGAGACGTAGGCCGGGTTTTAGGCCGAACTCCGTTATCAATTTCTTGTGTGATTGCCTCTTTATTTCCGCTGCAACTTTATCTTTGATTATAATTTGTTAATCATTTTTTAAAAGGCAATTCACCCCCCCTCTTGCCATCCTTCCCCTTTTTCTCCGCCCAACAATTGGTATCAGAGGAGTATTTAAATAATTCCCTAACCGGTTTCAAATTAAATATTTTTTTTTGATGGCATCTACCTCTTTCTCCCCTGAGGGCTACTCATTGGGTCGGGCTCCATTTTTTGATGGGATCGACTATAATTATTGGAAAACCCGCATGACCACTTTTTTAAGAAGCATAGGATATCCTATTTACAAAATTGTCATGCAAGGTTATTCTTTGTCTTCCCCCGACGAATCCAAATGGACCCCCGCCGATATTAAGAATTTTGAGCTTGATGGCAAAGCCATGAACGCTATTCATTGCGGCCTTGACCGAAATGAATTCAATCGTGTGTCCACATGCACCTCATCTCATGAAATTTGGAAACTATTGGAAGTGACCCATGAGGGCACTAACAAAGTTAAGGATAATCGGTTAGACATGTATAGACAAGATTTTGAAAGCTTTTCCATGCATCCAAATGAGTCTATTTCTGAAATGTTTACACGCTTCACTAACGTTTGCAATGGTAGAAAATCTCTTGGTGATGATGTTTCAGCTGAAGCAATGGTCATGAAGATTCTATGGGTCCTTCCGAGCTCATGGGCACCTAAGGTGACGGCTATCCAAGAAGCTAAGGATGTAAAGAACATGCCGGTCGAAGAGCTAATCAGATCTCTAATGACCTACGAGATCAACATGAGGAGGCAAGCTCAAAAGGAGGGCACACCAATCAAGACACCAAATAACATTGCCCTCAAGGTACAAAAAGAAGTAAGCTCCTCCTCATCATCCTCATCTTCCTCATCTTCTTCATCTTCAAGCGACGACTCAGAAATGGAGAATCTCGCCGGCCAAATTCACAAGTTTATGAAGAAGCACAAGAATAAGAAATCTCGCAAGGCGCGAAAGCAAGAACCCACCGAAAAATCCGAGCCCAAGGTGAAATGCTACGGGTGTGGCCAAAAAGGGCATTACAAGCCCGATTTCCCACTTAACAAAAAACGGGCCACGCAAAAGGAAAAAGGAAAGAAAAAGGTCCTCAAGGCGACATGGAGTGACACCTCATCATCCTCCTCCTCCTCCTCCTCGAGCGACCAAGGTACAAAATGCCTAATGGCATTTCACGAGGTAACTTCTTCCGAGTCCTCATCCTCGTCCTCATCTTCAAATTCTTTTAATCATTTATCATATTTAGAACTTCAACATGTGCGAGACCAATTAGAAAATGGTTTTCATGAGCTTTCTTCAAAATTCGTTTCTTTGAAAAAGAATTTCAAAAAACTTTCCTCTGAAAAAGAACAACTTCTCAAAGAGAAGGAGGAACTCTCCCTAAAAATCCAAAATTTCCCAAATGTTGATTCTTTGGAATCAACCATCAAGGACCTTAGAGAATCCCTAACCAAGTTCACCCAAGGTGAACAAAATTTGTCCAAACTCTTAGGTTCTCAACGAGTATCTAGAACCACCAATGGACTTGGCTACACCAATATAGCTTCCTACTCCCATGCTCCAACTGTTTTTGTAAGGGGGAGCTCTAGTTTTAAATTTTTTAATTATTGTAAGAAACCCGGGCACCTAATTTATGAATGCGATTGCAAAAATGCCCGTTATGGTATGCCTAAATCTATTTACTTTTCGGACGAATTTTATAGGAGAAGACCCGCCATGAAACAAATTTGGATTGAAAAATCCCTTTTGGTGAGTCTCTCCGGGCCAAAAATAGTTTCATTTCCCCGATGATCTTTTGTTTTATTTAGGGGGAGAAATTTTCTTAAATTCAAAAATTTCTTTCGATTCTTTTTTTTTCAATTTAAATTTTCAATTAATTATTCAAAACTCTTAATTTCAAAAATTTCATTTGGTTTCAAATTTCAAATTTCAATTGGTTTTTGATTCAAAACTTTCAATTCAAACTGTTATTCAAATTTTTCAATTCAATTTTCAAAAATTCCAATTGATCTTGATTTTTAATTTTCCCTCAATCAAGTTTTATGCCCCATTCTATTTTGATAATCACAAAGGGGGAGAAATTTATTGATTGATTGGGGGAGAAACCTTTTTGATCATGCTTTGCATTACATTTCATTCATTAAAGCATGCCTTTAATTTAAGTTTTTACATTTTTTGTTTTGGTGATTGTGATCATCAAAATAGGGGGAGATTGTTGTACCTCTCGTTCCCCTCGCTCTTTGATTTTCATGATCAGAATCACTTTCATATGTGTTTAACCTTGTTTCATGTGTTTTTGTTAATAGGCACAAGGTTGCCAAGAAAATGGCCCAAGAAAGAATCTCAAAGTGGACTGAAATTCAGTCCACCGACCAACCGGTGTGATAGCACCGGCCAGCCGGTGGACCTGGCAGAGGCATTGCCCACTGCCAGGTTCCACCGGTCAGCCGGTGGATCTAGCACCGGCCAGCCGGTGGCACCCAGATGAATAGTGGTGGCTACTGCCTCACCTCCGGCCAGCCGGTGGCTCTGTCACCGGTCAGCCGGTGCTGCCTGGGCAGAAGGCCTTCTCAACATCCAAGGCACCGGCCAGCCGGTGGCCCTACACCGGCCATCCGGTAGCCAAGTCAAACTAGTCGTTGGCTTTGACCAGTCAACCCTCTTTTGGCCTCCGACGGCTCCGAAGACTTCTCCAACGGTTCCGAAGGCCCCCAATGGGTTCCATGCCTATAAATAAAGGCTGAGGAAGCCCCGGACACACGCCAGAACTAAAACCAAGCCCAAGGACACTTTGTTGATCATTCGGCAATCCTCCGGCAAGCCACCTGAAGGAACCCCAAGTGCTCCATCCAATTCCACATCCAAGAGCACCACCAAAGAAGCTTGGAAGCGGCCTTCAAACTCTCCTATAAATCAAAGGCGCCCAAGGCTTCTCCAATTACGGGTTTTATTGTATTTATCTTTTTGAGCTTTAAATTTGGGTTTGTGCCTACAAACCCCAAACTCTTTCTTCATCCCTCTTTCTTTTGGGTTTCACATCACCATTAAGGTGTGAAGAGGTTTCTTCAAGCCCTTCCTTTTAAAAGGCTTGTGTCATAGGTGAGCTAGCCTTCACCTGTAAGAAGGCTAGTGGGTTCTTGCTCAACCATTAAAAGCAAGTGGGTTCTTGCTTAACCAATTCAAAAAGCAAGCTGTAATAGATCCTAGTGCTACCTCAAAGCCTAGTGGGTTTCTTGCTAAAACCATTGAAAAGAAAGCGGTAGAATCTCTCAACGGTTGAGTTGGGAGCGGAGACGTAGGCCGGGTTTTAGGCCGATCTCCATTATCAATTTCTTGTGTGATTGTCTCTTTATTTCCGCTGCACCTTTAACTTTGATTATAATTTGTTAATCATTTTTTAAAAGGCAATTCACCCCCCCCTCTTTCCATCCTTCCCGTTTTTCTCCGCCCAACAATGTAAACCCCAATAATCATAACTTAAAACTTGAAACTTTGTGGGATACACACATAATAATAGAGAATCATTTCTTATTAGGCAAGACTCATTGCCAAGACTATCATAGTGGAAAAAGTCCTTTTCGGAATCGAGTTCACTCCTCGTTTCAGTCCTGTTTCACTAAATCGGTTTAACCTGTCGTTCCATCTATGTATATCTCAAGAGATATAAAATCCTTACCCAATGCATTTGAGGGAGACATAGGTCCCACCCATATCATAATTATACCAATCTTATGTGTGCCACAAAATCATAAATCATAGCATAACCCATGTAATAAAAATGGGCATCATAAAACAATACATATAAGATAAAGGAATTCATAAAAATAATTCCATCACATCATAATAAAATAAATGTAATAATAGGGATAAAAACAGAACCCTTTGTTATCTTAGATTGAAAATAATTTTGATAAAACACTTGAACTCCATTCTTGAGGAAAATATCCTTTCTACTTCAAAAAAACTTTTCCTTTCTTAATATGTCATACAATTCTAAACATTAAGAAGTTGATTAAAAATAAACTTGAAAACTTATAAAGGAAGATTCTTGTAAATATTGTTTTCAAAATACATTCATGCCGTATAAGTTAAAAAAACATTCTTCTCGTACTTTTGTCGGAAAAGTAAAAAAGTACCTCATACAAAAAAAAACGACAAAAGATTCCTTTCATATCTTTTAGTAAAAACTCACCGTAGGGTATAATTGGATTTAAACAATTTTAGGTGGATGTAAATAATATTACATATTATGGAAACTTGGATATGGATGATAAAATACACCCTAATAAATTTCAAATTATAAACAATCTCAGATAAAAATGAAATTGTGATATTTCCCTTATCATAGGTCCGATTTCCTTCGTAAGTGTCTGAAACTCCTGTATAATGATTTAAATAATGTGATTGACTTATTCCATAATCATACTCATTGTTATGATATCATATATGGTTCACTTATGACTTTCTATTACCCGTTCTTTTGTAAATTCCATGTTAAAGAGCGTTTTTGGTAAAATTGTTTCATTTGGCATCCGCGTTTTGACTTGTAATTATTGATATGATTACTTAGATCATGATTAATTAATTAAAAAATATAAAACATGATTTATATATAATATATATCCATAATATACATATATATAATAGATCAGTAAATGGAATGAAATACACCGTTCATGGAGATGGTAGGCCATACGTACGAATGAATGCTGTTTTCGTTTCCATATTGAGTTGAATGAAATTAAGTCGATGACATAAATATATATACACATAAATCCAGTATCATTATTATGTCATATATTTCAAGATTACTTATTATATATACTTCATAATCATTCATGAATGGTTAACGTGGAAAATTAATCTCATCGCGTTGTGGAGACGGTAGTCCGTACGTACGCACG
This sequence comes from Viscum album, assembly GCA_963277665.1. Taxonomy (NCBI): domain Eukaryota; kingdom Viridiplantae; phylum Streptophyta; class Magnoliopsida; order Santalales; family Viscaceae; genus Viscum; species Viscum album. The sequence goes on along the minus strand of OY728146.1, from coordinate 1,555,374,608 downwards.
AGCGATGATATCATTCTCATGATCGTGGAATTGTATTGGAGTGTATTTATACTATTTCGGAATCAATATCACTTTACAATAATCATATATAGTTGTTATTTACACCATTATACCCATCCAAGTAAGGTGGTGGTGGAAAATAGATTACACCACGATGTGGAGACGGTATTCCGTACGTATGCACACGCGGTGATTTCGTTTTCCGTAGGATGGATAAGAGGTGAAATAGGGTAGTTTCATATTTATAATAACATATCAGTATATTAGGGATAATTATGTTATTACTTCATAGTGAAACAACCTAAGAAGAAGAAGTTGAAGAATAAATAAAGTTGAAAGAATCGGTAATGGACATTACCTCTTCTTTGAAGCGCCTCTTTGATTTCTTCTTTTAGTGCACTTAAATTGGTATTTAAAGAAGAACAAAACCTCTAGGATGTTTCTAGGGAAGTTTAGAAGAGAATTTGGCAGGGGTTGGACGATATTGAAGGCTCAATGTGGTGTGAGGAAGAGAGGGAGGAGGTGCCCTTTTATAAGGGAGGAGAGGGGCACCTATGGAATAACTAAAAATATTAATTTATTATAAAGACAAATTCGGTTTTAAATAGCTCCAAATTGATTTATTTAGAAGATAAGGTGGGTATGGGTAGAAATCCTCTCATCCAATAGAATTTAGACAAGTTTAGGATCTTATTTTAACCTTATCATTTAGATTTAACATTAACTTAAATAATTTTACTTTTACTGTGTCTTCTTCTGTTCTTATATTTTATGGTTAATAGAATTACTATAAGCAGACAAACGAACCCCAAGTTGTTTATTATTAATATATATAATCTTATATAAGTCATTTGGACGAACCATATATTTTTAGGAATAAAATAACAATTAATAATATAATATTTGTTTTAAAAACTATTTTATGTCAATTTTGACACTATTTATTAATTTATTTTTGTGATACTCATGACAGAATTATTATTTCGAAAACAGTTAATTAAATCAATAATAACATGTCATATTAACCTATAAAATAAGTGTAATTCATAAATATTCTCAAATTACATTTATTTGGGTATTTAAAACATCAATTATGTCAATATTTCATTATTAAGATAATTACTGCATCATCGTTGTGTCATAAATAAATTAAATTATATAGTGTCTAAAAATTAAAAATCAACTACCATTATGTAGGAAATAATTTTATATTTCTAATGAATATTTATAGTCTAATTGATCTTATGTATAACCCTATATTAAATATTATTTACTTATTAAACATTGATTTTTACTATTTTAACCCTTCTTTAAATAAATTAATAATAAATGTCCTAATCTAATCGATGTGGGCCTAAATGGTCATATGTTGTTATTAAGGTTGTTTTTGGTCAAATTACAATTATCCAATAGAATTATGACATCTGTTAGGGTAATAATAATATCATTTTTACCCTTAATTACCCTGTTTACGTTTAAACGTGGTAAAAAAAGTAAAAAGTTACTATTCACCAAAAAATATTTTCATCTCATTGAACCTCATTTTACTTACTGAAATCAACCGTGTCTCTCGTATTTTTGAAATTCCACTCACAGATGTGGTAAAATTATGTTTTATGAAAAATTCATTTTTTGTAACTACCACTTAGTGGATTCACTACTAATAAAAAAAATGAAAGTTTCCCAAAAAATACCGAATATTAGGCCTAAGCTATATTTGATTTTATGAACTAAAAAATGATTTCTATTTTACCAAATTCAAAACATATCAGTTTCATTACTTAATTTTAAAATTAATTCCCGTCGTCAAAACAAATAGTGTGTTCTTAAGAGATAATAACTATCAAAAGATTGACACTTGTTTATGTCTGGTTTAAATATGAAATTACATCCAATGACCAAAATTTTATTAAATTGTAAAAATATATTCTAAATATACTTTAAAACCACTAAAATTAATAATTTATCACTATTAATTATTTTGATTAAAAAGGATGTTTTAAATTAAAATTTAGTAATGTTCACTATTCATCAGAAAATGAAAGTTATCCAAAAAGTACCAAAATTTCACCCTAAGCTAATTTCGATATTCGGAATCCAAAAATGAAGTCCATTTTGAAAAATATAATTTAAATTTTTTTAAAAAGTGGTTATTACTATTCATAATGGATAGTTTTAATAATATTGTAATAACATATTGTTGTTTAGTGAAACTCGTTATTGCGTACTACACACGCTATCGAGGAAGGTCACAATTGCGTGTAATGCAAGGCAAGTCAAGGATGTGTGTTGTGCAAGATCCTTTTGGTGTAGCATATAACACAAGACATTAATGAATTAAAAAAAATATTTTTCATAAAATTTCGGGGTGTTACAAATTGGTTCTTGTATTTGGATACATATGTGAGCACCACAAGCTGTATCTAATACCAAATTTGTAGAAACAAATAGATTGAATTCGATGAAAAACACACCTGAAGCTTCCCCTTGCTTCCTTTGCTGGGTGCATTTTTTCTTCCAGTGGCCCTTCTTGCCAATGAGAAACAAACAACATCCTGTTCTGTTGCCTCCCCTTTTATCTTCCTTTTCATGAATGTCCTTGAAGAAGCTTTGTGATTAAAGCTCTTCTCCTTCCCTTTCCTTTTATTCACCATAAGGACATAAGGTTTTTCACGCGTCATGTCATTATCCACTTGGAGAATGAGGATAAGAATATCAGACAGAGACTTCTCAATGTTGTTCATGTTGAAGTTCACAGCAAAGTTTGAGAAGCTTTGGGGGAGTGATGTAAGAATGAGATCGGTAACCAGTTCTTCGGGGAGTTTAAACCCTAGAACCTCCAATTTATTAATGTATCCAATGAGCTTTACTACATGAGGCCTTGCTGGGGCACCCTCTCCAAGCCTTCTTTGGAATAGAGCCTTGGAGATCTCACACCATTCATGTTATTCTCTCTTCTGGTATGATCCACGGAGGTGCTCGAGCATACTATATGCTTCCATGTCTTCATGAGACTTCATGAGCTCACTAGACATTGATGGTAGCATCAAACATTGAACATCTAGTACATCGCTCAAATGTTGATCATTGACCATGAAATATTCATCACTCGCCCCTTGGACAGGCGGATCAAGAAGTGAGGACTCCAGTATGTAAAACTTTCATTCATGGCATAGGATAACCCAAAGGAACGTAAACCATTCCTAAAGGTTACTGCCGGTGAGGATATTGTCTTTATCCATAATTGATGGAAGAGAAAATTTTGCTGATGAGGTTTTTATATTGATTGTACAATTGAAAAGACCAGATTTATCAGTACTTTCTTGATTACAATTTTATGAGTTATTATAGATGAATTTATTAATTCTCCCACTATTTTATCAAGTCCCTATGGCCCTCACCGTTAAACTCAGAATGTTCAATTTCTTTGACATTCTAGTAGAAAGGATCCATATTCCCCTTCTTATAGGCCCAACAAGGGTTGGTCATGCAGTTTCAAGGTATTTAGGTTGGCAATTCTTTGCCAATAATGAGCTTAGAGTTCCTTGATCTGTTGAGTGGACTCCCCAATCCTGAAATCCTGACTTGGATTTCCTCAACTCTTGCCTCCAATATTACATCAAGTCTATCATGGGCTATTCCTCTTGATGTAATATGGTTAAGTCAACCCGAAACCTTTCATAATGGCTTCCTTTATAAAATTAGGTGTCCCAACAAGGGTTGGTCAAACACATAGTTTTATTAAGTCTTTTACTTAATCATGTAAAGGAAGGCTTGGTCTGAATTAATATGGTATTAGGGGATTTTAATCTTTTATGCCTAGTTTTTCATTATCACATGCTTGTTAATATTATGTGATGCTAGCTTATGTGATTAACCGTGTTCTGCTAATGTTTACGTATTGTCCGGTTTTTATTTTATTCCATATTTTTCATGCATGTTTATTTAATTAATTATGTGATCACGTCAACACATACTTAATAAAAAATCCATCAAATCAGACAGTAATAAAATATGATGGCATGATCATGAGATTCTATTGGTTATCTTATCCAGCGGTTTGATAAGCTAACCCTGACCTAGGAAAAAACACCTTGAATCGATGGTTCGTGTTTTGCAGCTCCCACCTGTCCACCATTGTATCTTCTTGTGTTGGTTTCTCCTCAGCTTCAGATTTTAAACCGTCTCCTCTGGCGTGGGAGATCCTCCATTACATGGTTTTACATTAAATATTCCACAGGCATGTGGGCCCTACATTTTATTAGAAGAAGGCTCACAGGCCAAAAAAATTGAATTAAACAAATTTAAATGAAACCATACACACATACAAATGATATTTTGGTCTAGCTCATTATCATCCATAGCATCAAAAGACATTTACATATATTTAAAATTCAAATTCTTTTAATTGTTCTATTAATTAAGATAAGTCACACTTGAATTCAATTAATTATGATCTTATAATTAATCAATTATTTATCTTAAATTCATTTTTTAATTTCCTTGAGATTCTTCTCATCCATATTCCTTGTACAGGTCTTTCTACTTTTGGAGGTTTCCTGGTAAAATTCCATTTCTGGAAAGTACACGACGTGTACTTTATATTTACATGTCGTGTATTTCTTTTCACCCTTTATCCAAAGTACACGCCGAGGGATTTGGCGTGTTTTCTGTACTTTAGAAATTATGGAGTACACGACGTGCAGATGAATCATACAAGGCGTGTACTTTCTTGATACGCAATAACCATCCTGGAAATACCGTGTACATGGTACGCAGCTTCTCCTTTGTACACGGTTTCACTTGGGCCGGATCAGATTACAAGGCGTATTTCTCCAACATACACGCCATGTATTCTGGTTCCCACATGCCATTTAATTTTGGTCAACATGGGGTGTTAAATTCTTAGGATTAATCAACTCAAAAGGTGTGGTTTTGTGGACTAGTACCGGTTCGTTGAGCCTAATTACACGGTGTGTAGTTTTTCATTACACGTCGTGTATTCCCGTGTGGTACAGAAAGAAAGAGAGGCTCCTCCAGATGAGTTCCTCATTTTTATTTTAATCAAAATTAAAACTAAAAGGTCATTAATGTGATGTGAATCAAGAAATTATGGAGGATGAACATAACTCATTTATTCAGATTTATAGAATTATTTATTTCGAATTGAATCAAATATAAATGTGTAAATTATCAACAAAAAATAAATAACTATAATCAACGTTGTAACCTCCCTCTGATTCCTATTGAGGGTTCCAGGCGCAGCGGAAGCACATGGGTGGATATTCCCGCATGGATTTTTTTCATTAACAATGATCAATCTGGGATCAATACGACGATAAACACAAGTCTCCACAGATCAAACACAGAAATGGACAAAGAAAAGGAAAGTCCTGGAACCAAAAATTAGGATCGTTACAGGTTGATTATAATTAATTTAATCATTTGAAATGACGTACCTTTTGGGTGTTATTTCTTCATTGATGTTCTTGATCACATTATGATGTGATTCATCATTGCGTCAAAGAAGCCAAGTTTAGACTTCCTCTAGCGGTGATCCACACGTGCACCTTGTATCTTTGTACGTTGCCAAAGGAGTTTCAGGGTGCTAGCCTCGAGAAACCTTTGCTTGTGTTTTTCACCTTAGATCATCTTGATCCGATGGAAGAAGATCTCCCTCGGTCTTGAGAGCGTTCTTGGAGGAACATGTTCGTTCAGGCTTGAAAGAATTCTCCATATTTGTTGTGCACAACGATTCTCTTGTGGGTATGGAAAAGAGTTGGGTTGTGAGGATATTTATAATCGGGTTTGAGGTTGTAGATTTATGACAATAAATAAACGAGTTCCCCATTTTATTTATTTAATTAACTACCTTATGAAAACTCCATGTTGAGTCATTAATTCCTTGATATGCGCCCACACTGATTATAATAAATATCATTTAATAAAATGATATTTTACTCAAAATCCCGATTGGAAAAACTACACGGCGTGAATTAATAAATACATGTTGTGTACTTGTTTTTCATTGAAAACTACACAACATGTACATTCAATGTACATGGCATGTATATCTTGTTTTCATTTATTCATTTCCTTTCATAATGAAAACTACACAGCGTGTACATTTAATAATACACGGCGTGTACTTGTTTTCTAAATAAAACTACACTACGTGTAATCATTGATACACGGTGTGTACTTGCTTTATATTATTCTTCCTCAAAAATTAAAATGATTTAGGCTTCCTTGAATTATTATTAAACCATGTATGGGAATGATTTTTATTCTACTTGAGATACTTGAATACACTTACTGTGTGACCCTCTAGGCCTTTTTCTTGTTGGCATTAGGCGGGCTTGCCTAAAGTCTAAGATTACTATCTAGCAATAGGTTAAGGCACCCAAGAGATAGAATTTGACGCCAAATTGACGTATCTCCTCATACGAATGCATACTGTGTAATTTAATCCATTAGTCTCGATTTCACATCAAGAATGTTTCATGGCAGTGTCATAAACCTATATGCTTGATCCGTTTTTCATTGACTACCTGAAATAAAATTGTCATTTACACAATGGCTATAGAATTTAATGCGACAATTCTATTTCAATCAAATGGTCGAGATATCTACTTACATAAATGGAAGGGACAAATCCTACCTCTACTTATGCATTAAAAACATGTCACTCGTGATGCACCCAACATACCCTACTTCAGGATAACTGTCTGCGTAACGGTTTTCTTCAGTAAATATAACTGCCCAAGTCATGACATGAGTTAATGATAATCTTCTAATCTAGGTACCATTACACACGCTGGCAGATAGCAATGTCCGATGACACCAAGACATGCGGAATTTCTACTGGTGGGTCCGATCTCATAATCTCCCATCTTGGAGATTACCAAGTGTGAACTCCATGAGAGAGAGTCTCATCTTTTTATGAGTACTCACACATGACCATCTATATACTATGTGTCCTATCATAGTATGTCATCCAACCATAGAACTTTATTTAAGAATATTGTTATAGCATTTCAAGGTTCTCATCATAGCATGGATCTACCATGACCTTATCAATGCAACAAATATTCCAGGATATTATTATATTATAGTCATGCAGAACAATGAACAATATATAATAAGTAAACATTCATGTAATCAAAGTAAAAAACATGTGGTTTTTAGGACACCAACCTTTAGAGAAGGACCACATCGTGTGAATTCTATGTAATTAATGGGTTATTAATTTGATTAAATTTGATGTTAATGAGTTGAAAATCATATATTGTATTGCATATAATCATGATCATATTTTGATCGAATTGTTATTTTTAGTCATGGCGTCCTAACTGAAATGTGATAGTCATGCATGAATCCGATATACATGTGAGACATAGGAATTTATTCCAGAATACTTTTGGTAATCGGGAATGGAATTATATATAAATGTGAAATATGGGTATGAAATTATTTAATGGATTGAGATAGTCAATCATGATATCCGATGTAGTTATGATTCTTGGGTACGGTATCCCCCGTTCTTATGATTCTCAAGAATGAAATCCCATGCACTTATAGTAATCACACACTTTATCCCATTTACATGTGATATATTATCACGTTGTCCCATATACTAGTGATTATCATGCATGGTGATCCTTCTGATTCATGATACTTGGGCATGGTGTCCTTTATAAAACTATGAGACTTATATGACTATCCATTAATGTCTATGTTGCACTATTGTTCTTGTATAGTTTATTATCTATATATATGTATATATAAGTTACTATTTATACATAACATATATATAGACAAACACACACACATTTAGTAACTTGCATAGAGATATTCATGATTAGACTAAACCAAGAAGTGTCCGCCTTATGTCCTTTAAGAACCATAACTGAATCGTTACTTTTTTCATGTGTTTTTTATACTATTATTATCAATGTAAAATCCTCATTTATTATTAATATGTTGGGTCACACTATACACAATTAGTAGTGGACTACTAAGTATATATCACTCCCTGTTCAGTTTGTTTTTTGGTACTTGAACATATCCAATTGATGTAGGTAGGGACATAGAGAAGAATCAAGAATTGGATACTTGATTTACTATACTAGGATGCAGTATGAGAGTAGATGATTGATATTATTATCATGATGCTATTGATGATAGTTTTGGAATTTTTTATTTTTATATATAATGTTGTATATGTCTACTACTCTACATCCTTCTATTCAGTTTTTATACAGTATTTAGAAATCACAATATTCTTGTACATCAAATTGACTCAGTTTATGCCTATAATTTTATATGGATAGATTATTTTTTTTCATTTAATATATTATAACATTTTATATACTTTATTATTATTTATAACCATGACATTAAACTTTTATTAGGACTGCATATTCTCCCCTCATACCATCACAGTCTTTCGATAATAGTTAGCAGCCTCTGATATATGGCGATTTATGCTTGAGGTATGTATCTATTTTTTTCGGTTACTGATTAGTGAACAAGACCTTGGATTTTAAAAATGGGTATTAGATCATTTTTCTTAATTTTTATTATATTTTAGGGTATTATAAGAGAGACCAACAATGTGTCAAGATTTTTAGTGAACCTATGCCTTGTCGTTGCTTACCCCTATTCATGAAAATCCAAATTAACTGGGATATGATATTTATACTTGACTTTTTTCCTATTAAAGATTTATTGATTTCACCACTGGGTGATGATGATGATTTGATTGTTTATTATTTTATTTATTATTTTTATTTTCTTTTTCCTATAATATTATGGAAATGAGGTATTATTTCAGGGATCATAATCAAAACATAGATATTCATATTTAATAAATTATTCCTTAACATATAGGTACCACATTACGTGCATTACATGTATTTATTGTGATTTCTATATGTTCATTGAGAGTTATATTTTTCAATTTTCTATAGTTTCTTTTAGGGTTAGAATAAATAGATTAACTAGAATGTCTTTATCAACCTAAATGGTTCATTCCAATATAGTTTTATGGTATAACCTTAAATAACAAAACATTCCATGTTGAAGCCATAGAAAACTAGTCACATGGGATAAATTATTATAGGATTTGATTACATGAATGAATTTTTTTAATTATTAATATTGATATATAAAATGGGAATGGTGAGTCATCCAGTCCAATAATTTAATTTGAACAATTTCATCTCAATACCAATTATAAGTCTCCGGTTGTACTTGCATGACCATCCAATTGCAACTCATAGAGCTTATACATTTATATATCATGACTAGTGAGTCATCTAATTTCACGGTGAGAGATGTATATATATAAATAGGTACTAACATAAATGAATTTAAAATCCCCAAATAAAATAATTACACTTAAATGTTTTTTCCAAATTCAACATAATGGGTTTTCTCTTATATACCTTTTAATTGAAAATCTATACATTAGGACGTCTTTTATGCGATGTGAGACCTTCAACTTGAACTGAAATTAGTTTTGGGAAGTTGGTAGTTTCTCTTGTGATCTATTATGATCTTATTTATCACCAAGACCATGATTTTGAAGTAAGAAAAGGGGTGTGACAGTAATATTGAATGGTGTGCACCTATCATAATCTGTTATGAATGACTTTATTAGCTTGTGGACATTATTTTATGTGTGTGTTTAGAAATTATAGAACTATTATTCCATGATGTCTGTGATACATTTTATAAGAGTGTGGATATTACAATTATTTATAGGTGGTGGTCCATGATCCACCAATATTACATACAAAAGTGCCACTCTGGAAACCTCATACTATTCATAATATAGGTGTCGATTCTATGTTATAAGAGAGATTCTTACAATTTATAAAGTCTTTTATAGAAAATCCTTGACTCTCCTCTAATATGGTATAGTATAACTCAAAATTACCATAGTATCATTTGTCTACCCTATTATGGAATGGTCTATAGTATTCTTCAGATTCATGGATATAGGTCATGGTGTCAATATTTGAGAATTTTTATATTACATTGGAATGTAGGGTTAATAGCATGACATATATACTTCACCATTCCACCATAGTTTTTTCGGGAAATGATTTCTCTGGCAGGTTGTGAATATGGTATGGTCTGTATAGATGTTTAGACCATCTTCCATGATTACTCCTTTCCTCAGTTGTTGAAAGTGGGCCTCTCATGAAAAAAAATTCACTTATAGTAAGACACTATTTCAATAATTGTGTATTTATCTTATTCCACTGAACATAAATTCTTTTCACCCGAATTTCCATGTGATTAGATGATGACAACAAGATGTTTTATGGATGGGAGAAAATATTCCACCCAATAATCATTGAATGTATGTCAACTAAAAACTATTTCTGATATAGTTAGTTAGGGCCTCATCGCATAGGGAAAATTGAGGGAAATTGATGGTTTGGGATATGGATGTTTTGTTCATAGATATGTAATTGGTTCTTTAAATTGAAGGAAGTGTCATTTTAATTCTACATATAGGATTGGTAGTAGTTAAGAGGAACCAACTAATAATTACATGGTGATTCACCTATTTGGGAATATAACATATAAGATGCCCCAGTATTCCAAGGACCACCATGGGAACCAAGGACATGGAAGGATGGAGAAAATTAAGTGTTTTTGTGGGACCATCTCGTCCATTCGTTATGGGATAAGATCTTTATCAGCCCCACCTTCATGTTTTGGATCAATAACACCTCCCCAGGTAATTAGTTGTAGTTCCACCGGTTGATCAAACCAATGAGGTGGTCTTTTCTAATGTAGTCCGACTTTTTATGTATATAGCAAGTAGAGAAGGTTTTCTTGTGGTTTCTAGGATATATCATAGGGTTGTAGATATGGACAATTTTATGGAATAAATATTACCCTCAAAGAGTATACTTCTAGGACATCTATAGTTTTAGGTACTATTCTAATAGCCTCTACTTTAGTATCTAAATTATTTTATATAGGTTGTTCACATTCCATTACTTGTATAAAAATTATAGATATTTTATACCGACTAAGAGAGTACTTATGTGGAATAATTAATCTCAACACATCATTTGGAATCAAATATGATAGTATATTTCATTATATGTAATTCCCCATTGAGATAGGTGGTACCATCTTGTATGTAACCTATTAAACCTTAGAAATAATGGTTTTGACATATTTTCTTGGAAAGAACTACTTAGTAACCTCCCATCCTTGAGTTTATTTCTATTGGAGAAGTGTTTCCTTTACATCCCCGTTCAGGGGTACAAAAATTTACATGGGACTGTTGGATATCTAGGAATGTCTATCCGGACCATAGCATCATGGATTTGGAATACTGATAACCAATATTGATAGTCCTCTATGAGTGATCTAGGAACAAAACATATATAATTACGTCCTGTTGTGGATCATTTTATGGATGTCTTCTCAAATAATTTTTTAGGATTAAATCATGCATGATAGGTGGCGATAACTATTTTGATAGTTCCAGGAGAACCCACAATTTAAATTATATTATTTAGGATGGATGTTAATGAGATCTAGGAACTTAAGAGGCAATGTGATGTTTTAGAAGCTAAGGGTTTTAAATGAACCAATACTTCACCATGAGGTTCACGTGTCATTTTCAACATGAAGGTGGATAGTACCCTCCGTATTCTCTGAGATTATAATAAATTGAATCAACATATGCTGAATAACTTGTAATTATTTTCTCATATTTATGACATATTTTATTATATTTGGGGATCCCATGTTTTCTATAATTTTGACTTGATGACAGGATATCAACATCTAAGATTTAGACCATCAAACATTCACCATATATCATTTTATTATTGGTATCACAATTAATAATTTATAGTTATGTCATTTGGTTTGATGGACATTCCTGTAGATTTCATGGATGTGATAACTCAATTTTCCTACTCATATCTAGATTAATTTGAGACCTTCTTCATAGAAGACATCTTATAATATTCTTTCACTCAATTCGACCATGCCAAAAACTCTTGAGATTGTACTAAATACACTAATAGAGAACCATATATATGCTAATCTCAACAATTCACACATATGGATTAATAAGGATCACTTACTAGGCCACATCATCTCATAGGTAGGAAACCTTTTGACGTAGATAAGTTATGTGATATAATATCTTTGGAAGATCCCATGAACATCCTAAACATTCAAAAATTCATGGGGATGGCTAGCTATTATAGTTGTTTTGTTTAAGAATTTTCACACCTAGAATTGCCTCTCATGATCTTAAATAAAAAGGGTATAAATTTTTGTTGTATAATTATTAATGTAGGTAATTTATTCATTGGAAGTAACAATTAATTCAACTCTGATACTAATTCTTCTAAAAATGGGAAATTTTATATATTGTATTATATTTTTAAGAATTAGGTTGGAAGATGTTATGATATAGGGAGATCTATCCATGTAATACATGTCTTAATATTTGGGGCCTCATGGGTATAGCTACATGACACATGACCTCGAGTTAGGAATGTTGGTTCATGCATTGCGCTATATAAGGAAATATTTATTTTCAGAATGTTTGAACATTTACATGGACTGGGAACGTCTCAAATACATTTCCATGTAGTGTGAATTGAATCTCGGGCAGCGTATGTGGGTTGAATACCTACAGTTATTTGACATTGATCTTTTTTACACATATGGTAATGAAAATTATATAGAAAATTATCCATGTTATAAGATACAGATGCAAGTAGTTCATGATGCTACCATTGAGTTGTAGTTGATAGTCCTATTTTTTGAGATAAATTCAGAGTTTTAAAAGTATAATGGGAATATTGATTTAGTCACCAAATAAGTGAAATACTCTCCTTTGGATTGAGTATTTATGAAATTTTTTTTGATCCCAATGGTTGGTCCTATAGTAGAGTGTGTTCAGAGAGGAATGAACGTTTAGTTGGGTTGTTGATGGATATATATGGGTTCCTATAGATATATAAGGGGGGTGAATGAAATTCCTTATGAATTAATTTTGGTAGTAATTTTTATTATCACAAAAATTCATATTGAGTTATCCCACCCGCATTGGATTCTAATAATGATTAGGAAAATATCAAGTTTTATATTCTGTTGTTTTACATGTCAGCAGGTGAATGTAGAACAGTAGTGGTTTGTGGGGATTTTACATCCATATCCAGGTCTTGAGTGGAAATGTGATAATGTCACCATGGAGATCAGGATGGGTTTACCTAATTAACATCAAGGTAGGTATGCTGTATGGGTTATCATTGATTGGATAATTTTTGTCACCTACTTTTACATATAAAAGAGAGAATTTCTATGGATGAGCATGGGGGATCTAAATTCAAGAGACAGTACACCATAATGTTTTCCCCATTATCTCATATAAAATATGGTGGATCATTAAATTTTATAGCTATAACAATGTTTGTAAAAGTATTTTGGTATAGTGGTTATTCTTATCATAGCCATTCATCCATAGATCAATAGGCAATCCATGCATACAATATAGATATTATAGAACACAATTCAGGCATGTGTTTTTGATTGTGGAAAATCCTGGGATAAACACATTCAACTTTATTAATTATATTATAATAAAAATATTAAAGAAACAATTTATATGGATCCATATTATACCATATACGGTAGGCCATGCCATTCAGCATGTTTAGGTTAGTTGTTGGTGAGGCAGTGCTACTATAAACTCATCTAATCCATGAGACATCATAGGAGGTTCAATTTATTTGTAGGTTTATTGAAAACACACAGTATAGGTAAAAATATTATATTATTGTTCATTGTCGAACTTTGTAATTTTAGGAGGGACATCAAATCTTTCTACAAGTTTCCCTTAGATTCATAATAAATGGATTGATAAGTAGGGAAAGATATCACCTCGTTAGTTTGAGCTTTTATAGTCCACAGAGAGATTCAAGATCATAGTCTATCGGTTAGACGTACCTCAAATGTACAGATCCATGCAGTATTTCTTCCATATATGTAATATTAACCACTTCATTATGGACCTGTTTCATAATTTTTATAATAGGGATTTTGTATTGGTGGTTGATTCTTACTTTGATGAGTATCATATATAGATCATTTAATGATGTATGAAGAATATCTATGGTAGGTCTATTCCTTTGGTATGGGTTCTTCCACAACATGAATGTGTACATGATATTACTTGATGGATATATGATGATGTACATGATCAATGGTCTGAGCTATTCAATAATGATTTGATACCACCCTCTGAATGGAAACTCAAGGATGAAATGTGTTGGGGTGGGGATATTGTATGATCAGGAATTTTAATTCGAGGTATGTATTCTTTTAATTTTGGTTAAAGACTATATTTTTATCCTTTTGGAAGGGAGTTAGAATGTATGGAGTGGTTCTAGAGCATCTGAGGCTCATTCAGATATCACAGCTCCAAATTTTGGAAAGGCAGAAAAAGCCACATAGTTAGAACACATTTAGTTCTAAACTTGTAAATAAACTATATAAAACCTAATGGGGGTTGAAAAATATGTTTATACTATGAAGGGGGACTTCATGACTGTATGGGGTGCTGTAGTCAACTACAGAGGGCTACATGTTTTGTCTAAACCATATTCCTAATGTTAAACCCTTGTTTCCACCTATGTAGTATAATGAAATTATTAGGAAAAATATGCTAAAACACTGTGCACCATTTATAATTTATAAAAATGAAAAATTTTCAGTTTTTGTTTCCTTGAAAACAAGAACTACTACTTATCTCTTTCCATTACTCTAGTAGCCGACCATGTGAGATAATCATCCTTCTATGTTTTTTTTGCCTTTGAATCTAATCCTCTATTTGAGATCAATGATTAGTGATGACAATCATGATGCATAAAAATTATTAATAGATTCAATCCATTACCTTATTTTATTACTTTATCTCACTATCCTTGGAAAAAATTAAGTGCGAGATAATATTCCCAATTTTTTGCTAATTTTTCAATTTCATCAATTTCTCCAATTTCATCTATAATTAATGGAAAAAATGGATGAAGAGAGAACCAAAAAGCTTTGGTAGGTGGTAGAATACATTTTCCCTGAACATGAGTTGTTTGAAAGCACATTCCATCATGAAACACACTAAATATTCCTCAAATATCTTAAAACTATCATTTTATTTAATGTAGATTGTTATAATTCCCTTAAATATCAGTGACCTTGATGGAGGATTACCCCATTGACATGTTCTAACAATTGAGCTGTGATTATTAATTTCCCTTTACTTAAGGAATGGTTATATGGACAAACCACCAAATAAATGGTTTTGGCTTAATGTCAAAATGAAATGACTTCCTTGAATTAAATTCAAGGGAGTGGAAGGACCATTTAGCTTGTCTTATATGTAATTAGTGGGTGAATACCATGATTAAATTATATGTTAATTTGTTATTAATAATATTTTTTCTTTTATCAAATCATGAATGGATTTCAATATAAATGTGAATTTAGGGAATGGAATCCAAAATTAAATGTAATACTTGGTCATGAAACCCATATATAAGTGATATCGGGTAATGGATTATGGTAAACATATAGTACTCATGCATAGAGTCCCATGTATATGTGATATATGGGATTCATGTCCTTAATAGAGCATGATACATTGGCATGACATCCCATGTATTATTGTTTCGTGGGAGTAGAATCCAATTTACTTTTGATACCCAAGCATCGAATCCAATTCCTTTATGATACTCTAGTATGGAATCACATTTAAATGTTATACATGATCATGTAATCCCATGTACTTATTCAAATCTAGCATGTTATCTTGTATGTTTCATTATACACTAGCATAGAATCCCTTGACAATCTATGAGACTCGTATTATTTTCCACGAATTACTGAGATATACCTCATGTCCGGACTAGTATTAATATCAATATATATCAATATATATGTAACTACATATATTTACTATATATATACATACATATCTATACATGAATATATAGTCACTTGTGTAGATATATTCCATGTAAGGTCGGAGAAGGTAGTTCCAGCCTTGTGTCCATTATGTAACAAGGCTGAATCATTACAGTTTACATGTCTAGTTTATAATATTATTATATATGCACACTACTCATTTTATATGAAACTGATGGTATATAAAAGTCACTATTTCTGGTTTCCTGCTGAGTATATTACACACCTTTTTTAGGAAACCATTTGTTACTGAAATAGATATTACATATGTGGGTTGGCTTAGATAGAAGCATGTAGGTTTGAATATAGAATTTAAGATAATATGAATGGATATGGGGGATGAGGGCAAACCATATGATCATGAATCTATTTGATATTATTTTTATTTTAATCTTATTGTATATCATGTTTGATATTCTTAATACTCCCCTTCTGTATATTATATTTTTTTCGAATTCATATTTGACATCATTTTTTAATATGATTTTGATTTATTTTCTATATATTATTATATCAAGATGGTTTATTATTTTTATGTTCATTCATTATTTGTTTTTTCCTTTTTTATTGTTATTTATCAATACTTTTTTACACTTTGATTATGTTGATATACTCTCCCAAACATACAGTCATTGACTAACACTACTAGTCAAAAGCCTCTTGATTATGTGGATGCGATCTTGAGATAAAGTATAAATTAGGTTCAATGACTAATTAGTGAGAATTAGCTAGGATTTTACACATGAGTCTTATAAAGACACAAAATCCTTTTAATGTGTTTGGAAATAAGAGACTTGAAACTATTCCATATACATAATCTATCATATATCTCATGTGTAAAATGTTATAATGTCAAATTGATATCTCTCTTTCATTGAGAATAACTTGTATATACCATTGAAATATTTTTGAATCTCATTAGATTTTTTTTTCATGAACATCCATATATACTTGAGAAAAACTGAGGACATGTTCATGGTATTTTGAGAAAAAGAAGATATCATTATAAGGGGTCACACAGATGTCAATTTCAAAACTAACAATCATGATATTATATCATAATATGGTTTTTTTCTCATGTGTATTGTGATCTGTTGGAAGAGATAAAAACCCACTATGGATGACTTAGCAATGAATGTGGAGTATATTACTACATTTGATACTATAATAGAAGTTATCTAGATTAAGGAGTTCATCACTAAAGTTATGAAGATTCATAAAATTTTTAGATCAATTTATCTTTAAAATGATAAGATTGGAGCTAATACTATTGGTAAGAAATTTTTTTTGATGATTCAATGGGGATATTGAGGTAATTGTTTTATATAATATTAAATAATTTTATCATCTCCTTCTTCAATAGCTCATGTTGATGTTTTTTCCTTTTAAAATATCTTGTAATAAGTATATTACATGGAAACCTTCATCAAAACCCAATGATATTATGAAAATTAATGACTATTTTCTATCCCCACCTTGGATTTCAACAATTTCATGAAATATTATTTATAATTTAAATAAAAATACCCAATGGGAAATATAAAATTTAATAAAAAATTAATTTAAAACCAATTTTAAGTTACCTTGTTGAAATCATTATCTATAAAATCTATTGTGGAAAATGTGATGACAAGAATATGACTAAAACACTAAAAATATGTGAATTAAATCATATTAATCATTATCAACTATACATCCCAATTCTTTAATTTGTCTTCTCAAAAAGTTTTAGTTTGTAATTTATTTATGAATAAATCTATAATATTAACATGTGATCAAATTTTTTGGAAATCAATCTGTCATTAATTTTAAGTAAATTGAGAAATAGAAATTTTTGTGATAAATTTTTTATCCTATCACATTCTATATATTGAATTTTTTATTACTCTATTACAGTTAAATTATCTTCTTGTAATTTAGTGGGAATATAATTATTCATTATCAATCCAAAACATTTTTTCATATTATGAATAACTTATCTCAACAATATTCATTTGGGACATTCACATGAATTACAATATACTCAAACATGATTTAGAAAATTCATAAAAATTCTATGTTTTATGGAATTAAATAATATGACCATACCACTGAATGAAAATAATGATCATGTATGAATTCAATCTTTATATGTTTAGATAAATATCTAGTATTGATGAAACCAATTGTTTTTTATTTTCTGCATTTAGAATCAAAATAATCCACAAGGAATAGATCCTTAAATGTGTTATAATATATATTCTATGTTGTTATAATGGTTATGAGTCAAAAAATAATTATTCAAGGACATTAAATTCACAGAAAAATATACACCTGACATTATATAATTTTTTATTTATATGTGTGATCCTATAGCATAAATATATGATTCTCAGTACTATGAAGTTATTTATTATCTTCTCATGGTTACAATATATTTTTATCATGATCACTATATAAAAAAACAATTATTATACTTATTGGATGAAATTTAATAATATAATACATCTATTAAACTTTTTTTGTATACCTTGATTGGTAAAAAATCATCTAGATGTTCAATTTGAAATCAATGGTTGAAAATTCTCTTTTCAAATATATTCATTTAAAATTATCTCTTTAAATGTCCATATTTTTTGGAAATATCATCATGAGTTCAAATGACATTCAAAAAAAATCAGCATATACTATAATGATAGAAAATTTTGATCCATTATACTTTATAAAAACACAAAATAATTAAATAGTTTTTTACCTTATTTAATATGATATTCATTGAGATAATTGTTCCATATATTCCCCAATTGTTTTAATTAATTTCTTAATATAAATAAACTATTGAAATACATATATATTTATTAAAAACATCATTTTTTTGAATTCATCATTTAATTTTATACAAAAATCATATTTTATATTACCAGAAAATAATACAATAATAGAATGATATTTTTTGGTTTATCTTAGCCTATATATAAGCCAACTAGCCCATACCTGAGTGGTAATGGCTCTTGCTTGGAATCCAAGAGACCCAAGTTTGAGACCGAGTGGAGGAGAATTTTTGGGTTACTGTAGAAGTACTAGAGCAGGTACTGTAGAAGAACTATAATATGCATTGTTCAGTAGTGTATCATATAGAACTATTTACCCAATTTGGGATTTCGGGCCACCGGTTTGGGTCTATGGGTCTCAAGGCCTTTAGATCATCAAAGGAATCCAATCCTCAGGGCATTAGAGCATGAGATATGATGAAGTAGCCTAGTTCACCCATAGTAGGCCCTATAAGAGGATCAAAGAAAAAAAGTAAAAGTCACCAGAAGTATGGCTAACCAAATTGGAAGAGTGAGTGGGTATGGCAACCGCCATCTGTACATTGCACTGTGCACCTTTTTATGGAGAAATACTAGTCTATAAGCAATGAAAGGTGGGGAAATAGGAGATCTATGATGGAGAAGCTGGGGGTATTTCTAGTTGGTTGGGCCTACGAGCCATGTAAGGGGCACAATATGCCTCTGGTCCTTCGGGTAATGTATTGGACTTCGGGTTTTTTCAGGCTTTATTCCTTGTGCCTATGGGTCATGTAAGGGTTCCACTTCAACCCTTAAATTTTTTATTATCTATAATAAAATTTAAAAAAGGTCCTTAGCCCATTTGGGCTAAGCATATATATAATTTAAGGAACCTCATAACTGGTACAAATGAATTACCAATATAGGAACTTTCATGATGAAATGAAAAAAATTAAATAAAGTGAACCTAAATATTATTTTCAAAACCCCACCATAGTGATTTTATTTGAGTTTCAAAAATAATAACCAATATGTCCATTCCTACAATGTAATGAATCATCTTATGGAATAATCAAACACATCATTATGACGACTTTTACTTCCATGGGTTTCAAACACCTCCAATGTAGAGGTGAATTACGATATTATATTGGAGACTACATTTTCTTCATGGATGATCAGTAGTGTACTCCAATGAGGCCCAAAACACACATATATAGCATTTCATAATTAAATAAATTATATTGTTGGCATATAAATGTTTTTACATTATGAAATGTCTAATATATGGCTACCAACATTTTAAACATTAAAATATTAACCAAATTAGTTAATTTCTAATTTGAAAATACTTTAAATATTCACTTGATAATCACATAATCACGTTGGGTTTCATAATCCCAATTTAAAATGATAATCATATTAGGAGAAAAGGTCAAATGATAACCTACATCATTCTAAATGAACAACAGAGAGTGGGGAATCTCAATATGTCATGGTTTATGATTTAGTGAATATATCAAATAAAATAAAACATATAATAAATCATTAAATAATTTATACATAACTATACAACTCATTTTGAATCCATACAATATAATTTTAATATGATTATCACATAAAATCTCACAATTTTTTTGAAAGCACATCATTGTAAAATTAATTATTATTAAATGGATTACTATATTACCCTTGGTGGATTTATAGTATTAATGGAAAATATGAAATATTTAATGTATATTTATAATAAAAGCGTAACCAATTGAAAAAATTCATTTCTACTAAGGTGAAAATGATTTCTAGAATGATTTAAGGATCCAAGGGTGAAATAAAAGCATTAATAGGGGCCAAATGTTTTTTCTTGAATATCAATGAGTATTATCTATAGAAATTTAGAAAAAAATATATAATGTAAATATATTAACATAAAAAATTAATTTATCCCTAATTTAAATTAAACATTACCTCTAATAGGAAAATATAATTGGTTAACATACATTGCCTATCACATTGCATTTTCATTATGGTAGAGAATCCAGTAAATTCCATGGACATGATAGAACATTAGGTGTAAATAAATAATTATTTATATAAATTATATTTAAATAACCCTATTTATATATTTATATGTCATTAGGAAATCAATAATTAGTCATATCTTCTCCACATGTTCCATAATAATGTGAAAGAAATTATCACATAATATTTAAAAGGATTTTCCAAAATATCCTAATACATTCCATGTTAGTTATTCATCATAACATGGATTATTTACTCTCTTCAATAGATTCTTACAACCATGTATGGACCCCTTTATCAATTAATCCATTGTGTTCTCTCCACATCTAGAGACCACCAAAATATGCAACTTTCTTCAAAAAAGAAGACCGAACAAAAAGATGTCTCATTTCTCTAAGTGATCCACCTCGAAGAGAAGATAAATAAGCAGTTATTAACATATAATTTTCATTAATATATACAATATATTGAATAAGTTTGATGGTTTTGAATCTCACAATATATCATATGTGATTTGTTTCCCTTTATTCATCTATGAATGACCAACTATAGAAATTGGTTTCCCTGGAAACACTACATCTTCAAGATCTAATTTTTCCTCAATTAAATATTATATGACAAACATAGAATATTTTCAAGGTTTCAATATATTTCTACTTATTATCCTAAATAAATATATACCCTAAAAATATTATGTATATAAATTCACTTGATTATCATAGTAATTATCCCGAAAATATTGGAACACCACGATCATTGAAATTAGAAAATTTATCATTTAAATTTGGTAATTATGTAATGAATTGCCTCCTCATTTTTTATAAATCTAATTTCATTTCAAATATAATATATAAATGTTTCATATAAATTCTCATTCAAATATCAAAACTACTTGATCCATATATGTTCTTCACTTCGTTTTCATTCACCGAATACCACAACCAATTTACTCTTCATTTTAAGAACTGCATGAATGATTATCCTTTAATCATGATATTATTAATTAATGTTTTGATATTATTATATCATCATATTGGATCCATAAATAGTCATTATTATTATGTGTACTATCTCATTTTTATAGAAACATAATAATTATTGATTTATTCAGACAAGAATTTGTCAACTTCATATATGGTATACATGGAATTCCCCATTTTAATATATATAGAATCCAATTTAATTCACATATTATCATAGTAAAAATGACTTACAATTATCAATTAAATACGTAAAGGTTTAATGTATTTTTTTCATAATGAACATTCACTATTCATATCGAATGCCTACATTGAACTCACTAGGTTCAATTCACACAAATCTCATCTCAATGCCATAGTCAATTTAATGCATCGTATTCCCATCATCCCATGAATCAAAAACATATATTACAGCATACAAGAATTACTTTATTATTTTAATCTAGTTATCCATTTTATATTTAATGTAACTAATAATCTATTTTCACCACACATAATAGTTTTATCTATATGAGTGGTCAATTTTTCAATTGGCATGATAGAGAAAGTTTAATATGTTGTTATCATGTTCATTATGATGTATCTCAAGATAAAATCATGATTAATAAAATGAACTCTAGGTGGATAAAAACAATATGTTTATTAGATACGATCTAACTTTTATAGATAAAATATTATCATATTCAACCTCAATCTCTTCATGTGGTCGACCATCACACACTCAATTGATTTATACCGAGGTTTGGTCACTCTCAATGGGATTAGTCGATCAAATTAGATCAGGAGTTCAATCCATATATTAAATGTGTAATCATACTATAGTAATTCATTTTGTTTCAATGATTGTTTGGGTACAGAAATATTCACATGTGTGGTAACATAGTAATAACTACTTGTCCATTTCATATTTGAGAAAATCTTTTCATAAGCTGTGAGTATAGAAATATCATAGTACTATAATATGCAGAAATTTCCCATTGATCCTTACTTCATTTAGTTACAACATTACATAACAATAGGTTGTATAAGCTCACTTGATGCTAGTATCATTGTTCAATCCTAGAAGCCTTTTTCATAATTCACAGAAGGCCTTCATGGGTGTTCACTAAATCATGTGAATTCACTACATCCCTATGAGTTCCTACTATGAAAGAAATGTGTTTGAAATTCATCTGACCAATTACTATAGAATTCCTCAATAATGAAACCACTTTGGGTAGTTTCTTGGACCATTTTTATTAATTCAATACCATCAATGAAAAATATTATCCTTAATCCACCCATCATGTAAAAGTAATATTTTTTCATATCAATCACTTATATTTTATACCAGAAATAATTTTTTCATTTAAATATTTCTATTTGTAAACTATGTAATATTCATCAAATCGAATTAGAACATGTCATAAACATATAATAAAATTTCACAATTCATCACATAATTAATTATAATATCTCAAGTGTGATAAAAAATTCTATTTACTGAATAAATTAAAATTCAACAAGAATCATCAACTCATCTCCATCAATAAAGTACTCATTTATTCATGGAGAACAATGAAACACTTACATGGTATTAAAAATAAGCCTCTTTGTTTTTTTTCATATCTCTCTTCACATTATAAAATTCTATAATTTTATTAAAATACTTCCCCCTTATTAAAAATGGTTTTCAAAGGGAAATACATGGGTTATCTTATTTTATTATTTTTTTAAAAGTCTCACATTCCCAATTTTATCATAATTTCTTGATCCATTATAAAGAGAAATATTATATCTCATATTTTTTTAGTAATTAATATTTAATTATTCTTCTATATTTTTATATGTTAAATCACGTTGTTGAAAATAAGAGAAATCAATCATGATTTTCAAGGTTGTTCATTAAAAATAATATATCTGATATCATTATTAGAAAATTTTAATTATTCAATTATGAGATATATTAAATAGATATATTCATGGAAAATATATAAGAAACCTAAATTTAAATAATACAATGAAAATATTTAAGGTGAATGAAAAATAACTTCATTTTTCTGATCATTTTCATTAGTCAACACAAGTACTTAATAAAAAAAATTAAATATCAAAACTGAAGGTTTTATGTGTGATCAAGTAAGTATATTTTCCATTTTTAAATCTATATACAATTTTATAATTCACTATTATTATGTAAAATGATGTATTCTCTTTTATAATTCACACATAAAGAATAAAATACACCTTTTCATTTCATAATAGTTTGTTGAATCCAATTAAAGAAAATATTTACATCTAATATAATATTTAGAGCCTCAAACTCCTCCATGGATTCCCTAAATGAAATTTCAACCCACATAATATATGTTAGAATACATAATGAACTATTTTTATTATAGATAATAATTTTAGGATGAGAGCTTCCCCTCAACCGATTCAATTCTTTTATTCCAATATTGGCGTGGAAATACTTATTTGGATTCTTTCTTTTGTTTTGAGTCTTAGTAGATTTATTATTTTATTTCTTCAACTAAAATTATGTTTTGCATAGAATATTTTCCTCCACCAGTGAAATTATGGTATTTTCATTTAATTTTGATTTTATTTTCTTCATATTCTTTACACTTTATTGGTTAGTCAGTAGGATAGTTGGAAAATCATTTAAACCATGTAAAACCTTCTCACACCTCTTATAAATTTTATAATTTTTCAGGTTACCAATTATAGATGAATTTTAGGGAAATTATGTGTTATGTTATTATTTATTTCCTTTTTTAATAAAAGTTATATTTTCCTTATATTTTTATGTTACCTTCTTCAATTAGTATGATCTAATTTTTATACACTTCTACTTGACATACTCACCATCTTTGGGATTTAATGAATGACTTGATGGGGATTTATTCCTTTTTCCATCATATGTATTCTATTAATTTTGATTATTCAATCATAAATTATCTTGGTGACCCTATTTTCATTATATACCACACACTCCCTCTAAATATTCAATTTTCATGGGTGGATAGAATTGTGCCAAATATGATAACATATTTCTTCATTTTACAATTACCCCTAATTTTGATGTAAAATAGTCCCATTGTACATAATTTTTTTGGTAAAAACATATTAATTTTTTAATAATATAATTTTTCACATATATTTAATAGATTTAAGTTAAAAATTTATATATTGAACTTTTTTTTCTGGTGATAGATTTGTCCAGAATTTTGGTGTTATTTCTCTTCTACATCATGTAACTTCTTTGTTCCATGAGACTAGTGATTTATTAGCTTACTTATACATTAATTTTTTGGGGAATAATTATTATGATTTTACATTATATGAACCACTTCATAACTGAATTTGAAACCATCATTTTTAGAAGTCAAAAAATCTATTTTGATCTTAATATGGTAAAGGATTACATTGTTTTTTTCTCAATAAAATAAATTAAATTATCCTTTCACATAAGTTTCATTGATGATATATTATTTGAACATGTTAATTTCATAATGATATTTTATTCATATAGAATGTTTCTAAAATATCACATCCTCATTTACTGCAAGATTCTCTTTAGGATATGTTACCATCTTCTCATGCTCAACTATGTTAACATGATACTCTATGATCCCTTGAACATGGTATTATTCCTTATTCAACAATACTAGTTTTTTTTCATTTAACACATATTTATCATTTAACACACAACTATTTTATTTATTGAGTTTTTATTTGTTCCATTATAATTTAATATTTTTATCCAACTCATTTTTTCTTATTTATTCTTTATCAATACTACTGGATAAATCATAATCATTAAAAACATGTGTAGAGAGAGTGAATTCATGATCTAAATGTCTATATGAGTACTATATAAATTTTATACACTTACAGATTATTATTTTGATGTTAATATGGGTTTTATTCTCTTTAAACACTCTCTTTCTTCATGGAATCCCATTTTCCCCATCCATGTCAAAATCATCAACTTTCTTCTTTATTTTTTTTTTCAATATGACCAATATCATCAAGATTAAAAAAATAATGGAAATTTATTACGTTCTCTTTTTCATTTGTTTTTATTTAATCTCTTTGATAAGAGAGAACTAATTTTATTGAAGTATTATTCCTTATCCTCAACACCAAAATCACTTGGTTAATTTTTTTTTTCTAATTTAACCATTATTTTTTCCATATCTTCATAATCCATCTCATATTTCATATTTTTTTGATAATTTAAATCATTTCTCTTTTAGTATAATATAATCATATTATCTAGGTTATCATATTTTAATTATTTTCTATCTTCCATGATAGATACTTTTGAATACAAGAAAAAAAAACAATCAATAATTATTTAAGAATGATATAGGGATCAAGATTTTCACCAACCCCTCAAATATTGTTGACTATATCATTTACACTATTGAAATAGTATTTAATATTCTCATGAAAATTCATTTTTATTTATACAAAATGGATTCTTTATACTAAAATCTTTACTTCCTTCACTTTTATGTTTCCCTCTGAGTTTTTCCTTAGTTTACTCGAGATTATTTGGTAGTTTCCATACCCATAACCTTGGTGTAATTTTTTCTGTGATAAAGACATAAAAATAAATTTTTTTCCATTTCACCCATTTAAAAATTTATTTTTTCATCATGTATCAAAGACATATATTTAGTCATTGGATGTAAATTTACCATTAAAAAACATATATCTTCAAATTCAAGTGGACAAGAGGCATGGTTGTATCCTCTTCCTCTAACTGTGGTAGTTTTTTCCATAACGGATAAGAGATCCCCGATTATTCATAAAATTTAAATTATACTCTTCGTAGAAAGACCACTTTTTTATTTAGAGGAGGCCTAAACATTGATACCATTTATAGATTCTAAGGAACAGAAGAAACACTAAGGGGTTGTTTGGTGGGGGTGAATTAGTGAAATTTTTTTATAAATAATATTTATTTTAACCTATTAATATAGTCAATGTTGTTGATCCTAAAAATAATTACTCACACCTAAACCAATTGAGAAGTAATTATATGGAAGATATCATCGCTTAAAATTTACATGGTTCTGTTAGAATATCTGATATTGTTGCATGATACTTATTCCTAACTACATTGATCTTTCATTAGGTTAATTTTATTTTAAAAACATGGACCAATACCTTTGATATAGAATCAATTGCATTTAATCCACATATAGAGTACATTTGAAGATACAAGTCACTTTAAAAAACAAGATCCATTACATAATGACCATATTCTATTTCAAATATACAACCCTACAAGTGGATGGATCAGTAGTTCTGAACAAGTATTGTTCTTCAATATCCTCAATAGATTGAACATTTTTGTTGGTCTTGAAACCCATAATTGACCAGATGTGATCTATGTGACATTATTCTTCTTTGAATACTAGGGTGCAACAAGAATACATTTCATAGAAAAAATTATATATTTAAACCATTATCTATCTACGATAAAGTGATGTAACTGAATCATGTAATTTTTGGAATATTCTCAATGCTTTAACATATTTATCCTTTCTCACCTAAATCAATATATACATAAAAAATGTCATGTATATAAATTTATATTGATTACAATAGTAACAATTCATAAATATAGAAGAACCATGACCATCTCAAGATGGTAGTGTCCTCATGTTAATTTAGTCTTTAAATATTTTATTTCTCTTCATCGATTGTTGACGTAATTTGTTGTTAATTATCCCAGAATAATTCCTCATATAAATAAAATTTTCATTCCTAAAATATTTTGGTCATCTTAGATAATCACAAACGTTTCATTCATTGCACACATTGACTCCTAAATCATTCATTATAAACACTTGATGAATCATGATCCTTACATCTTAATATTAATCATTAAATGATTTAGTTAATCACATTGTCATATGTGATCCATCCACCCTCATAGTTGTCTTGGGTTTTATTCAATGTTTAATAAACTATAATAATTTCTCATAAATACCAACTTGAGTTAATTATCGTCATGTATGGAATACATGGTCTTTCTCATTTTAATATACAAGATATACCATTTAATTTATGAAGTATTATAATATAAATTGAACTCATTTATCAAATAAATATCTCAGGGGTATGAGTGTTCTTTTAACAAGGTATGAATACCCATGGTTCATATTTCAACCATGTATCAAAATCATCATGTTCATCCATAATGTGACTCATCTCAAAAAATCTATCAACTAAATATTGTGTCTTCCAGTAATTACTAAATTCAAATGCATGAAAGAGTATCAACCTATATACATAAATAATTATAAATCACTCATACCTTATCTTATTCATGTAATGAATATTATGCTTTTAACCAGACATGATAGATTCATTCCCAAGAACTATTGATTCAACAATTGGAATGGTATTTTGATTTAAATATGTTGTATCCTAGTTATTAATTAATTGTCTCAATAATAATTGATAATTTATCTAACTCATTTAGATTGTACCAAGGCTTTATGATTGATTGATCCCATATACATGGGATTGATCAATTCATCAGATAATTAACCTCAATCTCATCATGTAGTCAATAATTATAGTCATGATTGATTTAGTTAAGTGTGTATTCACTATCACTGGGAACATTTTATTAAAATAATTAATGTGGTTGATCCTTATCCTAAAAATTCATTTGATTTTTATTACGTCTTGTTGTCACATGAGTGTTTGTTTGTAGAAACATCCACATTCATTATAACTAGAAATAATGGTGTGGTGACATCCCATTTCGAAAGACATCATTTTTAAACCATGATTGGAACAGATTAATTGGAAAGTTAACACAGTACATTTTTGTCCCACGTTAATAATTATTTATTTCCTCTACTACATTTTATATCACAATACCGCATTATCTTACTAGAAGGGTGTATCTAGGTCTCCTTTGTGATTCCTTATACACACCTAAAACACAACCTTCATGGTAATTCCTAGTTCTATATTAACCGACCTTTTCCATTCATGAAATTATTATGATTCCTATACTCATTCCACTAATATACACTTTTCTTGTAGAAAACGTCAATAATTAATCCTTTTTTGGTAGTAGCATGACCCATTTTTTACTTTTTCTAGACTACCCATCTCAAAAAATATCCATCATCCCCCCCTTGAAAAAATATTAATTTTTCCATATAACTCAATAATAATTTTCAAATTAAATCTTTTCATAATGAAATGTTAACTATTGTAAACAATTTACAATTATTCCCAACACCTTAGTACTGGTCTTAAACAATTTAAAACATATCACTAATCATGACATATAAAAAGATAATTTCTCAAGGATGACATTCAGATCCATTTTTGGAATACATAAAAATCATCCAAGAATAATAACCTCATTTCGACCCACCAAATACATATTTACTCAATGAAAAAAATGAAACACTTAGTTGGGATAAAAATGAAATAAGGTATTCCTCTAGAATAATCTACACATTCTCCATCTATCCTAAATTATTTGTCATGATATTTCAAGTCTCAGCATAATGTGACCATGTGAACCATGCAATTCACTATTTATTACAAAAATTTCTCTCATTATCCATGTATTCTTGAGAGGGGGGATTTAATGGTTTTCTATCCCAAGAGATTTAGAGAATAATTGAGATCGCCACCATTATGTCAAAAACATGAAATGTGAAGAAATGATATAATTTAGAATACATAATTTTTTTAAATATTGTTATTAGTATAAAATACCTTATAAATTATTTAATCTTTTTTATTCCCCACGAGAAATAATAAAAATATTATTATTATAATATTTTATTTAATGAATTTGTTAAAATATATTTCATGAAATAAATTAATTATATTTTCATTAAATGATATAAATTAAAATATATCACTTCCAACAACTCACTATAGTCGAATTTTATCTTCCAAGATAATTTATCAAACCATTACATGAAAAAATATTTTTTTGATAAAATATTATAACTATTTAATTCTATAAACATGAAATTATATATTAAATTTAATATTAATGTACCTAAATGAATATTTATTTTTATATGTTCATTATCCAAGCGAGTAGATAAATATTTATTTATTATATTTTGATTAAAATTAAAATATAATTAATTTAACACATATATTTTAACCACATACAGCTCATGAATAAATTTATGCGACCAATTATAAATGAATAAATATTATTCCACTATAATGAATAATTAAATTTTTAATTATAAATTAAATATAATTAAATAATATTATACATTTGGATTGTGACCCTCTTAGATCTTTTCTCAATGTTAGTAATTGAACTTACTGAAAATACAAGACAAATTTATATAAACATGTCAAGACACACTAAAACCACTCTGTGAAAAAAAATTCATAATGAAATAAGTTCATGTAAAAATACATGAACCAATCTAAGAACACTATTGCACAATGAAATCCATTTGATTACCAGTATATCATTATTTAACATGGATACTTTTTCCAATACCCTATATTCTCATTTTATATTTCTTTTACAATCTAATTTATTTTACATGGAGCCATAATAATATATCTTCATAGAATATTTTATTATAATCAATGGTCTATAAATATATTCTTTTTTTAATATAAAAGGAAAAATTAGTTTACTGAATTATTCAATTGATGCTATATCTGTTTTGACATTCCCTACGTTTGATAGCACTTTCTGAGAATATGCCATTGTGGTTTTCATCCATACATCAATGCGCATTATTCATGATACACATGAATAATCATCTAAATTATGTGGATAAATACCCAAATTTCAAGAGAGTAATATCCAATGACACTTAAACATGGGTAATTCCTATTAGTGGTGATGTTCTCATGAATTCGATTTCTTTAAGATCGATAAGTGATTTCTTTATGAGATGATGTATCAAAATATTATGATCCCCCAACACATGATACTCAAATATTATCATTACACAATCAGATATATGTTTTCTTGACTATAAAACATATTTAAGATTATATTCATGTAATATTTAGGTTTTCATTATCATGGGAAACATTTATTACCAAATAATTTTGAAGAATACTATACCCGATATTATCGCATTAATTTTAGTAAAAATAAAAATAATTATGTTAAAAGATAATTTATTTATATTTTGGTAATGATATGAAAAAATAAAGTTTGTTTATTGATGCCAAATTCATTATATTACAACTTAAAATAGTTCCAAATCCTAACATTTTTCATCTCATTAGCTCTTACATGATATTAATCGTTCTTTTGGGGTTTGAATATTGTAACTAGAACAACAATATTTCATTATGGCTACACTACATACTAAAACGTCATGTATTTAACTAAAACTCATAATATATGGTTTATATAGTATTAAAATTATTTCTTCTATCACAAAATTGTCATCATTTATAATTCCATTATCATTATATAATCATAACATATGTTGTGTTAGTTGTTTACTTTCTCTATACAATTCTAAATTCTAGAACAAAAAATATTTTTTAAACTACTTCTTTAACTACATTAGAATAATTAAAATACATAATATTTAAGGAAATGGATTGGAGTGTGGACCCTTTTATTGATGGAAACCAACAAACGAGGTTAAATTTTTGAATGGGAAGAAAACAGATCCCTACCATCATTCAAAATAAATCAAAAAAAATTTCCAGGTAAAAAAAAGTCAGAATCTAATTTTTGTGTAATTATAACCCTCATTCCAATATAAATCAAACAAAAAGGTGAAAAAATAATTATCCTTAGATAGTATTCCTTTAATGTGTTATAATATAGTACTCATATTCATCCAAATTTTGGAGTAGTCCTTTATTTACCTCAAATTATTTTTTTGAACTCAGACACCCTCACTATCCTTTTTGACGTCAGGGTTGGTTGCAGCCCTACAGGCAGATGACATAACATTAGACCTGATATAAAATATATCCTCATCAATGCCAAATATAACCCCCCTTCCAATACAATTTTTTTTTTAATTTCATTACATCTATAAAAATATATGATAATAAATGGTTTGATTTATTTGGTTAGGATTCGAGAACTCACTTGCCACAACATGATGGGGACACACCTGGGTGGAGTCTATAGTACGTAGATCATTTGTGGATACAATACCCTATTGATTCCCAATTATATCCCCACTAGGTGTTGAAAAATTTGAAATTTTTAATATATGTAGATACTGACCACAATAAGATCCCACATTATCCTTCTGCCATTATGTTCAAAAATTTGAAAAAGAACTTCCATTGCCTGAGTCGACCAGCCCATTTAGACAAATCCCTGTATGATCAGACCCTTTCTTCAAATAATTCATTATCTTATGCTCCTAATATTGAATATATAAATGATGTTTCATTAATTAATGTGATAAGACACCCTATGGTATCTTTGAATAATGGGAAGGAGGGCCCTAAATGCATGTTCCAACATGATCATGTATACCAGGAGGTCTACAAAAACAATTTTATTGGTTATTCCATGATTCACCAGTAGATAAATAACAAAAATGATGGTCAATAATGTTTTTGACAACAATAAATTATATTGAGGTCAAATATCTCAATTACCATCTACACAGTGGGCATAATTAAAAGAATTATAAATGACCACAAAACATTAACAACATAACCCCATACATGCCAGAAACTTGTTTGAAATAATTAGAGGGTTTTGTGGATAAAAATCAAATCGTTCTAACCACTGATCGAGAAATTATAAAAAATTGTATCTCGAAGATATATTTTATCGGAATTTCGAAAAACCTTACATTGCCAAAAAATATTATGATAAACAATCATTCATAATTTCTGGGTTTTGATTTTCTTCACTAGTGGATAACACCCCATTCTCAATCAATTTTCTATTAAAGTCAAATTTAATATAAATTGTGGAAAATTACCCAAAAATTTGTTTATTTGTAACATTATACTATTTTATTGGATAACCGACTTCTATATTAATATAATAGGGGAATCTAAAATTACATAAATTCTACTTTATACAAAACACTATTACCCTAACCTAGGTGTGGCTATTCCAATCTATGAAAGGATAAAAATTAGAGTCCTACTATTGAATTAAAATGGTAAATGGATTTATTAAGATGTTACCAAATATCTATGTGTGATTTTTCAATTCCCTAAAGGAAAAAATATGGTAAAATTATCCAAAACCCATTGGGATACACTACCAATCCATAAAACTATAATGTTGTTTTAAAATAACCTACAAAATAATTAACCAAAATCAATTATACCCAAAAAGTAATGCTAGACATGTGATGAGAGTAAATTTTATGATATTAAATCTTTCATAAATAAACATATTTTATGAAACAATATGAGCCATATTACCTAATTTTATGGTCTTTTAAATAAAACATCCACTTATGACGTGAAGCTACAATGACCCCAAATATGATCTGAAGAAGGCATTATATTAGTTGATAAATCCTCATATTTCTTCTTAACCACGTGTCCAACTGATGGTGGGAAACCCAAAAACCACACCATCAACCAATACGTCTCCTTTAATGTCTTGAGGGTAATCCATATGAGACATAAAAACCTACATGTGGCCATAAACACCCAATTATCCTTTATCTTCCCTCATTGTTGTACAACATAATTGATATTTTTAGATATAGATACCACTAGATTAAGAGATATTTCTCTTTCTTATTTAATTATCCAATCTATGATACTTAAATTGATTTTATGTAGAGGAAAAATATTTTTATGTTCCATGGACTATTAGAATTTGAATTTCTAATCATTCGAAAAACCTATAAACCATGAAATATTAATTAATTTTTGAGTGGTTTGACTGATCCATTATTTATTTTCCCCGGACCCATTATATATTTTCCCACTGTGATTTATCCATAAAACAAAAAATATCAACTATTCATACATATCATGGAATAAATTACCAATCCCATGAAAAAAGCATATGGATTTCTACTCATCATCACAAAATCCTCAGGTTTATTGCCCATCATATTGGATAGATATCTCCATATAACATATATAATATTTCCCCCGTGAATTTCTCAAACCGGAATTATTTTTTTACATTTTCAATTTATATACTATGTTTTGATTTTAGAAACCCAATAATTCCATATTAGTAGATATTTTTCCCAGAACATGAGTCCCAACATTAAATAACGTTTTATAAAAATATCATTCAAATTTGTTTTAAATTATTTAAAGAAAAATAAATTTTTTTAATAAGTTATCTACATATTTCATAAGGAAAACTATTTTTATCGTACAGAACTATTATAGACATAGATATCTGTTACAGTATTAATGAAACCAAAATATCATATGGATTTATAAAGATAAAAAATCATTAATAATGATGTTTACATCATCCCATAAATTATATTTTTTGAATTTTGTACCATATTAGAATTCTTTTTTCTCAAAACCCTATCTTGTTATGATACATAAATATATTCCTCATGGATTCCATTAAATAATGTGGAATTTCCATATATTATATAAATTTCATTATAATAAAATTATTCAACAACTAGGCCAATTTTAATTTATTTTAGCAACGTGATAATTCAAATATTATTTTATAGTTAATTCCATAACATTTATTGCAACACTTACCGACTAATCATGCCTTATTGGCAATATCATTAAAAATAATGTCTGGATTCTTCGTGAGTACCCAAAAATGGTATTTATAACAACCATAGAAACTCCCAAATTACATAAATTTATTTTGGTTCTTGGAATAAATTATTGATTGTATATTATCTTTGAATTTTTAGCTCATTTAAATTATTGTTTCCCTATTGTTTATATTTTTATTTTTTTCAATTATTAATTTATCACCTAAATGGGTAATTTTAAAATCATCCCTCTCAAGTTTTATCATTTTTTTAAGTTTATGTCTCTAGAAAAACATTTAAAACTATGTTATAGGGATTTTATGGCCATATTCCAACTCAATTGAATCTTGATCCCTGATTTTTTTAAAATTTATAATTCTCTCACATTCTCAATTATAAATGTACATACTTCTTATAATAATATATTCATTCCCTTGAAATATGATTTTCCATATTAGGAATTATTATAATATTCAATGTATCCATTAAGAAAATTAATTTATGATTTGGATTGTTTTTTCATGATGAATATTATTTTTGAAAATAGCACATAATATAAATTAAAATCTAAACACATGAATCAATAAAAACATATAATTCATTCATTTTATAACTTTTATGATATCTGTTTTCCCACATCCTAGTTGATATGTGCATATATGTAAACACAAATATTCCCAAATACCGTATTTAGAGTAGTAATAGAAGACTTGTAAAATTTATAACAATTATCACACATTTTATTATTAGTAACATCATTAACATGATATGCATAAGAATTTTTGAATTTAGAATTTACATTTATCCACATCTGATGATAAAATATTAGTTGGATAATATATTCTCCAAAAAACCGAAATGACTCATTTTAAATCGTCTATCACGTATCTCCCCACTTCATATTACATTCCCAAAATCTATAAAAGCAATTTCGTGAAATATTTAAATTTACCTATAACTTATTCTTATAATTTTTCCCACATATCTTAATGAAATGATTATGGATGATGTTTTTCTTTATCACAATTTAATATAACAGATTTATTTATCTTAAAACACAATAAATAGGTATTCCAAACACCTTAGAGTTTTAGTTCTAATGATTTTAGAAACCCTACTTGATATATTCATCAAAATTACATATTATCTATACATGATCAATAATTATAGCACCATATTTGGGTGTAATTATATACTTATAGTTTATATTTATCATCAATCACTAATACTATACATATGTTATTTATATAAAATTAAATAATTTATTTAATTTGGTACAACCTAACAACATTAATGTAAACAATGAAAAAATGTATTAATATATCTAAAAATAGACGCAAAGATAATTATTTTGGTATCCCCGAATATAGAACATTATTTTCCCAACAATATAAATAAATAGGAATTTTAATCTGGCTATATTCTTTAGTTTATTTATGAGTAATGTCCTATGAATAATTTGAATATCCACACTATATCGTTAATCTTACAAATATTCCTTTATTACTATGTTATGATACAAATATGTGGGTCAAAAATATTATTAAATACACATGTAGTGAAATAAGAATATTATATCCAATGATGAATATTCCTAATGTAGAATCTTCTCATTTCATATTCTATAATTCATTTTAATTTCTCTAATAGTGATCTTTTAAGCCATATGTGTAGCAAATATCCTCATGTTCATTGTTCTTACATCTAATATTTTTCTTCATTAAAGGATGTTTTAATGGAATCAATATTGTTTCCGTTACATATTTCACCACAAGTGACTAATAACAAAATTTTGATCAACCCTTATAAGCTTGCAGAATAAATTTTAAATTATTATTTTTTGGATTCATCATTTAATTTATCTTATACTTTAAAATGATTGTAGATAATCTATGTTTTATAGATGATAATATTATATTAATTAGTAATTTCATGTCCAAATGAAGGTAAATGTTGTCAAATGTATAGATATATGTCGTATATAGAGCACTTGTTCAATATATAGTTATCCACAGTCTAGATTACATTTAAATAATACAGTGACATTATCATCTATCATTTGGTTGTTTTTCCCCTTTCTGGGTTCTTATATATGATCCATCATAGTGAATGTATCCAAGAATTTATTTCAGAAATATAGATATCCATAAATAATTGAAAAATGATGCAATGAACATTTAACACATCATCCATGTAACTATTTTTGGAAACTATCTCCCCATCAGTTGGTCGTTGAGATGGATTATTAGGGATTTGTGATTCCATCACAGAAGAAATATTTTTCTATAGTGATAATTTTTATAGAATACTATAAAAATCATGAAACTTTATGATAAAGAAGAAAAAATATCCTTCAAGTAACAATGGCAGTGATCCCATTATTGTTTTTAAAAATTTGATGACATGAACCAGTTTGCTGGTTCATGTCATCAAAAGGAATTTCTTAAATTAAAAAAGATACAATACAAACATGGGTTGTAATGTACTTACACCAGCGGGGATTTATACAGGGAACAATGAAACTTAGGAAAAAAGCAAAATCAAAGCTAAAAAATAGCCTAGATTCTAGAAAAATCAGTGAGATCCTCCCTCTTAAAGAGAAAAGAAATCTACCAGATATAGCATGAAACATCAGAGACCGCATCAAGATGCATTATGAAATTTATTTTCAAATTCTCTATAGAGAAGATCGATCAAAAAACAACAGATTCCATCAATTGAGAAGAATATTCATCTGTTCTTTCCAGCAAGAAGTACCAGAATAGATTCCTAAATAGTCCATAAATGATTCCGGAAGCATGATCCTTTCAGAGATGCATCAAAGTAGAATCCAAACAAAAACAGCCACATTAATTCAATATCTGAGATAAAATCCATAAGATTCTGAAGCAATCAATGGAAGCCTACAATCATGGGGAAATCTCAGACAAATAGAAATTAAAGAGATCTTTGGAACTCATTTTTTAATCTTTCCTTGACGATTTCATGCTTAATGGAGAGATAAGTGCCCTTCGATATTTTCCATTTTATAAAAGTTTAAAAAAGGATTGTATATCGAAGATTCTCCAAATATTCAGGTTCCTGACAGCAGGGGACATCCTGTTTAATAATCTCTTCATTGTGTTGATGTGCCTCCACCTGTTGGGGTGTGTCAATCTCTTTGTATGACATGTCAACAGGTAGTTCAACTCGAGTAGTTTCAGCGTTTTCTTTTCTAGTAGGAATAACAGAACATGTAACAATGGTTCTCTCAATCTGTGAGTAGTCCTTGAGTTTTCTAGTTTTCTTGGGGTGTGGTGTGATGAAACCATCATCATCCACTAAATGATTTTTATCTTTCCTTGCCATGGATTTAAAATAATCTTCCCCAATATATCTATGTTCATCTTCCACTTCAATTGAGATATCACTAGAGACTGAATTCTCTGGATATTTTTCATTATCCCCCACTGGTTCCCTATGTTCATTTTTCTCCTCATTGAGAAGGATTGGGTGGGTTCACTCATTCTATTCAACATCAGAGTGTTCTTTATGTTTGGTAAATCCATGAGTGGAGTTATCAGTGACAGCCAGAACATCATTGAAAAAGTCTGAGATTTTATTTTTAGGTACTTGAGAATTCAATCCCCCTTTAACATCGTCATTTTTGTCTTTGATAAAACAATAAGAGGGTCCAGCTTCAGCCCTGTGTTTTTCTCTACCCTTTTCTATCCACTTTGAAGTCACATGTTTAGAACAATTATTGGATTTTCCACGACTAATATAAGTGTTCCCAATCCTGCAACACAAATGTCAATAATCCGGGACTCTTTCATATACTACCTCTTGCAAAATCCCAAAGTCCCCACTTTGTATCCATATGGTCAAGGGTAGATGCTATGAGACATCTATTTCAATAAATACTCTGGCAACAGAGGGCCTGGAGAGAGTCTTAGTGGCATGATCAAGCCTCATAGGGGAACTGATAATTGAGGAAATGGAAATCAAGGAATTTTGTTTAAATTAGTGCAATGGAAATTCAGGAAATCCAACCCATATTGGCACAATTGGAGACTCATAATGAGGATCAAAATCTGGCATCCATTTATGAATTCTCATTTGACATCCCCCAAAAGACCATGTCCGTTTTTCCCTGAGTCTGTAATAGTTCTCTACTAAGTCAAATCAAACCACGATATGCGTGGGACTGCAGAGACCTAATTGAAAACCCGTAAAGCCAATGGATTCTAAAGAGGAAGAAAGAAATTTCAAGGACAACCTTTTATTTTGAAATTTCCCAAACAAGACATACCAAAGATCCGAAGATAGCAAACTTACCTCATCAGCTGAGAAGCCTATTGTGAGTTTTTTGCAATGTCGATAGGTCTTAGATTAATATGAGTATTCTGAACCTCATCAACATTAGAAATGGAGTCTTCGAGCAGTTTCTCGACAACCACTTCCGTGAAAGTACGAAGATCTTTGCTAGGGTTAGCATTGTGCGGCGGGTGCGTTCCTGGATCGCGATGGGTCCCCATCATTTGAGATGATATATTCCTTCATGTAGTGATCCCATTATAGAATAAAAAAACACTATCAAAAATAAAATGAGATTTAGTACTTTTGGCTGATAATAGATTATGAAAAAACAAAGGATTTAACTAAGCCTCCAAATATGTTTTGGAATCCCATGATCCATGACCGTTAGATTTAAAATATCTAGTAAATCATAAATTCTACAGTTATGGATCCATATTTCCCCTCAAATAACTCAGATATAGTCCATAAAAATTATTTAATGTTATTTATATAATTGTTTTACCAATTGAATTTACTTCTTGATCCTTGTTCTATTGAGTGGACTCCTCAATTCAGAAAAGATATGCTTAGGTTAACTGAAAACACGCCTCTAAGTTACAACATGTTTTGAAATGAAATAAATCCATGATGATAACATGGTCAATTTGACCCATGATATTCAATATAATACAATAGTAATATAATGTATCCTAAAGGGGGATGAAATTTAATGACCCAGATTTTCCATTAAATTTTTTTATTTTATAGAATTTTTACGGGTCTGCGAAAATTGATGGTGCATGATTCTATGGACCAGTGTGCCCGGAATAAATTTCTGAACATTTTTTAATGTACGTTTAGTAAATGTGTGGGAAGAATTTTATCATTTGAACTAGTGATCAGATTAATAATATAAGGGAACCATTGAATCTAATGCACCAGTATTCTCTTAAGGGGGGATTTACTTCAACCGCAGTATGTCTTTAGAAAAAGATAGATTTTGGACTTTTTAAAAGAATAATAAAATAACTTTATTATTTTATTTGATTATTTCATTTCCTCCATCGAACAAGTGGCAGAGGTGAGACCTATAATGTTTCAATCTATTAAATGGATTGACTCCTCAAATAATTTGTAATAGAAACGTGGGAATTAGGAAGGTTCCTATTAAATTAACCCGCATTAATTTCATTGGCGGTACTCACCCTCCCACTCTCCTATTTATATGAAACATTATGTGAGGTTATTGTGTGGCTTCTCCAAGAGATGGAGTTCTGATAATGTTTTGCGATGCCAATCGTGAACCGAAGGATGAAGGACAACGTTTGAGCGGCAACGTTGGCGGCTTGTTGCGGGGATGACGAACACCGAATCTTCATCAATCGCGAGCGTTCTCCAATAATCTGGAGGTAGGGGGTTTGTTTAAAGTTCATATTTATTCATTCCCTTTCTTTTGTTTGGTATCATATTATCATGGAGGGTGTGGGCCAAATGAACAATGCCCGAACCCCCTGTTGTTCCTTTTAAGTTGCATTCTTCGGGGACGTTTTTCTGAGGTTGACAATAGTGAGAAGATGGCGGCATCGTAGGAGTAACCACTGAACCACCATCTCGCCATGTCAGCAACGATCGACTATGGATAGAGGATACCTGTTGAATATTACCACAGGTGGAGGAGGGAGGTTCAGGACGGCGTGTCGTGGAGGCCAGAGGTGGTCGGTCGCACGGGATAAGGGGTGGCGCCCGCAGGCGTCGACAACGACTAAAGCCACAACCATAAGGTTGCGGCATGTAGAGAAAAGCACAGCCCCGTGCCATGGTAGTTTGGTGGACCCCCGATCATCCTAAATGGTTGACAGTTATGCGGTGGGGAAGCGCCCTACAAGCTAGCCGAAATGGCCCCGCACTCGCGGGGCCAACTGGGAAGACCGGTCCTCCAATTGGGGGACGGGGCCGGACACGACCCGATCGAGTGGTCCAGACCTGCCTAGTGGACCGAACCTACCCCGCGTGCTAGGCCGGACCCATTACCTAGTGGGCTAGACCCGCCAGCGAGACAAGACGATCCTGTGGCCCAGTGGGCCAACGCGGGAGGTCCCAGCCCCATCTGACAGGCTGGGCCAACCACTGCTCGGGTCCGTGAACTGAACTAGGCCTACCCCGATGGGCCGAACCCAATAAATCGGGCCGAACCATAGCTGGCCAGACCCGAGCAGGGTTAGGTAGACTGTGGGACCCATTGCATCGGGCCGACCAAACCGAGTGGGATCGGGCCCAGACCCAATCGGTCCCCGAATAAAGAAATGCTCTTAACTAACAAATTGGGTGTCCATTCGACAAGTTGTTAGTGGAATTTGGATACCTTTTTGGAAGTGGTCACTTTGGCATATTTCGGAAGGCCCGACTGAGCTAGGCTAGACTGAGGTGAGATTACCCCCATTTCATAGAAATGGTTCTAACTAGTAGACTGGGCATCCGTTTGATGAACCATCTGCGGCACCGAACACTTAGGGTGAAGCAATCCATTTTGTATAATCCGCTTGAGTATTGGAGAATGTTTTAGTGTGTCCAGGATGGATCGAACCATAATCCAACTGGGCCCTCGTAACACAAATTCTTATAAGTCATAGACTAGGCATCTGATTGATGTGTGGTCTGTCCTGGTGGAACCCTTATAGAATGATAGTCCTTTGGGAAACTTCCTCGTCGGTCATCACGGTGCTTGAGGTATGAAAAAGGTATTGAGGAGTGTATCCCCCTAGAATCAAACTTACAATGAGTAGGAATCCAGTGGCTGGTAGCGAGGCAGAGGTTGGAGACAAATCATATAGAGGTTAGTACCTACCGATCCTATGTGGGTCAGCACGTACCAATCCTATGCAGGACAGATTGTGTGTGGGTCTACGCATACCTATCCTATGTGGGTCAGATCCTGTGTGGGGCAGTTCTCGGCGATCCTATGTGGGTTAGCACATACCGATCCTGGGTGGGTCAGATCCTGTATGGGTCATTGTGAGAGTTAGTACCGATCGATCCTATGTGGGTCAGACTCTGTATGTTTAGAAGTGTTGCCTCCTTATAGAATAATATGATCTAGCTTAATGAATGATCATATGTACTTCTATAGTTCACTAATACCTGGTGTGAGTGAGTCTCTTATCATCATTGTGTTAACTGTGTGGTACTTTTACCTTTGTGGTGTTACCTTCATTGTGTTACATATGTGGCACTTTTACCTTCATGGTCTTACCTTCGTGGTGTTACCTTTATTATACTTTTAACTTCGTGGTTTTAAATTTGTGGTATTCTTCCCTCAAGTATGTGACGAGTATATCTTCAAAACTAAGGTATGTGTATGGGCATATACCTATGTAGAGTTGATGACTACTTCATGCTTTGTGGTTGAGGTCTTTATTTGTGGTTTTTACTTCATGTAACTCTGGGAGACCTTTGGGGGTCTTGGGGTCAATATTTAGTACATTTATACTCACCCCTGCACGGGATATGACCGCACCTTGTTATGTCTTGTACAGACGACAGACAACGATGATCGAGGAAAACAGACCAAGGACGGGATGGTGCTTGTAGGTGGAAAATTGACGTGACGTGCTGTAGTGACTACCTATCATGAGTTGTACCAATCCTACAGGAATGATCCTCGGTGGATGACCCATTAGCAGTTTTCCTCTTTTATGTTTTACATGTATTTTTTATATGGTCTTATATTCTGACCCCTTTACTTTCAGTGCACTTTTTACTACATCAGTTTACATGCATTTTCTTCTTGTTATGTTCTCAATTAGAATGTTTTTAATGGTTTAAGGGAATTTAATTACCATTATAGGGATACACATTTTCGGTGCTAGTCGCTTGCCTCTGGCCTATGGAAGGTGGGCTTGGGGTAGCCACAACACGGGCCTCGGGGGATTGGTCAAGACTAAGTGGGATCAGAGAAGTTAGTTCTACCAAAACAACTAGGAATTAGTTATTTTCAATGTGGCGATAATATTATGTGTTATGAGTGAGGATTTTAGTTTGGGGAATCCAATGTTGGTGTGGCAGCTGACATAACCGTACAACATGAGCTCGAATTCTGATTTCAAACTCAGTGAAACAAAAACACTGATGCATGTGTTTTTGAAATGTTTTTCTTTGGATTTCTTCAAGTTCGATAACGAGGTATATCTTATTAACCGTGGTGAAACTGTTTTCTTTCAGGATTCCGCCACGTAGATAGCCATCCAGGATTCTTGAGAGAGTACACGATGACATCCCACTGATCGTTATGGCTTTCGTGCATGGCCCTCTTACCGCG
Source organism: Viscum album (assembly GCA_963277665.1). Taxonomy (NCBI): domain Eukaryota; kingdom Viridiplantae; phylum Streptophyta; class Magnoliopsida; order Santalales; family Viscaceae; genus Viscum; species Viscum album. The sequence continues at coordinate 1,555,331,563 of OY728146.1, read as the reverse complement.
ATGGCACCATCAGCTACTGCACTAATAGCACCAGCACACATTGGGAGGTAGACACCACCAGCCGCACCAGTATAGGGTGCATTACGACTGAGCACATTTCATGAGTTTCAATGGTAGATATCATTGAGGTTCTAAGGTGAGACGGATCCACAGGCGGCTAAGGACTGGCTGGAGGTTTTGGCCTGAGTTTTTCACTTTGTTAGGACACTAGATAATTTAATGGTGATACTAGCTTCCATTCCCTTCCAAGGATCACGTGGGAGATTTTGGAGTTGAAACTCTTGTTACATGACGAGCTGACCTTCACCTGGGTATACTTCGAGGGACTTTTCATGGCAGCGTTCATCCCAGCGACTCTAAGCTCAGGGCATATACAAGAGCTGCTGCACTTACAACATAGTTGCATGAATGTGGCCCAATACTCAGCGAGGTTCACTGATCTCTCTATCCAGTCCACTGACATGGTACGAGACCCTTTATTTAGGTCCCCAACAATTTATAAGGGTATTATTTAAGAGATCAGAGCATTGATGATATTTTTCAGCATTCCGATGTATGTTGGGTTCCTAGAGAGAGCGCTTTTGGGGAAGAGATTCCTATCTCAGTTGACACTGATAGCGAGAGCCACCACTGAATGTAAGGTAGTGGAGTCATCCACAGCAGGCAGCAGATGGATGATGTTGGGGCTCAAGTTGGCCAAAACATTTGGTGGACAACCTCAGGATACAAGGTCAGTTGTGTGGGGCTCATGGGACAGAGGAGGAGAATTGACGATCGGACAATGCTACTCGTGCGACGGGTAGGGTCACATGGTTTGTGACTGCCCGATCCTCTATAAAAATGACCAACTGATGGTCAAGGGGCTACCGATGCAGTGGTAGAGGTTTGAGAAAGGAGGTTTGTAGGGTGGAAGACGTGGGAGAGAAGCTGGTCGTGCTATAGGAGGTGGGCATCGATTTGATGTTCTGCCGCAACGACCTATGGGTGGTCCACCATGACCACATGGAGCCGAAGTATAGGGACGAGCTCCAATCTGGGATATTGAGTCCTATGAACATATGGCCCTAGATATGATTATAGGTACGAACGATGCATAACCCACCCTAGCTATAGTTCTTATAGACACAGGTTCCAGTCACTATTTTATTTCCATGTCCCTCGTTCAGAGATCAAAAATTGTAACGGAGCTTTGGGCTCAATAATTATAGCTAGATACTCCTATGGGAAATGATTCGATGATTACACATAACTTCCGAAAGTGTGAGATTACTCTAGGAGGTGTAAGCTTCGGCTGAGATCTTCTAGTAGATGCGTCGAGGCCTTAGAATGTCATCATGGGTATGGACTGGTAATCCACAGTCCATGCTCAGATTGACTATATTAGGTGAAAAGTGTAGTGTTTCTGTGATGAGGGGACCATTTCTTCTGTCACCATTTATATGGGAACCTTTGCAGCACATGATGGACTTACCTGAAGGAGGGTTCAGCTGATCCCACAAAATTTTGTAGCCTTAACCTCAGAGTAGTTAATGTTGAGAGTCTGAGATATCCGGTAGTGGTGGAATAGTATTTGGATGTCATTCCTGATGATGTTCTGGGACTACCTCCATGTAGAGAGGTAGATATTTACAACAACCAGTACCTCAAGATGACACTGATATCTAAACCAGAATGTCAAATGGCTCCCACAGAGCTTCATGAGTTAGGGGTGAATATGGAGGACTTGGAGAGGAATGGATTCATAAGGACCAGTGTTTCTCAATGGGCAGCCCTGATTTTGTTCACCAAGAAGGCAGATGGGAGTTTGAGACTCTATATAGATTATCGGTTTCAAAACTAGGTGACTGTGAAGAACAAGATTCCACTCCAGGGGATTGATGATATCTTTGATTAGTTGAATGGAGCTTGATGGTTTTGGAAGATAGAAGTTAGACCAAACTATCATCAGCTTAAGGTATGAGGTGAGAATGTGCCTAAGATGGCCTTTAGATGTCGGTATTTCCATTATGAGTTCTTGGTTTTCCCTTCCGGCATGACCAACACCCCTATAGTGTTCAAGGGACTCACGAATTGGATCTTCCAGCCATACCTCAATTTCATTGTGGTGGTCTTCATCAATGACATCTTGGTGTACTTAGTGATGGAGGAGGATCATGCCTATCATCTGTAGAGAGTTCTGGATATACATCAAGAGCACCATATTTATGGAATGTTCTCAAAGAGAAAGGTCTGGATAGGAGAGGTACACTTTCTAGGAATTTTTATCATGATGGATAGAGATGGAGTTGATCCAGCAATGATAGAGATTGTGCTATCTTGGGAGCCACCCAGGATTGTGATTGAGGTGTTGAGTTTCCAAGGGTTGGGTGGGCACTACCGAATATTCGTACCCAATATTTCCAGAGTTGTGTAACACTTATTATCATTGAAAAAGAAGGGAAATCTCTTCTTGTGGACGGAGAGATACTAGTAGTGTTTTTAGGAGAAGAGGCAGAGATTGATGAGTTATACCATCTTGAGGCTAGTAGAAGAGGGTGTTGGGTATGTAGTCGATTGCGACGCATCAGGGACCAGACTTTGATGTGTCTTGATGCAGGAGAAATAATTGATCATGTATGGTTCATGAAAAATGATACAATAGGAGCAGAACTATGCCACCCATGACCAGCTGTTAGGAGAAGCGGTCTTCTCCTTGATGATGGGGAGACATTACATGATGGGCAAACATATTACAGTGTACTCTGATCACAAGAGTCTCAGCTATATCTTCTCAAATAAGGAAATGAACCTGAGACAACGATTATGGATAGTGTTATTTCAGGACTATGACATTGAGATAGTCTATACTCATAGGAAGGGTAATGTAGTGGCAGACACACTCAACATGAGGTATGGTCTATAGTTTCTAAGTGAGTAGACAGAGCAGCTAGATCCATTGCAGATATCATTTGTGGATAGAGATGGATTAGCTTATCTATAGTCTATGATTGTAAATACCCCACTTCTTTAGCGAGTTTGGGAGGCACAGCATGGGGACTATGACTGCGTGGCACGACATGCTAAGATATCCATAGGACATGCACCTGATGGATTTTATAATAGTAGGGATCTTGTCATCCACTTTAGCGGACGCCCCATGGTACAAATTGTGCTATGAGATGATGTTTTTAGATATTTCTATACATCTCCTCTGGTGGAAAGTCCTGGTGTTGCTAATATGTTCTAGGACCTCTAGAGTCATCCGTGGTGTCTCGGGATGAAGAAGGAAGTGGAAGAGTTTGTTTTGTGATGTGTCACTTTTTAGTAAGTGAAGGCCGAGCATGTGGTTCCAGTAGGCTTAGCATAGCCACCAGAGGTGCTAGAGTGGAAGTGGGAAGGTATCTTTATAGACTTTATGATATGGCTTCCATGAATGAAAAGAGGACATGACTCTATCTGGGTTATTGTTGACCGACTCACCAATTCGGTCCACTTCATACCCATCCAAGAGCAGAGATTAGTAGAGGGCCTAGGAAGCCTCTATATACATGAGATTGTATAACTTCATGGGGTGACATCGATGATCGTATCTGACCATGACTAACATTTTATATCCCGATTGTGGACGGGATTACATGTGGTTTTCGAGACTCAGCTATGTTTGAGCACTATCTTTCATCCTCAGATGGATGGTCAGACGGAGCGGACCATTCAGACACTGGAGGTCATGCTACGTTCTTGCATCCTAGATTGTGGCTGTAGTTGGGAGGATCACTTTCCCTTGGGGGAGTTTTCATACAACAATAGATACCACTCCACCATTGGTCTGGCACCATTCGAGGCTTTATACGTTCAACCTTGTAGATCACAGTTATGCCGGACAGACCCAGGGGAGTCAGCACTTATGGGTCTAGAGTTGGAACGGGCTACCACTGAGAAGGAGCAGATCATCCAGGAGCAGATTAAGACTGCAAAGAGCAGACATAAGTCTTATACTGGTCAGAGATAGAGGACCTTGAATTTTGAGGAGGGAGACCTCATCTTCATATGGGTCTCACCTCGATGAGGTTTGCAGAGATTTATTTGACGCGAAAAACAGTCACTGATGTTTATCAAATCATTTATGATACATTAGAGGATTGGTGAGGTAGAATAATGCTTGGCGCTACCACCACAGTTGGAGAGGGTGCCCAACGTCTTTCACTTATCTCATTTGAGGAGATACATGCATGACCCATCTCACGTCATCGACCATGGCATGCTGGACTTTTATGATGGGGTGAAGGTTACAAAGATTCCAGTGGAGATTGTGGATCGACATGAGTATGTCCTTCATGGATGATTGATACCTTTGGTGCACGTTCACTGGCAGCATGGGAACCTCCAAGAGAGAACATGGGAGCAGGAGGGTCTGATTCTTTCTCATTACACCCATTTGTTTCCTTAGTCTATGTTGTGGATTTTGGGGACGAAAAGACTTAAGGTGGGGAGAATGTAAAGTCTTGGATTTTACATGTAATTGTTTTAATTATATGTAATTATTATGAGTCTAAAAAAATTGAAGGTGCAGGATTCAGAGGCCTGGTGTTCCCAAAATTAATTTCTGAACATTATTAATATTCATTTAGTTAATGTGCGGGTGTAGATTTCTATCTTTTGATTCGGTGCTCAGATTAAAAATATAAGGGCACTATTAAATCCACAGCACCAGGATTCTCTTAAGGGAAGCTTCATTTTGACCGTAGTATATCTAGTGAAAAATATATAATTTGGAATTTTTAAAACGATAATAAAATAACATTGTTATATTATTTATTTATTTCTTTTCCCCCAATGAACAAGCGGTAGTGGCAGGACCAACGGCGTGTCAATCCATTAAATTGCTTGAATCCTCAAATCTGTTGTAACAACACCATTGAAATTAAGAAAGTTCATATTAAATGAACCCCATTACTTCATCATGCGTTACTCACCCTCCCCCTATCTTATTTTTATGGAGCTTGGGGAGTGATATTCACACGGCTTCACCAAGCGAGAAATTTCTGATAAAGGGTCGCGACGTCAATCACTTGTAGGATGGAGCTGGTTCCAGCGAGCGGTGATGAGCGACACTGAATCACGAACCGAAGGGCAATGTTTGATTGGCAACAATGGAGGAATGCTGCATAGACGATGACCACTGACTCTTCCTCAATAATGTGCGTTCTCTAATGATCTCGAGGTAGGGGGTTCTTTAATGTTCCTCTGAAATATTTTCCTTTCTTCCGTTCATTATCATATTAACGCAGAGGGTGTGGGCCAAAAAAACCAGGACCATACCCCCCACCGCTCCGTTTAAGTTGTGTTTTTCTAGGAAGTTTTTCTTTGGGTGATGGTAGTGAGAAAACAGAGGCAGTTCAGGAGAAACCACCGAACCGCCGGTGTGCCAAATCAGCAGCGGTCGGCTGTGGCTGGAGGAGACCCGTGACAACCGGTTGCGGGTGGAGGAGGGTGGCGCGTGTTGCACCCAAAAAATTTTGTGGTATGATTTTATTAAATACATTCAAAACATACCCTATATTTCATAAATCACTGAGTTTCATTGAAACAACACTTGGTTATTTAGAATATTGGAAGCCAAGCCATAGAACATGAAATTTCCAACTTTGCGATTGGAATTTTTAAAATCCGACAGACACGGTTGTGTTCAAGATAATATTTAGAGTCTGATAGAAATATCTTATTTTTTGGTGAATCGTAACCTACCCTTATGAATAATAACCTACACCTATGAATAGTAACATACCCTTATGAATATTAATATGATTTTTAAGAATGGTATCCATACCCATGAATGTATAAATAAATTTAGGCACCCTAAAAATGAATATGAATATTTTAAGTATTTATATTTTTTGATTAAATAATGATTTTAATTAAATATTTAATTAATCATATTAAGATTTTTTTTTGAAAATGGACTTCATTTTTTGATTCTATATGTCAAAAAATGGTTAGTGTGAATATTTGGTATTTTTATGAAATATTTAATTTTTGTTGAACAGTAAAATATATTAACATACCGTATAAATATATTATAAATTACATTAATTATTTCTAGCATCATAAGTGATGTAATCACCCCAAATCTCGAACTGACATGCTGTTATTACTATTCTAGGTCAAGGAATACTCACTATTTCTTGTCTTGAGAAGAAATAATAAATTAATGATTATAATATTAAGGAAACTCTCCTCTCTTCCACTATAAAACACCCCCTCACTCCATCTTCTCTTCACTCCTCCCAAGCCTTGTACCTTGCCAATATTCTGCCCGAACCTCTCCGCAAGCTCCTCCCCAGCATCCAGAATCCCCTACCCTCATAAAAACTCCAATACTTCTCCCCGTAAGAGGTTCTAAAAAGAGGAAGTCTTGATAGGTAAATTTCTCATTCCAATTCCTTCTTTTCTTTGAAGTTATTGTCTTTTTGTTTCTTTCCTCACCTCCCTTCACCCAAATAGTATGAAAACTATAGTAACATACATGTAATAAAATTGTTTTATGCTAATGGTATATTTCATTATCTTCTCTCCTTTCCCCACCTTTTATTTTAAATAAATGAAAGCACCGTTTGTGATGTGAAAATTTACCACATTAAAGGACAACTGTTTATCAATTTATATTATTATCTTTAATTCTGGTCATGAAACCATTTTTTTATTATTGAACCTGATTATTATATATGTAATATATGATTTTTTTCTATATTCTTTTTGTACAAAGGGTATTATGTTATAAGGAAAAACATGTTCTTTGTAATAAAACCCACTGATTAACCAAAACGGTTGCCACTATGGTTTTTTATAATAATTTGACTTCACTCAAAGTAACAAAATTTAATTTAAAACCATGTAATCTCCTGGTTGTGCAGTAATAGAATATAAAATCAATTCTGGACAACCAATTTCATCTTATATGTTTATCTAACCTGAATATAAGTGAACCGGTCATTAAAACCAAGTAAACAAACGAGCTCGAACAATGAAATTGAACCTAATAACCAATCAAAATGATTACAAAAGAAAATAAAATGATGATAAAAACCAAATTAAATATAGAATATGTTTAGGAATTATTAATTAATAATCCTAATTTGTTTATTCAGTTATTTAATAATATGTGGAGAACACCAATGGGTTTAAGGTAAGGGATCCTCTCTTTCACTTTCGTTCAAGAATCTCCCCTATGTTGCACTCTTTTATTTTTAATACCTAATGATGGGGTATGTTTTCTCACTTCCTCCATACTACCCTTATTATATATAAATAATGGTATATCCATTTACTTTAATTAATCCTTCGCAATACCACTCATTACCATGCAGAAATTTTTGAAAGGGGTTTTCTCATCTCACATTCAATCATGTGGGATTTACATTGTTTGCCTCTTATTTCTTATATGTGTTATAAGTGTTCTAACATTTGAAATCTATTATCAGGATTCTCTTTATAATCATGGTATTATATGATTCTTTTGGTGGTTATTAACTTTTGGTCATACGACTCAATTGATTACAATGTGGTAACGGGCATTGTCTCAATTTTCACTTCATTGTAACTTGCATACTATTGTGCACCTAATCTTTCTTATGTGGTGTACCTAATGACCATTTGAGATGAATTTTCAATTGAAATTATATTATATTTAAATTTACATATTCTCATATCTTGGATACGATTATTGCCTTAGTAGTATACCATTTTAGACACGGTATTTATTTTGAATGTCATTTTGACTGTGGAAATATTGGTGAATCTGTATCCTTTATTTTATACCAATAATGTATAGGAATATTGCTCTTGTGTTGAATCTATGTATAAATTATTAGTAGGAAATGTAGCTCTAGGTGGGGCTATCTACATCCCCTCGATGCTTCAGTAGGTCTCATGAGGCAAATCAGTTGGCGACAAACCATTCGAGTTTGTTTCCAAAAATCAAACGGGTTTTTAACCACAAAACTGAACTGTTTTTACAGTCTTATGGTATCATGTTCCAGATACATGACATAAAATTAATAATAATTTTCCTTATTCATTATCAGTTATTAATATCCATGAGGTTTTCACTATGACAAAATCTGTGGATGCAGTTTCATTCTCAGTTAATTAATGGCGTTAGTTTTTCATTTATTCACCTTGCCGTATTAATTGTGTCAAATTGTTTGCAATTCAGTTATTTTTTACTAATTATTTCGCCATATGTTACCCTTAATGTGTGTTTCAGCTCACTCAATTCATTTTTTCCTTCCACGGGTTATAAGGAGGAGACTATTTATTGAGTTTTGTGGATGTAGTTCTTAGTTTTTGTATTGTATTGTATTTTTTAACCTTTTACAATGTAATTAGAGTTTCATCGATGTATCTAGTTTCTTCAATTCTACTAAACTGATTTTTCCATTGGGGTTTAATTACTTATTACAATTCCAATATAACAAGTAATGTACATGATCCGGTTTAGAGGGGTCGTGGCGTTACAGTGCTTGACGGATCGTTGTAGTGGCTGGAGGAGTCCAACACGAGCCGTTCGCACAGGAAAATGGGCGGCGCCACAGGCGCTGCCTGCGGATAAAACCACATCCAGCAAGCCACGATAGGTAGAGATAGGCATGAACCCACTCCTAACTGAGTTTTCAGACCCCTGGTCTGCCAAAACAGCTGACCATTACGCGGTCCCGCAGCGCCCCACCGACAAGCTGAAACGGCCCCGCAACCGTGGGGCCAGTAGGGAAGATTAGTCTGACTTCTGGTGGACTGGGCTAGACGTGATCCGGCTAAGTGGGATAGAACCAGCTAGCAGACCTTACCCACACTCCCATGGGACGAGTCATAGACGCGGCCAAGTGAGCCAACACGAGTGGGCCAAGCCCCACCCGACACAGCAGGCCATCCGCAACTCGGGCCCGCGATCCGAACCGGGGTGTTCCCAATAGGCCGAACCTATTAAAACGAGCTGGCCCTAAGTGGTCCAGACCTGAGTGGGGTTAGGTACACCCTGGGACCCATTGCATCGGGTTGACTTGACCGAGTCGTACCGGGCCCAGACACAACCGGTTTGCGAATAAAGAAACACCCATAACAAACAAACCAAGTGTCCGTTCAACACGATGTCAGGGGTGTTGGGATTCCTTTTGGGTATCATTCCCTTTGGTATAATCTAGAAGGCTCAAATTATATGGGCTAGAACAAGGGGTGATCACCCCCGTTTCATAGAAAGGGGATTAACTCACAGACTGGGTGTCCGTTTGACGAACCGTCTGCGGCGCCCGAACACTTAGGATGATGTTTTCTTTTTTTTATACTCCACATTAGTTTGGTAGAATGTTTTATTGCATCCAGGTTGGATTGAACCCAAATCCAATATTTTCCTCAGAACTAAAACACTTATAAGTCACAAAAAATGGAATCTCATTGATGAGCCGTCTGTCGCGTTAGAAACCATACAATATGATGGTCCTTTGGGATAATTTTTCATGGTGATTCAGGGTGGTTGAGGTTAGAAAAATGTGTTGACAAGAAGAACCACACAGAATCCAGTATACAATTAGTGGGAATCCAGTGGCTGGCGGTGAGGTGGAGGTTGGAGACAGATCATACGGAGGTTAGATCTGAGTGATCTTATGCGGGTTAACACTTAGATATCATATATGGGTCGGATCTAATGTGGGCCAGTGCTCAGCTATCCCTTGTGGTTCATCCCATATCAATCAGGTGTGGTTCAGATCCTGTGTGGGTCATATCCTGTGTGGGTCAATGCTTAACGATCCTGTATGGGTCATCACATACCAATCCTGTGTGTGTTAGATCATGTGTGGGTCATTGTGGGGGTTAGTTACCTATTGATCCTATGTGGGTCATACTCTGTATGGTCAGCAGTAGTGCCTCTTGACAGAATGAGATGATATAGCTTCACAACAAATCATCTATACTTCTATACAACAGTAATACCTGGTCTGAGATACGTATTTCATCTTTATGGTGTTACCTATGTGGTACTTTTACCTTCGTGGTGTTACCTTTGTGGTGTTACTTGTGTGGTAATTTTACCATCTTAGTGTTACCTTCATGGTGTTGCCATTGTGGTACTTTTACCTTTGTGGTGTTATCGTTGAGGTATTCTTCCCTCATGTATGAGATGTGTATATATAGATAATGTATGTATATGTATGAGAATATAATTAAGTAGATTTTTTGACTTCCTTATGCTATGTGGTTGAGGACTTTCTCTATGGGTTTTCTTTTGTGGAATTCTAGAAGACCTTTTTGGGTCTCAGGGTCCCTATGGAGTATTGTTATTCTCAACCATTCACGGGATATGCCTGCACCTTGTTTCATCTTGTGCAGATGACACAAAATGTTGATCAAGGCTGAGGGAGAAAGGATTTCATGGTGCTTGGAGGTGGAAATTTGACGTTATGCGCTATAGTGACTACAGATCATGAGCAACTCACACCGTTTAGGTTGTATCCTCGTAGAATGATCAATGAGCTGTTTTTCTCTATTCAGTTGTACTTGTACTTTTCAGTTGGGCTTGTAATCCAGCCCCACTACTTTCAGTACACATTTTACTACAGTAGTTTACTTACATTTTCTTCTTGATGTATTCTCTATTTGTGTGTTTGTACAAGTTTAATGGAAATACCTTCCCGTTATAGGGATATGCCTTTTTGGTGCTAGTCACAAACCCCTATCCAATGGAAGGTAGGCTTGGGGTAGTCAGGACACAGCCCCTGGGGAATGGGCCATGACTTGGAGAAACACATAGAACTATTTTAATATTTTAATGCTTATGATAGAAGTTTTTTTGATATATTAATATCTTAGTTGTTTTTTTTCTTATTAAAAAATATCCTTTGTTTTATTATTCACATGGTAGTTAATTTTATGTGAAATTTATTTAAATAATTAACCATGTCTAGTATAAAATACTATAAAATTTAAATTTATCCATATAAGTTATTTAATTTTCTCATATGTTAATTAATTTATTGGGAACCTTTATAAAAATCAATAATACCAGTTAAAATAAACATATATATTTATTTTTCTTATTTAACATTCTGGTTATATCATTTATTTTATTCGATCATGATTAATAATCTAATTAAAACATCGATAAAAAAAAAAGATAAATAAAATTTCACTGATTAAATAAAATAATATTTTTGTATGGTCAAGGGATTTTATCTAATGGTTATTTTATGATGTAGTGACAAAAAAACCATTATCATTGGAGAAGTAAATTCAAGACACATTCACGTGGATCTTATTATATATTTTGTAACGCCCCGACACCAGCTACCCAGAGCCAGTGCGTTACTTCGTAACATTGGCATGATCACAAAAGATCATGTCCCAAAAGACCGATTAGTTTAGTAGACTTGGAAACACTAGCTACATTCGTAAATGTTACATTACATAATAAAGTGAAAAACTACAATAACCAAGTCTCCATAGTCCACACTCATATCCTCTTCTGACTATCCCTGTAGGTCATTCATAAAATACTTCTTCACATCCTGTAAAATATTAAATCATTGAAAGGGGTGAGCTCAGATGCTCAGTAAGGATAACAATAATGTGGAAGCTTTCATAAATAAACATTAACATTTAAGGAAATGTATAACTAAAACAAAAGCCTTTTAAACATGAACTTTAACATAATATAGCAAAAGTAAAATGAGATAATGACATTTACTTCTTCACATGGATATTCTACTGGTCGAATAATCACATGCAATATCAATAACCACTTTCATAATGATGGAATGAATAATGCCAGACTATCATAACCATGTAGCCAAGGCCTCGTGCCAAGACCAAAAATAAGATTTTGTCAAGGCCTCGTCCCAAGACACTAGTTTGTCTCATGAGACCTGCCGATGCATCGAGGAGCTATAGCGGGCTCCACCCGTCACTTATTAAGTCCAATGCATTCCTCATATGAATAGGTTTAAACATTTCATAAACCATAACATAATCGTATCACATAAAACATGCATAAAGGAAACATAACATTTCCAAATTTCAATCAAAAGATAACAATAAAACACATTGATATAATAAAAACGCTTTCAAAACCATTTTCAGTACCAAAATAAAAGAAAAGTAAAACATGGTATTTATTTTTTCTTTTAAAAAAAAGGTATGGCTTGAAGAGGAAGCCGAAACTCAAATAGTGGTCACGGCGGCAGAGAAGTCGTTGTCGCCGCATACGTACGACAAAAAAATTCCCTTTTGTCGTTTTGTAAACTCTTTGTATAAAAAAAGATTCCTTTTGAATAAACGTAAAAGTCAAAGGGGTTTATACACCGTATAAAAGAAATTATGTATAAAACCAAATATGCCTCAATGAAAGGAGATTGAGACGAAGTCCTTAAAAAGATCATTTTTTTAAAATATAATAGATCTATTATGTGTATTCACTATAAGTACACATAAAGAAAGTACAAATACAAGATAGGACATAATAATATCATGACATAATTTGAAAGTATGAGATTAACCCAAAGAATGGAAGTTGGGTTAAGAAGTTCCCTTACCTCGTGTCTGACTTGACTCAACCATTCTTTAACCTCCTGAATAATAAACTAGAATAAATATATACCTTATTAAGAAACATTTTTAATTTCATTATCCTTTTTATATCACTTATTACAATGTTATGAACATTATGTAATTATTTAAGTTAATAATGGTCGTTTTGTCTATCTTTGGTACTTGAGTCAACAATAAACTTCTTATAATTACAAGTTGTTTATGTGGTGAAATATCCATTATATCCAGAATTATATTCATGATGTAGATATCATATATATGATATATATCCAGTATATACATTCATTCATAATTTCACGTAACATTTAGAGGTAAGAAATGAAATGCACCGTTCATGGAGACGGTAAGCCGTACGTACGCATGAACGCTACTTTCATTTCTATTTCGTATTTAATGGAATGAAATCATAATGATATAAATTTAAAATATAATTACCATATAATATAGTGTATAATACCATTTAATCCATCCTTTATATATCCCACATATGGCATTAACGATTCAAATCACTTTGAGGGGGCGGTAGTCCGCACTTCCTAAAATGAAATTATCGCGTTTTACCCATAATGGAAATCATAAAGTATGCCATAAATGATAAATACAGAAGCATAAGTAAAAACTAAACATATTATATATCATATATAAATATAGTGACATCTTAATGGCCACCTTTTAAGGTGTTATATGAGTGTTGAACAATCATCGTTTCATGAGGCAGAAATTCGCCATCCACAGAAACTGTATGTTCTTTAACCATTAGATGTAGGTTTGTGTAAGTGTAGCTCGAATACTTCTTATAACAACATCCTAGTATATTGAGGATGCTGGTGTTTTTACAAATTAAATGAATAAAAAGAGTTTAGGGGGGTTGGAGAAGAAAAATAAAACAAAACAACATTAGAGAAGACATTACCTCAAAATCGGGTAACTCTTTTTGATATGAGCCAAAGGCATCCTTGAGAAGAGTTCTGCCCAAAGTGAGGCTTCTAGGAGTAAGAGGGGGAAGTTGGGAGAGTATTTGGGCAGATGTTGGCCGAGAAAAATGGCTTGAAGGTGTGAATAAGGTGGGAGAGGTGGGGGCCTTTTATAAGTGGAGAGGAGGGGCTCTTTTGGAAAGATTGAAATGTTACATTATTACACAATGCTTTTCGGATTCTAAAGGTCCCACACTTATATAATTCGTGGCTAAGGTGATAAGGGTTCTAAAGCTACCCATCCAATAGTCTTTGGACAAGTGTAAGCCTTGGATTTTACATTATCTTTTCATTTTATTAAAATCGTTAAATAATGAGGTCATCACTGCATCATAATGATGTCATAAATAATTTAATTTATTTAATGTCTAAAAATTATAAAAAAATACTATGATGTAGGAAATCTTTTTAGATTTCTAATGAATATTTATAGTCAAAATTTGGTCTTCTGTAACCCCACTTAAAGTCTGTTTTATTTAAACAACTCATGTTTGTGTCAATTTAATTTTAACATTAAATAAATATATATTAATGTCATTTTCCAACCAAAGTGGATCCATGGGGTCCCCAAGTTGACCCATGCGTTGTCTTGGTCAGACATGACTCATCCAACAGGAGTAGGACAAGTTTCAAGCTCATCTCATATTATGAAAACATTATCTTTACCTTAAACTACACTAATTACCTCTAATCGCGATTAAGAACTTAAAAGTTACTATTCACCAAAAATTATTTTAATCTCATTGAAACACATTTTACTTCTTAATGACAAAAATGTATGTCGGATTTTTGAAAATCAAATCACATAAGTGGTAATATTTCATTTTAACGAAAAAAAATCAGTTTTTAACAACCACTTAGTGGTTTCAGTATTCATCAAAAACTGAAGTTTTTCAGAATAAGGCCAAAATTTCACCCTAAGCTATAATTGATATTCTAAATTCAAAAATGATGTCTATTTTACAAAATTCAAAACATATAAGTTGCATTAATTAATAGTATAATTAATTCCCGCTGTCAGAACAAATAGCATGTTTTTAAGAAACAATTTATATCAAAAGATTGGCAATTGATTATGTCCATTTTCAATGTTAAATTAATTATAATGACCACCATTTGATAAAATGGTAAAAATATATTATAATTATAATTTAAAACCACTAAATAGTATAATTTATCACTATAAATTATTTTGAATAAAAAAGATGTTTTTAAGTATTTTTCACTATTCATAAAAAATTAGAAGTTCTCAGAAAAATACCAAAAATTCAACAAAGGCTAATTTCGATATTCCGAATCCAAAAATGAAGTCCATTTTGAAATAAAAAATATATTTAATTTTAAAAAGTGTTTATTACTATTCATAACAACTACTTTGATTAGTTGCGGTGTTTTAGAACTCGAAGTTGCGTACAATGCAAGCTTTTGCATTATTGAATGAGAAGCGTATCGTGGAAGCTCGGGGTGTTGCATTCTACCCTCCTTCAATAAATTGCGTCCTCGCAATTTGAAATTTTTCTTTGAAAATAAAAGGTTGAAAAGAGAAAATACCTTTGAGGAAAACCCACATCGGAAATAAGATTAATAAAATTTAGCCTTAATAAGAGGGAAAGGGAAATGAAAAAGTCACCACCCAATTATGATCTCGATTAGGAGAACATTGGTGGCAATTAGAGACATATAATTGGAGGGAAAACGTAAATTTTTGTAGGGAGTGATTGAGGTCATCAATCACAATCAACTGTCAAATTGAGGGCCTCAAAGCCTTTAATCTATGTTGATTTAAAATATCATCAGTTCAACAAGACATAAGGTATTAGGATAACACATTTTTTTTTGTTTTAATATCCCTTTACTAAAGTTTAAGAATTAATTTATTCATTGAATAAGAGATAGGTATATATATATTTATGCTTGATAATTAGTGTTTTAACCTCCAACTCATCTTTCACTCAAAAAGATAATAGAACTCAAAAATATTATACTTATCCTAATTGTATAAGGTTCCAAATGTTAACACATACCATTTAGATTAGTAAAATTATTTTGTAATAATTGGGGACTTCCTGTAGGCTAGTGGTAGGAAATAAAGGCATGTCGCACTATGATTGTGGGTTCGATTCCTGCAGCTTTGTCCGACGCGACGGGTTATGCCCCACCCTGCAGGTTGTCCTTTTCCAAAAACTATAGTATCATAATATTTCAAAAATAATCTTCATAAATTTTTTAACCTTAAACAATACTATCCAAAGATCAACATAATCCACTCTAACCTTTATAGTTATCCAAAATACCTCCATCCAGACTTTCTCTAAAAGGTCTCTAAATTCCAAAATCAATTGTAACATCAGATTTCCCAAACAAAGAAAAGTTTCTCTTATTGTCACATACTAAAAATATGATTACCTTAATCATATTAAAACCTTACTGAAATCAAAAAGTATTGTAGTACAATCTTTATATACATCACATTATTCTTATAACCAGAATATAATCCTTGATTCCAAAAGCACCAATACATTAATTATTCCGCTTCAACTGTAGTCATAGAATAAGATTGGCCTTGATCCCTTGGCCTTTTCTGAGGTATGTTTCCTTGACGCATAGGACATTCATTTGCATAATGCCCCATTTCCCTACAATTGTAGCATTCAACATTGATAGCCTCTTTCTTTCCCTTGCAATCACGAGCCTGGTGACCCTTTTCTCCATATTTATAACAAACTCCCATTCCTTTTAGGCAAGTACCAGGGTGATTCTTCCCACAATTATCACATAATGGAAAATCCTTCATTCCCTTTTTCCCTTTATCTGTCTCTTGTTCCACCATTCTCTTCTTTTCTTGCTTTACTTTGTTGTCATAAGACTTAGAGAATTCCTTTTCTGTCTTGATAGCACATGAGACAATATCTTCGTATGTTGAGAACGATTGTGATACTAAAGCTTGACGGAGAAATGGTTTTAATCCATCAAAGAAACGATCAATCTTACCTCTTGGGTTACGTATATAATCTGCAGCATACCTCGCTAACCTTGTAAAGCTGGCCTCATACTTTGCGACATTCTCATTCTCCTTTGGTCTCAGACTCAAAAATTGTCTTTCCATATATGCTCGATGGTCACGAGGTTAGTATTTTTCTAGTAAAAGCTCTTTTAACTCCCTCTATTCCATATTCGATACGTCATCACCTTCCTTTGTGTTTTGAATCAGCGACCACCACTGGTCGGCATCTCCAGTGAGGCGGTAAACTGCCATGACAACCTTCTCCCTTTCGCTACTCCCCAAGGCATGGAATATTTTCTCTAAAGAGTTTATCCATTGCTCAGCTACTAATGGATTTGTACCCCCATTAAATGGTGGTGGTTTTTGCCTCATGAAGCGGTCTAACATTGATCCTCCACGTTGCGGATCAGGGTGATCCATACGAGTAAGGTTATTATTCATAACCTGAGTGAGTTGTCCCAGTATGGTAATAAGTTGATCAGCGCCAGTTGTATTTCCAGCTCCACAATAATTATCTTGAGCAGGAGGGCAATCCCTACACGGAGTGCGTGCATTGATACGGTTTCCATTTCTTCCACTAGGCGCCATTTCTAAACAATGTCATAAACTAGATTAGTTTATGAATCAAAATACATAATTCAATAATTGTAAAATACTTAACATAAATTGAACTATTTATGGATATAATCCATAATCATAAAAAGGTTTTATTCGAGGAAGTATATACTCATAACTGTTCATAGTGGTGTGTAAAGAAAATGAGAATTATCCTAAGCATATCCCCCGGGAGTGTCGTAACCAAGAGTGCAGCAAGGCCCGTTGTTGTGCACCAGTTCCCGTTCAAGTCTAGCTCAAAGCGGTGTTTTCGGGTTTTACCCCTAGGTACATCTGTGCCAGAGCCGCCTCTACCTGCTCATATCTAGATAGGGATGTATTGCTCGGAAAACTCACAAAATCTCTACAATACCATAATTCTAGGAAGTTATTCTATACTAATCCTCAATGTACATCTTAGGTCTACGTGCTCTAATCAGAGTTTATCTAAATCTAGCTTCCAAGGTTTGTACTAAACTTCCTTTGATACCAACTGTAGTGCCCCGACCCCAGCTACCCAGAGCCGGTGCGTTACTTCGTAACATTGGCATGATCAAAAAAGATCATGTCCCGAAAAACCGATTAGTTTAGTAGCCTTGGAAACACTAGATACATTCGTAAATGTTACATTACATAATAAAGTGAAAAACTACAATAACCAAGTCTTCATAGTCCACACTCATATCCTCTTCTGACTATCCCTGTAGGTCATTCATAAAATACTTCTTCACATCCTGGAAAATATTAAAACATTGAAAGGGGTGATCTCAGATGCTCAGTATGGATAACAATAATGCGGAAGATTTCACAAATAAACATTAACATTTAAGGCAATGTATAACTAAAAAAAGCCTTTTAAAAATGAACTTCAACATAATATGGAAAAAGTAAAATGAGATAATGCCATTTACTTCTTCACATGGATATTCTACTGGTCGAATAATCACATGCAATATCAATAACCACTTTCATAATGATGGAATGCATAATGCCAGACTATCATAACCACGTAGCCAAGGCCTTGTGCCAAGACCACAAATAAGATTTTGTCAAGGCCTCATGCCACGACACTAGTTTGTCTCATGAGACTTGCCGATGCATCGAGGAGCTATATCGGGCTCCACCCGTCACTTATTAAGTCCAATGCATTCCTCATATGAATAGGTTTAAACATTTCATAAACTATTACATAATCGTATCACATAAAACATGCATAAAGGAAACATAACATTTCCAAATTTCAATCACAAGATCACATTGACATAATAAAAACGCTTTCAAAACCATTTTCAATACCAAAATAAAAGAAAAGTAAAACATGGTATTTATTTTTCTTTTAAAAAAAAGGTATGCCTTGTAGAGGAAGCCGAAACTCAAATAGTGGTCACGGCGGCGGAGAAGTCGTTGTCGCCGCATACGTACGACAAAAACATTCCCTTTTTTCATTTAGTAAACTCTTCTTATAAAAAAGGATTCCTTTTGAATAAACATAAAAGTCAAAGGGGTTTATACACCGTATAAAAGAAATTATGTATAAAACCAAATATGCCTCAATGAAAGGAGATTGAGACAAAGTCTTTAAGAAGATCATTTTTTTAAAATAAAATAGATCTATTATGTGTATTCACTATAAGTACACATAAATAAAGTACAAATACAAGATAGGACATAATAATATCATGACATAATTTGAAAGTATGAGATTAACCCAAAGAATGGAAGTTGGGTTAAGAAGTTCCGTTACCTCGTGTCTGACTTGACTCAACCGTTCTTTAACCTCCTGAATAATAAACTAGAGTTAATATATACCTTATTAAGAACAATTTTTAATTTCATTATCCTTTTTATATCACTTGTTACAATGTTATGAACATTATGTAATTATTTAAGTTAATAACGGTCGTTTTGTCGATCTTTGGTACTTGAGTCAACAATAAAATTCTTATAATTACAAGTTGTTTATGTGGTGAAATATCCATTATATCCAGAATAATATTCATGATGTAGATATCATATATATGATATATATCCAGTATATACATTCATTCATAATGTCACGTAACATTTAGAGGTAAGAAATGAAATGCACCGTTCATGGAGACGGTAAGCCGTACGTACGCATGAACGCTACTTCCATTTCTATTTCGTATTTAATGGAATGAAATCATAATGA
Organism: Viscum album; assembly: GCA_963277665.1. NCBI lineage: Eukaryota > Viridiplantae > Streptophyta > Magnoliopsida > Santalales > Viscaceae > Viscum > Viscum album. The sequence continues at coordinate 1,555,312,245 of OY728146.1, read as the reverse complement.
TATAAATTTATAATATAATTACCGTATAATATAGTGTATAATACCATTTAATCCATCCTTTATACATCCCACATATGGCATTATCGATTCAAATCACTTTGAGGGGGCGGTAGTCCGCACTTCCTAAAATGAAATTATCGCGTTTTACCCATAATGGAAATCATAAATTATTCCATAAATGAGAAATACAGAAGAATAAGTAAAACATAAACATATTATATATCATATATAAATATAGTGACATCTTAATGGCCACCTTTGAAGGTGTTATATGAGTGTTGAACAATCATCATTTCGTGAGGCAGAAATTCACCATCCACAGATACCGTATGTTCTTTAACCATTAGATGTAGGTGTCTATAAGTGTAGCTCGAATATTTCTTATAAAAACATCCTAGTATATTGAGGATACTGTTTTTGTTACAAATGAAATGAATAAAAAGAGTTTTGGGGGGTTGGAGAAGAAAAATAAAACAAAACAACATTAGAGAAGACATTACCTCAAAATCGGGTAACTCTTTTTGATTTGAGCAAAAGGCTTCCTTGAGAATAGTTCTGCCCAAAGTGAGGCTTCTAGGAGTAATAGGGGGAAGTTGGGAGAGTATATGTTTAGAGGTTGGCCGAGCCAAATGGCTTGAAGGTGTGAATAAGGTGGGAGAGGTGGGGGCCTTTTATAAGTGGAGAGGAGGGGCTCTTTTGGAAAGATTGAAATGTTACATTATTACACAATGATTTTCGGATTCTAAAGGTCCCAAACTTATATAATTCGTTGATAAGGTGATAAGGGTTCGAAATCTACCCATACAATAGTCTTTGGACAAGTTTAAGCCTTGGATTTTACATTATCTTTTCATTTTATTAAAATCATTAAATAATGAGGTCATCACTGCATCATAATGATGTCATAAATAATTTAATTTATTTAATTTATAAAAATTATAAAAAATTACTATGATGTATAAAATCTTTTTATCTTTCTAATGAATATTTATAGTCAAAATTTGGACTTGTGTAACCCCACTTAAAGTCTGTTTTAGTAAAAAAAACTCATGTTGGTGTCAATTTAATTTTAACATTAAATAAATATATATTAATGTCATTTTCCAACCAAAGTGACTCCATGGGGTCCCCAAGTTGACCCATGGGTTGTCTTGGTCGGCCATGACTCATAAAATAGGAGTAGGACAAGTGTCAAGCTCATCTCATATTATGAAAACTTTATCTTTACCTTAAACTACACTAATTACCTCTAATCGCGATTAAGAACTTAAAAGTTACTATTCACGAACAATTATTTTAATCTCATTGATCCACATTTTACTTCTTAATGACAACCATGTATGTCGGATTTTTGAAAATCAAATCACATAAGTGGTAATATTTCATTTTAACGAAAAAAATCAGTTTTTAACAACCACTTAGTGGTTTCACTATTCATCAAAAATTGAAGTTTTTCAGAATAAGGCAAAAATTTCACCCTAAGCTATAATTGATATTCTGAATTAAAAAATGATGTCTATTTTACAAAATTCAAAATATATAAGTTTCATTAAATAATTTTATAATTAATTCCCGCTGTCAGAACAAATAGCGTGTTTTTAAGAAACAATTTATATCAAAAGATTGGCAATTATTTATGTCCATTTTCAATGTTAAATTAATTCTAATGACCACCATTGGATAAAATGGTAAAAATAACTTCTAATTATACTTTAAAACCACTAAATAGTATAATTTATCACTATAAATTATTTTGATTAAAAAAGTTGTTTTTAAGTATTTTTCACTATTCATAAAAAATTAGAAGTTCTCAGAAAAATACCAAAAATTCAACATAGGCTAATTTCGATATTCCGAATCCAAAAATGAAGTCCATTTTGAAATATAAAATTTATATAATTTTAAAAGGTGGTTATTACTATTCATAACGGCTACTTTGATTAGTCGCGGTGTTTTAGAACTCGAAGTTCCGTACAATGCAAGCTATTGAATTATTGAATGAGAAGCGTATCGTGGAAGATCTGGGTGTTACATATTTTAACATCCTATCGTGCATATAATTAGTGGGATTTATCTCAACATTGGACTTGGCTAATCACCTCTAGTTGGGAAGCCCAACATTTACAATATATATTGACATGATAGTTTAAGGAAATGTCGGTTTAGGGTAACATAAATTAATCCATGGATATATATCCCTATACATAATAAAAGAAAGAAAGATGATTGAAAAATCATCATATTTAATTTAAAAATATTTGTCACATAATTTATTGTAATTAAAATTAAATTAATGAAATAAATTCAACACATGCATTGGTCGGACTATGTTAATGATTTTTAAAAGCATATAATAAAAAATACATTGAGTATCAATATCATTAATTTAAAAAATGTTTAGTTTTATAAAAACTCACATTAATTAATATATTAAGAATCCAAATAATAAATTAATTCTATATTTTATATTTTTTCTACTTATATCCCTTTAGATATTACAATAATTCCACATGTTATTATTATAAATAAAGTGTATTTTATGTTAAAAAAATGTATGTATACAGTGTGTTCTTTTGAGGCCACACAAATTGTATTGTGTACGTAATTTTATATACCATTCTAGACTTTAACATTCAAAAAACATATACAAGCACTTCAGATGTTATGTGCCACGCACATTATAAATTCTGTTTCATATACTATATATTTAATTTTCATGTATAACCACGATGTTTCTAAAAATATACATTATTTTTAATTACGTGTAGTGAAATTTTGTAGTCTTCATGTTGTGTATGACTATATCAAACACCATAAATATAAATAGTGTATGCCTCGTGAAAATCACATGAAGTACAAGGAATGTATGTTTACTATTACATTCCATGTAATGATATATTTTAGGAATCCAATAATTTTTAAGCAAATTTATCCAAAATAGATGTGGGAAATAATTCAGCTTGTTCCTAATTTGGATAATCACAAATCACATGGAGGGTAAAACCTACTACACACTTTTTTCTAAATCTCTTTTTAATTACTCAATATATAACCCTTAATATGATTCCAACCATACCCTATCATGTTGAGCAACTAAGAATATAATACAGGCTAGAGAAGGGTCTCCTATGTATAATCCCAAACTCAATATACTATTTCTTCCTCTTTCTCAATATAGCAATCCTTACTATATGATGTTAGACCACGAGGAATTATCCTATCGTATGGCCTTATATAATGGGAATTGAACTATGTGGTATTTGATTCCCATTAAATATGATATATACGATTCCTCTCTTACGATCAATCCCAATACCTCTTTGGTCTTAGATAAATGACCAAAAAAGTATTTAACATGGTCATTGTTGTACAAACATAAACATAATGAAAATAGTGTTTATCGAATGATCAAAAATTGTATGAAATGTCCCATTATGTAGAACCATTCTATGTGGGTTTCTATTCCCCTTATAGGAATACATAGAAATACCATCTCATAGGCCCAATCCCTACATTATAACACCCACCACCTCACTAGATTTAGATAAATTCTAGACACTCTAGATTTAATACTTTAAACAATAACTTCTCTAACTAATAATGAAAAAATAGAGATCCTCTAATATATATATAGATGTACTCATCAATGAATAACAAAAATAAATCAAATATATTGTTGATAGAAGAATTAATACTACTAAAAGGAAGGATTGACTTATATTATTTAAATATTTATTGGATAACTAGAGTGGTATATAATACCCCCATAAGGGTGAGGTCTACCCAACTCCCATATTCTCAACCAATGTGCCCGCAATGTGTCCCTGGTAAGAACATAGAGACTACATTCCATTGGAATGATGGTCCACAACAAAACAAAAACATAAGAGGTGAGGAATCAAATTTTGAAATAGATGTTTGAACCCGATGTGAATCCTCTACCCTTTAGGGTGATCAATAAGTTATACAGTCTTACTTATAATGTTGTATTAAAATTTTTAATTATAGTTTATGTTATCTCTTTTAGGAAATATTTTAGAACTCCTTGTGATCCAAATGGAAATGTAATGTAATGTAGAATCAAATATTTGATTCCATGGACCAAAATATTCCTCAGTTATAGTGATGTCTATAGAACAACATCCTAGAAGGTAACTATCATCCCTTTGGTGAATTTAACAATTGGTAACCATCCTAATGTTAGAGTATCACCATAATTAAATTATTCTAAATATATAGAAAAATTGGGTAATTTCCAAATATGATTCCTAATTAGTTTCCCCAAATCATCTTATTTACTACCATAGACAGACCGATCCAAACACTTCCATTACTATAACCACATAGTCCCACATAATGAGGAATATACTAGAGGGATTTACTAATGGTTCCCAACCTCAATGGTTTTGGATACAGATAAATATTTGAGATAACAAAAAGTTCCGTAGATGGATCATAAAAAGGGGAAGAATCATATTCTTTTTCACACTTGGGACTATTTTCAACATGTTTAGGATATGACTAGAAGATAGGATTACATATTCATCCCAACCAAACAATACTATCAATATATTTTGAAGGAAACATAAAAGAAGTGTCAAATCCTTTGTATAAATGAATATTTATATCATGATATCCTAGTTAGAACTATTGGAAAGGCTCAAATTCCTTTTGACAATAGTGACACATGATGAAATATTCTGATGATGATAGTGAATTTGGACCCTAATCCTGCTAACAGAAAACCATTTTTTATATATCTTGGAAACATTAGTGGAGTAGGTCCAAATCACTACCCATCAAATATATGTTCATTTGAATATCATAATGGGGATCAATGAGTATGACCATATCTCAATTATCACATAAAAAGTTAGTCAATATTTCCTAGAGGTGGCACAAGATCATGATTAGATATCGATTACCCTAAAAATTTATGATGCTTTCTAGCATATTCATAAGAAATATTGGGAGAAGATAAAATCCATTTCCCCATCCAAGTAGCTCATTAGAATATTCATGTCATATTACAGGGACATATAACATCCTTGATCAGATCTAATATGTTCATCAATCCAGTATCATACAAGGGGTTACAAAGGTGTAATACCTCTAATTATGTTCACTACCCACTTCGCACGACCCATGCTATAATTTCAGTTATAAGGATAATTCTCTCGATTATAAAATCTATAAGAATATGTCACTTGCGGATGGAATAATTTATAAAATTGATAATCTCCATATTATAACTGATATTATTTAGTATATTTACAAAATTAGAATAATAGCATGTGAATCTATCTAATATTTTTCAATAATGGAAGGTATTAATGGTAATTGATGTCATTCTCATTGTATAATTATTAGTATCTGCATTTTGTCCTGAAATAGTTCTAGATGATAAGGTCTTATAGAAGATAATAAAAATATAACTTATGATGTTACTCCTCATGAAACTAGTTGTGGAAGTAGTCATAATAATAAAGATATATATTATGAGGATTTTCCACACTTTTTTAACATACTATTAATCAATATCCATAAAGTCCACCATTGTTAGATATATCTTAAGATATTTGAGGGTCCTTCCTATGTCAAATTTCATAGACAGCCTACTTTTGACTAGGAAAACCACTAGAAAAAATTTCCTCGCAATATAGTGAATTAGAAAATCATCCATGAAGGCCCTACCCATAATTATAAATATATTGTTCATTTTTATCTAAAATTTACTCCATAGATTCCCTCATTTCATGAGTAATGTGGTAAACAATGGTTATCTACATCAATCACCTCATCATTGATTAGTGAAACATTGTACCAGTAATATGATAGTATGTGGTAACAGTCATAATCTATTCCACAACTGGACTATCCCCTACCAGATTCAACTAATGAAACTCTAAATGACCCCACAAATCACTGTAGAGAAATAAGGAAATAATAGTTATAGTTATATTATATAAAATAACACATCACATATTTAAAATGGAAATATATGGTTTTTCGGAAGGAATTGAATGAGGACTTAACACCAATCCTATTCTAGCTCATACCCACTCAAGAATATAACATTATATAAGTAATAATGAGAAATAAATTCGCAAAATATGAAAAATATTGGGGTAGTCCCGCTTTCTCTCAATTACGGATACATTTCATATTGTTAGTATATCAACCATATCAAGATTTTGAAAGATATTTTATTCATTATTGATCTAGTTGGCTTTTCAATGGCCCAAACCCCAAAATTAAGTTAACAACGTGAGTGCCTCAAACATGACTATCTTAGTAATATTATAGTTCATCACTAAATTATAATTGAAACTCCACCAAGTCATTATATTATAAAGTGATCTGAATGTGGTTTTTTTAATATCACCCATCTAAATAGACAAGAAGCACAATTAATGAAGGAAAATCACAATTTCATTTCTTTTAGACCAGATATGAATCCTCATGTCTACCTATACTATCCATTATATTCAATGGATTCATTTTATTCATAGAGACAATGTAAGGAATACCCTATAGGAATGGGCAATTTATAGATTCCTTTTTCAGGCAATAATGTAGTTTAACTAGACATCCCCTTTCAAGAAGGAAAATCCTAAAATTGGATATAAATTCATAGTAGAAAATAGATCTCTATAATTAAATAAAATTGGAAATTAGAATGCTCTAATCATGGTGAAAATGTTCAATAAAGTTGTGATAATAATTGGATTAAGAATAATTTAGTAAAAAGACAATAAAACAGGGCTAGTAGAAATTTTACAACTATTATCTACCTTGGAACCATAAAATCTATATATGATCTATGATGTGGTGGTGAAAGTGAAAAACTAACCCTAAATCATATATGTGTTGGAATTATCACATCCCCTCCTCCTTCACAAAATTAGATATTTTATAAGCAAAGAGAATAATCCCTCAATTTGGGGAAACATTGTTTTGTCCATTGTAGAATCCCTCTACATCAATATTCATGAATCACCTAAAATTGATTTTTTTGTTAAAATGTGAATAATCACTTGGGTTTGGGACAAAAAAGTTCATAAAGATGTAAATAATCATAGTGGATTATTATCATTCACTAAATATAAATATAGAGGATAAAAAATCCCTCTAAAAATAAGATGTGGATATGATCCTTACTATGTGCTATGCATCATTAAATTATATTAGTTCCAACCCTATATAGAACTTGGATAATTAAAAAAACATAATATAACTTAATTAGTAATTCTTTATTAGAAATATGGTTCTCACCAAAAAACATGAAGAAATTGTGTAAACCATGAATCATAAAAAAACTAAATAGATGGTGCTTATTCCAAGTATTTATCTACATCATTCTCGATGAACTTATGACAATGTTAAAGGAAAAGGTATGGCTATATCTCACCCATAAAATAATAAAGTTGTATGTCTCCGTACTAAGAAAATAATATATCAATATTTAGTTTATTTAAATATTATGAGGTGAACCAATGTATAGATACTTTGAAAAAATATTCCTACTATGTAAAACACTCAAGGTGAGGCCGGTGTATTTCATCTTAAAAAATAATTCCCCTAAATAGGAGGAGGTTACTATGTAAAAAATAGGGGAATTTAGTCATCCAAAAAACAAGGGGTCTAGAAATCCAGCTTATTTAGCCTGGGCAGCCAAGGAATATTCATAATATCCTCCCTTTGGGTGGAAAATAACATTTTTTAAGGAATATATACTATTTTTACTCTTGTTAGATATAACACACTTTAAACCTTGATGTAGACCCTTTAGGGGATTGTTTTAGAATCATGATGCAGAGAAACTATGGTGTTTTGTTTTGATACTAGAAGGTCTATTAGTCAGATATAACAATTCACTAGGAGGTTATATCAAAAATATAGAACATATAAAATTATTTATACTATACCAATATATACTTACATTGATTAAAATGGATAATTTACTATTTAGTTTATTATAATGGGTAAATAAGAGGTTATTAGACTTCATATCTATTTAAATGTTTCTCAACAATTCATTTGATGTACATATTCTATGAGATAAATTGCTTGATACATGTGTAGAAAAATTATGCGAGGAGATAAAAACTTTTCTCATTTAATTTATGTAACCAGTTTATTTATAGTTTTATAAAAATTCTCATATAAATTGGAAGATGTCATGTCATGTTTAAAGAACAAGTATTACCCAATTCCATTATCAAAAACAAAGAATCTTAGAAGTATAAAAATCACAATTATTTCACTCAATACATCACTAGGTTCAGCTCCCACACCCATGTACAGAAAATATAATTTGTTCCCACCCACAAAATAACAATAATAAAATTAATTCCACTTTGGGGAAGGAAATAGATGAAAAAAAAACATGATGTTTAAAGAATAAAATAATAAATTTTATTTCTTACAAAAATAACAACATTCATGGTAGTTCATCACTATTATAGAGAGAAACATGGTAAATCTATGGGATGTCATAAAACCCAATGATGTGAGTATATATTATTATCTTGATTATTTACCCTTAAATCGGATTTTGCAGAAAATTATCCATGATTGTATCATTTTCATATGCAAACAACAGAAGGTGGTTAACTCTAGACATGTCAAGGCAGTCTAATCTCTAGTGCATGTGACATGTTTCAGAACTACCATACTATAAAAAGTAGATCTTCAAGAGAAATCTTGTCATTTGTGTATATAAAGTTTATGATTCGATAATTACTAAATCTGATTCTTTGGAACAAACTATACACAGGCCTCAACTAAACCATATTGTTTTGGCCCTTGTACTCTATACAGTGTTAGGTAAAACGTATTTATAATCAAAATCATCATTAAATCAAATAATTAAAAATTTATAGGAAATGATAGAGAAGAAATATATATTAGAAATATGCAATCGATACTTATAACATTTATATATATTTCCAATTTCATTTTATTGATGGAAACAATCCCACCATATTAGAGAAATAGAACCACTCTCCAAATATTACTCTCTTTTGATTTGGAGTTACAACATAGGTTGATTAATTTTATTAACTTTCGGAATCCATTCACCAATGAATAATGTACATATAAAACTAATTTCACAACTATTAATTATGGAGGTGGTCACAAATGTAAAGGAGGTTATTGGAGATGAAGTATCAGTAGAAAATAATGTTAATGAATCATTTCTACTAAAGTTATATATTTTTATGAAACATGATGATTGGTACTCTAATGATCTTAATTGGAACATTGATATGATCCTAAAAAATATAGGTATCATTCAAATATAAATATATCTGAGGTAAAACTAGTAGACTTGAGGTTGTCTATTCAACATCAGAAAGTGGGAAGTCTAGTTGAAATTAATCCTTATAACATTAAAAAAAATCCCCCCAAATTAATTATGGAATGTTGCTACCAATGTTGTTAGATTTAGACCCAATACCTCAACCCAAATAACAAACACATGGATTGAATCATTATCCAGTTGTTTAGTATTATGAAACATTGAATCATCTATTTTACAACATGATGAGATTATCAGTCTTGGATTCGGATAACATATTATAGAACCAATGGAAACACATATAAAATATATTTTATGAAGACAATATTTTGATCTTGAAAAAAATATAATTAATACATATCATGTAAGTAATCGTTATTGATTCTCCCACACATTTATTTCCCTCAAGAAGAGATATCAGAGGGATTTCACACAGGGGAACATTGGATGCTTGTAAATATTTGTAATACCCAATGACATAGACATCCATTTTTCCCTAATAGAAAACCAATGTAAGATGAATTTCATACATAAATTAACCCTCATAATGATGGGATATATTAAATATGACTTATCTCCCTCTACTCTAAAAGTACATGAAAATAATAAGAGGGAACAAATCCCCCTTTGGAAGACCAAGCCAAGGGAAATTTTGGTGAACTCATTTTTGAATACTATTTATTTTTCATCATCCAAAACATTGTTTTCAATATCTTACTAAAAATATTATGGATGCATAATCATAAAACATATCCTTCATAATTCCATTGAGGCCTAAAATACAATGTTAGTGGGAAGGTTAAATTACAATACGGTGATAATATCCCCATTAAGGATTCATAATATAAATATATAGACACATTGTTCTATCAAACCTAGGGTAATAGTTGTTGGTAAATAAAATAATTTAGACTACTTCCCTCAATGTCTTTGAAATATCTCTTAAAAGTCCATCAAGTGATCATTGAAAACACTACATGTTTCCTACCAAACTAAACATAGGTGAAAACGCATGATCTATAAAATCCTTTAGCCACACAAGTTATATCTAACATAGGTTAAATCACAAAATAAATTTTCTATTATGAGACACACTTATAGAATTCTCCATCAAATAACTATCACTATGGGGAAGAATGTTTTCTAAATAATCCATGAAATTCGACATTACCCTCAATCATTTTTATATAGGGGAAATTTTAACTAAAATAAAAAACCATATAGAAAAATCTTAAATCTACTGGATATGAGTCCTAGATTAGGAAGGGAATTATTTTTAGATAGATTCACTTCTTTTCTCATGAAGTCAGTTGGGGTAGAAAATACATTCCATTCTAAAGAAGGATAAAATTATGATTAGAGTAATTAAAATATCCTAGATCATTTTTTGATCTCCATATTCCCAATAATATTCTATTTTGGACAATTTAAATGTCGTAATAGATGAAAAATAATATCTTAGAGATTTAACACTATCCGTCTTGGAAGGTGTCTCAACCACTATAAAAAATTCAGATAGACTAATCGAGTCACCATGAAAGTTATTCAACCATTATTGATTATTTTTACTATAACCAAGGGGGATCCAGATAAGTGTATATGTTTCCGAAAATAATATCGAGACTCCTTTATATAGAACTGTATGTATATTTATAGATTGGATACCAATATGGATACCTATTAATTGTGTTTTATTGACCACAACATTGGATACAAATTAGTATCCATGGTAATTCATCAAACATGTATTGAAAATAAAAAATCTGAATATAATAATATCATAAAGTCCAACATCATTATGTTTGTTCAATACCCAATTTGGATTTCTAGTTTATTATTTGTCATGAAGAAAAATGGGTAAATTTTGGTCAATATTGGCTTCACATATCTCAATTACCACCTTAATAATGATAATTTCCCAATACGGATCACATAATCATTGATCAATGTAATACATAGATTATATGTCCTTTCCCTCATGGATGGATATTCGAGTTATAACATGATCCATGCACTCCTTGAAGATGAAGATGATCCCACATTTAGTGGAAAACATGGGGTATACTAAAATCCATAATTTCCTTTTCGCACAATGGATTTTAGTTCTAGATACCAACATTCCATGCATCATATTCTCAACATTTTTCAACGTAGTCTATCTGGAGGACCTGTATAATATAATTTGTGACCCCCTTTCATGTGTTGAAATAGTTTTCAATAGAATTTAGTGGAAAAAATGAGGAGTAACAACTTAAAATTCACATTCATGGAAACATCATGAAAATTCCTCAGCATCATGGTGTTTAATCTTATAATATAAGTAAAAAAATTTAAAACATATGACAAAAAACTATAATCCACGACCTAAAAACCATGAAGAGCCAAGTTTAATTTAGGGAAATGTTTACTACATTAAGAGTTTCATAACTAACCTCATTCAAAATTATTGTTCCTTCAGAACGATGATTGATAATGGTGTAAATATCTATGGGCATAAAGACTATTAGAAGGCATTTGATGATATCAAATAGAAAATTTTGCATTTTTTCATCTAGATTTCACTTATATATGAGAACCATATTAATCATTATTTAGAAATATTTTCATAATAAATCAGAGCCCTCCCACTTAGAATGACATTACAATCTTAAGGAGTAACAATTTTTGTCTCATTAAAATTATTTTTGATGATAGGAAAAGATATTCCAATATCATAAAGAACATCAATGAACTGATCTTCATTGTAATGTATCGAAAAACATTATTATAGAGCCAAGGGTTTCATATAATATATATATTTTATCTTTTAAATAAATCCTCATTTATTTAACAACAATCATGCATCTAGTACATAGGGAATTTATTATTCAACAATTTTATATCAAGATCATATTTTATAAGGCACTCAATGGAATGTCATTAATTTGTTTTCAAATAACACCCCATACTTTCAATTTCATTTGATTATGTGAATCTTCATGATAAAGATGTTATTTCTATCCATAAATCCTCCCATCCTTGAGATATTTACATTGATGGTGTTTCTGGTAATCCCAAAAAATGGGAAATATGGGGAACCCAAAATATAATAGGGTTAGACTAGGAATTGTCCTCATACATTCGATAAAGGAAGTCATACAACATTTAATTCTTTTCATAGATAGATTCTATAATGATGAGTTAGAATTTTTTGTATGGATTAAGTATTTGACTTTTACTTTCTGATATTAGTGACCTAGTTGAATAAAAATGTTCTTTGGTTTTTTAATAAATACATTCAATTTCAATTTCACCATCACGAAGGACAATATGATTCCCTTTATTGACTTTGTTTGAGTGTTAATGAATGAATTCCCATTAGAACCATTTTTTTTTTAATTTCATTAATGTATAATGCCCATGTGAATTCACATGTGAATGTAGTTACCTTCTATACCGATTCAAACATAGATTATATAGTCATTTTCATCACACTAATCAAGGTAGTATCTCTATAGTTCAAAAGTAAATTAGATGGAATGAATGAGGATAACACCACACATGATTAAAGAGATCCTATACCCTTTCAAATCAATGTTTTTATCATATAGATTTCTCCCCTAATTCATTACCTCCAAAATGAAACTCTCTCACCTAATCTAGCAAGCAAGGAATAGATCTATTGGTGGGAAGAAAAATTCATCCTATATGAAGGATTGAATTTCCAAAAAAATACTCCAAAATGGTTCTTTGATAGTGTCCTCCCCATATGAATTAATGTTGGATATACCCTCATTGTTGTGATGGAATTATGTTCATTCACATTTAGTGTCTCTTGTTAGGAGCCGCTGTATTCCATCAAATCAAGACATAGATACTTCTAGCCATTGGTGAAGGAATATTTTAGTGAGGTCACCAATATGTCCCATGATTTCTAAATACATGAAAACTTATTTCAACAGAAATTAAAATTAATTCACACCACTAAATAATCATAGTTATTTTTAATTTTAGTAATACACATTATGGGGCCATATCTATATCCTATATTCAGTTAATTTAATTTCATCCTTACCAACACCATATGTTATTTTAAATGGATTGAGGTTATATCCATAATTGGAGTTATAATAAATGGTATCATAACTTTTATAAATTATAATATCATTAACAGATTCAGGGTACCTCATACTATACTTAAAAAGTGACACTAATTTCAATTATTCTAGTTGATAAAGTTGCACCATAAGTATAATATTTCATCTAACCACTTATCTCACTACAATACAATGGAAAATGTATAGATACTGTTTTTAAAAAAGTTATTTCCAATATCCTTTTAAAATAAAGGACATGAACATTAAATATTGGAGAAAAAAACTCTATATGATCCTTGGTATTATATATCTATAACTATTACTGCTTGATAAAAAACCCCATGTTTTTATTGTTATCTACTATCAATAATTTTAAGACAAATAATACTATATACTACATGTTGAGTTTGAAGGAATTCATCAGATGTGTTTTGGAAGGCCACCCAGCCTCAAGAAAAATCTGAATTGAGTTTCATGATTATTCATCATGAATTATAACTATCACTCATTTATCTTTGTTGAATTGGAGTTGTCCTTAAGATCTCTCGTGAAACCAAGTATGATTCCCCTAAAACCATTTCTATTATAGCAGTGAAATTACACCATAAATAAGGTCTAATATGGAAGATCATTTAATTATACTATTATTAAGAGAACGTGTGCAATTCTATCTAACAAACCAATGTTTATAAATAATTAGATTTCATAAATTCACAATATATTCTTCAAACCCATATTATTGGACATTAGAATTCAAAAAAATCATCCATACTACATGAAATTAAATTATATTGTGTTAATAATATTCCAAATGATTCAAATGTACGTGGTATAGGTTCTCATTACATGAATGAATATTATAGAACACTTATATTCTAGTTGCCTAATGTTAAACAACATAACATGTGGCCAACCACAAATAAAATTTTGAAATGATTAGGGTGGAATGTGTGTGAGAAATATTTTCCTTACATGAGAGTCATATCCATGTAAACATTTCCTATGTATGTTTTTACCCATTCATCAATATACACTATGGTAAAATTTACACATAATATAGGAACTATGTGTGGCTTGATTCTTTATATTTCAAGATATAAAATGATGTCTAGATTTCCTATATTGGAAAAAGTTGGAAGTTTCATCCTGATAAAATTAAACTTAATCATAATATTAGTGTTCTTTTAATTCACATTGGGAACTATCTGATGACCTAGTGGTATAACAACATCTATTTTTATATACTAACTAGATCAATGAAAAGTATATTTCATTGTCATAAGATGTACCAATTCCTTAAATATGGATAAGATTTAAAGAACAGAAATTAATAATGTTGTCTATTATAAGGTATCTAACATCCTTATGTTAAAAAAGAAATTAAGAATCACAAGCTTATGATTAATTATCTATATACATTTTTTGAGACCAAATACCTATTCGGTAAGAGAATCATCTACATTGAAGGGGTTTCCACTAAGGGATTCGATGGTTATGACTATACCAGAATACCCTAATGTCATATTTTTTCTAATATATGAATTAAATTTACCCATTATCTGATGTACATGTTCCATGATACCTATTACTATGTGATACATAGTGATTCCTAGATAAATAATATTAATATTTACCATTGATCCCTTTAATATATGACCCTCTTGGTTTATGATATTCTCATTCATGCTAGGATTATCCATAGTGGCCCCTACATTGGAATAAGATATATTTCATCATAACCACATTGGGGCCTAATTTAGGTTTTCCTAGTATATATATTGATGTATGAATCTCCAATAATAGTCAATATAACATCTATTATCCCCATAATCATTTCATTTTGGGCAATTAATTCATTCAAATTAATTTTGGGTTTAACCATTTTTTTTCATAAGAGAATCCATGCAATTTTCCGCTGTATATTAGCAAAATATATATTGGGGGATCCCAAATAAAACCATGTTTGTCTGGTTTCTTTAATTTTAGGATATATAGTGATTGATGATGTTTTTTACCTTGGTCCTACAAAAAATCTCCTTAACCTCGACCCTCTCTCTATCCTAACGTATGGGACCCTAATTCAATTAAGGATAATAAAATTCTCTATATTAGGATAATGAAATAATAATTTTACTCCTTACACAAGGGATTAATCATTGATGACATCAATACATAATAACTATATGGGGCTTAATTATTATTCATACAGTGTGTGTGGGGACATCTGGATTACTCTTCCAAGATCCATCCATGACTTTTCATTCATATAAAAATCACATAGTGTCCGAGCCATCAAATTCTTGTTAGGATTTCCATTTTAACCATATAGATGAAAATAATAAATAGAGATAAAAATATATTATCCTGTTTAAATCAAAAATCTTCTCTTAGTATTATTCATAGAGAAGAGTATATATTTCACTCATATTAGATCTACATTTATCATTATTCATAAAATTCTACGATACATGGTGATACTGGAATATATTATAATGGGGTTAGTCAAAAGACCATATCCCTAAATAATACTAGTTTTATAGTCTATTTAAAACCATATAAATTATTATTTGATGGAACTTCAATAGGATTTGGCCGTTTTATTTTCATCTTGCTGAAGATCTACATATGTGTAGGGACACGACATAAAGATTCTTGGGATGTGAACTCAAACTGTATCGAATCTATGTCCTAGTCACATGAATTTAAATAATATAGAATTTTTAAAACAATGATATTTTATGTTATATTTCTATTTTTAAGTGAATTTTATTTCTTTGTTAGCTTTCTTTACACGCAACATTGAGGTTAAAAAGAACTCGATATACAATTGAAATATTAATATCTAACATGGTAGTTGTCACAAAACCATTCAATCATATTGTATAAATATGACTAAGTAATGTATGAAAAATAATTAATTACATATTATAAAATTTTATTCATTGGTTTTAAATTGGTAGGAATTAAAAATAATAGCGTATGAAGGTAAAATGCATATATTTTTCGGAAAATATTATTTTTATGTATGTAATATATTTTTATAAAAATAAATTAATATAATAAAAATTTACGAAATAATTAAATTAAAAATGAATGTAATATAATCAGTAATTTTTTTACATTCATCTAATAGTTTTTATAATTTGTGGAATTATGGAAAAGTCAGTTTTGTGATTAAAAGTCAATTTCTATAAAAACGTTTTTGTTATGTTTTGTGCACTTATTTTATACTGAATTTATTCCACTTATAGACATTGAATCATTTAAATTGGAATCAATTTTTTTAATAACACTAATATTTATAATTTAATTGGTCCAATGTAATTTTTGGTCATAATGAATGTTAATAACTGTTAAATTTCTTTATTAAAGTCAGTGTTAAAAAATGTTTACCATTGGGGGGATTTAAACTAAGAGATAATTGTAAAAATTCCATTTAAACACGCCCAGATATTATTGGTTGAAAAAATTCAGCCTAATACTATCCTAACTTCAAATTCTTGGAAATTTGGTACCTATTTAATAAGAAATTTACTTTAAATTATTTTTAATATTTTAACTAATTCATGTTGTGTCTATCCCTTCCATTAGAAATGTGAACCCCCACTTTTTTCTTACAAACACAATTTTATTCTTCTATATCTAAAATACCAATACAATAACATTTCTGGATTCCTTAACAGTTTTCATGGGATCTTGGTTAGACCCTAAGATCATCATAAGAAGGCTTCATGTATAATCCAATATAGGTATGTCAACAAAAAATAGATTTAAACTCATATAAAACAACATGAGTCATGTGGTCAAGTATTTATCGTTAAAATATCATTTTCTTTTGGATTATTTTGGATAAAATTATATTATGGGAAATTTTATGATCCATATTCTACAAAACCGATATATTTCATTATTCATTTATTAATTAACGGTTTTTTATGGTTTTCACACAATATCTACTATTTGGAACATAAAAAAACCATGAAATCATTTTTAATAAATGTAAAATGTGTTTTCTCATTGTTTTGATAATATTTTTCTTATATTACTATATTTTATTTAATTTTTTTCAAGAATGATTTTACTATTCTCTTATGATTGATTAATATAAGGACCCGACCTTATGAAATTACATAATCCTGAATTAATCATGAAATCACTTCCTTTAACATTGAGGATGTTTTTATTATTTGATATTTTTAGAATTAATACATAATACATTCATAACATAACACATTATTAAAGAGTGGATACCATAAAAAACAGTACTCATTTCTCTCAAATTATTAATCTTTTCAAATATAACATGATTTTCTTTGAAAAGTCATTAATCATTTAACTTATATTCTTCTTTGTACTACAAATCCTTATGACATGTGACAATCATTTAAAAACATTTGTTGAGAACAAAATCTCAGTAAGGGAAATGAAAACAACGAAATCACATTATATTCCATGAATACTTGTAACATATGATATCAATTTCAAAAGTTATACTTATCACCTATATATAATTAATTTTTAAAACATGATATTTCAACAAGATTCCAAAAAATATAAGAACATAAATATAACCAAAAGATATGATGGGGAATTACATACCTAGTCTTGTAACCCACTCGGCTACCTTCTAGTTTGTAACCCTCAGGGCTACCTTAGAATTTATGTAACCATCGCAGTTACACATAGAGTAACCATACGGCCGACCTCCAACATACACATTTTCAATTCATTTGATGGAGATATAGGTCCTACCCTTCATAACAAAAAATTCCCAAGAACTATAAAAACAAAATCCAGCAATATAATTGAAGTGATACTTAGTAGAGTTGATGGAATATGTATACACACTATAAATAAACATAATTAAGAATTATAAACAAAATCCATTACAAAATTTTTTAATACAACATAAATTATAAAGTATAATGTTAACCCAAAGAATGGATTTTGGGGTAAGAATTACCTGACATCAGACTTATCATAATCTCAACTAATTTAATCCACCTATATAATGTTTAAAATTATTTTATTAATATCTTAGAGAAACATATCCATATTTATAATACTGTATATGATCATTTCATTAAATTATATAAACCTTTAATTGATAGTATTTTTTTTCCTTACACTGTTTTGGGTGTGTTCTTTACATGTTTTCCATGATGAGTTCATGATGAATATTCTAATAAATTTGGTGTGAAACTATATAATTGGAATGGAATGGTATTTAAAAATATCTAGAACCATAAATTATATAATTTTTCATATTGATTTCTATCATGAGGATGAACTATAAGTTAAAACATTAATGATGTTTTTTTAGTTCATTTTAGTGGTTCTTTGATTATAACGACCTCATTTGGTCTTATAAATTAAAACCATGTAGAAAAAAGAAATCCAGAACCATGGATGATACATAATACGTAGATTATAACCTTATTAAACCATAAAAATAGTTTCATTACCATATGTAACAAAATTAATGAAAATTGAAATCAAATTTTCCATGATATCGAAAATTTGACACATCAAGGAATATGTTTTATTCCTTAAATAAGTGGGAGAAGTTAAGAAGAATGATGTTGAATTTTCTATGAGAATGAGAATATAAAAAATATACAAGATTTCTGGAGCTTTCATGCTTCTTAGATAAGAGGATGGGAAGATACTATAATAAAATAAAATAAAAGGAACCAAAAACACATGAAAAGGAAGAATAATTCTTACATCTTGATCTCTTCTACTTTAGATCCTCCTTAAGGACTTTGATTTTTGACTTTGGGTGAGACCAACATGTCCTCAACGTGGGAAATATAGTGAGGAGGGTGTTTTATAGAAACTATACCTTATTCATGTAACACCCCAGGTAAATAAAGAATATGAAATTTTCATATTTATCCATATTTGTGAATAAAATATTAATATGACTTTAATGGGGACGCTATGATCGATGGCTTTTCCAACACGCAACAACGAGTTTCTTGGGAATCTTACGTTGCACTCTAATAATAAAATAATATTATTTTAAATGGTAGTTAACATGTAGCCGTTGTATTGGCGGGAATGAATAAAAATAACTAAAATATGATTATATATGTTTTTAAATATTTATTCATTTATCCAATAAAATATAAAGGCATAAAATACAGAAAGAATTCAATTTTAGGCGTATATGCCCTAGTTTTAACTAAAGGTTCACTTATCGCCTTATGATGGCGAACCATCATTAAATATAGTTTTGTTCACTCTTATATATTCTATTGGACCAAATACAACTCTTCTTAAGAATTGGGACATCAAAATTTACTTTGTGTAAATTTTTGGTATCTTTCCGATAAAGTGCATTTTTTAATGAATAGTGTAAAATGTTGTATTTTAATTCAAAACCTCTTTATAATCTAATTTATTTATATGATTAGATTATCTTTTGAATTGGTTTTAATGTAAAATTAGAATATATTTTTACTATTAAATCCAATATTGGTTGTTGGATTTAATTTCACTTTGAAATCATACTTAAACTAGTGTCAATCTTTTGATACTTATAGTTTCATAAAAACACGCTATTTGCTCTGACAGTGGGAATTAATTATTAAATTAATTAATGTGACTTATATGTTCTGAATTTTTTAAAATAGACTTCATTTTTGAATTCAGAATATGAAATATAGATTAGGGTGAATTTTTTTGATTTTTCTGAAAATCTTCAATTTTTGATGAATAGTGAAACCACTAAGTGGTACTTATAAAAACTGATTTTTCCGTTTAAATGAAATTTTTCCATATTTGTGTATTTAATTTCAAAAATCCGACATACATGGTTGTCATTAAGATGTATAATGTGGTTCAATGGGATAAAAATAATTTTTTGGTGAATAGTAACTTATTATGTTTTTAATCGCGATTATAGATAATTAGTGTAGTTTAAGGTAAAAATAATGTTTTAATAATATTAAATTAACTTGACACATGTCCTAACCTCATTGGATGTGTCATGGCCAACCAAGACAACCCATGGGTCATCTTGGGGACCCCATGGAGCCACTTTGGTTGGAAAATGACATAAATATCGTTTTATTTAATGTTAAAGTAAAAATAACACAAACATGACATGTTTTACTAAAACAATTGTTACATGGGTTTATAAAATTCAGATTTTTTATTATAAATATTCATTGGAAAGATAAAACGATTTAAAACATCATGATAGTTTTTTTAAAATTTTTAGACACTAAATAAATTAAATTATTTATGACATCATGATGTTGCACCGATGACCTCATTATTTAACGATTTAAATAAAATGGAAAGATAATGTAAAATCTAAGACCTACAAATGTCCAAAACCAATTTTATGGGTGGATTTAGAAACCTTATCACCTTACCCTAGAATTATATCAATGTGGGACCCTTTAAATCCGAAACTCATTTTCAAATAAAGTAATATTTCTTTACTTTCCAAATGTTCCCCTCCTCTCCTCTTATAAAAGGCCCCCCAACTCTACCTCCTTACCCAAACTTACAAAGCCTTTGGCTCGGCCAAACCCTGCCAATTTTGTCTCTCCACTTCCCTCTATTACTCCTTGAAGCCTCACTTAGGGCAGAAGTATTCCCAAGGAAGCCTTTGAGCTCAAACCAAAGGGATTTACCCGATTTTAAGGTAATGTCTTCTTTTGAGTCCTTTTGTTTTATTTTGCGTCTCCAACCCCCTAAACTCTTTTTATTCTTTTCTTTTGTAACAAATCCAGTATCCTAAATATACTAGGATGTTGTTATAATAAATATTTGAGCTACACTTACACACACATACATCTAATGATTAAAGAACATACTATTTCCGTGGATGGTGAATTTCTGCCTCCCGAAACGATGATTGTTCAACATTCTTTTAACACCTTAAAAGGTGGCCATTAAGATGACAATATATTTATATATAATATATAATATGTTTATGTTTTCTTTAAGCTTCTGTATTCTTCACTTTGGGCATTCCTTTATGGTTTTCATTATGGGTAAACATGATATCTTCATTTAAGGAAGTGCGGACTACCGCCCCCTCAAAGTGATGTGATTCGGTAATGCCATATGTGGGACGTATAAAGGATGGATTTAAAGTTATTATATATGATTTTATACTGGAATTATAATATACCCATATATAATTATTATTTATTTCCATTAATGTATGAGATAGAAATGAAAGTAGTGTTCATGCGTACGTACGACTTACCGTCTCCATGAACTGTGCATTTCATTTCTTATTCCCAAATGTAATGTACTATTATAAGTACATTTTTATAATGGATATATATAAGGTATGTTACATATAAATGATGAATATAATTCTGGAATTAAAATATACATACCTCTCATTTAGTTTTAATTCCATTAATATGACAAAGAAATGAAAGTAGCGTTCATGCATACGTACGACTTACCGTCTCCATGAACGGTGCATTTCATTTCTTACCTCTAAATGATTACGTAATATTATAAATACATGTATATTATGGATATATATGATATATATGATATAAAAATCATGAATATCATTCTGTATATAATGAACCATTGACCACACGATCAACATGTAATTGTAAGAAGTCCACTTTTGACTTAAGAACCAAATATCGACAAAACAAACATTATTAACATAAATGATTACATATTGATTATAACACGGCAATAAGTGATATAAACGGTATAATGATCTTGAAAAATGTTCTTAAGGAAGTAGAAATTAACTCAAGTTTATTATTCAAGAGATTAAAGAACGATCGAGTCAAGTCGGACCCGAGGTAAGGGATCCTACTCCTCTCTTTCATTTTAAGTACACTCTTTTAGGTCATTCGTTTTAAAGTTCATCTTTCTTGTTATTTAGATGTTATTTTATATTACTCTAAATTTTTATGTTCATGTGATGAGAGACCATATTCTCTCTCATCAATCCATTTTGGAAGTTTTGAGTGGCGTCGTTAGGCTGCCGAATTTTCGTAAGAGATCTAACCTCTGTCTTTTTATGTACTCTCCTTTATGTCACTTCTTTTAATCTCCTCTTTGTTATGTTGGGGGATGTTATTTTATATTCCTCTTTCTATAAACATTATGTTAATATTATGTGATACCCTATTTAATATCATCAATCCATTTTTTTAAGTTTTATGTGGCGCCGTTAGGCTGTCGAGTTTTCATAAGGAATTTTTCATCTCACTTTTATTCCCGTGAGATTTATGCTACATTTGCCACAATTTCCTTTGGGTGGTGTATGTACTTACCATAGTTCTACTATTTGTGTAATATAATTTCATTTATGAGTATTTACATCAATGATGTATTGTCCTTCTTTCATGGGGTGTATGTTTTGAAAGATACCCAAGTCGGTAAGGGAACCTTTCACCCTCCTCTTTTTAAAAGACTTCGTTTGTTATGTCTTTTAAATCACATACTATTATGTTTGGATATGTTCTTCAACATCCTGATTGATGTAAATTATATTTCAAAGTGATGGGATTCCCTTTTTATCTCTCATCAACTCATTTTCTGAATTTTGAACTGATGTCGTTAGGCTCTCGAATTCTACCAAGGGAACTTTTTAACCCAATTTCGATTTCTTTGGGTTCAACATGTAGTAATTTAATATGTCATATTTTGAACATGTGTGAATGAAATTTTATTGTTTTAAACGTAATATCCACTTATATTGGGTGTATTTATATTTGTGACACATAATTTTGAGATTGAATTATCCTTAATTTAAGGATACCTTTTTTATAAGGGAATTCATCACATTTGACATTTCTATTGAGACTTCATTGTTGTTATGCACCAATTCACTCTTATGTGGTGTATATACTGTCCTTTGGAATATTATATCATTAATCCATTTATTACCATGATATTATAAATTTCTGACTAAATGTTATTCCTCAATTATTGTATTCAAGTGTATCTAATTTTGGTAAAACCCCTTTAACCAAAATATCGCTTTAAATGTTTTAATGATTTTTTCTTATTAATATCCATGTTTTCAAAATGGTTTTAAGGATTTATTTATATGGATATTAATGGTTTAATTTTTTTTAATGCTTCATGGTGGTATGGGACACTTTGATTCAAAAATCTCTTTATTGAATGTTTTAAATGGTTTTGGAAATGGTTTATTTTTGAATGGATTCATTATTTCAATGTCCTAAAATGTTATATTATGATTGAAATGTGGAAATGTTATGTTTCCTTTATGCATGTTTTATGTGATACGTTTATGTTATGGTTCTTGTGAATTGTTATGAAAACGGGTGGTTCTGTGATAAACTAAGGGCGGGTGAGCCCGACATAGCTCTCCAATCCATTGGGTAACGCGAAGGAGTGAAACATTAAGGTTTCTCCGAAGAGATTTAGGGAATATACTATGATGGGTATTCCAAACGTATCCAAGAGTGTTACTCCCTACATAAGAATGTTATGAATGCCTCAAGTTGCCTTTATGTCTTATGATTTCTATGATTTATTCATGATTTGATGAGGTATGTTAAAGTGCTTATGTTTTATGGGTAAAGTATGATTTCATTGTTATGTATATATGTACTCATGTTTCCTTTCCATATTTTTATATCCCTTACTGAGATTTTTATGCTCATCCCAAGTTTTTTTGAAATGTTTTTCACAGGTCAAGGGAAAGGTACATGATATGATGATAGTGTCAAGGAAGTGTCAAGAAAGAATCCATGTTTTATTTTAAATATGTTTCCATTGATGGGAAAGAAGAATACTATCTTTATGCAAGCACTTTATTTAAATGTGGAATGTAATGCAAGTTTCATGATCTATTTCTCTAAAACTCTAAACCCGAAAATATCCTCAATGTGTAATCTTATAATAACTCAAGATTAAGTAAGGTTTAAGGCTGGGGCCTTATAGTTGTTATCAAAGGTCGGTTTAGATAACTTTAGAGGTTAGGGTATTCTTTAAGAATAAGTGACATTACCATAATGGTTAGGATTTCAGAAAGAGTCCTAGTTTTAGATAAAGTGAATGAGTAAGTATATCTTAGTGTTTATCTTCCTCATTAGTACATGATGGTTATGTTGATATACTCACACTGACCATTTTGGTTTTAGTAAATGGCTGGATCTAGCAGGCACCAAAGTGACAATGGGTTTGAAGGAATCTGTGGTGGTTCACTGATTAAGAGAATGGATGAGATGGGGGATTCAATGAGGAATCTCATGGTTGTTCTGAACCAACTATCAAGGAGTCATGATCAACCACTTCAACCTTGGTGATTTCTCTAATGCATCATGTACGAGATGGCCAAATCGATGTGGAAATTCAGGTAATAATTATTAAGGTAACCATTAGGGTTTATATGATCCTTACTTTTGAGGTAATTATGGGTCATTATATGATACGCTGGAAAATGAAAGGCATGAGGTAAACTTGAGGTTAAAATATGTTATGATAATTTTTGATGATTTTATCTCTTTTGGGGAATGATTTAAGAATTATATAGTTTTGGAAAAAGGACAACACGCAGACTATGTGACAACCCGTCGTGTCGGACAAAGCTGCGTGAATCGAACCCAAAACCAAAGTGCGACTGGTATTTATCACCTACCACTGGACTACGTGAAGTCCCTAGTCAGTTTGACTGATTCTTTTTAGAGTAAGTTGATTTTGGGTTATTTATGAAAATGATTAACCTATCATGGAGGATATGTGATTAGGTTAATTACTTTTCAATACGAGACATTAGGAGCAACTGATGTTGTTTGGAGATAAATGTTACAATTTAACTTGGAAGACTATGTGACTAAATCTTTCAAATATTTGGGTTTCAATTTAGTTTGGTTTAATTTGAAGGATTTTATGGACAAATTGTTTATCGAATGACCCTCGTTAAACTTTGGGTTTGTTGGACAAATTTTAGATATTAAGAATATATTTTCTTTTTATAAAGGGTTATCCTTTTCTAGATTTTCTAATCTTGTACTAACCTTTTTTGGTTTTGGTTTTGGTTAAAGTCTAAAGACATGGGAAGTATATAGTTATCTTTTGTTGATTAAGTGATTCTCTAGAAGTTGATTATAGTACTCTTAATGCGAACAAGTCTCCCTAAATACTCATCTTTTGGAAAAAAATATGAGTTTGATTAAGGAATCTAGTAAAAGTTGAAAGTCAACATGATAAGTGATTATGTTTCCTTATGAATAAATTCCTCAATAAAAAGTAACTGAAAAAAAAAATGTTGTTTTTAACTTTTCTTACTGGGGAACCTAACACCGTTTAACCCATCACAAGTTTATGATTTTCTTATTGTTAACTTTCTCCTAAACATGTTTTCTATCACTCTCCATCAGAACATGACCCTTTGTTTTTTCCTCCATGTCTATATTTTCATACTTGGAATCCTAGTATGGGTTAACTCGGGTGACCTTTGTACTTATCTTTCTTTATTTTAAAGTGATTGTTTTACCGACTCTTGTTCCGATGTGGGACTTTCAAGGATGTTTCCAAGCTCAATTTTAAAAATTGCGAGGACGCAATTCCCAAAAGGGGGGAAGGATGTAACACCCCAGGTAAATAAAGAATATGACATTTTCATATTTTCCATATTTGTGAATGAAATATTAATATGACTTTAAAGGGGATGTTATGCTCGATGGCGTACCCAACATGCAACAACTAGTTTTTTGGGAATCTTACGTTGCACTCTAATAATAAAATAATATTATTTTAAATGGAAGTTAACATGTAGCCGTTGTATTGGCGGGAATGGATAAAAATAACAAAAATATGATTATATATGTTTTTAAATATTTTTGCATTTATCCAATAAAAGATAAAGGCATAAAATACAGAAAGAATTCAATTTTAGGCGTATATGCCCTAGTTTTCACTAAAGATTCACTTATCGCCTTTTGATGGAGAAACATCATTAAATATAGTTTTGTTCACTCTTATATATTCTATTGGACCAAATAAAACTCTTCTTAAGAATTGGGACATCTAAATTTACTTTGTGTAAACTTTTGGTATCTTTTCGATAAAGTGCATTTTATTAATGAATAGTGTAAAATGTTGTATTTTAATTCAAAACCTCTTTTTAATCTAATTTATTTATATGATTAGATTATATTTTGAATTGGTTTTAAAGTAAAATTAGAATATATTTTTACTATTAAATCCAATAGTGGTTGTTGGAATTAATTTCACTTTGAAATCATACTTAAACTAGTGTCAATATTTTGATACTTATTGTTTCATAAAAACACGCTATTTTCTCTGATAGCGGGAATTAATTATTAAATTAATTAATGTGACTTATATGTTCTGAATTTTTTAAAATAGACTTCATTTTTGAATTCGGAATATCAAATAAAACTTAGGGTGAATTTTTGGTATTTTTCTGAAAAACTTCAATTTTTAATGAATAGTGAAACAACTAAGTGGTACTTATAAAAACTGATTTTTCCGTTTAAATGAAATTTTTCCATATTTGGGTTTTTAATTTCAAAAATCCAACATACATGGTTGTCCTTAAGATGTAAAATGTGGTTCAATTGGATAAAAATAATTTTTTGGTGAATAGTAACTTATTAAGTTTTTAATCGCGATTAGAGGTAATTTGTGTAGTTTAAGGTAAAAATAATGTTTTAATAACATGAAATTAACTTGAAACATGTCCTAACCTCATTTGATGTGTCATGGCCGACCAAGAAAACCCATGGGTCAACTTGGGGAACCATGGAGCCACTTTGGTTGGGAAATGACATAAATATCTTTTTATTTAATGTTAAAGTAAAAATAACACAAACAAGAAATGTTTTACTAAAACAATTGTTACATGGGGTTATACAATTAAGATTTTTTATTATAAATAGTAATTGGAAAGATAAAAAGATTTCCAAAATTATGATAGTTTTTTTATAATTTTTAGACACTAAATAAATTAAATTATTTATGACATCATTATGATGCAGCGATGACCTCATTATTTAACTATTTAAATAAAATGGAAAGATAATGTAACATCTATAACCTACACATGTCCAACACCAATTGGATGGGTGGATTTCGAAACCTTATCACCTTATCCTCGGATTATATCAATGTGGGACCCTTTAAATCCGAAACTCATTTTCAAATAAATTAATATTTCTTTACTTTCCAAAAGTGCCCCTCCTCTCCTCTTATAAAAGTCCCCCACCTCTAGCTCCTTACCAAAACTTCCAAAGCCTTTGGCTCGGCCAACCCCTGCCCATTTTGTCTCTCCACTTCCCTATATTACTCTTTAAAGCCTAAATTTGGGCATAAGGCTTCCCAAGGAAGCCATTGAGCTCAAACCAAAGGGATTTACCCGATTTTAAGGTAATGTCTTCTTTTGAGTCCTTTTGTTTTATTTTGCTTCTCCAACCCCCTAAAATATTTTTATTCCTTTCTTTTGTAACAACTCCAGTATACTAAATATACTACGATGTTTTTATAAGAATTATTATTTCTACAATTACACACAAATACATATAATGGTTAAAGAACATACTGTTTCTGTGGATGGTGAATTTCTGCCTCCCGAAACGATGATTGTTCAACATTCTTTTAACACCTTCAAAGGTGGCCATTAAGATGACACTATATTTATATATGATATATAATATGTTTACGTTTTCTTTAATCTTCCTTATTATTCATTTTGGGCATACCTTTATGGTTTCCATTATGGGTAAACACGATATCTTCATTTAAGGAAGTGCGGACTACCGCCCCCTCAAAGTGATGTGATTCGTTAATGCCATATGTGGGACGTATAAAGGATGGATTTAAAGTTATTATATATGATGTTATACTGGAATTATAATATACCCCTATATCATTATTATTTAATTCCATTAATTTATGAGATAGAAATGAAAGTAGCGTGCATGCGTACGTACGGCTTACCGTCTCCATGAACGATGCATTTCATTTCATATTCCCAAATGTAATGTACTATTATAAGTACATATTTATAATGGATATATATAAGGTATGTTACATATAAATTATGAATATAATTCTGGAATTAAAATATACATACCTATCATTTAGTTTTAATTCCATTAATA
Source organism: Viscum album (assembly GCA_963277665.1). Classification (NCBI taxonomy): domain Eukaryota; kingdom Viridiplantae; phylum Streptophyta; class Magnoliopsida; order Santalales; family Viscaceae; genus Viscum; species Viscum album. The sequence goes on along the minus strand of OY728146.1, from coordinate 1,555,283,764 downwards.
TGACAATGAAATGAAAGTAGCGTTCATGCGTACGTACGGCTTACCGTCTCCATGAACGGTGCATTTCATTTCTTACCTCTAAATGATTACATAATATTATAAATACATGTATACGATGGATATATATGATATATATGATATAAAAATCATGAATATCATTCTGGATATAATGAACCATTGACCACACGATCAAAATGTAATTGTAAGAAGTCCACTTTTGACTTAAGAACCAAATATCGACGAAACAAACATTATTAACTTCAATGATTACATATTGTTTATAACATGGCAATAAGTGATATTAAAGGAATAATGATCTTGAAAAAGGTTCTTAAGGAAGTATAAATTAACTCAAGTTTATTATTCAGGAGATTAAAGAATGATCGAGTCAGGTCGGACCTGAGGTAAGGGATCCTACTCCTCTCTTTCATTTTAAGTACACTCTTTTATGTCATTCATTTTAATGCTCATCTTTCTTGTTATTTATATGTTCTTTTATATTACTATAAATTTTTATGTTCATGTGATGAGAGGCCCTATTCTCTCTCATCAGTCCATTTTTTAAGTTTTGAGTGTCATCGTTAGGCTGCCGAATTTTTGTAAGAGATCTAACCTCTCTCTTTCTTTTTAAGTACTCTCATTTATGTCACTTCTTTTAATATCCTCTTTGTTATGTAGGGGGATGTTCTTTTATATTCCTCTTTCTATAAACTTTATGTTAATATGATGAGATACCCTATTTAATCTCATCAATCCATTTTTGTATGTTTTATGTGGCGCCATTAGGCTACCGAGTTTTCATAAGGGATTTTTCATCTCACTTTTATTCCCGTGAGATTTATGCTACATTTGACACAATTTCCTTTGAGTGGTGTATGTACTGCCCCTTTTTCTACTCTTTGTGTAATATACTTTCGTTTATGAGTATTTATGTCAATGATGTATTGTCCTTCTTTCATGGGATGTATGTTTTGAAAGATACCCAAGTCGGTAAGGGAACCTTTCACCCTCCTCTATTTAAAAGACTTCGTTTGTTATGTGTTTTAATTCACATACTATTATGTTTGGATATGTTCTTCAATATCCTTATTTATGTAAATTTTATGTCCAAGTGATGAGATGCCCTTTTTATCTCTCATCAACTCATTTTCTGAATTTTGAAGTGATGCCGTTAGGCTCTCGAATTCTACCAAGGGAACTTTTTAACCCAATTTCGATTTCTTTGGGTTCAACATGTAGTTATTGAATATGTCATCTTTTGAATATGTGTGTATGAACTTTTATTGTTTTACACTTAATATCCACTAATATTGGGTGTATTTATATTTGTCACACATAATTTTGAGATTGAATTATCCTTAATTTAAGGATACCTTCTTTATAAGGGAATTCATCACATTTGACATTTCTATTGAGACTTCTTTGTTGTTATGCACCAATTCACTCTTATGTGGTGTATATACTGTACTTTGGAATATTATATCATGAATCCATTTATTCTCATGATATTATAAAGTTCTGACTAAATATTATTCCTCAATTATTGTATTCAAGTGTCTCTAATTTTGGTAGAACCCCTTTAACCAAAATATCGCTTTAAATGTTTTAATGATTTGTTCTTATTAATATCCATGTTTTCAAAATGGTTTTAAGGAATTATTTATATGGATATTAATGGTTTAATTTTTTTAATTCTTCAAGGTGGTATGGGACACTTTGATTAAAAAATATCTTTATTGAATGTTTTAAATGGTTTTCGAAATGATTTATTTTTAAATGGATTCATTATTTTAATGTCCTAAAATGTTATATTATGATTGAAATGTGGAAATGTTATGTTTCCTTTATGCATGTTTTATGTGATACGTTTATGTTATGGTTCTTGGGAATTGTTATGAAAACGGGTGGTTCCATGATAAACTAAGGACTGGTTAGCCCGACATAGCTCTCGAATGCATTGGGTAACACGAAGGAGTGAAACATTAAGGTTTCTCCAAAGAGATTTAGGGAATATACTATGATGGGTATTCAAACGTAACCAAGAGGGTTAATCCCTACGTAAGAATGTTATAAATGCCTCAAGTAACCTTTATGTCTTATGATTTCTATGATTTATTCATGATTTGATGAGGTATATTAAAGTGCTTATGTTTTATGGGTAAAGTATGATTTAATTCTTATGTATATATGTACCCATGTTTCCTTTCCATATTTTTATATCCCTTACTGAGCTTTTTATGCTCATCCCAAGTTTTTTTGAAATGTTTTTCACAAGTCAAGGGAAAGGTACATGATATGATGATAGTATCAAGTAAGTGTCAAGAATGAATCCATGTTTTGTTTTAAATATGTTTCCATTGATGGGAAAGAAGAATACTATCTTTATGTAACCACTTTTTTTAAATGTGGAATGTAATGCATGTTTCATGATCTAATTATCTAAAACACTAAACCCGAAAAGATCCTCAATGTGTAATATTGTAATAACTCAAGATTAAGTAAGGTTTAAGGCTGGGGCCTTATAATTCAAGGATTTAGAGGAGTGAAAGGAAGAGGGAGAAATGGGTGGTATTTGTAGTGGATGAAGGGAGAGATTACACATTATTTAAATTATTATTTTATTAATTTTCATCAAGATAAGAAATAGTGAGTTTTACATGACTAAAAACAGTAATAATGGCATGTGGGTTTGAGAAAATGGGCCTACATTAGAACCACATCTTCGATGACACCTCAATGATGCAGAAATTTATTTATTCATGAGATATTAAAAATTCACTATTCTCCAAAAAATCAATTATTTCAGAAAATTACCAAAAAAACAACCCAACCATTTTTCAACATGTAAAATCTAAAATTGGAATACATTTTATCAAAATAATTATATAAATATGAGAAAATTGATTTATATATAAAACAATACTTTATTTTGAAAATAATATTTTTATAGCATTTATTTACATATTCAAAGGTATGGGTGTACCATTCTTTCAATAAAATCAAACATATACACTATAATAGGTATGGTTACTATTTGTAATGGCATGTTACTGTTCATAAGGGTAGCATTACTATTTATAAGGGTGCATTATTATTAATTAGGGTCAAGATACTACTCATAAGGGAACATTGATATTCATAAGGGTACATTATGATTCTCAGGGGAATGTTACTTTTCATAAGGTTTGTTAATATTTATAATGTTATGTTACTGCTAAAAAAATTAAGGTAGAATTATAAGACTCTAAATAACTTACTAATCACAATTTTAAATGAACAGTTTTCAAAATTCATAACATAGAAGATAGAAATTATGTTTTCTGTTAATGATCTTATAAGTACGTGGGTTGTTACATTTTCCCCACCATCTAGAAATTGAATCCTCGTAATTTTTATTTACATACCCCAAAGAAGTGACGATATCCTTCACCCATAGCATTTTCAGATTCCCATGTTTCTTTTTCAACCATGTAGTTTCTCAAAAAAAAAATTTACCTTGTGGATTACCTTATTCCACAATAACTGTACCCTTCGATCAAGAATCTGAATTTGTTTCTCTTCATAAGAATGTTTCTCTTCTAGATGAACTGCTTCAGGGATCAAGACATGAGTTAAATCTTGCACATACATCCTCAACTTTGAAACATGAAAAACATTGTGTACATAATAAAAATTCTAAAGCCGAGCTATTTGGTATGAAACTTGTCAAACATTCTCCAAGATTTAAAAGTCATCGACGAACCACATACATAGATTTCTCTTGATACCAAAATGTATGAAACATTTCTAAGAAGATATTTCAACGAAAACAAGGTCACCTACCTTGAAAGGTAACACTTTCCTTATATTATCTGTATTGCTTTTCTTCTTGCTCTGAGCTGTCCTCACGTGTTTCTGGATCATCATCACTTTCTAAGCCACTTCCTCTATTAATCTCATCCCCATCAACATTATTTCACTGAATTCATCACAAAATGCCAGAGTCCAACACCTCTTCTCATAAATTGCCTCAAAAGGAGCCATATGTATAATGGAATTAAAACAATTATTATAAGAAAACTCAACTGAAGAACGATGATGATCCCATCTTCCTTAGTAGTCCATTGAACATGTTCGAAGAATATCCTCCAAAGACTATATCATTCATTTTGATTGGCCATCTGATTGAGAATGAAAAGTTGTATTGAAATTTAATTCTTTTCCCAATGACATTTTAAGTCCCTTTGAAATGTTAGAAGTGAACCTGGGATCCTTTCCAAATACAATAGAAAGATGAAATCCATGAAACCTGGAAATCGATTTGAGTTAAAGTTGAGATTGCTGATCCAAAGAGATTGTATCTTGAAATAGAATAAAAATGTGCAGATTTTGTCAGCTGATCTACATTATCCCAAATTGCATCGTTTCTTCGAGAAACTTTTGGTAGTCCCACCACAAAGTCCATGGATACATTCTCTCATTTCCACTCTGGTACAGGAAAAGGAAAAAGAATTCCCTTCGGTAACTTCAACTCTATTTTAACATGTTAACAAGTCAAGAATTTCACAGTAAATTCCACAATAACCCTTTTCATTGCATCCCATGAGTAATAATCTTGATGGTTTTTATACATCTTAGTACATCTTGCATGAACTGAAAATGGAGGACTATGAACTTCATACAACAAATATTTCTTCATCTCAGAATCACAAGGAACACACAACCACATTCCAATCTAAAAACGCAATCTTTGTCAAGGAAATGTTTTGGAAACATATCCATTTTAACCAATTCTACCTTTTTCTGTAGGTAATGGTCTTCCTTCTATGATTTATTAATTTTGTCTAATGAATATGATTATACTAAAACCTGAAACAAAATAGAGGTATTTCATGCACCAACAACTTCTATTCCAAAATTCATCACATTATTAATCAAGGTATCATGTTTTAAATGTACCAGGGTTAATAATGCATGATGTTATCAACTCAAGTCATCCACCATTTTTTGTTTCTTTTCCTGGATGATAACTGATCGAGAAATAATACACCTTTATTAGTTCAAGACATCTTCTCTACCTCATGATTAATTCCTTCAAAGTGAATATATAATTCAGACTTTTATAGTAAGTATATATTTTTCATTTTCCTCTATATAAATGATGCCTCCATATTTACAAAGAAAAAACTATAGATGCCAATTCAAAATCTTGTGTGGGATAATTTAACTCATGAGGTTTTAGTTATATTAATGCATAATAAATTACCTGATCATTCTACATTAAAACACAACCAAGTCCCTTCAACGAAGAAAAATTGTAGATGAAAAACATGCTATTTCAGGAAGGCAATTACATAACTGGAGAATTCACCAATCACTTTTTTAGTTCATAAAAAACCTCACATTATTCTCTCCAAATAAATTTAAACCCTTTTCTCATTAACATAGTTTTCCAGCTAGGTAACTGTGAAATTATTTTCAACAAACTATCAATAATAACTTGCTTATCCAAGAAAAATATGAGTCTCTGTAACATTTGTTGGTCTGGGCCATTCATCAACCACTCATGTTTTGGTAGGATCCACTATTATTCCATTCTTATTTACAATGTTCCTAAGAAAAGAAATTTTTTGTAAACAAAAATAACAATTGATGAGTTTTCCACACATTTTATTTTCCTTTAAGGTTATTAAATCAACCCTTAGATGTTTTTCATTCTCTTCTATACTCTTAGAAATTATCAAAATTTCCTCAACATACACATCCAAAAATATATCCAAGAGATCAAGAAATATGCTATTCATAATATTAATGAATAAATCAGGTGCATTAGTTAACCCAAATGGAATAACAAAAAATTTATAATGCCCATATCTTGTATGGAAGGCTGTTTTTGGAATGTCATCCTCTTTAAACATTAGCTGATGGTATCTAGATATCAATTCAATCGTGGAAATGTACTAAGCTCCCAAAAGTTGATCAGACAATTCATTGATATGAGGCAAAGGATACATGTTTTAATATTGATTTTATTAAAATCTATATAATCAATGGATAGTCACATGGAACCATCTTCCTTTTTTAAAAAAACTAGATCACCCCATGATGATGCACAATGAAGAATGAAGACTTTATCAAGAAAATCCTACAACTGATTTTTCAATTCAAGAAGATCTATTTGAGCCATACAATATGTGAATTTTGAAATTCTCTTAGCATCAGTAACTAAGTCAGTTGTGAAATTGACTTCCTGATCAGGTATGAAACTGGGTAACTCATCAGAAAAAACATCACGATATTCATTTACCACTGCCACATCATTAATCTGAATAGATCCCTTATTTTCAACAATATTATCAAGATAAGTTTCAGTTCAATCTTTCAACCGTTTATCATTTTCCTAATATGTTATCAATTTTATAAATTTGTTCTTGTACAAAAGTAGAACTATTTCTGAAAAAAACAACTTCTTTATTTGTAGAAGAAATCATAGAATGATAAATAGAGTCCCAATCCTTTCCTAGAATAACATAAAACTGGACTGAGAAAAAAACAAAAAATTTTGTAGGTAATGTCTTTACACATACCAAAATCGAAAGATTCTTATAATTTCTCTTTGTTATAGTATTTCCACTCGTGTTTTAACAACAACTTCTGGTCTCATTTATTGAGGGGATATTTCCAATTTACCTGAAAATTTCTTAGAAAATAAGGAATTTGTAGACCCCATATCAGAACAAACATTAGAAAAATCTTAGTAAACAAACAAAGAACCTTATCCAACTTTAATGGATGGCTCAACAGCTACTGACATAGTCATAAATAATATCACTACACCTTTATGCTTATAGTCTGCCTTATTTTAATCATCATGATCTCTCTTTTGGTAGGCATTTGAATAATGAATAATCTCACCCAATTTAGAAAAATAAATAGTTTTCATATCAGGATTGGTTTTAGGTTCATTTCCATTATAATATTGGGCCGTATGTCCAATCATAACAAATCGAAAAAACATCCCAGTTTTGGTAAGTCATTCCCTAGGGTTCTTCTTTCCATGCTTTTCAAAAACTGGAAACTGTATTTTCCTACTATCATATTTCTTTGGTTGATTTATACCCATCAATTTCAATCTTGAAATATTATTATCGTTGGTTCCAAAATGAATGTGACCGTTAGAAAACTACATCTCTATCCACTCAGCACATCAACAATGTTTCTCAAAACATATTATTTAATAGGAGGCCAAAAACCTTCGATACATTGGCTTCAATCCTGAGTGAAATCGGTTGATTTTTATATCAATATCCATAATATGATTTGGAGCATACCTCACTAGTTTCATGAAGTTATCTTCATAAAAAACCACTAAATCTTCTTCCATTTTCTTCCATTCATGGTAGTGATTCTTCATTCTTAGTCACACCACTTTATGAAAACATTTTTCAATGAAAAGAAATTTAAATTCATCCCACTTTAGGGCATCAATATCCTCTATATATTTTATATTCCTTACCATTGACCCCCACTGATCATCCTCACCTTAAAAATGATAAATGGGTAGACTTAACCTTAGGATTATCTAAAAGGCCCCTAACATTTAATATCTTTTCAAGGGATTTAATACATTCTCCATCCGCTAATGGTTCAGAAGATCCATTGAATATAGGAGGGTGTTGTCTCATAAAATGTTCCACTATTGTCATGTTACATTGTGGTACCTATGGTTGTTCTCTGGAATTTCTTCCACCACCATTTATTTTCTGCATTAGTCGAGCCATTACTATCATAAATAGGTCGGTTCTAACCACTACCATCCCAGGCTGTAGATTAGAAAGGATATCCTTCTGTCAGTGCCTCTCATGAACAGCTTCCCAGTTTCTTCTACAGACAACCATTCTAAACAAACCTATCTTAGTCTAATAAACTTGGTGTTCTATATATTATAAAACATTTCAAATTAAACATATAGTAAAAAACATTTATGGTATTATATCAACATCATCATAACCCCTACAGTCATATATTTCATCCTCTGATACCAAATATAAGGACACGACCTTATTACATTACATTATCTTAAATTTAGTCATGAAAGAACTTCAATTCACATTAAGGATCATTCGATTTTAGAGATTTAGATAATTGGGAGATAATACATTCATAACATTACACATTATTGTAGATTGGATACCATAAAATACAGTACTCATTTCTCTCAAAATATAATACTTTTCTAATATAACATGATTTCCTTTGACAAATCCTCAATCATTTGACTTGGATTCTTTTTTTTTCCAACTCATCCTTATAACCTGTGAAGTTAATTTAAAAAATTGGATGAAAACAAAATATTAGTAAGGGATATGAAAAGTAGGAAAGAACATATTAGTCCATGAATACTTGTAATATATGAAATCATTTTAAAAAGGAATACTTATCACCCATATAAACTTTGTGAAATGTGAGATTTTCATAAGACTCAAAAAATATATAGGGACATAAATATAACTATAAATGTATCTTTGGAAATTATTTACACAATATTGTAACCATCTAGACCTCCTTATAAATTTTAACCCTCACAGCTACCTTACAATTTTTGTAACCAATGCAGTTAGACCTGGTGTAAACATACAACCGTCCTCCAACATACACATACCAAATGAATTGGAGGGAGATATAGGTCCCACCCATTATCATATGAAATTCCCATGAACCATTACATAATCATAAAACATGAATAATATCATAAAATATTTCTTCTGAATTTTGTAAAATATAATTTTAAAAGAGGATTTTAAAAGGAAAGTCTATTATAAATATCATTTATTTCAATTGAGGCTTTGTAGAGTGGATGAAATATGTATACACAATGTAAATTATCATAATTCAAGATATTATATACAAAACCCATCACAAAAAAAATTACTACCACATAAATAATGAAGTAGAATGTTAACCTAATCAATGGAAATCAAGTTATAAATTCCCTTACCTTAGGTTTATCTTACTTCCAACTAATTCGAAACTAGAGTATAATGGTACAAAAGAGTGTTATTAATATCATACAGAAATATTTCCATCATTATAATACCTTATATATCCACTTCATTACATCTTTCAACCCATTAATTGTTAATACTTTTTTACAAGAACTCTTTTGGGTTCTTTCATTTGATGTTTTCCATGATCGGTTCATAATGTATGTTCTTGTCGAATTAGAGGAAACTACTAAATTGGAAGGGAGTGGTATTTAAAAATTTATAGAACCATAAATTAAACAATTTATCATTTTGAGTTCTATCATGAGGTAGATTTATAAGTTAGAACATTAATGATGTTTTTTAGATCATTTTTGAGATTCTTTGATAATAACATCCTCATTTTGTTTTATAAAATAAAACAATGTGTAGAAAAGAATTCCAGAACCATGGATGAGACACAATACATATATTAATACCCTTTAAAACCATAAAATTTCTTTGATTACAATATCTGAATGAATTAAAGAAAATTTAAATCACATCATCCACAATGTCAGTAATTCGTCACATCAGAGACAATGTTTTCATTCCTAGAATAAGTGGGAGAAGATAATAAGAATGATGAATAATTTTACATGAACATGAGAACATCTAGAATATACAAGATTTATGGAGCTTTCATTCCTTCTATATAAGGGCATGGGAAGATACTATAATAAATGAACATTAATGAAAAGAAAAACACATGAAAAGGAAGAGGATTTGTTACCTATTGATCCCATCTCTGGGAGATCCTTCATAAGGCCTTTGATTTTTGGCATTTGGGTTAGACCAATAGGTGTAGAAAGTGGGGAAGGATATTGGAGTGGGAATTTGGAAGAAATTTGACAATTCACAAGGCTTGACAGGTGTGGGAAGAAGAAGGGGAAATGGGTGTTATTTATAGTATTGGTGTCACGACCCATCCTCGGGGCCCGTGTCGTGACTACCCCAAGCCCGCCTTCTATAGGCCAGGGGTTGATGACTAGCACCAAGGCAAAAATCCTGGTAAAAAGGGAAGGCATTGCCTTTGTAAAGTAAACAATCACACAGAGTACAAGCGAAAGAAGTAAACACTAAGTAAAAACTGAGTACAACAGTAAGTGCGGAAAGTAAAAAGGGGCCGAAAATACAAGCCATAATGTAAAGTATAACTCGAAAGGGAAAACAACAACTAAAAAGTAAAGCTGCTACGCCGAGATGTCCACTGGAAATCCCACCTGAAGGGTGGGTACAGCTAGCTCCTCTACTCCTCGGGTCCCTTCGTCCACTCCGAGTATGTCCCACCCAGTGGTCCACCTCCGGGTACTGCCTCGTCGACACGTCCACCTCTGGGTACCGTCTCGTCGTGAGGTCCTCCTCCGGGTACCATCTCGTCATATAGTCCACCTCCAGGTACCGTCCAGTCCTCGAACACTCGGGCTTTGTCAGCACTGCCCGTCGTCTGCAACCAACACAACGAGGTGCCGGCATAGCCCGTGCAGGGGTGAGTATAACGATACTCAGTAGGGACCCCAAGACCCTCAAGGTGTCACTAAACCAAAAAGGATAACCACAAAGAAGATCTCAACATATAACCTCTACTTAGGTGTATGCCCATACATATACCTAAGTTATCAAGTAACCCATCTCAATCATGAGGAAACACAAGGATTGTGAAATCAATGGATAACCACTACCCGGGTATATGCCCATACATATACCTAAGTTAGCAAGTGACCCATCTCAATCATGAGGTAAACACAAGGTCAAAAGTCTCAGCTCAAACCAGGATTTTCATTATTGAAACCGTAACTGCTGAAGAGCTCCGTCTCTAGAGTGTACAGTGGTCCTGTCACGACTCCGAGGTACTGCTCACTAACCTAAGACTGCTGAAGTACTCCTCCTGTCGAGTACCGCGGGTCAGCCACCCAGACACAGTAGTGCTTCCTGCCGAGGTATGTCACCCAAACATAGTAGTGCACACCCCCTAGTAGCCTGCTGAGGTACTCTCCGGACGAGTACCGCGGGTCTGCACTGTCACACAGGTAGTGCTCCATCCGCCATGGGTCTGCACCTTAGAAAGTAGTGCTCCGTCCACTGTGCTAGTCGACTCACTCCAAGTCGAGTCGGTCAAGTAGTCGTCAGGTCTCTGCCTGTTACACGGTCTCCGTACTCCGCACGCTCGTCACTGGGAGGGTCCGCTCCACGAGCTACAGGTCGATACTCCATGTATCTCAAAGTCCCACGAAGATGTATCTCAAAGGGCCGCCTCGTCATAGGGGTCTCAATGCAACAGACGGCCCGTCAATCGGACGCCCGGTCTGTGAGTTATTAGCCTTTTCGTCCCAGGGGCCCGGTTGGTTTCGTGAGCGAACAAAACCCGGCCGTATCTCAACTGTACCCCGAACTCTCTTAGGGTATACTCATAGGCACCGTTTCTCAACGAGATCACCAACGCCGCTGACAGTTCGTCAAACAGACGTTCTGTCAGAAAGATATCAGCTTTTCTGTTCCCGGGGCCCAGTTGGATTTCGGTGCGATCCAACCCGGACACTATCCATCTACATCCAATTCTCGGGCGGAGGATGCCAAAAGTTCTGTATCGTCAACAGGAACTCAACGCAATAGACGGCGCGTCAATCAGATGCCCGGTCTGAGAGTTATTGGTTTTTCCGTCTCACACCCACCCTGGGAAACTTCCCAGGAGGTCACTCATCCTGATCACTACTCTAGGCCAAGCATGCGTAACTATGGATTTTTAACCACGTAGCCTCTTGAAAAGGGAGATGTACCTTGTGTATAGTATAACGAAATGACCGTCTCGATCCAAGGATCGCGTTGCCGCTGACGGCGAGTCGTTTGGAGGCCCGTAGCCCAAGATACGGGCATTTGACCAAAAGTGGTCCGAAACTGGGGGTCTGGGCCCGGGCCGACCCAGCCCGACCCCCCCTGGGTCGGCCGAACGGGGTCGACCCGCCCCGGGCGGCGACCCGGCCCGACGACCCGGCCCTGCTCGGAAAACCCGGCGTGGCGCGGCGGCGCGGTCCGGTGCGGCGGCGCGGTCCGGCGCGGCGGCGCGGTCCGGCACGGCGGCGCGGCCTGGGCACCATTCGTGTGCCGCATGCGGGGGGCAAAGCCCCCGCCTTTCCTCAGCTGGCGGCACATCAACCTGCCGCGCCTAAAGAAAAACGGCCCCCCTCACGTGGGGGCCTACCTTCGAGAAAACGGGGGGGGGGGGGGGGGCGCCTACCCCCCCTTTGTGAAACCGGACCCCTCATAATGGGGCGGGGGGCATTAAGGCTGGCCGGGGGAAATTATTTCCCCCAGTTTTCTCCCTTCCGGCCGGCCCGACCTGGCCGGCCGGTTCTTCCTCAACGGGACCGGCAAGGCCAGTCCCCCTTCCGGCTTCCAACACCGGCGGCCCGGCTGGCCACCGGTCTTCTCGTTCTGCCGCGGCCCGGAACCAGCCGCGACCTTCGTAGTCCGGCGCGGTGCGACAGCACCACGCCCCTCCACCGCGGCCCTGCTCCGGCCACGGCGCCTTCAACTTTCTTCGACGTGGAGCGACGGCGTCGCGTCCTTGCATTATTTAACGACACGGCGCGACGACGTCGCGTGTTTCTTGCCGCATGATCCTGCGTAGTGCGACGACACCCCGCCACACCCGTTTCAATGCACAACAAAATCAACATGAATAGGAGGAGGTTCGGCCGTGTTCGTGCGGTCCGGCCCCCTCACGTTATTTTCTAACAATCGGCGTTTAATGAATGATAAACTTTCACAATCTTTTAAATTAAATAAAAAGATTTGGAATTAAGGCCCGACAAATTTAAACCTTCAAGTTCGAAGGAGAGATCCACATAACATTAAAAAGATAAAACCCCTACCTTGATTTCATAGGTGACGAGATTCGGCGTCGCGAAAAGAGATGTCGCGGAAGAAGACGTCGTCGGTATTGCAGGTATGGCGTCGCGGAAGACGGTTCCCGAGAACGTGGTGTTCTTCGTCGATGTCCGATTGTTCATCGCGTTCTTTGTCAAGAGGATGAAGAAACTTCAAGACTTCTAAGCCTTCTTTCCAAAAGCTCTCAAACAACACAACCCAACCAAATGAAATAAGTTCTCTACTTATTTAATTAACTTCACATGGCTTTTGAAATTCTAGTGTTTGAAATTCAAAAGACTCACACAACTCACCACATTAAAATCAACTCATTTAAGACATAAGTTATAACTATGTTTAAATCATTTAAGTGGGATTTGAGGGGTTTTAGAGGAAATGAAGAGGTGGGGATCGTGTGGGCCCCACCACCCTCATAACCTCTCAAGGGAGGTTGGGTGGTTACCCAACTTCCACCATAAGCTAACACTTAGAGTAAGGTAATAAAAATTGTAGTGTAGTTATAAAAACTTCCACAATTTTTATTATCAACACTCGTGTAAACGCAACTCCGGAACAGGAGTTCCTAAGTAATTACCGGCACTGCGGTTCCATCGGGGCCCTCGGAATTCGATTCCGGGCACCGGTTCAAAAGATAGAAATTCTCGCTCGCTCGTTCACTGAACGTACCCGAGCCAAACTTTGGAAATTAATTCCGGGCACACCGGGCCAAGGAATCAGGCGTCGTCAGAAACTGCGTTCTTGTAAAATTCCAAAGGAAATTAAGAAAAAAATTTCCTTGAAATTTCCGGGTCTTTACATTACTCCCACCTCAGGGCTTTACGTCCCCGTAAAGCTTCAACACAAACTAGGGTCACAAAAGCAGTACAGAGCACGCATCTGAGCCTTCCGCTCCTATGTGATCACCTGGAGGTTTCCGTACTGCTAAAGAAAGTGCACCCGAGGAATCGATCGTCCTCGTAGGATCTGCTCCTGTCAATCATCGATCCCCACTGGAATCTCCGTGAAAGACACCCCATCGCCATCCTCCAGCTCCTCATGGTCGTTGGTATGCGAAGGGTCGAGCACATATCTCCTCAGTTGAGATACGTGGAAGTCGTCGTGCACCTGGTGCAACTGCGGTGAATGAGTCAAGCGGTAAACCACCCCGCCTACCCAGCTAAGGACCTAAGAAGGTTTGCTGAACCCCGGAGATAACTTGCTGACTTGGCCACATCTCCGTAAACCTCGTCGAGGTGAGACCCGTATAAGGACGTTCTCATCAACCTCGAACTCCAGAGTTCTCCATTTTCTGTTAGAACTCGAACTCGAAAGGCTGCTACCATGAGGGTAAGGTTGACCGACTCAAGAGTGATCGGTCGCACCCTCCTGTGCAAGAGTTACCCTGCGCTGCCTGGGGTTTCTTTTTCCGCCGACCAAGGGAAACCCATCCAGACGTTTGCCTAAAACCATCAATTTGAGTATGAACAGTTATTGCCCATTCCATACTCAAACTAACGTCGTAAGGCCTCGACGCTGTCACCAAAAGATTCCAACCGGAACTCTCGCCTCGAGGGTCTGACCACACCATCGGCATAAGTGTGATTATCGAGACTCCTCCCAAGGTATCTCCAGACATGAGGGTCAAGTCCACGGCTTACCGGAAACTCTAGGTCTGGAACAAGATTTGTGAAAGTGAGGAATGATTTATATCGACATCTATTACTACACCAGCTAGTAGTGGACACAGACTATCCCTTGAATCATTTCTAGAGCCATTGGGTCACACTCCTTGACCGCATGCAGCCACATTCTTCCACCATCCTCCAGCTCCCTGAGTTTGGTGGGGATAACTAAGGCGGGTGGTTGTACCATGATAGGATGTACACCCCCTCATGCTGCTCTCCCAGCTCTGCCTCCATGTCTACTGCTTCGTATACTCATCTCTCCTTTAAGCTTCCTCTTCTTATCATGCCCGAGTCTCTAAGACTGGCACCGATTTCTTGTTTCATACTGCACTGTGCAGTCTTCGTCCTCTCATAGATGTCCTGGACCACCTTTAGTCTCACAAGAGCTGCTATGATTTCTTCTTTGCCGATAAGAGAAACCCGGTCTCATCCCCTGGATGAACCACATTCATTGCCTAATATAGTCAATCCTGACATGAATGATGCATTCATGCCATGGATGACGTCATAAGGCCTCGACGTATCTACTAAGAGATCCAACTGTCACTCTTGCCTCCAAGTGTCGAGTCACATTATCTGCATCAATGTGAGGTCACTGGGTCCCCTCCAGTAGATATCTCGAAAATGAGGGTCAAGTCAACAGTTTAACCGGGACCACTCAGTATCAACCAAACAAAAGGACAGGAAAGAAAACAAAGATAAGTGTCTTTTTATTATTGCAGATCATAGTTCAAAGACACGAATACAAAAGCAACATGGAACTAAAAGTACAAAGTATGTATCCACAAGTTCCCCTCCTTCCCACCTGCTCTCGGAGTTCTACTGCCTTGTCCACTGCTCAGCTGTTGCTCAAGCACTAGTCGCTGCTTCTGTCTTGGTGGCTCCTCCAACACCCGCTGATCAACCGTACGAGGATTCGGACAGTCACGTGCCAGGTGACCCTTTCTGCCGCATGAGTAACATTGACCTTTTCTGGCACGCCTGGCGCTGACCCCACCTCGGGTGCCCCGCACCACCGGTCCTAAAACCCGAGATCGTCTAACTGCTAGTCTGGTCCTCCTGGACCTCTGCATCATCTGTCTACTGCCCACAGATGACTCGACTACTGATCGAAAAGAACGCGGCAAAGGCAGAAGCTCCTGTACATGCTCAGGGTGTAGAGATATTGGCACAAACTCCACCATGAAGAAGGTCTCGAAGTCTTCCCATGCGAAGTTCATCTCATCGCAAAACTGGAACAAGTGGCTCCACCACCTGCCTGCTGCTGCCTGAAATAGGCTGGTAGCAAAGATCACCATGAAGTCTGTCGGCGTCCCCACTAGCCTGAAGACTCTCACCACAGCCTCCAGCGAAACCTCAGCCGCCTACGGGTCCATCTCTCCCCGGAACCTGGGTGGCCTCTGGCGCTGGAACTCGTGCAGCGCGCTCAAGCGTCGTGCATCACCTACTACTGGGGCTGGTGGCATCGGTGGCCCAACGGGTAGCAGTACCGCTGGTGCCTCCGTTGGTGCCTCAACTGGGATAGGGCCCTGTACTGAGGCCTCGTCGCTCGGCGGGCTGTTAGTACGTACCACTCTCGGGGCTCTAGCTGGTCGTCCGTGAAAAGGCATTCTGAAAGAAACATCGTGACACGGTCAAATGTTTATACCTGGTGAGATGACCTGGTTTGAGCTATTTTAAGGGAAAACCTTTGAAAACACACACGCAATTAGTGTTTTCGTGCACAAAGTCGGAAATCAGTTGTCAGGGTCCTGGTGTATGGATACGTCGGCCGCCCGCACCAACACTAGACTCCCTGAACTGAAAACCACACTCGGTACTCTCAACACGATTGCTTCATAGAAAGAAACATCAGAGTTATAAGTTCTACGGTAGAACCGAACTCCTTTGATACCAATTTGTCACGACCCGTCCTCGGGGCCCGTGTCGTGACTACCCCAAGCCCGCCATCCATAGGCCAGGGGCTGACGACTAGCACCAAGGCGTAAATCCTGGTAAAAAGGCAAGGCATTGCCTTTGTAAAGTAAAAAATCACACAAAGTAAAAGCGGAAGAAGTAAACACTAAGTAAAAACTGAGTACAACAGTAAGTGCGGAAAGTAAAAAGGGGCCGGAAATACAAGCCCAACTGTAAAGTACAACTTGAAAGGGAAAACAGTAACTAAAAAGTAATGCTGCTATGCCGAGCTGTCGACTGGAAATCCCACCTGAAAGGTGGGTACAGATAGCTCCTCTGCTCCTCGGGTCCCGCCGTCTGCTCCGAGTATGTCCCGCCCAGTGGTCCACCTCCAGGTACCGCCTCGTCGACACGTCCACCTTTGGGTACCGTCTCGTTGTGAGGTCCTCCTCTAGGTACCATCTCGTCGTATAGTCCACCTCCAGGTACTGTTCAGTCCTCGAACACTCGGCCACTGTCAGCACTGCCCATCGTCTGCAACCAACACAACGAGGTGCGGGCATAGCCCGTGCAGGGGGGAGTATAACGATACTCAGTAGGGACCCCAAGACCCTCAAGTTCTCACTAAACCAACAAGGATAACCACGAAGATCTCAACAGATAACCTCTACTTAGGTATATGCCCATACATATACCTAAGTTATCAAGTAACCCATCTCAATCATGAGGAAACACAAGGATTGTAAAATCAACGGATAACCACTACCCGGTTATATGCCCATACATATACCTATGTTAGCAAGTGACCCATCTCAATCATGAGGTAAACACAAGGTCAAAAGTCTCATCTCAAACCAGGATTTTCATTATCGAAACCATAACTGCTGAAGAGCTCCATCTCTAGAGTGTACAGTGGTCCTGTCACGACTCCGAGGTACTGCTCACTAACCTAAGACTGGTGATGTACTCCTCCTGTCGAGTACTGCGGGTCAGCCACCCAGACACAGTAGTGCTTCCCGCCGAGGTATGTCACCCAAACACAGTAGTGCACACCCCCTAGTAGCCAGCTGAGGTACTCTCCGGACGAGTACCGCAGGTCTGCACTGTCACACAGGTAGTGCTCCGTCTGCCACAGGTCTGCACCTCAGAAAGTAGTGCTCCGCCCACTAGGCTAGTCGACTCACTCCAAGTCGAGTCGGTCAAGCAGTCGTCAGGTCTCAGCCAGTTACACGGTCTCCGTACTCCGCACGCTCGTCACTGGGAGGGTCCACTCCACGAGCTACAGGTCGATACTCCAAGTATCTCAAAGTCCCACGAAGAAGAATCTCAAAGGACCGCCTCTTCATAGGGGTCTCAACGCAACAGAAGGCACGTCAATCGGCCGTCCGGTCTGTGAGTTATTAGCCTTTTCGTCCCAGGGCCCTGTTGGTTTCGTGAGCGAACCAAACCCGGCCGTATCTCAACTGTACCCCGAACTCTCTAAGGGTATACTCATAGGGACCGTTTCTCAACGAGATCACCAACGCTGCTGATGGTTCGTCAAACGGACGTTCTGTCAGAAAGATATCAGCTTTTCCGTTCCCGGGGCCCGGTTGGATTTCAGTGCGATCCAACCCGGCCACTATCCATCTGCATCCAATTCTCAGGCGGAGGATGCCAAAAGTTCTGTATCGTCAACATGAACTCAATCCAATAGATGGCCCGTCAATCGGATGCTCGGTCTGAGAGTTATTGGTTTTTCCGTGTCACACCCACCCTGGGAAACTTCCCAGGAGGTCACCTATACTGATCACTACTCTAGGCCAAGAACACTTAACTATGGAGTTTTAACCACGCAGGCTTTTGAAAAGGGAGATGTACCTTGAGTATAGTATACTGAAACGACCGTCCCGATCCAAGGATCGCGTTGCCGCTGACGACGAGTCGTTTGGAGGCCCGTATACCAAGATACGGGCATTTGACCAAAAGTGGTCTGAAACTGGGGGTCTGGGCCCGGGCCGACCCGGCCCGACGACCCGTCCCGGCTCGGAAAACCCGGCCCGGCGCGGCGCGGCGGCGTGGGCTGGCACAGCGTCGCGGTCCGGCGAGGCGGCGCGGGCCGGCACGGCGGCGCAGCCGGGGCGCCGTTCGTGGGCCGCGCGCTGGGGGAAAGGCCCCCGCCTTTCCTCAGCTGGCGGCGAGACAACCTGCTGCGCCTAAAGAAAAACGGCCCCCCTCACATGGGGGCCTACCTTCGAGAAAACGGGGGGGCCGCCTACCCCCCTTTGTGAAACCGGCCCCCTCATAATGGGGGGGGCGGGGCATTAAGTCTGGCCGGGGGAAAATTATTTCCCCCGGTTTTCTCCCTTCCGGACGGCCCGACCTGGCCGGCCGGTTCTTCCTCAACGGGACCGGCAAGGCCGGTCTCCCTTCCGGCTTCCGATACCGGCGGCCCGGCTGGCCGCCGGTCTTCTCGTTCCGCCGCGGCCCGGAACCGGCCGCGCCCTTCATTGTCCGGCGCGGTGCGACGACACCGCGCCCATCCACCGCGGCCCCGCTCCGGCCGCGGCGCCTTCAAATTTCTTCGACGCGGCGCGACGGCGTCGCTTCCTTGCATTATTTAACGACACGGCGCAACGGTGCCGCGCGTTTCTTTCCGCATGATCCTGTGCAGTGCGACGGCACCGCGCCACACCCATTTCAATCCACAACAAAATAAAAATGAATAGGAGGAGGGTCGACCGTGTTCGTGCGGTCCATCCCCCTCGCGTTATTTGCTAACAATCGGCCTTTAATGAATGATAACCTTTCACAATCTTTTAAATTAAATAAAGAGATTTGGAATCAAGGCCCGACAAATATAAACCTTCAAGTTCGAAGGAGAGATCCACATAACATTATAAAGTTAAAAACCCTACCTTGATTTAAGAGGTGACGAGATTCGGCGTCGCGAAAAGAGATGTCGCGGAAGAAGACGTCATTGGTATTTCGGGTATGGCGTCACGGAAGACGGTTCCCGAGAACTTGACGTTCTTCGTCGATGTCCGATCGTTTTTCGCGTTCTTTGTCAAGAGGATGAAGAAACTTCAAGACTTCTAAGCCTTCTTTACAAAATCTCTCTAACAACACAACCCAACCAAATTAAATAAGTTCTCCACTTATTTAATTAAATTCACATGGCTTTTGAAATTCAAGTGTTTGAAATTCAAAAGACTCACACAACTCACCACATTAAAATCAACTCATTTAAAACATAAGTTATAACTATGTTTAAATCATTTAAGTTGGAGTTGAGGGGTTTTAGAGGATATGAAGAGGTGGGGATAGTGTGGGCCCCACCACCCTCATAACCTCCCAAGGGAGGTTGGGTGGTTACCCAACTTCCACCATAAGCTAACACTTAGAGTAAGTTAATAAAAAGTGTAGTGTAGTTATAAAAAATTCCACAATTTTTATTATCAACACTCGTGTAAACGCAACTCCGGAACAGGAGTTCCTAAGTAATTACTGGCGCTGCAGTTCCATCGGTGCCCTCGGAATTCGATTCCGGGCACCGGTTCAAAATATATAAATTCCCGCTCGCTCGTTCACTGAACGTACTCGAACCAAACTTCGGAAATTAATTCTGGGCACACCGGGCCTCGGAATCAGGCACCGTCAGAAACTGCATTCTTGTAAAATTTCAAAGGAAATTAATAAAAAAATTTCCTTGAAATTTCTGAGTCTTTACAATTGGAGGGGAGAGATTTGACATTATTTTAATTATTATTTTATTATTTTTCCTCAAGAAAAGAAATACTGATTATTACATGAAAAAAAACTATTGTAATGGAATTTTGGTTCTACGTAATGGTCCTATATTAGCACCACATCTTCGATGACACCTCTATAATGTAGAAATTCATTTATTTGCAAATACCAAAAATTCTGTATTCACTAAAAAAATCAAGTATATCAAGAAATTACAAAGAATTCACCCCAACAATTTTTTGACGTGTGAAATCCTAAATTGAACTCCATTTTAACAAAATAATTTTATAATTTCTGATAAAATTAATTTTAAATAAAATAATACTATATTCGGAAAATAAAAATTTTAATGTATTTATTTACAAATTCAATGATATGGGTGTACCATACTTTTGAATAAATATTATATATACACGTTAAAAGGTTTTCTTACTGTTCATAAGGGTATATCATTGTTCATACGGGTAAAATTACTTTAAATAAGCGTAGATTAATATTCATCAGGTTCAGGCTACAACTCACAAGGTTACATTACTATTATTAAGGATACCATACTATTCATAATGGTATGTTACTATTCATAAGGATATGTTACTATTCATACAGGTCGGTTACTATTCAAAATATTATGCTGGTCTTATAAGACTATAAATAACTTAGTGATCATAATTATAGATGACCATTTTTTAAAATTACAAACATAGAAATGAGAAATTATGTTTAATGTTAATTATATTATAAGTACATGGGTTGTTACAAATAAAGAAATTTTCATCCATATTTAACTTTATACAAATGGATTTAGATGAATATTTCTTTATTTTCTCAATATTATGTAATTTATTAAAAAGGTTTGAACTGATTATTTTTTCTATTATATACCATTTGGAATAATTTGAAAACCATAATAACAATATTCCCTTTAATTATTACATTATATGCTTCTGTGTTTCTTCATAAAGAAATTTTTTTATTAATTTTTTGATATTTTATATATTTTAAAATTTTGATTTTATAATGAAATTGTATTTATCTCATGAAAGGTTGAAGTGATATTTTAAATGAATTTTAATCTATGAAAACATCAATTATTCTACATATTATTCACTATGGAGATTATCCAATGATGCAATCCTTATTTTTAACTTGATGTTTATTGATCCAAATGATAAAATATTTGTGAAAGATGTTTCATTTTCCATGGGTTATGATATGAGGGAATGAAAAATGATTTATTTTCTTTTTACAAAAATATGAATGAATTTTGGGTATGTGGTTCTTGGGTTCATTATAGATAACAAATTCATTGGTTAATGAAATATTGATATCTCATTAGATTGTGATGACAAGAATGGAATTGATTACAAATATTTATGTTCATATTCTGGTGTGTGTGTGTGTGTGTATGATTACATCTTGATGTTCTCACAAGATTATCTTTGGATATTATTGGGAATAGACGAGTTGACATTTTGATGTGTGAGTATGAATTTTTTAACTATTATCCTAAGATTGTTAGTGGATATCATAGTGTATAGATAAGTTCACAATATTATGATTTCATATGCTCATGAGCCACATGAAAATGTAATTAACCTTAAATGATGATTAATTAATTGTAATAGTTATTAATCAGGATTCAATATATGAATTCATTAGGCACTATATGATATAATATTCTCTTGGCATGATTATTTTATATTGATAACATGTGTTTTACTATGTTATCGTACCCTTATGACCATATTATGGACCCTTATAATTGATATCTCACATGTTTACCCCTATCAAGAATCATGGGTCAACCATTATTATATGTTACTTCCATGAGTTTTTCTGGATGGTGTAAAGTATGATATGTCTATAATGATACTAAAATGAATATTTATAATGGGAGATGCTGACTATAGTTTTAGAATAATTTGACAATGTATCTAGTCTCCCAAGAACAAAACCTTTACGGTCCTCGACTATATATTATTATGATATGTATTTAATATTCATCTTAAATAATATAATATTTATGTTTGTTTTGAAAAGGTTTCATTCCATAATAAGAAATATTTGTTTAATTATCAGTGGACGTTATTATTAAAACACAATATAAATAACCCTTATGACATGTATAATTATAGGATTACATTCTACTTTATGGAAACAAAATGTGTTTGGATTTACTAGAAAATATATCCATGTATAGATATTGTAAATTGGATGGGGATATGAAAAAAATTCTCCTAGGAGAAACAACTCTAACATGGGAGGATTGGGTACACCGTTGATCATCACTATGGAATAATGCATGGGAAAAAGGCGATATAAATGGTTTGAAAATATCGTGATAATTGATTTGGTCAGTTCATATTCTATTTATGAACTATTATAATTGATGAAGGGATGAAGCACATGAATACCAACGACACGATATAGTGTTATTGGTTAAAAATAGAGTGTCATGGGTCAAAAAAATATGTCATAGTTTTAACACCATAAGATTTATTTTCACAATATTATGATTTCATACTCAGATTACATATTATTGATTCTAGAAGTATATATTATTGGGTTTATTAATTGGACAATATTAAGAGGAATTATATGATCAATAACTATGAAACAAATTTCCATGACCATAATAATGAGAAAATAAATGGATTTGGAGCTTGCATGAAATATCCCGTGGATATTCTCTATAAATTACTTTTATAATTGAGGTAAAATGAAAAAAAATAAAGCTTTCAAATACAAAATGGAGGTATCAACATTCCATTGAGTCTTTTATATGACAACATCCACCCTCATTCCCCTGGTTTAGTAATCCCCCAGTTTCTGAGTAATGGATCATTGTGATGTAAAAGATTATTTATATTATTTATTGCACAATATGTTAGATGGGTATATTAAATATCTTGCACTTTGAAGATGAATCCAATCGATAGTGTAATACTATCAAGTTCACAAGGCATGAGGATGAAATTATCTTCAAT
The DNA here is from genome assembly GCA_963277665.1 of Viscum album. Taxonomy (NCBI): domain Eukaryota; kingdom Viridiplantae; phylum Streptophyta; class Magnoliopsida; order Santalales; family Viscaceae; genus Viscum; species Viscum album. The sequence goes on along the minus strand of OY728146.1, from coordinate 1,555,260,598 downwards.
AAATAGGGTAAACTTGAAGGGAATTTTCTTAATAAATTATTTCCTCAAACACTTAATATAACTATATAAAGGGTCTTTCTAGAGTTAAAACATATATACGATAAATCAATTTGTATATATTAAAAAAATTATAAGAAATTAATGTAAACAGATGGATTTATAATCAATATTGGGAGAAAAATTGATCGATTCTTCTACACTATTATAAAAAGTCAACGAAAAGTGATTGATATTAGAAAATTTGATTACTATTAAGAAAACATTCAATGTTCTATGAAGGTAGAAATAGAGAGTATGAACTCTAAAAATTATTTTGGTTTTACTGAAAAGAAGTTTAAATTAGGACATCATGTAAAATAAAATGGTAAATATCGGGGAGGAAAGAAATTCCAAAAGCCTATATGACAAGAATATGGGATGAACAACTTAGAAAGCTATTTAAAATAGAATGGTAATTGATTAAATTTTTGAAGTTTATACATCAATTTAGTGAGTATCAACTCGGGATGAAAAGGTCCAAAAATAAAATATAGTAGAGGAAGGATTCAACCACTGATGTTCAATTTTTTAGATGCATTTTAATTGGATACTATTAAAATAAGTTCCCCAATCTAAGATAAAATGATAATGGTAGGCCACAAAAAACACCCCATGTGAAATGATAAATGAAAGGCCTTTACTATCAAAATGAAATTGGGTTAGGAGATAAATGATTTGATTTGAACACTTATCCTCCATTGAAAAAAATTCAATTTTTTTTATGGTTTTACCCACAATTTTATATCAAAATATTTTTCCAATAGTATGACATCACCACCTAAATTATTAGATATTTAGTTGGTAGTGTAACCCCCATTGTTTTTATAGGAATTTTTCCACGAATAAATTAAATTTTATTTGATATGTTTAATTCCAATAAGTAAAAATTCCATTGTCATGACATCAACTTTTCATATGTTACATGAAACACCAAATTGGTATAGGTCACACATAACACCGACTTGGCTTATGTGACACACAATACTGATTTTTGACGAAGCAATATTTTTTTTATTTAATGATATAAATATATCCCAGAAATTAATTGTTGTAAGATGAATATTAATAATTACTTTTTAAAAAATATATATAATTGTTCTCTATGAATAAAACATATTTACAATGAAATACTTATTATTTGGTATTGTCCTTATATGTTTAAAAATATTGTTTTCTCAAATAATTTTTTTTTCATGTCCTTTTGTGGGAAAATAAAATTAAAATTAGTCACACATTGAAGTTAAATTTTATTAAATTAAATTAAATTTAAATTTTTTAATGATTATTTCATATTATTGTAATTTTTTTATATATTTGTCAAACTTCATTTTTTGATGAGTAATGATAAATATTAGATTTTTATTCAAAACATCATTTTCTTCAAATTATTATTATAAAGTACAATTATATTTTATTTTTGTTTAAATTTATAATTATTATATATATATCAATAATCCCAATTTGGGTCATTGGAATCTATTTAAATCGTAAATTGAATATAAAAACATAAAATATTTTGAAATTTTTTACATTAAAAAACATATATTGTCGACCAAACTGCAAGAATAAAATTTAAATTAATTTATACAACTTTTGTGATTATAATTTGGAATAAAAATTAGATATTTGGATTCATCGTGATTTATTATTTATAATAAGTGAAAATTATTTTTTGATCAAAAATAATATTTAATTCAGTTAAAAATAATTATAGCGATTAATGTAAATTTAAACATTCAAGGGAATTAACCTTAAACTTATGGTCCCAAATGAGCTATAAACATGTGAAACACAAATTATATGGCCATAGTTTGGCCATAACCCTTCCATTATTTATATTTTTGTTTTTTTTATTAATTTTTAGGTTAAATTTGTATACACCTACCTATTTTTAAAAAATACCATGTGTGTCCTTTACATTCCCTATAAAAGGACACCACCTTTCACTATTTTTCACACCTCTCAAACCACATAGGATCATAAAAGCTATTACCAATTCACTTACCAAAAAACATAAATTCCACCTTTATTCTTCATGTTGGTCATAAATCCATCCATGGATCCCCATTGTGGAAAACTTGAAGGTTTTTCCCGATTAAGAGGTTACACCCTCTCTCAAGCTCCTCATTATTATTTTCATTATCTAGGCACTAAAATATCCTTATTTTATTATTGTACAAAAACACCAGTATCATAATTTTATTGACTATATTTTTCTATGATTATACCTAGTCTTTCACACACATCCATCTAATGGGTAACAAACATATTGTTTATGTGTAAGGAGAACTACCACCTCATGAAATGATGATTGTTCATTTTTAATTTACAACATATCATGATGGACATTGTGATATAAAATATATTTTTATATGATATATATATGATATTAATAATATCATAATTCTTCTTTAATTTTTTTAAAAGACATATCTTTATACATTCTATTTCATGTAAATATGAGTCTGTTTGGGGGAAATATGGACTACGACACACTCAAAACTGTATTATTCATTCACACACTACATGAAATTTATTATGGTTGAATTTATTAAAATTATATGACATATATTATTTCATACTTATACATGAATAATGATAAATATAAATTTATATATATGCATACCCTTGTCATTATTTCATTCAATAAGATAATTTAGTGAAAAAAATATTCTAGTGTATAAAAGACCTACATTATCCATAAATAGTGAATTCCATTTGTTGACATTATATTCTACAGATTATTATAATATATTTATAATGAATATATTTGACATTTATATCATGTTTTTAATTCTCCAAATCATGATATAAGATTAAGGACCAAAGACATATAAAATTAAGACACATGCAAAGAACAAAGTGGATATTACCTGATGTAAAAAATAAGCAAATAATTGTTATCATGTGGGTAATATAATGTCGCAATAAAAAAAATATGTGGTATTATATATTATAATATGGTTCTATTATAGATTAATAATAATCTACCATTTATTATATTGGAATTTCGTATGAGTACCACTAGATGCAAGACACAAGGTAATGGAATTTCATGCCACGTTTTATATCCAAGAGATACATGCCATGTTCTCCACAATTTTCGTTTTCATGTTGTATATATTGAAAATTAATGTGTTATGTGATTTACAGTCTTAAATTTACGTGTATTTACATATAAAATCTATGATTTTTCTTCATGGGGTTTATGCTTCAAGAGGTACCAAAACGGTAAGACATTTTTTCCTTAACATGACATCAATGATACAATTTTTTTGTTATGCATCTAAATTTATTTTTTGGGTATATATAATTCAATTTTACCTGTCATATCATGAATAAAATTATATTTATGATATTTTTGGATTTATTCATTTAAATTTTCATGCATGAATACTATGATCCCATGTTACCATGTGGTAAGAGTTTATTTAAACAATCTCATCACTTATCTAGATTGTTTATGATTATGGTTCAATTCATGAAATAATATTTTTCATTTCTCAAGAACACTAGTTAGTTTCCATATACTATATTTAACTATGCTATATTTTTTTATTAGTACCATATTTCACTTCATTACCTTAAATCATAAATAAAATGTATTTTTGAAAAATCTGAACTTATTCCCCTCTTCGTTCAGAAATCTATTTTTTTAAACCATGTTTTCATTTTCTTTACAAATGATCCTTGAATATAAAATTATATGAAAAAATATTTTTTATTTTTTATTTATTTCAATGCATGTTTCATATTTTTTCAGAACTATTTTCAAAGAAAAAGGATTTCAATTTTTTTACATTTTGAAAAGTAATTTTCATTGCCGAAAGTATATTTTCCTCATGAAATGATTTTAATGGATATATAAAAATTATTTCACAAATATGATGACATCCATTTGTGTTAATCGTGAATTTTTTGGGAAGTTATTCAATTTTTACATTCATATTACTAGAATTAATGATTTGTGTTTTGATGAAATGTTTGTTTAGGAATTTCATTTCTCTTTCACATGTTATATTCTTTTGAAACCCACCCATTTTAATGGTTTGTTCATTTTATGAAATAATTATGAAACCTAATTATTTTTTCATCAGTTATGATATGATTACATGATTATGATAACCATATCATTTCATGGATTATGATATGATTTTTAATTATCTTGTGTCACTGGTATTTATGATTTCATTATATGACGGGTGGGACCTATATCTCCCTCAAATTCATTAGGTGAATATTTATATCTAATGAGAAAGACTATTATAGTATTGAGTGTAAAACGAGACTACTAATATGGACATGAGAGTGATGCAGGACTAATAAGATGGTATAAGGATTGAACGACTCAAACTAATATGGCCATGAGAGTAAAATATGACTATAAAGATAGTAAGGGGAGTGAATCCATTCAACTAAGATGTACTTAGAATCAATACATTGATTACTCTAGAAGTCATATTATACTCTTTTGTATTTTCCACAATTAAATTTTTTATTCTTATGATACGATTTCGTGGATTATGTTCTGTATTTCATTATTATTACTTCCCTATGAACTACCAATATGTATGCCATGATTCATGTTTATAATATTGGATATACAGGGTTGGTCTATTAATATTATGATCATGTTCTCATGATCCTATCCTCATATTTATTTCTACCTTTATCCTTTTTTTACCTTTACTGAGAATCATAGATCATCCTATTCTAGGTTCTGTCCCCCAGGTAATGAAGATATGTATTATGTTTTTTATGTCTAATAATGGTTTTATTCAATATAAACTTAGGGGGAGGCAATGAAGCTAACTTATTTACCATTTTTAATATCTTCATGTTTCTAAAGGAACTAGAATAATTTGGTCTTTGGTTTTCTTCTTGTATATTATTTTATGTATTGTACAATTGTTACGTAATGTTTATTTTTGAAAAGTGAGGGTCTCTATAGTTGCAATCAGATAAACTATTTTGTTATCCTTTGGAATACATAATGATTAAATATCAGTGAGGACCCTAGGGACATGTCTAAGGATATGTATCGTGAAAAGGAAACGTATAAAAAATTTTCCTAGAAAATTTGTAAAGGATGGAGTGAGTGATTTCCTATAAATACATCACTTTCTGGATATTATAAGTTGATGAAACTCTAGAACAGATGTACCTAGGGGTAACATTATAGAAAAGATGACGTAGAACTAACTCAAGGTATTCCGGTTGTTGACAAAAAGCCTTCCCACACAGCTTGTGTGATACATGCTGGGGATAAGCTTTGGGAATTAAAAGAGAGTTCACAAACAATCATAATGGATTTAAAAATATTTTGGCTAAGAATAAACTAGGATAATACAAAAGTGTAATATATTAAGAGAGGTTTCCTAATTTAGACATCATTTAAGTTAATTTTCAGGACTATATGGTTCCAATATATGATAACTATTTCTTACGATATGCTTTTTGGTTTTAGTCCATGGATGTAACACAAAGGAACTGCTTTAATGGTTATTACAATAGAAAAAACAACGGTTTTTATATTAAGAAACCATACTCTATGCACTTTTGATGAAAATACTTAATAATTTTATGACACACATTTATTGATCTATGAATAATGGTGGAAATAAAAATATTAAAAAAAGGATCTACATTATGTTGAGTCCTTCATGAGGAAACACCCACCTTATTTCATAGGATCTTTTGATTCTATTCTTACTGAATAATGGATCAGTACTATTAAAAATATATACTCTATTCTCTAGTGTTTGGAGCAGGGGAAATTTTATTTGTTTTTTTAATAGTTTTAAGGAAATGTGTAACGGTGGTGGAATCTAATCAAGTATACGAGGAAATAATATGATATTAAATCCACGGATTGGAATGAGTTAAAGATCCAATTTATCAATATGTAATTTCATCATATTTTTTTCCATGATGGAGAGAGAATTCCATGATATTAAGAAAAGGGAGGATGAATCTATTCATACCTACAAGGATAATTTCATAAGACATTTAAGGTAGGGTTTTGGAATTATCATCTAACTTAAATGTAAGGTTTATTGGTTCTTTTGCGGCTTAATTCCATTTACAATAAGGGAGTTTTCTATACGAGACATCAGTAGATATGAATAGATTACAGAATGTGAATCCAAAGTTGAAATGGAGGTTGGAGTCACATATTAATATCATGGTTTGGAAAAGAAAAGGAATATGGAGTTTAAAACAAAATAAAAAAACCTCAACAGAAGAATATGAACTTTCCTTTATTCTCTTAATTTTGGATGAAGCATGGAGGAAATTTCCTTAAGGGTTATAATAAATGGTTCATGTTTACAAGGGAAGGAAATACAACATTTTATTTTTGAAGTGATGGGTATAAGTTAAATGATGTTGTTAATTGAGAAAAATAAAAAAAATACACCTCATAGGATTTAATGCTATAAGTGTTAGATAAATGGGAATTATTCTAACTACTACCCAAAACATAGGGCTCATAATGATGATAGACCTTCATAAAAACATAAGCAAAGGGACAGGGGGAAATATTATGAAACACTATTTCGGACAAGGTATTAGATAATGACATCAAAAAAGGTAAACAAACCGTTCAATTTAGATCTGATAATGTCTTATTTTATTCTAGATATACCCACTCTTTCATATGTATAGAATTTCCAAAGTGTGTTTAGATTACATCGAAACAATTATATATGTAATTAGAAGTGCAAATCCCTAATGGTATGATGATGGCATCCCATTTCTCTGATTACACTTTGGTTTACATTTTTGGGATTATATTACTTGAAAATATTTTCATTATTCATTTTGTTGAATTTGATGTCATTATAAGAATGAATGTGATTTCTCTGCATAAATCCCATGTCAATTGTCAAGGACGAGAAGTTTCATTGGACATTTATAACCCTCCCATGATCACCCCACAATGTGACAATGACTATGAACATCCAATTGAGATTACCTTCAGTTTATGTGTCTGAATTCCCATTCTAAGTAGTTTCTTATCTAAAATGGAAAGGAAAAAAAATTCCACATCGATGATATGTCAATTGTTCTAAAATTTGCGGATATATTTTGAATAGAGCTTTCTCTCCATCCTCAACAACATGACTTTGAGTTCTCAATATAACTCAAACCTAGTTACACACTAATTTCAAGCACATGATATAGAATGGCCCTAATTGAGTTATAGGAATTGAAGAAGCAACTCCACGAAAACCAAGGAAAGAGATTCATTATACAAAGTGAGTCACCTTGGGGTACACCCATTCTATTTTTGAAAATGAATGATCAATAAATGTAAATATTCTAATGATTATTGAAAGCTAAAGAAGATTAAAATAAAGAAAATGTATCTTCTTTCCTATATCGATGATTTGTTTGATCAACTTCATGGAGGTAAATAGATCTCTATAATTGTCCTTTGTTCTGGATTTAATCAATAGAGGGAACGAAAGAGGATACACTAATGATGAATTTTATACATGGTATGAACACTATGGATATGTAGTGATGCTTTTGGTATTACTAATACCCCAAATATATTTAAGAATTTAATAGATTGACTCTTTAGAGATTACTTATATGAGTTTTTGGTAGTCTTGAAAGATTATATTATTATCTACTCAAAGAAAAAGTAAGTGCATGAATATCTTTAGAGAATTGTACTATAGAAACAAAGGAAGAAGACACACTATGAAATATTTAAAATGTGTGAATTTTGGATTTCAATGGTTTCTATTTTAGGTCACACAATCTCAATATATGGAATAATAACAGATCCTTCTATGACTGAGGCTATTTAATGTTGTCCTGGACTAACCATGGTGACTGAGATCTATAGATTTATTGGTTTAGTTAGATATTATTTACTATTTGTGGATAATTTCACCATTCTATGTAATCCTATGACAATGTTGACATAAAATGGTGTCTAGTTCCTCTAGAATGATAAATGTGAGGAAAAACAATGAATCTGAAGAGAAGGTTAGTTAGTGAAACTTTTATTACATTACCTTATAGTGAGAATGGTTTGTAATCTATAGTGATTCATACATAAAGGGATTGGGGTGTGTCATTATGAATAATAACATAGTTATATATTATGCGTCGCAGTAGTTTAATATTAATGAGAAAAATTACCCATATCATGATTTGGAGCTAGGAGCGGTAAATGATTCCTTAATGACATGGAAGAATTATCATTATTACGAAAAGTGTGATAAATATACTGAGGATAAATGTCAGAAATATATATTCACACAAGATGAGTTGAACATGAACTAAATAAGGTGGTTATAATTAATAAAGGATTATGATTTCCCAAAATATTACTACCCATGGAAATAAAACTATATTGCTAATGATTTGAGGAAGATTGAGAATGCTGGATTATACATGATGAGGATCCTAAAAGATCCAATATTTTTGGATTTTCAATGGTGGTATCTATAAATCTTAAGGGAAGGGAAAAAATATAATATTTATAAAATGAATGTTCAAACCTATATCCTATTGATCATTAAAGAGGCGTAGAAGGAAGATATGTATATGAAAAATAATGTTAAAAATATCCCAAAGATTAACCATGATCAAGATAGAATGATAAGGCTTAAGAAACATGTTTATGTTCCATCTATACTATAATTTAAGAAGAAGATGTTATAGTAATCTCATAGTTCTACATTCTATTTTCATCATAGATGTACAAATATGTATAGGTACATGAATGAATACTTCTATTGGAATGGAATGAAGAGAGATATAATAGTGTTTGTATCCTGGTGCATGGTCTGTCTACAAGTAAAAGCTGAAATACAATAGTCAATGAAAATGTTGCATCGATTACCCATTCTATAATTGAAAGGGGAGAACATTACTGTTGACTTTTTTTTGGACTACCCATAACATATAATTGGTTTAATGATATAATTGTGGCAGATAATCACATTAAAAAGTCATCAAACTTTATTTATATCATAGAATAATTATTTATGGATCGTAATTCAAAGATATGAATTAAATAAATGGTGAGGCTTCATGAATTAGCATATTATATTGTATCTAATTAGTATTCAGGTTTTACCTCTATGTTATAGGGATGTGTTCCGGAAGCAGATAATACTTAATTGAGTTTCATCACAACTTATGATCCATAGATAGATGGTCAGTTTGAAAGAACAACTCAGAACAAAGATGAAAATTTAAGATATTGTTCTCTTGATTTTATAGGTGGTTGGGATAAACATCTTCCCCTAGTATAGTTCTCTCACAAAAATAGCATTCACTAAATTATTTAGTTGTCCCCATATAAAGACCTCATTAGAAGAAATGTATATCTCTAACATGTTTTGGTTGATGTTGATGAAATAAATCTATTGGGACCTAAGATTGATGAATAAATCCAGAGAAGGTTAGATCCATTCGGTTGCATATCAAGGAAACTCAAATTTGGTATAAAAAAATATGTTGATAACCATAGACATGATCTACAATATAAATTTTGTGAAAATTTTCTTCTATGAGTCATTCCCTAGAATAATGTAATGAGATTGTAGAAGAATGGGATACTATGCACTAGGTATATAGTCCCGTTTGAGATTCATGATTATATCGGGATAGAACCCTATTGCTTGGAAACTCCTAAAAATCACTATCAATTCCATGATGTGTTCCATGTATCTCTCCCAATGAAATACTTACCTAACCCTTCACATGTAATGAACTCACAGGTCATACTACTGGATAAATATCATTCTTATGAAGAACCACCAGTTGAGATTATGGATCAATTAGAGAATGTTCTACAAAATAAGACCACTCCCATGGTCAAAATTTTGTGTATAAATAACAAGTTAAGGGAATATATGTTTGGTCTTGAGGATATGATGAATAAAAATTCTATTCATGTTTTTACATGAATGATGTGTTTTTTGGAAGAAATTCATTTTAAACATGGTAGAATGTAACACACTGTGTTTTTATGGACCTTTTGTTATAGAATAAATTAAATTTTAATTTAAATATTTAATTTCACTATTTAATGCATTCCTTTCACATGTAACATGATTTTTGTATGTTACAGACCACACAGAAATGGCATACGTTACCAATAACACTGTTTTGGCATTCGTTACATGTAACACAGAGTTCCTACCATTTTTTTGTTATAATTATTTAAAAGTGATAATTATAACATATATTTTAAAAGTAGTAATATTAATATTATTAACCAATTTTAGAATATTTTATATATTTTTTTCATAAAAATAAAACATATTTTTAATGAAAAACATTATTTTTGGTAAAGTTTTTATATGTTTTAAAGTAACGTTTTCGTAAATAAACAGCTATTCAAATCCTTTTATGAGAAAAAAAAAATAATATTAGCCACACATAGAAATTTAATTTGATAAAATAAAATTTAAATTTAAATTTATTGTATAAAACTTATCTTAGGGTAATTTTTTAGGATTTTTCTGAGAAATTAAATTTTTGGATGAATATTTAAAAAATATCATACATTTATTCGAAACATAATTTTCATATAATTCATTTATAAAGATAAAATATATTATAAATTGGTTTTAATGTTAATTACATCATATTTTTATATGTAATCCCAATTTTGGTCATTTCACTCAATTTTACTTTTGAATAGAATATAAAAATTGTCCAAACATTCGAACGTTTTTACTTTGAATCCTCACATTGTCGACCTGACTACAGGATTAAATTTAAATTAATTTCATAAAAAATTGATTTTGGAATTTGAAAAAAAGTATTAAATATTATAAATCATCATTATTTAAAATTTATAAAATTTTCAACTTAGTTTTTGATCAAAAATATTATTGAATGCAGTTGCAATTAATTATTTATTTAGGTAATCATAAGCTTATCAAGGGAATAATCTGTGATATGAAGGCCCAAATGATCTAAATACATATGAAAAACACAATAGATGGACATATTTACTCCATACAGTTTCCATTATTGAGTTTTGTGTCTGTTGTTTTATCAATTGATTTGGATAAAAAAGTGGGTACGCATAACTTGTTTTAAAAAATTTTATATGTGTCCATTCCCTTCTTAATAAAAGGCCCCTATTTATAAATCTTCTTCACACCACTCAAAACATTTATTATAAAAAATATATACAAAATATATTTCCATGAAATCATTCCTTCCTACTTAGAGCCTCCCTTTTTACATAAATCCTTCCAAGAAAAATCTTTGCATCAAACTAAAAATATTTTCCCAAGTAAGAGGTAACACCCTCTCTCTTGCTCCTTTCTTTTATTTTCCTTATCCACCCCATTAAAACTATTTATTATATTATTATACAAAAAAATCATAAGAAAACGATTTTTTACTCTACAGTTTCTACCTACACTTACAAAGCCTTCTATCTAAAGGGTAACAAACATACTGTTTATGTGTACGATGAACGAACACCTCCAGGAATGAGGATTGTTAATTTTGCATTTAATGCATATAATACTCGAAATTATGTTTGAAAATCAGTTTATTTACGATATATATGATATTTAAAATATTTTTCTGATTATTTAATTTTTCTAAAACACATATCATTATAATTTCATTTATAATTAAATTTGATAATTTCGTTTGAGGAAGTTTGGACCATCACCCCCTCAAAGCGATGTGATTTGTTCAGACACAACCTAGAATCTATTAAGGATTGTTTAATTGAATATATTTGATATATATGATATGATATTCTACTATAATAATTATATATATATATATATATATATATATATTATTTTATTTCATTCCTTCAATATGACAAAAAACAAAAATGTCGTCCATGCGTACGTACGACCTGCCAACTCCATGAACAATGTGTTCCATTTTATTCTTCTATATTATATGTATAATTCTACTGGAAATATAACGAATATAATTGATATTTATACCATGGTATAAATTATTGAAATAATTATATAATTTTAAAGACCAATGATATAACAAATTAAGACAGATGTGAAGAACAATGCCAATATTACCCAAAGTGAAACATTATCATAGAATAATTAACAAGAGGGTAATATAATTTCATAATAAAACAATATATATTATTTGATATAGAAATATGGTCTAATTAATTATTCATAATAAACATATATTTATTAAATAGGATGTTTTTATGAGTATAGAGTGAGTTAAGATGCAAGGTAAGTGAATTTTATCTCACTTTTTATATCCCTGAGATACATTCCATGTTCACCAATATTTTCAATTTTATGGTGTATAAACATCCAATGAATGTATTATGACATTATTACTATTAAATTTATGTCTATTTAAATATTCATCAAATGGGTTTTATAGCATGGGGTTTATTTTTAAAGAGAAACTGAATCATTAATAATGTCTCATCTAAATATTTCTCCTTTAAGGGACATGTTTTTTATCCACCAAAATTAAATTTCAAGGTGAGTATAATCCAATTTTACATTTTATATAATTAATATATTTATTTTCATGATATTTTATGCTTTATATAATTTATTTCTCTTACATTATGTGTTTGATCCCAAGTTAAATTTTTTTAATAGTTTATTGGAACAATCGCATCAATTATCAGAATTATTTATGATTATAATTCTATTGATGAAATCGTAAAATACATCTCTATGTAACACTCATGAAAATACATATAATTTTATTATTAATGGAATATCCATGTGTTATTACCATTTTCCAAGTCATTGGTTCTTAAAATAATTAATTTATTGTTTGTATGAAAATTTTTGTCTTATTTCCCTCTTCCGTATGAAATATGTTTTATTTAAAAAATAATGTTTTATAAAATTTTTCCCAAAATACATTCAAATTATCCTTTATGATCATTTTCTAGGTAAAACAATATTTAATTTTTATATTTTTTTGAAATAATCCATTATATTTTTTGAAATCTATTTTTATAGAAAAAGGTTTTCATAAAGGTTTTGTTTTTAAAAAATCAATTTTCAATTCATAAAAGATATTTTACTCATGAAATAATTTTAAATGACATGTCAAAATTATTTTCCATATATGATAAAATTTGTTGCTATAACTCATGAATTTCTGAGTAATTATTCAACGTTTCCATTCATATTATTTAAATGAATGGATTATGTTTTTATGGAATGATATTTATGAAACCCATTGATATTTAAAGGTTTATATGATTTTGAATCCTACCTATTTTCATTGGTTATTATTTTGATGAATGGTTTATGAAACCTATATGTTTTTCAATATGTTGTGATAATATTAATTTTTTTGATACCCATTTCATTTCATTGGTTATGATATAATTTTTAATTATTTTTAGAAAATGTATGTATGATTTTTTAATGAGATGGTTGTAACCTATGTCTCCCTCCAATACATTGGGTAAACAATTATATCTCATGAGATATACTGATATGGTCTTGGGAGTGAACATTGACTAATATGATGAATATGGGAGTGAACCATGACAACTAATATGGTATGAGGAGTGAGACAATTCTACAAAGATAGCCACGAGAGTGAATTATGAACATCGATATGGTATGGGGAGTGAACCCATGCTAATAATATTGCCTCAACAATAATTCCTTCACTACTATGAAAATAATATTATATGATTTTGTGTTTTCCACATTTATGTGCTATATTATTTTGTTTTGATGTCATGGATTTCTTTCTTTATTTTCTTTATGATTCATGTCTTAAGCAAATCCAATTGTATTTCCATGATTCATGTTTGTGATATTTGATAGGCATGCTATGATATTCTAATTTCATGATCATGTTCTCATACAACTATCATCTTTTTTTATGCTTACATGTCTCCCTTTTTTACCCTTACTGAGCAATTGATCTCACCCCTTTTTATTTTCTATTCACCATGTTATAAAAATATAATTATTTTTTTATTTGTCTGAGAACATTGAAAGTTAAGAAGAACTTAGTGAGAGAAAATATAGCTCACTTATATACCAATGTTTATGATTCCATGCTTCCAATGGAACTAGACTAGTACATTTGTTGTGTTTCAGTTTACATATTTGTATAATTATTCCGAAAAATCAATTTATTTTTTATTTATGAATAGTGAGTTCCATTATAGATATTATAAAATACTAACGTAACATTGATAACATATCATGTATTTATCTCTTCTTTGATAATATTTTATTGGAATGTGTTTCCTAAAAATATTATCATTCTATTCCTAGGTAAATTTGATATTATATTAGGAAAGGATTTTTTAATATTTATTTCTTTTAAATAAATGAGGAAGGGAAATCCAATTTTATATTCTGAATCAACATGTTATTTTCTACCGGTGTGAGGATGAACAAGGACTTATAATTGTAATAAGTTCTATTTTATATTCCATACTACCTAATCATATGGGATATTAATATAATTTTTTTGGACAACCTGAACATTTAATATAGGAATATTTTTCATTAATATGATTATGAATTTCTTGAATAATTTTCATGTCTTCCCCTGAATAAGATGTTTGGATTTTAATTTAACTTATTCCATGTGATACATATATTTAAAAAAACTCCTTATAAAATATCTCAAATTGAGTTGTAATAATTGAATAATAAAATCCAAGTGAATCCTTAAAAAATGATTAATATGATTCAGCTTATCACCATGGGGTGAACATATTATTTTAATTAATAAAAATTATTTATTCATATCTCTTTTTATTCATTATCGAGTATAGAAAAAAAATATTTATTAAGAACAAGAATCATCCACCCATATTGATGGCTTGTTTGATCTAATAGAGAAAACTCAAAACAATTCCAATATTGACATTACATTTTGATATTATCAATCAGGGGTCCAGGATGAAGAAATACTAGCAGAACAATTTTTTTGAGGTGTGAACATTATGTGTTTATATTTATACTAATTGGAAATATGAATGATCCCTATAGGTTCATGTATCTAAAATATCAGTTAATTAATGATTACATTAATCAGTGTGTGGAATAAATTATAGATGGAGATCATATAAATATTTAGAGAATGGTTGATCAATAAGAGAAATTTTATATTTTGATAAATACAATGACGAAGGAGAATATATATTCTTAATTTACCAAGGGTGAATTCTATATTCCAAATGTTTCATTAATGGGTCATAAAATCATATTTTATGGTATATTGGTGCGACCATAAAAGATAAAAGTGATTGGAAAATGTCCTAAACCAAACACTATGACTGAGATATATAGTTTTTTTTTCGTAAAACTCGGTTCCCTAGACCGAACATGATTTTTTAATTTTGACTACCATGTCATGAATTTAGTGAGTTATTCATGATATACAAGTACAATAGTGGTGTTAATATTTTTACATCCACTAATTATAGGTTAATTAACATAGATAAGGTATCTTATCAAAACGATACAATTGGTCCCATGTTATAATGATAACCTACAAATACTATAGTAATAATAATAAAAATACTTAATAAGGTCTAGATACAAATTTATGATAGGACAAAAAGAGGTGAGACCATCATGTTTTGATTTCATATCAGTATAGGGAAATCTTTTCAATAAGATGATAATTAGTGATCTCAAGTAGATGAGTTCATGGGGACAGACTGTCCAATAATAACAAGAAATGATTCAGGTGTTATTGGTTTTCATTATATAAAAACACAAGTATTGGTATCCTGAGTTAAGATTATTATCAGTTCATATGATATTATTAAATACATTGATTCTTGATGAAAACCCTGAAATTAATGTCACGGTGAGGTTACATGAGTTGGGAACATCATTGGTTGTATTATATTTATTGTAAAATAATGATTGAAGTTTACACATATGAAAGGAAGAGATATCTCATGCTCAGTTGATCATGATAATAGTATATTGGATAACTACATGGATGTTATTGAATATTTTAAGTTCATATAGTTAGGAAAATTAATAATAAAGTAACAAAGGATGTCGAAACAATGTGTATGTCCTTATTTATAAAATATCTTGAGATGAAGAGATTTTATTTCACAACATTTTTTCACAGGTGGTTTTAATTCCTATTTCTATTACTTATATCTACAGGGACCGTGATGGGATTTCAGTATCGACCCCTTGTGTATGAGTAGTACTAACTGATGTTGAGATAATTGAAGGTAGGGTCACTCAGATAGAATATTCAATTTCTATGGCTATTTAAATGTTTAGGAGTTATTATGGGACCCACAATGGGTTGTGACAGATTTTCATGTTTTAACAATTTCTTACAATTAAATAAATTCATAATTATTTCATTATTGAATAATTATATTTGAATTTATTTATTTAATGTATTTAATCATATATATGTCAATAAAAGGGAGAACATGTAATGAAAAAAAATACTATTTTAATATTTGCGATTTGTTTAAATTTACTAGAATAATGATACGAGTTAATGAATTTATATTTCATATAATATATTTACTATATTAAAGGTGAATGATAAAAATATAAATGATATTTATAACATGGTTATATTTTCATAATTCGTTGTTTATTTCTTTTTTAGTGGGTAAAAAATATTCAAATGTCGGGATGCCTTTTCCCAATATTTTGTACCTCACTATATAAGGAATAGGTTATCATTTATGAGACGACACAAAACATGAATTCGATATCATCAATCTAATCTATCCATCATAATAGAGAGAGAATCAGCCAATCCTAGGCTTTGATCAATGATATTCTACACAAATTGAAGGATCTATGTAGTGGTGATCATCAAGACATTTAAGGATTTACCAAATCTACATACTAGCACATAGATTATGATAATGATCATTTCCACTAACATTAAAATATCATGTATATGTTTTGGAAGGATATAACAACAATTCCATTGAAAAACTATTGTTAACGATGTGGAGTCTTTGAGAAATATCTCAAATCGGATGTGGAAATTGTTTATATTATTTTTTTCTTAAATCAATGTATGGTAGATGGAATGGGTTTTGTACAGGGTTTTGAATCACTGAAGAAACCTAGTTAAATTGATAGAATGATACAACTTTTAATCTCTAGATCATCTGTATCCACTATGTTTCCTAATACCTTCAATTTGTATTTTAGAAATCATTTAATGGGTTAAGATAAGGGGAAAAGGTTAATTTTCAATTTATTTATGAAGAGGGAGTCATCACATTCCCATCACACCAAACCAAGCAGTAATCCAATTTTGGACAACCATGTTTCCACAATGTTATCTTTCAAAATGGAACAACAAAAATATGTAGGGGTTAAAAATAAATAAGAAATATATATATATATATATATATATTAATTTTTACATGGTGGCAGTTTCTAGTGAACTGAATAATTCAAAATGTATTTATTGTGGATGAAATAGTTTTTTTAGGTGGGTAATTATTCCAAATAATGTGGAATTTTTATTATTTGTTCAAAATCTAAATTTAGTAGATATTGGAAATTGTATATATGGAAATTTATGAAATAAACAAATAAATATTTTTTTGGGGGAATGGGGTATGTATTCCCAAATTCATAAAATCCTATGGGGGATGGAGGGGGATGAGTTGACATTATAAAGTGATAAAAAATGTTTTCAAAGGTGGGCAGCCCAAACATTTGAAACATTAAAAAAATTATTTACTTATTCAGGTTGTCTGGTCACCCCATCTTGGATCATTATTGACCCTAAAATTGGGCGATATATGTTTTTAACCCATTCCACTTAATTTGGGAAGTTATAAAAAACTATTGTTTCATCATCAATAGCCCCCTACTTCCTCCCCTCATCCACCATAGCCAGATAACCTCAATCTGATGACCCACAACCTTCATGGGTCAGCCTAACCCCATCTAGGTAAAAAATGTGTCTAGAAACTATATTTTAGGTGTTTTCTAGCCACATGAGGCCCAAATGTTTTAAAATAAACTAGTAAACTAAAATTAATTTTCATGAATAGTTTTATATTATTGATTAAATTTATATCACATATTATGTGAATTTAAATTATATTAAATTATATCGAAGTATTTTATTTCATCTTAATATAAATTTATCACAATTAAAACATTATTCTGTATTTTTTGGCATTTAAAATAATCATGAACATGGAAAAACCAATGAATTTTTGAATTTAATTTATTTTTTTAATTATTAAAATTTATATGATTTATATAATGATTAATTTATTTATTAAAACTAAAACAAATCATTTCCACTATTACTATGTATATTGGTTTGTTTATCCCTGTTTATTTTTATACATGATGATAGTGATTTCTAGAAGTATATACGTATATAGTAGAGGATGTTATAAAAATAAAAACATATTGAGATGTGGTAACATTACTTATGAGACACAGATATATTAGACTGATCTTAATACTATGATATAAGTTAGAAACCACTTGGGTATTTTTCCCCTTATGTCATGGTTTGATAAATTTATTTTCAGGGGATCAAACAAGAATTAACTATCACGATCTGTTGTGTTTTTTAATTTATTCATGAAATATTACCATTTTGTTAGCACAAAATATTATTTCATCAAATTAAATAATTAATGAAATATTTATTAATTTAAAAAATTAATATGGATGAATTTTTTCTATTTAAAAAATTGTAATGTTTTGAGTGTGATCACATAACATGATCATATCAATTAGAAAATGATTTCATTCTTTATGATTTTAAAAAATCAATCAAATTAATATTTATTTTTAAAACCTACCATCATTTAAATTTGAACAAAATTGAGAGTAAGAGGTTCTTAACAGCCTTATTTAAGGGTGTATCCAATTATTAGTGTTTTATTATAAATGTTGTAGGTGGGGTAAACTAATTTTAGAGGAAAATAAGAATCCATTTAAATTTGTTTTCCATATTAGTGGTGAATCGTTTTGAGTGAATTGGGGTTTTGATTCCTTGAATTTTGAACCTAACGCAATAGTTTATGGATATATGTGTTAATAAAATTTCATCAAAAAATGTAAACCTTGAAACTCTCTGGTTTATGTTGTTGGAATAACATGAGTTGTTAGTAAATGTATCAATAAACCATTCTACTAGACTACTCATGGGAACTAGTGTTCCATATCTTGTAGTGAGGGATACTATGGTACGATAAAATAGAGGATATATTAAATAATTTTATAATTAATGTCTAATTTGTAATCAAGGTAAAATTAAAAATCAATTAGGTATTATTTTTTAAAAAAATGGAATATAACAACACATATAAACTATGATCGTTATTGGATAAGGGATTTATCATCACCAGTACAATTTTCCAAAAGTGGGACTAGATCTTGTGAATAGTAATACTTTATGAAAGTAAATTAAATGGTATAGAGTCAAAACAACCTCATCAACATCCTTAGGATTATAGTGAGTATGATAATTATTCTTATAGAATACTCATGAATGTAATATTAAATGTTTATATCATAATTATAACATTAATTTCCATAGATATTAAATTCATCATGTAGACATGGATGAAAATATCTTGTTGTATCATCACAAAGAATTATTTGTGGAAAAAATTATGTGAGAAATCAATGAGGTAATGATAGAACTAATCATAAATAGATTGAAATATGAAACTCAACATGGTACTCATGAATTCAAGATGATAAAGAACATTAAATAACTAAATGAAATAGGATTCATATTGAAAGTGGAAGTTTCAGTTCATCTTAGTCTCTCATTATTACCACCATGTTTCTTTTGTATCATATAAAGTTATCAAATAAATATATTGGATAAACCACCTCTGCATCCTTTCAAATTTATTTTCCATATTGATGAAAATATAATGAAAGTTAAATATTTTTTACCGTAATAAGAAAAACATTGTGAAATGGATAATTTCATGTACACATCAAAATGTACCTTTATATTTTATGAACCCAATGATAAATGGAGGAATAATTAGATTTGGATCTATTTTATTCACATGTTTCAAAATATTTTAATTGAAGATAAACTAGAATGAATTGAATAAGAAGAAATTATGATCTTCTACTTTTGGTATTTTAAACATTAAATGTAATATTTCATTTCTACATATTGAGTATTAGATACAATTTGTCCTTATATATTTGTTTCTAAATACAAGAACCAAGGAAGTTAGAAAATATTACTTGATGTAAATTTAATTTCTCTGAGAAGTTTATAATGGATGATTACTACATAACAGAGAGTAGTGGAATATATTTTTACCAAGTGAATGTTTTGGGAAAAACTGCAATTTTGAATTTCAAACTAGAAAAACATTTAGGAATGAATATTTTTATGGAATTTCATACACAACCAATACTTCCAAAATACACTTATCATTTTAAAAATATAATGAATATAAAATATAATACTCTAATACTATGTTTTAGAAATATAATTTTTTCTATTGTAAAACCGACATTGCATTTAAAGGATATACCCAATATGGTGATTTGACTCTTTTGATCTCATAACCCTATAAACTGTCTGAACATTAAAATATCTACCTGTGGCTAAAAAATCTTTATAAATAAAGTTAATCCAAAATGCTTTCAGAAAAAATTTTCCACATAATGTGAAATAATAGAAGGTAAATCTATTGGTAAGTTCATATAATTTATTATATTCCCTAAATATTTTTTAGTCAGATCAGTTTTGATATGTTATACACAAATAGTTGGTGGGAGAGAATATTTATAAATTCCTAGTTATTAATTTTTAATCACTTCATCTAACTTCGTTCTCTTTAATTATTAATATGATGATTATATTGTTTCCTCTCTCTCTATATCTCTATAAATATCAATCTTTTTATTCTATCAGGAAACACTACTGAAGACAAATACATTAGGACAAGAATATTTAAAAGTTGTACCATTAAAAATGAAAAGGTAGTCCTTGGTATAATTTTTATTCCACTGATATCATACAATCCACTAGTATCAAAAAGTGATAATAATTAGGAAGGATTTATCCTTGTACGCAATTTTGGTGAATTCCATTGACCATATAATCCCACTAAATCGTTATATTATCATCTTGATAGTTTTTGAAAAAATTGAATAACAATTAGAAAGTATAATTACAATTGGGACTTTGGGCATTATTTTGATGTGTTTCTTCCCATACTCTTCATCTAATTTCAATTTCATAGTAGAATGCATGAACCTTAAACCATTTTATATATAAATATAAATGCACAAAACACTTCTTTTATTAGTATAAAATTATTACTGCCTTTCATAAAATTATTAAAATATTTATTCCTCAATATACAATAATCTTTTTACAACATATATTCTTATAATGTTATTTAACATTAGTGTATCACTAAACTTATTTCGATTTCTTTACCGACATCAGCACAATGAAATTATAATAAAATAATAGTGTCTGATCAAACACCTTATCTATTTTATGGATATTTATTTTATTCCACAAAGACACTTTTATGTGGAATCAGTTATATTTAGTATATTATTTGAAAAATACTGAAATATTATTCTTTTCATTTCTATTTTCAATATTTTATTTTTTTCGTAGTAACAGTACAATTCTCATAGTTTGAATTTTAATTTAGAATTCAAATTTGAACCAGCTGAGTTCTTTTTCAAAAGCAGTCATTGGGTTCTTTCATAATAAAACATAATAACCCAATATATTATTTTGTTAATTTTATTTGGTATAATTACTAAATGACTCATATTATTCCATTTTAAAAATATTCAAATAATCTACCCATAATTTACTTATATAGCATTGTAATTGGAATTAAGGCATAACCTATTTGAGTTCACTAGTTTTCACAAAAATACAAGAAAAGGATGTGGATTTTTGATGGTTATACAGTCTTGAGGGTATAAAAATATATAGTTCCACTAAAATATAGAAAAATAATCTAAGTGATAGGGTTTTATTTCAATGGAATAATATTTTATTCTTTATCTTCACAATAGAGTAGTCAGAGAGCTATAGTGTAGAGGTCATAACAAATATAGAACCACTGAATTCTATCTGAATGTGCCTTGGGGTGTAGACCTTTTCTACATTTTGGTGGGTCAAAATTTTCTAGTAGCACTAAAAATAATATCTACCTCTGCTATGGCATTTTCACTCACTATAACATAGAGAAATCAGTTTGATTCTCCTATATATCATGGATGATAACTATTTTCCATGTCCTCCACTTTATACCCCTCCATGATATGGATACTTGTGCTAAAGTATAGTCATCCTCTCCCATGGAATCATGATCCAAAACATGGTCTTTCAATTCCATAAATTTTATATGTATCATGAACCTCATTCATGATATGTAATCACTATGAAAATATCCTATGTCCTCGTCTAATTTAAATCATACTATTTATCCAAATAAATATGTCTAAAATTACAATGGATGGATCCCCATAAAACAAATTAATCATAATTATAGTAAGATAATATACATGGAACTCCAAATCTTCAATTGACTTTTATTCGATGAGTATAATATGTACTTACTTGGTAATAAATCTCAACAAATATCCAAACTAATCATCCATGATATATCATTCGGTCCCAAAACACATAGAGACAAGGAGAAACATACCTGTGAACACTTATTTATCAATCATGAATTATTTATACCCAATTATTCAAAATCAAGAACAATATATATTGGAAACTAATTTTTCATAATCGTTATATCCAAAAAACAAGCTCTTCATGAATAATCATGGATTATTCAACTAATCAAATCATAAAATATATACTTTATTTCTTCATAAAAAAATTTAGGTTCTGTTCATCAACATATTAACATCAATGATTACTTAATATTCATTTAATATCATTGAAAATAAATAAAACTATTAATAATTGATCTCAATAATCCCCATTATAATTATTATCAATAACTATAATAATGGTATGTCAATATGTTTTCATCAAATCATCTCTTTTCTCTAACCTTTTTTTTATTTTCATGTATCTTTTTCGTCATACTGTAACTTTTACATTTTATTACCTTTATTTACATGAAATAAAATGTATAAGGGAATGGGTATTAACTAATTCTTATTAAATTACCATTAACCATTCCACTCAAATTCAATTGACCCATGATTGGTTTATAAAATAAATGAGTTCTATTTCGATAGGTATGATATCGCTAATTATTTCATATTTATACCAATCGGTAATAAAACCACTTATTATTAATAATTATGTATAGTCAATAAAATCTATAATAAAATTTTTTATTATACTATTGTAGATAATATTTTTTATTCACATTTCTCTAGAATTTTATAATCCGAAATTACCTATACTCAAATAAACACACATGTTAAAATATTGAAATTAAAAATAATAGGATAGAAGATAGTTGATACTTATTTAAATCCCCAAATTTTTCCAATGATTTAAATTCTACCGCTTTATATAAATTTTTTTTATTTATTATCAAGGATAACCGATTAAAATAACATAACTATTTCCTATAGAAACACCTTCATGAACATTAAATAAAAAAAATAATATTTTCCTGATGAAATATTTTATGGAAGATTCTTTAAAATTCTTAACAACCCAATAATGAGAAACAAACCTCAATAATTTTATAATTTATATTATTTTAGAGGATTGATTTGATGATTCTCTAATATGAAAATTCCACAAAATGAAATTATTTATGTGGAATTTGAGTGTTGACTATTTCCACATATTCAATATGTATGATCATATATAATAAATATACATGATAATATATAGATGATTCTAGATAGAATCTTAATATTAATATTTTATGATATTGATATTACATACTCCACCATTATCTATGATGATTCCATGTCATATTTTTTTATATAAAAATTGTAAAATCATAATATAATGGTGAATTCATATATTTAATTTCTATAATTTACAACACACTTTCTTTCTTAGTTTTTACTCATAAGACCACTATTCATCATTTACTACCAATATTGTAAGTATAAATACAATAAATGTGTCTAAATGAAATAATGTGGATTTCCATGACTTTTAATGTGAAGTGAAAAGTTTTGAGGATTTTCCCGACAAAGTATCTCCATTTTTATCATTATTCATTCATGTACCTGTGAACCTTTTTTCATATTTATCTTTTGGAATCATGGATATCATAATTTATTCTATTTCATTTTGTGAGATAATTTTTTCTTTTTTATCCATCAAATAATTTGCATCTAATTATGAAATATTTATTCCCTGTATGTATAATTATTATGATAGCAATATGGTTAAAAACCTCTTAGCATTGTGTTAATATTTATTGTATCTATCACATAGGAAAATAAAATTCTATAATTTTCATTTTTTTAAAAGCACTCATGAAATTTATATCATTAATTGGAATTTTATTCTTGTTCATTAAAAATAACATTATTTTGTGCTTCTATCACCTACCCTTCCATTTCAAAATAATATGTCCAAATAACTAATGTATATTTAACAATTATGAATGATTGTTTTAAAATTATTTTTGGAAAATTTTGAGTAAAATTAATCATACAATTAAATTTTATGTTACACTCATCCTCATGTTCTTGTAATTTATTTGTCTTTAAATTTCATTGATTTGTTTTCAAAGGATCTATTCTATTCCAACATCATGGCATTATTATGTTTTGAATCCTTTTTCCAATTTATACACATGTATGAATATTATTTCATATATGGTATTATTTTAAAATTATATCTTGAAATATGTTGACAAATACAAGTATAACTTTTCAGAAAAACATTACTATAAACATTATATATTTAATGAGGAAACTAAAATTTGTTTCAACTTCATGGATATTTCATAGTTGATGATTTTATATTTTTAAATAACATAATCCCCCTATATATATAATTACTTTGTGTTTATGAAATGGGTGAATTTTACCAATAATCCTTTTAACAATTCCCAAATCAATTTCACCACTAGAATTTCCCAACAAGCATATATTTTTTCACATATATTCACTACTATCACGAAATTATAGATTTATGAATGTATTATTTTTAAGAATTTATTATCAATATTTGAGGGGATTTTGAGTATTCAACAACAATACTCTTTCTCTAATCAACCATTTATGTGATAGTTGGATTGTAATAACTTATTCTTATCCATACTTATATAGGTATAGATTTTGAAGCTCATATTTTCTCAAAATAAATTCAAAAAAATTTTGAAAATAAAATATACATTCTACCTTCTTCTTCACTAATTCACAGGAAAGATCATTAAATGATTTAATTTTATTCATGTCCGATAATATATGTATTCTAATATTATTATTCAGCTTATAATTTTATATTTCTAAAGTTCCACACATCGTTGATTATGAATACTCAGTATGTATCATTTCCAAATTGGTTAATTTTATGTCTAATTATAGACACAATATATTGAGAATTTAAATCTAATTTTCGATAAATTACATTTAATATTCATAGTCCTGCCTAATTTTTCCAATAACTTCATCATAAATTATACTATTTTTATGAAATTTATCATGATTTTTTATTATCTTATATTTAATATCCCATTTTTCATTATTGATAATAATATATTTTTTCATTTTTTCTTCGAATACAAGGAATTATTCTAAAACTCTATTGTTGTATAATCCATTTCATTGATTATATTGATCAACTCTTATATAAATTGAGAACAAATCACCATGATCCCTTCATCCTCATATTCATTGAAAATAATATGTTATGGGTGCTTAATGTGTATTTTATCACATTTCCTAAAATCATTTGATATTATATCAATCCCACCTTCATGATATGCTATTTATTTTGAACGTATTGCACAAATTCCATAAATTAATGATAAAATTATTTAGTTAAAAAAATTATAATATACTTTATAGTATCAGTATATGAATCTAGTGACATATGATCAACCCCACCGGAATATTTTTCTTATTTACAATTTTTATAATAATCTTTACAGAACTTAGGTTCACTTGAATCCTTCGATCTACATGAGGTATAAAATTGTTCCATTTCCTTTTTGGAAGATTTAACCACATGTTATAATCATTCAAACAATTATCATTCTTCCTTGCTAAGTGAACGTGAATATTTTTCCACTTTTGAAAAGAAATATATAATCTTCATCTTCATCTTATCATTATTTTTCATGTTTATTAATGTGTTGGATGAAACTACGTTTTAATCTAAAATAGAATGAATTTATCAAAACATCGACCACATTGTAGTTTCATGAAAGAAAACATAAAATCCTCAATTAATACAATTTTAGATTGAGAATATAGTTATATATAATCCTATATTATATGCTACAAATTGTTAATCAAATAGAGATCAAATTCCCTCTAATAAAACATGAGGAGGATTTTTTGTTATATTTTATACACTGGGGGTGAATTATTATAGGTTTCCATTTATAACTTTTTAATCCCTTATTCTCACACATATATATTTAATAATTAGTTAAATATTCTATTGTTCCCACTATTCCACTCTTGATCTCTGTTCATTTGGGAAACACTATTAAACATACACTCAAAAGAGACATGAAGATTCATTTGTTTCACCAATCCAAATTAATGGATAGAATATTTATGACCTGGTTTTTATTGAGATCATAGTATCCAATATTATCAAAATATGGACACGATTGTGTAGGATTTATCTCTATACCCATGTTTTTTGGATATGACACCTCATAACAACAAATTAATTATTTATACTATCATAATGGTGGTTTAAAAAAAGTGAATTAAAAATAAAAAATTTCAATACTAATAAGGAATTCTAACATGATATTGATGTAGTTCTTCCATCATATTTCTTATAACATCAAATTCAAATAATATTAAAATAAATTCACTCTTTTTATAAAAATTATTACCATATAAAAATCTTCTCTTCTTGGTAGAAAAATTGAAATACATTTCATACAATGATAGAAGGAATTATTGTTCACAGTACAAGAACATTTTTACAGAAAGCCTTTATCTATTTAAAATTTTCAGGTTATTTACATCCCTAAATGGGAATGAATTTTTCATTGACTTTGATACATTGATATTATAAGGTATTTATAGTTTTGGATCACTCTACTGATCTATATCATGGATATATAATGTGTATCCCTTAGAATATCTTAGTTAATTTTAGTGATATTCAATAGATAATATTTAAATAATAACTTCTTCTCCTATTAAATTTTTATGTCTCTATAGTAATCTCACAAGATCCTACCAATTACCCTAGTCTGAAATTAAATTTTAAATTCAATCTCATACCACATAATTCATCAAGTATCGTAACTTTTGGTTATTTTTCCATTATATTCTTATCATTCCATTCATGTTTGTACTTACATTACGATTGAATAAATAAATAATGCCTCATATGAAGCCAAGTCATAAAAAATATTTGAATATACACTTAATTCTCATATATTCCATTTTCATAGGCATTATAACATAGACTATTAGTTTTAAGAGGAATTTTGAAAATTATCACACAAGGTGTTAGCATGGACAAGGTGATACAACATGGAGGTCAAGGAATATCTTGTACCACCAAAATATATCAATATCCTTGCCGTGGAATGTTATAATAACATTACTGAATTAGTTCATTAAATTAATTAAATAGGGATTTTTCAAATAACTGATGTGTGTAGTTCAGAAAAAGTCCATAAATATATAATTCCATATAGAAATGCTTTGTAGTGTGGACCTTCAATATGTTTTTGAGTTCTTGATTTTTTATTTTCTGCTAATATTTTCATATCCCCTATAGAAGTGTTTTTGTACTGTGGAATGAAGAAATGATCTTGAGTCTCCAATTCACATTGGAAAGGTACACTATGGCATGGTCCTCCTCTTCATTCCCCTCTATGATGTGGATACTTGTACAATAATGTACTGTGATTCCTACATAGTATCAAGTTCTATGTCATGATCAATATTTTTCATCAATTATTCTCCAATAATGAACATTATTCATGATATATAATCAATACTAAAATTTCAAATGGGATCATTTTATTAATATTTAAGGACTCCACCAAACACTTTACACTTTAATAACTATTGTTGGATCCATTTTATTCTTCTTAATCACAAAGATAGTAATATCATCTATATGGAAATCTGAATCTCAAACTTAGTTTTCCTCTAATATATCAATTACATCATAGGAAATAATGCCAAAACAATTTCCAAAACAAATCACCTAAGATATATTATCCAGTCCTAAAAACCATAGAGTATAAGAGACACTTAATTGGGATAAATTAATAATCAAAACTGATTAATTGATACCTAATTCTTTATAATCATCATCATTAAATCCAACCAAATAATTATTCATGATCCATACATCCAAGAAACATATTCTTCTCCAACAATCATTGATTCCACACCTATCATGATCATCCAAGATATAAATCAACACCTTTTTGGATTATTTTTTTCATTATAATCATGTTAATTTCAATGAATTATCATTATACATTTACTATCATTTACCATAAGTACAAATCATATAATGTGGTCCCAACAGTTATAAAAAATGTAAATGTTCATTGTAAAATATGAATGCCTATAATATATTATTTTATTGTGGCTTGTGTGATGAATAATATCTTGAGTAAGTTTAAATAGATCATGAAATTTAATGTGGATTTATTTCTAAACCTGCATTTCTATACACATAAAACTTATTATGTTAGTAAGGATGTACACTGATGATTCTGAAAAGATATTATTGATCATTAAAATACAGTAATTGGTAATTCCTAAAATTAAATTTTCTTATGCACATCTAATTCACGAGCTTTGTAAAATAAGTTACAATTTTGATTGTAATATGAATTTAAAAATACCTTAATATTCTTGGACTGATTCATAAAGTGTATCATTACCCAAAATAGAATTTTTTTGTTATGTCTGAAAACAAATTTTCATAAATTTATTCATACTGTGCATCTGTACTAATTTTTCTAAATATTTTCAATGATATTATAGAAATATGTGACGCATAAAAATGAAATTCAAGTGATATAATGTATTTAACTTAAATGGTGAAAATATATATTTGAGATAGTGGGAGAAATATTGACTTGATTTTTTTTAATTCAGGGGATGTTTATGTGGTTTTCTTGAAATATGTTCCATAATAACTTAGGGTAATTGAATGTTTTAGAGAAACAGAATATGTAGGAAGGATAAAAACGAAGTAGTGGTTTTATTTTCATCGGAGATGATGATAAATTATTTGTTATAATAATGGATCAAAAAATGAAAAAAAATCAATGGAAATAAGCTATAATTGAAAATTTTATTTGAATTTAGGAAATGGATTACATTTACTTAAAATATCATCTTTATATTCAATGTATCTTCAATTGATATAATTCCATTGGTGGGTATTTAATAGAGATCATACATGGGTGGTACAAGAGTGGTACCAACAAGGATCAGTTGGTTAGGAAAATCCATCAATGAAAAATATATTATGTCTTCTTATTATAGTTAATTTAAATGATGATTTTATTTATCATTGGATCTCAATATCCTCTTTAATGAAGGCATATATTTTATATTACAAGAATTATTTAGTGATACCATAAAATTTGAATAAGGGGTGAGAGTTAATGAAATTATTTTTTGTATTAACATTTGTTACTAGATCATATAAAATTCATTTAGAATGATTTTTTACTGTGATTATATATATCGTTATTGGGAGAACCACATTTTTTCAAGGAAACTATGCTCGATAACATATAGAAAATATCTATTGGTATTCAAGTTAGTTTAGAAAAAATAAAATTAAAACTCTTGAAATTGGAATAAATTAGAAATACGTGTTATGTGGTATAAGATCTACTAATGTAGAACTAATGGATTCTTAAACCATGTAAAAAGTACAAATATTGAAAAGTTATTATAAGTAAATTTCTTAAAACTCTATAGAGAATATTTACCAATGTCATGTTGCAAAAATATATCCAAGAAGATATATATAATTAATATGAGGACATTAAACTGGTGACTCGAATTCCATAAATCTCATCAATGGATCAATCACATATGTAATGATATTTAAAAAATATGAAATTTCCAAAATGTAACTTAAGGTAGGATAATATCAATAAAATCTAGGATAGTGACATTGGAAGTGGTCAGGGATATCCAATTTTATTTGAGGGAGTACATGGGATGCGTTCCTAATATATGGGGAGACTGAGACACTACTTTTAAGGGGACTAAAACTAGTCTTTATTTGGGTTAATATGATATAATATAATAGTCAGGATAAGGTAATGGACAATTGAATCATATTAAAACCAGTGGGGAAGAAATCAACAAATCCTGAGTGAGTGGAAGCTTCAAATATAGCCGACGAAAGAATGAAATATATCCATACATTTTCTAGTTCTTGGTATCACACATAGTAATTAAATTCCAGTTTTAATATAAATTATTATAATCCAACTAATGCAACAAGACAATAGTTTAAATTCTGATTTTGGAATAAGATAATATAATTTGGGATATCATATATTTGGAAGAATTATAAAAGGAGGTGAACTCATAGATAAAATATTATCCCCATAAGAAACAAATGTGTAGGCTATATGACTAAATATATAATTGGAAGAAGAATGATCATATAATGTGAGACATAACATAGATAATTAGAAATATGTAACTAGAAAAGTGGTATTTTTATATGATTGACATTTTACTCTTTTTTTAAAAAAAAAACTTTTTTTATGGAATAGTGATAAACCATTCATTTTAAACAGAACAAAAACTGAATAAAAGAACAAAATTATTAAAGGAATGTTTAGATTGACTGGAAGCATTCTACCTAAATAATTTCTACAAGTTAGAAGTTACATGTATTCCTTGATGATCCTTTAAAAGTTCTTAAAATTGATACAAAAATCGTCCCTTGTTTTCCTGTATACAAATTTTGATCTTACCCTCATTGAAGCCTCTTGTCAATATACATTCTTTCTCTTAAATCCAATAACATTATTTACTATTATTGTACACAGGTAGAAATATTTCCATAATTTTTTAGAATCCTCTTATGCGGCATAAATCACCTGAAAATACTCTATCATTTCCTCTGCTAAATGGATGATCATCTCTAGATTATTCTCTATAACTATGAATTTCTCATGATATAGTCCATTAAGAACTACATTTTCAAGAACAGACCCATGGGATGATACCCCTACCCAACTAGGGGAACCATAATTGTTAGAATTAACAGTCATCCTCTTGGATCTTGACCATTAATTTATTCTGGTAATAATTTGTGGGGGAAAATTGGAATAATCCTTTCGACCCTCCCTATAGCCTCTCAGAACCTTACTCCTCCACTAATTATGAATATATTTACCTTAGAGATCATCCACACAGTATCCTAAGTGTTCACGAGAGGGATCATCATCAGATTCATCTCTGAGATGTCCATACTCTTCATTTAGATTCCCTAATCAGGATGCTTCATCCTCTTATTATGGCCGGTAAAATTCAATTACATTAAAATGGTTAGTTAGCATTATGATAGGGAATTCCCTTCTTAGGATTTTCCCCAATACAATATTTGAATCCACTACAAGCCTCAGAGACTCGTAGGATGATGTCTTCCTATTAATAGAATTCATCAAAGTACTTCATCTTCATTGTATGCAGCCTTGGGAGTCCTGTAACCTCCCTCTTCTACATTTTTATACTCCACATCAAGGGTTATTCCACTACTATATCTATCATCCCACCATGAAAGACCTCAATTTATTTTCTTAGTGAATAAGCCAAAACATCATCCACACCAAACTCTTCTATTCCCACTAGACCCATAGGAACAAGTGTAGAAGACATGAGATTACTGAGGTCCTTCCCCACTCAACTAGAGACATCATCCACCAATGAATTTCCCTATAGAGGCTTGAATTGAACATTCCTTCCTTTCCCTGGGATATGATAAATATCCATCTGACTTTGCCCCATTGGCCCTTCACCAATTCTAGGAACTAATCCCTCGCTATTACCTTTTCAATCCTTAGCCTTATATTGATCACGGATCATGGTCCCTCACCTACAATTTGATATAGAGTGACCTAATTTATTACTATAATAGTAGAAATATACCTATGATTCAAAACACACAACCTTATTCCATCAATATTCATCCCCCATAGTAATACAAATTAACTCTATAGGAAACATCAAGTCACTAAATTAAATGATAATTTGTGGAAAAATAGGGTGAATAACTAATTAGGTTCTACATTTGGATCATTGATATCTACCAAAGAGATTCCCTAGCATGAATATATTCACTGGATTTTGGAAAGTTAATTGGAGTTTTGAGAAACTAACCCAAATACTCATTGTTGGGATGTAACACTTCATAAGAAAGTTACATGTCCACCAATAGATAAAGAACAAGAAACTGTTGTACCTATGGGGGGGAACTATTCAAAGCCCTAACCATATATAATTATGAGGAAAAATGGATCATAATTAGCCTTATTTCAAGTAGACCTAAAGATTATCGATCTTGAAATCATTAAGACACAATGATAAACCAATCAAAGGAGTTCACCAAAGCGAGAAGCTGTTTAATCTGTGCAATCAAAGTTAGATTCAGAAGTGTTAAGGATATATTGAAATTTGATTTTTAGACCGAATGCTACATGATGTACAGTTATCATAATAGTTTTTATCTCCCATTATCAAACATTTATATGGTAAATGTCCTTATATTATTTTTTATATCAAAAAATTATTGAAATTCCCAAGGTATGATGAGTAGATGAAGGAAATATTCTAATGACTCACCATTATGTCATATAGTCCATATACAACATGTTGATCGGAAAAAACAGATGTGTGACCACATGGGTTTGGGACTCATTAGAATCAAATTTCCATCTCATGAACCTGACACATGGTTATCATAAGTAGGCGGGATCATGTGGATTGATCCATCAATAAAAAGAACACATGTCTCAGGTGTCATTGGTCATTCCTATCTACAAACATATGTAATGGTATCCTTACTTTTGGTTGTTATCTGTTAAAAACATTATCTTCTTCACTTTAATGAAATAGGTAATCCATGGAATTTATGTAAAAATGAGGCATCTTGTCTTAGTGTTCCACTGGTGGAAATACATTAAATAGATAATTGAGATATATTTTCCTCCTGATAGGATGTGATATTCCATTCCTAGTTGATCAGGTTGATAATATCTTTTATAAACCCATGGATATGGTAGAAGATGTATGTTTTCCATATTAGGTCTATGAATAAAAAAATAAGAAAGGATGACGAAATAAAGTGTGTCTCCTTCATTATAAGATATCACAAGATATAAAAATTGTAATACATGGCATGTTCTCATACGAGGATTTCATTTAAATGAAAATTTATTATCTCCTTTGGGGTCTTGATGGGATGTTAGACCATGCTACTTCTTATTCAAATGAATATGCATATATGACATGGTGGGCCCACAAAAGGGACCTAAAGACATTTCTGTTTTAAAAATCACCAAGTAAAAAATTAATTCATTATTATTTGAGTAGAGAATAATTTTTGTTGATTTTATTTGATTGTATTTATGGGAATTAAAAGGAATATATTTAATGAATGAATATTATTATAATATTTATGGATGCGTTAATATATGATAGAATAAAAAATTGAGTTAATGACTCCATTTTATCACATAATATAGTTATTATATTACAAGTGAGTGATATAAATATAGATGATTTTTATGAAGTAGATATACAAAACATATCAATTATGTATTATTTATTGGTTAATAAATGTTTGGGCCCTATAGTGACTTTTGTGGGTATTTTTTACCTCACTATATAATGAGGAGGTGTCTTTTATTTAATGGAATATTCACTACATGCATTTGAGAGACTCCCTATCATATATTTTTTATAATAGAGAGTGAAGTATTCATTTCAAGGATGAGATTCATCTGCTTCTTCACAAGTTGAAGGATTGGAGTAGTAATGATCAGTGATATGTCAATGGTTTCATCAAATACGCTTGCTAGCACATAGATTTAGATAATTGTTATTCTTGAATAATTTCAATGAATATGGGGATGATCTGGTGGGATCTGAACTATATTCCTTCAAGAAATGGTTGATGATTAAAAGTGGTATTGAAACACATATTGAAATCGAGCAAGGTTATTTTCCCTTTTATTTTTCATGCTTAATGAAATTCAAATTAGATCCTTAAGTATTTATATCAGTATTTACATCAGCAACGACTATATAGAAACATTGACTTGGTGAAAGATATTTTAAATCCTTGACCAATCATATTCAAAAATATTACTCATTAACATTAATTTCCTTACATTTACTTGATATTAACAACTCCTTGTGAATAATTTTTCATGGATATATATTCCAAAAACTGTGTTGAAATTGAAGGGATCCAGGTTCATAAGGAAAAAAATGTGAGGATAATTTAATACAGGAACCAAGATAGATTTTAGTGAAACTATAATCACACTTCCATTTCATAGAGATTAGTTTTTGACTTATGGTGACACATCAAATAATAGACTATAATTAATCCTCATGCTTAATGACCTAGTGATAACTTATTCCTCAATCCAACTAAAAATTTTGAAGGAAAAATTTGGATTTATGTGATCATTAATTGGGGGATGTGGTGAATTAGTGATCATTTCTATTTTATGTTTTATTATTTAATAAAATCACCTACAATCCTTTTAGATGGATATAAATTTTCTATAATGAATGTGAACCGAAATAACCATAGTAACACATTTATTTAAAAGGTTCATGAATCATGAAGTGTAGCAAGTCCATTGCATGGTTTGGAAATATTTCCTGACCAAAAATACCACTATAGAACAATCCCTTAGATGGTTACAAAAAATTTGGAGTATTGTTACACATTCAAACAACTATAGTCAATAAAAAATTCATATTCTCCTTGTATAGATAAATGATGTTACAATGGTTTCATAATAACTGTAAGAACATTTATAATCAAAATTAGTGTTTTGTCACTTTTCTACTTGAAATTTATTCATACATTCATTTAGTTGAAGTAATTCTTCATCCTATTCCATTTCTTTCACATCATATAGAATTAACACCTCCTTGTACTTCTATATGAATATTTCAATTCGATCACCTATTCATCCAGTATGATCTATCCAATCTTCTATCTTGAAAACAACTCATAGTTATTTCTCAACAATGATACAAGTTCTTCTGAACTATTATTATGATCAACTCCATATATTATTCATATTGTATGACATGATATGAATCTCCATATGATATATTTGAAAATATTCCCCTTCTTATAATTCCTCAACTAGATTTTATCCAATTCATCCAATCATTTTTTTCACCATATGTCTGATACCAATAGATGGGAATACTCTTTTCTGTATTCATTAGATCTATATAAATTCACAATTTCTATCTGATCAACTATTCAATTATATAGGTATTAAACAAAATTTCAGAAGTTAATTTTAATCACTTCATTTAAAAAACCCCTTTATATTATTGTAACATATTCGAAAAAATAGGGAGATTTAAAATATTATTTCAAACATCCCATTTAAACCTTTTTTGTGTGTTGATGAAAAAGATTCATTCATTGACAACAATAAAACATTTTTGAAATTAGAAGCCTCAAGTTAGTCCTATAATTAATTT
The DNA here is from genome assembly GCA_963277665.1 of Viscum album. Taxonomy (NCBI): domain Eukaryota; kingdom Viridiplantae; phylum Streptophyta; class Magnoliopsida; order Santalales; family Viscaceae; genus Viscum; species Viscum album. Next base: position 1,555,224,746 of record OY728146.1, on the reverse strand, counting down.
TATTCATCATGATTTCATATAACTTATAAATAATCATTGATATTTATTCCATGATATTTATAAAATTGAATTATTAACATAACATCATCGCATTTCATATCTTTAAGAAATTTTTTCATTGTCTATAGAACCATTTCTTATTAATACCCATCATTCATCTGGTAAAACGTCATAGAAGCACATTAAAACAATGTTTTTTAAATAACATCATGGGAACCTCATGAAATCATTCCTATAGGAACATCAAATATCATATTAATTTCATTTTATCTTTTTAACCATTGATTTCACAAACAAACCTTTGACCAATTATCATTATAATGCAACATACATCCAATGAATTCAACAAAAGATATTTTCTAATTACTTGTACACTTCTATATTATAATCACAAAACAACATATCTTTATAACTTATAATAAATCCCTCCAGTAAACATAGTTTAAATATATACATGATTCTTTTTAACAACATTGAAAATGGTTTATTTGATGAACTGAGACCAATGTCATTGTTAGATATTATCCTATGGTCTTTATCTATTGAATTTCCCTATTGAATTCCCTTTGTACTTTGTGAAATTTGATTTGATTGAAAATCCTCCAAAACTATTTATTGATAACAGTTATTACCACAAAAACTCCATAACTTTATTAGCATCGAATAAAAATTTCAAACAACCACATCATCATATATTTACAAAACTAAAATAAAACTCCGCATTTTTACATAGGGGGAGATCATGAATGATTTATTCATAAAAAAATAAACCATATGGAAGCATAATTCATGATAGGATACATTTTCAACATAAACATTTTCCCAATCCCCTATAAAAATTGCACTTATTCAAAGGGATCGGTCAGGTAGAATCAAGATGACAATATCCATTCAATTGTTTTTCTTGAAATTATTTGATATTAGACTGATTTATGTTAGAAAAAAACAACCCCTTTATAAAATCATATCTATTCATAACAATCTAGAAAAACAAATTTTTATCAGAAAATTACCACAAAACAAATCCAAACATTTTGGTTCCAACAAAACCCATGAACAATATTACTCATATAATTATTTATAGATTAAGTATGGAATTTTCTATATAGAAAATATAGAGGAATATGCTTTTTTATGAAAGGTTTGATATATATATAGCCCATAAAATATTGAAATATATATTCATTTGGAAATATATTAATATTCACAAAAGGATATCGTATGAATTGAATAAATATTGTGACTACTCAATACACCACTACAATGGGAAAGAGAACAACGTGGAAGATGATACAATTTTAAAGGACCATGCTATATTTTTCATCATTAAGATTCAAATAGATCAAACATTTAAGATTTTTCAGAATATTGACCATTTAATAATCATGAATGTGTAAAAATCATATATTTCAAATGTTCAACCATCCATAAAAGTGATTATTAAAGAGGCGTACAAGGATTAATTTGGATCTATAAATGAATTTGTGAAATATTTTTGAGTTCAAACAGTATTTTGATTTAATTATGTGGTTATGGAACTGAGTATGTGTCTTTTCAATACTATAATTGATTATGGAACTGTTGTATGAATATCATAGTTCATATTTCATTATTCATCCTTGAAGTAAGAGTATTTATATAGATATGAATTTAAATTTATAGTGGGGTATCCTGAAAAGGGATATTGTAGAATATGTATCCAGAAACATAATATGTTCATATGTTTTGGTTGAGAGGGAAAATTCTAAAATAGTGTTATAACTGTTACAAAAACCAAAATGTAAATCAACAACATCAACATGTATTTCATATTTAGAGTACCTAAAACATATAGTGGATACATTTATTTATGAATTTTCTAATAGCCTTATGAATTTATCATATTTATTTTCAATAAAAGATGATTTATTTATTGATCTATTTTTTAGGATATTCATTAAGGATGTGGTTAGGTTTCATAGAGTACGACATTATATTTTATTTGAGTTGGATATGAATATTACCTTGAATATATATATAAGACTTCCAAATAAATTGAATATAGAGTTAAACTATAACACTACATTAAATCCCTATATAGATATTATGTCTTTGAGGAACATTCAAACCAAATATTACATGATGAAATTATATACTACACACTTCAAAGGGGGTTGGAATGAACACCTTACTTTGGTATCATTTTTTTACAACAACATATTTCACTCAATAATTGTTATGGATACTTTTGAGTCCCTATATTAAAGGTCGTATAGAAATCCGTTGTGTTTGGATGAAGTTATTGAGAGAAATATATTGTGAATTGTGATATCTATGTAAATGGAAATGAAGGTTATAGTGGTTCAGTAGTACATCCCAAAATATCAGAGTTGACAGATGTTTTTTTCTAAAAATATTTTCTGATATTTTGAGTATGACGATAGTCACAAGGTTATCCATTATGTATCTCTATGGAATTATTTAATGAGATTTATAAATTAGGGAAATCTGAGACATAGATATATCAGTTCATTTGAAATACTTGATAATATTGGGATAGAATCTTGTCACTTGGATCTTCCCCTAAATCTTTATCAAGTTCTTGAATTTTTCTTTGTATATCTCTTGAAGAATTATATAACTTATCTTTAACATGAACTATACTCATTTTGTAATGTCCTTATCTGGGTACTACACACCAATGACCTGAGTTGTATGGTCACATGACCTTGGGAATGCCCCCCCATACGCCATAGGTTACAGACTGGTAGTGTGGGTACAATATTGATCAAGGGGAGATTATTAGCTCTTTATCAAATTAGAAAAATAGTTAAAAATAAATAAACAATATCCAAATGTGATAACCACTTTATGAAAACAGAAGTAATATATGATGTCCAAATGGAAATACAATTTCCAAACATAATTTGTAGATATCTAGTTCCCAATACATGACAAGTATCAATATGAATAACCCAAAATAAATAAGGACATTGTCATGTCCCAATTGGGTCCTGAATCACATCTAGTTCCATTAAGAATGATCTGACCCAACTTATCCATACAATATAGAACTATTTCCCTTATTATATCTTGAAGACATGTAAACCATTCAACTACCCATCATGCATGTTATGTGGGGTGTCAGTACAACATAGTTGGACACCACCAGTAGCATCTAAAATAATATCTGATCAATAAAGGTGTATGTAGTAGTTTATATAATTAAAGACAAGAAATAAATTAAATCGTTTACATATAATAAGTTACTATTTGTTTAACCATACAATCATCTGGGTCCCGAAGGACACCAGAACAGTCAATACCAAGTTCAGCCAGTGCTGAAGTATAAGCCATAACTCATAGAGTTTACAATTCATTATAATAGTGTCTCTCATTATCCATTTAATTTCAATTCATATCATTTTTTATTAGAACCATAGTCATATTCTTGAATATTGGGACTATAACATCATGTGTAAGGCCACCTAGGGAATTTAAGCGTCAGTCCATGTCCCACAACCGATCTATAAAAAAATAAAAAAAAATTGGTCTATTGGAGTATATTTATATGACCAACACTCATTATCAATGTGGTATTTTAAATCATTAGCCAATGTCCCCCACATGTATATCACAAAATCATACAAGCGGTTTGAAGTGGTAGTCTCTATCCCATAGTCATTATCTCTATGGGATTTTGTGCATCAGTATGTGTATCATACATGTATATCAAAAAATCACATAGGTGGGCTTTTGAAGTTGCAGTATGTGTCCCACACTCATTATGACATGCATCACAAAAGTGGGATTTTGAGGAATAATTATTTTTCATAAACTCATTGTCACATAATCACATGTACCACAATATCCCACATAACACAAATTTATAAACATCTTGGTTAATAATCAATAATACTTTTCTTAAACATTATCATCATAGGGAACTAGATAAATTATCAATTCAATCAATGCTAATCAATTTAATCACATGGATAAATTTGATCTATTGAACTTTAAGACATTTATCTTCATTTAATAATAAAAACAATTAGACCATTTAGGATAAGAAAAAAATATCACAATCCTAATAGTAAATTAATTTATAAACACATTAATTAAAAAATTTCAAAATCACAATATATGATTGATTTCACAATCAAAACAATTTTATTAATTAATTGACCATTAATTATTCAAATTCCATGAATTTAAATTTCCCGAATTTAACCAAAATAATTATTACATTGAAATTAAATTTCATCAATTCAATAATCAAATCAAATTTCCTATCCATAGAAATAGAATTTTCATATTTTCATACATGCAATTAAATCATGACTATAAGATTTATAATTTAGAACAACAACATTAAACAAATTGATGGATTCCAGCCAATATAAATCCCCAATTTGATGTGGAACAATGAGGATCACAATGATGAACATGGTTTATCTAAAACCTATATACAAGATTAAAAGAATAAATATCCGTCAAACCCCTATGAAAAATGGAGGAAAGTAATCCCTTTCTTATTTAATAATAGAGAAGTCTGAGAGAGAAACCATATCATGAAGAAACCACATACCCAAAGAGGTGGTTAGCTGATAAATCATTATCCGATTAATCATGAATAGAGTTAAAGAGCCCTTATAATTCGTCTGTATGCCTTAAACATTGAGATGAATGAGTTAAAATTGATTTGGTTCCACTATGGGAGATGCCCATGGGGTTTGGGAAATTTTAATGCAATTTTTGGAATAAATAATCCATTACACGGTGTTTTATGGGAATAAGAATAGTGTTTTCCAACTGATGAACCTAAACCGGACATCTTTTAATGGGGGGGGGGGAGGGTTCACTATTACTCTTAAAAGGCCACATGGTTTGAAAAAACAAGACCCATCCAAGAAATCCTAATCATTCTGAGGTTTCAGGATTACTCCTATAAGGGAACACAGATTGAAAAACATTACCCATCTAAGCAGTCCCTATCATTCTAGTACCGCACAAATTTCAGGGTCATGACATTTGGTTTGGGAAAAACATTCTCTAACCATGAACTGTCAAAAAAACCCTACAAATGCTTCCAAATTTCACCCAAAAAACATAAGATAATACCCAAAAAATATATACTCAAAACAAGGAAAAATAATACATAAAGTGAGACCAGGAAATCATTAGATAAGGTCTAGATCTTATAGTATCCCACCTTATAAAATTTAATTCTCAATATATATTCAAATGAATTTCAAAGATTTAATGTTAAAAAGATAAAGGAACTGAGGTCATATATCTGCTTCTCTCCACCATGTGTCCTCATAAACATTCACATGATGGAAAAATGGGGAACTACTGGCACCATATTTCCCCAAAACACATTCTCACTATGATCTAGCACACATATCAGATGCTCCTAAACCAAAACATCACTCTCAATCTCAACATTATACATATATATCATTCATGAAGTGTCAGTGTGATACCTCTGATGTTGTGACATGTGAAAACAATTATGCATTAGTGTATACATCTGTGGAATATCCAATTCGCATGCCACTGGCCTATTACTCACAAAAACCTCAAATGGTATAAAAAACCTAGGCATTAACATTCCATACATCTATATCATTTGGTGAACTAATACAGGTGACACCAAAATGAAAAATATAATCCTATTAAATGTTTTGGTTTCATCATTTTCTCCCACAATTTTACTTCTGCGTACTTTGATCCAAAATCACACACTTCTGAATCAGCTCATTATACTATGAAGTATCTTGCACAAGGCTCTATCACAATAGCTTTGAATCACCTTCATTTATCTAACATAGTGGTTATATGCATCCCCTATTGTAATCATCCTCGTTTGGTGTCATATAAATTGTCTCCTAATAACTATTATTATAGGTTAAATCCACAAGTCCATGGTTCTTTTCTTAAGACAAACTAATTTCTAAAACACATGATCAAAGAATATAATCAAGCTGATATATAATATACTCGGACTGACCATGTATATATTGGTAGAAATCTGTACTTATTAGATACTATGTTCATAGATCCTTCTATAACCATGATTAAAAGTGTGAAGTAAAACATGATTTATGTTCTACAAAATTTCTCCCTAGAACCAAGTTAAAACTGACTATCTATTGGATGTAAAATTATCCTAGATGCCCCACTAAAAAATTCTCATATATAGGAAATAAATACACTACTCTCATTAGTTCTTCCACAACCAACTAAATAGGATAATTCATATAAGGATTCCTCAAGAGACTGACCATAAATTCAATGGTAACATTGTCTAACATACATTCTAGAATGGATATTAAATTTAGTAAACTTCCTGGAAGTTAATGCTCGAACATCACTTGTTAACATGTGTACCATAATGCCATGAAGATAGCTATGCCATTTTTTCCAAATGAACAATATTGTCATCATTGGTCACAAATCGTTTTAGTCAAATCCAGATGTGTAACCTACATTTGGGCATGAAAATCACACATCAGCAACTCCTACATACTCGTAGGTACAACAAATATATTCCTAACATAAATTAAATAAACCTCATCTATGGTCTAATATAAATTGGACTCCCCACATTTAATGGTTTCCATTAAGGAAAAAAACATTTGACCTTTATATCTCTACTACATGATCTAATTGAATAGTATAGACTCTATTAAAACTGATACAAGAGTCATCTACACCTCACCCTCTAAAACCCTATCCTATATCTTATCTAGTAATTTCACCATTTTCCACTAAGCACTAGACTCCTAGACTACCTGAGTTTGAGTTTTCCTAATTAATGATTCATAAACACTATTTAATTTTTTTGGAATATATGATAACTCAACATTAAAATACTCTATATAATAAACCCACATCCACTGATGGAGATTAAAATATCATTTATAAATGATATTATTCAAGAAATTATGACCAGTATACATTTTAAAATTATATCCATGTAGATAATGCATCTAAGACATCATAGAATAAACCACTTCATCTAATTCGTGGTCCTGTGTAGGGTAGTTCCGTTCATGTGGCCTCAATTTGTGAGACCCATAAGCCATAAACTGATATCTCCATAGCAATACCAAAAACATCCCGACACCCAAAGATTCACAAAACGTCATATACTTCTCACATGGCTCAATTATGATCAATATCAGAGTCATTTTCAAACTCTTCTTCCGATCCAGGGAAGGCATTCTAATGTGCTCCAGACCATTCACATGTTACACCCTTTTTGGTCGTGCCCTAAATAGGTTCTTACAAATAGAAAATGTTTTATGAGAACCACCTATAATAAACTAATAATCCCAAAAAACAATAAATATAAAAATAATCATGAGTTTGTCCAATGAATACATTGCCTAAAATTTCTCAATGTCCACTAACACCCCATTCACTGAGATGATGTGACCCAAGAAGTGTCCCCAATCTATCCAAAACTCACACATTGATATCTTCATATATAAATTATTATCCCTTAGTGTACTCTTTATGATGTCTATATATTGGGTATTATCATACTTATTCATGGATTACACCAAAATGTTGTCCAAGAAAACTACATAAAACATATCCATGTATGGGTGGAAGATCCAGTTCATCAAGGTCATAAACAATACCAATGTGTTTGTAAACCCAAACAGAATAAATAAGAATTCATAAAAGTCAATCCTACTTCTGAACAAATACTGAGGTATTTTAGAATGTTGAACTCACAAGATAACCCTATCTTAAGTCGATCATGGAAAATAAATAATCTTCACAAGAATAGACAAAGAGATTGTCAATATGATGAAGAGGATACATGTTCTTCACTGTCAAACAATTCAACTTTAGGTAATTGACACAAAAGTGGATACACCTTTTACCCTTATTAGAAAAAATGGAGAACCCCAAGGTGAAATACTCAGGTTGATAAACCCTTTATCTTTCAAGTATTTTAGTTCAGTCTTATTCTATTGACGCACTTTTAGTTCCATTCTATATAGTGGAATAGAAACTACCTCTATCCTAGGAATGTGCTCAATTATAGATTATTAATATCTATCAGGTGGAAGAACTAAGACATTCTTAAGAAACAATTCATGTAACCATTCCACTACGAGGGGACAGTTATATTTTTTTACACCCCAATAATCTAGAAACAAAATTGTGACATTGGCGATGAGATCCCCCAGTTGTTGATGAACTATCAATTCACAACCCACAAAGATACTCAACTACCTATGGTGAATATAATTTTCACCCTCAAGAGATGTAAAAGTCACTCTCCTTCATTACAAATTAATGTGGTCTTGGTGCTCCACTGAGCAGTCTATACCCATGATTAGGTTAAATCCATAAATATCAAGGATGCAATGATTCCAAATGAGATGATACATCCCAACCAAGAGATAAAACCACTTGCACAAGAAAATATATCTCTATTGTACTACCAATATTGTATTGATCATTATCGCTCCATACACATACTCCATAGTTAGTTTGAACCAATTAACATGTTGTGTAGATATAAAATAATTATAAGAACCTATATCAAATAGGTAACTTGACAGTGTAGAATCTACAAGAATTGTACCTCTAACAATGGATGGTCCAAACATGTTATCCCTCAGTTTAGGATGAACATCATGAAACCATTATTCATCTCATTCATGTGATGGATTCTATGACCCTTGAGATGCACCACTATTTAGATATGTGTACACTTTACCAGAGTTACCTCATCCACTGGCTTGAACAACTTTCCAGTAGAACACCAACTTCCAGACTAAAAAGTAGAAGAATATCCCCTCCCTATACTGTTGTTCATCCTAGATTCTCCGAAATTATCCATTTTCACTGGTTCCTATATAACATATTTATATTTCCGATCCTACCATAGGATCAGCACTAAACTAGTTTTTGGGGAAAATGCCTATAAACGTGACCCAGCCCACGACACTAGTTACATGTTACTCATGTAAGGTCCAATCTGTCAAAACCCCACCTCAATAAAACGCTTCCCTCTATTCATGATAACATTATAATAGAAACACATACTAACTTTGGGTGACGTACCTACTTATCATCCAATAGAAATCACCTTTCTTCCACAAGAAGTCTTCTTCGGGTTCCCCTCATAAACGATAGCCTAATTCACCAGTTTAGAAAACATTTTTCAGATGAATGATATTCACAATCGACTTAATCTCACATTTAATCCCATCATGAAATTTTTTCATGTCTATAGACACATATCCTACAAACATTAGAGATAAGTGCTACAAATATGTGAATCATCCATCATATACCATCATATAAATACCTCCACAATCCGACCTCATAAACATAGACGCTGAATCCTACCTTAGTATCTCTGGGTTAATTTGATCCAAGAATATCTCTAGAAAGTCCTTCCACCCTATATTGTCTGTATTTATATCACAGATCTAGATGGTTCACCGATGATTCAGAATACAAGGAAATATATTGGCATCCAATTTGAATTTCTTCTCTATAGATGTTTCCATGTGGAAATGTATCTACTAGTTAGACTCAATCCAGAACAATAATTCCTTAGGACCGCCTACTATGGTGAATGATAGAGAATAATATAACTAAAATCCAATTTCAAAATTGAAATAGTCTTTATAACCCACTTTTTGTCTCCCTCCATGGTCTTTATGAAGAATTAAATGTTCTCATGGAAATACTATCTCACTTCCTCACAAGACAATATTAGTGACTCATATTCCAATTTTAGAAGATCTTTTCTAGCCCTATCTTCCATCATCATATCAAAAACTGTGTTCATGGTGGTACATCCAAACAATTCCAAAAACACTTCTATGGACTCATTACACAATAATATTGTTACCAAATTCATAAGAGGGATTCATAATAATCCTTAACAAGTCATTCCTATAAACCCCACCACACTGTCAAAACCATGGTCTTATAATTATTCTTATTTGTCCATCATCTAGGATTAGGATATCAATTATTAAGGAAAATCTCTTATACATTACTCATTAGAAACTAATTTATTCACATCGTGAATCATTTTATTACTTTCAATAAAATATCATGCACCATTTTCGGCTCAATTACATAATAAATGGGAAATGTTTCAATATCAACAGCTTACCCAAAAACTATTTTCATTGGTGTTCCTAAAAATACTGATTTTCATAATAATTAAGGTGTCCTTGTATTGATTATTTTATACTCATCTATCATTCCATACCCAGCCACATGGGGATTGTTGGAAAAACTAGAAACAAAAATCAAATAACACAACTAGTGCATCAATTGAGGTGAAATAGCTTCAAACTATAAGAACAAACATCAATAAAAACAATACCACCTAGGGTACTATGATTTTACACATGTATATAGGTCAAATAATACCATCAATATACCCTAAACCAAGTAATAACTCAACCTATTCCTCTATTAACCTTTACCAACTAGTAATACAATAAAAAAATAAAATAAACCCGCCTCTTATATAACTTTGTAATATACCAATTAGGGTGTCACATTCTGGTGCCCCAATCCTATTGGTAATGTATCCTCAGTAACGACTCCTAGTACGCTAGAGCATTCAAACTAGAAGTTCAAGTCCAATATCAATCATGGGGATACTATACCCTTTTTATCATGTTAAAAAAATAGTTGTAAATAAATAAAAAATAACTCAATTATATAACCATAACCAAACCATTCTGGTAATACATTATGAACAAAAGATTAATAAAATATCTAAAATTTAGAATGTATATATTTGAATCCAAATATGTTTCAAGTGTCAATATGGAAACCCCAATTTAAATAAACAGATTGAAACCTACCAAGGATGTCTCAAAAAACCTATGGTTTCCTCATCCATGATCCATCAAAACTTATCCATCTTACATTTTACTTTTTCACATATCACATACCACAAACATTAATTCGAATTAGGTATCAATCAAGCTTCCCAAGTTGGGTGTGAGTATAAGTGAACATGACACCACTTTGATGTCTAAAAATATATCATGTTAATAACCTTTTATTTAGTTGTAAAATGTCTAAAATAAAAGAATTAATGTAAATAATTTAGATATATTAAAATATTCTTTATTTTATCACATAAACTTATGGGTTCTTTAGAACACCAAAACCCTCAATACCTACATCGGCCCTTGATAGAGTCCGGACCATAACTCACATGGATTCATAGTTTATTATTACATTGTCTTTAATTATCCATTAAATTTCAATTATTATTATTCCTAATTGGATACATTGTCCAATTATTTAATTTTGGTCCTATAACACCATGGCAAGGACCCTATGGGTATTTCAAGCATCAAACCACGTCCCACAACGAATTTTTCTAAGTATCATAGAATATTGATTTTGATGAAGTATTTTGTGCAAGTCCCACACACATTATCACTATATGATTATGAATAATCAATCCATGTACCACCCATGTATATCATAAAATCACAGAAGTGGACCTTTGAGGCATTAGTATTAGTACCATACTCATTATCACAATGGGATTTTGATGTGTCAATCCATGTCCCACACATGTATATAAAAAAATCACACAAGATAGATTTTTTAGCATTAGTCCATGTCCCGCACTCATTATTACATAATCACATGTGTCCCAATGTCACACAAATCAATATTACATAAACATAATTGTAAATCATCATTAACCTTATTTTCTAACATTCTCATCAAATGGTACCAAATCGATAGTACATTTAATCTAGATTCATCCCTTTAATCACATAAATTAGTTTAACCAATTCCCCATTAAACTGTTTATCAAAATTTAATCATATAACCTATATCCTATTTAATTCAATCCAAAAATCTCATAATCATTATTGTAAATTAATTCATAAACACATTAATTGAAAAATAAATAAATCCCAATATCCCATTGATTTCTCAGAAACAATCATTCCATTAATTAAATAACCATTTAAAATTTCAAATTCCCCTAATTACAATTTCCTTTGTTTAAATTAAATCAATATTACATGGAAATTAAATTAAATCAATTAAATCATAAAATAAAAATGCCTAATCAGAACAAATTGAAATTTCACAATTACATAATTATAATTATATCATTACAATATAATTTATCATTTACACCACATACTTAATTATCGATTATGGAAGATCCTCAACATAAATCTAAAAGTAAAGTGGAGAAACTAAGATCATGATGAAGAATGAGATTTTTATCTGAATCCTAGTTCTATGATTAAATGTGTCATGATCTAGGAAAACAAGATCTGAACCCATAAATAGTGAAGGGAAATCATTCCCTTCTTAATATAAATGAGAGACAGGAGAGAGAGGAACTTAATTAGGAAGCATCAATAATATCAGAGAGATGCAGGTATGAAAATACGACCTTTGATTCATCATGAATAGTTTTTGAGAGTCATAGGATTTTTTTTGTAAGCCTTAAAAATATAAATATAGAGTTTTTAATGATTTTGGTCAACATTGGGTGATGTTTGGTGGGTAATGAGGATTTAATCATTGTTATGAATAAATTAACCTCCTTATAGGATTTCCAAGATAGGGTGCACAATTTTCCAAACTGTGATTCTAAATCGTGTACCTCTTCTAGGGGGCCCAATTAATATTGGAGGGGAACATAATTTGACAAACCGTATTCCATATATGAAATCCCACTCTTTTTCGGGCTGCATTGTTTTCTGGGACTCGGTACATGGTTTTGCAATATTGTGCACCAACTGTTCACTATCCAAAAGCCATTAAAATATACAAAGTTTAACCAAACACACCCAAGATAAAACCTAAACATGATATACTCAAAATATGGAATATGATTACATGAAATTGGATTGATGAGTATCAAGAAATGGTTAGGATCATACATATAAATTTTAACACTAGAAAATAATATCTATTATGAGAAGAAGATAATGTAGATTATGGATCTTATATATAAAGATATGTGGAATAATTTATGTGGTGAAAATATATTTTTGAAGGATCTATGTGGGAACTTGAATATGTGATGAGGTTGAAGTATATCTAATTTTCTGTAGTAGAGTGATTCCATTTAATGTGAGAAATTTTTCTAAAGGAGGGAAAAATTAACACCCTAAATTTTTATGATATATTTCTCTTTAAATAAATTTTATTATTTGATATATTTATTTAAACACAATTCTAAGTATTAATGAATATTTATATACTAATAAAATATTATTATTTATATGGTGTTATTGGAAAACTATTGGATCATAGTGTGATTAATAAGAAATTAATTACATAAAAAAATATTTTTTTTATATATGTATAAAATGAATTCCATGGATTCTAATTGGATAGGGATTAAATTAAATCATTTGATGATAAAATGTGTTGTTTTTATAAAATAGAATTTTTTTTCACAATGGATTTTCATTTTAATAAATTGAACTCATATTTATTGATTAAATATTTTAAATTAAATGTGTAGAAAATATATTTAGACAAATATTTTAAAATTCCGATAATTGTTTTCTCGTTGCAAGGATTGAAGTTAAAATTAGTTTTTTTCTTAAATATGAATTTATTTTAAAAATGGGTTTGTTTCTTTTGGAAAAATTATTTTAAAATAAATTTCTACCACTTATATAAATTTTATTTGCAAAATTGTATTCCATACCCAAAATCAGAATAATTGATATAATTAAAATAGGTCAACCTAAATTATGCCAATGAATGATAAAAAACTAAAAAAATGTTAGTTGAATTTGGGAAAAAAAGTGTTTACTAGGGGTAAAATAAGTTTTAAGGGAAAAAAAAATCATAAATATTTCTAAATATTGTTGGTTAGAAATATTTTAACCTTACCTTATACATTAATCGATTTCCAATATAATTTTTTCACTTCCATAAGAAACTGATGTAATGTTAATTAAATATCTTATACAATTCCATGTGTGTCTCTCTACCCACTTATAAAAAGGAACCCCTTCTTCTCCCCTATTCTCAAAATTTGAGTCTACTATTGTATCCAATACATACCAAAAAATATTTATATATTCAATACCTTTGTTCTTGAGAAAATAGAATTATCCTAACAATGTTATTCAATAAATTATGATGAATGATATAGAAGGTATCTCAATGAAGATGGGGTTTGAAATCAAGTGAAGCATTATGGGACATGAGGTAAGAGATTTATATTGTAGGGTCATTTTATTTCAGAATTTTTCTGTAAAACTTAATATTTTTATAAAATATTTGATCCTTATCCCTTAAAAGCAATATTTTGTCTTCTCATTTTATTTTTTTGGTGGATTTCAAATTTTCCATTCATTCTTAACCCCATATATATAAAATTAATTAAATATAATTTTAATAAAAGATCAATTTTTTCCTCTTGGAATGGAAATCATTTTATTCAGTATTTATATTTTCTTTAAAATGATTTCTAAAATATTTTTACTCTTCTCAAATTATTTATTAAAAGTCATTTTAACCTATATATCACTCTAAATAAAAGGTTAAAAATAAGTATTCTTGTTATTTTTTTTGAATAAGGGGATTTTTAACTAAATGTGTGAATGAAATATTTTTTCAACATATATCAGAATAATGGTTTTCCTATTATTATGAATCCACTCTTCTTAAATGCTTCCATTATATATTTTAATAGCATTTTGGAAGAAATGTTTTCGTAATATTCATGAAATTATTTTATTTTAAATAAGTTATTTAAAAATATAATGGTTATTTTCATTAAGAAAATTTTTAGTGATAATTTAAATGGAATTTCAACTATGGAAAAATCAATTTTTGTTTCATATGATTCTCTACAGTGATGATCCCATGGTACCTAACATATTTTTTTATGTGTGGTTGTTGATTATGATGTTGATGTCTAGATTAATCCAATTTTATTTTAATTTTGTTAATACATAATGAATTGATAAATTTTTTCCTGATCATATGGAATATATATGAATGAATTATGAGAATATAACATTAGGTTCAGTTATAGAACTATAATTAATTGTATAATACAATATATATATATCTCATCGGATGATAATGAAAAAAATGGAGAGGTTTGTGAATATATATGATTATATTTTTATTGATGAGTATGATTTCTACTATCTATTGTCAAAATATTATACGTGGTGATTATTATGAATTTCTATTTTCACATTTAGTTACATATGTATGATTCCATTAGACTATGAACAAAATATGATGAGTAGAAATGTTTGAAAATAACTATATTTTTAAAAAATAATTATTTGAAATTATTGTGACACCACATTACTTTTTTATGACATGTGGATGATGACATCTATTTTGATAACCTTGTTAATCACACTTCTAGATATGATTTGATTTTAGAGTTTATGGTCTAGGATTTTATTTATATGATTATTTTTTTCGTTAACATGCACTTAATTATGTTATCATACCCATGTGATCATCTAATACACTCTTATGATTAATATCATATGTTTAACCATACAGAGTATTTGAACTAACCTATTCTCATGTGTTCCATAAATAGGTATTGATGGAAGGTTTCTTGTATGAAACATCTATAATTTTACAAAAATGAATCCTTTTATGGTAAAATTTTGTGTTCTTCTAATAAATAAATTTATTATGTATGCATTCTATAGATAAACAAATATTTTATGGATCTAACGTGTAATTAAATGTGATATGTTTGAATATTAATCTAAAATAGTCTTGTATTATTTTTCTATTCTCAATTCTTCTCATGTGAAATATCATACATGACCACACAATTTCTCAAGGAAATTCAATTTATATGACCTATATTTCTTTACATGAGATCTTGATCCATGTTAGGAAACACAATATATGAATTCTCTATAAAATTATACAATTATAGAATTCCTCTTTTCTTAATAATATTATAAATTGATTACAAATTACCATGTAGGTACATTGATTTTTCATGGCCAAGATAAATGCTAAAATACTGCCTTTGGTATGTGCATGGTGTCACTTGATATTTTAATCCCCATAATAATAGGAAAATTATCCATATAAAAAATAATCATGGATTGATTCCTATTTTTATTGATTATATAGTGATGTTTGGGTTATATATCTCAATCCTAGTCATAGGTCATCATCTATTTACCCTCATTCATTTATATAACATAACAACCCAGTCATGTTCAGGTTGGGAATGGTATGTTCTTTATCATTTTTTATATTAGTATAAATATTCCACAATCATTTCATTATGATTTTAGATCACCTTAGAACATTCAAGGAAATATTTAATGGGTGTACATAACTCTTAATGGAGGAGGTTTCTTTATATTAATGTATGGGCTGTCATGTTCAACACTGTCAAATAGTGGAACATTTCTTCACAAGGATAAAGACATATAACTCCACGAACCCTTGAATTTTTTATTGGACTCACCATACAAATATGCCTAGTGGTGATCTTATTCATATTTTTTTATCATCATATTTCTTAATTATAATACATTAGGTTTTTTTTTATTTTCAACGATCAATATTTAAATGGTATTGGGGTTATACTAGATCTTGAACATGCATTTGGTTTAACATTCAAACCGAAACATAATCTAAGTAATGTGAACCCAATCTATGTCCACTAATTCATGAGATTATTTTTTATAATTTAGATCTACATTCATATATGGACTATCATTATCTTTCAATGTATACCATCACATCCATTAGTCGTGTCTATATGACATTACACATTAACATCCATTTTTGGTCTATGTTGTTCCACATTTAACCAAATAACCTATTTAGTTTATCATAATGATCATTAACTATGTCCTCCCCATGTGGTTTTATTCATTAGTTTCATTGGGATTTCATTCATTCTTGTTCAAACATTCCATTAGTAATAGGTATTATGGATAATTATTTAGTCTAATAATTTCTTCCTTAATTCAAATCACAATGGTTTGACTTTTAGTACCATAAACAAACAAATTCAATTGGTTTAATACTCTGTAGGATGAAAACACTCAATGGGAATACGTGGAAATGGTTGTGTACCTTATTTCATTGAATGAACCTCACATAAAATGGTACATATTGAAGGTAATAAATGAAAATAGTTGAAAACATTTTGGGATGAATACCTATAACGGTAGCATGAGTTTAATCTTAGTTATGTCCTACTAAGCCTTTCTAAATCAGTAACCATGCAAAATTATATTGAAAAGTTAAAAAAATTATTCTTTTAGGGTTCCCTATATGACTCTAAAAAAATCAATCAATGATTGTGAGGTCTGTCAACCAAGGAACTAGTTAGATATATTTTATTTACTTATATATATCAATTTGAATGATTTTTTTAAAATGTATACAATTATTTTTTTTTAGAACTTATGTCCTATTGAACATTGCAATTCTCATTCCATAATCCTGCCATCATGATTTTCCTTATATTGGTTGAATCAACTCTCACATGTTTGAATGGATAAACCATATGTTGTAGTGACGGTATAAGTGAATGCATATTCTTCATGCGTATATCCTTCTAAGAGGACAAGTCTAGGAGGAAGTAATCTCAATGAGATATCCTTGGACTATATAATTTTATATGTTCTCTAATATCCATCCTTCTTATATCCGTCTAAGTGAACACACTCAAGGGGAAACCAAACCCTAATGTCCTTTATATCTGGTATCTTCTTCTATATATTGGGATGGAATATGTCCCACGATATACATAAAATATATATATTTTCATAGGTAAATTTTTAATAGATTATAGATAGCATCAAATATTTCATCTTCAACTTAATCGTTTCTATGTTTTGATTTACTCAATCCATGTCAAAATTAATTTATATGTGGATTCAGTATTTCAAAATATAACTCTTTATATGTTTTGTAAATTATCCAGTATTAGTGATCTTGATGAGATACATTATTAATAATAGTTATTAAAAAAAAATTATTATCATTCAAAAATACGACCGTTAATAGGAATATCTAAAATTTTGATTCTATATTATCTCTAAAAGAGATGGGTAAAATGTCCATTAGTGTAGTATTTCCATAATATATTCTCTACTATGGAATTAATTTCCTTAATTGAACATTTTGAACAATAAATATGGTGGCAATGGTTTTCCCCTTTCATAGATTTGGATTTTTGAAAAGGTAATACCTATTATACTCTAATAAAAAATGTTTTTTATCTACTTTTGGGTATCTACATGAAGAATTTGGTTATCTACTAATCATCCTTCAGCCAAACCTAGATACTGATAGCGGTGGTCAAATGCTATTGTGTCTTCAATTGTAATACATTTTCACTCTGACGATATCTCTGTATAATGAGAATTTTATTGAATTATTATAATTATACAATCATTATATCATGTTATGGAATTCGCTAAATTGTGATATGTCTGTACATTTGATCAAATTTGAATCTACTAAAGATACCTTTCATTAAAACATTGACATGTTGATTATTTTCTCCACTGTATCTAAGGGATGTGTACATATAGAGAAGCCTGTAAAATTTCTTATGATGACCCACCATGGAGATTTTGTAGATCACATTTTAGATAAACTTGTATTTATAATTCCTATTATCGTTCTGTAAATCCATAGATTCATGATCCAACAGAAAATAATAGAAAATTATTTGATATTATTAATAAAAAGGATACTAAAGGGGATTAATTTTTTTATCAACCTCTAAGGTCATTCATGTCAATGCATACCCAATCTCCAGGAAATATAGCTGTTGATGTATTGGGATGATAGAATCAATTATATGCTTCTCTTATTATAATTGTAGTGAAAATAGTTATATTGATGATTTCTACATTAAACATTAGTTACCGAAGTGAACACAAATATTTATGGATACACCAGTTTCTATTGGAGCAATAGTCTCATTAATTTTCTCCACTTCTTCTAGTGTTGAAATATAAGCATCACATTCGAAGAGTGATTCAGTGTTCTATGTGACAAGGGATTTATTGTTTTTTACCATCCCATTATGTGGAAGTAGAATAATGTACATACCTTACCATGTCCTTATTATTAGTTATATTTCAAACAATTCATCCAATTTACACCTTTCCTATTCATTTGGTTGTGGTAGTATGATTCGGTGAAACATTCCTGGGACCTTTTTGATTCTCTTCTGGATGGCTAATATTTTCCACCCATTAAAATTAAAAAATAATTAAGTAGTTCACACAAATATTTTTAATAGTTTTAATCTCCCAATAGTGATTTAATGTGAATAAATTTTCTATAGATGAATCTATTTTAGTTGGAGGACCAAATATATATGCTAATGCATGGTAATTGATGGACAGTAACATGTCAAGGAGAAAAAAACCCATCAATTTTCTTGATTATTATTAAAAAGTATATAAAAAAGAGAGTATATATCCAATTATGAAATGATACCCCTGCTATAATTGTTATTTTGAAAAGTTTTATCAACCCAATCTTGATAAAGGATGTTGGTAGGGTATTTCAAAAAATTACACATTCCGTAGTTACACCCAAGAAATTGATTCCTACAATAATATTGCTAATTAGAGCATACATTATCAATTTTCAATTCACTATTAGTGTAACTTCATATATAGTTGAAAGTAGGGGCATCTAATGAGGTTATCTTTAATCCAATCATTCCCTTTAATCATAGGGTTCCCTCTTGAATAATAATAATTATACATTATTATATGTATGAATTCAATATTAATGTAGGGAAATAAGGATGATTTGGAAGATTGACATCATTATCTAGTCATAATTTATTTTTCTTGTATATTGTTAGTTCAGTTATGTATGATCAAATGTGTAACATTATCTATAATCACTTATGTGGGAAAGTTATGTAATTCAAATGGACGTAATATGGATTAAACCCCACCACATCCTACATATCCTCTTTTCAAGATGAAAAATCTACTTATTCTTTAATAGACAATCATATATACCTAATTGTGGTTATCTTAATGTTATATTCTGAAGACTCTACAATTATGTGAGCGATCAACATTAACTTCATTGGGGGAAATGGATATTTTTGGGACGGTTTTAAAAGATAATTGTTATATATTTATAAAGTTTTTATTCATCATATTTCTTAATCTTTTATAAGTAATTATAACTGATCATAAAAAAATAAGTTCATTAATTGTTCTATGAACCTCAATATCTTATACCTTTCTCATATTGAAAATTTTATTACCAGTTGAAATGTATAACATGTCGAATGTTATAAAATTATTCCCCGAAATTATGGGGATATTCTCAATGTCAATAAATGAACTAAATTTAAAATTTCGAAGTTATATAATTTAGATTTCTATCAACTGGAAGGTCTATAGCCTAAAAATATTCCTAGATACTATCCCTCAACCAAATAAATGTTTCGTCTATGTATAGGTAGTGATAGAAATCACCAAACAAAAGTCATTTTGGTTTGATAAGAGACCTAGTCTCGTTTCACTTCATTGAATTCCTAGACTCCCATTTTTATTTTAAAAATCAATATTTTATCTATAGTTAGAAAATTAAAGGTCGAACTCATAATATGGTAACACTTCAATGTGAATTTGTTAGGATTTCTGTTCAAAATATTAATAAAAAGGCAAAGAAACATCATCAATTTTCTGTTCCTTATGGAACCTATTAGTTTTTGTTTTCCCTCTTTCTATGGTCATGTATTCCACAATTTTTGGAAAATTATTTTTTAGTATCTCATTAGGATATGATGACATCCCATCATGGGAATACCTATATGTAAATTCAAAACATGAATTTTAGAAAGTATTTTTTATTTTAGATTGATTGTTATATAAGCCTCTATTTACCATAATTTCATATAATATATTGAATTCTACTCCATCAGAATATCCATTAGTGGTATCACTACATGAATATTGATGCATGGAAAGTGACATGGAAATCATTACATTGTGTATGCTTAAAAAAGATAGCATATTCACTATGTGTGACTAGAATTCAGTCCCTTATTTCCAAATTGTGCTACAATGCATCATAGATGTTGCTACAGTGGTCCATGATTTTTTAGTTGGTGTATTACCATAATGAATATATTTTAACTCTATATTCAGAATTTATTGATTCAAAACCTTGTCTATGTTCAATGAAAATAGTTTTATACCAAATATATGTTGTATAAATATACCAAAATCATAATATTGGAATCCCAACATCACTAATTTGCTTTACTATATTGATTTTTATAGCCACCCAACCTGAGAAAAATTGAATGAGCTTCATGATATGAATTGGGGAATTCAATTTGTAAATATGTGCCTAGTATTGGTGGATTTTTCCCATCATGACAATACTAGTAGGATGTTCCCCCTTTATGAAAATTGAGTTTCTACGGTGAAGTATGTTATCTATAATCCTTTTTATAAATATTGAACTAGAATCATGTACCCACAATGAAATATCATTATAAAATTTGTGAGGTGGGTTTCAGGAGGGATATCAGGATTTATATCATATTCCCAATTCTCTAAAATGGTCCCCCTCTAACTCTGGAAAATCAATGCGTAGGGAAACTAATTTTACATGGAGGGGAAACCCATTGGGTACATTGGGCTTGACCTGCCTCCCTATAGAACTAAAAATATGGTCATCATTGTCTTGAAGTTATTTTTTATTGGATGTTTAGGCTCCTTTTTTTGGAATTGATGGGTTTCATAAAAAAATTGATCCAATTTAGGAATTCATCATGGACGTACCGAAAAATCCATTAAGGGAATTAAATAATTATTCATGGATTAGAGAATGGATTCCTCAAAGACTATTTATATATTCCAAAAACCAATCTCGACTTCTCCATATATAAGGTGGAACATATTAATTTTTCAGATCTAATGGTTGATAATCTGGGTAAGATGGTCGATATAATTATATAAATTTTTCTATGAAATTAAAAATAGAATTATAGATTGATGATTCATTTAACTAATTATAAGAATCATCACAAGCCTAGTGGTCTTAGAATTCCCACATCCGCTCAGTACTGACACCACCTATGAGATATTGTTCTCTATATTTAACCTAGATGTGATGTTTATTTTTGGATTATATGTAGAATATAGAAGAGTAGTAGTGATACTATTTCTCTAATATGTAAAATTATTAACTGCAATGTATTTAGAGTGGTTCCATATATTTAAATGTATCCTTCCACTCAGTTATATACACTTAAATTTATCATATGTTTGAGCTCCCCATATGGGAGTGCCCTGGGACCTAGGAGCCATGAAAATTAGAATCAGGACATTAAAGTCATTTTCTATCAAAAGAGAATAACCATACAACAAATATAAATATGATGATAGATATTCAGTGTTACTCCAATATGACTTGAGCAATATACGACTTTTGTGACATGCATTGGATTATATAAACAATCCTTATATATTATTTTAGTAGATTGATATGATTGGTGACATTACTATTGAAAATAGTTTGAATTGTGGGGAATTTATTTTTTAATACTTTATTTAAAAATATCAATAAAAAAGAGAATTGAAAGAAAAAATAAGGTAATTGATGAGAAATGATGGTGTAGATATGAATACAACAATTCAAAATTTTGGTAAAGGAAAAAAATCTATATAATCGTTGTTTATTTTCCCACTTTATAATGGTAATTTTTCCAAATTTAGTTCACATAGGTCAAGGATTCACATAAACACAGGATCCCCATGATGAATGATCATTCTAAACAACAAAAAAATATAATGTGTGAGATAATTATGCGATTACCTTGGGTGGAGCACATTACATGACAAAACAGAGAGTTTTTTACTATTTTTTTATTAGGTAACAATGATACTTGAATTGTGTGTGATTATAAACTATTTATAGTAGATCCTCACTGAATGACAAGGAACCAATGTGTTTTAGGTTTCCGTGTAACATTTCACATTACATGTTAATCCCCAAACCTATGAACAAGATCCCTCCCTTGATGTGACATTCATTCCATATTTATATTTACCTTATAATTTCATATTAGTCATTCGAATCAGATCCAATTCAGAGGAGGAATATTTTTTTGGTATCTGTTTTTTGAGGTTAAATAATTTTTATAACAGGGGATATATTATTGGTAATATGATCCATCAATATTACCCAGACACATGTAGATTCCCATTTCACTTAATCATGGTCTATTAATGCATTTCTAGGCCTATTTGAGAAACCTAGTCTCTAACTACTTGCTTAGGACTATTTACACAGAGAAAATATGTGTTAAAAGCTCATAAACCCAGGTCATGGGTCATCATAAGTTGTATCATTTCAATTGGGCATAAAGTTGGTTACCTAGCTGACACCATTCCAATGTACCCCTTTGTTTATAAATAGTATTGTGTACATCTTTTCTGTTGATAAAAGAACTAATAGAAGGAAAACACAATATTTTCAGATACCTATATAGGTTGATCCACCTACACACAATCCCAAGTCCATTATTCCCATTTAGGTGATTTATTAACACATAACAAGAAATAATTGACAGGAATTAAGGACCATTCCATCATCCAAATTGTTCAATATATAAATCACCACTATGGAAATCATCCATGATAATAATAAAGGCTATGGTAAAGGACCCCAATCCCATGTAATCCTCACTAATTGGACACATATTTTTTGAATCTATCTAGGGTGACACTTAGCCTTACCCCATATCTAGGAAAACATTTACCATACCCTATGGTAGGAAGAAACATTTTCCTAACCCATAGATTGGTGACATGTATTCCTTCCCCATACTATAGAAACAATTTTACATACCCATTAAATTAAATTTGAACTCTTTTTTTACCGAATACTGGTGAGATACTTCGACCGTGGCCTTAAATATGGTGGCCATTGACCCAGGTCCACTATTAGTTAAATATTATCACCCTTGTTTTATGGTTGAGCACACCTTCACACAATTATCTAACATGGGATCTATACTTGTGTATGTATCATACGTGGGTTCCAATCTCACTTAAGTCCCGTAACGTGGAATTCATCATCTGAAGCCACCATTAAAATTTCCTAAGGAGTATGATTGGGCCATTCACATTAGTATGAACCCCTTGGATAATGTATTTCATTGATATATATTTCTTAATAGGGTTTCTTTTTAGTCATATATAAAATATAATTATTTAAGATGATGTATATTATTGAGAATGAAGGTCCTTAATGTGAGTGTACTGGTCAAATGCTTCACCAGATGATGCTTCACATCCCTAGTACACCATGTTAAGTATCATATCTGCCGAAGCATCTAGTCGAACTCTTTATTCTGCACAATAAGGTATGGTGATATTATTTTTGATCCTAATAGGTATAAAACCCATTTTTCCTTCACTTTAATTATAAAATAGGTTATGAACCTATGTAAAAATTTTCCATAAGACACACATATACCCTAACCACTACGAAAAAGTTGTGAGCCCAATATTAGTTGTTAGTTCCAAATTCTCCAACAATGGTCAATATTTAATATGATCCATTAGTCCATTATGGGGAATTACCCTGATTATATAATAAACCTCAATTGGACATATTCATTATGATAAACAAATCCCTTACAAGGCCATATCCCCATGAGTGTTTTCACCCTAAAGATACACACTTATCTTGGGGTATGTAAAGAGATATTTAAATTCATTATTGGATGAAATAATACTAGAATGTAAAGTAGACTCCAAGGACTAGTACTTTATTATTATTATCATGTAGTAAAAATAAAATAATATGAGTGATATGAGTAGGATAATTAAGGGAATAGTCATGGATTTTGAATATCAGTGGAGAGATAAGTGATTGGGGTTTAGGTAGGATTATTTTTTTATAAGTATATCATAGTCCATTGATACTAATATATTATTTTCATTAATTTATTTAATGAATATTTTTATCATCAATTATCTAATTTCATCCTTGATCAAATTTTTAGTCAATGAAAACAATGCTCATAGGTTTCTTACTTACATTATTATCATTCAAATATTTTAAACAAACAACGACTATTCATGGGATTTTTTGGGAAATAAAAAATATATCATGGAAATTATGAGGAATGAAAATTATACCACTTTTTCATCCCTTGTTTTTACTAATATATAAAAAATCCTACACATGACACTAAGTCAACAAATTAGTGAGATAAAAAAACAAGAAGTGAGAGAAAATTTTTCTTTAGTACATGAAATAAGAAAAATATATAATTAAATATATAAAAATTTATATTCATATAAAAATTATTAAAATTATAACTTAAAAATGTATAAATTAAAAATAGATTAATGTAATTAAAAAGATTGAACTAAACTCAAGGATCAAAAATCTAGGGCACCTCCCATTCACTAAACACTTAACAATTATACCGCTCATATTGAGATTTCATAATGGGTGAATATGGGGTATATAGAATTATAAAAATATAGAAAAATAAAAGAATCATGACAAGAGAAGTGACCATGATGATGGTACTCTCATTTTATCCTTAAATATCCCTTTTTAATTGTGTGTCACTAGTTTTTATATTGGGGGAGTATTCGCCTTATTTTTCATAATCAAATCACTTATATATTTCACATCATGTCTATTTAAATTTTTTTTTCATTTTATCCTTGGACTATATTAATTTTTAATTTCATAGTTCAAATTTCATTTGTTTTGAGTATTCCTAGATTCTAGAGTGGACTTGTAATATGTTTTGGGAAGAAATAAGTGTGAGGAATAAAATACCCATTTCTATAAATTCTATATATTTTCTACTCCTTATGAAATCATTTACAACCAACTTTCTTATCCAAGATATTTTTGATTTTTCAATAAGGATTTCATATAGTTGAAAAATTCATGGATCACACAGTTATTTTTTAAAAAATATATATGTAGTAGTTTTTTATCTCATATTACCAATACTACCTCATTCTGAGTATTAACAATGGTATATGTAGAAATGGATGCTCATGTAAAATTGTACCACGTCACTAGAAAAACATATACACTATGTGACCATTTCTAGTACATGTTTGATCCCATAGGTCACTCATCCACAACTCTATAAAATAAAAAATGATTTTCCTACAACCCAGTGGTAGGTCCTCAAGTGATAGTATCACCTATGAAAATAGATCTCCCTGGCTATTGGAGTTGTATCTCATTCAAATGGTAGCTCGTACTGATGTTATTTTTTTAGTGCAGACCTCCATAGTACATACATTTATAAAATTTCTTCATTCTTCACAATGATTGATATATATATATATATATCATTAGTGAATATCCATATCTACCATTTCCTACATCAAATGTATCTACCCTTAATGGTTACTTCTTCCCCATGATAGTATATCTACCATTCCAAAATGTTACTACAAAGATGGTATCAGACATGACAGCTTAAATGGAAACGTATCAGGGCATACAACCTCCACAATTCATCAATAGGCTCTAGTGTCTTCCTAAATATGGCTATGGTGCAAATCATTCTTTATAGGTAATTTCCAACTATTGTAGTGCAATGGAAGGGCAAAAACATAGATATTTTCATACATACTAATTGAAATGATCAATCCATTTTAATGTATATATATATTTTTTATTAGGTTTCGTGGATTTTAATTATTCTTATTAACTCCATGGAAGTCATATCAAGAACCTTAAGTCACCCATAACAATTTATATCTTCATCATTAGCATTGTTTTCTCATGATTGACCTTGTACCAGTTGGCCATGGCGGTTCTCTTCTTCTTTGGAGAGGTTTGTTTTTTTTCTACAGGCTGGAAGTAGAACATGTTGTGCTGCATTCAGTTGTAGTGGTCTTACCAAATTCTGGTCTATTGTTGTGGTCTTCCAAAATTCTGGTGAGCCAGTTGTAATACCCTTGGGCATGAAGGTGTTTTTCCATGACTGGGCAGCTGGAGCTAGGTTCATTCTCAGTTCCTACTTTTCAATCACCATTTAGATTTTCTACAACTGGAATTCAAGAAGATTATTCTTCTATGCAATATTTGATCACATGTGATCTCCAGACATCCTTAAAGGTCTCCTCATTCTATTATCATTTCATGGAGAGACGAACTCTCAACCTAGAGTGGCCTTCCTCGATGCTATTTATGGAATGGAGTGCATGAAGCGACCTTCCAAAATGGAAATCAAGGACGATGCTACTGTTGAAATCTAGATCTGTCCACATTTCATTGGGTGGTTCTTGATGATTTTATATTAAAGTTTGGGATTTTGATATCCAATACCATAACTCCTTCATTATGGTTGTTGGGAGTTCCATGATTGTATCTTTTTTTCCCTGTATTGTTTTCTTTTTTCTTTAATAAACTTCTATTTTCGCCATGGTGGATCCCGACATGTTTTATATAGTGACCCTATGATGACATGTAAATAAAGTAATAGAGTGTGGCATCAATGTTTTTCCGAGTTGTGGGGTATCATTTCCATGGAGGAACAGAACTCTTTCAATTATGATGAAAAATATATGTGATTGTTGAGTCCCACATCTATGTTCAGTATGTGGAGAGATAGTTTAAATTTAATTGCATATCATTTATTTCTCCGAACAATAATGTGAGTATGGGATCGCGATATACTAAAAAATAATTACATGGAGAATTCAGGCATGCAGGACCCATTCGGGACTTTTCCTAGTCACTTCATGAATTCCTCCCTATGTGGCATAAACATCCTTTCCACTCGACATGAATTCACCATTAAACAACGTGGTGATCCATCCAAATATGGGTTGGGTATGTGGCCACAAATTTTTAAGGCCTAGTTGAGCTATCCGGTATTTTTACCCTATAAAAACATCACAATAATAGTATCCTCAATCATAAATTAACAAATAAATCCTAATTTTTCTAAATGTAACATTATTTATCCATTTATCTCTATTTAAATTCCTTAATTGTAAATAAACATATATTAATAAATTTTTAATATGATATGTACATTCATTTAAATCTTTTTTAAATCCTTCTAAAATTTTTAAAAAATTTAATAAAATTATAAGTTTATAAAATACACCAACTCTTAACTTGTAATTTTCATCATGAATTAAATATCAAAGTTGATGATAAAGAGGAATACCATATTTTGAATTTATAAATCTCTATTAAATAAAAAATTATTGTCAATGTAATACAAAAATTTCAACTTCCACATAAAGTAGTATTTTAACATCTCATTATTAAATGAAACGATTAATAATATAATTTTATATTCTCCCATTTTAAAATGATGAAAACACTTCTTTCATTTAATTTTGTTTCTTAATTTATTATTTTCCAACACCCCATGTCATGATCTTCTACACTATAAATATTTTCTGCTCATTACTCACGATAAAAGTTAATGTAGGGTTGTGATATTATCATGAGTACATGATAATTATACATAGGCTTGTAAAGGAAATACTTTATCTACTCAGTAATGAAAAAAGTCACATGAAATCAACAAGTATTTTCAATCAAGGTTCTAATTTTTATGAGGATTATGTTTGTTAATTTTTAATTTTAAAATAAATAATTCTCAAAGAGGAAGCTATAAATATATTATAATGCATGATGTAAAAAAGAAATGTGAAATGAAAATATACCATCAATGAAACAACATTAGCTTTACAAGATATATGCATGATCATGATCAATCATAACTTGATGAATGTATTACTCCTTCTGAAATTTTAATCAATTTTTTATTCATTTTTCAAAATACCTATTTAATATATATATATATTGAATGTAAATATTATGATAAATATCACATCTATAACTTAACAATATATGATTAAAACCATAGGGTTAGTAATATAGAATTTTTCTTTTCCAATATTAGAACCCATTTTTTACTTTTCTATAATAATGGAAAAATATTTAAGTATAATGAATGAATTTAAAAATTTCTAAAAACCTAATAGAAAACCCCAAATTTTTTTAACAATGTAGTGAATCCTTTAACCATTACTTCCCTCCCCCCACACATCAACATTGAAATTCCAGTATTATTCTTAGAGGATTGTATGAATGGTTAAAAATATATTGAAATGTTTTGAATTCATGTCAAATTATTATATAGTCTCTTTGGGATAACGCAAATCAATGAAATAGTTTGTCTTAAGGTCCTAGTATTTTACAACTATTGTAATCAATTTAAATGTGGTATTGAATAATCATTTATTTATGAATTTCTAATGAAATTTCCAGAACGTAAAATTACCATAGATCACTCCAGAAATAACATGAAGATATAATAGAAAGTATTTCCTATATATATGCTTTCTAGAATAGATATATGATAATGTAAAATAACTCATGGGATGACTAACAATAATAAAAAATTCTAAATGAAATTCTTATATTAAAAAGTGTGAAAAATGGTTGGGAAATTACATTTACATAAATTAAATAATTCCCACAAATCATGAGTCATAATTTTAATATCCATTTTTCTCTTTAATAATTAAAATATGCATCTTATCCATGTGATATCATTATAATTTAAATCTAAAACATTGAATCCTATTTTTTTCCTGGGATATCATTTCTCCTACAATGGTCATGCTACGTTTAAAACCTATGATTGGGAATGTAATTTTTAGATTAACATACCAGTGGGACTTTATTAATAAAAACAGAATATAAGAATATAAAGGATTTTTTTTTTGAATAAGTAAATGAAGAATGAAAATTATTTTATCATGTATATATAGTCCTCCCTTCACCTCATTTAGGGGTGCATAATGACTTCCTTCATGATGGGTCTCTAAAATAACTCAAACCAATGGAAGAACCATTCTATTAAATCTCAAAGGACTGAGTAGAACATGTGACATTATTCTTTACCCTTAAATCAAAAAAAAACCAAAAGTATCCAGTTTCCTTCAAGAATAACATTTCATAAAATATCATTGTCTCAACCTATTCTCAGGAGATCAAATCAATAGATGTGATGTAGAAGATTTATCACCTCTACTGATTATTTAGGTAGATTCACGAGTAATATTTTAAGAAATTTTCCATTAATTGTAAATGAGTTTCCTATATAATATTTCTTGATCTGAATGGTACCAAATGTATATAAATGAATAACAATAATAGTTCATTCCCACTCAGAATAATGGTTACATGATAATAACAACAATATTGAGTTGTTGAAAATAACATGATATATAGGTTGATAGGACATATCTTTAATCATTGTTATTGGGAGACTATGTTTTTTCTCATTTTAAATTAAGAATATTTTAAAATACAAAATTTTGATTCGTAACTACTATTGTAACTATTAATTAATATCTTTTCTAGCACTCATCAAATCCAAATTCATCTTTTTTGATAGCCCAATATTATTGTAAATCCAACATCACTTGTAGATTATATGTTTTTTCATAAAATAACTTTTAGGGGGATCATAACTATGTGTTTGTTTATGTCTTTCAGTTATGTACATAATGTGTCTTAAATCCTTATACATCAATCCTTCGGGTAGGGTTTAACTATTTTTTATGCATCACATTAAATATCCTGGTTATGCACTTTAGCATGGAAATTTATATAAGGATAATAGCGTGTATATCTAATGTGATTCACACCATACATTTCAGTTATATAATCTATATTTCTATTGAAAAAATAAGTCCCCTGGTCACTAATTATTTCCATTGAAATATTAAACCTATAAATGATTTTTGACCTAAAAAAATTTCATACACTTTTGGCATCATTAGTCTCCGTATACTTTGATTCCACCAATTTAGAGACACAATAAACAAGTAAAATGAATGAATACCCAAAATAAATGAGAATGGGTGTCATAAAATCAATTCTCCACACATAAATGATATCCCAAGTCAATTGATTGGATTAAGTGGAATTTCATGCCTCTTTGAAATATTTCTAATAAAATAGATACATTTAATTTTTTTTTCTATATTCATTCTCAATATTAAATAAGGTTAGCCTACAAATTCCATATCTCAAAGAATAATTCAATTATTATTTATGTTACCAAGGGTCCCCCACAAAAAATTTAAAAAAAAAATTCAAATACAAAATATATTTCATTTTCTGTTAGCCAGTAAATAATAAAATGATCATTATAATTCTTTCAAAGAAATCATTCCTCCTAGATATAAATTCTATATTCAGCGTTGAGTATTTGATTTTTACGAGTTTATGTGAGATGATACCTGATATGTGTCAAAATAATTTACAATATTGGAATACCATGATATGTCACCTTTCAATATTTAGGGTTTTTTTCTAGATATGTGATCATTATGTGGGTTCAGTTTTAGAATTTATATTTCAACAGTGTTTGAAAGTCTGCTAAGGTGATCCTTAATATTATTTTTATCTATTTCTGGTTCTTGATCAATAGATTTAATTCTACCAGGAGTAATATCACATAGACAAACATGTCTTTGAATTTACCATCTTTATTATGTACACGTGTTCTGCATGATCAAAAAATAAAACCAATTTAGTTATTTATAAATAATATTTAAATTTATCTAATGAAGAAAGAAAAAATATAGAATTATTTTTTTTCATTTTTTTTAATTTAACTTAGTTGAATCTATGTATATTGAGGAATATGTTATGGCTTGTTCCCTATATTCAATTATTTTGGAATGTACTACTTCTAAATCTTGGTTTGATGCATTATAAAGTAGTTTAAGTGGGGGATTAGAATTTAATGTTTCCATAATTAGTGGGGTAGTTTCTTTCATATAAATAAAATATTATTTTCTCCAAAAAACATTACTAAAATCAAATTTATTTTTATTTGAAAGAAATATAAAAATATGAATATCAATATTACCGAATTATTGGATGAACCTTTTATATAATTAGACCTATCCCACGAATGATCTAATATTTTTCAGAAAATTTGTATATCACAGTTAATTGATCACTTTAACCTAAGATCCATATACCTATATAACTTTTCATGAAATTATATGACCTATAGATATTCTCTTTTCATTCATAATGTCACACTTATCAAAGTATAAAACAATATGCATCTCAATGAATGTTCTCTTGAATTTTTCTATATTTCCAAATAAATGATCAGTTGAATTACCAAAAAAGTGAATTTGTCGAGAGATACCTCTAGGTTGTCCTCAGTATGATATTTTAATAAACATACCATAAATTAATAAAATTCACCTTGGGAATTTCATAACCCAAAATTCACCCTCTCGTCAGAAAATTTCCTAATATTATATGTTAATGTTATATTCCATTCGTCTTAGGGCATAATTGGTAACCAAAAATATCCAAAAAATTAATCCAGGAAACAATAATATGTCATTAATTATAAAATTTGAAGTATTTTTCAAGATAATGGGATGAAAAGTTTTAATTTTCTTTTAAATTGATTTACATTTTTATATTCAATGCATACTCTCCAACTATTCTGAGGTCTGATGAGAATTAATTCATTAATATCATTTATTGTAATTGGGAAACCAATTTCCTAAGGAACTTAATGGTTGGGACTAACCATATATGTGTTAGAAAGTGGATTAATAATATTCCATATTATAATATTATCAATTTATTTATTAACTACCTCCATAATGGTAGGATTTAGCATCATTTGGGGCAATCTAACAGGTCAGGAATCCCCCTCATATAATATTGTATTGGACTTATCCTTAAAGTTAATTTCAATAGGGTATCATAGGCTCTACCCTATTACTAGTATTTTTCCTTTTCAATGTACAACTAATGATTTTAATTTATATTTAAATACATTTTTAGATATTATTACTATGAATATATATAATTCAATTATCTACACATCTTTCACATCACATGGGATATTTTTCAGTTCAATATTAGAGTGTTTCTTTAGTAATGAGGTTGGATTCCAATTTCCAACTCCTAAAGATTGAATTTACATTATAAAGGGAATCATTTTAGCCTTGTAAAATAAATTTCCAAAGAAACTAGAAGTAATTTATTCATTAAACATACATACATAATTTCAATATTTTTGATTATTCAATTTTAACTTTTTATTTTATAAAAAATTGATTACTAAGGTGATGAATTCTTGGATCATAACGGAGTCTTCATTGAGATCAATAAATTCTTCTTGACTGATTTTATTATAGGGGTGATTTCATAATGTATTCTTATTAGTTTTAAGGATGCTCAGGTTCATCGTGCAATCTATTATATCAATTTAATTTGTTCGTTTAGGTGCATTGATGATGATTTTTTATTTTGTCATGAATGGTCTTCCCACTATGATGGGTCAGTTGACGGATTCATTGTCTACATTCATGGTGAAAACATAAATGATTACAAGATAATTTAGTCCTTATACACCCATTATAACATCCCATTAGAAATCAAGATTGAAAAACCATCGAACTATTTTCTATTTGGAAAACCACAATTCTGGTATTTAATTAATCTATTTTTAATGATGAAAATACATAATGATAAATAACATTATTAGAGGATCCAACATCACATAGTTAATTAAAAAATTTTAAATAACCAATAGTATACGGATGTTCAAAAATGCCCTTGGATCTTTTTTTTGCAGTGGTCGTGTGATCTTTGATGAGACACACCAACTGAGGATTATTCTACCATTCCCTTAAATCCTATTATTTTTACTAATTTCTTTTTGAAATTTCATGTAATTGGGAATTTTATTGGAAGGATTCCAATATAGGTATTTCAACTTCACCATTTTCAAATTTCTAATGGGCCACTCTTTGTAAGTGTTCTTCCTGTATCATATTTAATTTTATAAACATAGAATGGATTGGATATGGAATAAATTTATCTCCACTTTTCTGATTTTGTAATAGAGATTCATATCCTTATTCAAATATTCCATTGAAATATTATTCCTTCTTTAACTCTTCTTCTTTAGGTTGAGGGGACTATTCTTCAAGAGTATTTAATGACTTTTAATACACAAATTATTCCAGTTCATCTTGAAATTATATGGGATTATGTGTCTAAACATCCATTCCACTCCTTATGGTAATCATGATAAAAGAATACATTGGGTTTATGATTTTCGTGGTTGGTATATTTGTAGGGATTTCAAATATCATGTCTATAAGAATCTCAAATATATTTGAAAAATCCAGAGTTGTATTTTTCATCTTCTCAAAAACCATTTGACGGCTTCATTATTCTAGCATTGAACTATGTAAGGGTTTTCCATATGATCCTTTATAGAAAATGGGTGGTTGATAATATTATTATTGATATTGTTTCTTATATTATTTTTGCAAAGGGTGTTGTTTTTATATTTTCTATATTTAGGGGGGATGATTTTGTTATTGGATTAGAAAGGGAGGTGTATTCTTATTTTTTTGAAATATATATCCTTTTTTGAATTTTACTTATTCGTAGGGATAATTTTGTTGAAATTTACTTTGTTTTAATGTATATTCACAACTATATATACCCTATATATCAACACATTGATCGGTGAAATGATAGGGTGATGAAGAAAAAAATATACTTATGGTGGGGTAGGTTGTTCATTCAGTTGTTTCAAAACCATCTATCCAAATCGATGTGTTAATTATTGATATTTTGTTAACAAAAATGTAATGGGGTTTAAGTACATACCTAGTGAATAAAGATTTTATATATACCTATGGTTCTAAACTATTGGATTTTTCCCTATTTTCCCAATCAGGATCCATGTTTAAGTTGGATATTTGTTAAAATAAATGATTATCAAGATGATACATCTAATTGGTTCCTCCCTATTTCTAGTATTCTATTGTAAAGTAAGAAAATAATATTTTTTTCCTCCACTACTTGATTAGGGAATTATTCAAATATTTTCTTTAATTATTCCTAGAAATCATAGAGGGTCTCACCATTATCTCATCAAATGGAATTTATTTCCTTCCATATTTAAATGCTCAAGGAGGTTGAGAATATTATTTTAATGGAACTTATATATATATCATCCCATTCATGAATCTGTTTACATTTAAGATTGTAAAAAATCATTTTGGAAGCTTTACCAAGTGTAAAATGGAATTCCATCCACTTGAATTACTACTCCTTTACTCTTCTCAGCTTTAAGCTTGAACATACATACCCAATTTATTGAATATGTGTGTTAGGATACATTCATTCAAGGGCGAGAAATTTTTTTTGAATAGAAATATTATGAACTAGTATATTAGTTTCATTTTCTTAATAACCCATATATAACCGATTTTCATTTGTTAGGAATATTTTGGGGCACAAAAGTCCCTCAAAGATACTAGTGTGTTAATTGACATATTAGTTGGATTGGAGGGATCACAGTATGTTTCACTCGATTTATATAAATTTATTTCTTAATTCTCATTTAGTTTTATTATTCTATTTTTAATGGTTCTAATTATCTTTGTAATACTAATAAATAATCCTTCATTATGTTTTGAAGTAATGAAAGTAACATGTTAGAATATCACTCACTACATGGCAAGGATGTCATGTTTTGATAAACACATTCCATGGTTTATGAAAAAATATATCCAAATAACATAAGGGATATATAATTACAATTATCGAAATCCATCCCTAAGGAGTAGTTCATTGATCATGTTTTCATAATGTAAAAAGAAAATAATATGACTTAGAACAGTAAGACTATTAAAATTAGAAACATGTATTTTGAAAATCAAATGAGATATATGTGGTGCAATTTAGGTATGATTACCTATTTCGAATGATATAAATGTCCATTGAAATTAATATGATATTTTTATTAATTGATTTAATGAAAATAATAAAATTATTTTTTACACTTTCATCATTGATCATCATTGATGTTAATTAAAATAATCCATATAATTTCATGGAATTGATTATTTTTCTTCCAACATGTTATAGAAAAAATGATTTATATTGGAATTTTTTAAGAAATTGAAAATATCATATTAAAATAACAAAATATTCAAATTAAACCACTATTTTATGTTAATGTCTAGAGTAATCACTAAACACTCATCTCTATGACTCTTGATCAACTAATCAGTTTAATATAATACTTAATAAAGGGAGAAAATTATTCTTTAATAATTTAAATAGTAAAAAACAAACAATTAAATATAAAAAATATCACATTCGTAAAAAAATATTACATTTTTAATGGAAAACATTTAAATAAAGAAAATGAATAAACGTTTTTAGAGAAACTGAACTAAACTCAAGAATCACAATATTGGGTCATCTCCACTTCACCCCACTACATATGTATTCTACCCCTTCATTAGAGAAGAAGTAATGGGATTATAATTTGCAGACTACATGATAAAAACTGATAAAAAATAATTAAAAAGGAAAATTACTACATTAGCAATGATTGTACTCTATTTAGATCCTTCAATCCCCCATTATTCGCTAGTAACATCCTATTTTTTATTGAAGGGGAGTCTTTTTCTCAATTAAAGTTCCCAATATATTTTTATTTGTATTTGGTCAGAGTTAAATTTTTATTTTATCCTTGTATTATTTTTTATTTTTTATTTTTGAATTCAATCTCCCAAGATATCATGTATTCCATGAATAGAATGTGGACCCACACTGTATATGGGATATATATACTCATGATGTAGAAAATTACCATATCACTAAATTATTCATATTTATCCTCCCCATTAACTTTATATATAGATTACAATATTTCCATGTGATTTCCAATTTTTTATTGAGGGTTTCAAAAAAAAAAATCCATCATGTATCATGTCTCCATTTTTCATGGAACTCTATGTATTCATTTATTCTATTCAATATTTGAAACCACCTTGTCCTCAAATTTTAGATTGATATTACTAGCAGTGGTGAATCGAGTGATATAGTTCCCCAATAATGAAGCAATATCCACTATTGGAGACCATATCTCACACTTTTTGGATCACTATGGTATCTCATGCACTTATATATATAGTAAAGATGACTTGTCTACCTCTTTGTGGTGGGTATGCAATTACTGGTAGAACCATTGACATTATCTCTACACGGTACCTATATGTGTAGCTCATCATGATTCCAGATCATACTAATGGTATCTTCATAGTTCAGACCTCCAAATTACATTGGTTTATAAGATTCATTCACTCATTACTATTGTGGATCATTATCTACCATTAGTGATTCTCCACATCAACCTGATCCATTATCAATGGTAACTCCAATAAATGGTAACTAGTCCTCCGGAGTAGTGTATCTACCATTTTTCAGTGATATTGTAATGATAGTATGACACCATGATGGGCCTAATGGTAGAACATTAGTGCATAATTCCTCTATAATTCCACAAATTGGCTTATGTGTCGTTCCACATTAAGGATACGAGACAACTCATTCTACATTGGGAAGTGTTAACTACTATGGTAAAACAATGTTGCAATGGAATTGGTGTGTGAATACCGCCTTACTAAAAATGATCCTGACATTATTATGGAAAAATCACGATCACATTCACTTGAATACATTTTCTTCCATCGATTGTATCCATGGAAGTTATCTCAAGATCCTGATGTCATCCTGAGAGGTTTTGGATTTTGACAGTAACATTTTGGTAGGAGCCCATGTTTTTGTAGGGGACCCATAGTGGTACCTGTTGTGTTTCAGGTAGTGACCCTAGAAAGTTGGGATGTAGATAGTTGTGGAGATGTGTGTCTTAGGCACTGTGCAGTAGACCAGTGGATGAACAACACTATTTCAGTTATGATGACTAGTAATCACACAAGTCGATTCCAACGTCAATATTCACTATGGTGGAGCTCTAGTATAAATAAAATCATTTTACTTCTTTGGATCAAAATACTTATATGGTGTTAGGTCCGTACTACAATGCAATCATATTACATGGGTCGTGAATGCACATGGAACCCATATGAACTATAGACCACATGACACATGGGTTCCACCCAATACAAAAATTAATCCATTTCCCATTGATGGGGCTTCAACTTAGAGATTCTTGGTTGTACAAGCCACTACATCATGGCTATGCGGCCTCTTTCCCCATTGGTTTAAGTCCTTGTCGAGTGGGACCATATTTGTTTCCTACAAAACATCCCACAATTAGTAACCTTCATCATATTTTCATTCAAAAATTATACAATTTTTTGAATTATTTATTTCTAATTACAAATTATTTTTTAAAATACCTAATTATGTTGAAATATTTTCTAAATTCTATATAAAATCATTATAATATGTATTAAATGTTTCATTAAATTCTAGGTACTTCACTTACCTCAATAGACCATAATCCCAGCAATAAAATCTACATAAAAAAGATAAAATTCTTATGAATTTTTATTCTCCAATTGGCCATATTGACTATGAGAAACCCTTTCTAAATAGTCCATTATCCTTGTGAGTAGAAAAATAATATCTCATGTTAATTTACTGTGTAAAATAAATGGTAGGGTCTACCCAAGCATAATCTCCAACCAGTTTATTATTTTCACGACATTCACAATGCATTCAACTTTATCACATGATATTGAACTACATTAAACTATCCTATCATAGAACGTTAAACTCTGAAACATGAAATATATGGACATTTATTCTTCATAAATAGATATGTTGGACACCACTATTTTGTTCATTCCAAATACCCCATATGCTATGGATTCATAAAAATTAAAGGTACTTCACATTGTAATGAATTAATGATATTAAAAGAAACAACATTGATTATTGATACACAACATAAAAAGCTATTTTGTTTTCCATTAAGTGGAACCAAACTACATTAGTTATAATTACCCTCACAAGGAAAGATAAAAATCACCTTTCTTTTCCATGATACCCAATTTTCAATAACTACCACCTCTCTAGAGTGAAAAAAGTTATATAGTTCCCAGTTATGCATCATTTAAACATAACATATCATAATGATAAAGAAACAATGGGTAACACATGAAATGTACAAATGATTGAATTCATTCATATTGATGGTTGATCACATGCATGATGGTAATAGGTAATAATACATGGAATGTGGTGACACCATGTTTTGCCCCAAATGAATCACTAAAAATTACATAGCATTTATGTAAGGTAGGGTTAGAATATGTGTTCACCGCTATTGTAAATTATGTAATCCCTTTTAAGCAGTAAATCACATTGGAAGTAAATGTGTGGTTTTTAATGTTTTCATGGGTTATCCCACACGACACACCAATGTTTTTGTGACGTGTTCATTGTATAATAAAACCCCTTTAAGAGATGTTTTATTTATTGTTACATTTCATGTTAATATGATATGTAGATAGGGACATAGTAACATTTTGATGAGATTATCGTGCTTAATTTTTGTGTTTCAACTCATTCATCTCATTAGGAACACATAAAAATGTGTTTTATCAACCACAGTATCTAGAATTAAAATACATAACCAAAAAATAGAAAACTGATGAATGAAATTTATTAAGGTAATTATAAGAAATATTAAATTAAATTTTGACTAATCTGATACTATTTGATGGTTCTAGTGGTGTAGAAGAAGCTTCACAAAGGTTACTACATTGTGGTTTTATTGGTATAAATATATAATATCCATATAACATGATCAACACACTAAATATTCTCTATAGATTATCATAAATAATTTATTTAATAGTAAATTTAAATTATAAAATAACTCATATTCTTTAATATAATTGATAAAATTACACCTTTTCTTAGGTTTTGTTATCATTGAACTAGAGGATCAAAGAGAGGATTCCTTTGGAAAAATCCATTAGTGGAAATTGACTCTATAACCAATGTTCGTGTTATTCCGAGTGATAGCATGGTGGAACTATATCATTCACACCATTCATTTTAAATCAAAAAAGAAACATATACTATTATATATATATATTCCAGAGTGGGATGATGAACATTTTTTTCTTTTGAGGGATTGAAAGAATTACATAGATTTCTTCAATTGTTTCAACAACTCTACACATAAAAATGGATATAATATAAAATATATATAGGGTTAAATAACAATAATTGTAGAAGGGTCCTTATAAATTATTTAAACTATGGTATTCCCCTTGTTAATAATTGTTTTTATTTTGATCATTATATACTAAAATATGAATTTATTATAATATAAATTCTTAAATGTATAAATTATTATTCATTTAAATTATATAAATTAAAATATATCTTTTTTATCCAAACACCAAAATCAAACCATATCAACCCATTTAGTTTAAAGAAACATTGAATAATAAAATATCAATTCCATATAATATAAAAAATATAAAATTCAATAGATATGAAAATAAATATTTTTTTTAATAATCACATAACAATAAAATTTTATTTTAAAATACTCATGAAACAAGTGAGTAAATAAATATCTATTTATTAAATTTTGAATAATCAATCAAGTGATTAAATTCAACTCATAAATAATAAATTTAAACTTCTATTGATGGAATGTATGAATAAATTTATTTAAATAAACATTATTCCCCAGTAAGAGAATAAATATATTTTTTAATATTATATTCAATGGATGTTAATTAGAATATTGATACACTTTGTGTGTGATATTGAGGCCCCGTTCTCAATGTAAAAAAGGTGAACCTACAAAATGTCCATGATTTTCATATAGTAACACATCATCCACCCCATAGAGAAAGAAGCTAATGTGGTAAGTAATATAGCCTTCCATTGAATTCATTGTGTAATACCATCTATTTATCTACATGTATCTCATAAGTAATGATGGATTCTTTTTTGTCACCATATTTGCTTCATTTTTATTAATTTAAATTCATAAATGTAATTTTCTTTAAATTACCATGGATATGGATTTTTTCAAAAATCTATCTGTAATTAAAAGGTATATAAATAACTTTTTTCACTAATATAGAATGGTAGAATCATTATTTTACTTATTTAATTCATATTGTATCACTTATGGAACACACAAAATTTGCTACCTCACTATTCTATTTTTCCTTCTTGATTTTTATCCATATATCTGCATACACAATTCATGAAATACATTAAAAATATTTTCAATTTCAATGATCAATACACAGATTCAATGATAAGTATATGCAAGGGCACATAAAAAATGTGGAATTACTATTTTTGTTCTTGTCATCATAACATCAATTTCTTGGAAGTGACCATTAATGAACATTTTGAAAATAATACCTAATGTGTTACGAGACTCCAACACTTAATATTAAAATATCATCAATGTTACATTAAATAGATCTTATCTATACCATATGATATATTGAAGAATATAACCATAGAAAATATGGGTTCACATTAATGTGAAGAAATTCTATAATCTATCAATGCGATGAATATTCCTAAGAAATTATTACATTAGTTTAGAGAAAATAAAAACCATTATGTGATAATATAATATATTTATATTCTTTCAATCTAAAATAAAATGAATTTTGGTTTTAGGGAACCAACTAGAGAAATTATCTCAATCAAACAAGCTCAAATCTTTAATTAGACATTTCCACCAAAAGTTGAATCTGTATAAATTTTATTCATTATTTGGAAATCCATTTATCCAATACATCTATTAAACATTAGACATTGAAAACATCAATATTGTATTATAGATCTCTTAAATTCATAAATATATAAAATAAATTACCAATTTGAACAAATACACCTTATTTTTATTACTGAAAATTATCTTTTTATTTACAAAAAAAGTGGGAAGACCAAAATCAAGGGGGACATAAGTGGAAAGAAAAAAATACATTTTCTCTTAATAGTTTTATTGATATCACACATAAACTTATCGATACCCTATGTATCATTGATGTTATGAACCACCCATGGAATGATTCATCAAATCAAACCCAACGACACTCCACCACAAATATGATATCTAAGTTCTACCACAAAATATTTCACTCTGACATAAATTAATAGGTGGGATTATTGTCTTCATTCCATTACCTTGTATATTTTCTCCAAAATGACCCAAAACACAGTGGAAAAGTTCACACTACATGCATTAACCTCATCACTATTCTACCATTCTCTCGGAAACTAAGTCTCTAAGATGCTTATGGTTGAATCCCTATACCCTTCCACAACCATACATTGACCAAGAAAACTTTGAACACCTAATTCTTAATTTCCACTGAAAATAGGCTTCAAAAAGATTATTTCATTAGAGAGGAACAACACCAACTATGAGATACCAGTAGAATGTCTTTCATAGGAACATTATCATCATTATAACCAGATTTATTTCTAAAACAATATAGTAAGAAGTTCATATTTGATGATATATTATTGAAAAAATGATTCAATTCCAACTCATCATTAACATTAAATACATCAATTAACTCTTAAATGTATCTACCATTAAAAAAATAATATGATGATACTAAAAAAACATCCTTTCGGGATCATCGTTAAATATGATATTTTCACAAGCGATCCTTAAATTTTGGTGTGTAATTATGTGAAATAATTCAAGGAACATAGATTCTTTCCAAAAAAAATTTTATAACTAGACGAATAAGCAATAAAAATGGTTCCCCTACCTAGTTATCCTTCTAGTACTTAATCTCTTCACATACCACCACACAAAGAATAGTTCATTCCAATTTATTCAATTGGTCTGTTATTAACCTTGCATGGCTTGATATTATAC
Source organism: Viscum album (assembly GCA_963277665.1). Lineage (NCBI taxonomy): Eukaryota > Viridiplantae > Streptophyta > Magnoliopsida > Santalales > Viscaceae > Viscum > Viscum album. Next base: position 1,555,181,995 of record OY728146.1, on the reverse strand, counting down.
TAGAATAATATTCAAACTCATTCAACTTCAAACCACACATGTTTCTCATAAAACTCACCCATATTATTTTCTATTTGATAATCTCCCATCCCATTGTATCTTACTTGGATTTAATGGGAACTGAAATATATTGGAGGTTAATTGATGATTCACTATTCACTGTCACATTCTCCTCAAAGATTCCTAGTGGAATACATCATTTTGTTACGCATCTCATTTGATTATTTTGAAGGTATTTTAAGTCATTGAAATGTCCCTTTTGGTATATTAACTATCAAAAAGGCATTCATTGTAATAGAAGAAATGTCTCTATTTCCGAATGTGATTCTCTATCCAAAAAATAGAAACCAATTTTTATTGTAAAAAATGTGGCCTAGGATTTTATTTAGAATGTATTTTAAGAGTAATTTCTTGATTATTCTATTAAAAATGGTGTCACACAAATACTGCATTACAAGAGGGAGACTTTGAGAGCCCACAATTTTATTGATCATCATACCAAAATGATCTTAGCAGTTGCCAACAATGTAAACAATAATATTCCATTGATTATGTCACGACCCACCCTCGGGGCCCGTGCCGTGACTACCCCAAGCCCGCCTTCCATAGGCCAGGGGCTAGCGACTAGCACCAAGGCGTAAAATCCCAGTAAAAAGGGAAGGCATTGCCTTAATAAAGTAAACAAGCACCTCAGAGTAACAAGCGGAAGTAAAGCAGTACACAAAACTAGAGAAACTGTGCTGAAGTAAAGGGGCCGGAAATACAAGCCCAGCTGTAATGTAAAGTACAACTCGAAAGGGAAAACAGCAACTGAAAGTACAAGCTGTAACGCCCCGACCCCAGCTACCCAGAGTCGGTGCATTACTTTGTAACATTGGCATGATCCCAAAAGATCAAGTCTCGAAAGACCGATTAGTTTAGTAGCCTTGGAACACTAGATACATTCATAAGTATTTCATTACATCAAAATTAAACAAACTACAAAAAAACATGGTCTTCATAGTCCACACTCATATCTTCACTGATTATTCTTGCAAGTCAGTCATAAAATACTTCTTCACAACCTGGAAAATTTTTAAACATTGAAAGGGGTGAGCTCAAATGCTCAGTAAGGATAACAATAATGCGGAAGCTTTCATAAATAAACATTAACATTTAAGGCAATGTATAACTAAAACAAAAGCCTCTTAAACATGAACTTCAACATAATATGGCAAAAGTAAAATGAGATAATGCCATTTACTTCTTCACATGGATATTCTACTGGTCGAATAATCACATGTAATATCAATAACCACTTTCATAATGAGGGAATGTATAATGCCGGACATTCTGAAACATTTTGTCAAGGCCTCGGCCAAGACATCTAAAATGATTAAGGCCTCGGCCAAAACCATAAATCAAATTGGGAAAGGGCCTCGGCCAATTCCACGTCTAGTTGTCTCATGAGACCTGCCGATGCATCGAGGAGCTATAGCGGGCTCCACCCGTCACTTATTAAGTCCAATACATTCCTCATATGAATAGGTTTAAACATATCATAAACCATAACATAATCGTATCACATAAAACATGCATAAAGGAAACATAACATTTCCACATTTCAATCACAAGATATCAATACAACACATTGATAAAAACTCTTTCAAAACCATTTTCAATACCAAAATAAAAGAAATTTAAAACTTTGTATTTATTTTTCATTAAAAAAAAAGATGGCTTTTAGAGGAAGCCGAAACTCAAATAGTGGTCACGGCGGTGGAGAAGTCGTTGTCGCCGCATAAGTACGGAAAGAAAAACATTCCCTTTTGTCGTTTAGCAAAACACTTCGTATAAAAAAGATTCCTTTTGAATAAACGTAAAAGTCAAAGGGGTTTATACACCGTATAAAAGAAAGTTGTGTATAAAATAAAATATGCCTCAACGAAAGGAGATTGAGACGAAGTCCCATACAAAGATCATTTTTAAAATAAAATAGATATATTATGTGTATTCACTATAGGTACACATAAATAACATAAAAATACAAAATAGGACATAATAATATCATGACATAATTTGAAAGTAGGAGATTAACCCAAAGAATGGAAGTTGGGTTAAGAAGATCCCTTACCTCGTGTCTGACTTGACTCAACCGTTCTTTAACCTCCTGAATAATAAAATAGAGTTAATATATACCTTATTAAGAACCATTTTCAACTTCATTATCCTTATTATATCACTTATTACAATGATATGAACATTATGTAATTATTTAAGTTAATAATGTTCATTTTGTCGGTATTTGGTTCTTAAGTCAAAAATAGGCTTCTTACACTTACATGTTGTTAATTTGGTCAAAGGTTCATTATATCCAGAATGGTATTCATGATGTAGATATCATATATGTCATATATATCCAGTACATACATTCATTTATAATATTACATCACATTTAGAGGTAAGAAATGAAATGCACCGTTCATGGAGACGGTAAGCCGTACGTACGCATGAACGCTACTTCCATTTCTATTTCATATTTTCTGGAATGGAATCATAATGATATGAGAGTATATTATAATTCCAGTATAATAACATATATAATATCATTAACTTTATCCTTCACACATCCCACATATGGTATTAACGAATCAAATCACTTTCAGGGGGCGGTAGTCCGCGCTTCCTAAAATGAAGATATCGTGTTTTACCCATAATGGAAACCATAAAGGTATGCCCAAAATGAAAAAAAAACAGAAGCTTAAGGAAAACATAAACATATTATATATCATATATAAAAATAGTGACATCATAATGGCCACCTTTGAAGGTGTTAAATGAGTGTTGAACAATCATCGTTTCGGGAGGCAGAATTTCGCCATCCACGGAAACCTTATGTTCTTTAACCATTTGATGTAGTTGTGTGGAAGTGTAGCTCAAATAAATCTTATAACAACATCCTAGTATATTTAAGATACTGGTGTTGTTACAAAAGAAGTAAATAAAAAGAGTTTAGGGGGTTGGAGAAGCAAAATAAAACAAAAGAACATGAGAGAATGAATTACCTTAAAAAGTGTAACTCCTTTTGAGTTGAGCCTAAAGGCTTCCTTTGAAAGGATTCTGCCCAAAGGGAATCCTCTAGGATGAGGAGAGGGATGTGGAGAGAGCAAATGGGAAGGGTTTGGCCGAGCCAATGGCTTGAAGAGTGTGTGAAATGAGGTAGAGGTGGGGGCCTTTTATAAGAGGAGAGGAGGGGCACTTTTGGAAAGTAAAGGAACATTACATTATTTGAAAATGTGTTTCGGTTTTAAAAGGTCCCACATTGATAGAATTCGTGGATAAGGTGATAAGGCATCGAAATCCACTCATCCAATTGGTTTTGGCCATGTGTAGTTCATAGATTTTATATTATCTTTCCATTTTATTTAAATCGTCAAATAATGATGTCATCGCTGCATCATTATTATGTCATAAATAATTAAATTTATTTAAGGTCTAAAAATTATAAAAAAAATACTATGATATAGGAAATCTTTTTATCTTTCCAATGACTATTTATAATCAAAATTTGGACTTGTGTAACCCTACTTAAAAATTGTTTTAGTAAAACACTTTATGTTAGTGTCATTTTCACTTTAACATTAAATAAAAAGTAATTTATGTTATTTCCCAACAAAAGTGGATCCATGGGGTCCCCAAGTTAGGCCATGGCTTGTCTTGGTCGGCCATGACACAACCAATGAGGTTGGGACATGTGTCTAGGTCATTTAATATTATTAAAGTATTATTTATACCTTAAACTACCCTAATTACCACTAATCGCGATTAAGAACTTAATAAGTTACTATTCACCAAAAAAATTATTTTTATCCCATTGAACCACATTTTACTTCTTAATGACAACCATGTATGTCGGATTTTTGAAAATCAAATCACAGAAGTGGTAATATTTCATTTAAACGAAAAATCAGTTATTTAACAACCACTTAGTGGTTTCACTATTCATCAAAAATTGAAGTTTTTCAGAATAAGGCCAAAATTTCACCCTAAGCTATAATTGATATTCCGAATTGAAAAATGATGTCTATTTTACAAAATTCCAAACATATAAGTTGCATTAATTAATTTTATAATTAATTCCCGCTGTTACGACAAATAGCGTGTTTTCAAGAAACAATTTATATAAAAAGATTGGCAATTGTTTATGTCCAATTTCAATGTTAAATTAATTCTAATGACCACCATTGGATAAAATGGTAAAAATATATTCCAATTATAATTTAAAACCACTAAATAGTATAATTTATCACTATTAATTATTTTTATTAAAAAAGTTGTTTTTAAGTATTTTTCACTATTCATAAAAATTTGGAAGTTCTCAGAAAATTACAAAAAATTCAACATAGGCTAATTTCAATATTAGGTATACAAAAATGAAGTCCATTTTGAAATATAATATTTCTATAATTTTAAAAAGTGGTTATTACTATTCATAACGGCTACTTTGATTAGTCACGGTGTTTTAGAACTCGAACTTGCGTACAATGCAAGCTATTGCATTATTGAAAGAGAGGCGTATCGTGGAAGCTCGGGGTGTTACATTCTCCCCTCCTTCAATAAATTGCGTCCTCGCAATTTGATATTTTTCTTTGAAAATAAAATGTTGAAAAGAGAAAATACCTTTGTGGAAAACCCACATCGGAAATAAGGTTAATAAAATTTAGCCTTAATAAGAGGGAAATGAAAATAAGAAAGTCACCACCAAATTATGATCTCGATAAGGAGAACATTGGTGGCAATTAGAGACATATATTTGGAGGAAAAACGTAAATATTTGTAGGGAGTGATTGAGGTCATCAATCACAATCAACTGTCAAATTGAGGGCCTCAAAGCCTTCAATCTATGTTGATTTAAAATATCATCAGTTCAACAAGACATATTGTATTAGGATAACACATTTTTTTTTTTAATATACCTTTACTAAAGTTTAAGAATTAATTTATTCATCGAATAAGAGATAGGTATATATATATTTATGCTTGACAATTAGAGTTTCAACCTCCAATAGAACTCAAAAATATTATACTTATCCTAATTGTATAAGGTTCCAAATGTTAACACATACCATTTAGATTAGTGAAATTATTTTGTAATAGCCAGGGAATTCCTGTAGGCTAGTGGTAGGAAATAAAGGCTTGTCGCACTATGGTTGTGGGTTCGATTCCTGCAGCTTTGTCCGACGCGACGGGTTATGCCCCACCCTGCAGGTTGTCCTTTTTCTAAAAATATAGTATTATAGTACTCCAAAAATAATCTTCATAAATTTTTTTAGCCTTAAACAATACTATCCAAAGTTCAACTTAATCCATTCCAACCTTAATAGTTATCCAAAATACCTCCGTCCAGACTTTCTCTAAAAGGTCTCTAAATTCCAAAATCAATTGTAACATCAGATTCCCAAAACAAAGAAAAGTTTCTCTTATTGTCACATACTAAAAATATGATTACCTTAATCATATTAAAGCCTTACTGAAATCAAAAAGTACTGCAGTACAATCCTTATATATATATCACATTATTCTAATAACCAGAATATAATCCATGAGTCCAAAAGCACCAATACATTAGTTATTCTGCTTCAACTGTAGTAATAGCATAAGATTGTCCTTGATCCCTTGGCCTTTTCTGAGGTAAGTTTCCATGACGCTTAGGACATTCATTTGCATAATGACCCATTTCTCTACAATTGTAGCATTCAACTTTGACAGCCTCTTTCTTTCCCTTGCAATCACGTGCCTGGTGACCTTTTTCTCCACATTTATAACAGACTCCCATTCCTTTTAGGCAAGTACCAGGGTGATTCTTCCCACAATTATCACATAATGGAAAATCCTTCTTTCCCTTTTTCCCTTTATCTGTCTCTTGTTCCACCGTTCTCTTCTTCTCTTACTTTACTTTGTTGTCATAAGACTTAGAGAATTCCTTTTCTGTCTTGATAGCACACGAGACAATATCTTCGTATGATGAGAAGGATTGTGATACCAAAGCTCGACGGAGAAATGGTTTTAACCCATCAAAGAAACGATCAATATTACTCCTTGGGTTACGTATATAATCGGCAGCATGCCTCGCTAACCTTGTAAAGTTAGCCTCATACTTTGCGACATTCTCATCCTCCTTCTGCCTCAAACTCAGAAATTGCCTTTCCATATCTGCTCGATGGTCACGAGGAAAGTATTTTTCTAAGAAAATATCTTTGAACTCCCTCCATTCCATATTCAATACGTCATCATCTTCCTTTGTGTTTTGAATCAGTGACCACCACTGATCGGCATCTCCAGTGAGGCGGTAAACTGCCATGACAACCTTCTCCCTTTCACTACTCCCCAAGGCATGGAATATTTTCTCTAAGGAATTTATCCATTGCTCAGCTACTATAGGATTTGTACTCCCATTGAAGGTTGGTGGTTGTTGCCTCATGAAACGGTCTAGCATTGATCCTCCACGTTGCGGATCAGGGTGCTCCATACGAGTAAGGTTGTTATTCATAACCTGCGTGAGTTGTCCCAGTATGGTAATAAGTTGATCAGCACCAGTTGTATCTTCAGGTCCACAATAATTATCTTGAGCAGGAGGGCAATCCCTACACGGAGTTCGTGCATTGATACAGTTTCCATTCCTTCTACTAGGCGCCATTTCTAAACAATGGCATAAACTAGATTAGTTTATGAATCAAAATACATAATTCCATACTTGTAAAATACTTAACATAAATTGAACTATTTATGGATATAATCCATAATCATAAAAAGGTTTTATTTGAGGAAGTATATACTCATAACCGTTCATAGTGGTTTGTAAAGAAAATGAGAATTATCCTAAGCGTATCCCCCGGGAGTGTCGTAACCAAGAGTGCAGCAAGGCCCGTTGTCGTGCACCATTTCCCGTTCGAGTCTAGCTCAAAGCGGTGTTTTCGGGTTTTACCCCTAGGTACATCTGTGCCAGAGCCGCCTCTACCTGCTCGTATCCAGACAGGGATGTATTGCTTGGAAAACTCATATCATCTCTATAATACCAAAATTCTAGGAAGTTCTTCTATACTAATCCTCAAAGTCTATCTTTGGGCTATGTGCTCTAATCAGAGTTTATCTAAATCTAGCTTCCAAGGTTAGTACTAAACTGCCTCTGATACCAACTGTAACGCCCCGACCCCAGCTACCCAGAGTCGGTGCATTACTTCGTAACATTGGCATGATCCCAAAAGATCAAGTCTCGAAAGACCGATTAGTTTAGTAGCCTTGGAACACTAGATACATTCATAAGTCTTTCATTACATCAAAATTAAACAAACTACAAAAAAACATGGTCTTCATAGTCCACACTCATATCTTCACTGATTATTCTTGCAAGTCAGTCATAAAATACTTCTTCACAGCCTGGAAAATTTTTAAACATTGAAAGGGGTGAGCTCAAATGCTCAGTAAGGATAACAATAATGCGGAAGCTTTCATAAATAAACATTAACATTTAAGGCAATGTATAACTAAAACAAAAGCCTCTTAAACATGAACTTCAACATAATATGGCAAAAGTAAAATGAGATAATGCCATTTACTTCTTCACATGGATATTCTACTGGTCGAATAATCACATGTAATATCAATAACCACTTTCATAATGAGGGAATGTATAATGCCGGACATTCTGAAACATTTTGTCAAGGCCTCGGCCAAGACATCTAAAATGATTAAGGCCTCGGCCAAAACCATAAATCAAATTGGGAAAGGGCCTCGGCCAATTCCACGTCTAGTTGTCTCATGAGACCTGCCGATGCATCGAGGAGCTATAGCGGGCTCCACCCGTCACTTATTAAGTCCAATACATTCCTCATATGAATAGGTTTAAACATATCATAAACCATAACATAATCGTATCACATAAAACATGCATAAAGGAAACATAACATTTCCACATTTCAATCACAAGATATCAATACAACACATTGATAAAAACTCTTTCAAAACCATTTTCAATACCAAAATAAAAGAAAGTTAAAACTTTGTATTTATTTTTCATTAAAAAAAAAGATGGCTTTTAGAGGAAGCCGAAACTCAAATAGTGGTCACGGCGGTGGAGAAGTCGTTGTCGCCGCATAAGTACGGAAAGAAAAACATTCCCTTTTGTCGTTTAGCAAAACACTTCGTATAAAAAAGATTCCTTTTGAATAAACGTAAAAGTCAAAGGGGTTTATACACCGTATAAAAGAAAGTTGTGTATAAAATAAAATATGCCTCAACGAAAGGAGATTGAGACGAAGTCCCATACAAAGATCATTTTTAAAATAAAATAGATATATTATGTGTATTCACTATAGGTACACATAAATAACATAAAAATACAAAATAGGACATAATAATATCATGACATAATTTGAAAGTAGGAGATTAACCCAAAGAATGGAAGTTGGGTTAAGAAGATCCCTTACCTCGTGTCTGACTTGACTCAACCGTTCTTTAACCTCCTGAATAATAAACTAGAGTTAATATATACCTTATTAAGAACCATTTTCAACTTCATTATCCTTATTATATCACTTATTACAATGATATGAACATTATGTAATTATTTAAGTTAATAATGTTCATTTTGTCGGTATTTGGTTCTTAAGTCAAAAATAGGCTTCTTACACTTACATGTTGTTAATTTGGTCAAAGGTTCATTATATCCAGAATGGTATTCATGATGTAGATATCATATATGTCATATATATCCAGTACATACATTCATTTATAATATTACATCACATTTAGAGGTAAGAAATGAAATGCACCGTTCATGGAGACGGTAAGCCGTACGTACGCATGAACGCTACTTCCATTTCTATTTCATATTTTCTGGAATGGAATCATAATGATATGAGAGTATATTATAATTCCAGTATAATAACATATATAATATCATTAACTTTATCCTTCACACATCCCACATATGGTATTAACGAATCAAATCACTTTCAGGGGGCGGTAGTCCGCGCTTCCTAAAATGAAGATATCGTGTTTTACCCATAATGGAAACCATAAAGGTATGCCCAAAATGAAAAAAAAACAGAAGCTTAAGGAAAACATAAACATATTATATATCATATATAAAAATAGTGACATCATAATGGCCACCTTTGAAGGTGTTAAATGAGTGTTGAACAATCATCGTTTCGGGAGGCAGAATTTCGCCATCCACGGAAACCTTATGTTCTTTAACCATTTGATGTAGTTGTGTGGAAGTGTAGCTCAAATAAATCTTATAACAACATCCTAGTATATTTAAGATACTGGTGTTGTTACAAAAGAAGTAAATAAAAAGAGTTTAGGGGGTTGGAGAAGCAAAATAAAACAAAAGAACATGAGAGAATGAATTACCTTAAAAAGTGTAACTCCTTTTGAGTTGAGCCTAAAGGCTTCCTTTGAAAGGATTCTGCCCAAAGGGAATCCTCTAGGATGAGGAGAGGGATGTGGAGAGAGCAAATGGGCAGGGGTTGGCCGAGCCAATGGCTTGAAGAGTGTGTGAAATGAGGTAGAGGTGGGGGCCTTTTATAAGAGGAGAGGAGGGGCACTTTTGGAAAGTAAAGGAACATTACATTATTTGAAAATGTGTTTCGGTTTTAAAAGGTCCCACATTGATAGAATTCGTGGATAAGGTGATAAGGCATCGAAATCCACTCATCCAATTGGTTTTGGCCATGTGTAGTTCATAGATTTTATATTATCTTTCCATTTTATTTAAATCGTCAAATAATGATGTCATCGCTGCATCATTATTATGTCATAAATAATTAAATTTATTTAAGGTCTAAAAATTATAAAAAAAATACTATGATATAGGAAATCTTTTTATCTTTCCAATGACTATTTATAATCAAAATTTGGACTTGTGTAACCCTACTTAAAAATTGTTTTAGTAAAACACTTTATGTTAGTGTCATTTTCACTTTAACATTAAATAAAAAGTAATTTATGTTATTTCCCAACAAAAGTGGATCCATGGGGTCCCCAAGTTAGGCCATGGCTTGTCTTGGTCGGCCATGACACAACCAATGAGGTTGGGACATGTGTCTAGGTCATTTAATATTATTAAAGTATTATTTATACCTTAAACTACCCTAATTACCACTAATCGCGATTAAGAACTTAATAAGTTACTATTCACCAAAAAAATTATTTTTATCCCATTGAACCACATTTTACTTCTTAATGACAACCATGTATGTCGGATTTTTGAAAATCAAATCACAGAAGTGGTAATATTTCATTTAAACGAAAAATCAGTTATTTAACAACCACTTAGTGGTTTCACTATTCATCAAAAATTGAAGTTTTTCAGAATAAGGCCAAAATTTCACCCTAAGCTATAATTGATATTCCGAATTGAAAAATGATGTCTATTTTACAAAATTCCAAACATATAAGTTGCATTAATTAATTTTATAATTAATTCCCGCTGTTACGACAAATAGCGTGTTTTCAAGAAACAATTTATATAAAAAGATTGGCAATTGTTTATGTCCAATTTCAATGTTAAATTAATTCTAATGACCACCATTGGATAAAATGGTAAAAATATATTCCAATTATAATTTAAAACCACTAAATAGTATAATTTATCACTATTAATTATTTTTATTAAAAAAGTTGTTTTTAAGTATTTTTCACTATTCATAAAAATTTGGAAGTTCTCAGAAAATTACAAAAAATTCAACATAGGCTAATTTCAATATTAGGTATACAAAAATGAAGTCCATTTTGAAATATAAGATTTCTATAATTTTAAAAAGTGGTTATTACTATTCATAACGGCTACTTTGATTAGTCACGGTGTTTTAGAACTCGAACTTGCGTACAATGCAAGCTATTGCATTATTGAAAGAGAGGCGTATCGTGGAAGCTCGGGGTGTTACACAAGCGGCTCCTGGGATGTCCTCCTCGATTCCTACCTGAAGGGTAGGTACAGATGGCTCAGCTCCTGGATCGTCCACCACGGATCCTACCTGAAGGGTAGGTACATATAGCTCCACAACTCCTCGGGTCCAACTGTCCGCACCGAGCACGTTCCGCTCAGTGGTCCTCCTCCGGGTACTGACCTACTCCGTAAACCTCAACCGCAGTCAGCGCTGTCCGTCGTCTGCAACCAACACAACGAAGTGCGGGCGTAGCCCGTGCAGGGGTGAGTATAAGATACTCAGTAGGGACCCCGAGACCCTCGAAGGTCTCCCGAAATCCACAAAGGATAACAACATGAAGGATACAATCACGAAGTAACATCCAGTATTGATTAGGTATATGCCCATACATATACCTATGTCACCAATTTCCGTTCGGTTCCAACACCGAGCCCAAGAACAACCCAATCCACAAAAAAGAGTAAACAGTAAATCCACACATGATAACAGTACAAGTCCACACAGTTTATAACATGTTTATGAAATCAACGGATAACCATTACCCAGGTATATGCCCATACATATACCTAAGTTATCAAGCGACCCATCACAATCATGAGGAAACACAAAGATCATTGACTCAGCTCAAACCAGGATTTTTATTATCGTAACCGTAACTACTGAAGAGCTCCGTCTCTAGAGTGTACAGTGGTCCTGTCACGACTCCGATGTACTGCTCACTAACCATAAGACTGCTGAGGTACTCCTCCTGTCGAGTATTGTGGGTTTGCGGCCAACTACCGGGCGCTTCGTCCGCTGAGGGTCTGTCGCCAAATACCGGGCGCTCACCCAAATAGCCTACTGAGGTACTCCTCCTGTCGAGTACCGCGGGTTTGCTGCCAACTACCAGGCGCTCCGTCCGCTGTGGGTCTGCTGCCAACTACTGGGCGCTCCGTCCACTGGGCTAGTCGACTCACTCCAAGTCGAGTCGGTGAAGCAGTCGTCAGGTCTCAGTCGGCTACACGGTCTCCGTACTCCGCACGCACATCTCCACCGTCGCGGGTCTGTCGCTACAACCAAGCGCACACACTCCGTAGAGTATCTCGGGTCCGCCGCTACAAACAAGCGCTCCACCGCCAAGGGTCTGCTGCTGCATCCAACCGCACCACCACTGTCAAGTACCACGGGTCCGCCGCTACACCCAAGCGCTCCCCCGCCCGCTCGTCTCCGGGAGGGTCCACTCCACGAGCTACTGGTCGATACTCCAAGTATCTCAAAGTCCAACGAAGAAGTGCCACATACGTCCGCTTCGTCAAAGGAGTCTCATCGCAATAGACGGCGCGTCAATCAGACGCCCGGTCTGTGAGTTATTAGCCTTTTCGTCCCGAGGGCCCGGTTGGTTTCGTGAGCGAACCAAACCCGGCCATATCTCAACTGTATCCAAAACTCGGGCGGAGTATGTCAAAAGTTCCGTCCCACTTAGAGGATTCCATCAAAGTCGACGGCACGTCAATCGGACGTCCGGAACTCAAGATATGAGTGTTTCCGCTCCGAGGGCCCGGTTGGTTTCGTGAAGGAACCAACCCGGCTGTACTCCACCTGCGTCCAAACCTCGGGCGGAGTATGCCAAAAGATCCGTCTCACTAAGAGGTACTTATCAGAACTGACGGCACGCCGTTCGGACGTCCGTAGCTCAAGATATGAGCGTTTCCGCTCCGAGGGCCCGGTTGGTTCCGTGTACGAACCAACCCGGCCGAACCCAACGTATCTGAAACTTTGAGTGAGTTATACCGAAAAGACCGTTTCGATCCAAGGATCACGTAGCCATAGACGGTTCATCATTCGGAGGCTCGTAGCTCAAGTTACGGGCAAATAACCGTTCTGGTTCGAGAAGGAAGGGGTCCGGGCCGACCCGGCCCGAACCGGCCGGGCCGGTTCGGCCGGCGCCGCGCGGGTGAGACCCCCACCTCCCCCCCCCCCCCGTTTTTCCCCCTGGCGGCGCGGCACGTGCCGCGCCGGTTTCGAAATTAAACCGCCCCCTCACATGAGGGGGCCTGCTGGACGACACGGGGGGGCGCTGCCCCCCCCCCCCTTCTAAAAATAACCGGCCCCCAATTTAATTGGGGGCCATTAACGGCTAACCGGGGAAAATAAATTTCCCCGGTTTGACTTCCTTCCGGCCGGCCCGACCTGGCCGGCCGGTTCCCTTTCGTCTTCCGACACCGGCAGCCCGGTTGGCCGCCGGTCTTCTCAATCCGCCGCGGCCCGGAACCGGCCGCGGCCTTCGTCGTCCGGCGCGGTGCGACGACACCGCGTGCCTTCGCCGCGGCCCCGCTCCGGCCGCGGCGCCTTTGTTTTCTCCTCCGATGCGGCGCGGCGACGTTGCATCCAACGGTCGCACTTCCTTTACTCCGTCGCGGCCAACGGGCCGCGCCTCATTGCTCCGACGGCTTGGTCAATCCGGTCGTGGGAGACCCCTACGGCCCTCGTCGTCCGGAGTGGCGCGTCAATCTCGCGCACTCCCATGAACCCCTTGCGTCCAAGCGCGGTGTCACGGCACCGCTCCGCCTCTTCTTCGAACCACGAGTAAAAATCCAACAACAAGGTTTGGGAGGAGGATCGACCGTGTTTGTGCGGTCCGATCCCCTCCCATGTTAAAGATAACAAGCGGTCCAATAATTTATTTACGAAGGCGTAAATTAAATTAGGAAATAAGGTACAACCCCTACTTCGAAGGAAGCTTGCGGAGCTCGTCAACGATCCGCGAAGGACGAGCGTCGCGGAGGTCGGACGTCACGGAGGAAGGCGTCGTCGGCATCGCGGTTATGGCGTCGCGGTAGACGGACGTGGGTTCGCCGCGATAGGCACGTCGCGGAAAGTGCGTTGCGGCGTCGGACGTAGGTTCGCCGCGGGAAGCACGTTGCGGAAGAGATGACGCGGAAGAAGTACGTCGCGTCGCGGATACGGCGTCGCGGATGGACCGTGTTCTTCGGCGGAGAAGTTCTTCGTTGAAGAACGGTGTTCTTCGCGTTCTTCGTTGAGTTTGAAGAAGATGAAGAAGAATCCCCTACTCTCTCAAGGAGATAAAATTCTAACAAAATAAAATAAGACTCCTTCTTATTTTATTCACACAACCCAACCTCTTTGAATTTCTAAGGTTTGAAATTCAATAACCACACAAAACTCACCTCATTAACTCATTACATTTAAGTCATAGGTTTATAACTTAAGTTAACATAATTTAAGTGGGAGTTGAGGGGGTTTTAGAGGATATGAAGGGGTGGGGTTCGTGTGGGCCCCACCACCCTCATAACCTCCCATGGGTGGTTGGGTGGTTACCCAACTTCCAACAAGAGATAACATTTAGAGTAAAATAATAAAAATTGTAGTGTAATTACAAAGTAAACATCCACAATTTTTATTATCAACACTCGCAAGTACGCAACTCCAGAACATGAGTTCCTAAGCGCAAACCGGCGCTATGGTTCCATCGGTGCCCTCGGAATTCGATTCTGGGCACCGGTTCAAAAGTTAGAAAAACCCGCTCGTTCGTTCACTGAACGTACCCGAGCCAAACTTCGGAAAATGATTCCGGGCACTCCGGGCCTCAGAATCAGGTGCCGTCTGAAACTGCGCTCTTGTAAAATTCCAAAGAAAATTAACAAAAAAATTTCCATGAAATTTCCGGGTCTTTACATTACTCCCACCTCAGGGCTTTACGTCCCCGTAAAGCTTCAACTCACACTTAAGGGAAACAAAGTAGTACTGAGCACGCAACTGAGCTTTACGCTCCCATATGCTCACCTGAAGATCTCGTGCTACCCGTGAAGCACCCCAGAGGAAGCAACCATTCACGTAGAACCTGCTCCTGTCGATCCTCGTTCTGTACTAGAACCTCTGTGCTTGTCTCCCTGTCGTCGACGTCCAACTCCCCGAGGTCGATGACGTGTGAAGAAACATACACGTATCTCCACAGGTGAGACACGTGGTGGACATTATGCACCCGGTGCGACTGAGATGGTAGGGTCAAGCGGTAAACCTCCTCGCCTACCCTGCTGAAGATCAAAAGGGTCCATCGAACTTTGGAGATAACATGCCGCCTCGGCCACATCTCTGAAACCTCATCGGGTTGAGACCGTATAAGAACGTGTTCGTCACCCTCGAACTCAAGAGGTTTCCCTTTTTTGGTTAGAACAGAAACTCAAAACTCCTGCTGCCACAAGGGTAGGGTTGACCAACTCAAGAGTGATCGGTCACACCCTCTTATGCCTGAGTTTAACATGTGCTGCCCAGGGTTTCCTTTTCGCCGACCAAGGAAAACCCATTCCGACGTTTGCCTAAAACAGTCAACCGGGGTATGATTTGTGAATCAAAACCATACCCAGATCAACGTCGTAAGGCCTCTACGCTGCCACCAAGAGATTCCATCCGAAACTCTCTCCTCGATGTCAAATCACACCGTCGGCGTAAGTGTGATTATCGAGTCTCCTCCCAAAGGTATCTCCAGACGTGAGGGTCAAGTCTACGGCTTACCCGGAACCTCTAGGTCTGGGACATGATTCTTGTAAGGGTAGAATGATTGGTTCCTATGTCTATAGATATGGCAGCTCGTAGTAGACATAATTCGTACCCCGAATCATTCTTAGAGCTCTTGGGTCACACTTCTTGACCGCAATGCAGCTACTCCCCTCCCCAGCCCTCCTGCTCCCTGAGCCTGGTGGGGACTACTAAGTCGGGTGGTCGTAACATGTCGAAATGTACACCACCACATGTTGCTCTCCAAGCTCCGCTTCCACGTCTGCTACCCTGCAGATTCATCTGTCCTTAGCACTTCCTCCTCCTGAAACATTTTACACGCCCGAGTCTCTGAGACTGGCGCTAGTTTCCTGCCTTTCACTGCTAACGTTCACAGGCTGTAACTGACTAGCCCAAGAACTCACAACCACAAAGGTTCTCTCTAGCATCCTAGCATAGGTAGGAATGCATAGAGGAAAAGTAATGGTTCAGATGTCCTTTAGACACACTTTTCTCAGATGTTCGAGTCTAAAGAACTGATCACAACGTAACCAACGAGTACCAAGATTGATTGGTAAGCCACGTTGAGTGCTCTGCTTCCGACATGTCGTACTGTCGAAGCTGCATTAGCTCCAGAAAACTCACAACCACCTCCTCAAGCCAGTCCTCAGCCGCCTACGAGTCAGGCTCACCTCGAAACTTGAGGGATATCTGGTGATAAAACATATGTAAGGCACTAAGCCTGTGAGTCTCTGCTACCGGTACCGCCGGTAGTGTCTGCTGACCAACAGGTAGTGACATAGCTGGCGCACTACCCGTAGGTACTATCCCAGGTATCGGTTCGCGTAACGAAGCCTCATTACTATAAGGACCAACCTCATGGTCACTCACTGGAAACACCAGGAGCTAAGATCATCATCCGCTCTACTAGTATCCAAGCTAGGCGTAGAACTATAGCAACCGCCTCCATCCAGTCCACTACTTCCTGGGAAATCTGTCTCGCCTCGTATCCTCAGAGGCCTCTACCGCTAGAACTCGTGCATCGCGCTCTGCTAGCGTGCACTGTCAGCTAGTGGCATCTGCTGCCTAATGGGTGGTGGTGCTGCTGGTACACCACCCGAAGGTGCCAACACTGAAAAAGGGCCCTGCAACGGAGTCTCGCTGCTCGGTGGGCCATCATCGAGAACTCTCTCGGAACTCCAGCTAACTATCTGCATGGTGACATCCTGAACAGTTGTGTCACGGTCAACGATTTATACCTGGTGAGCTGACCTGGTTTGAGCTGACTTTAAACCTTTTGGTAAACACACACGCAATCAGTGTTTTCGTGCATTAAGTCGGAAATCTGAAGTCAGGGTCCTGATGTACGGATACGTCGGCCGCCGCACCAACACTGGACTCCCTGGACTGATAACCACACTCAATACACTAAACACTATTGCTTCACATAGAAAAAAGATCAGAGTCTGCGGTAGAACCGACCGCCTCTGATACCAATTTGTCACGACCCACCCTCGGGGCCCGTGCCGTGACTACCCCATGCCCGCCTTCCATAGGCCAGGGGCTGGAGACTAGCACCAAGGCGTAAAATCCCAGTAAAAAGGGAAGGCATTTCCTTAATAAAGTAAACAAGCACCTCAGAGTAACAAGCAGAAGTAAAGCAGTACACAAAACTAGAGCAACTGTGCTGAAGTAAAGGGGCTGGAAATACAAGCCCAACTGTAAAGTAAAGTACAACTCGAAAGGGAAAACAGCAACTGAAAGTACAAGCGGCTCCTGGGACGTCCTCCTCGATTCCTACCTGAAGGGTAGGTACAGATGGCTCAGCTCCTGGATCGTCCACCACGGATCCTACCTGAAGGGTAGGTACAGATAGCTCCACAACTCCTCGGGTCCAACTGTTCCCTCCGAGCACGTTCCGCTCAGTGGTCCTCCTCCGGGTACCGACCTACTCCGTAAGCCTCAACCGCAGTCAGCGCTGTCCGTCGTCTGCAACCAACACAACGAAGTGCGGGCATAGCCCATGCAGGGGTGAGTATAAGATACTCAGTAGGGACCCCGAGACCCTCGAAGGTCTCCCGAAATCCACAAAGGATAAACCACATGAAGGATACAATCACGAAGTAACATCCAGTATTGATTAGGAATATGCCCATACATATACCTATGTCACCAATTTCCGTTCGGTTCCAACACCGAGCCCATGAACAACCCAATCCACAAAGAAGAGTAAACAGTAAATCCACACAGGATAGCAGTACAAGTTCACACAGTTTATAACATGTTTATGAAATCAACGGATAACCATTACCCAGGTATATGCCCATACATATACCTAAGTTATCAAGCGACCCATCTCAATCATGAGGAAACACAAAGATCATTGACTCAGCTCAAACCAGGATTTTTATTATCGTAACCGTAACTACTGAAGAGCTCCGTCTCTAGAGTGTACAGTGGTCCTGTCACGACTCCGAAGTAATGCTCACTAACCATAAGACTGCTGAGGTACTCCTCCTATCGAGTACTGCGGGTTTGCGGCCAACTACCGGGCGCTCCGTCCGCTGAGGGTCTGTCGCCAAATACCGGGCGCTCACCCAAATAGCCTACTGAGGTACTCCTCCCGTCGAGAACCACGGGTTTGCTGCCAACTACCAGGCGCTCCGTCCGCCGTGGGTCTGCTGCCAACTACTGGGCGCTCCGTCCACTGGGCTAGTCGACTCACTCCAAGTCGAGTCGGTCAAGCAGTCGTCAGTTCTCAGTCGGCTACACGGTCTCCGTACTCCGCACGCACGTCTCCACCATCGCGGGTCTGTCACTACAACCAAGCGCACACACTCCGTAGAGTATCTCGGGTCCGCCGCTACAACCAAGTGCTCCACCGCCAAGGGTCTGCTGCTGCATCCAACCGCACCACCACTGTCAAGTACCACGGGTCCGCCGCTACACCCAAGCGCTCCCCCGCCCGCTCGTCTCCGGGAGGGTCCACTCCACGAGCTACTGGTCGATACTCCAAGTATCTCAAAGTCCAACGAAGAAGTGCCACATACGTCCGCTTCGTCAAAGGAGTCTCATCGCAACAGACGGCGCGTCAATCAGACGCCCGGTCTGTGAGTTATTAGCATTTTCGTCCCGAGGGCCCGGTTGGTTTCGTGAGCGAACCAAACCCGGCCATATCTCAACTGTATCCAAAACTCGGGAGGAGTATGTCAGAAGTTTCGTCCCACTTAGAGGATTCCATCAAAGTCGACGACACGTCAATCGGACGTCCGGAACTCAAGATATGAGTGTTTCCGCTCCGAGGGCCCGGTTGGTTTCGTGAACGAACCAACCCGGCTGTACTCCACCTGCGTCCAAACCTCGGGCGGAGTATACCAAAAGATCCGTCTCACTAAGAGGTACTTATCAGAACTGACGGCACGCCGTTCGGATGTCCGTAGCTCAAGATATGAGCGTTTCCGCTCCGAGGGCCCGGTTGGTTCCGTGTACGAACCAACCCGGCCGAACCCAAAGTATCCGAAACTTTGAGTGAGTTATCCCGAAACGACCGTTTCGATCCAAGGATCGCGTAGCTGCAGACGGTTCGTCATTCGGAGGCTCGTAGCTCATGTTACGGGCAAATAACCGTTCTGGTTCGAGAAGGAAGGGGTTCGGGCCGACCCGGCCCGAACCGGCCCGGCCGGTTCGTCCAACGGCGCGCGGGGCGCGCGGCGGCGCGCGGTGGCACGCGGCGGTGCACTGAGGCGGCGCGGCGGTGCACGGGGCGCGCAGGCGGCGCGCGGGTGAGAACCCCGCCCCCCCGTTTTTCCCCCTGGCGGCGCGGCACGTGCCGCGCCGGTTTCAAAATTAAACCGCCCCCTCACATGAGGGGGCCTGCTGGACGACACGAGGGGGCGCTGCCCCCCCCCCCCTTCTAAAAATAACCGGCCCCCAATTTAATTGGGGGCCATTAACGGCTAACCGGGGAAAATAAATTTCCCCGGTTTGACTTCCTTCCGGCCGGCCCGACCTGGCCGGCCGGTTCCCTTTCGTCTTCCGACACCGGCGGCCCGGTTGGACGCCGGTCTTCTCAATCCGCCGCGGCCCGGAACCGGCCGCGGCCTTCGTCGTCCGGCGCGGTGAGACGGCACCGCGCGCCTTCGCCGCGGCCCCACTCCAGCTGGAGCGCCTTTGTTTTCTCCTCCGATGCGGCGTGGCGACGTTGCATCCAACGGTCGCACTTCCTTTACTCCGCCGCGGCCAACGGGCCGCGCCTCATTGCTCCGGCGGCTTGGTCAATCCGGCCGTGGGAGACCACTACGGCCCTCGTCGTCCGGAGTGGCGCGTCAATCTCGCGCACTCCCATGAACCCCTTGCGTCCAAGAGCGGTGTCACGGCACCGCTCCGCCCCTTCTTCGAACCACGAGTAAAAATCCAACAACAAGGTTTTGGAGGAGGATCGACCGTGTTTGTGCGGTCCGATCCCCTCCCATGTTAAAGATAACAAGCGGTCCAATAATTTATTTTCGAAGGCGTAAATTAAATTAGGAAATAAGGTACAACCCCTACTTTGAAAAAATCTCGCGGAGCTCGTCAACGATCCGCGAAGGACGAGCGTCGCGGAGGTCGGACGTCACGGAGGAAGACGTCGTCGGCATCGCGGTTATGGCGTCGCGGTAGACGGACGTGGGTTCGCCGCGAGAGGCACGTCGCGGAAAGTGCGTTGCGGCGTCGGACGTAGGTTCGCCGCGGAAAGCACGTCACGGAAGAGATGACGCGGAAGAAGTACGTCGCGTCGCGGATACGGCGTCGCGGATGGACCGTGTTCTTCGGCGGAGAAGTTCTTCGTTGAAGAACGGCGTTCTTCGCGTTCTTCGTTGAGTTTGAAGAAGATGAAGAAGAATCCCCTACTCTCTCAAGGAGATAAAATTCTAACAAAATAAAATAAGACTCTTTCTTATTTTATACACACAACCCAACCTCTTTGAATTTCAAAGGTTTGAAATTCAATAACCACACACAACTCACCTCATTAACTCATTACATTTAAGTCATAGGTTTATAACTTATGTTAACATAATTTAAGTGGGCGTTGAGGGGGTTTTAGAGGATATGAAGGGGTGGGGTTCGTGTGGGCCCCACCACCCTCATAACCTCCCATGGGAGGTTGGGTGGTTACCCAACTTCCAACAAGAGATAACATTTAGAGTAAAATAATAAAAATTGTAGTGTAATTACAAAGTAAACATCCACAATTTTTATTATCAACACTCGCATGTACGCAACTCCAGAACAGGAGTTCCTAAGCGTAAACCGGCGCTACGGTTCCATCGGTGCCCTCGGAATTCGATTCCGGGCACCGGTTCAAAAGTTAGAAAAACCCGCTCGTTCGTTCACTGAACGTACCCGAGCCAAACTTCGGAAAATGATTCCGGGCACTCCGGGCCTCGGAATCAGGTGCCGTCTGAAACTGCGCTCTTGTAAAATTCCAAAGAAAATTAACAAAAAATTTTCCTTGAAATTTCCGGGTCTTTACAGATTAATCCTCTAAAAGATTTTATTTCCATAATCCCCAATGATTTTATTCAGCATGATAATTGGACGACTTCTTACATGATATAATGAAAAAATATCATCCACAAATAGTAGATGATAGATAATTAAATCCCTTAAACTATTCCTATAAGGAATAATAGACCCATCATCCAGAAATAATTGAAAATTCATTGTAATGGACTCATGTGAAAAAAATAGTCTAAGAGAACACGTGTAACCTATCCTTAGTCCATGTACAGTTTTGACCTAATAAAAACACTTCCCCATGGAAAAAATGGAGAGATATGGTGAAGAATATCAAATAAATCATCGTTCACACACCTACTCTTTGAATGAAAATATCTTCATTACTCTGACAATGAAACCCTATTTAGGAATATTGTATATGTTATTAAGATAAACATTAAAAAAATATAACCCAACAAATTCATATTAACTTCCTTCACCATATCAGACAAAATCCGAACTGCACCTTGAATAATCATTATTTCAGTGAATACATGTTTCTTATCTGAAACAATACTCAAAATGAAATGATTGAGACTTTTATTTAAATGGATTGACAATATATGTTGTCATAATTACATATAAATATCTTACAATACACATTAATAGAAATTTATTGATGAACCTTTGGATCTAGAACCATTCTAGAATCACCAACCACCATCTTAAGCACCCCCATTTAATAAAATCACAGAAGGCCTCTTTATCCATCTATTTAATAATATCACATACAAACAAAAATAATGATCTGGAATATCCATATGGTCTTGATGTAAAATCATGCTGAATTATAAACACTACATCTTATATCTCCTCATCTTCAAGTATTGAATAAAACTCTTAGATATCTTTATCCTCTACCAACATAGGAATTCATTACCAAGTTATCACCACATATTTAGTACTCACAAGTCTCGATGCATCAAAACACCCTGATCCATGTATCGGGACATTATATATAATGCCCCGGCCTTAAAACTTACTTAATATTGAATTAAATGAATAATTCACATTGAGGATCATTTCAGGTTTAGAGTTTTAGAGAATTAGGACATAACTATTACATCTCAAAAGATTACAAAGTAGACAATTCTACTAAGATTCCATAGAATAAAAACTCTTAAAAAGAAACATGTCTAGTTCCATGTTTTATATAGCATGACTTTCCCTTTATCTCATCCTTGACCCTCTTCCACATTAAGTCCTGTGAAAAAAATTTCAAAAAAATATTGGGTGAGCATAAAAAGCTCAGTAAGTGATACACAAAGAATGAAAACTGTTAGTTTATCAAAACAACAAGTAAACCATGTATACTTTATCAAAGTAATAATTTTCACCTTTATGAAGTAGTAAAAACTCTTCACTGAATAAAAGACCATTACTTACCCTTTTGTAACAAAAATATTACCATAAAACCCATATAAAGATCGCATAACATATAAAGGTAACTTGGGACATAAACATACATAAATAGAATAACCATACAGTCGACTTCCCCACATATAACTTAATGGAATAGCCATACGACCGACTTCCATACCCAATGCATTGTAGGTTATAACGTAACCACCCGTCCTGGTATTCACGGAAACACCCGTCATATGGTTTATCACGTAACCACACATAAAATGTCCAAGTACCATTATAAAATCATAAAACATAAAACAAATATAATGGAAAGAAAACATTTCCACACTTTGATCACAATATATCACTAAAATATATTGACATAACAAATCCATTATAAAAACCATTTTTAATAACAAAATAAAAGAAAAGAAAAACATGGTATTTATTTTTCATTTAAAAAGTTATGGCTTGTAGAGGAAGTCGAAGCTCAAATAATGGTCACGACGGTGGAGAAGTCGTTGTCGCTGCATACATTTGATAAAAACATTCCATTTTGTCATTTAGTAAAAGGATTCGTATAAAAATATTACTTTTGAATAAATGTAAATGTCAAAGGGTTTTATACACCGTATAAAAGGAAGTGGTGTATAAAACAAAATATGCCTCAATGAAAGGATATTGAGATGAAGTCCCTTACCTCGTGTCTGTCTTGACTCGATCGTTACTTAACGTCATGAATAATAAACTTGAGATAATTTATACTTTCTTAAGAACCTTTTTAATGTTCATTATTACTTTTATACCACTTATTACCCTTTTATAAACATTATGTAATCATTTAATTTAGTAATGTTTGTTTTGTCGATATTATGTTCTTATGTCGAAAGTGGACGTCTTACAATTACATGTTGTTCGTGTGGTCAGAGGTTCATTATATCCAGAATGATATTCATGATTTGTATATCATATATATAATATATATCCAGTATATACTAGTATTTATAATATTACATAATCATTTAGAGGTGTGAAATGAAATGCACCATTCATGGAGACAATAAGTCGTACGTACGCATGAACGCTACTTTCATTTCTATGTCATATTAATGGAATTAAAACTAAATGAGAGGTATTTATATTTTAATTCCAGAATTATATTCATCATTTAGATGTAAAATACATCATATATATCCATTATATATATGTACTTATAATAGTACATTAAATTTGGGGATAAGAAATGAAATGCACCGTTCATGGAGACGGTAAGCCGTACGTACGCATGAACGCTACTTTAATTTCTATCTCATACTTTAATGGAGTGAGCTCATAATGATATAAAGTTATATTATAATTACAGTATAATATCATATATAATATCATTAAATCCATCCTTTATACATCCCACATATGGCATTAACGAATCAAATCACTTTGAGGGGGCGGTAGTCTGCACTTCCTAAAATGAAATTATCGTGTTTACCCACAATGGAAACCATAAAGGTATGCCACAATTTAATAAATACAGAAGCTTATGTAAAACATAAACATATTATATATCATATATAAATATAGTGTCATATTAATGGTTACCTTTGAAGGTGTTATATGAGTGTTGAACAATCTTCGTTTCGTGAGGCAGAAATTCTCCATCCACAGAAACATTATGTTCATTAACCATTAGATTAAGGTGTTTGTAAGTGTAGCTCGAATCCTTATTATAAAAACATCCTAGTATATTTAGGATACTGTTTTTGTTACAAATGAAATTAATAAAAAGTGTTTAGGGGGTTGGAGAAGAAAAATAAAACATAACAACACAAGAGAAAACACTACCTTTAAAACGGGTAACTCCTTTTGTTTTGATCTCAAAAGTTTCCATGGGAAGACTTCTTCCAAAAGTGAGACTTCTAGGAGTAATATAGGGATTCGTCGAAACAAAATGGGCAGAGCTTGGCCGATCCAAAGGCTTGAGAGGCGTGGTTAAGGAGGTAGAGGTGGGGGCCTTTTATAAGAGGAGAGGAGGGGCACTCTTGGAATCTTAAGAAAAGATACTTTATTATAAAATGATTTTCGGATAAAAAGGGTCCCACAATTATATATTTAGAGGATAATGTGATAAAGGTTCGTAATACACCCATAAAATTTGTTTTTTACATGTTTAGGTCTTAGATTTTACATTATCTTTTCATTTTATTTAAATCATTTAATAATGAGGTAATCGCTGCATCATCATGGTGTCATAAATAATTTAATTTATTTAATGTCTAAAAATTATAAAACAAATATCATGAAGTAGGAAAGAAATTTATCTTTCTAATTTATATTTATAGTCAAAATTATGACTAGTATAACCCTATTTAAATTTTTTTTAGTAAAACATATCATTTTGTGAGATTTTTATTTTAACATTAAATAAAAAGTTATTAATGTCATTTTCCTACCAAAGTGTCTCCATGGGGTCCCCATGTTAACCCATGTATTTTATTGGTCGGCCAAGACACATCCAATAATGGTAGGACATGTGTCATGTTCATTTCATATTATTAAAACATTATTTTTACCTTAAACTACACTAATTACCTCTAATCGCGATTAAAAACATAAAAGTTACTATTCACCAAAAAATTATTTTAATCCCATTGAACCACATTTTACTTCTTAATGAAAGCCATGTATGTCTAATTTTTGAAATTCAAAACATAGAGGTGGTAAAATTTCGTTTAAATGGAAAATCAGTTTTTTAAGTACCACTTAGTGGTATCACTATTCATAAAAAATTGAAGTTTTTCAGAAAAATACCAAAAATTAACCCTAAGAAATATTTGATATTCCAAATTCAAAAATGAAGCCTATTTAACAAAAATCAAAACATATAAGTTTCATTAATTAATTTAATAATTAATTCCCGATGTCAGAGCAAATAGCGTGTTTTTATGAAACAATAAATATCAAAAGATTGACACTAGTTTAAGTCCAATTTCAAAGTGAAATTAATTCCAACGACCACTATTGGAATAAATGGTAAAAATATATTCTAATTGAAATTTAAAACCAATTCAAAATATAATATAATCATAAAAATTAATTATATTAGAAAGTGGTTTTGAATTAAAATACAACATTTATCACTATTCACTAAAAATGAACTTTATCGGAAAAAAACCAAAAATTTACACAAAGTAAATTTTGATGTCTCGATTCTAAAGAAGAGTTTTATTTTGTCCAATAGAATTTATAATAGTGACAAAAAATATATTTAATTACGGTTCTCCATTAAAAGGCGATTAGTGGACCTTTAGTAAAAATTAGAGTATATATGCCTAAAATTGAGTTATTTTCGTATTTTAAGCCTTTATCCTTTATTTGATAAATGTAAAAACATTTAAAAAAACATATATAATCATATTTTAGTTATTTCCATTCATTCCCGCCAATACAACGGTTACGTGTTAACTACCATTTAAAATAATATTGTTTTATTACTAGTGTGCAACGTAAGATTTCAATGAAACTCTTTGTTGCGTATCGGGTACGCTATCAAACATAGAAACCCCTTTAAAGTAAATTTAATAATTAATTCATAAATATTAATAAAAATTAAAATTCTTTATTCATTATTTACCTGGGATGTTACATCCTTCCCCCCTTTTGGGAATTGTGTCCTCACAATTTTATTCACTTATCAAAATAAGTGGGCATATTTATCCCTCATAGCATTTTCAGATTCCCACATTTCATATTCACCCATATGGTCTTTCCACAAAAACTTTACCTGGTGAATTACCTTATTTCGCAACACCTGCTCTCTTTGGTCAAGAATATGGACTGGTTGTTCTTCATAAGAGAGATTCTCTTCCAACTGAACTACTTCTGGGCTCAAAACATGAGATAGATCTGGCATATACTTTCTCAACATCGAAACATGAAAAAAATTGTGTACCTGAGATAAACTCGGAGGTAATGCCACTCGGTATGCAACTGATCCAACTTTGTACAGAATTTCATATGGTCCAATGAACCTTGGATTAAACTTTCATTTCATACCAAATCGCATCACACTTTTCTATGCTGAGACTTTGAGGAAAACATGATCACCAACCTTGAAATATAGATCCTTCCTCAAATTATCTTCTTAACTTTTTTGTCTTCTCTGAGCTGTTCTCATCCATTTCTGAATCAAATGAACTTTTTCCGCCATCTCTTCTACCAATTCTGGTCCCATCAGCTTCCTTTCACCTACTTCATCCCAAAAAGCTGGTGTTCACCACCGTTTACCATATAATACCTCAAATGGAGCCATCTGTATACTGGAATGAAACCTGTTATTATATGAAAACTCAAAAAAAGAATGTTGTTGGTCCCAACTTCCCTGATAATCCATAGAGAAATCTCGTAGTATATCCTCCATGTTCTGAATTGTTCATTCTGACTGCCCATCTGATTGAGGATGAAAATCTGTATTAAAATTTAATTCAGTACCCAACGACTTCTGAAGGCCTTTCCAAAATTTAGAAGTAAACCTATGATCAAGATCAGATACAATAGATAGGGGAACTCCATGCAACCTAACAATATCTTTAAGATATAATCGAGAAATTTGATCTAGAGAGAAAGTATCTCTAATAGTAATGAAATGAGCAGATTTAGTCTAGTGATCAACAATAACCCAGATTTTATTATTACCTCGAGATGTCTACGGTAATCTCACAACAAATTCCATGGATATATTATCCCATTTCCACTCTGGCACTGGTAATGGCTGAATCATCCCTTTCGGTAACTTCCGCTCTGCTTTAACCTGCTAACAAGTCAATAAATTCACAGTAAAATCAGTAATATCTCTTTTCATTCCATCCCACCAGTAATACTCTCGCAGATCTCTGTACATCTTAGTACTGTCAGGATGAACAAAAAACGGGGAACTATGAGCCTCACATAACAATTCATTCTTCAACTGTGAATCACTAGGCACACATAATCTCTTCCAAAAACCTCAAAACACAATATTTATCAATGTTGAATTCAGGGAACTTACCCTTCTAAATCATCTGTCGCTTCTTCTGCAACTCACTGTCTTCCCTCTGTGCTTGCTTAATTATGTTTGATAGTGATGATCTCACTGATACCTGAAACAAAATAGAAGAACATCCTGCACCAACAACTTCTATACCAAAGTTCACCAAATCCTTAACCAAAGGATCACGTTCCAAACTCAACATCGTTAATAAAGCATTACTTTTTCGACTCAAAGCATCATCCACTTTATTTTCTTTTCCCGAATGGTAATAAATTGTACAATCATAATCCTTGATTAATTCCATCCATCTCCTCTATCTCATGTTCAATTCTTTTAAAGTGAATATATACATTAAACTTTTGCGATCAGTATATATTTCAAACTTTACTCCATACAAATGATGCCTCCAAATTTTTAAAGCGAAAACAACAGCAGTTAATTCCAAATAAAGTGTAGGGTAATTTACCTCATGAGTTTTCAACTGTCGTGAAGCATATACAATTACCTGATCAATCTGCATTAGTACGCAACCATGTCCTTTTAATAAAGCATCACTATAGATAACAAACTCATCATTCCTGGAAGGAAGTGCCAAAACTGGATCATTCACCAATCTTCTTTTCAATTCCTTAAAACAATCATCACATTCTTTTGTCCAGATAAACTTAACACCCTTCCGAGTAAGCTTAGTCATTGGACTAGATTGCCGTGAAAAATTTTCATCAAACCTTCGGTAGTAACCTGCCAAACCAAGAGAACTACAGATGTCGGTTACATTTGGGGGTATTGGCAGTTTTTCAACAACTTTTGTTTTAGCAGGATCAACAGTTATGCCATCTTTTGAAACAATTTTACCAAGGAAAGAAATTTGTTGTAACCAAAACTCACACTTGCTAAATTTTCCTTAAAGTTTATTTTCTTTTAAGTTTTGAAAGATAACCCGTAAATGATGTTCATTCTCCTCTTTACTTTTAGAAAACACCTAAATATCATCAAAAAACACAACCACCATTTATCACCTGATTCAACTGAGTCACCACTACAGTAAACTGCTCAATTCTGATACCGACCATCTCTGGTTGCTGATTTGGAAAGTCATTCTACATTGAATGCCTTCCCTGGAAATCTTCTTTGTTTCCATTAGGAAAAAAATAATTCGTAACAGAGACATATCTTAGTCGAAGAAACATGGTAATATGTAAATGCTATATCTTTTGAATCATACCATAAACTAATTTATAATTTAACAATTTTATAACTCCTAAAGTTATCTAAACGGACCTCTGATACCAACTATAAGGACCCGACCTTAAACCTTACTTAATATTGAATTAAATGAATAATTCACATTGAGGATCTTTTTAGGTTTAGGGTTTTAGAGAATTAGAACATAACTATTACATCTCAAAAGATTACAAAGTATACACTACTACTAAGATTCCATAGAATAAAAACTCTTAAAAAGAAACATGTCTAGTTCCATGTTTTATATAGCATACATTTCCCTTGATCCCATCCTTGAACATATTCCACATTAAGTCCTATGAAAAAATTTTAAAAAAAACATGGGTTGAGCATAAAAATCTTAGTAAGTGATACCCAAAGAATGAAAACTCTTAGTTAATAAAAACAACATGTAAACCATGTATACTTTATCAATGTAATACTTTTCACCTTTATGAAGTAGTAAAAACTCTTCACGGAATAAAATACCATTACTTACCCTTTGTAACCAAAATATTACCATAAAACCCATATAAAGGTCACATAACATATAAAGGTAACTTGGGACATAAACATACTTAAATAGAATAAACATACGGTCGAATTCCACACATATAACTTAATGGAATAGCCATACGGACGACTTCCGTACCCAATGCATTGGAGGTTATAACGTAACCACCCGTCCAGGTATTCACGTCACCACCCGTCATATGGTTTATCACGTAACCACACATCAAATGTCCAAGTACCATTATAAAATCACAAAACATAAAACAAATATAATGGAAAGAAAACATTTCCACACTTTGATCACAATATATCACTAAAATATATTGATATAACAAATCCATTATAAAAATCATTTTCAATACCAATATAATAGAAAATAAAAACATGGTATTTATATTTGATTTAAAAAGTTATGTCATTTAGAGGATGTCGAAGCTCAAATAATGGTCACGATGGCGGAGAAGTCGTTGTCGCCACATACATACGACAAAAACATTCCCTTTTGTCATTTAGTAAAACACTTCGTATAAAAAGATTCTTTTTGAATAAATGTAAACATCAAAGGGGTTTATACACCGTATAAAAGGAAGTGGTGTATAAAACAAAATATGCTTCAATGAAAGGAGATTGAGATGAAGTCCCTTACCTCGGGTCCAACTAGACTCGATCGTTCATTAACGTCCTGAATAATAAACATGAGTTAATTTATACTTGCTTAAGAACATTTTTAAAGTTCATTATTAATTTTATATCACTTATTACCATGTTATAAACATTATGTAATCATTTAAGTTAGTAATGTTTGTTTTGTCGATATTTGGTTCTTATGTCGAAAGTGGACTTCTTACAATTACATGTTGTTCGTGTGGTCAGAGGTTCTTTATATCCAGAATGATATTCATGATTTGGATATCATATATGTCATATATATTCAGAAAATACATGTATTTATAATATTACATAATCATTTAGAGGTAAGAAATGAAATGCACCGTTCATGGAGCCGGTAAACCTTACGTACGCAAGAACGCTACTTTCATTTCTATGTCATATTAATGGAATTAAAACTAAATGAGAGGTATGTATATTTTAATTCCATAATTATATACATCATTTAGATGTAACATACATCATATATATCCATTATATATATGTACTTATAATAGTACATTACATTTGAGGATAATAAATGAAATGCGCCGTTCATTGAGACGATAAGTCGTATGTACGCATGAACGCTACTTTCATTTCTATCTCATACTTTAATGGAGTTAAATCATAATGATATAAAGGTATATTATAATATCATTATAATATCATATATAATATCATTAAATCTGTCCTTTATACGTCCCACGTATGGCATAAATGAATCAAATCACTTTGAGGGGGCAGTAGTCCGCACTTCCTTAAATGAAATTATTTTCTTTACCCACAATGGAAACCATAAAGGTATGCCAAAAATTAAAAATACAGAATATTAAGTAAAAAATAAACATATTATATATCATATATAAATATAGTTTCATCTTAATGGCCACCTTTGAAGCTGTTATATGAGTGTTAAACAATCATCGTTTCGTGAGGTAGAAATTCGCCATCCATAGAAACAATATGTTCTTTAACCATTTGATGAAGGTGTGTGTAAGTGTAGCTCTAATCCTTATTATAACAACATCCTAGTATATTTAGGATACTGGTGTTGTTAGAAAAGAAATGAATAAAAAGAGTTTAGGGGGTTGGAGAAGCAAAATAAAACATAAGAACACAAGAGAAAACACGACATTTAAAACGGGTAACTCCTTTGGTTTTGAGCTCAAAGGCTTCCTTGGGACGACTTATGACCAAAGTGAGGCTTCTAGGAGTAAGAGAGGGATTTGTAGAATCAAAATGGGTATAGAGTGGCCGAACCAAAGGATTGAGAGGTGTTGGTATGGAGGTAGAGCTGGGGGCCTTTTATAAGAGGAGAGGATGTGCACTCTTGGAAACATAAGAAAATATACATTATTATAATATGATTTTCGGATAAAAAGGGTCCCAAAATTATATATTTAAAGGATAATGTGATAAGGGTTCTAAATCCACCCATACAATAGGTTTTTTACATGTTAGGCCTTAGATTTTACATTATCTTTTCATTTTATTTAAATCGTTAAATAATGAGGTAATCGCTGCATCATCATGGTGTAATAAATAATTCAATTTATATATTGTCTAAAAATTATAAAAAAATATCATGATCTAGGAAATATTGTTATATTTATAATGAATATTTATAGTCAAAATTTTCACTTGTATAACCAAATTTAAAAATTGGTTTAGTAAATCATCTCATGTTTGTGATATTTTTATTTTAACATTAAATAAAAATTTATTAATGTCATTTTCCTACCAAAGTGGCTCCATGGGGTACCCAAGTTGACCCATGGATTTTCTTGGTCGGACATGACACATCCAATAAGGTTAGGACATGTGTCAAGTTCATTTTATATTATTAAAACATTATTTTTACCTTAAACTACACTAATTACCTATAATCGCGATTAAAAACTTAAAAGGTAATATTCACCAAAAAATTATTTTATTCCCATTGAAAAAAATTTTTCTTCTTAATGACAACCATGTATATCGGATTTTTGAAATTTAAAACACAGAGGTGGTAAAATTCATTTGAACGGAAAATCAAATTTTTTATGTACCACTTAGTGGTTTCACTATTCATAAAAAATTGAAGTTTTTCAGAAATATACCAAAAATTCACCCTAATCTATATTTGATATTCCGAATTCAAAAATGAAGTCTATTTTAAAAAATTTAAAACATATAAGTTTCATTAATTAATTTAATAATTAATTCCCTGTTGTCAGAGCAAATAACGTGTTTTTATGAAACAATAAGTATCAAAAGATTGACACTAGTTTAAGTCGGATTTCAATGTGAAATTAATTCCAACGACCACTATTGGATTAAATGGTAAAAATATATTCTAATTAAACATTAAAACAAATTGAAAAGATAATACAATCATATAAATAAATTATATTAGAAAGAGTTTTTGAATTAAAATACAAAATTTTTCACTATTCATTAAAAAATGAACTTTATCGGAAAAATTCAAAAAATTTACAAAAAGTAAATTTTGATCTCCGAATTCTAAAGAAGAGTTATATTTGGTCCAGTAGAATTTATAAGTGTGGAGAAGACTATATTTAATGACGATTCTCCATTAAAAGGTGATAAGTGGACCTTTAGTGAATATTAGAGTATATATGCCTACAATTGAATTATTTTAGTATTTTAAGCCTTTATCCTTTATTGGATAAATGTAAAAACATTTAACAA
This sequence comes from Viscum album, assembly GCA_963277665.1. Taxonomy (NCBI): domain Eukaryota; kingdom Viridiplantae; phylum Streptophyta; class Magnoliopsida; order Santalales; family Viscaceae; genus Viscum; species Viscum album. Next base: position 1,555,149,577 of record OY728146.1, on the reverse strand, counting down.
ACATATATAATCATATTTTAGTGATTTATATTCATTCCCGCCAATACAACGGCTATGTGTTAACTACCATTTAAAATAATATTGTTTTATTACTAGTGTGCAACGTAAAATTTCAATGAAACTCTTTGTTGCGTATCAGGTACGCTATCGAACATAGAAACCACTTTAAAGTAATATTAATATTTAATTCGTAAATATTAATAAATATGAAAATGATTTATTCTTTATTTACCTGGGATGTTACATTATATGGTTTCCATGTAGGGTTTTCTTCCACCACAATATAATTTGTATTTCACACATTATGAATTTTTTTGTTAATCCTTTGAGAAACCATTATTTCCTTAATAAATTCATGAATTTGGAAATGTTGTCTCCCCCCTCTCTATGATAAGGTGACAATGATTTCTCCCAACAAATTCTCTCAATTATGAACATATTTTTGACTGCTCACTTTTCTTCCCATTCAATAAGATGAATCTACAATCATCATAGTACTATACGATCCTCTATTAAAGACCTTGCATATCATTTTGAATAAATTTCAAAACTCACTAATTGTTTGTTCTTCATGAATTCAATTCCCATAACACATTCCTCATAATATTTATATGAATATTTAGGATGATCCACTGATTAATCATAATAGGTTTGTTCCATGAACTTCATACAGTGTCAATAAAACCCAATTGCCTTAATCAGTTCCTTGAATAAATGTAATTCTCAGATATTATATGATCTCTCTTTATAATTACCACATGAGGATAATGATCTGATATTGACAGATTGAGGAGGGAAACATAATACAATGGTAATGAATATGCACCATGATAAAAATCAAAATAAGGATATAGCCTATTACATATTTATTTACTCTCATTAAAATTATTACACCATTATATAGTGCTACCTGAGAAACCATGTTCCATCAGGCTGTTCAAATCATAGTAGTATCTATAGTAATGTATGGAATTGGTAGAATAAACAACTCTCCTTTTTTCTCATGGGTGTCCTCTATTGTTTTGAAATAATGGCCCATAAACAAACTGGGTCTCCTTGGTTTAACTTGGAAAGGTTCATGTATCTTCACTACATTGTATACATAATTTTATTCATAGTAATATTAAATTAACTTCATTACCTATAATATTATTTGTGGAATAATGATTAGGGAGAACTCAATGTCAAACATTTAAGTCATATTATATTTCCATTACTCATTTAATATATCAAAAATTGATGATGGAAAAATAAATGTGTATTTAATTAATTATAAAACCATGATAAAATGACATTGATAACAACCATAAAAACTAGACCCTCATGTAACTAATATAAAGATAATATATATGACCCTATTGATTATACTTTATTAATGAATTTTTAGTGGATTAAACATATATCCTTAGCTTCAAACTTATAAATTTCACAAAATGCCACTTAAATATTTATATAACAATTTTGTGTTTATGTAGGGTTTTCTTGGCCTTTTTGTGATACCTATATTTCTTGATATATGAAGTAGATCCATTTTTTATAGTAGATATCATTTTCTACAATAATTCAAAATACACACCTTGTTTGTTAATGATATTCTTTATCTATAAAATTATTTTACATCATTAGATTTAACATTTAACTTTGTATATCTTATCATGTCCACTATTGTGTATTTTTAGAACTATTATAAATAATATCCTCTCTGATAAGACAAAACATAATTCCAAAACTAGATCTCATAGCATCCTTATGATTTTTTAAACAATCATTATTATAATACCTTACAATGATATCTTCATCACCGTTAAATATCAAGAATATATGCTTCATTATTCTATAGATTTTAAGGATTTTATTCCAAAATATTCATTTAATCATATTGGATTTGTATCTTATAATTTTGAAAATTTTATTAGAGTTATTAGGATAGTTTAATGACACAACATAAATGATAGTTCCTATAGGTCATCTAGTTGATGTGTGAGTGATCTTATATAAGTTTCTCCTTTTAAATATATTTAGAAGGACTTTGAGTATTTTTATGACTCATACAATGAAACATTATTAAATTCCAATTCTACTTTTTCTCTGTGATATAACTATTTATAAATTTACTAATATAGGATTTTGGACACAATATTTGTAACCACATTGATCTGTCTTTATAGGTCCCCATGAAAATTTATAGCTTTCTTCACCCATGTTGTCCATGGAAAATTATTTAACCTTCCTATATAATTTAAAAATATAGACTCAAGATATAATTTATAATGAGTATTATTTTATATACCCATAACAAAAAAATAATACATATCTCCTACTCAAACAATTTTATGGGAAATAATCATGCATGTTTTTTATAAAATAAAACTATTTGGGGTCATCGCCAAATAGGTAATTAAAAGAATGAGAATATTGATTCAATAAATTCATGTTTTTTTTGAAACATATAAACCTCAAAACATCATTTTAAACATAAAAAACCTAATCAGTATCATATATAAAAAGATTACTAAATTATAGTTAATGGAAGAATGGCTAACATGAGATATAATTAGTAAAACGAATTTATTAGTAAAAGTATAAAAATGGTGTCTTTATATTCAATACTATGAATTATTATATTATCAGTTTACATTAAAAGTTTCTAATAGGTAGACACACTTACACCCATATTTTTTCTTTAAAAAATCACTTTCATACAAAAAAGTCTCACCCTTTTATGTGAATCCTATAAGTTTCTAACATGGTTACTATACAAAAATTATATGTCAAATATTAATACCTCTAACCATTTTTGTTAATCAAAACTCTTATAAGAAACTCAATAGGTTAAATGTTCACAAAATATGAACATTTCTTCATCATATTAGGAATAAAAAATCCATATGTCCTAGTATATAAATGAATCTTACTAAACTTTTAGTCATCTACATTTCCAAACATCATATATAACTAACACACCATCCATCACACTATAAATTACTATATAATTTTATTAAACTCATTAGAATTTAATTTTATTCCAATTATAACTTCTATATGAATATTACTCCCTAAGGAATGTAGTAAACTTTTCCACAAATACATTTTTCTAGTAATATTATATAAATAATATCTTACTGTATCATTATTGTCACAATAAGGCATTTATATAATTTAAGTGGTTTTTTTGGAAGAAAAATATTTCAAATGTAGTTCATTACAAAAAATTGATATATAATAAAAATGAGTACCCCACCAAAACAATATCTCATATGGTGTATTGATGACTACTAAATATGATACATGTTTTTGTATCCATAGAATATGGGAGGGTTAGATTAATTCTCATTAATAAATCCTCATCTATAAAGATTCAATTCCTCCTCATTGATATATAATTCCGTTATAATTTACTAAGGGGGATGAGTTGTGAACCACATCTATAATCTAACCTATGATCATTAAATTCCATGATTTATTATTCAACACCTCAATAGGATAAGAGAGTTATAATACTTATTTATATTTGATTATATTCATCAATATAGAATTCTGTGTACTTTTCAAATGTTTCAAACATGTTAATCAAACGACATATATAATCATATGAATTGGAATCATCAATAATGATTATAATGAACATTTTAAAACAACATTATAGAGTACTCATGGGACAATGCATTTAACTATGGTTTATAACATATAATAAACTAGCCCTCCCACATTTTTTTCCAGAAATTAATTTTATTGTTTCTCCTTATAAGTAAGATTAGAAATTATAAAAATTACACATAAAAAATAATGTCCAATGATTCATCTATAAAGAGCCTTTGGAGTAATTTCACATTTATTTTCCTAAGCTGATAATGAATAATATAAGTGGTATTTTAATCAACATTGAACATAATATCTTGAATGTTATAGATTAAATTATAAATATTCATAATGTATAAACAATTGATCAATGTATCAATGGAATACGATATTTGTATCCATATAGATTATAAAAATAATTTTTTAAAAATTAATGAAAAATCATTTTAATTAATCAATATATATAAATTAAATTTATATTTACAATTGGAATAACATAAAAATTTTCTTATGTCAAAACAAACATACTAGGTAATGTTATATCATAAGTGTTAATATATTATTTTATTACTCTTTTATTATTTATAACATATAGATATACTCCTCCTTTCACCAACTCTATGATATTAACGAGTCTTGATGTCTATAAAAATAATTAATCCATACGTATTATCAAATACCTGTGAATCGTAATTAGAATAGTTGTTATTTTTTTCATTGAAATCATTATGCTGTAAATGATTATCCATGAGAATAATTTCCAAAAATTAATAGTTTTCTACTAAACTATATGTAAAACATGTATTTGATCTTAAGATGATATTCATGATAAGTGTCATTATCAATAAAATGAGAAATATTTACATGAGTATCATGATTGATATAATATTATTAAATATTTTTAAATGAAATGTCATGAAACATGATTGTCTAGTGAATTATAGTAATAAAATAAGACAATGTTTATATTATATTATTATTTATTTTAGATTTTTAATTTATCCCATTTCATAGCTATCTAGGTTGGTAATCATACCAATCTCATCAAAAATGATTCTCAGGTAATTAAATGGAATTTTTTTTACATAAATCCATCATATAGAAATAAATTCATCAATTGTTATGGTATTATATCCTTTGTGGTTTCTAATATATATATGATGAAAAAATTGAATCAAAACAGGGTTACATATGTGGTAAAGTTATCCATATCGTCCTTTACATAGACAAGATAATCCATGTGCGTCTAAGCATTTGGATTACTCATATGGAATTATGAATTTCATGAAATGTGTTTAATTTAAAAGGATTTTCATACCTAATATTTATTGGATTTTCTTTGTGTTAACATTTCCATATAAATCATAGGCATTTCAGTTTTAACTATTTCATCACATGGTTCTCTTAAATATCATGTAATCAATATTTGTAATAATTATTATACTGATTTATTTTTTGAATACCATTGTTTCAAAAAAAAATTTCTGAATATAATAATGTATAAAAACTTATACAACTCACGAGTTCTGTTACATACTTATAAATGACTACTAATTATAACTACATATAAAAACTTCCATTCCATGAATTTGTATATAAAATAGTTTCATAAAAATGATTAAAGAAATATTAATGAAAAATAACTATAAGAGAAAGCATCGTGTGATGTGTATAAAACCATTAATTTTGTAAATTGATCCTAAGTCCTTAGAATAGTGATAAGAACAATCTGAAGTACGACTATTTATAGATTAATTATTAATAGAGATATCAATTCTAATACAACTCTAAACCTGATATGCATAAATAATAACCTGCCCTTTTTACAAAATTATTACCAAAATTAATAATTCATAGTATTTTACAATTTAAAACAAAATAGTTAATGTCATAACTAGAATGTAATCCTTAAAGTTATTATTTGTAATTTATAATATATTTTTTAAACTATTTATACAATACTATAAATATTTGATGAGAAAAAATATTTATATGAATAGATATAAAATAAAAATATAAATTAGTATATAAAATAATTAACATGAGGTAAAGTAATTAAAGAAAATAATATTAATCCAAACCACTATTAATATGTTCTAATGTAATCTAGATTTATTAGGGGAACATAAATCCCATGTTAGTGATTGTTTTTGAGATCTACAATTTTTAAATTTCTGAAAACTGTAAATAACATGAAAATCATTTCACTACAATAGATATTAAGTAAATTTAATAACTTTTAATTTTTTATAGAAGCATGCTGCATTTTTTATATACAATTTTTTTTTTATTTCTGTGATATTAATATCCATTTTTTCAAAAAACTCTACATAATGTCTTTCAAAAACATAAACTGTGGTTCAAAAAAAACCATTATAATTTATTTTTTTAAATTATCATATTATCAATTAATCATCAAAATTGAATTATATACAACTAAACGGTTTTTATGGATATCTATATGTCCATAGGTAGTGGATGAAATCATTTAAAAAATAAAAATGTGTTTTGGAGAGTGGAATAAACAAAATGCAATTAAAAACCATTAATCAAGGTAGACATCATTGTCTATGTTAAATCTTCCCCAATTGTGAGGTTTTTTTCATGTTACCTTTGAAAAATCATAGCAATTATTTCCTCTATAGGTATTTATTTGTAATTGGAATTTGAAAATTATTCTATAATACCACTTACACATAAAATCACTTCCATCAGCTACACCATAAATGTTAATGAATATATGATAGTTGGGAGATCATATGATTCATTAATTATTACATGTGTAATCTGATTTTGAAGATAATTTCTCTTATACATGACCCATTTATTGAGTGGAGAAACATATCTGAGTTTAATTGTTCATAATTTATGAAATTTACCCCCTTGGATTCAAATATTGTAACTCCAATAACATCAACTCCATTAATTAAGAAATTTGTAGAAAAACATTTTAACACTCAATTAGACCCCACATAATCACTCGATGTAGAAAAATAAAAAACAAATTATAATATTATTTGAAGATTCAATAAAATAATATCTCATTTCATTCCTATTATGAATCATGTCATTATTTTCTAAACCATTTTCAACTTAAACTATGATATGGTGACTCCCAACAGTCATGGATTAAAATTTTGTTCGTATTTCCAATAATCGAAACATCTATGAAGAATAATTTAATATTTTCATATATAAGTAGTCATATGATATATATAAATTTGCTAACATCAATTATAGGGGAATGCCTTTTATTTATATTTGTTAAAAACATGAGCAAATAATCATGCATTTTTTCCCAAAACATTCATGATTTCATTTAAAATTCTAAAAAAGATCCATCTATAACAATTCGATTCAATAAATTATGTTATTTATATAATTAACCAAAATTTATCATGTTTAGAATGTTAATATAATTAAATATTTATAGAAACCTTAAATTTTTTCAAATATTGTATATCTGGTAATTAATTGATTTTGGGTTTTGAACATCATCTTGAATATCAGTTGTGCTGTTAAAAAAAATATGTCATCAATTATATTATTCATTCAATTAAAACATATTTTGGTCTTAAAAAATTTATAGATATTTCCTAATGATAGGGATCATATACTACAGGTATATTGATTTTCTGATAAATATCCTGATCAACTATATTTCTATTTTTCTGGTGTTATCTACAAACTCAACCACCATGGGTTGTTTCCCATGCAATTGAATATTATTTTATCTTTTAGACCAAGTGGTCACCTATACATAAGGATGGGATTAGAGGAATTATTAAAATATCATCATATCATCCTTTCAGAATAATTTTTTTATATTTCAATTTTTAATGAATATAAATGACTTGGTAAGTAGTTTTTTTCATAGAATGATTAATAAAATTAATTCGAAAATTTTTCAAAATTAATGATGGCATGAATACCAATTTTAATCATAATTTTTTTGATTAATATATAATAATGAGTTCATTTTCTATTATTATTATTTTTAGGTAAATTGATTCCACCCATTAATCCCTGAAATATTCTTTCATAATTGAGGGAGATTATATTCTATTATAAATCATAATCCTCCCTTGAGGAACCATTTTTTTCGGTGAAATTATTTAACTATCAAATATAAGATGCACTAAAATTTTTGATAAATGTGAAATATTTAGATTATGACCATACACTACTTTCAATGGGGGAATCTTCTTGAAAACATAATGGTTAAATTTGAATCGATACTAGTGCACCATAAATTGAACATCCCCATACCAAACAATGATTTTTTTTCATGAAAAATAGTTGTATGATATGTTTTAATAATTTTTGTACCAAATCGAAATTTTAAGAGAAGAACTATGTGTTTGATAGTGTATACATCACAAAACATCGAGCATAATCAACCCATGAAATATATTATTTGAATAATAAAATTATACCCCAGCCCTGGGAATGTGGTGTATGATTTATATTAACAAAATAATGAAATTTATATACATGGGTACTATTCAATGAATCTATTTTATAAATTTATTGTAAATAATCAATCTAATTTTTAGTAATGTAATTTTATTGTTCAAAATACATTTTCTTAAAAAAAAATTTATTTTTAAATTTTTTGCATTCAGATTATAATAAAATCAGAAAACTTTTAGAAACTTTATTCGGTAGAAATAATATTATATTTAAAATTATTATATAAAAATTATCTTAGGGTTTAATTTTGGGATTTTTTAAAGTTAATTACTTTTCAGGGTATAGTGAAAAATAATTATTTTTGGTAAATCAAATATTTATTTTAAATAAATGTAGTAATTTCCAACTACCATTATTCTTGAAATTTTATTTCAAATTAAAATTAAAAATATTTATTTATATTTAATATAAATAACTAAATTTTAATCATTTTTGTATTATATTTTTTTATAACATTATATTTTGGCTGTAAAATGAATTTTTTCTTAAAACACTTACTATGTGGGGAATGTTTCACCATTTTAATCAATTTTAATAACCAAAAATAATAAAATATTAAAATTTAATTCAAAGATTATATATATAAATATATAAAATTAAATCCATCTCATGAATATTTTTATAAACAAAGTCTATATATGATTATCATATTCATGAAAAATGAATTTTTTGAATAACAATTTTTGACAAAATTCCTCGATTTATTTTTTAATTAAATTATTATTTTTTTAATTAATGATAAAAAAATGAATTGAACATTTTAAATAATCATAATTAATAATATATAATATTTGAAATATAATTTTTCTATCACAATGATTAATAATTAGAGTAATATTTATGTACTAATATTAAGGTTAAAATAAGGATTTACGCATTACATGTCCTTGTGATTAAATTATTTTTCAAATAAATTATTATTATGTGAAAAAATATATTTTTTAACAATAATTATTGGGTAAATGTTATATAATAACAATTAATTTTTTATTATAATGGATAGTTTTACTAGTTTTTAAATAATAATTACAATGGGGAAAAATTAAATAGTAAAAGTAACTAAACATACAAGATAAGAATTGTCTAGAAAATTAATATTATTTTTGTTTTTGTGGTGACTATTGAAACTAACTTCCCTAATATTAATTATTTTTCAATTTTTTTTCTTCTGGGGGTGAGATTGATTACCCATTATTTAATAGTTTCGGGTATTTAAAAGGATGCCACTCATCCTAAATTGAAAAAGGGCACTCCCTTCGGTCATTTAATGACACCTATAACGATGTTTGGTTCAAAAAATACTTATTAAAACTCCAATAAGCAACCTTATACACATTGTTAAGCTTCTTATATTCCAAATATTCCTACCCTAGTTTCCATAATAAGAGATCCAAAGGAGGATCTATAAGAGATGGTAATCCAATTTACTAAGTGTTTGTTTTCTTATTATTTTAGAAATATAAAATGGTATTATACCGCTATTTTTATGGAATAAATCCACCTCTTTAAAAGTTATATTATTAAGCTCTTAATATTATTGTTATTTAATTTTTTATTTGATGTTATTATTTAAAGGGGATTATGATTTAGAATTTACCAACATGGCAAGGATTTATTTCACAATATCATTGTTATTTGATATTTTTTATGTTTATATCTCCATTGAGAGAAATATTTGATAATTGTATGTAAGAAATATTCAATTATCTTCTAATCTTTTTAGTAATGATGATTTAATGTAATATTACTATTTTTCCCTATTTTTTAGCTATATTATATGTTTTTTTATAAAAAAGTTTTCTTTATTTATCTCTTCAATCATAACACCTTTTTCTTCCATATACATGTCATTTAATTTTTTTTAAATATGTTTATAATATTTACCAAATTATTTAATAAATAAATATTTACCTACATTGGACATTAAATTATTTATAATGGAATCATTTTTTCATTTTCTAAACAAGGTAATTGTTATCTATTTTATAATAGTGTGAAATGAATGTTATTAACTTATATAAAGTGTATAAAAATAGTCATCGTTATGAGAAAAATATATTTTTTAGGATACATTACATGTTTAATAATTAATGAAAAATCATTTTAATTAATCAATATATATAAATTAAATTTATATTTACGATTGGAATAACATAAAAATTTTCTTATATCAAAACAAACATACTAGGTAATGTTATATCATAAGTGTTAATATATTACTCTATTAATCTTTTATTATTTATAACATATAGATATAATCATACTTTCTCCAACTCTATGATATTAACGAGTCATTGTGTCTATAAAAATGATTAATCCATACTCAGTATGAAATACCTGTGAATCGTTATTAGAATTGTTGCTATTTTTTTCATTGAAATCATTACGTTGTAAATGATTATCCATGAGAATACTACCAAACATTAATAGTTTTCTGCTAAACTATATGTAAAACATGTATTAGATCTTATGATGATATTCATGATAAGTGTTATTATCAATAAAATGAGAAATATTTACATGAGTATCTTGATTGATATAATATTATTAAATATTTTGAAATGAAATTTCATGAAAAATTATTTTCTAGTGAATTATAGTAATGAAATAAGACAATGTTTATATTATATTATTATTTATTTTATCTTTTTAATTTATCCCATTTTATAGCTATCTAGGTTGGTAATCATACTAATCTCATCAAAAAATGATCCTCAGTTAATTAAATGGAATTTTTTTACATAAATCCATCATATAGAAAAAAATTCATCAATTGTTATGGTATTATATCCTTTGTGGTTTCTAATATATATATGATGAAAAAATGGAATCAAAACAGGGTTACATATGTGGTAAAGTTATCCATATTCTCCATTACATAGACAAGATAATCCATGTGCGTCTAAGAATTAGGATTACTCATATGGAATTATGAATTTCATGAAATGTGTTTAATTTAAAAGGATTTTCATACCTACTATTTATTGGATTTTCATTGTGTTAACATTTTCATATAAATCGTAGGAATTTCTGTTTTAACTATTTCATCACATGGTTCTTTTAAATATCATGTAATCAATATATGTATTAATTATTATTATGATTTAGTTTTTGAATACCATTGTTTCAAAAAAATACATTTCTGAAGATAATAATGTATAACAACTTATACAACTCAGGAGTTTGGTTACATACTTTTAAATGACTAATAATTATAACTACATATAAAAACTTCCATTCCATGAATTTGGTATATAAAATCATTTCTTACAAATGATTAAAGAGACATTAATCAAAAATAACCATAAGAGAAAGCATCGTGTGATGTGTATAAAACCATTAATTTTTTAAATAGATCCTAAGTCCTTAGAATAGTGAAAAGAACAATCCGAAGTACCACTATCTACAGATTAATTATTAATAGAGATATCAACTCTAATATAACTCTATACCTGATATGCATAAATAATAACCAGCCTTTTGTATTGAATTATTACCAAAATTAAAAATTCATAGTATTGTACAAATTAAAACAAAATAGTTTATTTCATAACTAGAATGTAATCCTAAAATTTAAGATTTGAAATTTATAAGATAGTTTTTAAACTATTTGTACAAAACCATAAATATTTGATGATACAAAAAAATTATATGGATAGATATAAAATAAAAAAATAAATAAGTATTTAAAATACTTAACATGAGGTAAAGTAATTAAAGACAATAATATTAATCCAATCCACTATTAATATGTTCTAATGTAATCTAGATTTATTAAGGGAACATAAATCCCATGTCAGTTATTGTTTTTGAGATCTACAGTTTTTAAATTTTTGAAAACTGTGAATAACATGAAAATCATTTCACTACCATAGATATTAAGTAAATTTAATAACTTTTAATTTTTTATAGAACCAAGCTGTAGTTTTTATATAAAAATTTTATTTATTTCTATGATATTAATATCCATTTTTTCAAAAAACTATACATAATTTCTTTCAACAACATAAACTGTGGTTCAGAAAAAAACCAATATAATTTATTTTTTTAATTATCATATTATCAATTAATCATTGAAATTGAATTATATACAACTAAACGGTTTTTATGGATATCTATATGTCCATAGGTAGTGGATGAAATCATTTAATAAATAAAAATGTGTGGTGGAGAGTGGAATAATTAAAATGGAATTAAAAACCATTAATTAAGGTGGAACTCATTGTCTATGTTAAATCTTCCCCAATTGTGAGGTTTTTTTATGTTACCATCGAAAAATAATTGCAATTATTCCCTCTAAAGGTATTAATTTGGAATTGGAATTTAAAAATTATTCTATAATACCACTTACACATAAAATCACTTCCATCACCTACACCATAAATGTTAATGAATATATGATAGTTGGGAGATCATATGATTCATTAATTATTACATGTGTAATCTTATTTTGAAGTTTATTTCTCTTATATATGACCCATTTATTGAGTGGAGAAACATATCTGAGTTTAATTGTTAATAATTTATGAAATTGTCCCCCTTGGATTCAAATATTGTAACTCCAATAACATCAACTCCATAAATTAAGAAATTTGTAGAAAAACATTTTAACACTCAATTAGACCCCACATAATCATTTGATGTAGCAAAATAAAAATAAAAATTATAATATTATTTGAAGATTCAATAAAATAATATCTCATTTCATTCCTATTATGAAACATGTCATTATTTTCTGAACCATTTTCAACTTAAACTATGATATGGTGACACCCAACAGTCATGGATTAAAATTTTGTTCATATTTCCAATAATCGAAACATACATGAACAATAATTTAATATTTTCATATATAAGTAGTCATATGATATATAAAAATTTTCTAACATCAATTATAGGGGAATTTTTTTTATTTATATTTATTAAAAACATGATCATATAATCCTGCATTTTTTCCCAAAACATTCATGATTTCATTTAAAATTCTAAAAAAGTTCTATATATAACAATTCAATTCAATACATTATGTTATTTATATAATTAACCAAAATGTATCATGTTTATAATGTTATTATAATTAAATATTTATATAAACATTCAATTTTTCTCAAATATTGTATATCCGGTAATTAATTGATTTTAGGTTTTGAACATCATCTCGAATATCAGTTTTTCTGTTAAAAAAAGATGTCATAAATTATATTATTCATTAAATTAAAACATATTTTGGTCTTAAAACAATTTATAGAAATTTCCTAATGATAGGGATCATATACTACAAGTATATTGATTTTCTGATAAATATCCTGATCAAGTATATTTCTATTTTTTTGTGTTATCTACAAACTCAACAACCATGGGTTGTTTCCCATGCAATTGAATATTCATTTATCTTTTAGAACAAGTGGTCACCTAAACATAAGGAAGTGATTAGAGGAATTATTAAAATATCATCTTATTATCCTTTCAGAAAAAAATTTTGGTAGTTCAATTTTTAATGAGTTTAAATGACTTGGTAACTAGTTTTTTTCATTAGAATGATTAATAAAATTGATCCGTAAAATTTTCAAAATTAATGATGTTATGAATACCAATTTTAATCATATTTTATTTATTAATATTTAATAATGAGTGCATTTTCTATTATTCTTATTTTTATGTATGTTGATTCCACCCATTAATCCCTGAAATATTCTTTCGTAATTGAGGGAGATTATATTCAATTATAAATCATAATCCTTCCTTGAGGAATGATATTTTTTCGGTGAAATTATTTAACTATCAAATATAAGATGCAATAAATTTTTTGATAAATGTGAAATCTTTACACTAGGACCACACACTACTTTCAATGGGGGAATCTTCATGAAAACATAGTGGTTAAATTTGAATCGATACTAGTGCACCATAAATTGAACATCCCCATACCAAACAATAATTTTATTTCCTGAAAAATAGATGTATGATATGTTTTAATCATTTTTGTACCAAATTGAAATTTTAAGAGAAGAATTATGTGTTTGATAGTGTATACATCACAAAACATCGAGCTTAATCAACCCATGAAATATATTATTTGAATAATAAAATTATACCCCAGCACTTGGAATGGTGTGTATGATTTATATTAAAAAAATTATGAAATTAATATACATGTGTACTATTCAATAAATCTATTTTATAAATTCATTGTCAATAATCAATCTAATTTTTAGTAATGTAATTTTATGGTTCAAAATACATTTTCTTAAAAAATAATTTTATTTTTAAATTTTTTGCATTCGAATTATAATAAAATCAGAAAACATTTAGAAAATTTATTCGGTAGAAATAATAGTATATTTCAAATTCTTATATAAAAATTATCATAGGGTTTAATTTTGGGATTTTTCTAAAGTTATTTACTTTTCAGTGTATAGTGAAAAATAATTATTTTTGGTAAATCTAACATTTATTTTAAATAAATGTACTAATTTCAAACTACCATTATTCTTGAAATTTTATTTGAAATTAAAATTAAAAATATTTATTTATATTTAATATAAATAACTAATTTTTAATCATTTTTGTATTATATTTTTTTATAAGATTATATTTTGGCTTAAAATGAATTTTTCCTTAAAACACTTACAATGTGGGGAATTTTTCGCCATTTTAAACAATTTTAATAACCAAAAATAATAAAATATTAAAATTTAATTCAAAGATTATATATATAAAGATATAAAATTAAATCCATCTCATGAATATTTTTATAAAAAATGTCTATATATGATTATCATATTCATGAAAAATGAATTTACTGAATAACAATTTTTCGACAAAATTCCTCGATTTATTTTTTAATTAAATTATGATTTTTTTAATTAATGTTAAAAAAATGAATTGAACATTTTAAATAATCATAATTAATAATATATAATATTTTAAATATAAATTTTCTATCATAATGATTAATAATTACATTAATATTTATATATTCATATTTAGGTTAAAATAAGGATTTACACATTACATGTCCTTGTGATTAAATTATTTTTTTAAAATATTAATATTATGAGAAAAAAATATATTTTTTAACAATAATTATTTGGTCAATGTTATATAATAACAATTATTTTATTTTATTTTAATGGATAGTTTTATTAGTTTTTAAAAAATAATTACAATGAGGAAAAATTAAATATTAAAAGTAACTAAACACACAAGATAAGGATTGTCTAGAAAATTAATATTATTTTTGTTTTCGTGGTGACTATTGAAACTACCTTCCCTAATTTTTATTTTTTTTAATTTTTTTTCCTCTTGGGGTGAGATTGATTACCCATTATTTAATAGTTTTGGGTATTTAAAAGCATGCCACTCATCATAAATTGAAAAAGGGCACTCACTTCGGTGATTTAATCACACCTATAAGGATGTTTGGTTCAAAAAATACTTATTAAAACTCCAAAAAACATCCTTATACACATTGTTGAGCTTTTATATTACAAATATTCCTACCCTAGTTTCCATAATAAGATATCTAAAGGAGGATCTATAAGAGATGGTAATCCAATTTACTAAGTGTTTTTTTATTATTTTAGAAATATAAAATGGTATTATGCCCTTATTGTTTATGGAATAACTCCACCACTTTAAAAGTTATGTTATTAAGCTCTTAATATTAATGTTATTTAATGTTTTATTCGATGTTATTATTTAAAGGGGATTATGATTTATAATTTACCAACATGGAAAGGATTTATTTCACAATCTCATTTTTATTTGAGATTTTTTATGTCTATGTCTCCATTGAGAGAAATATTTGATAATTATATGTAAGAACTATTCAATTATCTTCTCCTCTTTTTATTAAGGATGATTTAATGTAATATTACTATTTTTCCCTATTCTGTAGCTATATTATATGGGTTTTTATGAAAAAGTTTTCTTTATTTATCTCTTCAATCATAACACCTTTTCCTTCCATATACATGTCATTTAATTTTTTTAAAATATGTGTATAGTATTTACCAAATGATTTAATAAATAAATATTTACCTACATTGGACATTTAATTATTTGTAATGGAATCATCTTTTCATTTTCTAAAAAAAGTATTTTTTATCCATTTTAAAATAGTGTGAAATGAATGTTATTGACTTATATAAAGTGTTTCAAAATAGTCATCATTATGAGAAATCTCTATTTTATAGAATACATTACATGTTTATACAGTTTTTTTAAAATAATTTTTCTCCTAATTAATTTGGAAATTTTTATCTTTTAAAACTGGATTTCAATGTGAAAGAGTGTTTTCATCACAAATTATTTAATGATATTTTATGGAATTTTATCCATCAAGGACAAGAAAAATTTATTTCACTTATAATTCACAGCTGATATTTTGTAATGATACTATACTTAACCATTATTAAATTTTTCATGATTAGATTGAGATTAGAAATTAATTAAATTTAATTTGATGCGAAATGTTGCTGTCATTAGCATTCCCTCGAAAATTTCACATTATTATGATCATTGGAAAGTATATTTCTCTTGGATATCTATATTCATTCACATGGATTTTATTATTGATGAAATCATATAAAATTTCAAAAAATAGTGTTTCACAATGAATTTAATTTGATTAACATGGTAAAACAATGATAAATTTGTATTCTTTACTCAATACATATATTATTTAATAACGAATATTTCTCATGAATAAAATTGACCATTTGTTATTTAAGGAATTCATTTGAAAAGAAACTATGAATGGGTAATAGAAAAATATATCTCCTCGATGCATCTATAGCATCAAGAGATTAATTATTAATCTAGAATTATATGGGTTTTAGTGTATCCCTAATAATTGACTAAACTTTCTTAGTGAAATACCTTGATGATATAAGTGTACTGATTTCTCAGTTTTGTGTGAATTTTGGCATCATCATGAGCAGTGAACGATTATTAGAAACCACATGACCTGGCCCAGGTTACCATGCATTAGGTGTGGGTCTTAATACAAGAGTTACCCCAAGATTTGATCACGGTATGTCAAACTATGTGTGTTGAGAATATTGTCTTGTAACACCCTGGCCTATATAATTATTTTATTTCATTATTTATTTGGATTTAAATAAATTTTATTGGGGTTTGATTTGAGACCAAGATGAAACAATTTTGAGTTATATGAAAAAGAGTTCATTTTTTCAGCTGGCGTTGTTGGGCGTAGAGGCGGACCATGAATCAGAAACCCCGCATGGTGCTGCTTAGGCATCGTCACGATTCCACTGCCTCCAGAAATATAAAAATGAGGGAAGTTTGGGACTTATTACATTGTTCAACAATTTTAGGGTCAATAATTTATTATTATTATTATTATTAAAGATGTTTTTATTTAATTAGGTGTATTAATAATATTGTTTTCATTAATGATGTTACTATTATTAGCATAGATTAAACTTATTATTATTATTGTTATCATTATTATTAGTATTCTAATTATTAATATTTTTACGATTTATTTTTATAGAAAATTTTTTATTTTATTCTATTTATTGGTTTTGATTTATTTTTGTTCCTTTTGTTTTTTTCTTTTCTATCTTCTCATAACCCTAATCAGGTGCCTCCCTTATTTGTTTTCTCTCACATCACCACCCCCCTAACTTTTTTCTCCCTCGTTGCAGCGTGCCCCGAACCTAGACAACCCGATGCACCTCCCTCAGCCACCGGTACTCCCTTGCAGCGCTGTCGTCCCTGCCAGATCTTCCCCAGACCTGACCTTCTCCCCTATCTTCATTTCAATCATGAAGGACGCCCCACTATAGCCCTCTCCACACAGTGCCACTGCCCTCCTGTGAACTCCCCGTGCAACACTGGTGCCCTGCACTGGCCATCCAGCCTGTCGCCCGCCTTCGACGGGCCTCCGAACTATTCATGAAACCACTCCCCTTCCTCTAACTCTCATTATGGCATCACTTTTGTGCAAACCTTGACCCAAAACATTTTCCTTTTTCCAGAATGAACTGATGGTACTCTTTCCTTCACCATGCTAGCGCACCCCTTTTGATCATCCCTGGCTCTAAAACATTCTTCAACGCAATTATTTCATCGTTCCATCATCGCCTTCTACTTTGGTCATCTATATATATGTGTTCCCCATCACCTACAGCTAGGCCGCACATCCCATGTGCACCACCTCTATGACATCCTCCCCTCTTGGTAAAACAATTCCCTCTTATTTTTGATGTATGGAGATTCCATGGTTAGAGATTAATTTTTGTGCTCAAATCCATAAATGTTTTAACGAATTTCAGTTTTTTGAGTAAAATTATGCTTCCTACGGGTGCGTTTGAGGTGCGCATGGTGCATTGCACCATTTTTTAGGCTTCTTTAACGTTTGAGGTTATATCCCTTTGTTATTTCTTATAAATTTAAAACTACGGAGATATCTTGTTGTTAATTGTTTCTTAAGGATAAAATAGTTACCCATAATGTTGTTTAATAATTTTAGTATTCATTTTTTTCTTTTTTTTCTTGATATGGGTTTTATATGAGGTGTGCGATGTGTTTTTGAAAGGGGTGGAGGTGTGCACATGTTGAAATTTTTTTGGAAATGGGTTAGATTTTATATATTTAACTTTTTTGTTATGCCCATTGACTGTATACTGTAAATTGTGTTAGTGATTTTTTTCACAAAATTTGTGAATGTTTTAAAATGGGTTCCTAAATAGTTTTTATTGTGGATTGGATTTAGAATGGGATTCTAAGGGTTTTTGGTTGTGGAAGCTGTGAGTTTCTATTGGGAATTTTTTTTTATAAAATTTAAAGAAGTTTAGTAAATAATTTATATGGTGTGAGTTGTGTTTTGAAAACATATCAAGGTGGGGTTTGCGTTGTTTTTTTATTTGAATTGTTTTATGTCCGTGTTTAAAATTTTTTAGTTGTACAGTTGTTTTGGTGTGTCGGTGAGGAAAACATGCGATACTGTAGTCCTTTTCTTGCACGTTCTTGTGCATTTGTGCGATGCGTGACACACCATTGTGTCTTGATAGTGAGCTGAGGTAGGTCCCCAGTGAACTTGCCTTTATATTTAGAAATTATTATTTTCTTGTTATTTCATTAAATTTTAGATTTACGGTAAATAATACTGAATAATTAGTTGTAGAATAAATGTTCATTGTGAAGGATAGTGGTTCTCTCTTGTTTTTAATTACCTGAATGTGTATTCTTTTAAATGTGCAACATTAGTGTTGATAAAATCCATGTTTGGCCTTTATAAGTAAATTTTGTTTCATTTAAATAACGGATTAGGTTGAAAATGTGTTCGAAATTCTAAAATGGATTGCATAAACGAGGTTTCTAAAGGTTTTCATATTGAAAGAGGTGTTTCGTTGATTCTTTGGAAATGAGTAGGGGTGTGTTGGTTCTTCGAAAAATAGGTTGGTGTTGAGTGGTTAGTTAAGGTCTTTTTGGCATATTAATGAAATGAAATATTTTGAAAACTCTTTTTGGGGTGACTTAGAGGTGCTCTTATTGTGTACCTTGATTGTGTGAGTTGTGTGTGATGTTTGTGCATTTTGACTCATTACTTGATTTACATTGTGGACTCATGCCTTTCCTTTTTATTATATGTGTTGACATAGGAACCTGACATTTTGAAGGAATCTTCTGAGAACAACTGCTGCACTAGTTTAGATTATGCACTGGATATTGGCCCATATCATAGAGGTGTTCTGTTATTATTTCTATCAGATTGGGCCCCTATACCAGGCCAGGTAGGGTGACGGTCGAGTGTTAGTGCATTATAACGTCATCGAGAGTAGGCATGCCATCAGCATGAGTCACATGTATAGTAGGTCTGGATTGTTCCCGAGCTGCTCGGTTCAACCCATGGTTTCTTTATTGCTTATTTTTATGTGGTAGATGATTCGGGGGATTAGATATGTTGTTGGTCCCCATTTGCAACATTCCCATTGCACTTATTATGTGTTGTGTGTGTTTTTACGCTTGACTAAAAACTAAAATTTTTATTCCTAAATAATTCAAGAAAATGTTTTAAAATGTAATTCAGCTTTTCCCTTCAAATGTTAAAAATGTATTTAAATTAAAAAGGAAAATGGAATGATAATTGTTTTAGAAATGAAAGTGTGTGTGGAAAAAAATATTTTATATAAATTATTTCAAACCTGAAATTGCTAGATTCTTTATTTAATGGTACTGCATTGGGAATAGTTATTGGGGATGCCTACTAAGTTTTAATACTCACGCTTATAGTGTTATCATGTTTTTATTTTATGTTGCATGTTTGACTCAAGTTTGCTCATCGTGGGTGAGAGTTGGTTGTGAATTGGTGAGTGACTCTTGGGGTCGTGAGGAGTTTTTGTCATGATTAGGTTAGTATGTGTTATTCTCCGTTCTTTTTCTTCGGTGTCATTTATTTAGATTGCGTTGTTCTATTTTATTTCCACTAATTTTTTTCTTTCTATTTGATGAAATAATTCACTCTTACTCCCTTTTGATGCCCTAGCGCTTGTTGCCAACCCGGGAGGATCAGGAATGCCACTCGGGACATGTCGCAGACCGGTTCAAGTGACCGGTCCAGGGCTGACCCGGGATGGTCTGTGAAAATATGGTATCAACGGTGGGTCATCCCTTGAGTAGACCTTGGTTTTTAAAGTTCCCATTGTTATTTGGGGCTATCAGGGTAGAAGGAGTAGAATTGTCGGGACTCGGGGAATACAGACAAGGAGGACATCATGAACCCTTTCTCGTTCTGAACCACAGGTTACCATGGAATGTTTGAGTTATTGGTGTCTTTGGGATTTTTGAATTGTTTTGTATTTGAAAATGAAATGGAATCCAGGAAAGTGACTTTGTGAGCTCGCATGGTCTGGAAAGCCATGTGGAGCTGGGGACATTACACTAGAGTACTCCTTGTGATGGTGGCATGATCAGCGTATAGCCGCCAATTATATCTTCGAGTCACCGATTAAACCTAGTTTCTCCTTTTGGATCATTTGGGTCTTCTTAATTTCTAAGAATTATTTTTACAAATGTTTATTTTTGAAAATGTGAAAAGTTAAATTTGAAATGGAAATGAACATGTTTTGACCTCATTCCTTGTTTTCTTATTCCTTAGTGCTCTACCTCATGAAGGTTCGACGGATAACCAAGTTGAAGCTTTGGGTGGTGCATCATTATCAAATCCCTCAGTTGATCCACCCATAGAATACATCCTAGAGTTTTGGAAATCGAACCATCCTCTCTTTTATGCACAAGCAGAGCCTCTTGAGGTAGAGGAGTGGTCGCATAAGATTAATAGGATATTCAGTTTCATTGGGTTGCATGATTCATTTTAGGTGAGGTTGGGTATCTTTATTCATGAAGGTCCAAACAAGAAATGGTTGAATTTTGTGTCTCAAATATTGCCTTTAGAATATCTCACTTGGTAATTCGTCAAGTCTCCGTTCATCCAATAACACTTCTCTGAGCTGACGAAGATGAGGTGGAGAATGGAGTTGTGTTTCCATGAGCAAGGTGATGAATCAATACTATAATTCTATCGATGTTTCTCAAACCTAGTTCCGTACGACCAATGGTTTGTTGCAAACAATCCCAGGAATGCTTGAGAATTCCAGTCTTGACTCTGACCTGAACTGCGATCGTAAGTGGAAGAGCTGAACCTAACCACCTTCTCAGATGTTGTGGGGCAGGCCATTCTTGCTGAAGCTGAGTTATCTGGGATACATGAGGTGATGAATCCGCCCCTGGCCTTAGTAATTAATGCCGATCGTGGAGACAGGATGAATGAGAAGTGTCCTGATTCCAGTGGGTCTACTAGAAGAATTCAGAGGCATTTAGACCTGCAATCAACACCTTCAGAGCATAATTTCATGATCTGTCATCAGTGTGGAATGAAAGGTCGCAAGAGGCCGAAGTGTTTGAGTGCACCGAGACCCTGCCACACTTGTGGATGATTGGGTCACTTGCAACGAATCAGCGGTGGTGTTTCCAAGAAGTATTCTGAAGCTAAACCTGGCTCGTCGAAGGTCACCACAACCCATCAGCCTGAGTAGGGTGATGTCTGGGGATCAGTTTGAGGTTTTGTATTTTTAGTGTTTCTTGTATTTAGTAATATTCTCTAGAATCATTTTTTAGTGTTTCTTTTCTTTCAGTTGTAAGAATGGTTTTTGTCAAACCTCGTTGAAATCGTTGTTTTATTGGAAGTGTTTTTGGTGAAATTCAGGGTTGTGGGTTATGATTTGGAATTTTGAAATCCTGACTTTGAGGTGGGAGATTGTTTAATCATCAGTTCTCTAGCCATTGGTCTATTAGTGATGTGGGCACGTAGTAAAGAGAACCCCAATGATTAATAAGGGAATTAGTTTAATGTCAGACTTTAGTGTGGCATGGTTTTTGTTCATCTATGGATGTAACATCACTAAGGTAGTAGTGAGAGTGGTTTTGATGCTCTATTGGTTGCACCCATCCCTCCCCTACCATTGTAGTGGGGTTTCGGGTCCGTGTGGAAATATTTCATTTTTGTTTAATCTCATTAGCCCTTATGGTGGGGAGACCCATCACAAGTCTCATTGAATTCAGTTTGGCTTGATTTATTTAGTGGCTAGTCGGTCCTGGCCTCCCCGTGTCAGAATTAGGTTTTTTTTGTGGTGTATAAAGTTTTCGTGTTTTGAGAATATGTTTCATGTCATGGGAATTCATTGTTCATTTGGATTGATCAACTGGAGGTGCTTAAACTTTTCGAGTAGGGAGACACTTATGAGCTTCATCATTGGGTCTAGGAGTTTTTGTGGCTTCCCAGGGGTGGGAAGCATTGTGGTGGGGATAATTTTCACACCCTGGACTAATTAATTATACTATTTCATTATTCATTGGATTTAAATAATTTTTTTTCATTCGTGTTGAGTCCCAGATGAAATAATTTTGAGTTATATAAAAAAGTGAATGTTTTCAACTAACGGCATTGGGAGCTCGGGCAGAGTGTGATTAGGAAACCCCACACGGCTCCACTTTGGCATCATCACGATTCACCCGCCTTTGGAAAATTTACAAATGAGGGAAGTTTGTGATTAATTGTGTCGTTTTAAAAATTTTATTGTTAATAATATTATTATTATTATGAAATATGTTATTATTAATATTAGGTGCATTAATAATGTTACGTTCATTAATATTATAATTATTATTTTCTTAGATTAAATTTATTACTATTATTGTTATCATTATTTTTAGTATTATTCTTATTAATATATTTATCAGTTATTTTTTTTGATCAATGATTATTTTATTCCATTGATTGGTTTTGTTTTTTTTCTTTTATATTCTATATTTTCATAACCCTAATCATGTTCTACCTTTTTTTTCTCTAATTTCACCACCCCACTAACTAACTTCTCTCTCATTGCAGCATTCTCCACACCTAGAAAACACACCACCACTCCCTTAGAAAATGCTCCTCCCTTTCAGCGCTACTTTCCTTGTCAGCTCCACCCTGGACCCGACCTCGTCCCCTCTCTCCATCCCCATCGTGAAGGTTTCCCCTCTATTTCACTCTCCCTACAGGGCCCCTACCCTCATGTTCACTCCCCGTGCGGCGCTCCTTCCCTACACTAGCGATCTAGCCTACCGCATGCTTCGACTAGCCTCCGCACTCTTCGTGCGACCGCTCCCCCTTCCTTTGACTCCTGTCGTAGTGTCACCTTTTTGCACCCCCTAACTCGCACCATTTTTCTTTTTCCAGTGTGACCCAACACTTCACTTTTCTTCCTCGAGCTAGCGCACCACCTTTTCCCGACCCCGAATCTTTAGCTTTCTTCAGCACCATTATTTCCTCCAAACATCATCGTTCTCTACTTCGGTCGGCCCTCTACATGTGCTTAACTTTACCTCTAGATAGGCCACACTTACCATGCACACCACCTCTTCGACATCATCCCGTCTTGGTAAAAACATTTCATCAACTTTTTATGTAGTTTGATTCCCTGGTTAGAGTTTAATTTTTGAGCTCAAATCCTTAAACAATGTTACCAATTTGATTGTGTTGGGTCAAATTTAGATTATTGTTGTTGCGTTTGAGGGGAACATGGTGATTTTCACCATTTCTTATTCATTCTTCAATGGTTGAGGTAATATCCCTTTGTGTTTTATTTTACATTTAGAACTGAAATGATCTCTTATGGTTTCTTATTTCATTAAAATTAAATGGTTACCCATGACGATGTTTAATAATTTTAGAATGCTTGTTTCTCCTATTGTTTACGTTCTATGCATTTTATATGAGGTGCGAGATGCGTTTTTGAAAAGGGTGGAGGTGTGTGCGTGTTGAAAAACAGTTTTTTGGAGATGGGATAGATTTAATATATTTACCTCTTTAGTTATGCCCCTTGAGTGTATTTTGTAAATTGTGTAAGTTATTTTTTATAATATGTGTGAATGGATTAAAATGTGTTTTTAATTAGTACATGTTGTGCATTGGATTTAAAATTTTATTTGAAGGGGTTTTGGGTGTGTAAGCCGTGAGTTTCTCTTTGGAAATAGTTTTATAAATTTTAAAGCAGTTGTTTAAATAATGTAGATGGTGTGAGTTTTTTTAAAACTAGTCAATTTGGTGTTTGCGCAGTTTATTATATTGGAATTGTTTTATGTCCATGTTTATGTATTTTTAGTTGTTCATTTTTTGCAGCATGTAGGTGAGGAAAACCCAGAATACTGCGATCATCGGCTAGTGCGTGCTTGTGTGTCTGTGCGAGGCGTGACATGCCATTGTGTTTGGACAGTGAGCCGAGGTAGGTACCCACCACACATTCCTTTATATTTTGAATTTATTAATTTCTTGTTATTTAATTAAATTTTAGATTAATGGTAAATAATATTAAATAACTAGTTTTAGAATAAATGTTTATTGTGATGTATAGTGGTTCTCTCTGGTTTTGAATTACCTGAATGTGTTTGGTTTTAAATTTTCATTATTATTATTGCTAAAATGCCTAGTTGGCCTTTATATATAAATTGTGCTTATTTTAATGAACGAATTGGGTTGAAAATGTGTTCAGCTTTCTAAAATGTATTTCTTAAATGAGGTTTCAAATGGTTTTCAGATTAAAAGTGGTGTTCCTTTGATTATTTCGAAATGAGTTCAAGTGTGTTAGTTCTTATGAAAATAAGTTGGTGTAGAGTGGTTATTTACGGCCCGTTTGGAAATTCAATGAAATGTGATATTTTGATCATATCATTAGCTGACTTAGGGGTGGTTTTGTTGTGTACCTCGATTGTTTGAGTTGTGTGTGATGTTTGTGAATCATGACTGGATAATTGATTTACATTATTGACTCACCCTTTTCATTTTTATTATACGTATTGACATGGTAACCTAGCATAGTGAGTGAATCTTCTGATAACGATTTCTACACTAGTTTGGATTACGCACTGGTTAGTGGCCCATAGGACAGAGGTGTTTTGTTATTATTTCTATGGGATTGGGCCCCTCGACCAAAACATGTAGCTCTATGGTAGGGTCTTAAAGAATTATGATGTCATCGAGAGTAGGCATGCCTTCAGGATGAGTCACTTGTATAGCACGTTCTAGATTGTTCACAAGCTCCTAGGTTAACCCATGTTTTATTTAGTGCTTTTTTGTATGTGGCGGATGATTCATGGGATTTTCTCGGTTGTTGCTCCTTGTTTGATACTTTCCCATTACCCTTAATGTGAGTTCTGTGTTGTGTGTGTTTTAACTCATGACTAAAAACTAAAATTTGGATTTATAAATCATTCGTGAATTTTTTTTTAAAATGTAACGCACCTTTTCCCTTCAAATATTAAATTTTTTTTAAATTAAAATGGAAATGGACTATTAATTCTTTTAGAAATGTAAGTGTGTGTGGAAACCAATAGTTTATATACATTAATTCAACCTTGAAACAAGTAAACTCTTTATATAAAGTTAGTGCAATGGGAATAGTTATTGCACATCCCTACTTAGTTTTAATACTCACACCTACAGTGTATTCATGTTTTTATTTTTTGTTGCAGGTTTGACTAGATCATTCTCGCCATGGGGGAGAATTGGTTGTGGATTGGTGAGCGACTCTCGGGGTCGTGAGGAGTTTTAGTCATGATCAGGATAGTGTGTGTTGTTCGCCGTTATTTTTCTTTCGTGTCATTTATAAACTTTTAATTGTTCTATTTTCTTTATGATGCTTTATTCCTTTTCATTATGAAAAATTGTTCCCTCTTGATCTCTGTTGATGCCCTGGAACTTGTCGCCAGCTTGGAAGGATTCAGAACGTCTCTCAGTCCATGTCGCAGATCGGCTTGGGTAACCAGTTCAGGGTCGACCCGGGTTAGTTTCTTACATGTTGATTCCTTCTTAGTCAGTATCTACTCCAAAGTTGACACACTATTTGATAAACCATACTGCCAAATCATGCGAGCTACCCAAAAATTTAAAATACTAACAACCCTATTTCTCTCTCTCTTATTATTTCCCCAATCATAGTCCCATCCCACTTGGTCGACATTGGCTCATGATGGGGACCCCAACCCCTCATCTCCATGCAACCCCTCTTCTATGGATCCATTCATGAATTCCTAAGGTGATATTCCCTGGGTTTTATCCCCTCTTTCTCACAATTATCATATTTTTCTTTGATTTCATAGTTTCTGTTGGTGGGGTTTCACCTTGTATGAATGCTAGATGGTAGGGTTGATTTTTTAGTCATTTTTTATTGTTTTTAGGATGTGTAGATTGGCTTTTGGGGTGTATTATTCACCCTTCCGAAGTTTCTTCTCATTATCACATTGTTCAAGTAGGTGATTCAATCCATTTCCCATCCTAAACATTCCCTTAATGCTTGAGGATTACCATAATGCTTTATTCGTCTATAATCTTGTTGGTAGTGGGTTAGTATAAATTGTTTTGGTGTTTTTATGATAGATAATTCGGGAGAATTGGGTTTTTAATGGATTTATTAAATATTCTAATATATATATGCATGCCAAGTGTCAAATAAAATGATAATTAGCTTTATTTAACGCATCTGGGTATTTTGAGGGTATGTTGTACTTTTTTATGTTTTTTTGTCATGGGATGATTGTGATATGTCCCTTGTGTGTGATTTTTAGTGATTTTGATGATTGGTTCAGTTCTATGACATGTTCATTTTAATGGTAAAGTAAGGGGTTTTCTTTAAAAATTTATTTTTATTACATTATTGGTCTAATCGGGATACTCAATTATTGTCAATGGGATTTTTCACATCCATGGGTGAAAGAGGAGCACACATGGATCAAAATTAAAATGATGATGGCACTATAAATCATTTTTTTCCATGAACCATGGTTTCTTAAATGATCCCTTGATTTATAATTGATATATTAGTACATTATGTGGATGAAATTGGCATAGAAAATGTTATTTAAACATCATCTGTTTGGTATTTCGGAACATAGTTGGTTTTAATAGGTATTGAGTTCCTATTATCGACCATTAAAAATTTTAGG
Organism: Viscum album; assembly: GCA_963277665.1. Lineage (NCBI taxonomy): Eukaryota > Viridiplantae > Streptophyta > Magnoliopsida > Santalales > Viscaceae > Viscum > Viscum album. The sequence goes on along the minus strand of OY728146.1, from coordinate 1,555,122,013 downwards.
TGTTTTCATCTTGGTTTTTTATTGAATGAGAAACAGGATTGAACATGAAGGTTAAAGGCCCATTTTGACACAATTATTAATGTTGAATACTTTACATTAGTTTATGAATTAATTTTTAATGTGTTTGGAATTGATAACGTCTAAGTACCATTTTCACTTCATATTATTTTTTAAATGAAGGAGGTTTTGGAAAATCAATTTTTAAATTCACATCATAGAGTTTTTTGAGAATTGTTTTGAAAGATTATATAATGTGACAGTCTGTTTGGCACCTATGAAGGACTTATTATGTGATGGGAACACGATATAGGGGTTTTATTGTATGTGTTATCATATAGGTGGTGTTAGTGTTGGTGGTAATCATGTTTGGTGAAAATATGTATGGTTAGTCACTTCTCTGAGGGCCTCCTAATTTCATAGTATAAAATTAACATGGGGTTACTGTGAATCTTTATAATGATGATTAACGGTTACTAATATTACTTGATTAGATGGTTTGGAAACCCATGGATGTATTTGAAGGCCAGATGGGTAGTGCCACTTGATTGGCTATTTTAGTGTGGCTAGTTGGTTATAGACCTTGTAGTTTCACCATATTCTATCTGGTGGTTCCAAACTAAGTATTTCCATGGATCTCTCTAGGGATATTTAATAAAAGCTAATGTGTTCTATATATAATTTCTTTTTTTATTTCTTTTATTATTTGTTTCTTTTAATATTTTTCTATTTACTTTTATAATTTCTTGGTATCACATTGTTGGATTTTAGTTTTGGGATTTGGTTTATTAAAGGGTGAACCTGCTTTGAAAATGGCAATATGGCAGGTGTTGTTTTGAAAAGGGGATTTTGTGAAAATTTTATTTGGAATTTTGAAAACCTATTTTCACATAAATATTTAAAAATAGTGATTATATACTATTTTGGAGAAATAAAATCAATGGATTCATTTATTATAACCTACTTATATTTTTAATATCACACCCTACTTGTGTCCCTCGATGTCAGTATACTCAAGCCAATTTGTCAGTTTAGGTTTCGGGTTTGTGATCTCATTGTTGGAGAAGGCCAGTTTTGTTTTTGGTGGTGGCTAAAAGGTAACATGTAGTTCATTGTAGCATGATTCCTTTGGGATTTTTGTTTTCATCTATATTTTTTAAATTTCTAGTAACTAAATCAGTTTATATATTTATTCATGATTCGGTAATTGTTTGTTCTTCCTCATTCTTGGTTATTTATTTGATCCTGGTTATTGGGGAAAAATTGTTCCCATATTGATTTCATTGAATTCTGACACTAGTTTCCATCCCATGGGGATTGGGAACACCCTTCAGGCCATGTCTCTAACTAGGTATGAGGACATCTTTTATGGTACTCTGGGATGGTTCAAATAAATTGTATCAGAGCCTGGAATATGATTATTGGGGTGTCAAATTTCATGGGATTAGGAATTTCAGGACTCAGGAGGTAGGTACGAGAGGAGAGTCACAAAATCTATCTTGTTCTGATCCTCATGTTTCCATGGATAGTCTGGGTATTGGGTCGTTATTTTGGTTTCACTCTATTTGAATGAGGAATGACAATGAAGGTGAGTCGATGTTATGTCGTGATCTCAAATAGTGTAGTGACCCATGTGTAGTTTGAGTACATTGTTCAATATCCTCCTAGTTATTGATTCTTACATGGGTCATGTCCCACTACCATGTCTTTGAGTTAGTCATAGACACTAGTTCTTCATTTCAGTGATTTGGTGTGAGTTTTTTTAGCTTCATTTTGGATTTTGAGAGTGGTTTTTTAAAATAGTTATAGTTTTGTAAGTGCAAACGTTTTCTATATAATGTATTTGGATTATAATAAAAATTTGGTTTTCAAAAGGAAAATTTTATTTGAATTAAGAATTCGATAAATGAGTGGGTTTAATGGGAAAATTAATTTTATGACCCTCTATGTTCATTATGAATGATTACATATGTATGGGTATGTGTAGAATGTTCTTGTTGGAATGTGTTCTTGGATGGTCTGAATTAATGAAAAATCAATGCATTTGTGATGGTTCAAAGGATTTCATGGGTGGGTTTTTGAAATTTGAGATTTGTTTTATTGAAGTGGTTTCCGGTTTTTTGGAAAATATCCTTAAGAGGAGGTGGTTTTGAAAATCAAAATGAAATGGTTGTTCTCGAAATAGTATTTTTGGTTTTACTTGTATGTGTTGGTATTGTGGGCCTATTTTGTTCGTTTGAGATGTAATTATCTACTATGAATTTGGTTGATGTTGATTCCAATTTTGTGTTTATTTTAAGGATTATAATATAAAACCCTGAGAGGTCCCCAAAAAATCTAGCAAATATTACCTCATTCCATGTTTTTATTGATTGTTTCCTATCTTTTTTATTGATTGAGTTTTTTTAGAGGAATTCAAGTGGCTTGAAGAAATAGATTGTGCCTTCATATCATAGGGGTCTCCTGAAATTGTTTGAGATTGAGGTGTATTGGGTTTCTTTGCAGGTCCATCTTTTGATGAATGTGATATATTTTCACCACCATAAAAGAAAGTTAAGATGATGTGGTGTGTGTTTGAGCCCTTTTTTATCTGATGGTTTAATCTTTAGGCGGTTATTATGAAGAAAATAGTGGATCTTACAAGCATTCAGCAAGGCCAATAGAGAGTAAATCCCTATGATTCCCACTTCAAGGGGCTTGTTTCATTTTCTCCAGAGGTGGGATCACAAGACCTGTTAAAGGATTATATTTTCCTTAGGGGACAAAATATATAGATTATATAAAACTTCCTCTCCTACAATGATCTTAATTTCTTGATGTTGGATGATGAAGCATTATTAGATGAGTTTGTTTTCAAAGTACAGGTTGCTGGCACTATGGTGTCTAATTTTTCACATGAAAATTTCCTGTATATAAAAAAGTGCATGCCATAGGAACCTACATTTGATGAGTCTCTTTCTTTGAGAATGATCTCCAGTTATTCAGTCATTTTAGTGATATTCCACTAGTGTGGACAGTTCAAGCAATCGAATCCATATTGGTGGAACCCTCCGATGAAATGCCATCTTTGCAGCATGATGGGTCATCTATAGATGTTCTGTAGGAATCATTGATCAAATAATAAATCTTTAGAAGATGATACTTATTCTTGACAGTGAAAAATGATATTCTTCTCTCATCAATGCTTATGTGATAAGCCTATGACTAAATCTCACACACTGTCAAAGAAATTTCAGGGGGGGGTGCAAAAGTTCATGGCCATTTTCACCTCCAGTGATGGGGTGGAGACATTAAATGTTTATTATTGTAATTTTTTCTATTGATTTGGGGTATTCATTTTTCGTAATAATATATTTTATTCTGGTCATATGAATGTAGCTTTTGAACTAGTTGTTCTTCGTTGAATGTGCTTATCTCTCTTGTGGGTTGGTTTTAGTTTTAGTTGTCTTTGTTTAGAGGTGCTTGATATTTTTAATTTTAATGGATGGAGTTTTGGGGTTTGATGTATTAAGTAATGTTCTATTTATGGGTATTCCACATTTAATAAGTGATTTTGACTGGTAAGAAATTTTCTATTTTGGTGGTGGTGTCATTTATATTGTGTTGAGAAGTACGCGTTAGATCGTGTTGGGAGGTCCTTAGTTCCCGATCATGGTGGGGTGTTTCTCATTTAATATGAAATGGATTATGTCATTTCCTTGTTTTCATTGTGTTGTTAGTTGATTTATTATGGTGGCGAGAACCCTGTCATGTTCTCCCATTGTTATGGTTTTGTGGTTTCATTTTGATATGTCTAGCATGACTTGTGGAGTGAATGGTCACCCCGAGTTTAATGGTTTCTTTAAATCTTGATTGACCAAGGATTTGAGTTATGGTTATCTTTTGGATATATGAATTTATTTGGGAATGAATATTTTGTGGTGGGTAGAATTTCCACAACCCAATAATCAAAATCCTCTCATATTATTCTTATCTTGATCTTGGGTCATTGGGTTGAGGTTCATGTTTATCTCTTAGCTTAAACGTCTGAGTTTTTGAGGTCTGGGAGAATTTTGGATTATGAACAGGTGGCACACGCTGAGTAGAACCACACAACCCATCCCACATAACTGTATTCCAGGTGTCGGGAATTGGAAAGAATCTACCACAAAGTTTGAGAATGGTAAGTCAAATTATGGGTTGGTTGTGTAGCCGATTCCTTTTTAGCCACTATTTATCACATGGTTGGCGCACGGTTTGGTAAACCATTCCACCAAACCATGCGATCTGACTAAAAATTTTATATATTAAAAAACCTATTTCTTTGTCTCTCCTTTTTATCCCTAATTTTTCCTCCCTCTTGGTTAACATTGGTGCACCAAGGGGTCCTAAACCCCCACCCTCCTTGGATCCTCCTCCTCCGTGGATCCATCCATGATGTCGTGAGATGAATTTCATAGGGTTTGGGTCCCTCTTACTCAACTTTTTTCTATTCATCCATGATACTTTGGTTTCTGTTGATGGGGTTTCACAATTGACAAACATTATAAGCTGTGATTTATTTCTAGCTAAATTTTCATTGTTTTTACTCTGTAAGGACTGGATCATGGGTTGTATTCTTCCACCTTCCAAATTTTCATCACATTCGCACTCCATTTAGGTTGGTGATTCTTTATATTTTGTTTCGAAAACAGTCCACTAATTCTTGAGGTTTCCATTAATGATTTAAAACTACAAAAATATTGTTTGTGGTGTGTTAGTATAAATATATTTGGTGTTTTTAAAATTGAATATTGTAACAAATTGGGTTTTCATTGGATTTATTATATATATATATATATACACACAACAATTATTAGATAAAATGATAAATTATCTTTTTAATTTAATTTCGTTTTTTAAGGTAGCGTTTGGGTTGGGTTTTGTGTTTTTTTCATGATATGGTTGTGATATGAGCCTTCTGTTTGAGTTATAGTTATTTTCATGATTGTTGCATCTGTACGGCATGTTACGTTTAATGTTATATAAAGGGGGTTTCTTTAAAAATGATTTTGGGTAATTTAAATGTCTAAATTTGATACTCAAAGAGTTTTTCATGATGTTGGAACATCCATAGGTGCACAAGGTTCACACATGAATTTTAATTGGTTTCAAATGTGTTCTTTAATCTTGGTCTGTTTCATATTTTGTAACACGGTTGGTGCACACATCCAAAAGTTTTTCAAGATGTTGGAACTTTAAAATAGTGTTTTCAGTGACCCTTGGTTTCTTTAATGATCCCATGATTTCTAAATGATATGTGGGTACATTAGGTGGCATGAAATTGGGTTCAAATGTGTTCTTTAATCTTGTTCAGTTTCATATTTTGTAACACGACTGGTTTTAAAGTAAAGGAAATCATGTTTTCCACCATTAAACATGTTATGTGTTTCATCTTCTTTTTTAATTTAACGAGAAACATGATTGAACATGAATGGTAAATTCCCATTTGGAAAATATATTAATGGTTCAAATTTTATATTAGTTTATAATATGTTTTTATATGTCTTTGGCCTTGATAGACTTTATGGCATGTTTGGAATTTTATATTGTTTTGAAAATTAATGTGGTTTTAGAAATTAAATTTCCTTTTTGAGATCATATAATTTGTTGAGAAATATTTTGAAAGCTTGTATGATGTGTCAAACTTGTTGGAAGTAACGAATGAATTGTTATTTGATGGGCATGCCTATATAGGGGTTTCACAAAATGTGTTATCGTATATGTGTTGTTTGTGTTTAGGGTAGGTAAGTGAGGTTATTGTAGGTAAGGTGAGTCATGCTAGCGAGGGCCTCAAACTTACATATTATACTATTAGAATGGGGATCCTGGGTGTCTTTAGGGGGTTTAGTGACAATTCATTATTGACCCTGATTAGATGGGTTGATACCCTTTGGAAGGATTTAATGTACAAGTGGGTAGTTCTAGTGGATTACCTTGTTTATAGCGACTATTTTGTTGTGGATATTGAAGGTTCACCGCACACTGCAAGGTGATTCCGAACTGAGTATGCCTAGGGATAACTCTAGGGATGTTTATAAAATTACTTTAGTAACAATATATATTTGATTGATTATGTTATATTGAACTTGGTTTCTGGTAATGTATATATATTTACTTTCCCCATTTCTTGTTGTCGCCTTGTTCGATTTTTTAATTTTTGAATGGGTTTATAAAAGGGTTAACCATCTTTGAAAATGGGTATATGGAATGTGTTAGTTGGAAAAGGTAAATATGTGGTTGATTTTTTAATTGTTGAAAACCTATTTTTATATCTGTATTTCGAACGACTTTTTTTGCTCTATTTCAGGGAAAATAATTGTATGGATTATTTGGTTATTAACTATTGATATTTTTACACTCACAATCTACTTGTTCCACTCATTTTCGGTAGACCTGAGTTGTTTTTTCGGAGCAGCTACCAGGTTTGTGTCTTCTTTGTTGGAGAATGTTAGTTTTGTTGTATGTGGTGACCAAAAGTTCTCATTGATATCATGGTAGTGTGGTTCATTTTGAGTTTCGTTTTTAGTCTCTAGTTTTTGTAATTATTGTAACTAAATTTGTTTATAAATTTATTTGATATTTGGTAATTTTTTGTTCTTGTGGTTGTCTGGTTTTTTATTTAACCACCATTTTTTTTGGAAAAAAATCATTTCCACTGTGATTTCATTATTTCTAGGCACATGTTTTAAACCCGTGGGGGCCAGGATCTCCCTTCAGGCCATGTCTCGGACCAATTCATATGCTTTCTTGGATGACACTCGAGTTTGGTTTTTGATAGGCACTAAGCTATAAAGAAAAGTGTAGTTATAATTGCTATTACTGGATAATTAACAGAAACAATGGTAAATATATTTATGAAAATATTTATTTGGGCATATAACACTATTATATAATTATTGGATATGTATAGAGGAATAACCTAAATTTTTTGTATAGAGAATATTATATTATATTTTATCGAAATAAATCTGTTTCTAGATACTATATGTTGATATAGTTTTGGAATAATTTTACAAAGGGGTGATTACCTTTAAATGGGTGGGTTGGTGTTTGACTTAATAATTACCTAGTGTAAAACATCGGGTCTTACTACACACCTATATTTACACTCCCAGTTTAATTTTATATGATAACTCAATTTTTATTTACAAATCATTCAGATTGATTTGAAATTAATGATGTCCCAAAAAAACACAATGTTATTGATTCATCTGAGGACATTTTAACATTTATAGGCACTATCAAGGGTTAAAAATTATATTGATAATTATAATTTTAATGGAATAGAAACCCATTTTTTGGTTTTATGTGATAAATATACCTTGGAGATATTTATTGAGTTTTCAAAAATGTTTGGGGAATATGTAACCCTTATTTATAAATTGTGTATTAGATAGAAGTTTATTTAGTAAATAATTCTTTTATAGGTTTTGCATATATATTTACTGTCAGTTATAACACTTATGTTCAACATGATCATTGATGTGAATGTTATAATAGTAAATCATGGTTTTTTGATTTTTATAAAAACACAATATAAAAAACCGTATTGGTTGAAATATCAATTGATGATTAATGTTATTTATAGGTTTTTCATCATATTTTTTGAAATTTCATCAACATTATGTTTTTATTTTTTTGAAAAAGGACAAGACACAAGCATGGTGGTAACCCACGTCATCCAGAATAGTCATAGGTACCAAACTGACAACTGAATAGTGAAAATGTTTGAGATCCTACCACTGGACATTATGATGTACTAGTCAGTATGCCATATTTTTAACATAAAATTTGACTCATATATACTTTTTTAAATAATGAAATATATTTTTGGTTGATACATTTGAGATTTTAGAGGTTAATGTTTTATATTTTTTTCCATTGGATGACTATTATTTAAAACTTCATTTTTTTATAGAAAGGTTGAGTAACTTGTTACCCTTTTTGGATTATGTAATCTATTAAATTTTAATTTTAGATTATTAGGAATAGAAAATCATATTTTATATTCATTCCTTGGAGTAAGAGGTGATGTGTAAATTGTTCAAAGCATTACCAATTGATGAATGTGTTCTTACGAAAATGAAACAGACATAATGTTTGTATATTTTATGTTTTTATCAATCCTAACAATAAAATAACGGATAAAATTTATGAAAATTTTATTGGAAACATTTGTTATCATATTACAATCATATCTTTGATTCAATGGTCACATAACTCATGATAGATTTATTGTTTTTCCCCACTAACTTTTTATTGATCATTCAAATTCTTATAATCAATGGTCAGTATAACTCGATATGACTATTTATTTTTTATTTTGTGTCTATATTTTTACATCCGAAAAAATTGTCCTTGCTAGGGAACCTATTTATTGGGTAATAAAACATTCCTTCATATTTTCATTCCCCTATTTCATGAGGATGTTTTATTAACCTTTTTAAATATATATTTTCAAAAAATGAATTTACAAATATCAAACCCTTGATTTTCAAAAACAAGTTCAAATTTTTCTAAAAAAATTATTTAAGGTTGGGGGAATTTAAAATCCCAGGACTTTAAAATGATATCATTGTGTTTGATATTATATATGACATGGAACAATAAGCTTATATGACCAATAAAATATATTATTTAATTATGAACATTATAATATTTTCAATAAATTTGAAGTATGCGTAGGATTTTTTAAATTATTAAATATATATATGTTCTAATTAAAAAAAATTTCTTCATAAATTAATATTAAATGTTCACTCAAATTTTTAGTAAAGTCATTTTATTCTGAAAAATACATTTTCATCAAATATAGTTTTATTATTCATCTTATGATTATGAATTATCATTAAATTATTCCAATTTTATAAATCTTATTTAAAAAAATTCATTTATTTTTTTAAATAATCATATTAAAATTATAGGATGGTGAAATTTTGGGATTTTATTGAAAATGCATACTTTTCAGTGAATTGTGGAAAATACCAATAGTTTGTAAAACTATCATTTTTTATAATATTATAAAATTTAAAAGGATCATTATTATATAAAATTTATTTATAATTTATATAAATATTATTTAGTTATATTAAATCTAATTAATTATATTTGAATCATTTTTATACAATATTTTTGTATAAATTTATTTTTATGCATAAAAATTCATTTTTCTGGAAACTATTTTTATGTGTGTAATGATATTAAATTTAAATTAACGAAAATAACCACTAATAATGAAATATTTAAATTATATATATATATATAAATTATCTATATATATAAATTTAAATACATTTATTGATTATAACTAGTCTTATAGTTAATATAAGATCATATTATGCATGAAAATTTCATTTCATGATATTCCATTATGATCATGATTTTCAAGATTATTGTAAAATAAAATTCAACTAATTTTTGAAATAAAATTTCTTAAAATAGATTAAATATTTATAATCAAAATAATTAAAATTATATAATACGGATAACATAATTTATTTTCAAAATTATTAATAATGATATTAATTTTTTACCATGATTAATATTATGTAGGGGATTATTCATGTTACATGTTCTTGAAAAAATAAATTCTCCCACAAAGGATTTTTATTTTATAAATTTTATTCAATAAATTTTATTTTTGGTGCTAAATTATCTTCTATTTATAACTATAATTTATGATTAAATGATAAATAACCATGTTTAAAAAACCAATTTCCCAGTGAAAAATGAAATTTTAAAACTATATAATGTTATTAGATTATGAATAACATGGTTAAACCTGTTTCATTTAGTTTTTTAGAAGATGTATGTTGATCCTACCTTCTATTATATATATTATTTATTAATTTTTAGGAACTTATGGTGAGACAAAATTCACCATATTAAATAGTTTTTGTAATTTTAAAAAATGCCACTCCACTAAAATTATAAATTGGCATTGCCTCCCATTATTTTATCAAAGATATAAATCAATTTTGATTAATGAAAGCCTCCAAAATTCTCTCAAAAATTGAATATAACAATTATATATCTCTTATACTTCCCAATATACAAACCCTATCATCCTTATGAAGTTATCTAAATGAGGATTCTCTATGGGAAGTTAGTCATCTTAATGAATATCATTCTATTTTATTTCCACTTTTAACACCTTCAATTATGTATTTACACTAAAAATATAATAAAAATATATCTCTCATATACCAATATGTTTTTAGGTTCATATTTTAATATTTATCCTTCGATATATCCATTAAATTCAAATCAAATACATTTTTCATGTTATTGGTTGACTACCTCCTCTTGAACAGATAGAATTTGTTTTCCATCACCAAATCACATGGATAATAATAATTATAGAAATTATTTATATATATATATAATATGAAACTTTATTAACTCTATAAAATTAATATATCAAACATTTCCTTACCCTTTAAACCATTAAAGGAAGAAAATCTTTTCTCGTGCATACGTATGGCCTACTATCACTGTGATCATACATGAATGATAAAATAAAGTAGCCAACACCCAAAACAATGGAAATTATGAAATATTATTAAAAATGGTCATAAAATGTTTTAATAAAATTATATATGAAATTATATATATTAATATGGTTCTTTTATAGATAAATAACATGCTTAATACCATTATACATGATGACAAATCATCTTAAACTAAGAGAAACATTAAGTAATGGATTTTTTCTAAATATTCTTTCATTGAGGAAAATATTAATTTTATTCACCTAATAAATTATATATTGTTTATGAACTACCACTATGAGATATTATATCATTAATACTTTAAACTTAATGTTATTTTTTGTTTCATGTTTAATTATTTCATCCAAGGGAATTTGACATGAATGTTAACAAGTCGTATGGAATATCCCAACTAAATTTTTTACCATTATTTTATATTCTTCTCCATTGTGTCTGATATATTCTGATAATATGTTCAATTTTTATTGATTATATTAGGTTTTATTTCCACTTTTATATGTGGATTTACATTTTATACAAATAATAAATCCATTGATCAACCCGTATTTTAATTGTATAGTCATTGTATAAAATTTCATCTCAATTTGTACTCAATTGAGACATATTTGGTACTATGAGCCACCTCCTTTTAATGAATATTACCTATTGTTATTTTTATTATATATAATGAATCTCCAAATATTCACGGTATTTAAGGTATCAATTAATATTACTCTTTTATGGAGTTAATATTCAATAGTTATCAATGTGGCTAGGATTTAATTCATAATTTCATCGTTATTAAATATTGTCTATATTAAAGTCTCCATTGGGAGAATTATTTGATATTAAAATCATAAAAACAATATTTTATATTCTCTAAATTTTATTTATGATGTTTTTATGTAATATATCCATTTTTCGTACCTTTTCACATAAAATTATTTATAAATTTTCTTGAAAAATGAATTTATATATCTCTTCATTTGAAACACTGTTTTCTTCCATATCCAAATTTTATTGAAACAATTTATATATATTTTAATATATTCCAAATTATTTTAAATGAGATACTTTCCCACGATTGAATTAATGAAAAATTTCTTCAAAGGAATCTTCTTGTGGTTTTCTGAATGAGGTTCTTTTAACCTTTTTACAACAATGTAACAAGGATTTTTTTACCTTATACTAAATATGTGGAAATAACCTCTTTCATTACCAATCATTGTATCAAAGTCTCCATTATAAATTTATATTTTTTTTTCAAAGAAATGTTTTTCCCTATTATTCAAGAATTTTTTAGTTTTTAAAGGTGTATTTACAAGTGAAAGGGTATTATCATCAATATTGTGATTAATGATATTTAAGGTCTTTATATACATAAATAACAAAAAAACAATATTTTAATCATACATATCTAGGTATATATTGTAATTATAACTTTCTCAATTCCTTCTATGGATTATTTATGATCAAATTTGGAAAGATTAATTATTTACATTCACTTTCTGGAATAATTTTTCAGTCACTATCTTTCCATTAAAACCTTCAACTTATATAGATCATTGAAAATTACATTTACCATAAATATTTATATTATTCATCATGGATATGGTTATTAATTAAACACCATATAAATTAAAAAATGGAATTTTACTATAAAATTAATTTTATTTATTGGGGAAAGTCATGATAAGTTATTATTCATTATAAAATTGGAATATATATCATTTTTCTATATTTTTAATGAATTAAATTGATAATTTACTATATAAGAGATGCATTGGAAATGCAGTGATTAGTGGTGCATGGAATTATATATCCCCTCGATGCATTTATAGTCCCATGTGCTCAATCTATAAATGGAATTAAATGGGTTTCTAGTTAAAAAATGTCCATTGATATAAATATATTTGAAAATTTTCATTATGGTGTATATATAATTATGTATTAGATCATGACATTTGATATTAAGAATTTACATAATTGAGAAAATTATTATTATTATTCATGATATTAATGAAATAATATTATGCGTGGATATTTTTTTTGTCATGTTATTGATTAAATGACAATTGTGTTGAATTATCTACATTACCATATTAAATATTCCATATCTAAGATTGATAATCAAGATATTGATTAAATAGAATATTTGTTCAGTTAATTACCTTTCTATATTGTTTATTCTTTATTGATTCCCGATATATTTTTCCATATGTAACCCATAATGATCATAGGTTCTCATGATTATTTTATTTTCCATCTCCAGTATATGATGATAGAGTAAGTATATTTGTTCAAGGATAAAGTATAACAACCCGTACTTTACATAAATTATTATTACATAAAAATTTAAGCATACTTAATAGAACATATAACAAAACCATGAAAGGACTTTATAGGTATAGTGTCATTAGAAACTGGGAAACATAAACAACTAGTTCATAAAATGTCTACACTGTATCCCATTTATTTCATCATATCTATAGTCCCTTTTGGTATATATTACATAATAACCTTCTTCCTGACCTGGGGAAATAAAACATACAAAATGTTGAGCTCAAATTCTCAGTAAGGGTAAACAAAAATAAATATCAATCACATCACATTTATAAGAACATAACATTTTGGAAATCTTAACCTGCAAAAGAGAGCATAATTTCATAACATGGGATAAATCATAGTAGTGAAATGAAATCCCAATAATCATAAAATAAAACATGAAACTTTTTGGCATACACACATAATAATAGAGAATCATATCTTATTAGTTAAGACTCATTGCCAAGATTATCTTAGTGGACAAAGTCCATTTCTGAACCGAGTTCACTCCTCTGTTCAGTCTTGTTTCACTGAACCAGTTTAACCTGCCGTTCCAGCCATGTCTATCTCATGAGATATAAAATCTTTACCCAATGAATTAGAGGGAGATATAGGTCCCACCCATATCATAATGATACCATTCTTATGTGTTCCACAAAATCATAAATCATACATCATTGCATAAGCCATGTAATAAAAAAATGGGATTCTTAAACAACATGACATCATAAAACAATTCATATGAAATAAAGGAATTCAAAAAAATAATTCCATCACAAAATAATCAAATCAATGTAATAGTAGGGATAGAAACAGAACCCTATATTATCTTAGATGGAAAATAATTTTGATAAAACACTTGAACTCCATTCTTGAGGAAAATATCCTTTCTACTTCGAAAACATTTTCCTTTATTAACATGTCATACAATTTTATACTAAAAGAAGTTTATTAAAAATAAAAATGAAAACTTGTAAAGTATGCTTCTTGGAAATATTGTTTTAAAAATCCATTCATGTTGTATAAGTTAAAAAAACCTTCTTCTCGTAATTTTTTCAGAAAAGTCAAAAAGTACTTCGTACGAAAAACGACAAAAGATTCCTTTCATATCCTTTACTAAAAACTCACAAAAGGGTAAAATTGGATTTAAACTATTTTAGGAGGATATAAATATTATATATTGAGGAAACATGGATGTGGATGATAAAATACACCCTAGTAAATACCAAAGTATAAACAATCTCGGATAAAAATAAGATTGTGATATTTTCACTTACCTTAGGTCTGATTTGCTTCGTAAGTGTCTAAAACTCCTGTATAATGATTTAAATAATGTTATTGACTTATTACAGAATCATAATTATTTTTATGATATCATATATGGTCATAATTTATAGCTTCTTATTAGTAATATTTCAATACTATTCGTTATTTGGGTGTTTATTACTTTTTGTTCTTATGCGTGTTTTGTTGAATAAATTCTTATTTTTATTTTTAGGTTATATATAACTCATTTCAAGAATGTTATTAGTGTAATATATATCATATTAATTAATTCAATTAATTTATATAATCATTATGCAATGAAGATCATGTAGAACGAATCGCATCACATCATGGTGACGATATTCCGTATGTACGCACGAGCGATGATATCGTTCCTATGATCGTGGAATTGTATTGGAGTGTGTATATACTATTTCAGAAAAAATACCACTTTACAATAATCATATATAGTTGTTTATTAGCACCGTTATACCCATCCAAGTAAGGTTTTGATGGAAAATATTACACCACGTCGTGGAGACGGTATTCCGTACGTACGCACGCGTGGTGATTTCGTTTTCCGTAGGATGGATAGATGGTGAAATAAGGTTGTTTAATACTTATAATAACATATAAGTATATGAGTGATACAGATTTTATTACTTAATAAAGAAACAACTAAATAAGAAGAAGTGGAAGAATAAATAAAGATGAAATAATCGGTAACAGGCATTACCTCTTCTTTGAAGTGCCTCTTTGAGACATCATCTTAGGGAACTAATATTTGTCTATGAAGAAGACCAGGACCTCTAGGATGTTTCTAGGAAAGGGGAGAAGAGATACTGGCAGGTTTTGGACGAGCTTTAAGGCTCAATGTGGTGTGAGGAAGAGAGGGAGGAGGTGCCCTTTTATAAGGGAGGAGAGGGGGACCTTTGGAATAACTAAAAATATTATTTTATTATAAAGTCAAATTCGGTTCTTAATACCTAAAAATTGATATATTTCGAAGATAAGGTGGGGATGGGTAGAAATCATCTCATACAATATAATTTATACATGTTTATGTATCAATTTTAACCTTATCATTTAGATTTAACTTTAAGATAGATAATTTAACTTTTACTGTGTCTTCTTGTTTTCTTATAGTATAAGGTTAATAAACTAAAAATATCAAGCCAAACGATCCCCAAGTTGATTACTATTAATATATATAACCTTATCTAAGTCATTTAGGCGAACCATAGATTTTTAGGAATAAAATAACAATTAATAATATAGTATTTGTTTTTAAAACTATTTTATGTCAATTTTGACACTCTTTGGTAATTGATTTTTGGGAAAATCATAACAGAATTATTAGTTCGAAAACATTTAATTAAATAAATAATACCATATCATATTATCATATAAAATTATTTAAATTCATAAAAAGTCTCAAATTAAATTTATTTGGGTATTTATAACATCAATTATGTCAATATTTCATTAATAAGATAATTACTGCATCATCATTGTATCATAAATAAATTAACTTATATTAAGTCTAAAATTTACAAATAAAATACCATTATGTAGTAAATAGTTTTATCTTTCTAATTAATATTTATAGTAGAATTTATCTTATGTATAACACTATATTAATGATTCTTTAGTTATTAAAATTTGATTTTAACTATTTTAACCCTTCTTTAAATAAATTGATAATAAAGGTCCTAATCTAATAAAAGTGGGCCTAAATGGTCATATTTTATTCTTAAGGTTGTTTTTGGTCAAATTACACTTATCCAATAGAATTAGGACATGTTTTAGGGTAATAATAATAACACTTTTACCCTTAATTACCCTATTTACTTTTAACCGTGGTAAAAAAAGTAAAAAGTTATTTTTCACCAACAATTATTTTCATCTCATTGAACAAAATTTTAGTCCTTGATATTAACCATGTCTATTGGATTTTATAAATTCCACTCACAGATGCGGTAAAATTATGTTTTATGAAAAAATTCAGTTTTTTATCTACCACTTAATGGTTTCACTATTCATCAAAAAATGAATGTTTCCAGAAAAATTCCAAAAATTAAGCCTAAGCTATATTTTATATTATGAATTAAAAAATGATGTTTATTTTACCAAATTCAAAACATATCAGTTACATTAACTCATTTAAAAATTAATTCCCTTCGTCAAGACAAATAGCGTGTTTTTAAGAGATAATAACTATCAAAAGATTGACACTTGTTTATGTCTGGTTTAAATGTGAAATTAAATCCAATGAACAACATTGAATTAAATTGTAAAAATATATTCTCAATATACTTTAAAACCACTCAAATTAATAATTTATCAATATAAATTATTTCGATTAAAAAAGTTGTTTTAAATTAAAATTTAATAATTTTCACTATTCATCAGAATATGAAAGTTATCCGAAAAGTACCAACATTTCACCCTAAGCTAATTTCGATATTCCGAATCCAAAAATGAAGTCCATTTTGAAAAATAAAAATTTATAAAATTTAAAAATTGGTTATTACAATTCATAACGACTAGTTTTAATAATATTTTAAATGAATATCATTGTTTAGTGAAACTTGGTATTGCGTACGACGCAAGCTATCGAGGAAGGCCGCAGTTGCGTGTAAAGAAAGCCAAGCTAGTGTTTTGTGTAGTGAAAGATTTCTTTGATGATTTATATAACATAAAAACAAAATATTTTATATAAAAGTCTCGGGGGTTACATTCTACCCCCCCTTAAAATTAATTTCCTCTCTTAATTGGTGGTTCCTCCATAAAACATTCACCAAGCGAGTGGTATTCTTCCATAGTAATTTTTCACTACGATCTAGAATCTCTATCGGTTGTTATTCATTAGAGAGTTCTTGCTCTAGCGGTACAACTTCTGAGCTGAGTACATGTGAAGGGTCATGTATGTACTTTCTCAGGAGAGATACATGGAACACATCGTGAACTTGAGAGAGATTCGGTGGAAGCGCCAATCGGTAAGCTCCCTTTCCAACATGATCCAGTATTTCAAAAGGACCGATATATCTAGGGATCAACATCCCCTTCTTTCCAAATCTCATGACCCTCTTCCAGGGTGATATTCGTAAGAACACTTTATCACCCACTTCAAACTCTAGGTCTTTTCGTTGGTTATCGGCATAACTTTTCTATCGACTCTGAGCTTCTCTTATGTGTTGTTGAATAGATCAGACCTTTTTGCCATCTCATCAACAATATCAGTTTCTAATAGCTTTCTTTCCCCAACATCATCCTAGCAAGTTGGAGTCCTGCATTTCTTTCCATAGAGATCTTCATAAAGAGCCATCTGAATACTAGAGTGAAAGTTATTATTATAAGAAAATTCCACCAAAGGTAAGTGTTGATCCCAACCACCTTTGAAATCCATTGAGAAATATCTCAACATATCTTCTAGAGTTTGAATTTTCCTCTCAGACTAACCATCTGTCTGAGGATGATAAGCAGTTCTGAAACTCAACTCTATATCCAGAGTATGCTGAAGACTTCGCCAGAACTTCAAGGTAAATCTCAGATCCCGATCAGATAGAATAGAAAGTGGTACTCCATTCATTCTTACCACTTCCTTTACATATATCATATAAAGCTGATCCAGAGAGAAATCCTCTCTAATAGCAATGAAATGTGCAGACATTGTAAGACGATCAACTATGACCAAGATAGCATTATTTCCTTTTGATGTTTTAGGAAGCCCTGTGACAAATTCTATAGTGATGTTTTCCCATTTCAATTTGGGTATGGGTAATGGTTGTAACATCCCCTTAGACTTCTGACTCTCAGCTTTAACTTGCTGACAAACCAAGCATCGAGAGACATATTCAACAACATCTCCTTTCATGCCATCCCACCAGAAGTACTTTTTCAGGTCCCTATACATCTTCGTGCTTCCAGGATTAATAGAGAATGAAGAACTATGAGCCTCATCCAGTAGCTACTTCTTTAATTCGGGGATGGGAGGAACACAAACCCGATTCCTAAACATTATTCTCCCATCACAATCAAGGTTGAATTCAGGAATATTTCTCACGTTCTTTTGTAACTATACATATTCTTTCTATTCCTCTTTAATATTCACATGTATAGATGTTTGAACATTCATTTGAGAAAGATATGATTTCCCCCCATCCATTATAATTCCAAGATCCATCCTTTATAAATCCACAAATATTGGATCTTTTTTTATCCTCGTCATGGATAAGATAGCATGGTCTTGTCGACTTAATGCATCTGCCACCTTGTTTGCATTCCCAGGGAGGTAATGATTTGAGCAGTCGTAATCCTTAATCAGTTCCAACCATCTTCTTTGGCGCATATTCAGCTCCTTTTGTGTGAAAATATTCTTTAAACATTTATGATTAGTATAAATGTCACACCTCTATCCATAAAGATAATTCCTCCAAATCATTGATGCAAAGATTACCGTAGCTAACTCCAAATCATGTGTTGGGTAATTCTGCTCATGGATTTTCAACTGTCTTGAGGCATAAGCTATCACCATATCATTTTTCATAAGAACACACCCCATCCCCTTATTGGATGCATCACTGTAGATCACAAACCGTTCTCCACTACAAGGTAGTGTGAGCACAGGTGCACTGGATAACCTTCTTTTTCAACTCCTTGACATTATCTTCACATTCCTCCATCCAAAAAAACTTAACTCCTTTCCGATTCAACCTGGTGAGTGGATTAGATAATCGTGAAAAATCATTCGAAAAATTTCGATAATATCCAGCCAAACCAAGGAAACATCGGATCTCAGTTACTGTTGTTGGTCTCGACCATCTTTCGATAACTTCTTTTTTTTCTGGATCCACAGATATCCCCTCTTTTGAGATTATGTGACACAAAAATGAAACTTTTTGATGCCAAAATTCACACTTGGTATGTTTGGCATAAAGTTTCTCCTTTCTCAGGGTCTTCAATATAATTCTCAAGTGATCTTCATGTTCTTCCTTTCTCATTGAATATACAAGAATATCGTCAATAAAGAATACCAAAAATTGATCAAGATAGTCTCTAAAGACTCTATTCATTAGATCCATGAAGATATCAGGGGCATTAGTAAGACCAAATGGCATCAATATAAATTCATAGTGTCCATACCATGTACGGAAAGCCATATTTGGTATATCCTCCCTTTTGACCCTTAATTGATGATACCCTGAACAAAGATCAATCTTTGAAAAGTATTGAGCTCTGCATAATTGGTCAAATAAGTCATCAATGCGTGGGAGAGGATATTTTTTCTTGATAGTGATCTTGTTATGTTCTTGATAATCATGGAAAAGTCTCATTGATCGATGTTTCTTCTTAACAAATAGAACAGGTCCTCCCCAAGGTGATACACTAGGGTGTATGAATCCCTTATCAAGATTCTCTTGGATTTGCTTCTTCAATTATTGAAACTCAATTGGGGCCATTCTATAAGGTGTCTTTGAAATAGGCATAGCACCCGGTACGAGTTCTATTGAAAACTCAACTTCACGATTTTGTGGAAGACCCGACAATTCCTCTGAAAGACATCATCAAACTCTCGTACAATGGGAATATTATTAATAGTGAGTTTCTCACCAACCATATGAGATAAATAACCTTTATTCAGTGGAATCAAGAAACATAAGATGGAAGAAATTTCCACTGGAAAGTTATGTTCATCCTTGCATCGATAAACGATCATAGATTGATCTGGAATATTAAATGTGACTTCCCTTCTCTGGAAATTGATATGAGCTCCATATAAAGAAAGCCAATCCATGCCAAGAATCACATCAAATTCCACTATAGGAAGGATCATAATATTTGCAGGAAGCACTTTCCTACAAACTTCAATCGGGGAAGAATTATAAACTTTTGATGCGACTATTGTGCCATTAGGTGTTGTCACAGCTAACTCCACAAATAATTGTTGAGGTAATATGTTGATACCCTTAGAAAAATCTTCAAATATAAAAGAGTGGGTGGATCCAGAATCAAATAAAACATTTTCTACTTTAGATTGGATGGTAAGTGTACCTTTCACCACATCGTTATCGTACTCCACATCGCTGATAGAAATTGCATGTGACTTTCCGTTGTCTTTAGCCTTAAGATTTTGTTGATGTCGATCATCATTAACAACATTAGGATTAGGGAATTTATTGGCATAATGCCCCATTTCCTTGAGCATGAAACATTGAAGTGTAGTAGGTTCATTCTGTGTGTCCCTTCCCTTTTTTTGCATCATTAGACATCTTCTTCCCATCATTGTGGCATTCAAATGCCTGATGACCTTCCTTTCCACATTTTAAACATTTACTTGTCCCTTTAAGAAAACTCCCTCCATGTTTCATTCCACACTTTGAGCATAAGGGAAACCTCATCTTATTTTCAGTGTGCTCTTTAGATTTTCCATTGATTTACATTTTCCTCTTCTTATCAAACCCATATGACTGATGGGTTACTCCAAACTCTATCTCAACTTTGAGAGCACATAGAACTATTTTCTCATAGCTATTGAAGTCCCTTATGGCTAAGGCCCTTCGAAGACTTGGTTTTAAGCCACTAAAGAATCGATCGATCTTACTCTCGGGTTGGATAATAATACCAGAAGCGTACCTTGAAAGTCTTGTAAAATTTTCTTCATAGGTACCAACAGATTCATCATCCTTTTGCTTCAGTTCAAGAAACTCTTTCTCCATCTTTGATCAGAGAATACGAGGGAAGTACTTTTTGGAAAATTAGATCTTGAACTCGTCTCATTCCATGGACTCAATTCCATCCCTTTGCCTCGTATTCTTAATAATATAACATCATTGATCAGCATCTCCTTCCAAACGATACACTGCTAGGATAAATTTATCATGTTCCTAACATTTATGAACTGAAAATATCTTTTCAGTAGTACTAATCCATTGTTCAGCAACTAATTGATCAGTAGACCCTCTGAAAGAAGGTGGACGCTGCCTCATGAAGAATTCAACAGAATTTTGCTCCTTCCTTTTCTCCATTGGAAGTCCTGCATGATTCATAGCTTGATAAAGTTGTGTGAGCATTCCTACAAGATTTTACATTCCATCTCCCACAACGTTTGGTTGCTCAAGGGGACAATCATTGCATTGACCGTCACATTCCGCATTAACACGGTTCCTTCAGGTTCCATCCATTGACTAAAACCAAGAAGAATAGTGTGAGAAACAATAATTATAATAGGAAAACCACATAATCAAGAATAAAATTTCACAGTTAAGGTCTTATCCAAGGTTATTCATGGTCATTTCTAAAACACTAATATTGTGTTCTATGATTAGAATTATCATTAGTGTTCTTACTAAGGCTTTCACATCCTAGTTTCCAAAGGTTGACTATAACTTTCCTCTGATACCAACTATAACAACCCATACTTTACATACATTGTTATTATTTCAAAATTGAAGCATACTTATTACAACATATAAAAAAACCATGAAAGGACCGTATAGGTATAATGTCTTTAGAAACTGGGAAACATAAACAACTGGTTCATAAAGTTTCTACACTATCTCCCATTTATTTCATCATATCTATAGTCCCTTTTGGAATATCTTACTTAATAACCTTCTTCCTGACCTGGGGAAAGAAAACATAAAAATGGGTGATCTCAAATTCTTAGTAAGGGTAAACAAAAGAAATATCAATCACATCATATTCATAAGAACATAACATTTTGGATATCTTAACCTGAAAAAGAGAGCATAATTTCATAACAAGGGATAAATCATAGTAGTGAAATGAAATCCCAATAATCAAAACATAAAACATGAAACTTTGTGGCATACACACATAATCATAGAGAATCAGTTCTTATTAGTCAAGACTCATTGCCAAGATTATCTTAGGGGACAAAGTCCATTTCAGAACTGAGTTCACTCCTCGTTTCAGTCCTGTTTCACTGAACCGGTTTAACCTGCCGTTCCAGCCATGTCTATCTAATGAGATATAAAATATTTACCCAATTAATTAGAGGGAGATATAGGTCCCACCAATCTCATAATGATACCATTCTTATGTGTGCCACAAAATCATAAATCATACATCATTGCATAACCCATGTAATAAAAAAATGGGATTCTTAAACAACATTACATCATAAAACAATTCATATGAAATAAAGGCATTCAAAAAAATAATTCCATCACAACATAATCAAATCAATGTAATAATAGGGATAGAAATAGAACCCTATATTATCTTAGATGGAAAGTAATTTTGATAAAACACTAGAACTCCATTCTTGAGGAAAATATCCTTTCTACTTAAAAAACATTTTCCTTTCTTAACATGTCATACAATTTTAAACTAAAATAAGTTTATTAAAAATAAACATGAAAGCTTGTAAAGGAAGTTTCTTGGAAATACTTTTTTAAAAATCCATTCATGCCGTATAAGTTAAAAAAACATTCTTCTCGTACTTTTGTCAGAAAAGTCAAAAATAGTTCGTATGAAAAGCGATAAAAGATTCCTTTTATATCCTTTACTAAAAACTCACCGAAGGGTAAAATTGGATTTAAACTATTTTATAAGGATATAAATATAACAAATTGAGGAAACATGGATGTGGATGATAAAATACACCTCAGTAAATATCAAAGTATAAAAAATCTCGGATAAAAATGAGATTGTGATATTTTCCCTTACCTTAGGTTAGATTTGCTTCATAAGTGTCCGAACCACCTGTATAATGATTTAAATAATGTTATTGACTTATTCCAGAATAATAATAATTTTTATGATATCATATATGGTCATATTTTATACTTTCTTATTAGTAATATTTCATAACTACTTGTTATTCGGGTGTTTATTACTTTTTGTTCTTATGCGTGTTTTGTCGAATAAATTCTTATTTTTCTTTTTGGGTTATAGATAACTCATTTCCAGAATGGTATTAGTGTAATATATATCATATTAATTCATTCAATTCATTTATATAATCATTATCCAATGAAGATCATGTAAAACGAATCGTATCACATCATGGAGACGGTATTCTGTACGTACGCACGAGCGATGATATCGTTCCCATGATCGAGGAATTGTATTGGAGTGTATATATAATATTTCAGAATCAATAAAACTTTACAATAATCATATATAGTTATTTATTATCACTGTTATACCCATACAAGTAAGGTGGTGATGGAAAATAGATTACACCACGGCCTGGAGACAATATTCCGTACGTACGCACGCTTGGTGATTTTGTTTTTCGTAGGCTGGATTGATGGTGAAATAGGGTTGTTTCATAATTATAATAAAACATAAGTATATGAGTGATACTGATGTTATTACTTCATAATAAAACAACTAAATAAGAAGAAGTGGAATAAGGAATAAAGATGAAAGAATCAGTAACAGGCATTACTTATTCTTTGAAGCGCCTCTTTGAGACCTCCTCTTTGGGCAATAAAATTGGACTTTGAAGAAGACCAGAACCTCTAGGATGTTTCTAGGTAAGTTGAGAGGAGATATTGGCAGGGTTTGTCTGAGATTGAAGGCTCAAAGTGGTGTGAGGAAGAGAGGGAGGAGGTTCCCTTTTATAAGGGAGGAGAGGGGCACCTTTGGAATAACAAAAAATATTATTTTATTATAAAGTCAAATTCGGTTCTTAATAGCTCTGAATTGATATATTTCGAAGATAAGGTGGGTATGGGTCTAAACATCTCATCCAATAGAATTTATAAATGTTTATATATCAATTTTAACCTTATCATTTAGATTTAACTTTAAGTTAGATAATTTAACTTTTATTGTGTCTTCTTGTTTTCTTACACTATAAGGTTAATAAACTTACTATATCAAGCCAAACGAAGCACAAGTTGTTTATTATTAATATATATAACCTTATATATGTAATTTAGGAAAACCTTAGATTTTTAGGAATAAAATAATAATTAATAATATAGTATTTGTTTTAAAAACTATTTTATGTCAATTTTGACACTATTTGGTAATTGATTTTTGTGAAAATAAAAATAGAATTATTAGTTCGAAAACATTTAATTAAATAAATAATAACATGTCATATTAACATATAAAATTATTGTAATTCATAAAAAGTCTCAATTTAAATTTATTTGGGTATTTATAACATCAATTATGTCAATATTTCATTAATAAGACAATTACTGCATCATCATTGTATCATTAATAAATTAACATATATTAAGTCTAAAAATTAAAAACAAAATACCATTATGTAGTAAATCGTTTTATCTTTCTAATTAATATTTATAGTAGAATTTATCTTATGTATAACCCTATATTAAAGATTCCCTAGTTATTAAACTTTGAATTTAACTATTTTAACCCTTCTTTAAATAAATTGATAATAAATTTCCTAATATAATACAAGTGCGACTAAATGTAATATTTTATTCCTAAGATTGTTTTTGGTCAAATTAAACTTATCCAATAGAATTAGGACATGTTTTAGGGTAATAATAATAACACTTTTACCCTTAATTATTCTATTTACTTTTAACTGTGGTAAAAAAAAGTAAAAAGTTATTATTCACCAAAAATTATTTTCGTCTCATTGAACCACATTTTAGTCCTTGATATTAACCGTGTCTCTTGGATTTTCTAAATTCCACTCACAGAAGCAGTAAAATTACGTTTTATGAAAAAATTCATTTTTTTAACTACCACTTAATGGTTTCACTATTCATCAAAAAATGAAAGTTTCAGAAAAATACCAAAAAATAGGCCTAAGCTATATTTGATATTATTAATTCAAAAATTATGTTTATTTTACCAAATTCAAAACATATCAGTTACATTAACTAATTTAAAAATTAATTCTCGTCGTCAAGACAAATAGCGTGTTTTAAGAGATAATAACTATCAAAAGATTGACACTTTTTTATGTATGGTTTAAATGTGAAATTACATCCAATGAACAAAATTGTATTAAATTGTAAAAATATATTATAAATATACTTTAAAACCACTCAAATTAATAATTTATCAATATTAATTATTTCAATTAAAAAAAATTAATTAAAAATTAATAATTTTCACAATTCATCTGAATATGAAAGTTTTCCGAAAAGTTCCAAAATTTCACCCTAAGCTAATTTCGATATTCCGAATCCAAAAATGAAGTCCATTTTGAAAAATAAAAATTTACAAAATTTCAAAAAGTGGTTATTACTATTCATAACGGCTAGTTTTAATAATATTTTAATAGAATATCATTGTTTAGTGAAACTCAGCATTGCGTATGATGCAAGCTTTCGAGGAAGGCCGTGGTTGCATGTAAAGCAAGCCAAGCTAGTGTTGTGTGTAGTGAAATATTCCTTTTATGATTTATATAACATAAAAACAAAACATTTCTCATAAAAGTCTCGGGTGTTACAGACAGGATGTCTAATCTATATTTTTTGCATTTCATGTTTTCAATTATAATATTATATTGAAGTATATATCTAGTTTAGAAAGATTACAAAACAAATTATCCCATTAAGACGTGATTTTTTGTATCATATGACAATGTAGTAAATTAACCCCCATCTCATGACTATGTGGGTTTTGGTCTATAGAAATTTATAAATGTTATATATATACAATTTAGAGTTTAATCTTAAGAAATAATTTTTTCATTATATATTCATGTAGAAATGAAATAAGTTCTCAATTACAATGATGAATATTCACTGACATTATCTTTCTGAATATTTTTTTCTGAATAATGATTTATTTTTTCTTAAATTATATTATTTTGGAAAACAATTCAATATACACTGGTTTGTGAGTTGATTAAAAAGTGTACATGGTAAAATTTAGTAGTCGCATTCCTCAATGCCAAAAAATGTAAATATTTTCCACATTTTGGATAAATTGTGTTATATATAAAATTGTAAATTCTTCTTAATAATATAATGGATTAAATCCTAACATTCATTAATAATGAGTATATTATTAATTCACCAATTACATAAGATACACATGAAAAACTATTTTTGTGTAAGATTATTTTAATACACATGTAGACAACCACACAAATATTTAATTATTATTCTTATCAGAGTTGAATCAGGATGACCTAAAAATAATACAATAAAATAAATTTTATTGATTATTAAACCACAGGGTTTCCACAATTTTTTTATCACACGTATGTAAAAATTTGTGTGTATTAAATGAAGATTGAATGTTCCTATCAAATCACACTTTTGACAATTTTATGTCCTTATAAATATATATATTCATATCCTCTTTCACCAATAGTTTCATTTTATACATTATTTAATATATTAATTTAATGATTATTATATTTCATAGAGACCTAGGAAAAAATAAATAAATATTTATTATGAATCAGACACTACATGGTAGACATATATATTCTCTTCCAACTAATTTGATTACTTTTTTCAGTAATTGTTATGGTATATAGATTAAAAATTTTCATTTTATATTTGATATATTATTTTTAATGTTTAAGTATTAAATGTTTTATGTTGTAGTCCTTGAGAAAATGTTCATCATTATGAAAATTAATTTTAATTGTATGATTTATATCATCCATTTTAAATTAAAATGAAACAGAATATGTATTAGCAAAAAATAGTGAACTATATAAATGTAAAACAAAAAAATTAATCATTTCAATAATGGATTTAATATCCACCATGAGATTTTATATATTATCATTATTATCATCAATTTTAGGTTTTCCAAAAGTAATTAATGATTTTAAAATTCATTATGTCGTCATCATATTTCATGTCCTTGTTATTTTTTACGACAATGTATTTATCTTTTCAATCAATTAGTTATTAATGATGAGAAATATAGTGATTAGTTTATGAAAAGTACACAGCTAGGGTCCTTGTATTCTATTATATGATATTTCAATTTCATTATATTTTAGTTTTCTTAGGTGTAGTTTTTCATCATTTGACCACTTCTGGAGGTTCTATTTCATGTGTTAATTGGGCGTGTGGTAACCTTAAGTAAATTATTTTCATTATCCTTGATCCCATTGATTCCTCCCACGACCATGATTAAGAGTATTCATATTCACTTATAGGCATATAGTTTCACCAGCTAGTTAGGATTTAGGATTTCTCATTAAGATAATTCTTTTGGCCATAATAAAAAGGAAGAAATAAATATATAATAATTTAGACAACCATTATCATTATATTGTTATTGAAAAATAATATTTAAAAAAATAAAAAGTGATAAATTTATTTCTTGAATATAAATGTTTATAATAACTCCACACTTTATTTTTTTATTTTGATGTGATTTTAAACATCACTGATCTATATCGCATACCAAATTAAAAATCTAGAATCATAAATAACTTCATATAGATAGGTTATCTGGATTGAAATTTTTTTATCACAATGGACTTAATTAGGAATTTATGATCCTAAAATATTTTATTCTAGAAATGGAATACACAAATAAATTAAATAAATAAAAACCTTGTAACATACTATTGTGATCTCTAATTTTATTTTATTCTGTCATGATTGATACATATCACCAAGTGGTGGTCAATAAACTCCCTCCTCTGTTGTTGGATCCACTATATTTACTAAATCATCCATCACATGCATGAGATTCTTCTCACACCCATGATATGTGATTATATCACATAATTTAAGAGTGAGGCAGGAAGAGGGAATTTAAGAGTGGAGAAAATTATCCTAGTATTAAGTAATATTGAAACAAAGAAAATATCATGATGGTTACCTCCATTAATATGACCCTAATAAAACTCACATGAATTAAATGCGTTAAATTTTAATGCTATGAAACATATGAGATATTCATTATCATTTTTTAATTCATCACATTAATCAATCATTCACCATACCAAGAATTTCATATCAATAAATAGTAATTAGTTACGAAACTTATAGGAATCATGAACACAACAGTTAATATCTGACAACATATTTATATATCATAACTAATTATGATAAGTATATGTTCAAAAATATGAATTCTTAGATGTAGTTGGGTAATTTCTCAAAAATATTCCCAATGAGGTTTAAAAACAAAATTATACGTTATTTCTTGTGTATAATAATTTCTTGTCAAACAACATGTCAATATCATACTCTATAATATAAGAAAAAATACATCTCATCTGAATAGTATTTATGAAATATTTCTATAAATCTCAAAATTTAACTATGGCTTCACAAAATTTGTGCCACTCAACCTTATATTGTATCACATTAAATAAATAATGAAACCATATATTAAACGCATTTTAAATATCATCCAAACTGTTTTTTATAGTTATCCACAACTTCATTGTATTTTACAACGTGCATAATACCTTGGGAAAACCCATCCAAAACTCTATTTGGATAAAATATATAATAAATTAAGAGTATGTCTCTATGTGAAACATAATTCTGATTCAATCAATCACAATTTTTGACCCTATATTACTTTATATTATTGAATAAATATGATTCCAAAAAATTCAAAAATGTAGCCGAAGATTGGAATTTAGAAAAGAATAAAGGAAACTAAAGCTACAAAAAAATATGTAATGATCCTAAAAAAGAATATTTTTCTCTATATATGTATCTACAAAATAATTCATCTGATATAATGCATTTTCCAATTGTTCATTTGTTATAGACATCGAGTAAACATGGGAAACTGAGTATGTCAATCCATATAGTGTAGTCAGATGTTCTCCATTATCTAGTATAAATATCCCCTATTAATACATACTTCACATACCAATAATATTATTTAGTTGAGAATATATCACAAACCTAACACAAATAGATAATCATATCATGTAAGAACCAACTTGTGCCTCCATCCAAACTGTTGTTTGAACCATCCCTCCCAATCCTCAAGGAACATCCCCAATCCCCCCTGGGATAAAAAATGTGTCAATTATATCAAAAAATAAAATTGATTATAGTTTCTCCAATAATAATCCCAAATAAATATTTATAAAAATCAATTAATAACCATGGGAAGAAGAAAAGATACCATAAAATGACAACTCAATTAAAAACTACATAATAAAGAGTTTACAACCACTATAAAAGGCTAATGAGACAAAATTAAACACTGTAAAAGCCAAAAAAACTCACCACAAAATGTTCTATGAAACAATATATAATATAACAATATATGTTTGATTTTTAAGACAACTCCATTATCTATACAACCATATACTTCCCAAGGAAGATGTAACTAGACCCAACATAGAATCTAGGACGTACATATACCTTACCAATACACGAAGATTATATACCCACAAACATGAGTATGAATTGTGTGATATGAAGCTAGTAAGATTCCACCATGAATCTATTTCATTTATTTTATGTAAGAAAAATTATTCATGTTTAAAAACATGGCACGGTAATGTAGGTTTTCATTTATATTTCAAAACATGGGGGTAAAGTTGATTTGGGGCATGAACTTCTTCAAAGTTGTTCCATTTATGAAAAACACATCATAAATATATATAATTTAAATAAAATAAACTTCCAAAGAAACCCAACTATTTATCTTTATAGAATAACATTTTTTTTATAAATCCCAATGTGGTGTCAAATAATTAAAATGTTCTAGTATCACCCATATATTTTAAAGTTGTAACATCATGATAGATAACATTATGACACACAACATAAATATTAGAACACAATATTACTATCATACTCCTGATTAAAAGTTAATTTTAAATAAATTAAATCTATTCAATGGCTGAAAATTCATGTAACCATGAGTTTGAACTAAACACAATACTATAAAAAAATATTATTAATCATACATGACCCTTATAACATAGTTGTAAGGACATATAATATGACTAGTAATAACTAAATAACAAAAAAAGTAATTTTGAACTTTGATAAAATAAATTTATTCATTTTCTATTGATTATATGTTTAATAAGAACCATTTGAAAGAGAAAGAAATTTTTTCTAAAAGTTATTTTTTAATAAACGTTTAATCACACTTTGCGAACGTAATTTAAAATTAATTTTTATCAATTTTGATTTTTTTTATAAATTGAAAATCATTTCTGAAATCATAATATTTATGTCATATTCATGAAAATTTATTTTATTTTTATAAAATATTTTATTTTATGCTGAATAGTGAAAAATACTAAATTTAAATTGAAAATTTCATTTTCATTTAACTTTTTTGTAAAGGTAAGTTAATTATTTAATTGGTTATAAAGTAAAATATGTTATACTATATATCTATTAATCCAATTCAGTTCAGTGGAATCATTTTATATTAAATTGTTATATGAAATCATGGTACACATTTGAAAATGTTTATTTGAAAACATGTTTTCTTATCTGATCTATGAAAATAATATTAAATTGAAATTTCACACTAATGTTAGTGTAATTTGGATAAATTTATTCCATATTTTAATTAAAAATATTTTATATTATCTAATAATATAAACATAATATTTTTCTCAAATTAAAAGTAAAAACTATAAAAAATAATTACCATGGTTATGGTAAAAATAGATTTAAGTGGGATAAACTAAAAGAATAAGCATTACAATGACATTAATAAATGTATAAAATAAATTATATTAACATATTAACCCCTTATAAGGACTATATTTATTTAATGTTCCATTTTTTGATTCTTATAGAATATGGAAAATGCGGGTACATCTATTTGTTTTTAAACATTACTCGTGTGCCGGTCAAAACACTTATAAAATACATTCCCTGTAATCTCCTATTAATTCATTAAAACCCTTTTATTTTATCCAATAACCTTTATAATTACTTTATAACTTAAATAAACAGATCCTAGAAGAATTATGTTGTTTAAAAATCCATCCTTGTATGGCTTCTGTTCACTCCTATGGTGGATATTTGAAAAAGTGGTCACATTCTTCAATTAGAATTTTTATATTATTTTTTCATCCACCTCCTTAAATTATTTTTAAAATATTCTGATATAATAACCATAGTGTTTAAAATATTATTATAATTTTTTATGGTAAGTTAATTTCCTATAACAGTCTCTGCCTCCAAAAAATGGGTTACAAAATCATCATTCGTGTTTACAGAGGATTACCGCCTCACGAACTGATGTCATTATTTTTCAATTAAAAAGTCTAAAGGATGGGTTTAATGATGTATATAAAGAATATAAAGGATATTTATAAAACAATTATTCCTCCATATTCATTATATCATATATAAAGTTTTTACCATCCATTTCCATAGGATATACGATAATATCACTCATGTGTACTATAGACAACCACCTAGTGAAGCGATTTGATTCGTCTTTCACAAATGCTTATCATGTAAAGTGATAAGGGAAATGTATATGATTATATGTGATATTAATTAAAT
The DNA here is from genome assembly GCA_963277665.1 of Viscum album. Taxonomy (NCBI): domain Eukaryota; kingdom Viridiplantae; phylum Streptophyta; class Magnoliopsida; order Santalales; family Viscaceae; genus Viscum; species Viscum album. The sequence continues at coordinate 1,555,090,512 of OY728146.1, read as the reverse complement.
AATTGTTATATTTATCAAATATTTTTCATTATTATAAGATATACTATATCATTTTCCATCTTTCCATTCCACACTATGAATGATGATAACATCATTCTCCTATGTGTTGACAACCACCTTCAAGAAACATTGTGACATCCCTTTCATTAGCACACAATATGGATGAAAAATGTAATTATACTGAAAGAATTAATATGATATTTATGACATTGTTATTATTATTATTATAATTATATAATGATAACAGATTAGTTTCATATTTTCCATATTGATTGTTGGTAAATGGAAACAATACTCATGCGTACATACAACCTACCCTCTAAATGATCACAACATACTTCATTAATAAAACCCATATTCCAGGATTTGGATTAGAAGTATAATTTATATATAAATATGATAATTATATCATGTTTCACGGTTCATATATGTCATAATTATATAATATGTTCCAGAACCAGAACAATCATTATAATGAATTAATTATAGTATAAGTTAATTAACACTTAAAACAACGTGAATAATAAAATATTATTACAGAAAAGTGATAAGATGTTATAAAATATATGATAGTGTTGTTATAAATATTAATATTGTTCTATAATATGTAAAAATAAGTTCAAAACAACTGTATTGGAATTAAAATCATAATGATCCAAAAGGTTTCATGAGGTAAGGGTCTTCATCTAAATTTCCTACCATTATTGAATATTAATGTGTTCTTACCTAATTTAATTTATATAGTGTATATAATATAAAATTGACCTGTAATATCATGATTCATTCAAAATTTATGATATCTTATGATTCTAATTGAAATATTTCCCCAAGGGGAATAGACATGAAACTTATAAGGTGGTAAAATTAGTGGTATAATCTCACAGTCTTTTGTGATTATTAACATTATCATTAAACAATAACTTTATTTAGATATAATATAATTAGACATTACATTAAGGTTATGTATCCTAATTATGGTATTTTTTATATGATTATTTATTAAATTGTATCCCATTTTTACATGTGGTCTATAATTTGAATTTCATTTGATTAGCTGACGAAAAATTGATAAATTCATATCCCTACTCAATTTATATAATTTTTTAAAGGGAATATATTATTCATAAGTTAAATAGATGCTTAGATATAAGAGGAATAATGAGGACATGATGTTATTGTTTGGGAGAGATTTTAGATTTCCCCTCAATGCATCTATATTTATCGTGAGACAAATTAGTTAAAAAAACTAGATGAGTTTGTACCTAGTAGTTTTATATCAGTTAGAAAAACTAGAAGAGTCTATACCTAGTCTTATTAAACTATCTTTTGTATGTTTATATAATAGTGGTATCATATTCTCAATACATTAGTTCTAATAATTAGTCTTTATCATTAGGAATTTAATTATCATTATCCGGGATATTGTTACAATAATATTATATCTCAATTAATTTCAATCTCATCCCTTTTTAAATGGTATGTGTTTTCAGTTATTGAGCGTTAAAAATTGATTATTTATTATCATATAATGATTTTAATGTTATTTAAGTGGAATACATTGTTATTTATTTATATTAACATTTTTATTAAACATATCAATTCATGATAACTTCCTTCATAGGTATCCTTTATTGAGATTTTGAGATCACCCTTATTTTATTTACATTCCCTAGGATATGATGAAAAATATTGGAATTAGTTCATGGATTCTATGTTTTTACCATTTCTATATTCTTTATTTAATATACTATATAAAATATGTATCATGTATGTATATAGTTCTACAAAATAGTTTAAGAGGCCAACCCATTATGATTTTACCCTTTGTATCATTGCCAATGAAATAAAGAAGACACCAGATCCATGTTATTAGGGTTGGGGTCATTAAATTTTGTATCAAATAAATTTTAGTATAATCCTTGTGAAAATGATTTAGGAAAACATAGATTAGGGAACATAACCCTTTGATAAATTTTATGGATAAGAATATAAGAACAAAAAAAATTGGTAGAGAAGAGATATGTTTTGTTCCTTGAAATACATCCCTATCTAGATACTATATATGGACATGGATATGGACAATTGGTACCTATGGTTAATAACTCTACAATGGGAACAAAATGGATTGACCCAGTCATCACCAGTGCATGAAAATTGTCATTACTATGAACTTGGTTCATCACTCTCCAGGGATATGAAAGGGTAAATCATGTTTTCTATATAAACCATTATGAAGTATTTGAAACAAAATTTATCTTCATGAAAAATTTCAAGATACATTATTTTTTAAAAAATTTATGATATTTTATCCAAAATATATAGATTAAACATTATCATTTGAAATTAATTACTTCATGTTATAATCTTGTATATTCCATTTTATTCTTTAAAAAGAACCATTAAGGAATACATGTATCAATAATATTGTCTACTATAGATATTTTCCATACGAGTAATATAATACAACCTATATTAAAACTGATAAAATTATGTTTATACTATTGTTTCATAATCGAATTATGAAAAAAAAATATTATCTAGATGGAGTAACCTCTTCCCAGAGTGAGATTATCCAATGTTGGATCTCTTTGTACGATAGAATCCCCCATAATGCTCGAGGAATTATAATCCACTTATAGTTCAAAAATTGTTAATTATCGAGGAATATATCTGTAGCCTTGGGATGAGGTGAAATGGAAAAGGTTACACTTGGAGTGTATTATCTCAATGGTGATGCAGATTAGTGGTCTTCATTGATAAAAAATACTAATGAGGAAGAGGAAATAGAACTCATGGTATGGAAGGATTTTAAAGAGGAATTCATGAATGTATATTTCTCCCATGATAAATAAAATGAGAATATGGTGAATTTACATAGATTAAATAAAGAAGAAGAAGAATGAGTTGTAGAGTATGAAGAAATATTTTTAGGGTTAGATAGTTATTTTTTGGATAGTATACGTAACATGGAGCCTACGATTGAAAATTAATTTATTAGTCTTAATCCAAGTCTCTAAAGGAAAATGGACTCGTAGAACAATTATTTATAGTATTAAATTGTTTTATATAATATCAAGAGATAGAATGAATTATATATGTCATATGATTATAATGGGAAGCAGTAGAAGAAGGGGATGGAAGAGATAAAATGATAATGGGAATAATAGAATGATTAATTTTTCAATATGTGATAATTGTGGAAATGAACACCCTAGTACGTTATTGAAGGGAATGAGAGTTTTCAGAAAATGTAAAGAGAAAGGACACCAAGATCTTGATTACATGGGTAATAAAAAATCTAATGTGCAATGCTTACAATATAAAGAGATAGGGACCCACTCAAATTAATTCCCCATGTGGGAAGGGAATATAACTACAATGAAGATTATGTATCATGGTAAATATTGTCTTATTAATATATCCAAAGTGGAATGATTAATGTGATTGTATTTTTGTATCTAGGAAATAATTTTTAAAAGTAATTTATTTATTCTATTATTATTGTAATACTTATGAAATGTATAAGGATTTTGAAATAGTACTATATCATAAAATATTTGAATCCATGTATTTAATGGTACCAGGACAAGTGATGTAATTGAAAGGTGACCATTTCAGAAAACTTGTGATTAAGGGAATATAACCCCATGTATTTACTATATATTGAGATAATAATGAAAAATATATTTTTTTATGATATGGTATTGGTGACCATGAAAATGTTTAGTGAATTCATGGATTTTTTTATTTTTTGGTGGTTACTATGTGTTTATATCTATGGAATATATTCAATAACTTGATATTTTATTTTCGGAAGAATATATGTATTTGTTTAGGTTCTATGGTTATCATGTTATTAAAATATTTGGAATGTGACACTAATAACCTTTATATTGTCCATGGAATATAATTTTGATTTTTCTGACATCCTAATAAATTTGTTCAGAAAACATTTGGAAAAGAATAAGTGTCATCTATTGATGGAATATATTATTTTGAACATTGGGTGTCAACTAGACATGTTTTCATATCCATTTTGGCTGTAGTAAAAATACCAGGAATAAATTATTACTATTTTATGGAACTAATAGTCCTTTAAAATTTAATTTTCTTGATCTAGAAATAAAAAAATCATTTTTGGTATTAATTTATTTGAGTAAGAGAAGACGTAGAAATTGGTCAAAAACCGATGGATGAAATTTTTCCATTGAAATAAAAATATATAAATTGAAAATATTTTATTATACAATTCGAGAGGGAAATAATTTAAAATTTTGATGAGAATATGCTGAAAGAAAATTTTTTCCCTATTATATCAAATTTTCATGATATCATTTTATTTTATACACATATGGTATATGGAATTTTGATCAATAACTTCCTCCTGACCATGTTATATATGACTCTCCACTATTATTTGTGTAATAGTTTTCTCTTTTATATCTATGTTTTTTTACTTCTTGGTTATGTTATCATATTTTTAATCCTACTATGTACTATTACAAATAACCATTGTACATTAAAATATCTTTTATTAGGTGGTTGTTTTGTTAACTATTTTTTTTGTTTTTTAAAAATTGGATTTAAAATTTCAAACCCTTGATAAAAAAAATAAAATTTTGAGGGCTCAATTAATTAAAGGAGGTTGAATATAAAACCTCGAGTTATTAAAATAGTTAAATCATGTTGGATTATGTGTATAATAGGTGAAACTGATATTATAAGAAAATATAACTAGTTTAGTTTTTTGGATATTTTATTAACTAAATTCTACCTCTTCGATGGATTTCAATAAAAGAAACATGAGGTCAAAATGAAACAAAATAATTTATTAAAATAATATAATCTGTACATTACCACTATAACATAGAAATTAAGATCTAAATTATTAATAGTAATAACTAAATTATGAAAATATTAGGTTTCACACATGAATAAAATAAATTCAGTGGTTATCTATTAATTATAAATAAAGTTAGAACCATTTAAAAGAGAAATAAATGTCTTCGGTAAAACAAATTTATTCTAAAAGATCATTTAGTCTCTCTTTGAAAAAATAAATTAAAATAAATTTTAATCATAATTAAAAAATTTAATTATTAAAATAAAAATCGGTTTTGAAATCATAATATCATAATTATCCAATGATGTATTATTTTGTTTTTTTAAATGATTTATTTTTTAATGAATTGTGAAAAATTCTGAACATTTATCGAAATATTCAATTTCATGTAATGTATTTAAAATATTAATTTATATATTTAATTGGTTAAAAATAATATTTTCAATTATATATATATATATTAATCAAATTTAGGTTCTTTTTAATACTTTATATTATTCATTGAAATAGGAAAAGCATATCCTTTTGAATATTTTCTCTTTAAAAACCGAATTTCTCATCACATCTATATGATTTATTTTAAATAAAAAATTTCCACTTTTATGAATTGAATTTGAATAAACTGAATAAATATTTCGAATAAGAAACATTTATATTCTATAATATAGTCAAAATAATTTTTTACTAATATTCACAGTGAAAAGATAAAAAATTAGTTTATATGGTGAAGGTAAAACTGGATTTACCAGGGTTTAAAAAATGGTAGGTTTATAAAATAAATAAAATCAATTTTTAAATCCATTTTATTACCTTATATAGACCTTATAATTTTTATTTATAGATAATACATCATTTTAACCCCCTTTAATGTGGAAACTGGGGGGTACACCTTTTATTTTCTTAAATTACAAGTGCTCCACTAATCTCACTTATAAAGGGAAACCCTCTCTCCTATCATAATCACACCTCCAATACCTTTTGGTTCTACCAATATCAACCAAATTAACTTCTTAAATAAAATTAATTCATCATAAAATACTTATTTTGGGTTAAAATCCAACCTATAATGGCTTCAGTGAAAACCTAAGGAGGATGCCTAAAGAGGAGATAACATTCTACAATGAGTGTTTTATTCTATTTTTCCCTAAAATCCATTAATTAGTATTCATTTATTTATATAATTACCGAATTTTATTCCATTTACATATATTTTTCACATTTTCAGGTCATAATCAACAAAAAGATACAGTTATATCAAATGGGATATGAAATCTTTATTCATGTGTTTGACAGACTACCGCCTCATGAACTGATGTCATGTGTTTTTCCAATACCACCACTCATGGTTAAATATGATGATGGATATAATGAATATAAATTAGATTAATTTCACTATAATAACTATATATTCATTATACAATATATACCATTTTTACTATCCATTGCGTAGGAGATATGATAATTTCACTCGTGTGTACGGTGGACTCACCTCATGAATCGGTGTGTCTTGTCTTTAACTAACACTTTTCCTAGAAAGTGGTAAAGAAAATGTTATTTATTATATTTTATATGAATTTAATAATTATTATATTCCTTAAATATTTATAATTATAAAATGAAATTATATATCATTTTATTTCAAACCATTTCACTCAAAGATAGTTGATTACAACATTCTTGTACGTATAGACTACAGCCATCACAAAACGATGTGACTCTGTTTTCATCACCCCATCACATGGATGATATTTTTATATATATTAAAATAATTAATATTTAATTATAATATTATTATCATTTGGTAAATATATAATATTTCTTTCCACTTTTTTATGTAGATCATTTAAAAATGAAAATGTTTCCTATCTGTGCATACGACCTATAGTTTCAATGATTGTACGATACTTATTCGGAAACACCAAATTTCATGATAGGTCATGAAAGTAAAATTTATTTATCAATATGATAATTATTTCACTATTATTATTTTGGAGATTATTTGACTATATATTATTCCCCAGAACAGTATATTTCATAACACAACACTAATGAGAAAACAATCCAAGTAACACTCGAAACAACGAGAATATTGGAATATTATTAATGAATGGGAGATAATATGTTGTTAAAGGATCATATATGATATTATAAAAATTAATATAGAACATTAATAAGTTAATATCATTATTCAAACCACTATAATTTTTTTCAAATCTTGATCAATAAAAAGGAAGCATGAGGACTTCGTGTCAATTTCCCTTCATTGTGGACTATTATAATGTTATACACATAATTTCATTTAAACAATGTATATAATACCCATTTTACATGTAATATCATGACTCATTCATATTTAATTGTATATTAAGTTTAATTTTTAATTATCAATGATAGGGGGTTTCACATGATAATTACCATGTAGTTAAAGTTGTTGTACAATGTTTCTTTCTGTTGTGATTATTAATTTTATATTCAAAAAATAAATTTTTTATGACATATTTTCATTAGAACCAATATTTATATTAAATATAAATAAAAATGTAATATGGATAACAATATTTCCAAATACATATAAAATTTTTACATATGGTTTCTACTATGAAATTCATTTGTTTAACTAGGGAAATATTGATAAACCTATGTGCTTACTCAATAATACTATTTATTTTAAATACATATTATTACTGAATTAAATCAATCATTTTATATATGAGTAATTATTTTAAAATGTAGTAACATGTGTGTTTTGGTTATAGATATCCCCCAAATATATCCACATGTCTCCTTATACATATTTGATTGCTAACAGATATGAGTTTGTAAACATCAATTTAAATTTAGATGGGGATACCAAATAGCGGTTTTACTAGTAGTTTTAAATTGTATTGTGAATTATTTTTAAGGTATAGGTTTCATGTTCCTATGAAATTAATTTCAATAATAGGTTATTTCTTAAATTAATAATTTATTTTTTTTCATCCATGAGATTTTCATAATGATATTATATCTGGATGTGTTTCATAATAAGTTATTATTTAAAAGGAACATGTTTTCATTGAGTTACAATGGAATATTAATTATTCACTATAAAATAATGATAGTGATGTTATTTAAATGTAATCTATTATTTATTACATACCTTTTCATATTGACTATTATTATCTAATCATGGTAGATTACACTACACTTAAACCTTACTGATCATTTCATATCACCCTTATTTTGTTTTCCTACAATAGGATATGAAGAATTGTTCTTGGAATGAGGTCAATTATTCCTTGTGTTTTCCATTTTTTTATTTTTATTTTATATCTCTATGTAAATGGGTATCAAATATGAATGTGTTTCTCTAAAACTATTAAAATAATTGGTCATTCTATAATCGATTCATTGTTTCTATGGTAATGCAACAAAGTAGATACCGAACCAGGGTTGTTGGAGGCAGTTTTTTTTACTATTCCAAATAAGTAAAACTCTTAGGAAAAATCATTTCAAATTTTCCATTAATATATTTTACACACCCAACTTAATGGAAACAAATTAAAAAAAGGATAAAATAAATTAAACAAAACTATATCAGGATAAAATATTATCAATAAATGGATGGATCAAAAAATGTTCTTATAAAGACTAAATAATCAAAAGAATCAACATATCATACAATTCAATACAATATATGAAACAAAAATTCTAGTATTTATAAAAAAAATTATATCATATGATATATATATAATGTGTTATCACTTCTAGGAATATCTAAATAGAAAAGGACATGTATAGGATGACCCAAAACTAGTATGTTAATAGTCACACATTTTTCAACCATGTATCTCTAAACCATATCCATTATGATATACAAAAAAATAGGAATAGTGTATAACTGGAGGGATATTCATGTGTATAAATCAAACGTAGCCAAACTCCTCCCTAACAATTCACACATAGTACCTTATATCTCTACATAAAAATTAACTATTAGAGGTTCACCATGAACAAACAATGTCATCACATGTCAATAGAGAACCATCAAGATCAACCATCATAATTCAATCCTTACCAATGCACATAATTCCCTTATAGAGAGATGTATTACATAATAATAATAAAAATCACACTAAAAGAATTCATAGAATTTATTTACCCATCACATCATCAACAACATAATTGGGATCAACTATGGTACAATTTAACTAACTTCATAAGCTTAAACTGGGCCCTCACATTTGATTGATAAATATATATAAATTTTATCATGAATATTTTTAAATACCTATTAAAATAAGTATATAGTCCAAAAGAATTCCAATTATAATTTATTCCTAAATATTGAAAACCCAAAAAAATCAAGGGAACTCCATTTCACATTACAAAAAAGCACAACCCTTTGTAAAAAATCGATATCCTTTTTATAAAAAGGAATATCTTTTTAAAAACCATATTTGGATTAAAAACTATGAAAAAATTATTTTCTCATTGAAATTTATTATAGTAATTTCATTAATGATATTAAATGTATATGATGCCTATTTACAATAAAGAGAATTTTTAAATAAACAATTATTGACACTTCCTCATGGAATCCAATTAAGGATATAAAAATATTTAACAAAACAAACATAAATAATTCACTGAATAATTATCTAAGATAAATATGAATTTATAAATTGAATTAATGAAAAAAAACATTTAATTAAAAGAGAATGAAATACAAACACAAAAGTTAGATGGTGGAAAACTATCCCCATCAATGAAATACAATGGAATGGAATGGATTCTATAGATCACAACAATTTCAAATAAAATGAAAAAATTTCATCAAACAATAACCATGAAAATCAGATTACAATGACTACTAATGTTAAATGAGTTGCAGAAAATTTGGGAAAAAATAGGAAGGAATGAATAGGATCTCATACTTCTTCATCCAAGAAGAGAATCAATAATTATCAACATTGAAATCACCAAGGAGAATCTTAAGAGGGTGAGAGAGCTCCATGGGAGATTATTGGGTAAGATGGATCAAATATAAGTTTCTTGGGGTGTGAGGATCAAACAAGAGTAAGAGGGAAGAAATACCCTATAATGGGTAAGCTGCATTGATGTCACACGTGGTTTTCCAAACTATACATAGTCTGTGTGTCTTCTATGGCCTCAATGCCCCCATGACTTTCACTTTTTTCATGAATGGTTTCATTACCAATTACCATAATTTTTCATCCCTTGTATATGAATTCATAATGTGTATAGTTTATAGTTCACTATTTTTAAATAGTATACCATAATAATCCACCCATAGAAAATGTTTGAAAACATTAATAATACATCCCCAGAGACCTTAGACCCAGGTGAAAAAATCATCAATATCATTAAAAAGAAAGTGACTCCGAAAAGTGTCATAAACTCCCCACACTGACACTTTTTACCCCCAGAATGTCCTTATAATCTTATTGAAATAGGATAAATGCCAAAACAATTCTCTTATAAAGAGTACCCAAGCAATAATGAACTTCCAAAAACTACAAAAATAAAAGAAGAAGACAAAAATTAACCATCCATAGGTTATACACTACTAAATTATTTAGAAATCACCAAACATTTACAGCACTAGTTGCCATTGTAAAATATTTATGACTGAATAAGTGTGAAGGGATAAAAAATAAGACATTTGGATAAAAACTCTATTAATCTTCCATCAATTAATTTTAAAAAAGGGATCCACTACTACTCTAAATATAATACATAATTAAAAATAAAACATATTAAAAAACGAAATCATTACCTTTAATACATATGAGATCACACGAACTAAATTATATTACATCCTAACCAAATTCATCCTAATGGATACCTTAATAAGAACAGAATAAACATAATAAGACCAAGCATAGTTCTACCAACCATTTAAAATTTCTCTAATATGGTGAAGCCTTAGGTATCTTGACTCAAAATAATTATTGACCATAAAAGGACATGATTACAAGAATCATGAAAAACATATTAAATTACCACGAGAGAACATCCTCAAAAATATTTAATACAAGACATTACCAGATAAACATGAAAGACACTCCAGGAAAGGAGCTGAAAATAGAAAATGTTCTTTAATGGAATAACAAGGACACATTATAATTATACCATCTTCTATACGAGGGTTCCAAGATCCAAAACCTCTAAATTTCATCTCCTAAAAATTTCAATGGAAAGACAACTAGGTGGCCTCTAGAGCCCAATTACAATTAATTTACACCCCATGTACCAATACACCCACAATATATTCTTTAATAGTCATGGAATGTAAAAAAATAGATCATGGTCTAATTATCTTATTGAAAACATAAAACATCAATAATAATGCAGGGAAAACATTTTAACAGCTAAAAAATATTTTTCAGACCCATTCCAGCTATTATTTATAAAAAAATGGGTACACAAATGATGTGGAATGTTCCAAACCAAAAAAGAAAGAATAAAAAAGATGGTGATTCCAACCCAATAATGAACTTCTTAATCTCACATGGAATATAAAGCACAAAAAAAATAGATCCATTATAAGTCTGAGATGTTTTATTATAATGTCTTTATATCTTGTAAAACCCCTAAATGTGAGTGGGATAGCCACACAGATGACAAGTATTTAGATGTTAATGATAGGAAGTTCAAATATACCCACACCCCTCCCCCACAATGGAACCACACCACTGAGTTATTATTGGAAAAAATATAAATTGTTCGATGAGAGGATGGATCCCCATCAATACCAACTATTTATTTTTCTTTATCACTATATAAATCATCCTTACATAATCTTGTTGTAAAAAATCATCTTCTATCAGCAGTTACCTGGATATGGTATCTTCCACATTAATGTACTTATATAGAACTTATATAAGTAGTCATTATATTCTAGTAAAGAAATTAAAATATATCTAGATTAAGTCATTTAACAAGGAACCACACCCACTTCAAAACATCAAGAAATAAACCAATCTCGTGAACATTTGACATACCCTTCTACTGACTAATCACAATGAAGGTTACCCAAAAACCCCATAACCTTTTTTACTATCACTTCTACTAGTTAAAAATAATTATTGAATGTAGCGTTATTATATTCCTAGGAGGTACTCTAAACTATTTTTCATGAATAATGATCCTTCATCAATCTAATCCCAAACCATCTAAAAAAGGAACATTGCATCTCAACCAAGAAGATATAGGAGTTTATAGAATGTTGAAACTAACATAAACCTTTTCTGGAAAATCGATATCTAATGAAATAATTGATCACTATAGAATAATGCTAATATCTATTAATGAATGATCATGAATGATGTATGATATTGGCAGTGCATAGAACTGCTACTCCATTATGAGTCTGGGAAAAGAATATAATTGTAAATAACCCTCATTAATTCCTTGTACATCTACATAAGTAATTACCATACTATTTTTATTGTGATTCATTGGGTACTTATAATATATTATCACAAAATAATAGTAGAACCACATTCAAATTCTTTATACAATTAATATAACCATAATAACATAAATTCAAAAAGTACATAATCACCTCAAAACATCCATACTAGGGAGACTAAATATCATAGAAAATTAAAATACATTGCAAACTCTTTAAAATTTCTACCCAAATATTTGGTAACATTTAATACTAAACACACACCCAAGGAATTTGGAAACTAAGAAAACCTGAAAACCACTTTCTTTTTTATCAATAAACATGAATTTTTGTTAGAATTATTTTCACAAAAACACTAAAACATACTCAATACAATTTCTAGAGTTCAAACACTTTATCCCATGAAATTCATGGAACACAATTTTTTTCTGAGAACACTAAATTTACCATGAATAAAACATTGGGTTTATATAAATTTTCATATAAAAAACACCACTTAAATATGCACAATAAATCCCATTCAAACAAAATGGCGTGAAAAAATCATCAATTGAATGAAAAATGAAAATTTCACAACATTACCCATTTGAAGGAGGTTTTGTACATAGTTTTTAGACCATTATCTAACCATGGTAGTTCCTTTATATTTTTTCCTTAGTGTCTTTAAAAGGTTGTACATGGTTTGATAGATTGTGTGCCTTAACCTTGTGCCTCCTAGATTCTTCCCAAATTCACTGTGAAATACGTGATTTCCTAATTAATCTCCTAGGACCATCCTACAAAATATTGTGATATAAACCCACAACAAAATATCCCATTAACAATCTTAACCATTAAACCCAAAAAAGAGAAAAAATACATCCCCACCACCTATGGAAACTTGTGACTTGACCCATAGAAGAGAAGACAAAGCACATCCTTGGACACTCGTGTCTTCATTGTCCCATTTAAATTCTATCAATGAATCCCAAATAAAAATAAAGTGATATTAAAGACCATAGTACTTTTATTAGGACCTAGGATCTAGTACCATTTTGTAACGAACCAACCCCAGCCACCATCTGAACTAATTCATAAATTGGCCTTCCACATACCATAAGTGTGTTTCCAATCCCTCCATCTAAATAAAAGAGTTAGTGGTATCATATACAACTGAAGTGGATTGGATAAACCTATGTAAAAAAACTTATCAAATCACTATGATAAGGCATAAAAAAGAGGAGAAAAAAATACAAGATAATGGAATACTCAATAAATAACCAAATATTTCAGATTTACTTCTGAGAACAATAGTTCAATGTAAAAATGGTATACTAATAAATCCTAACAAAATAAATGATTCAAATCAATACATGAATCAGAAGGTTCGATTTGATTTTTCATATGACTCTAAAGTCACCACCATGATCGAAAAAAAATCCACTTTTCATGGAAGACAACACTAAATCCATCCTAAAAAACATGACCTTTAGATACCTAAACAATACATGAGGACTAAATTTCCACCTATGTGAGTATGTTGGATTTGAGTGAAATATATTTGAATATATCATTTATTGTATTTGATTTTATTGATGAAAAATCGAATTATTCGAACTTGAAAACATTGAATGGTATTTTAGAATTTTATTTTCTAACAACTATTTGGTAAATTAACTGTAGGTGATTTATATCACCAAATATGTTACATTAAATAACATCTCAAAGGTGGTTCTTTCAAAAACATTTAAATTCATGTGAATCAAAAAACATTATCTCTAGAACATTAGGGTTTTGAAAATAAACCCACACATGGTTCCAAATAATGAAAAGTATCAACTAAGGAATACTATTTGAATTCAATATTCCCTTTTTCCTATTTAATTATTTTTCACACCCAAGTCAGAAGAATGAAAATAAAAAATATTAACAATAAAACACACACACATAGTATGTTATAAATAATGATAATAAATAGGTAGAACCATTTTTTTGGATATGAAGACAATATAAATAAAAAGATCAAAAAATGAATAAAGTAAACCCAATAGAATAAAAAACATGAAAATATGTATAAAAATTTATAACACATTATACATATCATGAGATATAATCACATGGACTAATGGTATAGAAACAGACACCAAAAGGTGGTCTTATTTTTGACTAGTTAATAGTCACACATACGTCAACTGAATCACTCTAACTCTTCACCTTGTTGAAATAACCAAAGAATTGTGTTTTTTAAAACTAACAGGGAACTATCTAGTGGATAAATCTAAACATTCTAAAAAATTCCCTAATACTTCTGACTAAGTAGCCTTGGTAACCCCATGTAATAACTATAGGTGGTGGTCTTTCAATAAATAACACCATCACATGACAATAACAACTCCCAAAGTGATATAAACACAAAAAAATCCTTACTAAGCCATATAATTACCATAGTAATATCCCCAATACATAAACAGAAGATTAATTACATGACAAAAAAACCATCACATGGATTTACACGTCACATCATCAATAACACAAGGGGCTCCACAATGGAATTATAAACATCACTGAATTTGTGGAAACTAGGACTTCACATTTCATAAATATATATATATATCTACACACTCATTAGGAAATACAACTTTAAAAATTTTTATATTACAAAAAAATCCAAATAAATCCCATTCATCAAAAATGACAACCAAAAAATCAACCAAACTCTATCTCACATTACAAAATTACACCACCATATAGAAACAATGGAATCCCATTATATAAAAAAGGGGACCCCTCATTGAAAATACCCATTCTCATAAAATTGAAAAACATGTTTTTCTACATTAAATTGATTTTAGGAATTTTATTAAAAATTAAAAATTCATGTGACACTCATTTACACCAAAGTATCATTGTTATTTTTAAATTTCTATAATTGTAACAAAAAAAGAAACAATTCATTGAATGATTTAGAAAACAAAACCTAGTTAATCAACACCAAAATTATCTAGATTAAATATCATGTTGTACAATTTTTTTTCATTTATGGAACACTAAAATATAATAAAATTAAATGAGAACAACTACCTCATGTGGTGGAAGCTTGTCGCATTTGATGAAATCGAATAGAAATAATGAAAAATCTGGATCAAAACCATTTTGAATAAAAATCCTATATTTAGGCAATTATGACCAATATAATGGCCCGACATGAACACTATGGTTAGGAAAATTGGTGAAAAAGATAGATACTAATGTATACAAAGAAGAGGAGTTCACACATATTTAACCGAGTGAGGATTTAACAATAAAACCACATTAAATCAGTAATGATAATCTGGTTAGAGTGATATAGCTCAATTGGAGGAATTTGGGAGGGATGGTTTGAATTGAGTAGGATTGGGATGGATTTCTCAAATAAAAAATGGTGAAAACAAAAAAAAAATCCAAAAATTGGGAAATCCCGATAGATTCCTTGCATGAGATTCCAAACAGAGTTCAGATTGTGCATCTTCCACTATATGAGGACCCAAAGAATCACACTATTTTCTCACACATTTTCCTTAAAAACTTTGTTCCTTTCCTATGAAATGATTTAAAACCATTTTGAACATTAAAAATACAACCCAAAAATCCTTGATCCCTTGGAAAAAAACAAAAAGATTATTACTAATAAGGTAAATCCTTAGGGTTTTACAAGTCATATATATTCTTTAGGTTCAAACATAAACATATTTTCCTATCTCAATCAAGGTTTTAATTTTCATACTCATCACACAAGATAAAAAATTCCATCATGGTAAAACACTAACTAATTAAATAACCAATAATATACCCAACCACCCCCTTTTTTATTAGAATCAGAGCTTATGTAATAAAGTTACCATAATATAAAGGTTTTAATTCTAGGAATCTCTCAAACCACATTTTTAGGTAAATCCAAATATGAAAAATTCATTCCCTTTATAACAATGGCGTAGTGTTTGAAACTCCATGTGGTACACATGGGGTTATCTAACAAGAAAAATATATTTCTGTCCCATAAACATATTCCATATTGACATATGAAATACTACTCATTATTAACATAAAATTACATCAAATTATCTAATAATTATAGATAAAAATATAATAGGGGAAACACAAAGTCATTCCTTAGGAGATAATTAATCATTTCATTTCACAATGTCTCTATATAAATCAAAATTGAATGAATAATATATTGGTGAATAAATTTATTATAACATGATACATTTTTTATTCATTAACTCATTCAATAATACAATTTAATAGCCAAAAAATTATCAGTCTAACAATATGGCATATGGTAGAATACCTGATTAAACATTTTCTTTCTTCACTTTCTGGGGTTTTTTAAACTCACTGCATCTCTATGTAATTCCTTCAACATCTCTATATGTCCATATAACAAAAGACGCATGATAACAACATAATGGGTAACATTTATGTAGAAATATATTTTTTATAGTAGTTATACTTGTGACTAATATTCAAATAGATCATATTTTTTAACATAGTATTCAAAATTCTTTTATTAACAACACCAAGTTTTATGATGCTAATAATCCCCATTTACATCATAGGGGTCCTTCTAAACATTTCATCATCATAAATTTGGATTTAATCCAATAAATTTTTAATTGAGACCACATTATTAAATAATGTAATTCTATGTAACTTTACCAACACATTATAAAATACTTTAGGATATATTTTGATATTCACTTAAATCAGTAAATAAAATTCTATTCAAATTTCTTTTTAAAATCATAAACTAAATTCTCTTAACATATTCAGTAAAATTGAATTTTAATTTTGATTGAAATAATAATTTATTTTTTAATATTTCAAATAACTTAATTCTAATAATACTCCCACTATCCTAATCTATATAATAATATTTCTGTATTATAGTGCTCTAGTGGAAAAATCATTTGTATCAGGAAATAAGTATTATTTATATTAGATGGAATACATAACTATGAAATTGTTTCTCTCATATCTAATATGATATTCTATGTGTTTCTGTAATTTTATGATAATAATAATGTATTCATTAAAATATTTCATATATTGCTGTGGAATCATATTCTTGATATTTTAACAAGTATCATAGAAATAAATTTATATATATAAATTTTATTTAAGCTTAACATATTTTTTATAAATCAATTAAATTTTGTGAATTATAAACCATTTTTATCAAATACATATTATCATATTATTTATAGTAACTCCTTATGATAAAAAAACATTTATTATGATATAAATAAATTAGATACATATCCTTTTTAGATCTATATAAACTTGATATATTTCTTTTCAATCAAAAATCTTACTCAAAATTCAGTTGATTCATAATATTTATAAAAACAACAATAAATATAAAGTTATCCCTTTATTTTGACCTCCATTATATACCTTTTTATGATATGAATTTAGAATCATATAACCTTATAAATTTTAATAATTTATTTTCTAACACTGATACTGATATGGACTCAATATGGATTTTATCAACCACGATCAGTTATAGAGGAAAATTTCATCTCATGAGATCATTTTTCCTTCCATCATGATACCTCTTTTAGATTTCGATGATCATGCCCATGTATCTAAACAACAAAATATTTTTATCTAGCTTAATGATTAACATATTATATTTCCAACAAAACACTAGATCTTTT
This sequence comes from Viscum album, assembly GCA_963277665.1. Classification (NCBI taxonomy): domain Eukaryota; kingdom Viridiplantae; phylum Streptophyta; class Magnoliopsida; order Santalales; family Viscaceae; genus Viscum; species Viscum album. The sequence goes on along the minus strand of OY728146.1, from coordinate 1,555,072,571 downwards.
AAATCATATGTTAAGATTATAAATCCTCAACAATTTTATAAAAATAGGGTAATCATTTTTCCGAACCGTTTCACATTTTCAGAACATTTTTAAGGATGATTATATAATTAATCGTACATCGAAAATAATCATTATTGTAATTTCATGTATTTCTAAGTCATAAAATCCCAATTATATTAAGTCAATGAGAAGATAATAAATATATTTTTGTTTAACTATAATGGGTTTCATTTGAAACCATAAGTCTATTAATCTATGATAATGATAACAATCTATATTCACATACTAAAAATCAATATTAGGCTACAAGGGAGGGTATTTGTCTATCAAACACAATTTTTTTTTGTTAATTAGAATTTTTCTTATATCTTTGATGTAGTCTAAGATGTTTCTTACATTATGATCTAATATTTCAATATTGATCTAAATGTCAATTTAAATGGTGATTACATTTTTATCTACAATATAATATTTTATATATGAGTATATTTTATTTACTGAATTTAAAAAAAATATAATTAAATGAGTTTTAAATAAAATATTGTTTTTTAGCCATATGAAAACCATGAGAGGTTCATGATCCGTATTTTACTGTGTAATGAGTTTTCATTGATGTTACTCTCAACACTTTTTAATTTTACTAATTTAATCATCATAATCATATGAAATATTACTATTTGATTATTGATTAGACCACTTTTTTATAATATATAATATGTATAAACTCAAAATCATTACCCTTGTATAATAATTATAGGGGTTTTTTAGCCATGTGTGACATAATTCTCACAGTGGGATTTGGTTACCAAAATGTTATGTTTTTACCTTTCCACAATTCCAATAATAAGATAATATATGTTTACCCTATGTTAGCAGAAACTATGTTTTTGAATGATCGATGTCACAAAATGTGTTTTATTATGAAGGAATCTGACTCATCTTATTTTAAATAGGATTTAATATCAATATCTCATCTCATGTAATTATTTTATGTATGCAATCCTCTAATTGTTTACATTGAATCCAATTCAATCCTCTAAATAAATTTGGTCAACATATATTGATGTGTCACTATATACACTACCCATAATCAGTGTTACTAACAAAAATTAAATTCCAACTATATTTATGCATATCAAAATTATCCACAACCATACAGTGTAAGAAAAGATTTCTTGTAATGTTTTCAATTCATTTTAATTAAAAATACCCACAAGTGTAATCATGGAACAATAGATTATCATCCCCCACTATTCTAGGTATGGAATAAGCCTCTTGTCCAGTGATTAGTCTTTCCCAAAGTATCTCTACCCAAGGATACATAATGGTTATTTCAATCATAATTTAATTATAATACTCTATATGTTTAAACACTAATTAACCTATCAATTCTTGTCCATAAAGCATAAATAAGACAAAGTCTTGGTAGATGAAAACCAAACAAATTATCATTAAAATATTTTAACTACTTAGATGTATGCATGATAACTGAAACATAATATATCAAAATAAACTATATCAGATACAAATATAAACATTACAAATAATATTCAAAAATAATTAGAAATAAATAAATTAATGAAATAGTAAAACATTTAAGCATGAGATATATAATTTACAAAAAAATCCTAAATAAATAATATTTTCGTACATTTCATAATTAATCCCTACATTTGGGGCATTAAAAAACGTTAAAACTTTAAACACTTTAACTTTAGATCCAATATTAAATCCTTTATATTATCCATTTTATGTATTTTAAAACAAATCAAATTAACTTAATTGTAAAAATTTTATTTTTCAATTCTATTATGCATAAAATTTACATAATCTAAATATAAAATATTTATTATTATTCATTTATTGGTCATGTAAATTACAAACAATAATTTTGATATTATATTAATTATTTCCTAAATAAGGCACTTGAGGAACTCAATTTTAAAGTTACAAATAAATAATAATATAGAAGATATACACTTTTTTTCAATTTATAAACATGTTATAAATTATCCTAATAATCTTCATAAAATATTTATATCAAAATCAGAGGTCAATAAATTTAATTATAAAATTATATTTTTAAACTAATAATAGATATCATGGTGTATTTACTTAATAAATGTTTTATAAGAAATAAAAATTTATAAACAATTTATTTATTGCTATTTTATAAAAAATTTATAAAAAATTTAAATATATCCAAAAAAACACTTTACATGACATATAAAAAAAATTAAAACCATCAAATTCAATTCATAATTGATATTTTAAGGGCAAGATATTTTCTAGTTTTTAGAACTATATAATAATTAACAAAATAATTCACAACACCTTTAAACACATTCAATAATAATAAATATTAAAAATATGGATAGTGCAACATAACAACATAGGGGATTATAGCTTTTCATATTTCCTTGTGTATTAATAAATTGTTTCTTTATCACCTGCATAGTATTAACCTTGAATGCCTAAAGATCACACATTATGATAAACTACATTGTAATAATCACCCATCATGGTTGGATCCTATGTAATAGTAATTTCAAGATGTTTAGATATCATAACATATCGTATGTTGTTGTAACACCTCACAGATTTGGATATTTTGAACCTTTTATTATTAGTTTTTGAAAAAATAATAATTTTTTAAAGTTTATGGGTAGTTATTTAATGGTAAATTGTTTATGTGTGGTGGTTTGTGTTTGATTCTTTATTAGTCATGTGAACAAAGAAATTGTAGTTGTTTTGGGTGTTTTAGGGTAGGATGGGGATAAAGAATAAATAGTTGGTCTATGTTCGAGGTGAAGTTGCTTCTATTTTCCAGATAGAGTTTGTTTTTGGAGGGGATATATCGGTTACTGAGTTGCTATGGGGATTTTGTAATGAATCTGTACAAATTCTAGTGTTTTGTCGAAATTATAGAGTATTTTGGATTTTTTTCTTTTGTTATAATAGTTATATATAATAACCTATAGTTTCCATATGTTAATATTATATCTTATTATATGATTAATCAATACATAAAATTATGATCCCTTCTTGAATCATATATGTTTTGTATATTTTGACAGTAGAATATATCAAAAAATAATTCATAAGAGATATACATCGTATCCCACTAAGTTATTCATAACTATATACCGGATTAGAAATACCATGCATAAATCCATTCTTTATAACCTTGGGAAATAAAACATAAGAAATGGTTATATCAGATGAAAAATAAGGGTAACCAAGGGAGTTAACAATAACCACTTATTCATAACATGAGCATAAGGATATGATAACATAATCGTAATATTTCAAAAACCATAAAATACTTTTCAATGATTAATGTCGTATAAACTTACAACAAAATTGTTGTCAGATTATACGACATTAATCACAAAATAATCAAAGAACATGCATCTTTAGAGCATAATATTGGCATAAAACCTATATTTTTGCATACACATAAGAATAAAAAATATTTTACATAATAAATGATCACTACATATACATTAATAGAATACTAAGTCTACTCCCCATTCTATCATTTAATTTTTCAGGTTTTTCTACCATAAAAATCATAGTTAATATTTTTCCTTACTGAATTTTGTTCCCCCAACATTCTAGTCCTTATTATCTCATGAGATATCGGTATTTACCAAATTAATTGGGGAAAAATATATTTTTAGAACCAAATAAAACATAATTATAATCACAAATATTTGTAACAGAATATCCAAAATCATTTATCATTATATAACCTATGGAGAAAAAAATTACATCATAAATATTTCACCAAATCATTATAATATAACCTATTGAAAAGAAAACTATTTCATAAACTATTCCTCATTAAATAATAGTAAAGTCCTTTTAAATTAATTATGCTTCATAAACAATTCATCATTATAATCAGAAAATATCCAAATAATGAATAAGGATGGTATCCTTGAATCATATCCCTAGTAAAGGGTAATTTACATCAAAGGATATTGTCATAATTGATTATTTTCTTATAAATATATATGTAATATTTTATGAGGGAATAAAAATTTTTTGAAATATATTCTATAAATTATATAGATTTTCTATATATTAATAAAACAATTATTTCAAAATTAAAATGGAAACCTATGAAGGAACCTTAAAATCATTGAGCATCCATGATGGTGTAATATTTCATTCATTACATGTTTGTTAAATATAAAAATCCAAACACATTTCTAATAAATACTCCAAAGTTCATTATTTGAATAAATAAATGAAGTTTAATTTTATTTTTATAAAATAAATCCTCACTAAAAATGGCATATGATATTAATTCTATATTATTTAAAAAATTATTAAAAATATTTTTTGAAAACAAGGACATTGATGAAAATGTATTTCTGACGGAATAGTTAAAAGAAATTTGGTTTCCTTTAAAATATTATTTAGATATATTAAGTTACTAAAGAGAGTAAATTTATAGTAAAGAATATATGTTCAATAAATAACCATATTATAATAAATATTACGGTATTACTGAGATAAAGTTTATAAAAATTCATCATTGATATAAAAATAAAAAGCAATGTCGATAAAAAATGAGTATGTAACATAAATCACTTAGCTCAAGATTGACTCGTTTCATGAGAACTCTATACAAATATATAATAAATTTAAATTCATTATAATTATAAACCAAAATAATATAAATAATAATTATATCACATATGATCCTACAGTATCATTTGAAAACCATTATTAATAGTTACTCATTATAATAATCATTTCTAGGTGTTAACTATATCATTTTTCCTGAGAAATTTGGCTTGATTACTTAAATCCTTGTATATTGATAATGGTTCAATATTCTAGTAAATGATAATACTGGTATAAATTTTATATATATTAAATATATGTATATATATATATATCTAGATTCATACATACATGGGAGACATTGAAAAATTAATTACACCATTCATGGAGACGGTATAGTTTACGTACGCATGAAAAATGTTTCCATTTTCAATGGATAAAATAATAGAAATATTGAAAATAATTGAACATTAAATATTATTAATATATCTTATATATCATATATATTCATTAAATTTATTCTTATTAACATCATTACAAATCGTAAATGAAAAAAGAATCAAATCACTCAGCATATGTGATAGTACAAACTTACACACGAGTGAAATTATCCATTTCCACGAGATTGAAAGATGATGGATAATGGTTTTTATATCTATATAATAAAAATTATGTATTTTTATGATAATTAATTCATAATTTTAGAATTTATTACATATAATTATATGAGGTATTTCAGGAAATAAAATTGAAAATTCTATTTTGAAAGTCATATGTCTTCATTGAAAACCCACTTTTGGGTTAAACATTTGTCCCTAAAAATATTGTATTTGGGAAAGATAATAATCTCTAAAATGTGGGTCAGAAATATTATAATATATAATATTAGTTATTTTATTATATATAATGTTCAAATTTTTTAAGTAAGATAGGAGATGAGGTTTTTTTAATAAGTGAGTGGAGTGGCACCTTTTGTATTACATTATGTATTAATATCATTTAAATTAATTTTCTAATAAAAACATATCCAAATATATATAATTATAATATTAGATAACCATGACCCAAAATAATCTAATGTAATTAAATTTATACATTTTCGGTTATGATTTCACCCTTATCTCTTAATTTTAACCCCTTATTAAACCTTTTGGCAATTACCATGATATCAATGTTTTTTACTGTGTTGAGAAAAAAAGTCATTATAAAAGTATAAGTGACCAATAAATAGATCATGGTTGTTATTTTCAACCATATCCCATTAAATTGGATACAAATGACATTAAAAATTATTTTAAATAATTTAATTAAATATTATTTATTGTAAAGTGTTATTAAAATAAATTTTGTAACTATTCACCTAATTAGAATTTGAAAACCAAAGGACAACTAAGCTAATTGAATATAAAACCATCCAAAAAACATTGTATATTTTTATCTATGAAATTCATAGAAAACAATAAAACACACAATGAATGTATCATTTAAATTTTTTAAAATAATTTAATTGATGTTTATACTATTTTCAAAAAGACCATTTCATTGTTGGTTAGCTCTTAATGTTTCTATTTTATCACTAAAAACAGATAAACAATAACTTGATAAAAAATCACTAATGTTTAATATAAACATTTATTATCTACCAAAACATATTTTTACCCCAGCCACTAAATATTATAGATATTAAAACCAACAACAGTGACATTGTTGACATTATATTTTAATTATGTATTATCATGTTCATAATCAATCCTTTGTCAAAAAATATTAATAAGTTTTATATTTGGATGATAAAATAAAAAATATATTCCCAAAATAAACTAAATATAAGTTTAATATTGAATTTTTACCTTTATCAAATAAATTTAAAAGCCAATTAACCAATTGTAACTTTACTGAGGAAAAATAATTTACAACTGTTACTATTAAAATTGATAAAAAAATAAAATTGGGGTATTTATAAAATTGATACCTCTTATTTCCATATGTGGAATCTATTTTTCAGGATTCAAATTCAATAAATTCTATAAATTAATATCAAAATTAACCAATTAAGCTGGATAAAATGTTGTTTTTTAGAAATAACCATTTTTAACTACAAAAATTTATCCTATAAAAATCCATCCTCAAATTAATTATTTGGACTTAAATTGGGCGATTTATATTTTAGATGAACTAATATTATTTTTAAAACCATTTTAAAATATAATACATGTATTTAAGTGATTTAAACAAGGATACAATGTTTTAATAATAGTCAACCTATTTTACTATTTATATGAAAATTAATGATTTCAAAAATTTCTAAAAAAATCATTTAAAGAAATTATTTACATGATTCTTTAAATAATTATGTTAATTTATATGGATAAACTTTATAATATTGGTAGAAATTATTTATGTGAATTTTTCTAAAAAAACAATAAAAATTATTTATTGAGGAAAAATGTCCAGAAAAATACTATATTAAAAATTGACTTCATAATTTTAAATATATTAATTAAATATATATATATATATATAATTTTTTTAGTAAATTTTAAAATGAAGGTATTACAATTCATTGGAAAAATTTATTGGCTGGGTTGTAATGGTTAATTATATTACCATTTATTTTTACTTGGGGTTGCGTGTATCAAAAACTATTCAAGAAGATAAATTTATTTAAAGAGAAACATGTCATGAAATATTGGGGTATTAATTTCTACACCATTAAAATTAATCTCCCTCTCTCTAAATTCCATTAATATTATACTAACAAATTAGGATTTATCTTTTTCGTCTCACTCTTATGTTCCCATGTAGCCTCTTCAAATTTATGATTCTCTAAGAGAACATTAATTAGAAAGATATTTTTCTTCTACAACACAATATATTTATGATTCAAGATTTATATTGGGTTTTCATCATTAAAAATATCCTTCATAAATGGTAGAATATTCGTTTTTTGTATATTTGATTGATCTAGTATTCAATTCCTTGGAAAATATACATGGATCAAATCATGAACTTTTGAGATGTTTCATGGAAGCACCATGTGTTAATCTATTATTCCTACTCAATCACGAATATTAAAGGGGATAATATACCCATGGTTCGTCCTTCCATTTTTCAAAAGTCTCATAACATTAGTCCACATAGATATTCCCATTAATTCTTTCTCACAAACATCAAATTATAGATTTCACTGATGATTGTCAAAATAACTTTTCTATCGACTCTATGCTACTGTGATGCACTACTAGGTGGATATAATATTCATTTCTATTTTCATAGAAATCAAAGTTCCAAATATAATTCTATATCTTACATCATCAAAAAAAAAAGATGTAGTTATACACTTCCATCCATATAGTTTTTCATAACAATATTTCTAAAATTTTGAATCAAATGTATTATTTTAAAAATACTCTACTCGGGGATGGTTTTTATGCCAAAAACACTTGTAATATATTGAATAAGATCTTTTTGTGCTCTCCATGGCTTGAATGGTTCTATTAGAAAAACCATTTTCCTAATTTTGATAAGACGTGCTTAAACCCAACAATAATTAAAGATATTGATATAGTCTTTTTTAGAGCATTAAGGTAATCATAAGATCTCAATCGAATACAATAGAATGTTTTACTCCTAGAAAACATCCTACATAATCTATATTCTAGTAATTTGATTAAGGGAAAAATATTTTGTGATAGAATATAAAAGTGATAACTTCATAAAGCAATCTACTAGGCCCCAAATATTCTTATATCTTTTTCACATTGTGGGGAGTCTGACAAAAAAACCCATGACCATGTTTTCTCATCTCAATTTAGTTATAGGTAATGTTTATACCATCTCCTCATAATTCACTCTATTAGTCTTAACTATCTAACATACCAAGAATTAAAAACACACTCTACATATTTATTTCATTCTAGTGAAACTCTAAATCTTCCTTATGCACCTATTAGATATTTACATGAATAGATTGTTAACATCAATATGATATTTTTCCCCCTTAATATTTGTAGATATATTATTTGAAAAAAAATACATATTTTATGTTTTGTAATTCTCTATATAGATAATATAGTATGATCATATCGACTTAATGAAACCACCACCTTGTTCACATTCCCAAGGTGGTGATGTATTGACAAGGAAAAATCATTAATCAACTCCAACAATATTCTCGGATACATGTTATAATTTTTATGAGTGAATATATAACATCAAATTTTATGATAATTATTTATGTCATAACATTATCAAAAAATATAGTCACTCTATATGTTGAATGATAAAATTACTGAAAATAACCCCAAATATTGGGTTGAGAACTTTTTCTTATTGACATTGAATTATCCTATGGCATATGTTGTCCCAATATCATTTGTAAGAGGTCACATCATAGTCCCTTATTTTATTCATCATTATATATCACAAATCATTCCCCACATTAGGGTAATGTAATAATATATTCACTAACTAACAATATCTTATACTCTATCGAATTACTTTTATATTATTTTATCCAAAATAAAATGATATCCCTTTTTATTTAACATGGTGAGTAAGTTAGAAATTAAAGAGAAATTATTTACAATCAATCGATAATATCCAACAAAACCAAAAAACTATAAATCTGTTTTATAATGAATAGAATATCCAAATGTTCAATAACAACTTTATTTAATGTATCAAGTGATATACCATATCCTAACATTATATTGATCAAAAATATTAATTTTTGTTTCAAAATTTTCACTGTGTCGAATTTTTATTTAGATTTTTATTTCTTTGGGTAATCAATTGAATACATAAGTGATATTTATGCTCTTAATTTTTCTTTTAATATATTATTATATAGTCTATAAGAACTAACAAAAACTAATAATGGTAATATATATATATATATAGTATTCATTGAATCTATGATGATAGTGGGGGTATTAGTGTGTCAAAATGGATTCACTATAATTATATATTGTCCCTATGTTGTAAAAAAGAATCCCTTTGGTATTTTTTAACTTTTGATGATCAAATGTTTGAATCAAGATCAAAGATCTATCATGAACGAATATTGAGATCTACATAATTGATCAAACAAAATAATCAATATGGGTCACATGATAATTATTATTTATTATGAATATATTATGTTTTTATTAATAAATATAGAGTAACACTGATCCATATTTTTTATTAAATTAATAATAGGTGTACCACATGATGAATCCCTTAAACAAATGATACCCTTTTAAAAATTCTTCTAGAGTGACGTCTTTTATTTTTTCTGGTCAATTGGGGTATTCTATAATGATTTTTTGAAATGGTTGTAGTGCTAGGTTTGAGTTATATAAAAAATCACAATTAAATGGAATTATAAGTATTGAATCATAAAAAACATTGATAAAATATCATAAAACTGGCATATCTTTGATGGTGAGCTTATCCAAAAATTTCTACAATAAAACCCCTTTGGAATAGGAATCGAGATCTCTATTGTGGATGAAATTTCAAATAGAGGTTCTAACTTTTTATTGAATAGATCGATGATAATTTTTTGGGTCATAATATCTAACCCTACTTCCCTTCCATAGTAATTTATATTTTATTTGTTTCAAAAATATCAAATACATGGCTAAAATAACATCAAATTCCACTAGAGAGATAATAACTTGATTTCCAAGAAGAACATTCCCACGAACATGTATTGGATAATAACCATATAGTTGAGATGATATCATTATTACAATAAGTTTGTTCACTTCTATTTCAACATATATTCATTAGTGTTTTTTATGATATCCTTATAAAATTCATTAGATATAAAAGAATGAGTAGACTGAAAATCAAATATATAGTTAAATATTCTATAGTGGATAATATGTGTACCTTTCACCACATTACTATCATACAACATATCATCAGTATGTTTAAATGAGATTTCCACTTTTATGATTGTATAATAGGATACTAATGTTGATCATTATCATTAACCTTTAGATTTGATTATTGGTTGACATAATATTAATACTCTCATAATTTAAAACACTGTATTGTGGGTGGTGCATTCTATAGTGTCTTATCACCAATGGTACATATCATTTTCTTCCAATAACATTGAAATTAAATTTCCTTATGAAAATAATTTCCACATTTATAACATTTAATAGCACTCATAAGTAAATTTAATAAATGTTCCATTCCACAATTTAATTATAATAGAAATGCGATCTTCTTTTCTGTATGGGTTTCCATACAAGAGTTTTCTTTAGATTCGGAATTTCATTTATGATCAAAACCGTCAGATTGATGGGTAACTCCAACATAAATTTACCCTTGATAAAATATCATATGGTTTCATCAAAGCATATAAATTACAATATTTATACCAATATTAGTATACTTTGTATTATGTTGTTATAGAGTCGATCTAATTTACATTCATTTTGGATGAAAATACCAGAAGTCTAAATTAGATGTTTTTTAAAACATATATTAAGGTAAAAATGGATTCCACACAATTCTAGATTATATCTAGGAATACCGTTTCAATTTTTATATGATTAATACAAGAAATTATATTATGAAACAATATTATCATAAACTCATCCCACACCATAGAATCAATTTATTCCTCATTGGCATGTTCTTAATAAGAATAAACCATTTAATTATTTATCCCAATTAATTATAAAAAATGGGAATATTGTTAAGGTTCATAACATGGTATAATTTATAACATTTTATCTACCGTTCTAATTAATTTTTCAATAACAAGTGGATCAATATGCCCACAAAATAATGGTGGATGTTTCCCAAAAAAGACTTTACTAAACATTGTTTCCTCATTTTCTCATTTGGAACCATAATAAGATTCATTGATTGGAAAGGCTATATAAGAATAGTAAAAATATTTTATATATAATATTCTTTAGAGTTTGGTTTAATAGGAGGAAAATCATTACATTATCGATACAATTAAATCTTAGCATGAATACTTCTAGTTCCAACCATTGAATATAAAAATTATATGTATAAAAATATAATATTTATAACTAACTATAATATAATATGAAATTAATTTAATAGGATGTATAAATAGTGATAATCTATTTTCAATTTATTGAAACATAGGTTTGACCTTGGGTCTCTTGCGGAATTACCAAAACAATGATATTTTATCATATAATAAGACATATTCCTAGGGATTTCACATAAGTCTTATTATAATTATCTCCAGATATTAACTAAAACCTACCATGATATAAACTATATAGACCTAATGTTTCTATAAATAAGCATTACTACCTACTATAAGAATATTTAACAAAAAACTTTTCAATCGAATCCATAATTTCATTGGGTTTTTTTTGGAATCATGGATCTCAAATAACATGTTCATAAAGGATCTATAACATATCTTATGATGTAATTCATATCTACCCCCCTTCATAGAAAAATGAAACCTAGAAACGTTATAAATAATAAGGGTAAGTTATACAAAAGATAGTGCGACCTTAGATTGTAATACCCAGATATCATAAAATAATAAGTTTGTGTTTGGTAGTGTATATGACACACAAAACTAAACTAAAATGGCCCAAGAAAAAATTATTTAATTATGATTTTTGTAACCAATATGTTAAATTGGTGAGTTTTATTTTTACTAAATAAGTAATGTAATTTATATGGTTAAAATTTTTACAAAATATATTTACTCGTTATCAAATAATTATAAATGAAAATAATAATAATTTCAATGAAAAGGGAAAAAAATTAGGAATTTTTTTTAAGCGTTCAATGTGTTAATTTAAATAAATTTCAAGACCATTTTTCATTAATTTTTTATAACTTTAAATTATATCATAAAATTAATTATTAATCTAATTTATTTCATTGAAATCAATTTAATTTTGAATTATTATGAATTTTATTTTTTAAAAATGTTCTTAGGAAGAATACATTTTCATGATGCATGTGGGTTTGGTTTTAAAGTAAATTTATCCCGTTTAGTGAATTTAATTTGATAAATATGATTATTTATTTTGAATAGAAATAATAAATTCTATAAAATATGTTAAACTTAATTTCATTATTTATTAAATTTTAAATAAATTAAATATTTAACTATAATAGTTAACGATAAAAACATAGTATTATGTCATACACGCAACTGTGTTAAAATTAATTTTCCATAAAAAATGGAATATTATTTTATAAACAAGAATTCATATTCAAAATGAAATAACTACTAATCATATAATAAAGCTAATTATTTTTTAGACATAAAAAATGACCACCTATATTAATAAATTAAAAACTACATTATCTGTTGAAAACTACAATGTTATAAATATGTAAACTTAATGGATAAGGGAATATTATGTTTATTTATTTTGGTTCATGTTTTATATTTAAATTATATCACATCCACCCCATTATTGATCAAATTTGGAGGCACATAGAGTGACAAAATATTATGATTATTGATTTTTTTTTGGGCATTTTAAAAATTAAACTTCTCCTCAATTATAAAAGGCCACCAATCCCCTCACTTACTCACATATATAAAGGGATTAATATCTACTGAAACCTAAAAAACTATCTCCAAAACATACACATTCTCATTTTATATGTTCTAGTATTCTTGAAAGTCCAACCATAGTGTCCTTAATAAGAGATCCAAATGAGGTTTATCTAAGGGAAATTAATCATCTTCAATATGATTTTTTTACAACCTATTTTATAAAAATAATTTATATATTTAAAATTACTATATATTTTAAAAAATATCCAATATAAATAGAATATTTTATATTTATTTCATAATTTTTATCCTTATATTCCTCCGTCAAATGGAAAAAAATCCATCACCCATGTGTACGGAGGAAAAACCCTTCACGAATCCGTGTAAATTGTTTCCAGCACTTACTCACATAGATATTCATAATGATAAATATAAAAAATATATATGATAATTCACACATTATTTTAACTCTATAAAATTAATATATCATTAATATTATTTCTTATTCATCCATTATGTGAATGGTTCATTTATCATTTGTATGTATGACCAACCATCCCATGGAGTAATTAAAATCCTTTCCCATGTATAAATTTAAATAATGGTGCTAAAAATATTGATAATGAATAAATGTGATATTTTGAAAATTATTATAAATATTTAGTGGATGTATCTATATCATATATACAATTACAAGAACTTCAATGGCCAAACATGCAAAAAAAATGTAGTAGTTAACACACCAAAAAATAGTAATAATTAAATATTAATATCCAATGAGTTGTAATATATTTTCATAGGGTAATATATGATAATATAAATATGTTTATTGTTATATTAAAAATTAATGAAACACATAAAACCAAAATAAAATAGTATTAATCACATTATACTAAAAGGTATCATGATGTATAGAACTTAATCTCAATTTCCCATTATTGAGGTGTATTATAATGTTATACCTATAACTTATTTATATCATGTATATAATTACTCATTTATATTTAATATCATGAATCCTTTAAATTTCATGGTATTTTATATTTCAATATTAATTATTCAATCCCACAGGATTTGAATTAAAAGATACCATGTGGTATAGAATTTTATATTTTAATTTCTTTTCATCAGGTCGTATTACTTCTTAATTGTATTTGATAAACTATGATTAAATATGTAATGACCAATGATTACATTACAATGAATTTTAAATAATTTAATTTTTGGTAAACTTTTATACTAGGAAATCAATTCATTGATTAATTCTCTCTTTAATTATATGATCTTTATAAGAGATGTAATCTCTATTTCCACTCCATTAAGACATATTTGGTCATATTTACCTAATTATTATTATGAGGATTATATACTAATATATTCATATTTTACATCACAAATCTATTTATCTTCATGGGATTCAATGTATCCTTTGAAGTTATTTCTCTCATAGGGGATATGATTAAATAGTTACTAAATTGGTAAGGTTTTATTCCTCAGTCTCATTTTAATCATGATTGTTTATTATTTGATCATTTTTATGTAATCTTAGTTAATTTTATTGTAATATAGTTTTTCATGAAATTTTCAAGTAATATAACCATTTTTCACTATTTTTATGTAAACTTATTGAGAAAAATATTTTTTTATGAAAAGTTATCTTTATTTCTCATTGAGGTCAATAATGATTTTTATTACATATCCATATTTTCCTTACTATTATTTACATAATTTTAATTATTAATTAATGGAATTTTTACCCGTGTTTTAATTTTATAAAAAAATAGTTTAAAAGACTCTTATTTTTGTCTTATTATAAATATGTTTTTGAATTTTTATAAAAAATGCAAAGGGAATCATTTTTTTAATGTACCCACAATGTACAATATTTTGGGCATTATGAACTCTCATTGAGTTGAAGAATATATTCTATGTTTAAAATTTTATTCTCAAATAAAACATTTTACCTATTATTTTATAATTTTTTTTGTATTTAAATTTGATTTTTAATGTGAAAAGGGGCAGTGTTATAAAAAAAATTCTATTATATTGTCATTATATTTTTATTAATAAATGAGTACGACAATAAATTTTAATTTTACATGAATAGGGATGTTTTGTAGTAGTATTATCCTCAATATTTATCTGTATTCTTTATACTAATATTTATGTGAGAGAGTATTTACATTCCCTTTATTTATTATTTTATAATCATTATATTTCTATTGACACATAAATTTTCATGTGATCAGAGAACATTAAATTTCATGTAAATATATATATTCTTTATCATGGGTAAGATTATTTATCAAACTATATATCATTAATATATAGGGAATTTTAATTATAAATTTATTTATTGAATGGGGAATGATTTATTTTTCTTAAGGTTTATATAGTAATTAATTTGTTTATGAGTCATATTGTTTAGTCAATAAATATATCAATCGATATCTGAGGAATACCCTTGACATGGAGTGATGAATGGTTCCAAGAATTATATCACCCCCGATGCATCGATAGGTATCATGAGTCCAATAATAAAGATAAAAATAAATGGGGAGTTTTTTCTACCCACACATTATTAAACTACCTTGGAAAAAGGTATCAACAATGCAAATTTTACTTCATCTAAGATCATGATTTCCATTATTAATATTTTGGGACATTTAATATTTATATATTATTATCAATGATATAAATATATTGATATTATCCCTATAATATTTTCATGATCCTGATATTACTTATATGGAATAACATGACAATTATTTATTCATTCCATATTAATCTTCATGCTCATGTTACTGGTTATATGGAATATTTTTCTCGTTATTTAATATTCCATATTGATTATGCCGTACAAATACAAGATAACTTCCTATAAATATAATTGTTACTATGAATTTACGGTAAAAATTATTTTTCTCCATTCTCCCAAATATAAATAATTAATCAATTAATGAGTTGAATAATGAATATTATTTACATCAATAATATTATAATTTGTGTTTTCATGTGTATTGTGAAACTCAAGTATGTATCATGCATATCAAGGTCATAATACTATTCAGTCCTTTGTGATGAGATTTTTTATATCTTATACAATTTAATAATTGCATCACTAGAACTATTATAATGGATTTATGGTTTATAGTTGATATTATAGAATGTTTAGTTGAATCCCTAGGAACTAGATTGAGGAAAGAATATATTAGGTTATATAACCCTAGGAATTAATTTGAGTATAACTTTAGTATAAAACATTAATGTTTTGGTAAGTTATATATTCATTAGTTTTCTTAGAGATTCATAACCTCGAGATAATATAAGTGGATTCAAATTTAGAATAGTTATATTTCATGTTTTAAACTATAAAGATCACACAATAGGATTCGACTCGGTGATCACATGGTGAATGAAAATAGACCATTCAGCACACATGTTATTATAATCCTAGGAAATATAATGAGGTTAATTCAACTTTTCCTTATGAAACATAAAGGTATATATGAATATGTAATGAAACTTATTGACCAAGGTAAAACCTAAGGTTTCATACATTGAAAATAAGGTGACATGATTTACACAAACTAAAAATTATTATATGGTGTCCATTAAGAATATCATTTCTCACACTATGTTTTATGGTTATAGTCAATGTCTAGAACCTAAAGGTGTCATGTTAATATTGAATATGATGTAAAATTTGGTTATTATGACTAAAAAAGGGATGAAAATTTATGGAAAATATATTATGATCTTTCATAATCAGTTATCTTGATATTTTATTATCCTATAACTTATTCACCTCTTAAACTAATGAAATAATATATGAATGTATTCTACTAACATTATGAGTGGTGGAGACCATTGAGGAAAAATGCTCGATTTCAATTATGATAGAAATGTGGAAAGAGAAAAATATGAGAATGATTAAATGAATAAGAAATTGTTTTATGTGTGGAAAATAATGGAATAGTGAATTGAATTGTGGAGGAAAAGTGATGAGTTTTATGTTATAAAATTAATTTCAACATTGTGATATATTTATCATTCATTTTCATGAAAATGGAGAACACGGGAATTATTTATTTCAGAATCCTCATTAAATAGTTAACTAATAGAACATAGAATGACCTATGTTGAAGTAAAAGGGTTATATAATTTATATACATGGAATAAAGTATTATATTTTAGAAGTATATTTATAAACATTATTTTTGTTATAATAAAATCACGAATCCTCAATAGTACTATTTATTTATAAGATAAATTATATGTATTCATCAATAATTACCATAAATATTTTTGACACCATAATGGGTTTATTTTCTTAGGGAAAATAATAATTTCAAATACATTTAATCCTATTTTTATTTTTTTAATTGATTGGATTTTCATGTGATAAGTAGTAATTTGTGGAGAAATTTCATTTTTTCAAGGTATTTGTAACCCTTTGGATCAATATAGAGTAATATTTTTTGAGGGCTTACCAATTTATATTTTTATTGTTATTGATAACCTTAATGTTTTATATGATTTATTATATCCCTGAAATGATATTCTATTATGATTACTTTATTTCATAGGAATAATATATTATATAGAAAACCATAGTGTTTAAAATGTGATTTGATGATTACTACTATTTTTGAGGATGTTGATCATATTTATAGGGATTTTATAAGATTTAAATTAATATAGTTTTATAAAAATAAAAAACATAGTGCCGGGAGATAGCCAGTAAAATCTGAAAAGACAAATGGTCTTTAACCCACAACTTATGGGAAACAAAGTTGTTACGCCTACAACAAGACTACATGATTTACTAGTTTTTTTAGAATTATTTCTACATCAGTAATTTGACTGATATATATTTATAATTTTGGTTAAGATGAACTTTTGGTATTACTATTTATGTTTTATATATGAATATATTATATTGTATAATCTTTTGAACTATTTTTTTGGTTAATGTTTATAGATACAAATTTCTTTTCACTCATTTACTAATGTTATGATTAAATAAAAATTAATTTCATATTTTTTAGGTATGAAAACTAATTATTTGATATTTATATCATATAATATTAACTAATGTTCAATTTGATAATGGAAAAACCAAAGGATGATATTGTTTTAATGAAATAAAAAAAATTATAAAAAATAATTTTACATTTACCTTTATTTCTAAGGAATTCAAGGATATTTTGAAACGATATCAGTTTTCTATTTTTTGTATATAACTTTATATTAATAATTCAATTTATTATAATCAATGATATCAAAAATAGTGATAATTATTTTTCTTATTCTTCCCTATACATATTTTCACAACCCGTTAATGCTTTTCTATATATAGACATAGTTATGTTTTATTCTAAATGAACTTCACACATCCCTTTCTCTCTTAACCTTCTTAAGTTCAATTTATAATTTTTCTGATGTGGAATTTTAATATAAGTAACTCTATTTGGAGAAAATTGATTTATAAGTGCAATATCAAATTCCAATCATAAATTTTATTCATCATGGGGATAATGTAACGCCCATAGATCTTATAAGGTGAACATTGTGTTCAATACCATCTACGACACACAACACTGAGCTTAAATAATCTGTGAAAAATATGGTTTAAATATTAATATTATAACCTAAATATTAAATTAGTAGTCATGAATAAAAGTAACTGAATTATCAATAGTATATAATTTAAACAAGTAAAAAATTAATACATTGATTTTCGGTTGATTAATATGTTAAATGAATGAATTTGGAAATAAAATATTTTTTTTTCTAAAAAATTATTTTTTACGTGAATTATTTTTATATGTCAACAAATTTAATTAGTTATTAATTAAAATTAATTTTAATGTAAATTATATATTATATACTTGATAATTTTTTTTCATCAAACTAATATTTTATCTATGCATGGAAAAAGAATAAATATATTTTTATACATAAAAACTATATTTTTTAAAAATTTATATGCGCCATATTTGGTCCATTTAATTTTATTATTTTGTAAAAAAAATTGAATCATTATTAGAAAAAAATTAAATAATTTTTTAAATAAACATGTAAAAATTATCTTAGAGTGATGTATTGAGAGATTTTTAGGAGTTTAATTTTATATGAATAGTAAAATACTATTACTTTATATGAAAGAATCTTTTATGTATAAAATATTTACAAAGAATCATTTTATTTAAAGATGTTTTAAATGTAAAATTAGATGATTTATATTATTATAAATCCTCAGGAAATTTTTTTCAACTTGATATCGATTATTGATGTAAAAACTCTTTATAAAAGCTTTTTCTTTGGAAAATAAAAGTTTTTTGTCGTGGTTTTGTTTGGATTTTTTAATTAAATTATTCCACTTCTAAGAATTGAATTTTACAAAACATATTGAATATATTGAATTATTATTATTATTATTAATTTTATTAAATAATGTCAAATTTTTTTTTGTTCATCATTATTATTAATGAAATTAAAAAAATAAATACAATTATTAAGAAAAAATTATCATTTTTTATGATACATATAATTTTCAAAAATAATATTTAAATGCACATAAGAATTTTATTTTATAAATCCCAATTCATATTTTAAAATTTTTGGGTCCAAATTATATAAAATTTATAATTTATTTTTAGTATTAAAGGAAAAATTACATAAGGAAATAAATAAAAAACTAGTCACTATGGTGAAAAAAAATATGGTAATACTATGTAAACATAATAGAATAGAGAATAACATGTTTAATTTTTTTTAAGGTGTATAAGGATCATTAAATCCCCCCACCAAATTTTTTTATAAATTTTGGTGGCACATGTGGTGATAGTGGATTCACATTATTGAATAGTTTGGGTATCTACAAAATGAAACTCATTATTAGATATAAAAGGGAAACCATCCCCTCAAATAATATCACATATAAAGCCTTATAGCTGAACAAAAACCTATCATAATATATCCTAAAATTCCTCATCCACATTATTAATGTGTTCTTGTTCCCATAATATAGATCCTATGGTACCTAATTTGAAATCAAAATGATTTTTTTGTAGTGAAAGGTAATCATCTTCACATTGATTTTTTTTACATATTAATTTATCATTTAAATTAGTTATTAAATATTAAAATATGATCAAAATAGTATTTTACAAATAATGTGATTTTATTATGTTTATGGGGTTATATTTATCCATGTTATCCTCCAGAAAATGGAAAAAAGACATCACTCTTTTGTATGATGGACTACCGCCTCACAAATGGATGTAATTTCTTTCCCTAACCCAGAAAAATGTATAGACATAATGATGGAAATAATTAATATATATGATAATTATTAAATTATATTTATTTTTTAAAATCAATAATCTATCCACTTAAATATTATTACACCCTTAATGGAATGATATAATCACATGTTCATACGTATGACCCACTATCTCTATGAAGCGATAAAAATAATTTTCGATATCCAAATTTCAAGAACAATATCAAAAATTTAACGAAATAATTTAATTTAAAATTAAAACTTTATTATTATTCTAGTGAATACTGATTTATATCCTATGAAAAATAACAAAAATTCATTGAAAAAATAATCTTGGGAAAATAATATAGTCAACACTCAAAACAATGGTAATAATGAAATATTATTAACAAATTGGTGGTAAGATGTTATTAGAGGATAATATAAGATAATATTAATATGTATATATTTCTAGTGTAAATTAGTAAAATTATAAAAACTATTATATAGTCGAATAAGTTATTTTCAACTAAAGCAAATCGTGTAGTATTAAACTGCATCTCAATTTCCCTTCATTGAGGCATATTTTAATGTTATGCACCAAATTTATTTTCTATGGAATCTATACATACAATTTTAGATTTATTGTCTTGTATCATTGACATTTGATGTTATTTTAAATGTCAATATGAACTATTTCCCATAATTGGTTTTTGCATGAATATTATGAAGTTGTAATTAAATTCACAACTCAATTAATTTTTATAGGTTTATATTTCAACATTATTATAATTTATAGAATAATATTTTCTTAATAAGTAAATTTAATTATTTGAAGTTTTTGTTAAACATGTTTTATATGGATATATATTTTGATAAAAATAATAAATTCATTTATTAATACTCATATTGAAAGTGTGATCTTTGTAAGTTATTTTGTTATAATATACTCTCAATTGAGAAATAATTGGTATTATAAACCTATTTGTTCATGATATTTATAATATAATCCTTTTATATGGGATGTCAAAATTAAATTTATATTTATGGTCACAAATATTTCATTTTTTATTGCTTTTATTAGGGAAATGATTCAAATGTAAAAAAATGTATTAATTGTTTGTGATTCGATCTCATTTTTATCAGGGTTTCTTGATAATCCCATAGAAAACTACATTATTTTTTGTTGTACCCTACTTATTTAGGATATTTTCATGTGATATTAACAATTTCATCACATTCGTACCAAAAATGATGGAGAAAATGAATATTTTAATAAATGGAATGTTACATTTTATTTGCAGAAGAAATTATTATTATTTTAACTCTATATTATTAGTTAAATATTTATTAAAATATTTTTAATATATTATTAAATATATTTTTATTCAGTTTTTACTAAAAACAAATGGTTTAAAATAAATATTCTTTTTGATTCCCAAACTGGTAACATTTATAATTTTTAATAAAAATGTGAAGGGAATTTGATTTTAATATTCATAGAATGTATATAATTTCCCTCCATATTAACTTATATATGTTTTAATATTAGTTTATATATTTAAGGTTAATTTTTTAAGAAACATTTATTTAATATTTTTTGAAGATTTTAGTTTTGAAAATTTATTTTCATAGTTGGAAGGTAGTTTCCTCTAAAATGGTTTAATGATAATTGTTTGGTATTTCATACCATCAACGGAAACTACCCTTTATTTTAATTACACACCACTTGGGATATGTTGTAATGGTACCATCATTATTCTTTCATTGGATGGATTATATAATTTTTAATAGGGAAAGTATTTACATTTACATTCATGATTAATTTCTACATTCATTAATTTTTTCTTCAAATATTATCTTTGTTATCATCATTAGACATTAAATATAATTTAAATATGAAAAATCATTATCATCGAAATGATTGTATATTGAACCTTATACTATTTACAGGTTTGGTGTTTTACATTAAATTTTATTTATTGGACTGGGGAATAGTTTTTATCTATATTGTTCAAATAATATAGATCTATAAAAATAATAAATATTGATTATGAATTAAATCGATCATTTGATTTATGAGGAATTCTTTGGGCATGCAATGATGGGTGTATTCCTAATTATGTTTCCCCTGAAAACATTAAAATGCTTCATGAAACAAATCAGTTAGCTAGAATTAAATTTGTTTGGGTGTATACCTATCTATAGTTGAACAATCTTTTTGTATGTTTGTAATGATATATATTTTATGATGTATGAGATCATGATGTCCTATATTATGAATTTTTGTCATCATTTATTCTATTTATTATTATCCATTATATTTCTGAATTGTTATTATCAATTGATTAGATTCAATATCTTGAGATTATTTGTATGGAATTACTTGATCATCATATACTAATACTGGATTGTTAATAATGATATTTTTATTGATTACATTTATTATATATTCTATTATTTAACTATTTATATTGGTTTTGAATTATTTATTAATGATAAATTTCTATATACCTAAACCTTATTGATTATTTGAGATCAGTATTATTTTGTTTCCATTCCCCAAGATACGACGAGGTAATCTGTGAATGAGTTCAAGGATCCAAAATATATACTTTCATTATGTTTAATTTTTTATCTTACAATGTATTGCTAAAATTATGTATTATTATTACTTTCCAAGTATAATAAAATATTATGTCATTTGGGAAGTAATATATTGTATCATATGCTAATGTAATAACATATCAAATTCGTTTTGTCTAATAGAGTTTGGTTCTTTACACAGATAATCAATAGTGGTAAAAAATGTAGATTAGAAGGATTAATTAAATATAATATAGGATTATGTTTGTGTGAAAATTATGTTTATATTTGAGAATCATACCCCCAAATATCAAATATCATCATCTGGACAAATATAATAAATCTTGGTAGTTTATAAAACATGAATCACAAAGGAATCAATGAACATGAGATTAGAGATCATAACATTTCAAAAAGACATATGTTTTTAGAATCCAAAGAATTATTGAAAATCAATTCCTTAATAAGTAATTACTACCAATTCAATCATTGTGGATTGTTTTCACACCCCATTCGATCATATCATTATTCATGGTTTAATCCCAAGAATATTTGAGTGGAAAAAGTCTATTATTTGAACTATGTTAACTACCCATTCTGAAACATATTATCTAATGTTATATCCATATTTTCTCAATGCATTAGTGGGATATATAATATTGATCCCACCCATTACATAATTAAAACCATTAAAATTTATCCCATTTTATTATAAATACTATATCACGTCAGAAAATTTTAAAAGGAAAAATGTCTCATATAAATTTCATAATTTCATCCTACATAATTCATGGAAATAATCATGTATCCTAAAACATTTATAGTTTTATCATATCATAATTAATAGAAAGTAAATAGTTTTAATAAAAATATCATTATCATAACCATACACCATCAATAGAAAAAAGGATGGAATATTTATATTATTTCCCAATGAAATCAAAAGTACCCTCAAAGGATGTTATCATAAATGAAATTTTTCATGGGAAGTTCTCAAAAAAGTTTCCTAAGGAAAATACACGTGTCAGATAGAAATAATTTTTTAAAATCATGAAATTTATTAAATATTATAGAAACATTTTTTATTTATAAACCATGGGAACCTATAATTTATACATTAAAACATTTAATTTTCATTAGGACATGATATTGTTTTCATGTCATTTACGTTAAACCAATTATTCCTTCAAAATTTCCACATAATATTATATACATAACGAGGTGACTCAAAATAATTACTTTTATAATATTTATATAACATTTGAACCCTGACATTATTGTTATTAATTCCCTTGCATATTTCCTATGATGACCCCTACATAAAAATTCTCATGAACGTTAGAAATGTTTTTTTATCCTAATCTATAGGGGGATATAACCTTTATCGATTTCAATGGTGGGAATTTAGTACATACTATAAATTTTACCTATTTTATGTGAGGATACTTACATATAGACTTGTCTAAAATTTGAAATATCTCATCCACATATATTATTGGTGGAAAACCGTACGTATTATCGATGTTTTTCTTATATATAGTTTCAATATTTGTAAATAGACATATCCCTTATATATGGGGTATAATGAAATTTATATGATCCCATTCAAAAGAAATTTTCTACGTATCTGGAATGATGGACTTTGAATATTGGGAGTACTAATACTTATGTAATACTTTTTCAAAATTTGTAAAGGTATAGAGGTTTTTCGACTCTTATATGTGAAGGAAATTACGTATTAAGACCCATAAATTCATAAATTGAATTTATTTTTATAAAATAGAGTTTATAATTATGATTAATTAAAAATGGGTTTAGTATAAAAGATAGAAAATGAGAGTTCCCCATTTAATATTTTGACATGATTTCCTCTTCCCCGTTGTCGATCCATTTACTTATAAGGGGGATTATCTTTTGTTATTATCTTGATTTTGACTTATTTTAATATGATTTATATCTATATATAAATCAATTACTCTTATTTAATTATCAATTCAATTTACTTGGGGTTCTACAACGTTTTTAATTTATGCATGTTTGAATCCTAATTTCTATTTTTAGGTAGATCATTACATTTCATTCAATTGATCGTGGATTAGATTTTAATATTAATAAATGGGTTTCCTATTAGAAAATGTTATGTGGCCCCATAGGTAAACATATTTTTTAATCTTGATTATATTTTATATATGATTCAGGGTCATTTTAACCAATTGCGAGATTGACCTGAAATAAAAAGAAATAATTAATGTATTGTTTTATATGAAAAATAACTTACTAGGGTCATGATATGTATGTGGGTATGATTAAAATCCAAAACATGGAATCCAAGTGTCTATAATTTTAGAATCATGAAATATGATATTTTATTGGGAACCTAAGTGGTTCCCTAGTTGAAATTTTGACCAATTTGAAAATGAAAACTAAAATTGTAATATTGGAAAATGATATGACATGAACCATTAATAAATGGTAAAATTCATATGATATGTTCAGTAATTTAATAATTATACTAAAAATGGTCTATGTTAATTACATGGTTCTCCCATGGTGATAATGGTATAAAGTATTTTCTATAATTATGCGGCTCACCAATATTGATGATATTATGAAAAGGTTCTGGGACAGTTCATGGTTCCCTTTGAGTGATGATATTATAGAAAGCCTTTATTAAATAATATAGATCCCTCTAAAAGATTACATTCTCAAAATGTGCAATGGTGGGTATTTTTAGAAACATGGCTGGTGTTCTATCATGTTCAGAGGTATCCATCACTAGCCAATGTAGGTACTGTCATTCATGGTTGTCACCATGGAACTTCATGATCAACAATGTATCATTTATTATTATTTATGAAATTTTTTATCTGATATTATAATAAAATTTGTTTAGTATATATTTTTTGGTAAATATTTATTGGTGGCATACTATGTTGTACTAACATGCCATTTAGGCAACCATGTATCCTCGATATGTATACATTAAGTATAGGGAAATTTATTAATGTATAATGGTTGATTTGGATAGTTGGATTTGAGATATGGGACTAGTTTAAGATTGAGGACCAATTTATTTTCTTTATCCAATTATTTATATATTTTATATAATTCATAACATTGTGTAAATGATATATAATATGGGATCTAGATTATATCATAATTTTTCCTAAATAAATAAATAATTTTTAATGATATATAATGGGTTTATTTGTTTTTTATAGGCATTGAAATATGATATATATTTGTGTTTTTAATCTATATGTCTATTGTTGTTAATACATTCCTTATTATATATCGGATCCAGGGGATATAATCTCCTCACATTCATTCAAGATCCCTTCATTGTGTTGGTAGACAAAGAAGTTTGTCGATGAATGCATTAGAAAATCTGTTTCTCAGATTTTGTTACTGTAGATTGTCTAATGTATGGATATTTCATTAAATTTAACATTAATTCATTTATCATATAAAATGTGTGAAATTAAATCTTGGTAACTAAAATCTCATAACCATTGATTTTTCACAATGTAATATAAAAAATTTATTGTTAATAATTTTTATAAAATCAAATATATCATAATTTTTATTCAAAAAATATTTTTCAACTATTGATTAATGCTTAAATATTTTATAACCCCCATGTTTTACATTAAAATACTCTAAAATCATATCAGAATATATTTCATTTTTCAGTATGATATCACATATCATATGTGAAATGATGATAAAAATTATCATAAGTTATGATATGAATTATGAAAAATAATTTCATTATTTTTAAATATTATTTTTTGAATAAAATCACATGGTAAATCACTAATACCACTAGTCATGTTCAAAAAATTTAAAAATACTATTTACCCAATTAGAATCAATTAGAAACTCATAAATCCAATATTTACAATATAATAAACCAAAAAATATTCATAAATAAAAAAATATTCAGGGACATACATCGACAATATCTACTATTAGTTTCTTATATAATCCTTAATAATGGTCATCAATCCATCTATGATAGACATCATAGTTCCTAGTGTAATCATAGTTTATACTAAATTTCTCTTCATTTGGGTTGGATTCTCCTAACACACCCAATATGCTTGTATATCACTTGGTAAAAGGATAATGTAGAATGATGGATTAATAGAGAAAATCATCCAAGGAATTTAGCAAGATTAAAATTTTGAATACAACATAAATGGTAACCTCCCCTTGTATTTCCCTTGAGACATTACAGATAATTTTATACATTAACTCAAACAATAAAAAATGTACGAGTTATACAATAGAAATAATTTTTCATAAGATCCGGCACTAAAACCCCCCATATGATGGACATAATGGTAGTAGAGACTCCCATACCACGCCTCTAATAAGATATGGTTTGAAAAATAGATGTACAGATATAATTTAAAAAATGAGAGTCAGTGCCATCATTAAATACTATGAATGATAATAAAATTAATTCACTAATAAACTCCCTAACATTTAATTTAGAAAAATACTATAACCCAAATGTCAACCCTACGTAAATGTATACAATCATTATGTAAAAATAAGAATGAAAATATCATGACACCCTGATCATGCACCAAACCAAACATGACCTACCCAATCACCCTCAATGATTTCTAAAAGTAAGTTAGCATACTTTAGTGGGGTAAGAATGCCATAGTAATCGTTGGATCCCACATTGTAACCAAATATAAATCCATGTGGAATAAATTTTTTAGAGTAAACTATTTTTGTACAATCAATGGATAATATAAATGTAGATAGAGACCAAATAATCATATGAATATAACCACCATGATCTTCACCGCATAAATTATTTATCTATTCCTAGCTACATCAATAACAATTTTCCAATTTAGAATAAAAAAATATAATTCCAATGATTGAAATAAATAGTGAAAAAATCATAAATACTAAAAACTCTTTAAAAATTACAGAAACTAATAATTATAAGTTCTTGGAAATTTACCACCACTCCCACATATCAAAAGAGTAATTCCAAATCTAATTGGTTATGACTCAGCTAACTAACTACTCATTATCTGATTCGAAATGTTATAATATATTACTAAAACGTAAATAAAAATTATCATGTTTTCTCCCTATAACCAATTAACATTAAAAAAAATACATACACCATACCATTCATTCCATACCTATAATTCCATCTCTATGCACCAAAACACCACTTATCCACTTTTCCAACAAAAAATTCATTGGGTAACATGAATCTTAATGACATCAACCTCATCCCTAGTAATTCCATGTAGATATATCACCCATATTCATATATCCACAACTTGATATTCAATATAGGGTATCATGATTATAATGAAAATAAACCTTCCCTCATTTTACATCCTTTCCCAACCCACACTATGCTTCTACACCACAAATTCATTATTATGTTAGCTGCTATATTACATATTTTCTTTTAAAACATTAACAATTTATTCTTAAAGTTATTATATCGAATCATAGCCCATGTGAATCCAATATTCTATACCCGAGAACTACATCTTATCAGCAAAAAAACATTCTAATATCAATTTAATATCATAGTTTCTTCATACCAACCCACAACATTTTTTGAAGATACATCATCCATAATGTAACCAAATTTATAATAAAAAGGCATTCACAAAAATTAAAATATCACCATTACATATTACTTCTGATCCCACCATTTACAATTCACCATTTATCATCATCAATAATTTTTTATGTATCTATTTACCCTTAAATAAAATCAAACAATGTATCGAACAACTAAACATTTAACACTACTCCCAAACCAATGATTGTTTTTTTATTTATAGAAACCATCCATCCCTATATTATTAATATAGATTTATTCTATTATAATATACTTTTTAACAATATTGTTTTGATTTTACACTATTACATTCCCAAAACATCAATACATAGATTAACAAAAGCACTTATGAAAATAAAATAAAAATAAACAAAATTTCATAACTTAACCATGATAATGTTTCAAGATATATTTATCTTATCATGTTTAATAATAACAGCCCATACTATCACATTCAATCCTATTGACATTATGAATTTTATCTCATGAATTAGTAATTAATAATTTAGAGTATGTATAAAAAACAATAAACCATCAACACCCCTTTTCCAAACCTAATAAACATTCCCAAACAATATCATCACAATCATAAAAATTTATGACATCCAAATCCACAAGATAAAACAAAAATAATTACCAAATGATGGTAGTTCATTAGATTTATGGTTTCAATAATCACTCATTCAATGTCATATTTATGTAACTATTCAATAATTATTGTGAAAACATTATTAAAATTTATAATCAAAGTATTGAATATTAGATAAAAAGAATTATAAATTATAAATAATGAAAATTATAAAAATTTCATTCCACACTCCTTCACCCATATAAATTCTTATAACTTGATTAATTATCCACTCTTAATTAATTATTAATGGTGTACCATTTAGGTATTTTACTTCTTCAACACCAATAGCAGTTTTGAATCCATAACTGAACATATATAAAAATAATACTCGATGTTAATTAATTGAAACCAAAGAAGGTAGTAAGTAATATTATTATCAAAAATAAATGATAGTTTTACAAATCCTCAACCTTACTAAAATCATCAATAGTAATTTTTCTGCATCAATGAATAAATTTATGATTGTAATACCGAATGAAGCTAAGAAGAACTACAAATAAAAAATAAAAAATTATGTACTGTAAATCACTCAACTCAAAACCAACCGATTTAACTAATACATCATTAAAGAAATATCAATATTGAATGATAAAATAGAAATAAAAAGAAGAATAAATATGTTTTATATAGATTAATTATTCTTGATCACACAAATAGATGAATAAAAACCCTCAAAATTGGACCCAAAGATATCCAAATTAAATCATTTGATCACCTAAGGTTTATGTAGAATTGATAGTAAATATAATAATTTTGATGGGATTGTGAATTTATCAATATTTTTTAAACAAAAGGCATTATAATGTGACAATTCAATTCTATTCCATGGAATGGCTACATCAATGTAATTTTTTAAATAAACACTATGATTTATACAAAATTCTATCTTTGAAAGCATGATCAAAATTTTAACATTTATATATTCAGGAGTGTCATGACATGATAATTATCACTACACCCAAATATAGGAATTCCAAAAATTATTATGGAGACCATAATTCACACTAAAATAAAACAAACCACAACAATTTGATGGACCATGAAAATTTAGAACCACTAAAATAACCCACCCATGGCTTCCTGACATGAAATCCAAAACAACACCACAATCACCATCCAGGAAAATATAAACACCATAATTTCCCTTCACAAAATGACCAAATTTCCCCCCACACAATGTGAAATATCCATATGTAAAATTTTTAAATCACTATATAATTGTTTATTTTTGTATGATAATTTTTTTGACAAAATCATCCCCCAAAAGGATAAATTCATTACTAAATACTGTAACATCATGAAACATAAAATAAAACCAAAATAGAATGGTTCTGTACTCTCGTATATTTTTTCCCATGATATGAATCATACTTACACCAAGAATTACAACACTACATCATGATCCAAACCTTCATGGAATGACACACCCAATCTTCTATTTCCACTTTATTCCTTTTTGTAGGGTCTGTGACTAGATCTTGATCCTAGTAAGTTATACCTGGAAATAATTAGTTGAATCCGAGTGCAATTGAAGTGTTTCAAATGATTAAAACATGGTAATGATGTTTTAGATCCTAGTCCAGTTTAATTATTCCTAAATTTTCCATATAGAATAATATTAGCAAATAGACTCTAATATCTACTTAAATTTATTTGATGTTTATAGGTGTTGAAAATTTAAATGTAATAGTGATGGAAGAAAAAAATATTTTTATAGAGAAGATTGATGGTATTGATATATTGTTATATAAAATAAAGATAGGGGATTGTACTCATCAAAAGGATCTTGAGAATTCATTACTAAGTACTAATTCAAAAGTCATAAGGATGATCCAATAATAGAGTATGGATACGAAATTGTTGGATTTTGTTTATATATCATTATCCTAGAATGTGTATTATTTACTAGAGTTGAATACCACATAAAATCATATGAAGGATCTCACTGAAAAGTATGAGAAGCCTTTGTTAATGAATAATGTTTTATTAATAATAATAAAACATGGAATGAGGATGTCAAAAGGGAAGTCTAATAAAGGTAAAATTAAAAATATCATCAAAATATTAATTTATTTGGATTCTGTAATGTTGATTTTTAAATATCCAGATGGGGTGTTTTTATTGCTTTCATCATTCCTTGAATAATGGAACACAATGAGCACTTCTGTGAGTAACATTAATGGAAAATATGATCTGCTATATTTTTTTTTGATATTTAGTTATAAATAAGGTAATTAAATAGAAGTATATCCATATATATTTAGGAAATTAATATATTATATAAGTATTTGGTGTGGCTAAAATGGAAGGATCAGCGAAATTATAATTTATAAGGAACCTAGAGAAAAAGAATCCATATAGGGATTTTCCCAATGTGGTTGCATTGTGGAATGAAATGTAAGCTAAAAAATTACTACAATGGTGTGAGAGGGAATTAAATAATTTCAACTTAAAATATTTGGATATTCAAATATTTTTTGAAAAGATAATAGTGTATAGATTTATTTTATACTAGCTTAGTTGTGTCTTGGGTGATATACTTTGGAGCTTAATTTCCATCAACATCTTAGGGAGGATGTCTGATGATTTTCACTTTTTATGTATTTAGTTGGTTACATTTGTTAGATTTTGAGGATATTGATATAGTTATTATGGGATATGTTCTTTTGAAAATAAATAAAATCCTACTGAATTTATATTTTACAATAAATATTCTAATAACTTGTAATAACATAATTTTCATCACATAGTTAGAATAAAATGGATTCATTTCAATGGTTATGGATGCAGAATAAACTATTTCATATGTTTTCATGTTCATGGAGAATGGAGAATAGAGAATAACATTATACCTAAAATGAGAAGTGATGAAGGTTTGGAAAGTAACAATCAAGAAGTTATGGCATGGCCATTTATGTAATCTTAGGGAGAATGGGATAAATGTTTCAGATTCAAATGTGTTTGTTAAGGATTTAATATTGTAGTATCTATCATGCAAGGATTACATTATAGGTAAGAAGAAATGGTTTCCTTTTAAAATAAGTAATGTAACAAATGATTTGGATATAAGAGTTACTTATTATAAAAATATATCATCAAGTTCTACTTCCTTCTCAAAGATGATCATCCTAAAATATATCATCAATCAATTATGATGAATAATATGCTTTAGTGTTCTTTATGAAGAAAAATTATATGATATTAATAATATTTATTTCATAGAGATATATGGTAGAAAATATGATATGGTGAAAGATGGTATTCTTAGATCTCGATAACAATATGGAGTGTAGAAAGAGGGAATTCATGAGATTTTACTTGTGAAAAGGTACATGGTTAGAAAATACATTACTAGAAACTATAAATTATATTGGATTAATGGAGTGTTTGACCTAATGAATGGTTGAAAAATAATTTTTTTTATAAATCATGTTGAATTAATTGAGGTTTTTAGTGGATGTTGTGAATGCATGATATATGTAATCAATAGAAGTCATTTTTCTATATTGTGGAAAAAACTTATGGAAGTCCATTGGTTTATAAATAAAGTGGATTTCAACCATCCTAATGGATTAAATTGACTCACATACATACATGTTAATTACAATGATATATAAGGTCTAGAGAATAAGTCTTCATCATTATTATTTGTTAACTTTTGAGAAATGGTTTTTATTTTTTCAATGGGATAAAAACTCATTGTGGTTTTTCAAAATCTGGCATGTGGTAATAAATGATGAGATCTGATGGGTGGATTAGAATCAAGTAGATAAAGTTGAGAATATAAAAGAATTATTAAAATACAATGATAATCTTAATGGAAGTATATATGTTATGAATGATCTGGAAAATTAAGGAAGAATGTTAATACTGAAAACACCAAACATCCTGGAGGATGTTATGGAAGATAATTAGGTTTTAACGGTGTTAAAAAGACATATGTGTCACATCCATGTTATAATATTTAATTATTGTTCTTTTTTATTTGGTGTATCTATTCTCTTTGGTGTTCCATAGAAATATTTGATCAAAATAGATATTTGTTTGGGAATAACCCTACGAATGGATGGGTCACGGTTAGTTTTAACCGTGAGCTAACCCAAAAAATATTGTTGTATGAGACAAAACCTATAATATAGTTTCCACAAGGTTGCGTTAATGTTCCTAGGAAATCATGTGTAGTTCTATGGTTGAATAAAATGGTCTGTATGGTTTCCTAAACCATGCAGACTAACCATGAAAATATTTCAACACATATAAAATTAATCTCTTTTGTCTCTATTTTAATGTTTAACCCATTTCCCCCCCTTTTGGAATCTCTATGAAGCTCCCTCACCCTAAGTGTGCCTATACCTCTTCCCACATCCCTTGGGGATTAAATTTTTACTGGATTTGGTGAATATCTTTTACGAATCTTAAGGAAGTGTGTCCTCCACTCATATCCATCCCTAGTCATGGGTTTCGTCCCTTCTATTTGGGGATTCTTCTTCTCTAGCCCTAGGGTTTCATTTTTAGGGTTCTTACTTTGTATTTATGGGTTGATATCCTGATTTAGGTTTTAATATTCCCACCTCGTGGTGTGGTTGAGGTGCGGCAGGGATTTCAGACAGAATTTTGGGGGTTTCTTCTCAAACAATAGATGGGTCCATGCTTAAACATTTCATGGAGAATTTATTGGGATAATAAAGTTCTTATGCATGTTTTATAAATTATGAATGTTGTAAGGATGTGGTTTTTGAATATTTTTGACGCAAAAATAAATTTCAAAGGGGTTTTATAGGATAAATTACTAAATTATTGAAGAATTGATTTGTTCTATGCATTTTAAATGTTGTTTAAATTGAGTTAATGTTTTAATAAATTGTGTATGATTTGGTAAATATATTTTTAAATGGTGTTGAAGAGCATTTAATTGTGAAAGAACTTTTTTATTGAATATGTTACATTAGTTTATGTTTTTCTTTGTTTGGATTTTGGAATATAAATGTTTTATAATGTGTATTGTGTAGATACATGTATGGTCATTTAACGGGAATCCCATGTTGCTAGGAAGGAATAATAGGACTAGCGGGCTAGTGATTCAGAAGGGGATATGTCTCAGTTTCACATAGAAGGATTGATGAATAAAACAATAACTAAAAATATTCATGAATGGAGACGACTAGAATATTGGATACTCCTCCTCTCTAGTTACTCTTTCACGAGAACGTGGATGCATGTGGTTACAAAACCACATTACACTGAGATGCCAGGTTCTAAGGTCCCTTTAGTTTGTTATCCCACATAGCGAGTCTCTAATGATTGGTTCTCCATAACCATCACATGTTCACCATCATTATACGATGGGAATTTGGGTTCTCTATAGTCAAAGGTGTTTTTGGTTTAAATCACATTTCTTTAAATCATTTTTACTATCTTTTTTTTCTTTATATTGTTTTGGTATCCCCTTTATATTATTTAAGCATTAAAATTTACTTGTTATTAAAATAATTAGAGAATTTACTCTCTTTTTGTTGGCATCTATCTAGGAAAAAAATCAATAAATTCTTACACATTTTGGTGTAATATGACTTATTCATCTTTGATATAGGTAATGATAAAGTATTTGGTGTTGTTGGTTTGGGATTCTTGTGATCTTCTTTAGTGGTGTCATGGATGTATCTTCTGGGAGATGACTCCCTTTCCTTGTGGGATCCATTGATTTAGGTGTTTGGATCCTATTTTTAGTAGATCTATTTAATATTTTTTATAAACATGGAAACTTAAATTTGAATAATGTAAAGGAATGTTTAGTTGTGTCTATGTGGTTTTGGTTTAATTTAAATTGATTTTGATACAAGGGAACCGGTGACAGCACATGGTCATTGGGAACACCCTTCTAGAAATGAAAATGATTTAGATGAGCACCAGTTTAGATGACGACTCGACTTCGATTGTGATAATATATATTACAGAGCTCTAGGACCATGAAATGACAAGAAAAATCTATAAATGATATAGTTTTATATTTTTTTATATTATAAGTTGAACAACCATAGGGATAAATTTAGATAACCACTAGTCTAATTCACATAGTTTTGAGGTATGAAAACAACATATAATTATTTATTCTTATATATACTATATATTTTCAGATTTATGAGGCGGTGAGAAGTTTTAATGATCAAAATAAATTCTGTGTTTTCCATGATTGGTTATATTATTTACATCCATTTGTTTGAATCATGTGAGGTGATAAAGAAAAATAATTTGAATAAATTCCTTCAATATTAATGGGTTTATTGACCCAAGAAATAATTACATATATTGTTTATATACAAAGAAAAAAAGTCAAAATCATTTTTCAACAGAGGGGTGTTTTAGATATATCTATGATCATTTCACTAGTTGTTAAAAATATGACTATTTAGATGGTTTTGATCATGGTTATATTTAATGGAATTTATTTAGAAGTGTTATGTATGAAGACTAAATTCCATCAAAGAGACATAGAAAAGGAAATTATCAAGATGAATATGGTTGTTTACATGGATCATTAAGACTAGGGACTAGTGTTCAAGCTGAAAAAAACTATTACAGTTTGATGTAATTCATGAGGAATTAGAATCATACGTTTTATGAATTCTTTATAGAGGGATTCTAACTTTGAATACATTTCACCTTTTTCATCACCATTCCCTATAAATTTTATATCATGAATAAAAGAAATTAATGTGATAGATGACTATTGTATTTTATATATAGTCTACTAGAAATTTTTAATTTCATGAGGATTAGAATCTATTAAAAGGTATACAATTTTCAATACCATCCTCTGAGATATTTTATAAACCTATAAGAATCCATATTCAACATTCATAGAAATATTTAATAATTTTCAATCATTAATCCACATAGTTTTTAAATGTAAACATCTTCATATATCCCCCCATTAAGAAAATATGATGTGAAATCCTTATCAAAGATATAATATAATCATTATATAGATGCATAATTAATGATTATTATATTTTTGAAATTTATATTTGTGTAATGGTATCCGAAAAGAATATTATTCTATTTGAGAGTGACCTTTAAAAACCAGTTATTCCTTATTTCTTATCTTGACACTTTTATCATTCATCATTTATGAACTCCAACTTTATGCAAATAAAATTATCATTACCTAGTTTGGGAACAAGTTACAATATATAATTATTTTCAATATAACATATATATTCATTCATGTTATCAATACACTATTTATTCCTCAAATATTATTTAATATTTTTCTATTTAACCAGTGATTATAATAAAGTATGTGAAACTAGAAATAATGATATTTTATTTTTTACATATTTCCCAGGATTTATAATGATTTCGTGGACCTCTAATTTAATTATTATATATAGATATGAAAAATTTAATTTTTCCCCACAACTTGAGATAGCTAATTTAATATTTATATCTTGAACAATTTGAACATTAATACTAACTCTAGACATACTGTGACATTTTTTTACTACTAAAACATCAAATTAATTTACTATTATATCTTCCAAAGACTATAAGAATTTATAGTGAGACTGTTAAATAATTTTCACATCAGTATATTCAATAATATTTAATGTTTATTTATTGTTGAATTTATATATATAAACATTATGTGGGTTTCTAAAAAACATTCATTTAATACCTATATGATCAAACATAAAAAATTATGACATTTAATCTTTCTTATATGTAGAATACCATATATGATTTAGTGATTAAAATAAGAGGTTTCTTTACATAATCCTTAGAACCAATAGCACATAGTTGGTTTCTATTTCATTACATTGGAGAACGATAAAAGTAATTGCAACCCAATGGAGATAATTGATTAGTATCCTTGGTAAATATGATACTTACATAATTCCAATATTAAATTGGAAAACAAAGCCTAAAAGATAAATTTTTTGACTATTAACTTTATTATATAGAAAATATTATTGCACATTAATTATTAAACACATCTTGGAATCAAGAAAAAAGGGATCAAAATAATGGTGGGCTAAAATTATATGTAATGGTTGTTTAAAATAGAAGCTATCACATATCAATACGCAAAATCAACTTAGAAAGGTAAATAACTGAATGGACATTTCTTATAATCAATAATATAGATTTCATAATTATATAAGGAATAATAAATATAAGAATGTAAATAAATGAAAATAGATTCAATTTAATTATTAAAATATTAATGAAAATCATTTATATATAATATAATTATAAAAACATCAAGGATTATAATATTACGAATAATAAATATGGAAAGGTAAATAATTGAATACAAATTACATTTAATTAATATTTGATAATGAAATGAATACATTGAAAATATCATATTTATAATATCATTGGTAATTATAATTGATTTATCAATGATGGGAATGATTAATTATTGAATGTATGATATCATGAATCATGATACATCTACCGTCAACACCTTTCACAAGAAGGATTAAAAATATAGGTTGAAACTATTTCAAGGAATGTTTAATGATTATCCCCAAGAAACTATTTAATCATGAAGGGGATATTTAATTTTTTACCCAACTAATAATTTCATTTCTAAATATATTCTCATATATCAAATAATCAATTTAATGTAAGAACTACGTTCCTTGTTATCAAATATTAATATTTAGTAAAGAAGATAAATTTACCCATAATTCAAAATATATAAAAATAGAATTCAATATATAATAATAAATGTAAAAATGATATATGAAATAAGTAATAAAGATATATGTGATTAATAATATTGATATTTAAGGGAAATTTATCATCTAATGATCACATGGATGTGAATATTTCATGGGAAAGTTCATAACTAAAAAATGAATCAAGAATGGGAATGTGAATACATTCCATGTTCAAAATGATCATAAAACATCCATATAAAGTAAAAGGATAATATCATTCAACTATATACCCGTCTAAGTAATAATAAAGAGTTATTATTGTTGATGAATAGAAATACCATAAAAACGTTTTTTAAAAACACTCTTGATGAAAATATCCTTTTCATTTTGAAAATAAATATTCAAATTGAAATGTTAAAAAATAATTTTTAAAATAATTTGGTTTTAATATTCTCATAGAAACATAATGTGTAATATTTAAAACATAGAGTGTTCATTATGGCAGGAAACTCCTCTCATGCCGAGTATATTAAAAATAATATTTCTTTCACATTTTTGTAAAAATCCAAACATACCTTGTTCTAAAAACAAAATTAAGATTACTTTCAAAATAGTAAAAAAAATGTGATAAATCTCTTTATTAAATCATTCAAAGAGGTTAAAAATA
The DNA here is from genome assembly GCA_963277665.1 of Viscum album. Classification (NCBI taxonomy): domain Eukaryota; kingdom Viridiplantae; phylum Streptophyta; class Magnoliopsida; order Santalales; family Viscaceae; genus Viscum; species Viscum album. The sequence goes on along the minus strand of OY728146.1, from coordinate 1,555,034,038 downwards.
TTTTTAATTTTTTTGGAAACATGGTTTAGGATGAAAATGGATTTTCGACAGAAGGGAGAAATGATGTCATAATTTCTATTTTTTTATTTTTTTTGAGTACCAACGAGTGGGAAAATGGTAATATTACAAGAAAAATTATTTAATAACCATAGGATAATAAAATTAAAAGTTTTTATTAGATATTGATTAAATAATTCCCTTCAATGGAAACTCGTGTTTAAATTTTTTTTATTAAATAAGGTTCTGAAATAAACCATTAATAATAACATAACATTGAAGTGATGATTAATAAATGAATAAATTATCTCAATTAAATGTTAATCAAAAAAAATGTGGGAATAAAACATAATATTTTAAAATTTATTTACACCCAAAACATTAGAATTTCAAAGACAACCAATAAGTAATATAACCCAAATAAAATAAATTGAGTTATGAAATTAATTATGACTTGATAACATTTCAGTCCAAATCCATTTGGATAAAATAAATCAAATTGAAATTTAAAATTCCATTAATTTTTTAAGGAATCATTATTTTACGTGTTAAAATGTAAAGGTATAAAACATAAAAAAATTGGGGTATAACATTACAATATGCCTTCATGAAATGAAATTGAGACGAAGTCCCTCACCCCACACATAATTGTTTTTGGAAAATTATTTAACCTCAAATATAATGTTTATAATAATGTTAATAATTTATAATATAACAATATTAAAATTTATATTATCATAAATGATTATTTTATAACATCACATCTCCCATTAATTAATTATCATTCATTATTTTCAGTATTTTTGTTATTTTTTTATTTTCTCTTGCATATTAATTCATGAAATATCCATTTACTACATATATTCCATAAAATAGACATATCTAGAATAATAATAAAGAAATATTTACCATATTTACATAAAAAATTAATTTTAGTACCAGTCATGTAATATGGTTTTTAGAAATGAAGTATTTATGATCATGGAGACAGTATTTCCTACATTCGTATGGGTAACATTTCTATATTTCAACCATCATTATGGAAATTTGGTATATAATATTGTATTTTTCGATAATAATATTATTAAAATATTATTTACATAAATATACTTATATATATCACCAATGTGTTGTTCTGATTAAAGGAGAATCATATTGCTTCATGAAGGCGGTATTCCATAAGTACACGAACAATGTTATAATCTTTATATGAGAACAAAGTTATGATAAAATGATATATTTTCAATTATTAATGATAAATATTGCATTAATTTCATAATTATTTCAATTAAATCACAAATATTCATTAAATGTTTTTTTATTACTATCTTTTTAATGTGTTTGTGAAAAACTAATACCATCGCTTCATGAGGCGGTAGTCCACCATACACATTAGAATCATTATTGTATCCCTTACAGAATGGAATAAAAAATGTATATTTATATATATATTATATAATTACTAAAAAATTATAATAAAGTTTTAAATATAATATATTTACTTTAGATTCATATTATATACAACTCCTAGAGGCAGTAATGATGAAATTGAATGATATCAGTTCACAAGGTGGTATTCGATCATACACAAGAATAATGATTTTGTAACCCATTCGGTGGAAGTAGGAATGGATTAGGTCACTATAATAATAAATATTTATTCTTATATTGGTTACTATTGTTATTATATCATAATGTTTTAATAAATATTTAATAAGTTGGAGGAATACATTAAATAAAAACACTCATTGAATAATGTTATATATTCTTCGAGTACCCTTCTTAGAATTTCTACAAAATCATTCCTTGGTTGGATTTTTGAGAAAAAAACGATTATAAGATGATGTGATGAAATTTTGAAAGTTATATTGATTTTTATTTTCCAATAAATAATGTTCTAAAGGTGTGAATAATAGAGGAGAGTGGGTTCCATTTAATTCAGGAGGTGAGTGGAATACTTATTATTTTTGAAAAGAAAAAGGATTACTCATATTTTTTCAAATCCCACCGGGGTTAAAAAATATATTATTCTCAATTCATAGACATTATATGGTATAAATAGTTCTTGAATGTATAATTTATACAATTATTTTGTAAATTTTACCCTTACTGTTTTATTTTAACCTAAAGTAAACCATGTTTTACCTTAATCATAATAATTATGTTTTACATTTATCTCTATTAATATTTCTCAATAATTGAGTGTAAATTATTAGATAATATAATTTAAATTTATTAAACCATTGTAATCAATTTTTCAAAATTAATTTCATAGAAGTGTAAAATTTTAATTCATAATTAATCCCATAGACGTGATGTGATAGTTGATTTTGAAAGATAAAATGTTAAAATGTGTAAAAATATTTTTATACCAAAATTATTTATATAAATTATTTTAATGAACTGGTTTTTATTAATAGATATATTATTGAAGAAACATTACATTAAAACAAATTTAAAATAATATATTCTCTTATAAATAATTTAATTGAAAAGGCAGTTCTCAATTAAAGATCAGTATTTTTCAGCATTTCTCAAAAAATGAAATATTTCAGAAAAATTATAAAAATTCAACATAACATAATTATTATATTATTATTTAAAAAAGAATATTATTTTTTTAAATAAATTCAAAAAAATTGTAAAAATTTATTTTAAACCATGTGCATAATGTATGACTGAACCATTTTTGGAAAAATGACAGTTTTTTAAAAAGTATATAATTATTAAATGAATATTATTTTATTTCTGATATGTAGATAACTAATAATCATAATTTAGTTAATAATATTTATATAAAAAAAATTAATTTCTAGGTTATAATGGTATATTATATAAAATATCATTTAGACTCAGGGCTACAAGATCACAAGCTATCAAAGAGATTATATTTAAAGAAATATATCTCATTAAATGTTTCCCCTAGGTGTATTATTTCAAAAAAAAATAAAAAAAAACTTATTATTTTAGAAACGTGGGGTTTTATATTATTTTTAATAAATATATTGTGGAATAATATTATATTTATACTTTAGTGACATAAATTTTGAATATGAGTTGCATCTCTATTAGCTTTCCACCAAATTTATTGAGAAGTATTATGTTCAATATACATTGTTCACACCATCTCAAACAAAAATTTATTTTTTATCCTTGAATTACCATTCTTTTTTGGTATCTAAGGTGAAATAAACTCGCAATGAATGCATTTTTTTTTCAAGATAGTCTATAAAAATTTCATTTGTATATACAACACCATTGTCAGTTTGAATCATCTTCATAAAATATCTAGATTATTTTTTAAAACATCTCCATAATTAAAATTTTATGAAACACTCAATATATTATGTTTCAACTCATCTCCATACAATGATATTTTTTTAATTTTACTATCCTCCACAATGATAGAGAATAAAACACCATGGATTCTATGTGAATCATGAAATATAAATTTCATTGTTAATTATTTATAATATTTCACATTCTTCAAAAAATTTATTTTTCATATCATTTTATAATAAAACCTACAATCCAATATCTGTGTTCATTACCCTAAAGAAGAATTCGAGGATGTTTAAAACCATAAGGATTTACATTGACTATTTCGTATTTTACATGTCGCTTTTGAGATTTTTTTATAATATTTTTTATTCCAGTAAAAGGAAAAGATATCTCTTTACATGATGTAAAATATAATCATATGTTTTTTTAAAATTGTTTCCAATAGTTATAATCTGTTATCAATAATTATAAAATCATTATCTTGTTGACATCTTTGAATGGGTTGAATCTCCCAAAAAATATGCCTTTATTTTCTCATGGAATCATTTTAGTAATGATGATTAGACTAGAAAATAATCTAAATATTAACAAAACATCAACAATACTTCTATTATGAATAGAAATAATATTTTCATATAACATAAAAACTATGTGTAATTTATAATATGATTTCCATCATATTTATTATCATCCACATTTCCCCATTGTTGTGTACCAATGCTTTGGTATACTCTTAACAATTATTCTTCTTTATTGATCTCATAATAGAAATATAATGATCTCCATTAGTTTCAATTTATATTTTAAACAATGAAATATTTGAAATTTATAGATTTTAATCTCTTATTGTTTTGGTACATACATGGCCTTAAATAATTAAATTTTCCTCCAACCATATTTAAAATAGAGTTTAGATTCTGATGATGATCTTTGATGATACATCAATGTTTAAATATTTATAAAAATTTCACTAGATTCTGAACGTATGTCTTGGAAGTTTGTTATTCCATATTAAAAAATAATGGAATTTTATTCAATAAAATCAAAATACATCTACTTCACCTTCAAAATTTTTACACGATTGATTTTGAGGCATTCTCTTCATCAATTATGATCTTTAGATCATAAATCTATTTCAAACACATATAATTAACCTCTATAAATGATTCTATATTATTTTTTGAAATAGTTTCATTAATTGATTTCTTTTTATCCATTTTGTGTCTTAATGACTTCTCACGATGTTCCTTCAACACCATAATAAGACTACACTACAACTGAGTCCCTACTTATTATTATATAGAGCTATTTATTTTTTCATTAGAAATTTTTTTTCCATTATCATTTTCAATTTGTTATTTTTAGTTGTATCTTTATTGGGTTTGGAACATTCTATTTCACTATAATAATCTTCCTCATACATAGAATTTTTTTTATACTTTCCTATTTTGATTATAAGGCCCCAGCCTTAAACCTTACATAATATTTAATTAAATGAGTAATTCACATTGAGGATCTTTTCCGGTTTAGAGTTTTAGAGAATTAGGACATAGCTATTACATCTCAAAAGATTACAAAGTAGTCGCTTCTACTAAATTTCCATAAAATAAAAACTCTTAATAAGAAACATGTGTAGTTACATGTTTTAGGTAGCATGATTTTCCCTTGATCCCATCCTTGACCCTATTCCATGCTAAGTCCTGTGAAAAACATTTCAAAAACTTGGGATGAGCATAAAAAGCTCAGTAAGGGATACAAAAAGAATGAAAACTGTTAGTTTTTCAAAACAACAAGTAAACCATGTATACATTATCAAAGTAATACTTTTCACCTCTTCGAAGTAGTAAAAACTCATCACTGAATAAATGTTTATTACTTACCCTTTTTTAACAAAAATATTACCATAAAACCTATATAAAGATCTCATAACATATAAAGGTAACTTGGGACATAAACATACTTATGTGGAATAACCATAAGGTCGACTTCCACACATATCACTTAATGGAATAGCCATTTGGCCAACTTCTATACATACTTAATGGAATAACCATACGGACGACTTCCATAAACAATGTATTGGAGGTTATAACGTAACCACCCGTCCTGGTATTCACGACACCACCCGTCATATGGTTTATCATGTAACCACCCGTTAAATGTCCAAGTACCATAATAAAATCATATAACATAAAACAAATATAATGGAAAGAAAACATTTCCACACTTTGATCACAATATATCACTCAAATATATTGACATAACAAATCCATTATAAAAAACATTTTTCAATACCAAAATACATAAAAGAGTATATGGTATTTATTTCATTTAAAAAACATCATGGCTTGTTAAGAATGCCAAAGACTAAATAATACTCGCGGCGGCGGTAAAGGTCGTTGTCACCACGTACGTTAAAAGAAACATTCTTTTTTGTCGTTTAGTAAAACACTTCATATAAAAATATTCCTTTTGTATAAAAGTAAAAGTCAAAGGGTTTTATACACCGTATAAAATAAAGTTGTATATAAAATGAAATATGCCTCAATGAAAAGAGATTGAGACGTAGTCCCATACAAAGATAGTATCCTTGGTTTAAGGATAAATCAATTACATAATTATGTGTGACAAATTAATACACCAAATATAAGTGGATATTAAGTGTAAAATAATCAAAGTTCATTCACACATATTCAATGGATGACATATTCAATAACTACATGTTGAACCCAAAGAAATCGAAATTGGGTTAAGAAGTTCCCTTGACAGCCTAACAGTGTCACATCAAAATGAGTTGATGAGAGATAAAAAGTGTATCACATCACTTGTACTTAAAAGTTACATCAATAAGGATATATGAGAACATATCCCAACATAACAATATTTAAATTAAAAGACCCAACAAAAGAAGTCTTTTAAAAAGAGGAGGGTGAAAGGTTCCCTTACCGACTTGGGTATCTTTCAAAACATACACCCCATGAAAGGAGGACAATACATCATTGATGTAAATACTCATAAAAAGAAAGTATATTACAAAAAAAGGGGAATAATTGAGGTTAAAAGAAGTGACATAAAGGAGAGTACTTAAAAACAATGACAGAGGTTGGATCTCTTACGAAAATTCGGCAGCCTAACGGCACCACTCAAAACATCCAAAATGGATTGATGAGAGAGAATAGGGTCTCTCATCATATGAACATAAAAATTACAGTAAGAGTAATATAAAATAATATCCCAATAACAAGAAATATGAGCTTTAAAAGGAATGACATAAATAAGTGTACTTTAAAAAGAAAGAGAGGAGTAGGATCCCTTACCTCGGGTCCGACTTGACTCAATCGTTCTTTAACGTCCTGAATAATAAACTTGAGTTAATTCCTATTTTCTTAATAACCTTTTTCAAGTCAATTATCACTTTTATATCACTTATTTCCATGTTATAAACATTATGTAATCATTTAGGTTAATAATGTTTGTTTTGTCGATATTTGGTTCTTAAGTCGAAAGTGGACTTCTTACAAATACATGTTGTTCGTGTGGTCAAAGGTTCTTTATATCCAGAATTACATTCCTGATTTGGATATCATATATATCATATATATCTAGAATATACAGGTATTTATAATATCACATAATCATTTAGAGGTAAGAAATTAAATGCACCGTTCATGGAGACGGTAAGTCGTACGTACGCATGAACGCTACTTTCATTTCTCTGTCATATTAATGGAATTAAAACTAAATGAGAGGTATGTATATTTTAATTCCAGAATTATATTCACCATTTAGATGTATCATTCATAATATATATCAATTATATAAATGTACTTATAATAGTACATTACATTTGGGGATAAGAAATGAAATGCAGCGTTTATGGAGACAGTAAACCGTACGTACGCATGAATGCTACATTCATTTCTATCTCATACATTAATGGAAAGAAATAATAATTATATAGAGGTATATAGTAATTCTAGTATAACATCATATTTATTAACATTAAATCCATCCTTTATAAGTCCCATGTATGGCGTTAACGAATCACATCACTTTGAGGGGGCGGTAGTCCGCACCTCCTAAAATGAAGATATCGCTTATACCCATAATGGAAGCCCTAAAGGTAAGCCACAAATGAAAAATACAGAATCTTAAGTAAAACATAAACATATTTTATATCATATATAAATATAGTTATATATTAATGGCCACCTTTGAAGGTGTTATATGAGTGTTTAACTATAATCGTTTCGTGAGGCAGAAATTTTCCATCCACAGAAACAGTATGTTCTTTAACCATTAGATGTAGGTGCGTGTAAGTGTAGCTATAATACTTATTATAAAACCATTCTAGTATATTTATGATAATGTATTTGTTACAAAAGAAAAGAATAAAAAGAGTTTATGGGGTTGGAGAAGCAAAATAAAACAAAAGGACTCAAAAGAAGACATTACCTTAAAATCAGGTAACTACCCTTGGTTTGAGCTCAATGGCTTCCTTGGGAAGCCTTCTGCCCAAAGTGAGGCTTCAAGGAGTAAAAGAGGGATGTGGAGAGCCAAAATGGTCAGGTTTTGGCCGAGCCAAAGTCTTTGGGAGTGTGGGTACGGAGGTAGAGGTGGGGGCCTTTTATAAGAGGACAGGAGGGGCACTCTTGGAAAGTATAGAAAAGTCACTTTATTTTAAAATTATATTCGGATTTAAGAGGTCTCAAATTGATGTATTTCGAGGATAAGGTGATAAGGTTTATAAATCAACTCATCTAATAGGTTTTGGACATGTTTAGATCTTAGATAATACATTATCTTTCCATTTTATTTAAATCGTTAAATAATGAGGTCATCGCGGCATCATCATGATGTCATAAATAATTTAATTTATTTAATGTCTAATTTTTTTAAAAAAAAATACTATTATGTAGGAAATATTTTTATCTTTCCAATGACTATTTATAGTCAAAAATCTGACTTGTATAACTCCATGTAAAAATTGTTTTAGTAAAACATCTTATGTGTGTGTCATTTTTACTTTAACATTAAATAAAAAGTTATTTATGTCATTTCCCAACCGAAGTGGCTCAATGGAGTTGTCAAGTTGACGCATGGCTTGTCTTGGTCGGCCATGACACATCCAAATAGGGTAGGACATGTTTCAAGGTATTTTAATTTTATTATAATATCATTTTCGCCTTAAATTGCACTAATTACCTCTAATCGCGATTAAAAACACAATAAGTTACTATTCACCAAAAAATTATTTTTATCTCATTGAAGCAAATTTTACTTCTTAATGACAACCATGTATATCGGATGTTTTAAATTAAAAACACAAAAATGGTAAAATTTCATTTAAACAAAAAATCGGTTTTTATAAGTACCACTTAGTGGTTTCACTATTCATCAAAAATTGAAGTTTTTCAGAAAAATATCAAAAATTCACCCTAAGATATATTTGATATTCCGAATTCAAAAATGAATTAAATTTTACAAAATTCACAACATATAAGTTTCATTAATTAATTTAATAATTAATTCCCGCTGTCAGAGCAAATAGCGTGTTTTTATGAAACAATAAGTATCAAAAGATTGACACTAGTTTAAGTCCGATATAAAAGAGAAATTAATTCCAATGACCACAATTGGATTTAATGGTAAAAATATATTCTAATTTAACTTTAAACCCAATTAAAAATATAATCTAATCACATAAATAAATTAGATTAAAAATAGGTTTTGAATTAAAATACAACATTTTACACTATTCATAAAAAATAAACATTATCGGAAAGATGCCAAAAATTTACACAAAGTAAATTTTGATGTCCCGATTCTAAAGAAGAGTTTTATTTGGTCCAATAGAATGTATAAGAGTGAACAAAACTATATTTAATGACGGTTCTCCATCAAAAGGCGATAAGTGAACCTTTAGTGAAAACTAGGGCATATACGCCTAAAATTGAATTTTTTCGGTATTTTAAGCCTTTATCTTGTATTGGATAAATGTAAAAACATTTAAAAACATATATAATCATATTTTAGTTATTTCTATCCATTCCCTCCAATACAATGGCTACATGTTAACTACCATTTAAAATAATATTATTTTATTATTAGAGTGCAATGTAAGATTCCCATGAAACTCGTTGTTGCGTGTTGGGTACGCCATCGAGCATAGCGTCCCCTTTTAAGTCATATTAATATTTTATTCACAAATATGGATAAATATGAAAATGTCATATTATTTATTTACCCGGGGTGTTACATCTTCCCCCTATTGGGAATTGCGTCCTCGTAATTTTTAAAATTGAGCTTGGAAACATCCTTCAAAGTCCCACATCGGAACAAGAGTCAGTAAAACAATCACTTTAAAATAAAGAAAGATAAGTACAGAAGTCACCCGATTTAACCCATAATAGGATTCTATGTAGGAAATCATGGACATGGAAGAAAAAGCAAAGGGTCATGTTCTGATGGAGAGTGATAGAAAACATGTTTAGGATAAAGTTCACAATGAGAAAATCACAATCTTGTGATGGGTTAAACAGTATTCGATTCCCCAGTCGGAAAAGTTAATAGACAACATTTTTGTTTTAAGTTACTTTTTATTGAGGAATTTATTCATAAGGAAACATAATCACTTATCATGTTGACTTTAAACTTTTATTAGATTCCTTACACAAACTCATATTTTCTCCAAAAGGTGAGTATTTAGGAAGACTTGTTCACATTAAGAGTACTATAATCAACTTTTAGAGAATCACCTAATCCACAAAAGAGAACTATATACTTCCCATGTCTTTAGACTTTAACCAAAACCAAAACCAAAAATGCTAGTACAAGATCCGATAATCCAGAAAAGGATAACCCTTTGTAAAAACAAAATCTATGCTTAATCTCCAAAATTTGTCCAACAAAACCCAAAGTTCAACGAGGACCATTAGATAAACAATTTTTCCATAAAATTATTTAATGTAAAAAAAACTAAGGTTGAAACCCAAATATTTGAACGATTTAGTCACATTGTCTTCCAAGTTAAATCGTAACATTTATCTCCAAACAACATCTGTTGCTCCTAAATTCTCATATTGAAAAGTAATTAACCTAATCACATATCCTCAATGATAGGTTAATCATTTTCATAAATAACCCAAAATAAACTTACTCTTAATTCATAAAATCATATAACTAGAAATAATCAGTCAAAATAACCAGGCACTTGACGTAGTCCAGTGGTAGGCGATAAATACCAGTCGCACTTTGGTTGTGGGTTCGATTCCTACGGCTTTGTCTGACACGACGGGTTGTCACACGGTCTGCGTGTGGTCCTTTTTCCAAAACTATATAATTCTTAAAACATTCCCCAAAACGAAATGAAATCTTCAAAAATAATCTTAACATATTTTAACCTCAATTTTATCTCATGCCCTTCATTTTCCATCATATCATATAATAACCCATAATTACCTCAAAAGTAAGGATCATATAAACTCTAATGGTTACCTTTATAATTATTACATGAACTTCCACATCGATTTGTCATCTTGTACATGATGCATTACAGAACATACATAGGTTCAAGTGGTTGATCATGACTCCATGATAGTTGGTTTAGACCAACCACGAGTTTCCTCATTGAATCCCCCATTTTATCTAGTATCTTAATCAGAGAACCACCGCAGTTTCCTTCAAACCTGTTGTCTCTTTGGTGCCTGCTAGATCCATCCATTCACTAAAATCAGAAATTTCAGTGTGAGTATAACAACAAAACCATCATGTACTAATGAGGAAGGTAAACACTAAGATATACTTACTCATTCACTTTATCTAAAACTAGGACTCTTTCTGAAATCCTAACCATTATGGTAATGTCACTTATGCTTATAGAATACCCTAACCACTAAAGTTATCTAAACCGACCTTTGATACCAACTATAAGGCCCCAGCCTTAAACCTTACTTAATATTGAATTAAATGAGTAATTCACATTGATGATCTTTTCAGGTTTAGAGTTTTAGATAATTAGGACATAACTATTACATCTCAAAAGTTTACAAAGTAGTCGCTTCTACTAAATTTCCATAAAATAAAAACTCTTAAAAAGAAACATGTATAGTTCCATGTTTTAGGTAGCATGACTTTCCCTTGATCCCATCCTTGACGCTATTCTATGCTAAGTCCTGTGAAAAACATTTCAAAAACTTGTGATGACCATAAAAAGATCAGTAAAGGATGCACAAAGAATGAAAACTATATGTTTTTCAAAACAACAAGTAAACCATGTATACATTATCAAATTAATACTTTTCACCTCTTCGAAGTAGTAAAAACTCTTTGCTGAATAAAAGTTCACTACATACCCTTTTGTAACCAAAAGATTACCATAAAACCCATATAAAGATCACATAACATATAAAGTTAACTTGGGACATAAACATACTTAAGTGGATTAACCATAAGGTCGACTTCCACACATATCACTTAATGGAATAGCCATTTGGCCAACTTCCAAACATAACTAATGGAATAGCCATACGGCCGACTTCCTTACCCAATGCATTGGAGGTTATAACGTAACCACCTGTCCTGGTATTCACGGCACCACCCATCATATGGTTTATCACGTAACCACCCGTTAAATGTCCAAGTACCGTAATAAAATCATAAGACATAAAACAAATATAATGGAAAGAAAACATCTCCACACTTTGATCACAATATATCACTCAAATATATTGACATAACAAATCCATTATAAAAGACCATTTTCAATACCAAAATACATAAAAGATTATATGGTATTTATTTCATTTTAAAAACATCACGGCTTGTTGAGGAAGCCAAATACTAAATAATACTCACGGCGGTGGAAAAGGTCGTTTTCACTGCGTACGTTAAAATAAACATTCCTTTTTGTCGTTTAGTAAAACGCTTCATATAAAAATATTCCTTTTGTATAAAAGTAAAAGTCAAAGGGGTTTATACACCGTATAAAATAAAGATGTGTATAAAACGAAATATGCCTCAATGAAAGGAGAATGATACGTAGTCCCATACAAAGACGGTATCCTTGGTTTAAGGATAAATCAATTTCATAATTATGTGTGACAAATGAATACACCAAATATAAGTGGATATTAAGTGTAAAATAATCAAAGGTCATTCACACATATTTAAAGGATGAAATATTCAATAACTATATGTTGAACCCAAAGAAATCGAAATTGGGTTAAGAAGTTCCCTTGACAGCCTAACGACGTCACATCAAAATGAGTTGATGAGAGATAAAAAGTGTATCTCATCACTTGGACATAAAAGTTACATCAATAAGGATATATGAGAACATATCCCAACATATCAATATGAAAATTAAAAGACCCAACAAAAGAATTCTTTTAAAAAGAGGAGGGTGAAAGGTTCCCTTATCGACTTGGGTATCTTTCAAAACATACACCCCATGAAAGAAGGACAATACATCATTGATGTAAATACTCATAAAACGATAGTATATTACAAAAACAGTAGAGTAATGGGTGGTACATACACCACTCAATGGAAATTGTGGCAAATGTAGCATAAATCTCACGGGAATAAAAGTGAGATGAAAAATCCCTTACGAAAACTCGGCAGCCTAACGGCGCCACATAAAACATAAAAAAATGTATTGATGAGATAAAACAGGTTATCTCATCATATTAAGATAAATTTTATAGAAAGAGCAATATAAAATAACATCCCCCAATATAACAAAGTGGAGCTTAAAAGAAGTGACATAAAGGAGAGTAATTAAAAAGAAAGAGAGAGGTTGGATCTCTTACGAAAATTCGGCAGCCTAATGGTACCACTCAAAACATCCAAAAAGGATAGATGAGAGAGAATAGGGTCTCTCATAATATGAACATAAAAATTACAGTAAGAGTAATATAAAATAATATCCCAAAAACAAGAAATATGAGCTTTAAAAGGAATGACATAAAAGAGTGTACTTTAAAAAGAAAGAGAGGAGTAGGATCCCTTACCTCGGGTCCGACTTGACTCGATCGTTCTTTAATGTCCTGAATAATAAACTTGAGTAAATTTCTATTTTCTTAAGAACCATTTTCAAGTTCATTATCCCTTTTATATCATTTATTTCCATGTTATAAACATTATGTAATCATTTAAGTTAATAATGTTTGTTTTTTCGATATTTGGTTCTTAAGTTGAAAGTGGACTTCTTACAAATACATGTTGTTTGTGTGGTCAAAGGTTCTTTATATCCAGAATGACATTACTGATTTGGATATCATATATATCATATATATCTATAATATACATGTATTTATAATATCACATTAACATTTAGAGGCAAGAAATGAAATGCACCGTTCATGGAGACGGTAAGCTGTACGTACGCATGAACGATACTTTCATTTCATTGTCATATTAATGGAATTAAAACTAAATGAGAGTTATGTATATTTTAATTCCATAATTATATTCACCATTTAGATGTATCATTCATCATATATATCCATTATATACATGTACTTATAATAGTACATTACATTTGGGGATAAGAAATGAAATGCACCGTTCATGGAGACGGTAAGCCGTACGTACGCATGAATGGTACTATCATTTCTATATCAAAATTTAATGGAATGAAATAATAATGATATAGAGGTATATAACAATTCCAGTATAACATAATATATAATATCATTAAATCCATCCTTTATACGTCCCACGTATGACATTAAGGAATCACATCACTTTGAGGGGGCGGTAGTCCGCACTTCCAAAAATGAAGATATCGCGTATACCCATAATGGAATCCATAAAGGTAAGCCACAAAAGAAAAATACAGAAGCTTAAGTAAAACATAAACATATTATATATCATATATAAAAATATTGTCATCTTAATGTCCACCTTTGAAGGTGTTATATGAGTGTTGAACAATCATTGTTTCGTGAGGCAGAAATTCGTCATCCAGAGAAACAGTATGTTCTTTAACCATTAGATGTAGGTGTGTGTAAGTGTAGCTCGAATCCATATTATAAAAAAATCCTAGTATATTTAGGATAATGGAGTTGTTACAAAAGAAAATAATAAAAATAGTTTAGGGGGTTGGAGAAGAAAAATAAAACAAAATGACTCAAAAGAAGACATTACCTTAAAATCGGGTAACTCCCCTTGGTTTGAGCTTAAAGGCTTCCTTGGGAAGACTTCTGCCAAACGTGAGGCTTCAAGGAGTAAGAGAGGGATGTGTAGAGACACAATGGGAAGTGTTTGTAAGATCCAAAGGCTTTGGGAGTGTGGGTATGGAGGTATAGGTTGGGGCCTTTTATAAGAGGAGAGGAGGGGCACTCTTGGAAAGTAAAGAAAATTCACATTATTTTAAAATGGTATTCTGATTTAAGAGGTACCACAATGATGTATTTCGCGTATAAGGTAATAAGGGTTCTAAATCCACTCATCCAATAGGTTTTTGACATGTTTAGGACTTAGATATTACATTATCTTTCCATTTTATTTAAATCGTTAAATAATGAGGTCATCGCTGCATCATTATGATGTCATAAATAATTTAATTTATTTAATGTCTAAAAATTATAAAACAAATACTATGATTTAGGAAATCTTTTTATCTTTACAATGAATATTTATAGGCAAATATCTTACTTGTATAAAACCATGTAAAAATTGTTTTAGTAAAACATCTCATGTGTGTGTCATTTCTACATTAACATTAAATAAAAAGTTATTTATGTCATTTCCCAACCAAAGTGGCTCCATGGGGTCCCCAAGTTGAACCATGGCTTGTCATGGTCGGCCATGACACATACAATAAGGGTAGGACATGTGTCAAAGTATATTCATTTTATTATAATATCATTTTTGCCTTTAATTGCACTAATTACCTCTAATCGCGATTAAAAACTTAATAAGTTACTATTCACCAAAAAATTATTTTTATCTCATTGAACCACATTTTACTTCTTAATGAAAATCATGTATGTCGGATTTTTGAAATTCAAAACACAGAAGTGGTAAAATTTCATTTAAACAAAAAAAATCAGTTTTTATAAGTACCACTTAGTGGTTTCACTATTCATCAAAAATTGATGTTTTTCAGAAAAATACCCAAAATTCACTGTATGCTATATTTGATATTCCGAATTCAAAAATGAAGTCCATTTTACAAAATTCACAACATATAAGTTTCATTAATTAATTTAATAATTAATTCCCACTGTCAGATCAAATAGCGTGTTTTTATGGAATAATAAGTATCCAAAGATTGACACTAGTTTAAGTCTGATTTCAAAGTGAAATTAATTCCAACGACCACTATTGGATTTAATTTTAAAAATATAATCTAATTTCACTTTAAAACCAATTAAAAAGGTAATATAATCATATAAATAAATTATATTAAAAAGAGGTTTTCAATTAAAATACAACATTTTACACTATTCATAAAAAAATTAACTTTATCGGAAAGAAACCAAAAATTTACACAAAGTAAATTTTGATGTCCGGATTCTAAAGAAGAGTTTTATTTTTTCCAATAGAATGTATAAGAGTGAACAAAACTATATTTAATGATGGTTCACCATCAAAAGGTGATATGTGAACCTTTAGTGAAAACTAGGGCATATACGCCTAAAATTGAATTCTTTCCGTATTTTAAGCCTTTATCTTTTATTGGATAAATGTAAAAATATTTAAAAACATATATAATAATATTTTATTTATTTCTATATATTCCCGCCAATACAACGGCTACATGATAACTACCATTTAAAATAATATTATTTTATTATTAGAGTGCAACGTAAGATTCCCAAAAACTCGTTGTTACGTGTTGGGTACGCCATCGAGCATAGCGTCCCCTTTAAAGTCATATTAATATTTTATTCACAAATATGGATAAATATGAAAATGTCATATTCTTTATTTACCTGGTGTGTTACATTGATAAATTCGTATCCTTTATACTTATATTGGAATTGGATTTCACTCCTTGTTTTTTCAAAGATCATCTCATCTTTCCAAACGTTCATCACTTGATTTATCTATCATAGATGTGTACAATTTCAAACAAAATGTCTAATATATGACCTAAAATATTACTCCATAAGAAACAACACTTTATATATTCTTTTGAATCATTCAAACCATTTATAAAAGAAGGAATCAATTTATCGAATTTCTTAATATCCTTATAGTCAGTTATAATTTCCTTGAAATTCTACTCAAACGAAAAATTTTTATATCTTCATTTCATGTCATATATGAAAGAAATTTCTCAATCATATTTCCCATTGTTTTCAATGTTATATTTTCCTATAACTTAATAATTTCTGTTAGTGATATATAGATCATTCGGTGGACTTTTAAATTCCCTTTCTTCTAAAGAGGAATCAATTGTATAAAATATTTCAATAAGAAATCATCAAATAATTTTAAAAATTGTTAAATACAAAAAAATTTCACCAATACATCTTATGATACATAAAATTTAATTAACTCTTCTAAATAATCCACCAAATGAATCATAATCACCCATATTAAGGTCATCTTACTTTAATATCCCTATTTGTAACATTTCTCTCATTAGTATTTGATTTACTTCATATATATTATTCAACTTTTACTTGAAAACATTATCTATTCCAATTCCATTAGCATTAGGAAACTCATATTCAAAGAGTGAGGAATGTATGGAGCCTTTGGATCACCGACCATTCCCCAAATTCTTCTTAAATATAGATTTTAGGTAAAAATTGTCAACATGAATAGGGAATTCATCCATTGTAGGGTGAAGAACATCAAAACTAGCTGACATATTGTGTGGGAAAATAATATATTTCAAGATATGATAGATATTTCCATTGAAAATATGAATTTATTTAATATTAATAGTGTTTCAAATATCCAATGATGCCTTCCTTTTTCAACCACCTCAACAAAGAGTCAATAAAGTGGACATTCCCTCTAGTAAAAATTGAACGGACTAATCATTATCACTATGATCACTAAGATGTAGATTGGGTGAATTATTTGTATTTATTTTTAAGTTTATTTAAATAATAAGGTTAATTATCGTCCAACTAGAAATATAAGATTATACTAGAAGACAATAAATTAGGAATAACCATACGAAGAAAACTACTTATAGGGTTCACTACTAAACATGAGTTATTATCACATGTAATGGATTTAAAATAATTCAATACCACACAAACTATTAGAAAATAATCATTTGGGTGGTTATAAGAATAATTGCACATCCATTTACCATTTTAATACTATATTAAATTGACTATGCACATGCTCCAAAAGAATTATATATCTATTTTCTGTAATGACTATAAAATCCATCCCAAATAGGATTGAATATGATTTCATCTTATATCATACAATTTCATCATAATTTCTCTTATTTAATGACATTATTCACTTTTGATCAATGATATCACTTTTAAACATTCATGTTCTCATGTTTACAATGTTCGTTAAAAAGATTGTATACACCATCATTATGATGCCAACTTTTGGGATGACTCCATCTATTATTCAACATACTCATGTGACATTAATCAATATGGAAAAACAATATTTCACTCCAATATTCTGGTTGAAAAATATATAAATATTACATCCAACATCTTGCATGATAATGTTTCTTCATAATTTATTTTAGATTGAAACATCGCATCTGAAATTCTTCTCTAAGTTACCAAAAATTCATGAAAAAATTCCCTGATGATTTATATTTTTATACGAAAATAGTTCTTGTACTAATTAAGGATGAATATTCTATGTAAAATTAAAATACATAACTCAAAAAAATGAATAGCCAAGTTGGGAAAATTATCCATTAATCTCAATAAAACCTTTAAAAGAATGTAGTTTTCTTAAGAACATGTATTAATATTCTCCAACAATCTTATATATGAGTTAGTGATAATCGTGAATAATTTATTCTGTTACATCTTAAAACATTGATTGATCATATTATCATCATAAAATCTAATATTTTTGAAAAAACATCCAACATCCTTTGAACCTTCTATCAGGTAAATTTTTGGACATCCTTATGACTAATGATACTCTAACAATTATTCATGAAACACTCCTAAATGACAAAGAGTTAGATGACTAAATAATATGACTCATGTCAACATGATGTACATTCTTTTTCAAGAGCCTACCTGATTAGAACTCCACATTTAAATTACGGTAACCAATCAGGAAACATTATCATGGGTTTTTACTCCATCTGATGAATTGCGCTAGAAAACACTGACCATGTCCTTTTCATGGAAAATTATAATTGAAAATCCCTATATGATCACATCCAAAATAAATTTTTGTCTAATTCCATGAAAAAATGATCACTGTACAATATAAACACAATTTTGGTCATATGATAGAATTTATAAAAAGGTGAAAATCTTCTATTTGATAAAATTTAATCTATATATTTTTTTTGTATTAATTCATAAAAAATAATTCAGAGTACATGAAACTGTTACTCCATCCAAAGAACTCCAATAGATGTAATTTTATTGATTTGTTTGATTGATATCATCAAATTTCATTTTTTGATAACCTTTTATTTATTCATATGTGAATATAATATTATTATAATTGTTCAAAATGTCTATCTGATGAAGTTTCATATGAAAAAAACAAAAAAATTTCCAAATAATTGAAAATATGAATGTGTACATTTTTTACATTTTTATTTGAACCTTGCACAACTACACATTTGAATAATGAAATTAGTCTGGTGGACTTCATACATCAAAATATTTTGATATACTCCATAGATATTCATATCATGAAAATGATACACAAGAACATTATTCTAATGCTTTTAACTCATGAATATATCATGGTATCATTCCATACTCATGATGTTAGGAACTATGAGAATAATAATGAAAAATAATATTTCCAACTTCACATAAATTTCTAAATGATGCGCTTGAGATTGAATTTGGATAAGAATTCAATCCTAAAACTATTTCTAATCATATCTGATTGGTATAGTTTGTTAAATTGGTAATATCTCAGGAACTCCATATTGTATATTCAAGCCAATATACTACGTCTGATCACCAATAGTGTATTGTAAGAAAATATATTTTGCGTTCTAATAGGAAACAAATAACTTTTTGAGAAACCCTACTTCTTTCTTATTCTTGCGTAACATCATAAAATTTCATAGTCTTAACACTATTAATTCTCTTATCTCCATATTCAATACTCTTATACTCCTAGTGAATATTTTTCTTCTGTACGTGGGAAATTAAATACTCATCTAACAATTAAAATAAATCCTCCCATAACAAAACTAATGTTCTTCAATTCATTGTCTCTCAATACCATTTAGGAACCTTCTATAAAAAAAATTAAATCCATTAGTCATTCTATAATTTATCCACATTTTTTACTAACTATAAGGATACTTCAATATCCTCTAACCAGTTCTCAACCTCTAGTCTTGATTCCCATCCCTAGAATCTCAGTTGATTTTACTACATTACTCTCAATAATTCCTTATCCAATTATGGCTATTTATCTTTTTCATACATGGAATATTTATGACATATCATTTCCTATTTTACAATTGAATAAAAAAATTATTATAAACCATTTTATGTACAACATCACAACAGGGAGAATCACTTCATTGAAAAAACACAAACCCATATAAGACTCTTCCGAAATAGCACTTTCTCATAACACCTCATGTAGCCATGTCAGCCCTCCCCATAATAAAAATTCATCATTCAACCACCACATGAATCACATATCACATCTTTAATCCCACTATATCACTAACAACATCATAACACATATCACAATTATCCGCATACCCTAATACAAACCATGGAAAACCAATCACAAAAAATAGAACTCATTACCACTCATGTAAACCATCAATAACCACAAAACCATTTTATCCCCCACAAAACCATACATATCACACAAATATTTTCCATAAAAATTACCATAGTTTAATTCACCACTAAAAAATAATAACGCCGCCAGAAATGATTAATAATTAAATCAATTAAATCTATTTATACAAGTAGTTAATAACACAAAATTTCCACAATGAAAAAAATTTAATAAATCTATTTCAAAAAGTATTTTAATATTAATTTTGAAAATTATTCGTGACTATAATAACTGTAAATTTTTATTTCAAACAACAAATTAAATACTATATTTAAATTATTACAATTTGTTAAATGTAATTCCATCATTTCAAACACAAGAACATCACCTAATAAAAAATGGAAATAAAAAAATAGTCGTCTCAAATTGATTTTATGAAAAAATCATAGAACCCCCAATATTATTTTTTATTAATGGAAGATATTATATTAGTTAACTTTTTAGATTGCCACATAATAATTTATTAATCTATTTACTCATAAAATTTATCATCACATCATTGAAATGATCATTGTATTGAAAATATTGTTCATATAAAAAATATCATAAAATTATATTTCAAATAAATAAGAATACCTTATAGCCCGTTAACATTTAATTTATAATAAATTATGAATGAAAAATTTTCTATGTTTTATTCCCATGTATCCTGCATGATTTACTCAATGTAAAAATTCCATATAATTTTTTTCACTAATAACATGTGATGTCATATCACATGAGGGTTAAAATATAATTAATTCCAATTTTTGTATCATCACACTCTAGACAAAACCATTCTTGGGAAAGTGTGAACTAGTTATATCTTAACAATTACGAAAGAAATTCCTCAAATTTATACATTCTTCGAAAAAATCCAAAATTTACCCTTTTATGAAACACACTCAGTTCTAGTTTTCCTTAAACTTTACATATTTTCATTGAGAATTAAATGCACAACACATTTCATCATTTTTATATTTAATTATGTTGAACATATATATTATAGAACCAAAAAACAAAAACCATTATTATGAAGAGAAATAAATAACTTTATTCGTAAAGAGGTTCTCTAAATTGGACATATTATCAGTAATTTTGATTATCAACATAAAATGATTATAGAAATAGGTGGAAAAGTAAATTATTTCAAATCATTCATAACACACAAATATAATCTCTTATGATACAATGGATAATCATATAATCCAATTTTTATGAATAATTAATGGCTTCTATAGCTTTTTCTTGAAAAATACTTTCATCATTACGACGTGGAATTTAGTAAGGGAACATCAATTAGAAATGATCCAACAAATTTATGATTACACATAACAATCAAGGATTAACTTGGGTTATAAACAGTTCAAAAAATATTAGCAGTGGATTATTATATTACCCATCAGAAAATTAAATTGGGGGGGTACATGTCATAGAATCAAGGAAAAACATAGATAAGAATAAATGAGGGTTTATGTATACCACATATTATATTTAATCACAATTTTACATCTTCATGTAGATGATGGAGTCACTTTAGTAAGAGGAATATAAATAATAATTGGTTACAAGACATAAACATAATAATATAACATTTAATTTATATATAATTTTATTTTTGATGAAACTAATGTGAATTATACATATACCTCAAAATGATTTATAATCCCCAATAGTTAAAAATTTACATAAATATTTTTTTTTGTAGTCAAATTGAATACATAGAATCAAAGGGGCCCTAGAAAATTATTTTTACTATCCAGTTTCGTCAGTATATATCACATATTAGGCTTGAGTGTTACTACTTCTCTACCAATCCCATGCAAATCTCTAATATTAATAACTCCAAACCCCACCACTAAATTTCTAAAAACAAATTTGATACCACAATTCACAATAAAAAAACTAGAAACCAATATTGTCCTAGTATTATAGTATATAGTGACCCTCAAATTCCACCTCATATAATCCATGGGTTGTAAAATAACACCAATGTTATGAAACTCATAAATTAATTGTATTTACCCAATAAAATCCAATTAATAATAAATAAATGAAATCCCAATTCAAATATAAATAATTTTCATTCCAAAAATTGATTCTAATGAGTTTAATATCGCTCATATTTCATCATAAATAATATTTAGAATGAATATACCCAAATTCAATTGATACCTCGATCATCTATTAAACTCTATATGAGAAATAATTAATTATGGGGTTTTTGTAATTATCTAATAATCAATATAAGTATAATAAAATCTATATAATTATGAATATATCCATGAAGTTAAAATAATTTATTATAAACAATATATATAAACAATAATACATTGAAAAATTTAATCTTTATATTTAATATGTGATATTTTCTTTTTTATGATCACTTGATATGTAGATGAAATCCATATTACTCTATGGGGATTACAATGACCAATGGATCCTAAAACATTTATTTTTGAACCCAAAACATATTAACGGTTTTAGATAATTTAACTAGTGATAAAATATATTTCCAGAGGTAGATATTATCATATCCTTAAATACAATTATTTGTACTCAATATGAGGAAACTTGTCAATTTATATATCCATCTTTGAGGACTTACATTAAATAAAATTAATCCACCATAAACAATATAATGTTACATGATTATTTTTCATATAATAATTCATTAATTTAACTAATTAATGAAATATAGGATTCCTATTAATAATGGATTATTTTTTATTGAACTCTGTTAGATGTTACTTTTACCTAAATATGTGCAGTGGTTGTTGATGTATGAACTTAACAAATTAGGTGAAATTTTCATGCACACATCCTAAAATATTGGGTTCAATATATCTTTTTTTATTATATAAATATGTTTTTACTATATTTACATCAATATACAACATCCACTAAAATCTATATTGACTTCATGGAAAAATATACATCTCATTATAAATCTTTATATTACTCTTTTTAGATATAGTTTCTTCAATCTGTCATAATTGTGGACTGAAACACAATGTCCATAACATAATCCTTATCAAAATTTACAATACTGTGCCATTATGTGCCATATTATCATTATAATCATATATGAAATCCTAATTTCATAAATTAAGAAAATAGTTGAAACTATAAAATCATTAAATTTTCTCATGCAATTAAGGTCTATCATGTGATATTTATCATACATAATAATATGATCATTAAAAAATTTCCATCATAATATATATCATATATATCATACATATACCAATATAAAAACATTTCCCAGCAAACTAATCTTCCATTAGAAATGGAATATTTTAATATACTATAGTTTAACTCATTATTACCCTATATTCTATAATAAATAAACATTGTCAAGGAATATGTCACATGTTATTTTTCCAATATGTTAGAATATCAAAAATCCTTTATCAATGTAATATAACACATGATATATGACAAAAATAGGATTGGCCATTCATTTCCTTAATCAAATTCAATCATGGTCCATATTACTTAAGATTATTATTTGTGGAAAAATCACATTTCGGTTATGGTCTAACTGATTTCATGATCAGCAAGAAACCCACCAACACCTAGATTAGATATTTTACATTTGAATTTTGTAACATTGGAATAAAATGATAAAATTTATAATTCTATACATCCCATAAACCTTTGGTAATACAGAATTATTATAAGCCTACACCCCTTGTTATATTGATTCCTCTATAACATTCAATGTGACATGTTTTAAAAGGTCAATCTTCGTAATAATTCTATTCCTATTACCTCATGAATATTTTAATTGTATCCCATATACAATACTTTATAATGATTACAATATTTTATTAATGAAACAATAAAAAATCACAACAACTAATAATCCCAAATGATGATAAATATTTTGGGAAAATTCAAATTTATACTTTGGGGGGATGTAATCATTCTACCATTTTATATAAATAAATTTCATTACACGTGAATGAATTATATAAGAAGATTTTATTTAATATAAATCCATGATAACTTATTTATTCTTTCTCTCAACCTCTCATGTAACAAAAAAAATAGTGTCCTAACATGATCCTCGTATTGTTTCAATGATAATGGATTCTTTAACATCTCTATTGTATAATGTTAGGTGGGATACAAATTTATAATTATATAACCCCTATCAACAATATCACACATTAGTTAGTATTTTATAAGGATCGTTTTTTCCATTTTGTCAAACTGGGGTTCCTTATGCTGAGTTACATATCCATTTTCATTATAGTAGATCTCAATTTTTCCTTGACAACTAGGAATAAAATTTATTTTATAATTAACTTCATAATCCAAAAAACATCCATTATGAAACCTATGACACGGATGTACTCATCCTTCATCGTAGAGTCCACTATGGTATCTAATTTTGAAATCTTCTTATTTATATATAGTTAATTTGGGAAAAATATAAAATTATAACAAGGTATCTAATCACCATTATTTAACTGAAAAAATGAATACGTCTATCATTTAACATAGATATCATGCTCTTCTCCAAATATTAGCATTATATACTTATTACTTATAATGTACTTATGAATATATTTCATTGAAATATAGCTACACTCATAAAAATTATAATGGAATATATTGGGAATTATAGGATCATTAAAGACAGTAGGTCGAGTACAAGACACAATATACATTATAGGACCTATATAAGATTAATTCTGAATATTATCCAATTTTTTTTCTATTTATAAGTAACATGAAACATACTAATATTTGCTTTAGGTGAAACTAGAAAAAACACTATTGACTTGTCTTTGTTAAACTTATTTATAATTTTACTAATGCTTGTTTCCTAACTATGTTCAAGTAGCTGGCTAGATATCCTTAAATCAATCATCATACCTAAGGTAAAATATTTTTCCCCACTTATGTTCATCAATATTCATTTTAGGAAACACATATTAATTGATTTAATAGATGAGAGATCATTTACAATAGGTATTGTGTCATCAAAAAGTAATATAGGATTCACCACAGTACTCCCATTAATCATCTTATATATATAATATTAATCCTTATTTTTTAATGAATCTTATCCCATTGATTTCATCATGAAACTATATATGGTAAGAATGATTCAATAAATAAATGGGAAGTTGTTTCTAGTCTACCTTATCATATTCATTTAGTACTTCAAAACATTCTGGTGATATTGTATAAACATTCTCGACTATTTTTCCTTTTAGTAAAAGTATTTTGTTATCTATTTGTTATATCTTATCACCATAATAAGCTGGTAAAATCAAAATGGACATCATAAACATAACCGGTAAAAAAATATCCCCATAGTAAATGTAATTATTTTTTAAAACCATTCAATACCGAGAGTGAATAACAGATAGACACTCTTATATCTATATCATTGTCTTTATAAAACCCACATGAATTATATAGTTCATAACCATTCAAGTGTATCAAAAAACTGATAAACATGGATAGTGTATAAAAATTCCATTTCAGATTCCATTATATTTAACCATTTTAGGGAATCAAAAATCTAAATGTAAAAATAGTAAGTAATATATTAATCCTTTTTGACTGTTATATAATCATTATTTCCCTGAAAAATCCAAGTCACTCAGATTCAAAAAATATTTATACCATTCCATTGAGATACATGAAAAATTGATTTGCTTCTACATCTATAGCTCTTTATTTAATAGACTCAACCTCCATATTATAAACACATCGTTTGAAATGTACTTCAACTTGTTAAGGACCCAATCTCCTCTGATTCACACCTTAACATATAAAATTCCTCTCGTGTAATGAAGTAAGTTAGCTAAAAACATATTTTTTTAATTAGTTTATATAAATAACATCACATAGTTTCAATTTGATAACCAATAAATACACACTATTTTATATCAAATATATATTACATATAATTAAATCATCGTATGAGTACATGAAATCTATTAATCTATATCAGTGAAATTTTTTGAAATTATTTAGTGTACATCTCATATGGTTTCTACATAATTTAATTATATGTGATTTATTTAAGTAAGAATGAATCTTTTTCAAGAAAATAACTCCAAAATTTAATAACAAGGTAACATAAAATCATCACCATTAAAAACTGTCTAATAGGTTATGATTCCTCATTAAATACACACCATTCGGTTATGGTATTCCAAGATGAGTGATGTTTGAAACATTTTGACAGTCCATTAGATGGCCAATGAAAACCTATCTTGAGTATTCAACCACCCAATCTGATAATTAAATCTTAATATTAATAAAAAATAAATTATATTATTCATTCAAACAATTTTTAATATTTTGAAAACATTTATACTTTTGTTTCATAAGAAACACATGGAAATATTCTCTAAATTAATTGGTAAATGTAAACAACTACCTATATCCACAATTTTCTTATGTATTCATCGGTCAAAAAAAAATCACTATCTATGAGGTCAGCATTGGCTTATAGATTTTATTCCAAAAGGTATCATAATCAGTTCATCAAATAAACAAGACTCATAGGTATCAAAAAATAAATAATCATATGAGTCCAATAATACATCATGATGATTTATAAGAATGTGTTTCTTATTTATATGACCATGGTGACAATTCCAATGATTTTTGGGATTAAAATCAACCCAAAAATTCTTATTCATAATGTTATCAATATGATTATCCATATCTATTGTGTTTAAACTATTTATCAAATTCATATTTCCATGTATAATTTCATGATTGTACATAAAAAATTATTGTTCAAATTATTGAATGTTAATCCAATCATATCTAAGAAATGGTGTAATTTTCATGTTGTTTTCATGATTTGAATATTAAAACAAATTTTTAATTTTAGGACAAATATACAAGGACAATTCATATAATTTTTTTATCCTATAATTTATAAACTCTTTCTCCCCAACCAATACGAATAACTCCTCCTTCCCATTTCAATTTCCCTTTATAACTAAAATCATATTTTTCATTACAACTATGTTGAAGACACAAATATCTAATATCAATGTGTCAATTTTATTGAATTTGTCCCCCATGATATTAAAATTTAAATGATCATAATGATCACACTTGAGAACTCTTCTCAACCCAATATAGAAATATCTAACTATTTTAAAGGGCGTACATTAAATTATCTCATTAAGATTGTCTCACCAATAATTTATAATAGAGACACATTATTGGGTAAGTATCATGTTTTATATATTTTCACCAGGTATTTTTAATGATTGTTCTCCTATTAAAATGAAAACCTAAATCATCATGTCCAATAGGTGACTACACATCCATATTCCATAAAGTGTTTGTTTTATAATTTTTCTCAATAATTATTTTTTAGATATAGAGTCATCTAATTCATAATAGTTAATAATATTATATATTTGACCAGATAAACCTTTATGAATATCATTCATATAGATATATGTCACAATATTCCTATGGTATTCATAATATTAGTGTTTCCTTAATTTGTGTAGCCAAATTTAAATTCCAAAAAATGGTTAATTAAAGGAAATCCAATATTAATTGATTAAGGAATGAAACTAACCAATATGACATAGTTTTGCCTTTAATTTAGTTTCATATAATATATAATCATAAGTAAACCCTCTTCCGAATGAATCTACACCATTCGGTGATCGATGGCATGAATAGTACATTTTTAGAAGGAAATTTATTCATAATATTTTATGCACGTTTCATTGAATTTTTTTAAAATATAATATTTACTATAAAAATATAAGATTTACTAATAATTCATCACATGAAATATTTATATTTTTTTAATTAATCCTTTGAGTATTATTTTTTTATGATTTAGTTTTAAAATATGTATCCTATCCAAAAATTTAAGTGTGTATGAATCATTAATGATTAAAATTGTACACAACCAATATTTTGTGTTACTCAACCTAAAATAGAAAACATATATATCAATACATATCCAAATTCATCTCATGAAAATGATTCATAAACATTTCATTTAATAGATCATGTTAAAAGATATAAATAATATATAATTGAGTAATCCAAAAGAAATTGATATCCAACTCCTCACCATTATAGAACAATGATTAAGCCTCCTGGGAGGTGGGTAGCCCAATCCTATGTCCCTCACCCATGGGATACAATACTCAATGGGGAATTTAATTGATGATTTGAATAATTAATAATACGAAAAAATATATTCAAAAAATATATTTAAACGAATAACTCAAGAAATATCTAATTCCAAGGTACACAATAATCTAACATATATATAGTCAAGATTAGTATATAATGTTAGGAACAATATGATAAAAATATATATCTCATAACTAAATCATAGAAATTACTCACATTATATTGATAATTTATATAAATTATTAATTAATGAAATGAAATCTAAATAAATGAACATTTCATAAATTTAAACATGAGATTAAAATTTATAAACTATTCATAAATAAAATATTTAAAATAATATACTTAATATTAAAATTATGAATATTCTATTTTCATCGATTTAAATAGTTTATATCGTCCTTCACTATGAAGTATTTCATATAATTAATTATATTACATTTCCCAATATATTTAGGGAATTATTAATTCATATAATCATTTTATATTCCAATTTCCACTATGAAATATATTTACATAGTGGAAATATTAAATACTTAAAAATTGTTTAATCCTAGACCAAATCAATTATCGGAACACATTTGAATGTATTCTGAAAAAAAATCTAAAAAATAACCCTTTTAATATTAACAATTCAAATTAATTAATCATGATATTTTTATAATTTTAAATATAAACTCATTTATATTTTGGGATTATATATTTAATTTTAAAATTCATAATAAATTTAATTTGTAATTTCATTAAAAAAACTATTCCAATATTTCACTGCATACCATATAATTTGGTCAAACCTAAAATACCATTTTTGAAAAAAAAATTATAAATTTTATATACCAAATAAATTATAATAATAATATTATTATTATTTCTTATTCTTCATTATTTTTTTAATATTTACAAAAATTGATTCATAAATTTTAAAATATTAACCACAATAATTTTACTGTTGTCTATTTTAGGATATACTTTTTAAAATACTACAATTATTAACAAATGGATCGTTCCTTTGTTTATTAAAATTTTAAAAATAACATGAAACTCTATTCCATTGTTTTACTTGAGAAGAGACGTAGACTATTTTAACCTATTAACATATTTTACATCACTTATACAGAATTACATTAAAATATTAACAAAACATAACATGGTGCATAAATCATTATTTAATCATATTAGGTTATTTCATTTTTTGGAAAACTGTTTATGATGTCTAAAAACATGTCCTCCAATTAGTAATGAATGTAACTCATTTATTTGATGGGGAATAATTCTCTAATATAAAATATGGGTTTTATGTTATCATCATATAAATCAATTGAAATAGATCCAACACAATATAATTGTTTATCTATCCATAGTGGTATCATTATGTATATTAATAAACTACATAAATATGATTTCTTAGATAATATATATCTCCACCATCAATATTTGATGGTGTTTGATAGATATTAGTCACTAACGAAAAAAAATATTCATCATACTTTTGAGTGTATTACATGACAAATGATCATATAATAATTTAGGAGGATCCCTAAATGAAATAGGGGTGATATCTTTTCCTATACTGATACTCTGCTTCAAGAGGAAGTGAGTATTAGGAGGATTAGATTCAATTTTACATGCACTATAGAAGAGAATTTTATTCCATTATATAACCATCCATGAAACATTTGATTTGATGAAAAATGTTATTCATATTCAATATAGTAGTATATTTTTATTCTCTTTATGATTATTCATTGAATTATAATAATGAATGTAATATATTTAATACATTTAAAAAGGATTATATCTGATGAAACAACAAGGGAAGTTTGGAGAACCTAAAATTGTGCATAGGATTAAGATGGAAATAAAGTTTCTTGTGAAGTGTAAGAATGATGTATGCTGTCTAAAATGTCTCATGAAACATATATTATCATGTGTATCATATAAATTCCAAAAAAATCACATAGATGATTGTGGATGAGAGGTCACATAGGGGTACTTAGTAGGAATGTTATTCTAAAAAATCATCATATACGTAAAATAAATTGGGATTAGTAAATATGTGTTTCGTCATCCAAGAAAAACAGCACCAAAATAGAAATAGAACTTGTATAAAACTATAACCATCAGGAACCATATTCATCCACATTTACCACTATTTACGTTGTTTTTTATAACATCCTCTATAATTTCCTAGTCAAGAGTCCAAAACAATTACTAGTAAAATAATGAACAACAAGTTATAAATATAGATCACATTGCAAATATCATCCGAAAAACAAATAATAATGTCCCAAAAATTTACCATCATTCTGACAAGTCAGCAAATTCATTCCACCACTAACCTGTAGTGACCTAGTAGGAATATTTATTGATATATGATCATAAACATGAGAATAAAATTAAAAAAATACAACATAAAATATTATCTCTTCTCCCCAAAACTAGAAACCATATAACCTGATAAAATATCTCACCTTTCTAGGAATATCTAAAATTCCACCACCACATTATGAATAACCATTTAACTATGTTCTATACCGTACATCGGTAGAAAAATGTGTATATGCGGGACACGAACCTCATGAATTCTTCCTTCCATGTATATCACCCACACGTATTCATATTATGAAATCCCTTTATTTTACATACGGTAGTGTCAAAATTATCTATATCAACACTTTTCACTTTCCTTCAAGGCATATCCCCCATTATATATCCACACTATTACCATATAATTAGGTTATTAATTATATTATTCACAAAATTATATTCTATTACATCCCATATTCTTACCTCGAATGAGATCAATCACAACACAATAAAATCCCAAATTCCATATTCCTTTACTGCATCATAACCCGAAAATTAGTTTCATAATATCAATATAATGACATTGATATAGTATTTTGATGATCAAAGCTAGGGCACACCAAAACTGATCACTCAAAATAGTATATGATATTACCAGAAGTGTATCCCCGATCACCCTGATATGGTGACAAGTATTATGGAATAAAATGTCATCATGTGGGAATAGACTCTGCCTATAAACAAAAAACATGTTCGGGAGAATCTTATAGGGAATTTGGCCTGACCTGTCCATATTTTAGACATCCATACACACCCAATCAATAGTTCCAAAATAACAAAACCCCCGAAAAAAATAATAGGAAATAAAACATCCTAATAATGTATATAAAATAAAATATAAAATAAGTACAGAGGAAGGATTAAGGATATAATAAGTATGAAAGGAGTAATAAATACGTGATTCCAAGTAACAAAGAGTACCCAACCACCGAACAACTAATATCCACATGACACATGGAAACCACCATACCTCAACTACTAACATTATCAAAAAGTATCATCATTAAATGATTTATTATTTAAAAACCCATCTATTTCCTTATAAGAACATGAAATTTACATATAATTATAAATATAAAATTACCAATAGGTATCTTTCCAAAACACGATGTCTAATTGTTAACTGTAAACAAACCATATTATAGTTTGAAATGAGTTTTTTTAAAATATCACCTGTTTCTTAATTTAAATTAATTAAATATCACTGATAAATACTATCTTCCCATTATTTAAAATCAAATAATATATTTATGAAAACAAAAAATTTATTGGGAAATATTACAAAATAATCCTTTTAATGTAAAAAAGTAAAATCATATTAATCCCATTGAGTTTGAGAAACATCATTTTACAAACTCTCTCTTTTAATTTACTTTCAAAACATTCCGTTGAATAATCTTAAACCATTATTAAAATTATGGAATCAAATATATTAAATAGAATAACCACCAGTTGTACCACAATAAATATAGAAAAAAATAAAATATAAAAAAGTTGTAGTCGATAAAACATAGGTTCTTAATGTAAAAAAACCATAATACTATCACATGGGATGATCTAAAATCAATAACAATGGAAAAAAATTTAAAATATTGAATTTTATGTAAGTAACTTCATGGGAGTGGACAAATGAAAACTAAATATATATTTACCTTGTAAAAATTAGTGCACTAGTTAGGAAATAAGTCTCAAATAGTCTGATGCAGATAAGATGAAATAATTTGGATAATGGTTGTACAATATATATTATGCCACTTTTTAGTGAAACTTAATAATATAGTGTAAAAGAACTCATATGTTTTAACTCTTCCTACACAAAATCGCTAGATCTCATAAAAAAGTGGGGTTTAGTAAATTAATCATAGGGAAATAACATGAAATGTGAAAACATATAAACACATCATTCAATAACTATTCAAGAAACCACTTTTTCAAGGTTCCAGGAGAGCCTTGATACTTATTTAAGAAAATCATATCCTAAAATTCATTATTGAAAATAAAAATTATTCAAAGATTTTGAATTATTTTTTTTAACAAAAATGAAGCATAAATACATTTTAATAAAATTTAATATACGAATTATTATTTAGAAACATAATTTAAAACCCATGTTATAGAATTAATTTTAAAACTATAATAAACAAAACACCCCCAAAGTATCTCAAGAAACTCAGTATTCATAATGGCAATATATAAATAGTATAAATAAACCCATTGTTTTAAATACCAGATTGTATCATTTGTTTATAATCCTAATCACCCATCATAGTTTAAATAATAAATCTTAGAGATCTTTTGTGGAATTAAATTGAACAGTATATGTTGATGAACCTTAAAAAATATGATGGAATCATCAATCAAAGGGAATCCCATTAAATTCAATGAAATTTGATGTACAATATCTTATATTATCACAAATTATTGTATATTTTTATAATGGTTGTAAAAAAATATGTCAAAAATTTCAATAATTAATGATTTCTAGTGTAGAGTGTTGTGAATATAGAATACCTCCCTCAAACCAAAGGTAGATGACATGAGTCCTTTGAAAATAAGAATATTTATATTGGAATAAAAATATTGATAACAAAATATCAAAACACACATGAAATATATACAAATATCTTCCCAAAGTTCAACCAAAATAAATTCAAGAACAAGAATAAGAATCATGAGAATAATGAGAAGAGAATGAAATGTAAAAAAGAGATTGTCACCTTGAATAATTTGTCTTTAATCAAAGAGAAACACAAGATATAAAAAGAATACGGGGGGAGTGTCTCCTAGGACTCATTCATGATTATGTAATGTGGTTAGGGGAATAGGGTGTCTATATAGGGGTTAAATCTATGAAGTCCAGAATATAAATGTGAATAGTTTCAAAATAAAGGAATTTTTCATGGTGTTGCAATGTAGTTTACCAAACTACGTGCCAACAATGAACCCCACACTAAACACGAATGGAAAAATTGTTTAGCTACATTTTTTTGGTAATATTTGAATCATCCATGGAATGTTCCTCAAATAAATATTTTATGGGTGTTCACGAATGAAAATAAAATTAACACTAGCATAACACCATGAACTATAACATTAAAATTTTATTTTTATATGGAATGTCAACCCATAACTCATAGATAAGATACAAAAAAACAATTAAATATTATATTGAGGGATGTGATGGTTGTGGTGTGAGTATTATCTAAATACAAAATATTCATTACTCCCATTTTTTATATAAAACCATAACATCAACAAAAGTGTTGTAAGTGATATTAAATAAAATATTTCAGTCTTATAATCAATCACCAACAATTTCTTAGAAAATTATACGAGGGAAGTATTAGGATATACCACAAGGTTTCAAGACAACTAAATTAGAAAAGAATGTAATGAATAATGAAAAAAATATACATATCAATATCCATATTAGATAAACCCTCAAATTATATATAAGTGAGGTATATATATCAAAAATATTAAGGCAAATTTTAAGATTTTATAAGAAAACAACATAATTCTAGTAAATATTGCGGGAGAAAAGAAGATAAAAATCTGGAGTAGGATACCTCAGACTAGAACATAGGTATAAAAAATATGGGAGGTAATTCCAAATATATATATGCTGGAGAATATATAAATCTCCTCAAAGATACTTTTTATGAATTGAACATTCATTGATCCATTAATTACTAACCTGAGTTGAAAATATCCACATAAAAGTAGATGGATGGAATCTAAGAAATAGCCCATATATAAGGATCAACTTCCCAGAAGGTTATTTCTATACCACTCCCTTGTGGGTCTTGGTATGTCTATCAACTAAGAGGATCAATTCTCTCAAATCATAAGAAGAAAATCATTTGAAGAATATATTTCAAACCATAATGACTTTTCTGGGTGGCATACTAGAAAATAATGTAAAAAATATATAATTTACAAATGCACCAAAATGAAACTCATCCTATTCTGAGTAAACAATATATAAAATTAAAAACTAAATATGAAAAAATAACCATCATTCAAAGAATCAATGTACCAAACCAAATTCAAGATCATTTTTAGAAATATTCCCAAACTAAAAAATGGACATTATTTTTTCAATTATTAATTTCTTGATTACAATAAGTAACATATCATTCCACTATTTTATCATCACACTTTATAATATTTCATTATAAAATTTACAATTAATCATTTACTACTGAAAATTATTTTTTCAATATTATGTTTAAAACTAAACTAACCATAAAATTAAAAATATAGTGTAGTTATTTTAAAAACATAATATTATTCTTGAAACTGAACATGAAATATTGAAATTAAATCATTAAAATTATTTTCAAAACCCAAATATCAATTTTATTTTAATTTTTTATATTAATTATTTACTAATTTCAAACTATATATATAAGTACATTTAAAATTTTCAAATCGCATAAAAGAACCTTATTGAAATCCAAAACTTTTAACACCGATAAAATGATTTGGGATGATAAATTTATGAATTTTCTTTAAGAAATTAATCTTGAAACCTTGTTTTCAACATAGATAATTATTTAACTTTTATAAAATAACAACAACATACCTTTAAATACCATTAGATTCATCCAAAATAGTAATCAATCAAAACTATATGTATCTTGAAATCATAGGGGGTCAAAATATTATATTAAAATATGGTTAGTGGTTGTCCATGTTTTGGTGGATTATATGAAAACAATGAACCAAAAATTTAAAGATCAAGACAATACTATGAACATATAAACTACATGACTTTCGAGATTGTGTGAGATAACTATGCACCAAAACTATTTCTCACATTTCCACCCTATAATATAAAAATATAAACAACCGACATAATCTCTTTATCATTCAAAATATCATCCATCCAAATAAAAATACATCATAATGATCAATGAAACATCTTTAAATTTTAATTTTGTAACAACATATCCCCTAGTTACTAAAGGTCATGTTCATGGATGTTCTAGATAAACTCTTCTCAAACACAACTATTGAGTTGTTTTTTTCCTATCTCTAGTCCATCAGACTCACATGAATAAAAATTATACATTGATACCATTTTTATATTATCCATCTTGGTCCATCCCTGAACTAGATGCTTTATTTGACTATTGACACGAACCAAGGACTGTTATCTATCCCCATGAGCAACTAATATGAACCATGTGATCAAATATAATCACTAGGGAATGATTTTTTAATAATATACATAAGAAAAATGCATTGGAATCATGGTAAGAATCTGGAATGACCTATTTGTAGGTAAGATGTTCATGCAATCCAAATAAAAATTTCCAAAATAATAAACTAATAAAAAAATATATACCAAATAAAACATCTATATAAGGGGCATAAAAAATAAGAGAAAATAATGACTATAAAACATTTCATGATATAATAAGGTTGAAATGGTCAATTCATTCATGACACCAAAAAAGTAAAAATGACCCTACCATTGAACCACAAGTCTTCGTTTGACCCATGTTCACAATGATTGTAACATATCACTCCTCTACATTTTCTTTGGAAGCAAAGAATTAGTTACTATAAATAGGAGTAATACCTAAGACACTGAAGTATTGAAATAAATACTATGGGATTTAAAGAGTATTAGTGGATGATTCTTCCATAAATATAAAATAACCTATTAATACAAGACAATAAAAATCCCATAAAACTATCTAATGCATGAAAAAAAACCATGCAGTGCGAAATTAAAATCAAACTACCCATATATTATTGTTAAAATAGAAACAAGAAAAAAAACTAACAATGCCAATGTGATTAAAAATGATAAAACCCCCATCCTTACCACTCCAATATCCAA
Organism: Viscum album; assembly: GCA_963277665.1. Classification (NCBI taxonomy): domain Eukaryota; kingdom Viridiplantae; phylum Streptophyta; class Magnoliopsida; order Santalales; family Viscaceae; genus Viscum; species Viscum album. The sequence goes on along the minus strand of OY728146.1, from coordinate 1,554,997,446 downwards.
CTCAACCAAGCAATCTGAAGGCATCATGATGAATCATCAGATAAATATGATGTGTTCCTCATTCCTGTGTCATGATATATGTCATCTTCAAAGGTTCTAATGTTATTAAGTAAGGGGTGATTATAAACTCAATAGGATTCATAACAACCACTCTCACTATTTCAAATTAATACATGATTTACAACATAATATTTCAGTTAATATAATTAGAATTATAGATATGTCTCATGTATTTTGTAATTAGGTACATACAATAACATCATGAACATGTGATACAATAACATCTTTAAAAACATCCTTAATATGTTTGTAAAATTTCATTTATTTAGAAAAACATGGTATAACCTAGGGGAAACATTAGAAATGGGTGAGATATAATGCCTAGTGAGGGAATGCACATGTAATAAAATGATGAATATAACAAATGATAGACTATAGGAATATCAATGGGAAATTAAAAGAGTAGGAATCATAAACATGAAAAATGAGATATGATATAACATGATGATCATATCATTGAAAATATAGCCATAACATGGAATATTTAATCCTAAACATAGGTTAAGGATAAACCTTCCAATACATCATGTTAGAAAAAGTACCATAAAAGAATCATCTTCCCTCCATGTCCCAACGTGACCTATCATGATACAACATATTACACAATGCATTGGATAACTATATAAGAACACCCTCATGATCGTTTTATTCACATGCTTATGTGTGTCACATAGATCATAAAACATGGATTCATTCATGATCTTAATTTATTCCAAGAATAAATAATGTGGAATTAATATGTGTATGTACAAAATCAAATAGTATATGTGCATAAATCTTAACACCCTTGATAGGAAATTTGTATTGTATTCACTACAAAGTTGTTTCGGTATGGAAGATCATGGGGAAATTTAGGCAGCATAAATACATCACATAATGATTCCTAAGAATGGTTTGATGACAGAAAAATGAACCTATAAAAAATTACAAATAAAATTTAATGTAATGTTTATTGGGAAAGTCAAATCCCTCATTATAAATATTATAATATAAGGAATATGGTAAGGAATAAACATTTATAGGGAATAAAATACTAACAATATTTCATCATGGTAATGGGTGTACATAATAGAGAATGGGATGCATAATGAGAGGGAAATGGGGTGTAATCATTTATAACAGAAATGGATTTTAAAAGGAATATGTAAGAACTTATTACAAATTAGTCGATTTTAATTTAAGATATGTTACATTACTGATGTTATTGAATGGAAATGGGAAGACATAAATCCATTATGAAATTTCGAAATTTTAATTCGTGTATATAAAAGATCATGGAATGATTATAGAGTGTGAAACATTCTTTTTTGATGCAGACATAGTAATAACAGTATGTGTGACATGGAAGAACATAACCCAACATAAAAAAATGATAATTAAGAATCGTAACATAAAATATGTTCTTCAATAAAAGGAATGTGGAAGATCTTTATGGAATTTCCTCATCATAAAAGTTTGGGTAAGGGTAAAAATGTAAGAGGATAAATGATATATCATTAACATAAAATAAATAGTAAAGTTAATTACTGATTATAAATTATTTTCAATATAATAAATTGAAATTAAGAAGAAAAATTTCAAATAAAGTACTTGAATTGAAAGGAGCGAAGGGTGAGGATCCCTTATACAAGTGTGTGATTCGATGTGTTTGGGAGGGGAATTATGAGAGCATGGGGGAACCGTTATCAGATGATAGGGAGTGGATGTAAGACTATGGACATGGTCTAAGGAGTTTGAGTTATGAGAATTGGGATCATGGGTGGGTTGATATAGGAAATGAGTTATATTTCTTTATTATTTTGGTTTTGTAAACCACATAAACAAATGTACAAAACCACAAACCCTCCAATGGTTTTTTACAAATGATAATGAAAAATTACAGTTGTTTTTATAATTTTATAATACCAATGGCTAAAGTTGTTATTATAACTCCTTTTATTAGGTAGAGGTGAGTCAGACTCCAAAATAATAGATTTTAAAGCCTTAAAATATTTTATAGGTATAGGAATATTCATAATGGATTGACAAAATAAATAAAATAAACTTCATATCAAATTATATTAAGGTAAAAAATATAATTATTCATGTATCTTATTTATAGAAACTATTACAACCCTTTTGGGTCATTATGATTTCATAATACATGATGTATATATACATGATATTTAATTTTTACTTGAAAATTCAACTATCTTACAAAATAATAAAAATTTCACCATTTGATAATTTCAGTATTCTGATTAGAAAAATAATAATCTTTTAATCTAAATATTTTTATAAATGTATGAAATTTTACATTAATAAAATCAACAATAATTATGAAATGTTGGATTTTTTTACAAAAATAATTTTCTAACCCTTATAATAATTAGTTTCGACATCATAAAAATTATATGATCATTTATATTTAATAAAAATTATTTTTCTAATAATCTTAAATATAATTATATTTTATATCAAAAAAATATTTATTTCATCAAAATAAATTCCTTAATCTAATGGTACCTAACAAGATTTTTGTTTTATTGTATCAAAAAATAATTTTTATCAAAATGATAAATTATTAATTTATTAATTACAAAATATTTGTAAAAATAATTTAAATTAAAAGTTACTATTAATAATCATAATATTATGTTTACTTTGTTTCTAGTCATTGTTAAATTATTTTTACCCATAATTAACCTATTTTCCATTTATCTGGGTAATTAATATTTTCTACATTAAATATTCATTTTGTACGACAATTAGGTTGACCATATTAACTATTATTAATTATTATGGTTTTAAATACAGAATCCATTTTTTTAAAATAAATTCACAGAGGTGTAATAATTTTATTAATAATGAAACCTCTAAGCATGATGGAAAGTAGTTTTTCCAAAAACATCCATTTTTCATGGAAACAATGATTTCACTTTTATTTAACTACTAATATTCATAATTATGGATATGTAATCTAATCATTTAATTTAAATTATTTCTCATTATGGGTTATTTTAATTAATTATAAAGGATAATCATTATTAAATTTAAAATATTTTCTAGAAACATTCAGTTTTAATCATACAATTAAACATATATTAAAATCTCATATGATGTTGATTTAACTGTAATAAATTTAATTATATATAATTAATACATAAATTACTATGAAATAAATATAAAATAATAAATTCCATTTTAAATCAATTGATTTATCAAAATAAATGACAGTTTTATATAAAATTGTATTTTAATCTTGTCACTAAAAAATATATATTTTCAGAATGCAATACTAAATATTCACTAGTAGATAATTAAAAAATGGTGTTTATTTCATCATATAATTTATCTAAATATTCTTGAAAATAATTATAATATACATGAAAATTATTTTAATGTACAAATTTACATTATAGAAAATTAATTTATTATTTAATAAGAACATATTAGTATATTTAGGATATATATATATATACAAATATTCTATAGGGTAGTTAACCTATATTATAAAAAATAATTTAATGGAAGGATGTAATATTAATATTCAAATAATAATTCATTGTTTTTTAAGGTGTTTTGTATCACATACGCTACCGAACATAGTTTTTTCTAAAAAAACTTGGCGCATTACATGCTTCCCCCATTTATGAAATTTCAACCTTAAAATTAAAATTTTAATTCAGTGGGAAATTTTTTCACTCATGAAAATATCTTTAGTTTGAATCCAATATTTTATAAATGGTTAATAAAACATCCTCTTGAAAACAGTGAAATTGATGTATAAATATTATCACTTAACTAGGTTTCTCAGTAGGAGAACATTAGTGGGTGTCTAAAACATGCAAATGGAAGAGAAAACTAATACAAAAGAAAAAAATTAGTATGATTGGGAACATGGTCATGAAAAAGATAGTTACTGCAAACCAGGAAATATGTGATAGAAATAATTACCATCAATTCATCAGAGTAAGAATGTATTTTTTATTCAAGATTATTTCTCTAGAGCTGAAGAATTAATTTATCATATAAACATGGTAAATAAGGAAATATTATTTCTAGAAAATTATAATTAATCTATACTCAATCTCATATTTTTCTCTAAATGTTGAGAACTCAAGATAAATTTTTCTATGCATGAATCAACAGAATTAACTACTTACAGATCTCATAATACACCAAATAATAAAACGTTATACCTCATGTCTTTACTAAATCCAATGCGGTTACAATAAAGTGAGATAAGACCATAACATGTTAGTCTCAAAAATTATTAAAAACCAAATGGTTTAAAATATATAATTATTTAAATAAATACATATATATCATACTAATTGAAACAAATTTTTTGATTTTTTTAACCTCAATGGATTTCTTATATCAGGGTTCATACAACTCCATATTTTTAAGAGAATACATCTCATATAATCCAAATGGGTATATATTCTTCAACCTAAATAAAACATCTCCCGAAATAAGATAAATCACTTAAAAATACCAATATGTGTTTTTATAATATGTTTCCTTAAATATTATTCTAATCATACCTCACATAAGTATTAAAATTTTATATCAATCATTTTAAAAATAACATTATTTTTAGACATATCATCCCACAAATCTTTATGTCTATCCCAATATCTATCTCCTATTGGGGATTATCAGACTCTAAGTCATATTTTTTCCAAAACATCCCTTTATTACTAAATAAAATATAAATTTTTTTAATACCATTCAAAATACATTACTTAATGAAATACTACTATGAAAAAATCCATAGATATTTCATGATTCTTATATCCATAAAGTCATTTATATTCTAATTTTTAAATAAATACTCAAATACCCCAACCAAAAACCATACATATTAAATCCAAAATGATTTCCATTTCCTATTTCCTTGCATATACTCAAATATATGACATATATCAACATTCTTGTAGTGAAATAATATCCATACAAAAGAATATTCAAACTCATTATTGTAAATTTGGAGAAATAAAGGGTGATTCGTAGTACATATGGTGAATTCCTTCTCCCAAAAATTTATATTTACTTTATAAAAGGAATATCCTTCAATAATTAGGATAACATGAAGTTAAACTAAAGGAATATTGATAATATTTTCAAGAATAAAATTACATCTAACATAAACATGGAAAATAAAGTCATATATTCTTTTTGATGATTTCAAATTATTTTGGGTCGTGACTCGGCGTTCTCAGAAAACATACAAATATTACAAAGTGGTCATGAATATAAATTCAACATTAAATAGTTTATTATAGAGTTATGTGTATATGTATATAAATCATCATGATCCATCTTATTATTGGAAATTATTTATTTCCTTATTCATGGATATTTTTTACTTATCATTATGATTATCAATTCATGGAATATAGAATTGGTATGGGTAATTCCCAAATTCTTCACACTTATGTCAATCAATTTTATATGGTGTATTATATTGAACTTTATTTCCATCCATCAACTTATATATTTTTTCATGGAAATTGGTTAATTTATTCCCTTTCATTACATACATAAATCATATAATAGTCCCTTTTTGACATTCCCCATTATGACTCATTCCACATTTTTTTAATAATGGTAATATGGTCTAATTTTCATTATCACATATATCTGATGTACTTCCTTAAGACATGATCATCATATTCCTTGAATTCTTTGTGAATTAAAAAAAATTCATATTTGAAATTTGTGATGTTTTATAACTAGTTCGTAATAAACAAAATATATCAAACATGATCTCCCATTATGTTGGGCATATCGTTTGGGAAGTCATCACATTTCCATTCACATTTATTATTTTCCTGATTCCCCCAATTTTCAGAAATTGGATTGAATGAAAGGAAGATTATTGATGATTATTTTTAAACTATTAAACACATAATGGGGTAATCCAATGACATATAATGGGTAACATATAAGTTACATTTATTTCCTTAACATATGCATTTCTAGTCATCAGTCCATGTTATCCACGATCTACATCCAAACCCATATTCATAAGGGAATTAATATTATTCCCTTTATAATGGATCATAATGAGATTGTGAGTTTACTAAATCATATCCCCTAAGAGTGTCTAACCATGTGCAATGAAGGTCCATTTTTCGTGTATGAGGATACCTCAATTCAGGCACAGGACACCATATCAATGTTGTGACCATAGGTACATATGTGCCAGAACCAGATCCACATTTCATATCCAAATACAGATTCATATTATTGATAAAACCCATTCTCTATACTTACCAAAATTTAGGTATTTTTTATTACAATTACTCTTATCCGTATGGATTTTAATATAGTTTTTTAATCATAACCCATAAAATAACAAAAAGTTTCTAATAAAGCCTATTATAACAAACTTGGTTTTTATTTTATCTTAATACAAGATTTATTACTAAATATATCCCATAATACAACCTTAATAATAAATAATTGTAGTGTATTAGTGAATTAGGGACATTGAATAACATTTTGAAAATGGGATACAACATCACCATTAAAAGCATCCTCAAAATTTTCCTAAAATTCTATTGCTATTAAAACTAATTAGGATAACATTGGAAAAAACACAAGAAAGTGGTGAGATATAAATCCCAGAAAGGTAATAAACATGGAATAAAATGTAAAAGATAATACATGATTGATAATAGCTATAAAAATTGGTATTAAAAAATTAGTAATCAAAATTTTGAATAATGAGAAATGATATATCATAATAATCATAACCCAAGAAATGTGGAAATAACAGAAAACATTGAATCATTAACATAGGCCAAGGATAAACCTCACAATACATCATTGTGGAAAAAGACCCATAAAGAAACCTGGTTCACTCGATGTCCCAAAATGATGTATCATGACACTAAATGTTACCTAATGCTTTAGAGCTCTATATGTGGGCACCCATCAGATTCATTTCATTCTCATGCTAAGTGTTCCACACATATCATAAAACATGGATTATTTAATCATCATAATTTATTTCATTATTAAGTATTATGGAATACCTGGGTGAAATTCCAAAACATAAAATTATATTTTCATTAATATGAAAAATCATGATAGGAATTGGTTATGTTTTTCACTAAACAATTTTTTTTTCAAGGATGATCACAGTGACATTTCGGCACATGAAGACTTCACATATTGATTATTAAAAATATATTTATTAGAGGGAAAGGAGTATCTCATCGCATATAAATAAAATTGTCAGTGATAGGGATGTGGAAAATCATATCCCAACATTATTTTTTTTAAATAGTAAACATAACGTATTGATGAATCTTGGGTAGAGAAAAGAATTGTGACTATATTTTGGTATGGAAATGGATGTATATAAAAGATATTGGGAGTATTAATGAGTTGGAATGGTGATATAATCATTTATAAATGAAATGGATAGTATGTGGAATATGTAAGAACATATTCCATCATATTCAAATAGAATTTAAGAGACAAAACCTAAATGAATTTTTTGAATAGAAATGGAAACAGAGTAATCACATACCAAGTTTTGGCATTGTAACAGATGTACATAAAATATAATGGGAGGCCTAATGAGTGTGAAAGGGTATATCATCATGTAAATAATATTATAGTGTGTGGGATTTGGAAGAACATTTACCAACTTAAAAAAAATAGACATTAAGACGCATAAAAAAGAATTTCAAGAATAAAAGGAGAGTGGAAAACCCCTTACGAAATTTTGGCATAGTAATGACATCGGTAAGGGTCACAATGAGATGTGATAAATTGTCTATAATTTAGGTTCAATCAATATGAAAATAATGTAATGAATATAAATGATTTAATGTATAAAAAATTTAAATTTAGAAGTCTAATTTAAATGAATTTTTTATAATTAAAAGGAGAAGAGGATGTTGAGGATCCCTTATTCAAGGGTGTGACTCTAAAACTAGGTAGGAGATTATTTAAAGAATTTGGGTGCCTTGGAAGTACTCTAGGGAGATGATGATATAGAATGGATTTGATAAATGGTTATTCGATGAAGATAATTATAATTTTTGATCTGTCTATGTAGTAATGGAGGGGGATTTCATTATTATTTAAGTTATGGAATCTATATAAAAAAATATCAATTGCCACAAACCATACCACTGTTTTTCCCATTGTATTATAAAAATGGGAGTTTTATTTATAATTTTATATGCCCAAGGGACGAAATTATTAAAACAATTTCCATTTTTATGTGTAGGTGAGTCACATTCTTAAGGATGTTATTTTAAACCCTTAAAATATATTATAGGTTTTATAAGATTTTTAAGGGATTAACAAAACCAAAAAACAATAATATGAAATTATTTTAAAGGTACAAATTTATTTGGTCCTTTATATCATTTATAGTAATTATTACATCACTTTTCGGTCATTATGATTTCATACAACATAAAGTATATTTATATAATATTTAATTTTTACATAAAAATACAACTATATTATAAAATTATAGAAAATTTTCCATTGGATAATTTTAAAAATAGGATCAAAAAAAATTATATTCATCTTATTTATATAATTGTCTAAATATGTGATTTTTCACTTCTCAATATGAAATCAACATTTATTAAGAAATCATAGGTTTTTTTGTCAATAACAGTTTTTTAACCCCACTGAATATTAAAATTGACTTCATAATAATTGTATGATTTTTATTATTTAATAAAAAATATTTATTGATAATATTTTATTAGAATATTAGTTTTCTCAAAAACCTATTAATTCATCATAAATAAATTCCTTAATTTAATAATACCAAAAATGAATTGTGTTTTATTCTGTCAAAATACTTTTTTTTTAAACTAAGTAAATAATGATTTGTAAATTTTAAAAATTATAATAATAATTTAAATGAAAAGGAATTATAAATTATTATATTGATAGGGTTACCTTTTTTATTATCTTTGTTAAATTTCTTGTACCCTTAATCATATATTTTCATTTTATCTTGGTTATTAATATTTTCTACATTAACTATTTGTATTGTACATAAATTAACTCAACCGTATGTGATGATATTTATTATGATGAATCAAAAAATTGAATCCATTTTTTCAAAATCAAAGAAAATATGTTAAACAATTTAATTTTATTTGAAACCTCAAATCATGATGGAAAGTAGTTTTTCTAAAAAATACAATTTTCCAGTAAAAGATTATTTATCTTTATCTAAATAAAAAGTAACATTCATTATATTTAATTAAATAAATATATATATATATGAAATATAAAAATTTAAATTAAATTATTTCTCAAAAGGGGTGATTTTAATCAATTACGAATGATGAGAACTAAGTATTTTTAAATAGTTGTCTGAAAAATGAATTTTTAATCCTAGAAAAAATCTAATATTAATATCCAATAAAAATATAATTTAAATGAAATAAATTTAAATAAATATTACAAAAGGTGATTTACAATACCTTTAAATAAAATTGAAACAATAATTTTACTTTTAAATGAATTAATTTATTAAAAATTGGAAATATTATATAAAATAGTATTATTCTATATTCACTAAAAAAATATTTCTAGAAAAACATACTACACATTTCTTAGTAGTTGAATTAAAAAATGGAGTTCATTTTATCAAATAACATATTCGAATTACCTATAAAATAATTATAATATTAATAAAAATTATATGTCGAAGGAAAAATTTATATTATAAAAAATTGACTAATTATTTACTAAGAAGTTATATATATATATATATTTAGTTTATATATATATAAATATATTTCAAAATTTATATAATCATACATATATAAATAAATTTAAATAGAGGATATAATGGTCATTTTCAAGTAATCGTTCTTTATTTGGTTTTTATGTCTTGTATCACATGCACTATCAAACATAGTGTTCTCTTAGAAAAGCATGATGCATTATAGGATATCCCCAATGAAATTCTTAATCATGTGTCCAGAATAATAATTGGGTTAAACATTTATATAAAACGGTTTGGTGAAAAAAAATTATTTAGTTGATATCAAAACTATAAAAAAATCCATGTAAAATAATAAAAAATACCTGGATAATTTCTCATAATTATTTATACCCTATTCCATGATTCTACACACTGACCCACACACACATTAATTCCAAGTTAATGTTTTATACCCATGATATCTCTCACTTAGATTGACCATGTTATCAAAAGGTGTCGAATATCCTTATAAATGAGTGGAATAAACACCATCCTTAGGATCAAGTCCAAAAAATCACTCATTCTAATCAATTATACAAAAATAAATGTCAATATATTTCATATAAATTTCAATCCTTAATTAAATATTACCTCAAACATCATGTGTTAATTAAAACCATATAAAAAATTTGAAACCTCAATTTTAATATTATAATGAAAGGGAGGTTATTAAAAATCATCTCATTTCCCAAAATATTCATACTCATAACCAAATGGGATTTCCATCAACATTCACCCAAGGAATTCATAATAATAAAAATAATTTTAATTTTATCAAAAAAATCCTTCTTGTTCTATAACAATTGAGACGAGTGATAAGACACAAATATATCAAAAAATAGTGAATGAAAATCCATAATATATTACAGATATGGGTTCGTAGCACCATCGCTTAAATAGATTTAATCATATCTCATCAAAAATCACATCATTAAACATATACCAATCTATAATGGACTATAAATATGTTTTATAATATGGGAGAATAGAAAATATTAGAATAATGGGAATTAAAATTTACCTTCCACAAAATACGGATCACTAACAAGAATTTATTTGACAAAAATGTCACTAGAGTGAAAGGAATCACTAATGGATCTCAAGGAACTATTGGAATTTTAGGTCCTAAGAGATTAGGTTATTAATTAAGGGTATAGGACTTAATTGGGATTTAAAAAAATCTATCATTATCGACAAATATTATGGTTAGGTCATGTGGTTTTTCAAACCATGTTCCAAACATGCACATTCTAATAGACAAGATATGTATCATCATGGATTGGGCCACATGGTTTGTGAAACCATGCACAAATCAAGTTGTTCTACTGTCATAATCCGACACCCTACATGGTTGAATCAATTTATTAGAAAAATTATTAACCAAATATGATTCTACCACAATTTTACATTTAATGTATTCCCTTTGGTACACTCATTGTTTGGAAATCTATGTACTAACTATGCACCAACCGAGTGAACCCTAATACTTCTTAGAATATTTCCATGTGGTGGTTCAATGTTTCTACTAATGATTTTACAATAATTAACCTCTAGAAACACCTCAAAAATAGTCTAATATCACTTTTAACCTCTAGAGACATTACCCAAGTATTACATAATCTCATAGTAAATCAAAAAATAGAAACATACATAAAAATAATGGTATTAAATTTTCACAACCATTGGAATTTACATCTGTCGAAAGTAGAGATTGGTTGTTTTTCATAAAACAAATTGTGCATTAAAATGAACCATAGTGGAAACACAAATCAAAAAATCCACATCATCAACACATTGATGTATACCAATATGGTTTATGTACCAAGTAGATAACTTTCCATTATTACCAAAAAATGATTCCCTATTCATAAAGATATTCTCAATAAAATATGATCAGTTCCCTTAAATGATAAAAGTCCTAAAAAATTATCCATATTTGATATCATATAACACTGATCTATAACCACTATAGTTTTAGAAATGTGAATATTATTTTTTGTCTCATATACACGTTTTGGTCCAATATGTGAATCCTCAACTGTCCCCCCCAAGCTAAGTGGTGAATGAAAAAAAAAATCATTAAAAGGATCCATATATATTAATTCATAGTAAGATATTTTGTATGAAAACAACACTAATGGTAATAAAGTTTCCCATGATCCTTCAAAATCCATTACTTGATCTCTAATCATATCATCCAACATTAGGATCCATCTATTCTATTTTATATTCATTTGAGGATGAAAATCATTAGTTGTAATCAATGGTGTTATAAGGGATAGTTGAATTGACTTCCAAACCTGAGATGTGAATCTAGGATAATAATTATGCACAATTTAAATCTTGAATCCATCTATTATTACCCCTTACAAAAGGGTATGTTTGATAAAATACTTCTACAAATTGTAATTATGGATTGGAATGTTGGATTTGAATGAATTGAGTCATCTATGTGAGTTGATCCAAAATCAACAATATATAATATTGTTTCTGAGAAATTATTGGTAGAAACATCTAAAAATCCATCTCTACCTTTTTATAATTCCACATGGTTATCAGTAAAGAGTTGATAATATATTCTAGTCCCAGATTATATTTTTAATATACTAACTCACAAGGAATCTCGAGGAAAAAAACTCCACTACACTCTTTATTATACCCCACCAAAATTTTTCTTTCATCACTCTATACATGTTTTATATTCCTAGATAATCAATCCAACTCGATTGTTGTTCGAATTAATGATGTTGTTACCGAAAGGCTAGTTGAACCACAATATGATCCCAAAACTACGGTATAGTTCCTCTATATTGACTGCATCCTTCAATGGTCTCCCCGAAATGAATTTTTAACTCAAAATAGTACATTCAGGTTAAAATTATCAAGATTTTTTTATTGTGTTAAACAAAAGAAGGAATGAAATATAATATAAAGAATGATTCAAAATTATTTTGGTCTAAAAAATCTGGTTTCATTTATTTTATAACTACCATTATCATCGATTTTTTTTTTCATATTTAACCATATTGAATTGGGGAATCTTGCTTAATTAAACTTCCATAGAATTCCCTTCACATTTTTTGTCCATCAAGTCGATGTAAAATATATAATGATACTCATTCCAACTTCTTTAAATTAAATTCAAATCCATTTATTTGAAAATTTAATTTTTGGTCTTTTGTTCCATAAATACATAACATTTTCCATAAAATAGATAATAAACACTTTTATTCAAATAATGGAATATAATATATTGATCCAAATCTTATGTCAGGTAGTTTTTTTTATGAACCTATAATTTTTATGAACCAAAAACAACAAAACATGTCTTCTACCGACATAATTTTAATGTTAAATAATATATATATTGGTAAAAATGAACAACTCCAACAAATATTATTTTCTATTTGTATTAATTATAAATGGAAAATTTTGTTTATTAAAAAAGGTATATATATTCATATTTATCACTCAATACCAAAAAATAATTTACCTATAATAAAATATATTTCTCTATCATACTAATACTAACATTTTTTTACTAGAACATTCATTTGTAATCAATCATAACTATTACCAAAAAAACATTTTCCATCAATAGTTTTTTATATCTATACAATCAACAACAGTAAATATTTTATCAATAACTAATTAGGTAAGGATGAATTATATATATATATCTTAATTTTACACGAAATTCATTTTACATTTTCTTATTTAAAATATGCCATTAATTTATTTTAATTCTCAATTTTCTCTAAATATCAAAATTTTATATTTTAAATGTATTCTATTGAAAAAAATTTATATTTTTTTATAAAAAAAATTATTTCGATCAATTTGATTTTTGATATAATAATATTTATTTTTATATACTCTCTCTATACATGAATATTTATTTTATTATTTTAATTTAATTAATATAAGATAATATAATTAAAATAAATGTAACAAATTAATTATTAAATTTTTATATGGGTATTTTATCTCTCAAATTGATAAATCCCTAGATCGGTAATGGGTGTGCCCTGACCACCCATCATCTCCATGGGGATGGTTGCATGGGGAGGGCTTGATCAATCTCCTCTCCTGATGGATCATCCTGAAATTATATATCCGTAGATCCTCTTGAAATTGAAGATTTCCGAAATGTTCGATGGGTATTTGATGGAAATCTACAGGTCATTCTCAGTGAATTTTAGAACATCATTTTCTTCCCACTTGTGGTATTTCTGTTCAAATTTGTTGGAGTATTTGTTTGGATTTAGTGACATCGTTGTTGGTTTCATGTTCTTATTGATGTTGTTGTGGTGGATGATTCTAAGAGTGGTGATTCCTAGTGACATGAAATGGGATCCCTCTATTTCTCAATAGTGGTTTTGGTACCTAACAATAATGGATATTATTTAACAGAATTGATTGGTGGTATAGATCTTTCAAGTAATATATGGTGATCATCAATTTTTTTCTCTTTAGAGATATTTCAACTCATCCTAAATTTTCACTCATGATACTGGTGGTTCTTATTTTTTTATGTTTAGTGTGTCAAATTAGAGTTCGTAGCTATCTGATTGTATTGAGTTAGTTGGTTGGAACTCTTTTATTTTCTCCTTTTATCGGAACGTATTCACTGGATATAATTGGTATCTTATCATAGAGGCTAGATGAACTATAATTTTGTAACTATTTTTCATTGACTAGTGATACGGAAAACATAAAATGATTCTACAATAGTTGATAGATTTGGATGTTGGGGATCAGGTGGACTGAAACGTGCACTTCTGTTTGGTGCTGAACATGGGGGAGCAGTGATGTATTGGTTGATTTTAGATTTTATGAGGAACTATCAATTCCTTAGTGAGTCATCGTATATGCACTATCCTTAATATCATTAATACATATTAAGATAGTTTTCTATTATATTCCCATTCATGTATGGCTATGTAAATGTTTATAGAAGCTATTTATAAGTAGATTTGATGAATTCAATTCAGTTTTTATCACTATTTTTTGTTATTATTTAGTGAAATTATATTTTCTATAAAATCATTGGTTGAATAGGGTTATTTAATTATTATAAATTTTTAATCAAAATTAGGTTTCAAGCCTTCATATTGATTTCTACCACAATAGTAATGATCAATATTTAAACATAACATACATTGATAACATATATTTGGATTCTAATAATTACATATAAATTATACAATATATAAATTATCAATTATTTATATAAGAAAGTTTACATCTCAATTATAAGACATTTGATCTATGCATATTATTTTTTAACAACATAAGAATCACATCAATTCTCTATAGTTCAATAGCATTAAATTATTATTTTTAAAAATCGTACTAATTTTTATTTATTCATATTGATAGATATATTATATTTTCTATATCCCTCAATTCAATATTGAAAACTAACTGGATTATATATTTATTATGACCAATCTTACTATATGGTTTTGATGAATAAGATATCATTCCTGAAATGAAGAAAGGGATCATACCAAAAGATGTTACAGTTTATATTATATTAAAAGTGTATGGATTATAAACTAAAATGTAAGTGGATGCCAATAATAAAAATAATAAAAATATTAGATGCTGATTATGTTACAATTAATGATCATACACATGATTTCATTGATGACCATCGATGTGTCTCGACATGAACTCTTCTGTTGTTCTGAGTAAGACTTTTCATCCATAGGTTTTTGCCTCATGTCTAGTTCGTGTTAGTGTATTTGGGGATTTGTATTTTGTAACACGGTTATTTTTATAAATGACACACCAGGTTTTACACTCTAGAATACAATATTTCTTTAGGGTTAAAAAAATTAAGGGATTAGTGGGAACCCACATAAAAATACCAACCTCGATAAAAATTTAAGATACTCATGAAATAATTAGAGCATTTAAAAAATTAAAATGTTTCAACACCCAATTCAATATCCATTTAATAGTACATTCCCATTAACCAAGATTATCATTTATGAGGTATTTCTGGAAATATTTTCTTTTATACTATGTCTTAATAAACTCTTCCATGCCAATATTTACATTATTAAATCATCAGGCCTAAATCTAGTGTTGTTTGTTGACCGATTATATTTATTATTCATTTGTATAAGCTTCTATCACTCTTTCATAAATATTGTCAAAATCATCCAGTAAATAATTAATTAGAAAATCATTTAGTTAATCACTAATGGTCAAAGCCTCTATTACTTCCTTGTTTTATTAGTAAATCAATATTATTTCATGGCTTTCTTTAATCATCTCGCGGATGTTTCAACTCAATTCACTCAAATATTTCATCTTCTTGTCTTGTCATTAATTATTCATCATCCCATATGTATCCTCATTGGAGTGCATTACGAGGTCAACATCCCATGTTAACTAGTATACTATGGCCCCTCGTTCAATGGAGACTAGAATGGACTTCGCATGACTCTCCCTCCTGCCTTGTTTTACTGCATCTACTATGACTCCCTCCACCCTCACGAGTTCGACATCAATTGCTGGATGATAACATTCATGTATTTCCTTTATAATACCATTCCCATTAAAATGGTAGGTATCATGATCCTTCGTACATTGGTCCCCCCTCATCAACCTAGTGAGCATTAGATTTGGATGCTTAGAATGGTCGTTTTTCTGGTTATATTACATTTATTAATCAGATAACACCCAAGATCAAATCCTCTAATTTCATATTTTTCTCACCTACTAGATAGATCTTTGCATCGAGGTCTCCCAATTAAATATCATAAAATACATCTATAGACTTATATAAACCTTTTGATTCCTTAGATTCATTATAATGCTCTATAAGAAACTAATATACTCTTTCACCCTAAAACTCTTGGCCAGTGTAATTCATCCTTTACCATTTTCTCTTAGGTGATACCCAACCCTCAAAATCTTATATAAACATGAATGATTTACAAAATATTTCAAATATATTATTCATACATGCCTCTAATTTATTATCCTACAAGCGAATCATCGCACTGGAGGATGTTGTTACCCACACTACAACAGTACCATCTGTAATAGTAGATCAAAATTTAAATTTATTTCCTAGAGTGGGTACTTTAATAGACACATTAAAAGTAAAAAATGAAATGAAATGAAACATACCATCCATAGGAAACCCCTACATTCCTTCATTTTATGAATCTAGGCACAAGATATTATTCAATGGGAATGATTTCCCCATAGATTTATTACCTCTACCAAACATGAACTCTAAATATTTATTTGGTATTTTGGAATGGTGTTATATGTTTCAAATTGGATGAAAGTGAAAATAAGTCAACATTCATATATAGATTCAAGTTCCATTTTATCCGGGTGGATTTCAAAATAGGGCACTAAAATAAATAAGTATTTTCTATGTATATATAACATAGAACATACACACCTTGAAATAAAAGACTCATTTATGTGTTTATTTTGTTCATTTTTAATTATATTAATTATTTTCAATATTTAATTTGTAATAAAATAATTATATAATATAGTCCATCGTATTAATGAATACTTCAAGAAGATATTCACCATAACGGTTGACAATCTTGGTTATATCATGACCCCTTATTTTTTTAAATGTAAAATTTATCATCACAATTTGAAATGTAAATCTTGTGGGGAAGGTAACATACATACATTCCTTCTTAATATATTATTTTTTAAAATTGTTTCCTTCATAATTTTTCACTAATCATTAATATATCTATTTTTATTTTGGCTATGAAACAATTTCCTTGTTGATTTTTAAATGTGCATGGTGAATTGATAGAGAAAATATTCTTGATGTATTCATATAGGGGATCATTATATTATTATTACACAACATCCCTACATCAGTATACATGATTTAATTGTTATTGGTATCACTAATGTTAATTTTCTTTATTTTATGTCACATTATCTTTTACAATATAGAATTTTTTTGAGATGGTATGGTTTTTTGAGGCCCATAGTTGAGCATTTACATTATTATAAGGATTTTTCTAAACTTTTGATTCATTAGTTAAGGATATGAAATGAAAATTTTTAGTCATTTATATAATTACTGAAGGTGAAAATTATAATTTTTTACCAGATAGTATTGGGGATGGTATTTTAATTTTTTATAAATAATTCCTATATTAGAGTAATTTGGAATAAATATCAAGGAAATGCCATCTAGGATGAGTAAAATGTATCACAATGGAAATATTATTTTATTATTCCATTTATTTATGTTTTTCCCAATTCATATAGATATTTTTTATGATTTTTGGATATGATTTTTTGTTGTATGTGATTTAAATATTTAAGATGACAGGTGTATAATTCTAGCAACACAAGGTATACCACTGCTATTGGAGCTGGCCCGAATTGTTTCTTGCATTTACTAGAGTTGGCTCACTTTTTGGTATTTTCATTAGTTTTGTGTTTTGGAGATGTTGAATTTCATGGATGTGGTATACAAGATACATTAGGTTTCTCGCTCATGCTGGAGATGACTCATTGGCATAGATGGGTCATTAATGGTCATTGGTCACTGGAGCATGCTCTCTAGAATGGATGGGATACAGCTAGAGCTGACTCACTGGCATGGATGGGTCACTGGTGGTCATTGGTTCTATAGCCGGCTTAATAGGCCTGTTGGATTTGGGATTGATCGGAATCACCAGCATATATTGGTTGGTGCAGGACCTGACTCACTGGAATGGACGGGTCAATGCCCGCTAGTGCTACTAGAGCGGGATCATAGGAATGGATGGGATACAACAAGGTCAACATGGCATGGATGGAGCTCTGGTGCTACTAACTTATCACCAGTGTAGGATCTAGATCACTGGTAAGTATGGGTTGTTGGTGCATAGGCATTGTTGGGCCAGGGTGTGGTTGGTATTGTGTGGGAGGGGTTTCATAGATCATGTTGTGTCAAATTTATTTGTTAATAATATTAATATTTTTTCATTTTTGAAAAACATGTTAAAAATATTTGGTTTAATAATTAATGAAAATTTATTATATTTGATATATTAATAAATTTAATTTGAAATTGGACAAGTAATATAGATTTATAATATTTATTCTATTGTAATTTATAAACATATATTATAAGGTGGTAATATTTATACTAACTGAAGAAAAAAATCATATGAACATTTTGCAAAACATTAACCAACATATATATTATCTGTTTATGTTATTTTAATTTTAATAGAACAATTTTATTAGTGGAAGAAAATTTTAATGAAATTTTTTTACCGATAGTTTAGTGAAAATGACATATGTGTTGGTAGGTCGTTTTACCAATTGAAAATGTAAATTTACCCATATATTTTCCCCAATTGGAAAGTGAAATATTTTGTATTGATAAGTTATGAAATGATCTCTGTTTATGAGAACATGACTAGAACTGATCATGATAAATAAAAAATAAATCATTTATCCTTGTCCTGAGTCAGGATATAAAAGAATATTTTTTGAAGAATTCAAACACATTATCTCTTGGAATGATTTTAAAATTTCTTCAATTCATTGTAAATGGACCCCCTTCCATAAAAAATATATCATCGGGGAGGAAAGACATGAAAAAAAACCAAAA
Source organism: Viscum album (assembly GCA_963277665.1). NCBI lineage: Eukaryota > Viridiplantae > Streptophyta > Magnoliopsida > Santalales > Viscaceae > Viscum > Viscum album. The sequence goes on along the minus strand of OY728146.1, from coordinate 1,554,978,022 downwards.
CTCATTTTTATCTTTATAGTCCATTGAAACAATGAATATCAGGATCATTCTTCAGTGGTTTCCATGAAATAACAATTGTTATCTTTTTAGGATCCATATATACACCTTTTTCAAAGATGATGTATCCATGAAAACAAACATCCTGTTACAAAAAATCACATTTAGATCGATTTTGATAAAAGAGATGTTGCAGTAGGATGTTTACAGATATAGTGAAGTGTTAATCTTATTCTACTAGAATCCTCAAATACACAATGATGTAATAAATGAAAAAAAGGAATCAATATATAATTAAAATATTTTATTAATAAATTCTATACAGATTTATGACTCATTCATGAGTCGAAAAGGGATAACAACATATTCATAATGACCATTATGTATCTGGTAATCTATTTTCTTATTATCATCTAGATGAACTCCCATTTATTAATACATTGTATATAAGTCAATTTTAGTCAATAAATTATCTCTACTCAATTTATCTGATAGGTTGTCAAATCATGGAAGATAATATTGGTTCTGTATTGTAACTTTTTGAATCTTATGATTATCCGCCCAAAGACTAATATTTCCATCTGACTTCTTCACAAAACGGATTACAACTACCCCTGGTTATTTGACAAGTCAAATAAACACTTGTACCTTAAACATTTCAGGATTTTTTTCAATTCCTTCTAAATTTTTTGTCTCGTTCTATAAGACATATGTAAAATCTAATAGTTCCCTGATATTTGATCAGTCATAAATTCCCCTTCACTTTTGGGTGGAAACCCAGAGCACTTTTTTATGGAAATAATTAAGAAACATTTCCATTGTGGTTGGAAAAACAAAATTTATTATCTCATACACTAATTCCAAATAATATCATACCAACTAATAAGATATTGTTTTAACCACTAATACCAAAGTCCCTTCTCTAGTTTCATATTCATGCAATTATACCTTAAATATATTCTTAACAACATCAGATGATGTAAAAAATAACCTGAGCTCTATGAAAATCAATATGGTATTTAAATTTATTCCACAAATCCTTCCCCAATTTCATGTCATAGATTTCCATATTAATGATATCGAATTACCACACCGATTCTAACCCATTGATTGTAATTGTACATGTTTCAAACATACATGTTTGATTCTCTTATTGGGAAATAATTGTTTTTAATTTCAAAAAATTAGGCAACAACTCAACATGAAAACTCATAAGACAACTAAAATTAGAAGAAATGAAATAGTTTAATAAAACTATAATAAAATAAGATATCATAATGTCAAAATTCACAAGAATCATACATCATACAATCAAATTTCCAAATTGATCATCTTTAATCACATACTCAGCACCATATAATTTCTCAGTCGTTGTCCCTTTCAATATATTTACTTATCAATATTACCTTTATTAAAGAGTTTTGGTCTTCCTATAATCACCCTGACTTGATATTGGTTTTGATAGTGGGGGTTATTCTAACAAGATTGACCCATTGAAGCAAAAGATGTACGATAAACAGGTGATGCATTTTCAACACTATACCTATTATTAGTATGATCATAACACTATAGATATCCCATTTGGTTACAATAATGACATGCTCTAGGTGTTTCCCAACAATCCCACATGATATTACCATGTGATCAAAAATAAAATCATGAATGCATACTCTTGGGTCTTGGATAAAAATTGTCCAACCCTATGGTTTGGTTCGCTGATGCTCCACTACTTTTCAAGTAGGTTTCCCTGTGTCAATTATTACCAATATTTGAGATCCCACCTAAAAAAATGGTGATAACCACACTTATTTCATATAGATCTACATAAATATACCTTTGTTACCCAAATGATTGATTTTTCATCATTTTTTCATCCATATTTTAAAGGGTAGAAATAATCAATTAAATGTCTTCTAAATAACCCAACCTAGAATTGTTTTGTTCATGAATCATTATTTATCAATTGTATTTACTCTTCCTCTATCATAAAAATAATGAGATGTTATTTTTACCAACTATTGATTATCTTATAGATCATGTAAAATCACACATTCTTTGGAATCCTCTAATTCATTTCTATTATCTTCTGCGTTGTCCATTTATATTTACACAATTAATCATCACTCGGTCAACACTAATAGTAAAATGGAGACATGGAACATTTTAAATCACAATATGCATCATTATTTACCAGTTTCAATTTCAAAATCCAACAATTATTTCAATGTAAAACATTTTCCATTAATTTTAAAATACCAAATGAAAAATGAAATATTAGTTGTAATTCTCAATACTACTTCATGATAAGATGGACTCATCATAAAACCCCACAATTATTTGGTGAAAACATATCTAGAAGACTCTTAAAAATGATTGTTCCAAAAAATCACAAGTAACATGACATTACCCAAAAAATGATAGGTATGTCATTTTACACAACAAATTTCATGATCCAATTATATTACCTCTTTGATAACATCTTAAGGAGGCACGTAGACACACCGACACTATTACTATTTCTGTAATGACACTGAACTCTCTAGTCCATTCCTTTGTGAAAGTGTGGTGATAGAGGTGTTCTGGGAAGTTAAGGTGACTTGAGGGTGTGTTTGGGTGGAATTTTAAGGAAATTTGAAGGGTAGTGGCTTTCGCACGGGAGGCGCACAGTTTTTCAAACCATACGGCCAAACCGTGCGAGGTTGGTGTTGGAGTTAGTAGCCTTCGCACGGGAGGCGCATGGTTTTCCAAAACCGTGTGGACAAACCATGCGACGTTTGTTGTCGAGGCAGAAGCTAACGCACGGTTTGCACACGGTTTGTTAAAAAATGCAGACTAACCCTGCATGCACTTAAAGTTAGATCCTAAAATTTAGGATCATGACCGTTTAGCCTCTATCTTGATCATTTAAGCCTTTAATCATCCATAACTTGGGATTACCTTTCCTGAGAGATAGGGGAACCTCTCCCAAGCATTTTGGAGGTGATCTGGAGGCTTCTTTTCACAAATCGAAGCCAGTTAGTTGAGGTATGTGGTCGTTCTTGTTGTTTTCTTAGATCTACCTAGATCTACTCCTCATCTTCTCTTGGTGTCTTAGATCTACGCCCATTAAGGGTAGATCTAGGTGTGTGGACGTCAAATACGATTAGAACTAGTCTTGGTTGTGTTAGGAGAGAAGACCTAAGGAGGATTCGTGGGGAATCGACCCGGTTTCTTGGGCGTTCATCGACCGTTGTGGTTTTCCTCGAAAACCTTTGAGGTAGGGGATTCATGGCTTCTCTAAATTTTTATGCGCAATCATAGAGTTTGCGTGATTTATCCCTTTGGATCATAATGAAATTGACCTAATTAAATACTTGAACCGGATTAAAATAATTGGTTTGATTGCATGTTGTTTCTTTGTATCATGATAACAGTTTGACTAATGTTTTGCTCGATAGAGTGATATCTATGCTTTCTTTGATTAGTTGTTCGTTCTTGATGGAAATTGATAAAGAACGTAAAGCCTGAATTAATTTATAATTAATTGTCTAATGATAATGAGGAATGTAAATGAATCTGGTTTTTTCCGTTGTTTTAGTTTTTCTAATTTCATGTTAATCAAATTTGCATACAAATCTTGTTAAATATTTTTTGATAGCTTACTGATTAGGTTTCCCAAAATTGGAACCTATGAATTGAATCTGTTAATTCAATAGGGATTAAAGAACTGGTTGGATGATAAAAGATAACACCTGGTGGAGTTCTTAGTTACCCTCTTGTTCGTAAGGCCGAGTTTCATGTGCTTTAGAGCCATGAGTGCTCATTATGTATGCAGGCCTGATGCCTTGTTAAAGGGCCAAGAGCCCAATTTGATGTGATGTTTTTTTCCTGCTACTTGTGTTGTGTTGTGACCCTAGAAGGTTGTTGTGATATCTTGTGTTGTGTCGTTGGAGGGGTGTTTTATTAGCTTGTGTTGTGCTCTGACCCTGTATGGGTGTTGTGATATCTTGTGTTGTGACCCTAGAGGGGTGTTGTGATTTCTTATGCTGTGATGTGACCCTGGGAGGGTGTTGTGATATGTGGAGGCATGAAGGCCTTGTGGTTGTGGCTGAGGATGATGCCTAATGTGGTGAGGTGCGTCGGGTTACGCATGTGGGTGCCCGGGAGGATACCAAGGATGATGGTATGGGATGGATTTGATGGCTGGATGATTGGTGGTTTTATATGAATTTTTATCTGCATTACTTTTCCCCACTGCTCAAGAAAGTTGTTCTAGCTTACCCTTCTTCCATAGGAGGTGAAGAACCACGAGGTATGCCACATGATTTCTGTGTCTAGCTTCTCAAAGGAGAATGGGTCTATGCTCTTGCTATAGGTGGAAAAGACTCGACAGGTAGTATATCTACTCACCGTGTGGATCCTCTTGTGTTTAGTAGCATAGGATGCTTTTCTATAATTACTGGTAATATGGGAATGTAATTCTGTAATGAAAGATTTATTAAACGGTGATAATCCATGGGGATGGAGATGCTGGAATTTAATGGTGATGTTGTAACTTTTAAACGAACAATTGATTTTGAATGTGATGCCAATGAAGTTTAATGTGGTTTGGTTCATGGTAAATTAATGTGAAAAGAATTAATTAACGTAAAGATGAATTGATGAAAAGGGTGTAAAGTGGCCTAATGAAGTTCTTTAATTGGTTGTGTTCATATAGGATACCTAGTCATAGAAATAGAAGCTCAGAGTTTGAGAGACGTTAGCTGCAGTTGAGACTAAGACTAGGTTCTGCACTTAGTTTTGTTTTGTGTTATATATATTCTTTACTTTTTGTGTTTCTATATGCTACTCCACCATGTTAGTAAGTCCAACTAACACCCAGGGGATTCTAAGCCCTAGGGGGTGTTTTCCCCATCATTCTGATGGGAGGTTGAACGGATGACTACCCCCTTTAGCCCCGATCTCTTCTCTTGGAAGATACTAGTTCCATTGGCATAGTGGTTAGTTTTTTCCATATATGTATGTAAAGGGATGTAATGTCTTGTGGTTATTTCCACACATATATTCTAGATATAATATCCTATGGACTACTATAGGTGTAACGTGTATAGGCTGTGATGGCTTGAGGATCCTTACTCGGCGTATGGGATGTAATGGCTTGAGGTATAATACCAGACATATGATACACTTTATCCAGGCTGTGGTGGCTCCCGAAAACTACCTAGTTACTATTGGTTGTGAGGATGGTGTGGTGCTTAGACCAGGTGTCTGTGGGCAAGCCTTGTGGTGCACGAGGTGCAGATTATAGAGCTTAGCCCATGTGTATACGGGCAAGCCTTTGGAGAGAGATGCACTGAACGTATGTCATTGGGGAAAAGTGGAAATCCAGTGGGGGAAGTAGTAGCGGGTTACCCTTCATATTATTTCGTATATGATATATTCTTTTATGCGTTACTTGGTTAGAGTATCCATGGGGAGGTTTGGAATATAGTATACCTGTTTAGGTGATGTGTGGGTTTCAATTGTTGATCACTATGCTTTATCAAGCATTCTTTACTATTGCATGATAGGAATCTGAGAGGATCCTAAGGTGTATACTGTTATAATCACCCTACCTTTATATAAAATATTTTTTCAGGTCACATGTAGAAGGTTGGAGATCAAGCTGCTTGCTACTAGATTGTGATTGACGGAGCTGTTCGGGCTTTTAGTCGTTGTCGTTTTACTTTCTTTTCGGTACTTGTAGTTTTCCCTTTCAGTTGTAGTAATTTTGCATGGAATTCCATATATGTACTTGGGTTTCATTTATATTTCATTTTTTAGTTGGATTTGGTTGGTGTCTATCTCATAGCACTCTTCTGCATGTGTTATATTAGAGGGTAATGCCTCCCATTTGTTTGTTTATTATACCCTCAGAGCAAGTCGCCAACCTGGGTCCTACTGAAGGAGGGACTTGGGGGTCATTATCTCCCTTTTCACATTGCAAGCCTAGGAGTGGTACATATTGTGGGGAGGGGGTCGTGATAGAGTGGTATCAGAGCAGGTTAAGGGATAGGATGGAGTCTGGAGTTAGGAACATGTGAGTTTGCATGGGTTGGTAGGGAAACAATGTCATTCATGTTAAGAAAGCTAGGTAAACAATGGAGACCAGCTCAGACATAGGAGTTTAGGGCCCCTAATGATCTGATGCACAGACCTTTACGTTTACAATGGCTACTAAACAGGGTGATTCTGGTTGCATGGTAGAGACCTAGGAAAGGATAATGCATGATTCTTCTTTGCGCCTGTGTCTGAATGGGTAGAACTTGGGATAGGTTAAAATTAAATAAATAAAAGAATACAATTAATTAATAAATGTTGAGTCCTCCATATTCCAATATTAAGAGCTCTAAGTGCTTGTTATTTTGTAGGTATGGCTCTAGTTCGACGTCCTCATCAGGTTTGTGCAGAAGATGTAATGCAGGTTGTTCCAGTAGGTCATCGCAGGGTTGAGGTTGACGATGAAGACACATGGAGGAAGACACTCAGAGTGTTTCAGCGCCAGAGTCTACAGAAGTATGAGGGAACCGTTTCAGATGCATTCATGGAATACTGGTTGGAGGAGGTTGAGATAGGATTCAATTCCATCCGTGCTCGGAAGGAGTACTGGGTGTCCTTAGCTGTGACGATGGTGCATGAAGTAGCAAGGTAGTGGTTGTTCGTATTCCTCGAGCATCGTGAGGACTCAACGATCACATGGGAGGATTTCCGATACATGTTCAGAGTTGAGTTCCTTTCCTTCACTACAGAGGTTTCTAGTCGCCAGGAGCTTCTTACCCTTCGACAGGGGAGCTCCAGTGTTCGAGAGTTTGGAATTCGTTTCAGGAACCTTTTACGATATGCTTCAGACCTATTACCAGATGAAGAGGCCCGGGCGAGGCATTTGGAGGAGGCTTTGCATCCACAGATCCAGCGTCAGGTCACCCCATTTATGCTGAAGACATATCTTGAGGTGCTGGCGCGGGCAGAGGTTGTCGAGACGACATTGTCCAGGACCGGATCATTGCATGAGGGGAATCAGCATGATTCCTCATGAAACAGATATGTGGTCCGGGGTTCCCGGTTTTCAGGACAGAAGAGTTTCCGTTCAGCCGGGGGTAGGTCCCAGCCCTTCACGTCTCGTTTCTCCAGAGGTAGAAATTCTCAGGCCTATGTCAAGGGATCAGGAGCTTGTTTTTCTTATGGTGGTCATGGCCATCAGCATCGGGAGTGCCCGAACATTCAAATCAGCCATCGTGCACCGGGAACTCCACTCCAGGTTCCTCCGTTGTGGCAGTTCCAGCCGAGGCAGTAGTAGCAGGTTACACTAGCCTTCGATCAGCAGAGGGTATATGGGGAAGGCAGAGGACAGCCCCATGATGCTCCCCGTCCTCAGAGAGCAGAGCGTGGCTGTGGTGGTGGTCGTCATCAGGGTAAGAGAGGTCGTGGAGGAGGAAGTGGTCATCTTTATGCTCAAACATTTCCATATCCACGCGAGCTAGATGTCGTTTGAGGTACCCTTTTCCTGTTTTATACCATGGGGTATTCATTGTTTGATTTAGGAGCGACACACTCCTTCCTATCACCTACCCTTGTCCATGCTTTGGGACTTTAGGTAGAGAGGCTTCCAGTGCCCTTGGCATTGACAATGCCAGTTGTTGGTCGAGCTGACTTGTTTGATGTATGTAGAGATTGTGACCTAGTGTTGGGGAAACACCACTCTTGGAGAGATTTCTTATGTTTACGAATAGAACCATATGATGTAATCCTCAGCATGGATTGGTTGTATTCGGTGAAGGCTCTCGTGGATTGCTACAGGAAGAAGTTCATTTTCATTGATGCGGATGGAGGAAAAGTGGTGTTTGTTGGTGGTCGAGATCCTTGGATGGGTTATAGGCGGGTTCCATCCTTATCCTCCATGGAGGCTAAGATGATACTGAGTTCTTCAGAGGTTCAGTAGTTAGAGTTTCCTAGGGTCGTAGAGGAGTTCCCTGATGTCATTCTAGAAGAGGTTGTATCATTACCCCCTCGATGAGAGATCGAGTTTGGGATCGAGCTATAGCCAAGAGCGTCTCCTATATCTATGTCTCTGTATAGGATGGTACCTTCTTAGTTATGAAAGATACATAGACATCTTGATGGTTTGTTGTAGTGCGGGTTTTTTTGATTGAGTGTGTCACCATGGGGTGCACCAATTCTGTTTGTGAAGAAGGCCGACGGTAGTTTGCGGTTGTGTGTTTATTATCATCGCTTAAACAAAGTGACAATAAAGAATCGCTATCCTCTTATGTGGTTCGATGACTTATTCGATCAACTGAAGGGCGCAAGTTGGTTCTCAATGATCTACTTGTGGTCAGGATATCATCAGCTGCGTGTGAAGGATGAGGATATCCTGAAGACTGGTTTCTGATGACGTCATGGGCATTATGATATCGTCGTAATGCCATTTGGTGTGACGAATGCTCTAGCTGTGTTCATGGGTTTGATGAATGCTGTGTTCTATGAGATCCTGGACAAGTTCGTGGTAGTCTTCATCGACGACATCCTTGTGTACTCCACATATGAGGAAGAGAATTCAGAGCATCTGCGAGCCGTTTTGGGTGTTCTTCGTCGACATCATCTATTTGGGATGTTGTCGAAGTGTGAGTTTTGGACTCGAGATGTCCGTTTCTTGGGGAATGTTGTCTCCCAACAGGGGGTAGCTGTGGATCCATCAAAGATTGAAGTAGTTGTGTCTTGGGCAGCTCCCAAGAAAGTGTTATAGGAGTGAAGTTTCCTTGGTCTCGTAGGCTACTACAGGAGGTTCATGGCCAATTTCTCGTGGGTTGCGACTCCTTTGACATATTTGACCAAGAAGGATCATCCATTCATATGGACTGATCAGTGTCATGCAGCTTTCGAATATCAAAAGGAGACGTTAGAAAGTACTCCAGTCCTCTGTCTTCCAACTGAAGGAGTTCAGTTTGATGTCCTCTGTGATGCTTCATGTCTGGGGTTATGTTGTGTTCTTATGCAGTAGTATTCAGTTATTTCTTATAGGTCTCGGCAGTTTCATCCCCATGAACGCAACTATGCAACCCATGATCTTGAGTTGGTAGCCATGGTGTTTTCTCTGAAGTTGTGGAGACATTACATCATTGATGAACGGTTTGTGGTTTTCATTGATCATAAGAGTTTGAGGTATGTTTTCTCCCAGCGTGACTTGAACTTACAACAACATCAGTGGATGGAGTTTTCATCGGAATATGACTTCGAAATATCATATACACCTAGAAAAGGGAATGTTGTAGCTGATGCGCTGAGACGAAAGTCATGTAGTGATGCTGTGTGTGAATCCAGTGATTCGTGGAGATTAAAGGAAGAACTGTCAGCATTACATCCGGATATGAGAGAAGTTGGGGGTAGAGGATGTCTTTTCAGAAGAAGGTGCAGTCATCCATGATGCAGAAAGTAGAAGAGTCCCAGTTGGGGGATCTTGAGGTGGAGTTCTGGAGAGACTGAGTTGTTTGTGGTGAGGCCCGTGATGGTTGGTCTGAGGATGAACAACACAGTGTGTTGTATCATGGAAGGATTTTTGTTCCCTTGGCGATGTGAGAGATGGTTCTCAGAGAGTTCCATAGTTCACCCTTAGCAGTACATCCTGGCGTGACAAAGATGTACTGATCCATGATGAGTCAGTTTTGGTGTCCTGGGCTGAAGCGTGTGGTTGCGGAGTTTGTGTCTCATTGTTTAGTCTTCCAGAAGGTGAAGGCCAAACACTGTGTTCCTGGTGGTCTTCTCCATCCATTAGAGATTCCTCAGTGGAAGTGGGATGATATATCAATGGACTTTGTTACAGTTTTACATCGAGCTCTGGGAGGACATGATGCTATTTGGTTGGTATTCGATCGTTTAACAAAATTGGCCAACTTTATTGTAATCAAAGAGTCGTTCTTAGTGGAAGTTTTGTCGAGACAGTATCTGGAGGAAGTGTTGAGACTTCATGGAGTCCCTGGGTTGATTATTTCTGATCGAGATCCTCATTTTACCTCTAGGGTGTGGAGAGGTCTCCAACAAGCTTTCGGTTCTCAGTTATGCCTTAGCACTGCTTTTCATCCTCAAACGGATGGTCAGACGGGGCAAACCATCCAGACTCTTGAAGACATGTTGTTCTCTTGTGTTCTTGATTTTGGAGGTTCATGAATGAAACACTTACCCTTGGTGGAGTTTTCCTATAATAATAGTCTCCACTCCGCCATTGGTAGGACACCTTTTGAAGCCTTTTATGGTCAGCCTTTCCATTCTATGTTGTGCTAGACTGGGGTCGTAGAGTCAGCAGTTCTCGTACCAGAACTAGTGTATAATACAATAGAGATGGTTCAGGTGATTCCTGAGAGTATGAAGGTAGCGCAAGATCGTCAGAAATCATATGCTGATCAAAGGAGGAGACCCTTGGAGTTTAATGTTGGGGATCATGGGTTATTTAAGGTGACTCCTTGTCGTGGGAAGTGAAGGTTTGGTCATGGGAGTAAGCTTTCTCCCCGTTTTTGAGCCTTTCTAGGTGTTCGCTCATGATGGAGTTGTGGCGTATCGAGTAGCACTTCCCCTTCAGATGATTCAGATAAATGATGTTTTCCATCTATCACATCTATGTCGTTATCTTCATGACGACTCCCACATCATCGATTGGGGAGAGATCGATGTTGATGATGATTCCACCTTTGAGGAGTGACCTATGGAGATTCAATACCGCATGGAGAAGGTGTTGCGTGGGCGTTCCATCGCCTTAGTTCGTGTTTTGTGGCGACACGGTGGAAAGGAGGAGAGTACTTGGGATCGTGAGTCACATATACGTTCATAGTACCCATAGTTTTTTGATGTTTAACTCTTTCCATGTATCGTTGTAACTGATGTGGTTATGAAACTTTCATTTTTATGAGATGAATCCCTTTGTTATTTTGGTGGATTTCTCTCTTTTGAGAGGTATCTTAGTGGGTGGTTTTTCAGACCCTGTCTCATTTGTCTTTAGGTGGGTTTTGGATTTTGGAGGACAAGAATGTTATGAGAGGTATCTCATGTAATGGCACGGACCTCTCTGGTCCATTACTTTGTGAAAGTGTGTTGGTAGAGGTGTTCTGGGAAGTCAAGGTGACTTGAGGGTGTTATTGGGTGGACTTTTAAGGAAATATGAAGGGTAGTGGCCTTCGCACGGGAGGCGCACAGTTTGTCCAACCCTGCGGCCAAACCGTGAGAGGTTGGTGTTGGAGGTAGTAGCTTTTGTAGGGGAGGCGCACGGTTTGCCTAAACAGTGTGGCCAAACCATGCGACGTTTTTTGTCGAGGCAGAAGCTAACGCACGATTGGAGTACGGTGTTTTAAATCGTGCGGACTAACCCTGCGGGCACTTAAAGTTATATCCTAAAATTTATGATCTTGACCGTTTGGCCTCTATCTTTCTCTTGTATGTCTTTAATTGGCCATAACTCGGGATTACCTTTCTTGGGAGTTAGGGGAACCTCTCCCAAGCATTTTGGAGGTGATCCAGAGGCTTCTCTTCGCAAATCAAGCTGGTTTGACGAGGTATGTGGTCGTTCATGTTGTTTTCTTAGATCGACCTAGATCTACTCTTCCTCTTATATTGGTGTCATAGATCTACACCCATTAAGGGTAGATCAAGGTGTGTGGTTTTCATATATGATGAGCTCTGGTCTTGGTTGTGTTAGGAGAGAATACCTAAGGAGGATTTGTGGATAATCGACCAGGTTTCTTGGGCGTTCATCGACCGTTGTGGTTTTCCTTGAAAACCTTTGAAGTAGGGGATTCATGGATTCACTAATTGTTTATGCGCAATCATGGAGTTAGCTTGATTTATCCCTTTGGATCACAATGAAATTGACCTAATTAAATACTTGAACCGGATTAAAAGAATTGTTTTGATTGCATGTTGTTGCTTTGTACCGTGATAACGGTTTGACTAATGTTTTGCTAGGTAGAGTGATATCTATGCTTTCTTTGATTAGTTGTTCGTTCTTAATGGAAATTGATAAAGAACCTAAAGCTGGAATTAATTTATAATTAATTGGCTAAGGATAATGAGGTATGTAAATGAATCCGGTTGTTTTCGTTGTTGTAGTTTTTCTAATTTTATGTTAATCAAATTGGCATGCTATGCATGTTAAATCATTTGTGATAGCTTACTGATTAGGTTTCCTGGAATTGGAACCTACGAATTGAATATGTAAATTCAAGAGGGATTAAATAACTGGTTGGATGATAAAAGATAATGCATTGTATGGTTCTTAGTTACACTCTTGTTCATAATGTCGAGTGCCTTGTACTTTAGAGCCATGAGTGCTCATTATGTATGCAGGATGGATGCCATGTTAAAGGACCAAGAACCCAATTTGATGTGATGTTTGGTTTCCTTCTACTTGTGTTGTGTTGTGACTGTGGAGGGGTGTAGTGATATCTTGTTTTGTGTCCCTGGAGGTGTGTTGTGATATCTTGTGTTGTGCTCTGACCCTGGATGGGTGTCATGATATCTTGTGTTGTGACCCTGGAGGGGTGTTGTGATATCTTGAGCTGTGATGTAACCCTGGGAGGGTGTCATGGTATGTGTAGGCATGGAGGCCTTGTAGTTGTGGCAGCGGATGATGCCTAAAGTGGTGAGGTGCATCAGGTTATGCATTTGGGTGTCGGGGAGGATACAAGGGATGACTGTATGGGATGGATGTGATGGCTGGATGTTTGGTCATTTTGTTTGAATGTTTATCTGCTTTAATTTTCCGCACTGCTCAAGGCAGCTGGTCTTTCTTACCCTTCTTCTGAAGGAGGTGAAGACGCACGTGGTATGCCGCGTGCTTTCTATGTTTAGATTCTCAAAGGAGAATGTGTCTACACTCTTACTATAGGCGGCAAAGACTCGACGAGTACTATATCTACTCACTGTGTTGAGCCCCCTGTGTTTTGTAGCATATGATGCTTTTATATAATGTTTGGGAATATGGGAATGTAATTCTATAATTAACGATTGATTTAATGGTGATAATCCATGGGGATTGAGATGCTGGAATTTAATGGTGATGTTGTAACTTTTAAAGGAATATTTGATTTTGAATGTGATTCCAATGAAGTTTAATGTGGTTTTGTTCATGGTTAGTTAATGTGAAAAGAATTCATTGATATAAATAGGAATTGATGAAAAACAAATAAAGTGACCTAATGAAGTTCTTTAATTGGTTTTGTGCTTATAGGATACCTAGTCTTAGAAATAGTAGCCCGGAGTCAGAGAGACATTAGCTGCAGTTGAGAATAATACTAGGTTATTAACATAGTGTGGTTGTAAGTTATATATATTCTGTACTTTTTGTGTTTCTATATGCTATTCCACCCTGTCAGTAAGGGAAATTGACACCCTGGTGATTCTGAGCCCTGGGGGGTGTTTTCCCCAACATTATGATGAGAGGTTGAATGGATGACTACCCCCTTTAGCCCCGCTCTATTTTCTTGGTAGATACCAGTGCCATTGGAACAACTTTTAGTTTTCCACATATATGTGTGTAGAGGGTTGTAATGGCTTGTGGTTATTTACACATATATATTCTGGATATAGTATCCTATGGACTAATATAGGTGTAATGTGTATAGGTTGTGATGGCTTGAGGATCCTTACTCGGTGTATGGGCTGTAATGGCTTGAGGTATAATACCCAACATATGATACATGTTATACAGGCTGTGGTGGCTCTCAGATACTACCTGGTTACTATTGGTTGTGAGGATTTTTTGGTGATGATCCCAGGCATCTGCGGGCCAGCCTTTTGTTGCACATGGTTCAAATTGTAGAGCTTAGCCCAGGTGTATACGGGCAAGCCTTTGGAGAGAGATGCACAGGACGTATGTCATTGGGGGAAAAGAGGCAATCCATTGTGGAAGTAGTAGCGGGGTACCCTTGATATTCTTTCATGTATGATATATTCTTGTATGCGTTATTTGGTGACAGTATCCATGGTGAAGTTGGGAATATAGTATACCTATTTCGGTGATGTGTTGGTTTCACTTGTTGTTCACTGTGCTTTAGCATGCCTTCTTTACTTTTACATGAGATGTATCGGGGATGATCCCACTGATTATATTGTTATACTCACCCTACATATATATAACCTGTTTTTCAGGTCACTTGGAGTAGGTTGGAGATCATGCTGGTTACTACTAGCTTGGGGTTGGAGGAGCTGTTCGGGCTTGTAGTCGCTGTCGTTTTACATTCTTTTGGGTACTTGTAGTTTTCCCTTTCAGTTTTAGTACTTTTTCATGGAATTCCATATATGTACTTGGTTTTCTTCTATATTTCAGTTTTGAGTTGGATTTGGTTGGTGTCTATCTTATCTCTCTCCTACACATGTGTTCTCTTAGTGGGTAATGCCTCCCATTTGTGTGTTTATTATACCCTTGGTGCTAGTCGCAAACCCGGGGCCTACTAGATGCTGGACTCATGAGTTATTATCTCCCTTTTCACATTACTGGCCTTGGAGGGGTACACTTTGTGGGGAAGGGGTCGTGATAATTTCAACTAAATGAAGATGATGCCATTTCCAACTCACTTATTTCAAAAAACCTACATTATTGTTAATATACCATATTGCATAATTTTATTTGGATGTGATTGTGTTATTTTAAAAATTTGGTGACATCCACTAGACACAATATTTTTGTAATAGATTATAATGGGTTGAAATATTATTTGGGAATAACATTCCCTATAAGGTAAAATAACATATCCATAATAGAAAATAAACATACAAGAAAACTATACATTTCATGAACGGGATCATGTAATATAAAATAAAAATGAAACAAAAACTATTTTCAGAATGAAAATAGAATCCTGAAAAATAACTAATTGTTACATAGTAATAAAAATCCCATAAAAAATAATATGCCCCATAAATCTAGCATCAATATCCAATCCACATTCCCTTCCAACAGGTGTCATTATGCATCACTATATAAGAATGATACCTTCCAATTTACTCTGCACTAAGATATTACATCTACATAAACATAAATGTTCCCAATCATGTGGTGTGTATAAACCGATTTGGATTTTCTTAAGGACATCCTAACATAGGATAGTCAAATAGAAACCAGTTGTTACATTTACATAAAAGAATTTATTGAAAATTTATTTATTTGTTTATATCAAAACATAATGAAAATATGGAAAAAATTAATAACCCTTTAGATCATTTATCATAGTTTAGAAATCCCATTATCATGTTTTCACACACACAGAGAGAGAACGGGACACATTCATTTCATGTGTTCAATACTCAGGATAAATATCTCATAGATCCACCATGTCATCAAATCATGACCATTATCTTAGTTCCCCAATGTAACACACCCCTTCCATAAGGTCACATCCACAAATGAACTCACATCAACCATGTATGAAAATACCTGCAAAAAACTTCACATATATCTAATTGTTTCCTGAAATGTTTCATCAAAATAATTTTTGTAATCAAAACCATACAATAATTTTAAAACAAACATTTTTAATTTATAAAAAAAGTAAGTGTTCCTAAAATCATAAAATTTTCAAGAACATCATCTTCCATAATCAAAAGGAATTTCCATCAAATATCACAAAATAAATTCGTAAAAAATCAAATGAAAATCGTTTATTAAAAATTAACTCTTCATGTTCTTGAATGTGGAATGAGAGGGGACCCACTTACCTCTCAATGGATTGAGAAAACAAATAACAACATTATGATTTTCTAGATCAATGTTTACAACACATTCCCTTCAATATATTAAATCAATATCACCAAGATTTCATTTATAGAACATATATCTCTGCATAAGATGACTACATCAATGGTTTCTAGAGAATGGATAAGGGTAGATATAATAATAAAATGATTGAAAAATAACTTATTGGTAAATCTATATCTAAAATATTCTTTTATTTGATAAATGATGCATCTGAATCAAAATGAATTTCCAATGAAGCCTTTAGAGAAAAGGTAATTCAAGACCCTGATAGTTTGGGGGGTTAATGAGGGTTCTTGGACTTCATTAAGATTAAAATATATATATATATATATTGGTTCATTAATATCATTTCACATAAATATGTAACAAATTTTTTCACAGCATGAACCAATCATGCACATGGAACAAGACAAATCATGTAGACGAATATTTTGCATAGCATGGTTTTTCAAATTGTGAACTATCCTTGTGGTGGTACAATTTGAATCCCATTACTCACCCGATAATCTTATAATGTTTGAAAAAATGTTTCAGATCCATGATTTTCCCTCTATTTTCCATTACACCATTTCCCTTGGTCACTTTCATAGTTTTGATAAACCAAGCACCCATTGTGTACCTTCCTAGTGGACCCCAAAATATCAGGGTTAATATCCTTGGGTGGTGCATGATTTTAAATAAAATAAGGGAAATTTTCCGAAAATTTAGAGAACTAAAATCCTTCATCAATATTGAAGTCAATCTAGAAGAATTTTAAAAAATTGCATATATAACTCAGCACTACCTTAAGGCCTGTGTAGAAACATAAATTTACATAAATGTATGAAAATAAAATGACCAGTGGGTTTCATCCATGTTTTCCATACATAATAATTAATAACCCATCTATTTCAATATAGATTCATTTTTTTTTTAAAAAAACCTCTTTTGTATTTAAATTAATAAAATAAAATTTATAAGTTTTAACATCACAGTTTTTGAGAAACGTTACATTTATTTTAGAAGGACCATAATATTTTATGAAAATTTTACTGAATCCCCATTTTAAAGAAAATAAATAAAATCCTCCAAAAACTATAGAATGAAAGAAACAATATTTAAATAAAATCATTGTTAACTTTTTTTCAAAAGATTTCATAACATTACATTGTAACATTATTACTAATATAGAACTATTGTTATGAAATACAATAACAAGTTATATTATTGATTAATAATGGATAAAATAGAAAAAATATAAAATAGTTTCAATAGAGAATATAAATTTACCCAATGTTGATTGAAATACAAATATCATAATATAGTATACAAATTAATAGAAATATCACATTATAAAAAAGAAATAATTTTTTGTAGGTAATATCATGGTTGTGGCCCTACAAAAAATAAGTATAGGGACACAAAGTGAAAATAAAATTACTAGGTAATGAAGAACAAACAAATTCTGAATGGAGAAATAGTAAATTTACTAGGACAATGTTGTTACAACATATATGTAATAACCCGTGATTTTATAAGATATATTATTTTTAATTTCTTTCATATATTTTGTTGTACGAAACACCAAGATTTTCTTCTGCTATACACAACACCGTATTAGCTTGCAGTATACACAACACTATTCTTAGATTGTGTTACACACAATTTCAAGTTCGTTTGATAACAGTCATTCTACGCAACATTGAGTATATATATATATATATATTTATATATTCAATGTATAAATGAAAAAATGGTTGGATTATGTTATAACAAAACAACAAAGTAGTCTTGCACTATACGCAACCCTGACTTGCCTTACATTACACGCAATCATGACCTTCTTCGATAGTGTGTGTTGTACGCAATACCGAGTTTTACTAAACAACGATATGTTATTATAATATTATTATGATCTAGCCGTTATGAATAGTATTAACTATATTTTGAATTTTATAACATTATTATTCATCTTACACATTTTCTAGAACATGGTATAAGAACAAAATAAATATTTCGGGTAAAATAATTATTTTTCAAAAAAATGACGTTTTCCACCTTTTGATGGCGCACGCACTTTAAATCTTGTTTCTGACATGTTTATAAGTTTAATTTTACAAAGTAAAATTATTATTTTGAATCATGATATAAAATTTTACCTTGGATACATTTTTCATATTATTCTGATAACTTTAATATTTCAATGAATAGTAAAAACACGGTATATTTTAATTAAAAACAACTTTTTTCATCGTAATAACTTATGTGGTTATATTATAATATTGAATGGTTTTAAAGTATAAATAGAATATATTTTTAACATTAAATATAATTTATGTCATTATCATTGATTTTACGTTGAATTCGTAGGTTAAATCAATTCAATCTTTTTCAATGTTTTAAAGAAAAACCCGTTTTCTTTCAACAACGGGATTAATTTTAATTTAATTTCTGCAACTTTGGAGTATTGAATTTGGAACAATGGATTCCATATGTGGAATCAGTGGGTTGAAATTATGTTAATAAGCTACTTTTTATTTTTGGAAATTATGAATAGTAACTACGGTAAATTTTATTTACCATAGTTAAAGGTAATTCTGGTAAATAAGGGTAAATATAATATTATAAAATTACCCTAACACATTCCAAAATTCTATTGGATGGCTAAAAATCTACCCATATCACATAAGGGTCGGATTAGAATCATTTATTGGACTTTTTCCATGAAAATAACTTAATTATTATTAAAACCAAATAAAGTGACAACATGTCACTCTCTTAAATCTTAGAAGTATAATAATTATAATTTAGTGATAAACATCATAAAACATCGAACATAAATAGTCTCTAGAAATATAGTAAAATTATCTGCATCATGATAATTTATTTAGAAATTTTAGGGATTAAATAATTGTCATTAATGGTGATACATTAATGATGCAGAAATTATTTATTAAGTGAAAAATCAGTAATATAGTTTTTATTGAAATAATAATACCCATTAAAAGGCCCACAAACCAGACCAACCCTTATTGGTAGTGTATATATATACCATAATAATCCATTTACTTAATATATAACTGTTCAGAGTCTTATAAAAGAGATTAGGACACTTATATTATTTTATTTTAAATGATGCCAAAGTTGTCAGCTTCATAATTTAATAAATATAACAATTTAAATATTGTGATTTTTAGATTATAAATTCGAGTAAAAGTATTATTGGGAAATTTAATGGATTTATATTCATCATAAGAGTTTATTTTTAATTTTTATGCAACACATAAGTATATTAAATAATTATACAAAATGGTTGTAGTAATTATTTTATTAAGAGATAAACCAAATAAATGGTTTTAAAAATATATAAATAAAAATTATATGAACTATTTAATGTGCTGCACTACTTTTATAGATAAATATAGCCTATTATGAATCTATTAAAGCTTTTAGTTAGAACATATATTTTTTTATATATTTTATTTAAATTCATATAAAGGAATAGTGTCAAAATTGACACTATAGTTATTTTATAAAAATAACATATTATAAAATTGTTTAAAAATAAAAAAAAATATAAAAAATATAAATTTAAATTCATAAGGTCTGAAATGTTATAAAGTATCCAATTATGGAAAATTCACATCAGATAAGTAATTTTTTGTTATAATTTAATATTTTGAATGTTATTACCACAAAAAAAAGTAAATTGATTAAGTAAGGATAAATCAAGTTGATAATGTTTAAAATAATTTCCTAAAATGTCTAAATTTTATGGGTTGATTAGATTACAACCCTATATCATCTTATATTCAAATATGAGTCATTTTTTGAGGTTTTTACGTGGGGTTAGATTTATTATAAATTAATATTTTTAAGAATTCCAATGGTGCCCCTCTCCTCCCTTATAAAAGGGCACCTCCTCCCTCTCTTCCTCACACCACTTTGAGCCTTCAATCTCGGCAAAAACGTGACCAATTCTCTTCTCCATTTCAATAGAAACATCCTAGAGGTTCTGTTATTCTTCAAAGACCAATTTTAGTGCCCTAAGAGGAGGTCTCAAAGAGGCGCTTCAAAGAAGAGGTAATGTCCATTACCGATTCTTTCAACTTTATTTCCTCTTCCACTTCTTCTTTTTTAGTTGTTTAATTATGAGGTAATAACATAAGTATCAATAATATAATTATATGTTATTATAAGTATGAAACAACAATATTTCACCATCTATACATCCAACGGAAAATGAAATCACTGCGCGTGTGTACGTATGGAATACTGTCTCCACGCCGTGGTGTAATCTATTTTCTACCACCACCTTACTTGGATGGGTATAAGGGTGAATGTAATGAATATATATGATTATTATAAAGTGATATTGATTCTGTAATATTATACATACACTTTAATACAATTCAACGATCTTGGGAATGATATCATCGCTCGTGCGTACGTACGGACTACCGTCTCCACGACACGATGAGATTCACTCTCCATTTTAACCATTCATTAAATGATTATAAAGTATATATAATGAATAATAATGAAATATATGGCATAATAAGGATACTGGATATATATATATATATATATATGTATGTATGTCATTTACTTAATTCCATTCAATTCAAAAGAGAAACGAAAATAACGTTCATGCGTACATACGGCCTACCGTCTCCATGAACGGTGTATTTCATTTATTTTATCGATCTATAATATATATGTATATGATGAATATATATTATATATAAATCATGTTTTACATTCTGAAATTATGTAATTTATGATATAAGTAATAATATCAAGAAGGACAAGTCGAAACACATACGATAAATAAAATGATTTTACCCAAAACACTGCTTTAACATGGAATTGACAAAGGAATGGGTAATATGAAGTCATAAGTGAAATATATATGATATAATAACAATGAATATTATTATTTAATAATTCAATGACATTATTTAAATAATTATACAGGAGGTTCGGATATGTATAAATCATATCAGACCTAAGGTAAGGGAAAATTTTGCAAATCTCATTTTTATCTGAGATTGCTTATTTGTAGGTATTTACCGGGGTGTATTTTTCATCCACATACATGTTTACTCAATATGTAATATTGTTTCCATCCACATAAAATTTTTTAAATCCAATTTCACCCTTTAGTGAGTTTTTAGTAAAATATATAAAAGGAATCTTTTGTCATTTTTTGTACGAGGTACTTTTTGAATTTTCCGACTAAAGTACGGAAAGAATGTTTTTTTACTTATACAGAATGAATGGATTATTGAAACATTTTTTACAAGAAGCTTAATTTAATAGTTTCCAAGTTTATTTTTAATCAACTTCTTTTACTTTAAAATTGTATGACATGTTAAGAAAGGAAAATGTATTTGAATTAGAAAGGATATTTTCCTCAAGAATGGAGTTCAAGTGTTTTATCAAAATTATTTCCCATCTAAGAAAATATAGGGTTATGTTTCTATCCCTATTATTAAATTGATTTGATTATGTTGTGATGGAATTATTTTTATTTCTTTATCTTATATGAATTGTTTTATGATGCCATGTTGTTTAAGAATCCTATTTTATTACATGGGTTATGCAATGATGTATGATTTATGATTTTGTGGCACATATATGAATGGTATCATTATGAGATGGGTGGGACCTATATCTACCTCCAATGCATTGGGTAATGATTTATATCTCATGAGATAGACATGGCTGGAATTGTAATTTAATCTGTTTCAGTGTTATATGACTAAAACGAGGAGTGAACTCGATTCAGAAAGGGACTTTGTCCACTAAGATGGTCTTGGCAGGAATGCCTTGGCTACTATGGAAATCATTACATGTGCTTAATGGATGCCACAATTACATGTTTTATTCCCATGCTATTTTATCATGGTTTATGTTCCATTATGATCTATGCCTTATTTACTTCCATGTTTTATGTCGTTGCTCAAGATTTTGATGTTTAAACATTATGTTCATGTTTTAAAGTTCAAATGTATATGGTATGTTTTATTTTATCTTTGCTTACCCAAACTAAGAATTTTAGCTCACCCTTTTTATGTTTTATTTTCCCCTAGGATGAAAAGAAAGGTTTTAGGTAAGGAAACACAATGTGGAAAATATTTATGGGAGATGTTGAAGATCTTTCATCACGATTAGAAGATTACGTTCCATGTTTCCAAAGACACTAAACTATTACGGTCTTTGTGTGTCTGTTTTTGTTATGTATTAAGTATTCCGCAAAAGTAATGTAATCTCCATGTACGTCAAGGTTAGGGTCTCCACAGTTGGTATTAGAGGAAAGGTTTAGTAAACCTTTTGAAACTAGGATGCGATAACTTTATTGAGATCCCAAGAGATATTTTTAAGGTATTTCTAGAGATGTCCGTAAAGATAAGTATACATATAGGATATAGTCCTAGAATTATGCAAACTATCTTAGAATTAAACCTAAGATGTTAGATGTCTAAGGTACTCCCCCTTGATTATGTTATTTTCCTTGTATGAATTTTGCCTCTCACATAATTCTTTTTGTGTTCTAGTCAATGGAGGGAACCCGAAGGAATTCGGTTAACATTGAGTCCAATAAACAAATTGGTGACTATGAGCAAAAAAATTGCATAATGCCTAGAGAGAAAGATATTTTCATTATGCAGAATCAGTCATCGCGATATATGATTAACAAGGTGAAATTTAGTTGTATGCCTAATTCATCAAATTAGAGGAAGATAGACTTTTATGAATGGTCTCATGTTGAGGAGAATAAAGAAAGGAAGATTGAGATTTCTAAATAAGGGAAGAAAAACCTTGGGTAATACCTCAAATGGAGGGAAATATGTTATCTGTGTGGAGAAAAGGGTCATAGAGTGACAGACTGTTATGGAGTTCAATGTCTTATTTGTGGAGAACATGGGCATTACCCAACTCAATGCCCTGACCTAAAAAGTTACATATAAATCAAGGAAGGAATTATTCCAGGAAAATCATTGAAGAGGGAGGATTAATGTTTTTATGTATTTTTATTCAAGATTAATGTTGTTGAGGTACTTTTATGGTGTATTCGAATATTTTTGTATTAGTCTATTGTGGTTTTCAATAATTTTATGGTACCGGTATCCATGAAAAGTGATTCAAATATTTTTGAAAGAAGATTATATGTGCATAATGAATGGATAAGGAGAAAATTAAAATTTTGACAGTATTCATGAGCTCATGATTGATATAAGGACTAAGTGATATCATGATTTGAGTATATAGAATTTTGAGGATTTTGGTATGTGGACAGAGTTAACTTTTGACAGCACTCATGTTTTCACTGAGATTCAATGGGTATTCATTTTTCAAGAGATTACATGATTATTGTATTCACATGACTAGAATGTTACCAACAAGATATATGAGGGATAAATTAAGGTATTCACGTGCTTGTTATATGAACATTTTAGTAATCGTTCTCTTTATAAAATGAGTTTGAAAAAAAATTATTTTGGTTAAGCCTATTGATTGGAATGGATTATGTTGGACATAAGTTAGTATTGTTTAAGGATATAATTTTTTTCGATATTATTGATGGGATGTTATAGTAATGTAGTTTTAGAAAAAGGACAACCTACTGGACTGGCGACAACCCATCACGTTGGACAAGGCTGTGGGAATCGAACTCACAACCAAAGTGTGACTGGCCTTTATCGCCTTCCACTGGACTACATACAGTCCCTGTTTAGTAGAAACTAGTTTTATTATATTAATTAGTACAATATATGAAGTATAAGTCCATTTTAGGAACCATATATGATTAATCTCACTATAGATAGACTTATGTATATTTAATAAATTTTTCTAACCTTTTGTTTGAGACAGATGGAATGACCCGTCATTCTATCACATGATCTGCTAAAACCTCACGAATAACAAATTCAACTTCATTTCTTTAAGAGATGAAGTGGAAATTGTTCAAGGCACGAACAACAATGAAATTGTACCAATATAAAGTAGGTAATTATTCTAATTCAAATTCTTCAACATTAGGGAAATGATCATGAAAAACAAAATTGTTGTCCTAGTACCCTTATATCCTATGAATCAGATGGTAACCTAGATCATCACAAATCTATGGCTTTGTGATTGTTGGATTTTTCATATCCATGTTCTCTACCACCCTCTATCAGAACATGATGGTTATATTTCTCTTCCATATCTATATTTTCACCTATGTTCTTCTATGTGGAAACCCAGTGATTAGTTTATCTGGGTAACCATTAAATTTCATACTTTAGTTTTTAAAGATAAGTTTTGGTATTCCTTTTTACGATGTGGGTTTCAATTAAAGAAACTTTCAAGTATAAAACCATTTATGACACCGACGAATTTCGAGGGAAAAATTCATTTTAAGGGGGGTAGAATGTAATAACCCGAGATTTTATAAGATATATTATTTTTAATTTCTTTCATATCTCCTGTTGTAAGATACACCAAGATTATCTTGCGCAATACACAACACCGTATTAGCTTGCAGTATACACAACACTGTTCTTTGATTGTGTTACACACAATTTCAAGTTCATATGATAATAGTCATTCTACGAAACATTGAGTATATATATATATATATATTCAATGTATAAATGAAAAAATGGTTGGATTCTATTATAACAAAACAACAAAGGAGTCTTTCACTATACGCAACCCTGACTTGGCTTGCATTACACGCAATCACGACCTTCTTCGATAGAGTGTGTTGTACGCAATACCGGGTTTTACTAAACAACGATATGTTATTATAATATTATTATGAACTAGCCGTTATGAATAGTATTAACTATATTTTGAATTGTATAACATTATTATTCATCTTACACAATTTGTAGAACATGGTATAAGAACAAAATAATTTTTTCGGGTAAAATAATAATTCTTCAAAAAAATGATGTTTTGACGCCTTTTGATGGCGAACCCACTTTAAATCTAGTTTTTGAAATGTTTATAAGTTTTATTTTAAAAAAAAATTATTCTTTGGAATGAGGATAGAAAATTTTACCTTGGATAAATTTTTCATATTATTCTGATAACTTTCATATTTTAATGAATAGTAAAAACACGCTATATTTTAATAAAAAACTTTTTTCATCGTAATATATTATGTGGTTATATTATAATATTGAATGGTTTTAAAGTATAAATAGAATATATTTTTACCATTTAATATAATGTATGTCATTATCATTTATTTTACCTTGAATTCGTAGTTTAAATCAATTCAATCTTTTAGAATATTTTAAATAAAAACCCATTTTATTTCAACAACGGGATTAATTTTAATTTAATTTCATCAACTTTTTTGTACTGAATTTGTAAAAATGGATTCCATATTTGGAATCAGTGGGTCCAAATTATGTTAATAAGCTACTTTTTATTTTTGGGAATTATGAATAGTAACCACGGTAAATTTTATTTACCATAGTTAAAGGTAAATCGGGTAATTAAGGGTAAATATAATATTATAAAATTACCCTAACACATGCCAAAATTCTATTGGATGGATAACAGTCGACCCATGTCACATAAGGGTTGGATTAAAATCATTTAATGAACTTTTTTCCATGAAAATAACTTAATTATTATTAAAACCAATGAAAGTGACAACGTGTCACTCTCTTAAATCTTATAAGTATAATAATTTTAATTTAGTGATAAACATCATAAAACTTTAAACATGAATAGTATCAAGAAATCTAATAAAATTTTCTAAATCATGATAATTTATTTATAGTTTTTAGGGATTATATAATTGTCATTAATTGTGATACATTAATGATGCAGAAATTAGTTATTAAGTTAAAAATCAGTAATATAGTTTTTATTGAAATAATAATACCCATTAAAAGGCCCACAAACCAGACAAAAACTTATTGGTAGTGTATATATAAACCATAATCATCCAATGACTTAATATATAACCGTTTGGAGTCTTATAAAAGTGATTAGAACAGTTATATTATTTTATTTTAAATGATGCCAATGTTGTCACCATCATAATTTAATAAATATAACAACTTACATATTGTTATTTTAAGATGATAAATTCTAGTAAAAGTATTATTGTGAAAGGTAATAGAATTATCTTAATAATATGAGTTTATTTTTAATTTTTATACAACAAATAATTATATTATATAATTATACAAAAATGTTGTAGTAATTATTTTATTAAGAGATAAACCAAATAAATGGTTTTAAAAATAATAAAATAAATATTATATGAACTATTTAACGTGCTAAACTACTTTTATAGATACATATTTCCTATTATGAATCTATTAAATCTTTTAGTTCGAACATGTATTCTATATATATTTTATTTAAATTCATATAAAAGAATAGTGTCAAAATTGACACTATTGTTATATTTTAAAAATAAGATATTATAAAATTGTTTAAAAATCAAACAAATATTTAAAAATTATAAATTTAAATTTATATGGTAAAAAATTTTATAAAGTATCCAATTATGGACAATTCACAAAAAATAAGTAATTTTTTGTTATAAATTAAAATTTTTAATGTTATTACCACAAATAAAATTAAATTGATTAAGTAAAGATAAATCAAGTTGATAATGTTTAAAATAATTTCCTGAAATGACTAAATTTTATTGGATGATGAGATTAAAACCCTATATCATCTTATATTCGAATATGAGTCATTTTGGAGTTTTTTAAGTGGGGTTAGATTTATTATAAATTAATATTTTTTAGAATTCCAAAGGTGCCCTTCTCCTCCCTTATAAAAAGGAACCTCCTCCCTCTCTTCCTCACACCACATTGAGCCTTCAAGCTCGGCCAAAACCTGCCTAATTATCCGCTCCACTTCCCTAGAAACATCCTAGAGGTCCTGGTCTTTTTCGAAGACCAATTTTAGTGCCCTAAGAGGAGGTCTCAAAGAGGCGCTTCAAAGAAGAGGTAATGTCCATTACCGATTCATTTAACTTTATTTCTTCTTCCACTTATTCTTTTTTAGTTGTTTTATTATGAGGTAATAACATCAGTATCAATAATATACTGATATGTTATTATAAGTATGAAAAAACCATATTTCACCATCTATCCATCCAACGGAAAATGAAATCACCGCGCGTGCGTACTTACAGAATACCGTCTCCACGCTGTGGTGTAATCTATTTTACACCACCACCTTACTTGGATAGGTATAAGGGTGAAAGTAATGAATATATATGATTATTTAAAGTTATATTGATTCTGTAATATTATACATACACTTTAATATAATTCCATAATCTTTGGAATGATAACATCGCTCGTGCGTACGTACGGACTACCGTCTCCACGACGCGATGAGATTCACTCTCCATGTTAACCATTCATTAATGATTATAAAGTATATATAATGAATAATAATGAAATATATGACATAATAATGATACTGGATTTATGTATATATATATGTATGTAAGTCATTTACTTAATTCCATTCAATTCAAAAGGGAAAGAAAAACAGCGTTCATGCGTACGTACGGCCTACTGTCTCCATGAATGGTGTATTTCATTCCTTTTATAGATCTATAATATATATGTATATGATGAATATATATTATATATAAATCATGTTTTACATTATGGAATTATTTAAATCAGGATATATGTAATAATATCAAGAACGACAATTCAAAACACATACGATAAATAAAATGATTTTACACAAAACGCTTCTTTCACATGGAATTTACAAAAGAACGGGTAATATGAAGCCATAAGTGAAACATATAGGATATCATAACAATGAATATCATTCTTTAATAATTCAATGACATTATTTAAATCATTATACAGGATGTTTGGATACGTACGAAGCATATTGGACCTAAGGTAAGGGAAAATCTCACAATCTCAATTTTTATCCGAGATTGTTTATACATTGGTATTTAATAGGGTGTATTTTATTATCCACATCCATGTTTCCTCAATAGGTAATATTGTTTCCATCCACCTACAACTTTTTAAATACAATTTTACCCTTCGGTGAGTTTTTAGTAAAAGATATAAAAGGAATCTTTTTTAGTTTTTCATACGAGGTACTTTTTGACTTTTCCAACACAAGTACGGAATGAATGTTTTTTTAAATTATACTGCATGAATGTATTTTTAAAACATCATTTCCAAGAAGATTACATTACATGTTTTCATGTTTATTTTTAATCAACTTATTTTAGTTTAAAATTGTATGACATGTTAAGAAAGGAAAATGTTTTTGAACTAGAAAGGATATTTTTTCTCAAGACTGGAGTTCAAGTGTTTTATCAAAATTATTTAGCATATAAGATAATATAGGGTTCTGTTTCTATCCATATTATTACATTGATTTGATTATGTTGTGATGGAATTATTTTTATTCCTTTATCTTATATTAATTGTTTTATGATGTCATGTTGTTCAAGAATCCCATTTTTATTACATGGGTTATGCAATGATGTATGATTTATGATTTTGTGGCACACATATGAATGGTATCATTATGAGATGGGTGGGGCCTATATCTCCCTCCAATGCATTGGGTAAATATTTATATCTCATTTGATAGACATGGATGGAATGGTAAGATAATCTGGTTTAGTGTTACATGACTGGAACGAGGAGTGAACTCGATTCAGAAAGAAACTTTGTCCACTAAGATGGTCTTGGTAGCAATGCCTTGGCTACTATGGAAATAATTACATGTGATTAATGGATGAAACAATAACATGTTTCATTCCCATGCTAGTTTATCATGGATTATGTTCCATTATGATCTATGCCTTATTTACTTCCATGTTTTATGTCGTTGCTCAAGATTTTGATGTTTAAACATTATGTTCATGTTTTTAAGTGGAAATGTATATGGTATGTTTTATTTTATCCATGCTTACCATTACTGAGCATTTGATCTCACCCTGTTTATGTTTTATTTTCCCCCAGGATCAAAAGAAATATTTTAGGTAAGGAAACAAAAAGTGGATGATCTTTATGGGAGATGTTGAAGTTCTTTCACCACGCTTAGAAGATTATGTTCCATGTTTCCAAAGACACTAAAATATTATGGTCCTTGTGTGTCTATTTTTGTTATGTATTAAGTATTCCACAAGAGTAATGTAATGTCCATATACATCATGCTTAGGGTATCTAAAATATATTACATATCATTTATAGAGGCTCACTAAACTAATGGAAATGACCTCTTTCATTCTAGGTTTTTGGAACAAAGATCCATTTATCCCATCAATAACCAAGTGGAGTTGAGTAAATAAAATAAAATGGAAATCACGTGAAATGAAAAAAAAATATGAACTCCCGTATTCACCTCCTTTTCTAGAAAACCATATCCTAATTTTCTAATCAGGCCTTAATAATTTATTTAATGAACCAAATTAAGAATTTAATTTTTAATCATAGAGTAGATTCAAAACATTGGAATGTTTGTTTTAATTAAAATAAAAATTATATCAATCATAATCATAATAAATAAATGAATAATAAAATACAAAAATTATGTAAAAAGAAGGTTATATAAATTAGTTTAAAAATAAATCTCATAAACACATTAGTAGTATCTAATGTATCACATATTTCATATAAAAAATATTTAATTATCCAAAATGTATATTCATAGGAAGAAATAATTATCAAATTATTTTTAATTAAAGATACCTATCATTTTCTATTAAATAAAAATTGAAATTTCCAATTATGAATAAATTGAACACTAGATTGAAGTGAGTCTTTTAAAATAGATTGAAATGAAAATCAAGATTAAACCCTTCCATATTCCCTTAAATCAGAAGAAAAATAACTTATTCTATATAAATATAATAAAAATAATTATTAAGGGTCATAAATATTAAAATCATATGTGAGAAATTTAAATAAATCACTATTTAATGTTCATAGAGACACTCAAGGATAAAACCTACCTCAAACCAATCATTGGAGGAATGAGTCATTAAAATAAAGTAAGAATAAGGCTAAATGAATAATATTCACACCCTAAAATCAAGAAACATGTATGATTTATAAAAACACTCACCAAGGGTTTTATAGTGTCCAATGATTAACATACATGGATATTAAATAATTTTATATATGTTTTCATCACATTACAAAAGCGCATTCTCAATGACTAAAATACATTAGTGTCATTGGAAACCTTGAATACTATATTATAATGTTTTTGAATGACATTCAATGTGTCCCAGGAAGATATTCTCTTTTAGAACTCATACTTAAAACAATTTCTCATAACATGGGGAAATGAAATATTGGATAGGTTGAACTAAGAATCTCAAAAAGTGTAAATAATGGAGATATATAAGGACATCACAGACATAAGGGTACGAGAACATGAGAAAAAAATATTTTCATACCCAACATATCAAATATCATTATCATAAGTCATGGAATAATGATTAGTAATTCATAATACATGAGTCATATTGAAATCAAAGAGCATGAGTTTTGAGAGCACAAAACTGGAATAAGACAACGATTTGTGGCACAAAAATCATCTTATGACTTTGTTAACATGTATATATTGAAACAGGTTCACTCGTTGTGTTAATAACATGAAATCAGTCCCTCATAAAAACTTTTGTAAATGCATCATGGTCTGAGTATAACATTGTGAACACATAATAATGTTCAGTCATAACATTGTAAACATGTAATAAAGTTCATACACAACATTATGATGATGTAATCAGGATTAGGAATAACATAATGAACATATATTATGGTTCACTAATAAAATTGTGAACATGTAATCATGCCCACACATGAACAAAAATACATGAATCTTGGCCCACAAATAACATCAGGAACATGTAATCAGATTTAATAAAATAATTGTGAACATGTAATATGTTTCCCTTATAACATTATGAACATATACTTAGGATCACAAATATGAGGATATACCTCATCAGTGGAACACACCACCATCCCCAATGGTATCTCAATATTCATAGTGCGGATGATTAGATATTTTCCTATAAATTATCAAGTGCCTAAACTCTTTCCCCTAATTATCTCCTAAGATATAAATTATTACACAATTCATTAGGGGGATATACAAGCCCCACCTATTACATAATTAAATCATACAAATGTGTACCATAAGATCATAAACAATAATTATTCCCTGACCCATAAAAATATTTGGGTTTCATAAAAATATTTTCATAACATATCAAATAAAATGGTTATCATAATCATTCAATTGTATCATAGACTGTTTAAATGATAGATGTTTAATAATCATTTTATAAATGAATTATCTGTGAAAATAAGCATATTTTAATTGAATTTGACCCAACAAAAGGAAAATATTTTCCTAAACAAAAAGAATTATGAAACATGAACAATTTATATAAATAATTATATTGGTTTCCATAGGTCACATATTTCGTAAATCTCAAACTATATAAAAGGATTTCATCTTAGATAGATAATGATTGTGAATGAAAAAATGGGGAATTTCCTAACAAAAATAAAATTTATTTGAATAAAATTTTATGGTATAACACATATTAAATATTATTTGATGGAAAATGAGCTTACAAATAAATTAATTACATTTCTTAAATATTTTTTGAAGACATTGATTTATAAAAAAACACATTTCTGACTGAAGTGAGAAATAATGTCAAATTAACATAAAAACTTATTAATTATCATAAGTACTAGAGAAATTGAAAATAAAAATTATAATAGAATAAATCATGAATAATGATAGGATAATAAAATTATTAATTGTTCTTGAGATATAGATCAAAATATTTAATCAGTGGAAGAATAATCGTAAACATTGAGATAAAATATGAGATTGAAGAACCAAACATCTACCATGTTAGTAACAGAGAGTCATAATTCCCATGAAATAATCACATTGAATGAAGATGAAAATATCATTAAAATAATAAAATTCGTGATATTACATGTCAAAGTGTAGTATATACACCCTATATAAAAATAATAGTGAATAACATTGAACATTTCTTAAATATGCAAATTGAGACACATATTACTTAACAAATTTGGTAACTTTTAACCTATAAACCAAATAAAAGAAAGATAATAATATAGGTTTTTATATACCCATATATATAATTATAATAAAAATATAATATATTAAATTTTAGTATTTACACCACAAAAAAATAAATGAGTGGTAAATAAGGCATAATTCTCCCAGAAATTAATGTGGGGCTAGATATCCCCACATCACATGCGAATAATGTGAATTATGAGATAATATGAATGTAAAATTATTTGAGAAATTTAATATCATGTAATAAATATAATTAATGATATATCATTAATTATTGAAATATATACACAACATAAAAGTTATGGGTGGTGAATATGGAATGTATGACATTAATATAAGAAACTGAGATGAAATTCTCTTACAATAAATCTGGACATTCTTCATAAACATTAAATCCCACTATATAAAAAAATAAGATTATTATAATTATTAAAATTAATCATATTATTATATATCATAAAATATATGATTTTTATGACATTAAATAACTCATTTATTAACAACTCCCTGTTAATGGTTTGTTTCGGATAATAACCACATTTTTTCATACATGTTTTGACTTTTTATTATTTATACGCTTACTTATATTATTGTATAATTATTTAAATAACGTTAAAAAGATATAAATATCATAAATATTATTTATATATGTATTTATAGTTTTCTATAATATATTGACAAAGGGAATGAAATATACCATTCCTAGATATGGTAGTCTGTATGAATTCATGAAGACTGTTTCCATTTTCATAGCATATTAAAAGGAAAAAAATAATCGAAATATGTAAATAAATATATATAATATAAATATATTGGTATAAATATTTCATATATATCATACAATTTATCTAAACCCATCCTTAATACATCAATGGAAAAGTGTGAATGAATCACGCCGCTTTGAGGAGGCAGTAGTCCACACATCCAAAAATGATTTTATCGTATTTATAAAAAAGGAAAGAATGAAGTTATGAATTATATAATAAATAAAAAATCATTTATAAATCATAAAATTTTAATATATCGTATAAAAGATGAAATTTTTTCATTATTACCAACCCTAAAAGGTGGAAATGGAATAAAGTACAACACAAGTTTGCGAGGTTATAGTCCTCTATACATACGAATGATGACTGTGTATCCCATTTGGTGGATGGGTATGTGAGTTTAGCTAATAAAATATTCATTAAAATATCTATGTATGTTGATTATACTATGGTTATTATATAATAATTGAATAAAAAAAATTAATCTGGTGTAGATAGAAATAAAATAAATGTGCTTGTTGAAGGATGTCAACTCTTCTTTGGGTAATTTCTTTTGGTTATCACCAAATGGATTCCATGGTTGAAAAATAAATAAGTTATTCATAACATTGAATTTATTATTTTAATATGTTTATCAACTCATTTTTATATGTTTCAAAAATATTATTGAATATTTAATATGTAAATATTACAAAAAACATTCATCCAAAGTGGTTTAATTATCTTATTGAGATAGAATGGTGCTTGTACAAAACAAAAAAAAAAATCATTGAAAAAAACTACATATTATAAAATAGTTATTAGATTAATTACTAACTAATTTAAATCCATTGGATTAATTTTATATAAATTTATAAACCATAGTTTCATAAATTTTTCTATCTTATTCATAACATATTTTTTAACAGTTAGGTGATAATTATTATAATTTTATAACATTATTGATAATAATATATTTTAGTTCATTAAAAGTTGGTCTTCTGTGTAATACATGTTATTTAAGGGGCTCAGAATTCTATTGATCAAAATCCAAACATATTATTGGTCGTACATACAGGTAATATATGTATTGCGTGTGGTGAAATATAAAGATGATTTATTGTATAAAGCAAGTCAATCATGGTGGTTTCATATAAAAAATCAATATTCTATGTTCCGTGAATTGAAAATTTTCAAAAGTATTAAATTAATTAAAAAAAATTTAACAAAATCTCTAAGAGTTACATTATAAACATGTTAAAATGATTTACCCCAATTAAATTATTTTTGGTCTTCAATGAGTTAATACTTGAATGTTTCTTTCACAGAAACCCACATCAAGAAAATAAATACTAAATGTTTCTTTAAAAAGGAAATGTCGGAACCATAATGGTTACCCAAAGTAACTCATCACTAGGTTTTAACATAGGAAAATACTAGTTTGGAGGGAAATTTTGGAATGGGGTAAAATGATAAATAATTTTATAGAGTGATTAATTTAATTTCTCAACAATAAGAGAAATACCATTAAAGAGTAAAGGCCCTCAAATCCATAAATCTATGATGATATTTTAAGACCATCAGTTTAACATAAATGAATATTTTTTGATAAATATTTTTCAATTCCCCTTTACTATAATTTAATAATTGTTTCACATTCTAAGAACATAATGGAATTTAGTTACATGGGTTTATTCCATTTGGTATTCTCAATCTTAACATTTGGTTGTGTTTTGAAAAAATTCAACTTTCTCACTAACTCTAAATAAAATGTAGAAGCAATTTTTATCCCTAAAGCCCTAATGTATAATAATATCAATAGGTACAATGGTAACCCATTCCTTTTCTTTTATCATTAGATAGAAAAACTAGAATATATTTCCCAATATATAGAAATCCTCATATGGTGAGATAATAATTTAATAACTAAAACGTCAACTAAATTTTAACATAAACAATTTCATAAATGGTTTATCATTAATTTGTTTAAAAGATGAAAAAT
The DNA here is from genome assembly GCA_963277665.1 of Viscum album. Taxonomy (NCBI): domain Eukaryota; kingdom Viridiplantae; phylum Streptophyta; class Magnoliopsida; order Santalales; family Viscaceae; genus Viscum; species Viscum album. Next base: position 1,554,943,434 of record OY728146.1, on the reverse strand, counting down.
AAAACACATTAGGAATAATGTTAATAAATTTCTCAAAATCAGCTTAACACTGATCCCCCATATATCATAATGTATACCATGGTTGTCACATACAAAACATGTGAATAACTTCATCACGTATTGTATTGAAACATTGTAATAACCTGAATTAGGAAAAATCAAAATTTAAAACATGCACAATTTATTTTTTCAAAGACTATTTGATATATTTTATATGTCAAAAGATGTCATACAATCCTTCCATGATACCATAAACAATTGGTCAACAAATCCCTAATCAGTTCTTGGGTAATAATTACTATTATATTTGCATTATCTATATCAATTATCCTTTTATCCTAGATAAACACAATTTTATCAACATCAAGGACAAATTAAGTGTTAAATTCCCTTAAAATATATATTATAATTCAATTAAATCCCATTTCTAGGTCAACAACACCATTATTTATATTTTTTGGAATTCTCAATGGAAAATCTATACTAAATGTTTCATGAAACATAACTCATGAATTCCTATACATAGAAACATCAATTGTCAAGCTTTATTCTTAATCCATTACTTTGGATTTATCATAAAAAACCTTAATATAACATTAATAAAATATGAAATATGAATCATTTGATATGGTTCATCAACCTCAATTTCATTATTACTATTACGTTCAATATAAAAAACACTTTTTGAACAACCCATACACTTCACATGTCATTTAAGGTCTATTTTTCCTCAAAATTATACCCAATAATCATGCCACATTCCTGATTACATTCAAGATATATCCACTTATGGTATCAATTTATATAGTTCAAATATTTCCATATCTAAAACATTCAATATTAACCAAATTCCTTATAGTTCTTCCTATTGAATAAGACTAGAAACCATAGTTTGAGAGACACTTATTGTAGTAAAAAATCATATAGTCCTGAAAAAATACTTCTCATATTCATAAATTATTCCACCTTCATGTGTTTATATGAAAACATAGTAATATCTTAAGATACATCCCTTCATATATCCATATAAATTTTCTTATTGATATAAGTAATGTTTTCCCATTATAGTTTCGAATGATATAATAATCCTTTCTGTTGATACCAACTATAGTGACCCGAGATAAACTGACATGGATATTAAATAATTTTAGATGAATATTAATCAAATTAAAAAATTCAATTTCCAAATACCATAATTACGTTGTTTATTTTGGAAAATGGGAATATATTCTAATATTGGTGAAAGATCTTAAATTTTTTCCACAAAGATCATTCCTTTTTTCCCTCCAACTTAAATGCTTTTTCATAAATGGGGAAATGAAACATAAGAAATGGTGTGCTCAAATTATCAGTTAGGGTAAATAAAGGAGATATTTATATATAACATGAAAAAAATGGTATGAGAATAAGGGAAAAACATTTTATGTCTATACCGTTTATATGAATGATTATAATCATGAGTTACAGAATAAAGATGATAAATTCATCAGACATGAATCATAATGAAATCAAATATCATAAGCCTCGATAGCACAAAATTTTCATAAGACATAGTTTTTTATTATATAGATTACCATATGACATTAGGAACATATATATATATATATGTGTGTGTTTGTGTGTGTGTGTGTATGTTTGTGTGTGTGTAAACAAATTCACACATTATGTTATGGACATAAAACAAAGCCCTTCTAAAATATAAGGACATGTATCCAGTTCCACACATAACACTGTAAACATGGAATAAGGTTCACTCAAAACATGTTGAACTTGTAATCAGGTACACACATAAACATATGAACATGTATCCAGGTCCATCCACAACATTATGAACCTATAATATGATTTGAACCTAACATTTTGACACATTATAAGGTTCACTAATAATAATGTGAACATGTAATGAGGCTCATACATAAACTTATAGACATGCATCCAGGTCCATGGAAAGCATTATGAACATGTAACAAGGTTCACACATAACATTTTTAACTGGTAATATGGTTCACTAAAAACTTTTTTAACACGTAACTAGTTTATTCATAAGAAGTTATAAATTCTTTTTGGGACACACCACCATACATCGTGGCTAGCCATTTTTCAATTTGGATTAGGTAATAGCTTCTTCCCATAGTGGATCAAGGCTGTCAACTAGTTACCATCTTTATCTCATGAGTTATAAATCATAACCCAATGCATTTGAGGGATATATTGGTCCCACCCATCACATAATGAGATCATAAATATGTCTGCCACAAGATCAAAAAAACATCGTATCATGACCCATATAAAGGAATGGGTTTCATAAACATCAAACCATAACCCATCAAATAAAATGGGTATAATAAACATCTCATCATATCATAACCTATGGAAAGGATAAAAGATTCATATTCTTTTCATGACTACATAATCTATGAAATGATATAGGTTTCCAAACCATATATCCCATTGAAGTGAAACAAGTTTCCTAAAAATTATGAAATCATAGATAGAAACCATTTATAAAAATAATGAGAATGGTTTACTTAGCTTATTATTCCAGTAAATCATAAACTATATCAAAATATTTCATCTTATATGGAGAATGATTTGGAATGATAACATGGAGGATTTATTAAGGAAAAAATAATATCTAATTAAATAAATATTAATGAATTAAAAAATTTAAATTCTTTTTATATTAAATTTATCTTAGTATAAAACATAAACCTTATATTTTCAATCATTTTTAAAAACATGGTATTTTAATTAAATACATTTTTGAGCAGATAGAGAAATAAGGTCATGTTTTATTACAACCATTTTTATAATTATTGTAAGTACCAAAGTGTATAAAATTATACTAATACAAGATGCTATCATGAAAAAAATAATAAGAAGAAAACTCATGAGTTTTCTTGAAGAATGGATCATAATATTTCATCAATTGACGCACAATCATAAAAAATCCTAAAAATTACGATTTTGAAGCAATTAACTCATACCTCATCAATAAATTTAAATCAATATACCCATAAAATAATAAAATTTATTCAAGATCAAAATATTAGGAAAATAATGGTATTATGGATATTACATTTGAAATGTATGTATATACACCCAATAGAATAATATGTGTATAACATGGCATGTATATCAAAGAACCCAAATTGAGACAAAACATCCATTACCGATTTTGAAACTTTTGAATCATAAAACCCTTGAAGGATGTATTATATAATAGATATGTAAATAAAAAAATATGAATAATAATAATTTAAAACATTCATGGGTAGTATATTATCTTCACACAAAAATGAGTGGTGAATAATGCATTATTCTTGTAAATTCAAAAGTGAGGCTAGAAATCCTCTAACCACTTGAGTATATTTTGCATGAGGAGATCCATGATATAATAACATCAATTGAATCATTTAATATCATTAAATAATGTTAATTTGTGATATAAAATCTTTTAATTCAATATATACACAATATAAAAGGAATGGGAAGTGAATATTGCATTTATCTCACGAATATAAGCAAGTGACATGTCATTCCCTTACCTTATGTCATTAATTTCCTCATACACGTTTTTACCTCTAGTATAATAAATATATTTTTATTAAAAATATTCAATAGAACCATATTATTATATATCATAACATGTATTGTTTTATTTTTACCTTATATTACACATTTATTAACAATTCCATGTTACAGTTTTGTTTTAAGTAATAAACATTTTGTTTTCCATACATTTTTTTATTGTAATACTTGATTCTAATAATTATTTTATGATATAATTATATTTATAATGTGAAAAATAATAAAAATATCATATATATATATATATATATTCAGTTTATATTAATTTATAATAATTTATAAAATAAATAAATTGAGAATGAAAAGTATCATTCATGGAGAGGATAGGTTGTACATATGTATGAACATTGTTTCCATTTGCATGGCGTATTGAAATTAATAATGTAAATGAAATATGTTTATAAGTATATATATATATATATAATATAATTATTTTATAATAATTATTTCATATATATCATATTATTCAACTAAACGCATCCTTATTACATTCTATGTAATGTGTTAATGAATCAAATATCATTAATGATGAAATAGTCCACACATCCACAAATGAAGTAATCGTATTTAAAAAATATAATATATGAATGAATGTGTCATTCAAAAATTACATAATCATAAATATATAATAAATATCCAAAAATAACATATAAAAACATAAATTACATCATTATTACCTACTTTTAAATGTCTACATTGAAGAACAAAAAAATCGGTTCATGAGGTGGTAGTCTATTGTACCAAAAAAGGTGATTTTAACCATTTTGATATATGTGTATGAGAGTGTAAAGAGTTCCATTTGAATAAAACATATAATTATATTGTTTATAATGGTTTTATTATATATTAATTTAATAAAAAGAATAAATGGGGTGTAGAAATAAATAAAACAAAAGTTCTTGTTGTAGGATGTTAACTCTTTTTTGGGTAACTCCTTTTGGTTTTCACCAAAGGGCATACTTGGTTGAATTTCATCCCAATGTGAGGACTCTAGGATTATGGGAGATTTTTTGTATTTGATTTGGGTAGTGTTCGAATGAGACAATAATGCTTGAGTGGTTTGAATAAGTGACGAATAGAGGAAGCCTTTTATAAGTGGGGAGAAGGCACATTGGGTATTCTTGAAATGATCTGAGTGATCCCCAAATTTTAATTCCCCCCCCCAGGGTAAAAAAGTAAACATTAGAGATCTTTATAGGTTTTTAGTTCTATAAATGTGCATAAAATAATTTTTTGGCAACTGATGGGTAATTTTTACACCTTATATTCCTAGATCAATCAACAATTAAACTCGTTTTTACCCTAAACACTATAATTATTTTTATTTATATCCACTAATAATTTCATTCAAAAACTATGTTTACCATATTATTAATTTTAAATTATTATTATCATAATTTTTAAATCCATTTTCCGAATTACAATATCAACAGATGCAATAGTTAATTTAAAATTAATTCTACATACATAATGAGATATAAGGTTTTTAATGCGAAAAGGTTCAATAGTAAAAAAAATTATATCCAATTCCAATGTTAAATTATTTTCAAAGAATAAAAATTTATTAATAAATCTATAATGTATCTAAATATTCCATAAATAAAATCGAAAATACAATTTATTTATATGAAATAATTATATTAAGAAGACGTTTCTCAATAAAAATTCACTATTTTCACTATTTATCAAAAAATTAAACTTCTTAGAATAAGATAAAAAATTCAACTATGTAAATTTTGATAATCAGAATTCATGAATAAAATTTATATTTTAAAATGAAAATTATAAATGATAAAAAATAATAATTATAATTGGTACTCCATTGAAAGTTTGTAAATTACGTTTTTTAAAAATATGTATTATATTCTTATAATTGAATTTATTATTGTCTCATTATTATCAAATATATTTTCTATGCATTGAATATTTGATTTAATTTCAAATATATAAATTTTATTAAAAAAATTTATCAAATATTTTATATTTATTTTATTGAGATAAAATTGTATTTTTACGTAAAAATAGATTTCTTAAAAAACATATTTCATTATTATAAAATAGATCTTACATTAATTTATATATAACTGATATAAAAATGATTTATTTTATATACATGTGTAAAACATAATTTCAAAATTTTATTCAATCACATTCATATCTTCTATTCAACCAACTATGTGATAATTATAATACTATTTTAATGATAATATTAATAGTATATTTGAGTTCGGTAAAACTCGGTCTTGCATGTAATACATGTTATTGAAGGGTCTTAGTATTGTGTGTAACACCAGCCAAGCATATTGATTTGTGTAGCACAAGATAATCTATTTGTTTCATATAGTGCGCTACTAACATGTTTTTTAGAATAACGCGATCCAAGATTATTTCATTCATATAGAAAAATGTATATTCATTTTAGTGTGAATATAAAAATATAAAAAACATTTAATTAATTAATTAATAAATATTCCCAATATATTTGGTTGATACATTCTACCCCCATTAAAATGAATTTCACCCTTGATGTTAGTTTGGGTTATCTGTGGTTTAATATTTGAAAGTTCAATTCATAGAAACAATCATCATAAAATGAATACTAAAACTCTCTTGAAAAGGTGAAGGGTGAATCTATATTGGTTTCCAAAAGTAACTCATGACTAGGTTTTCATATTGAAAAACATTACATTTTATTGAATATAGTACCTGGATGAAAAGCATAAATAATTATAGAGAGTGATAAATATGATTGATCACCAGAAAGGGAATGATAAATGGAATGTTAATGACCCCCAAACCATAAATATATGATGATTTATAAGATAATCGGTTCAATAGAAATTACTGTCTCAAAATAAAAAATCATCAGTACCCTTTTCCTTGATTTAAGTAATTCTCTTTATATCTAATAATTGTAGGATATTTAGTTACACGATTTCATTCTATTTAATATGAACAATCATTCAATTTTATTGTGTCTAGAGCAATTTCAACATCATATCTAACTATAAAAAACTGAAGATGAAATTTCTATCCCTTATGAACTAATGGATCAGTATACACATATGTATAATCATAATTCATTCCATCTATCTCTATTTACCATCACAACAAAAAAATTGCCATATGTTATCTAATACGAATAAATCCTCATATAGTGAGATAATACATTAATATCATAACCCTCATTTTATAATTAACATAATCCACTTCATAAAAGGATAAACTTGTTTCCGTTACCAAATATGAAAAATCCAACAATTTAGGAATATGGTCACTTAATTTATCAAAATCAACTTAGCATCAGTCCCCTATATATCAAAAAGTATCTATCGTTTTTCCCATATCATTCATATGAATACCTTCATCATGTATTATCTTCAACATTATAATAACCTCAGTTACCATAAATCCTTATTAAAAACATGAATTCTTTCACATTCCAATGATTATTGAATATATTACTTACATCCAAAAATTTATTAAACTCTATCCATGATAGCACAATGCACTAGGTAAAGAAATCCATAATTTGTTCCAAGGTAACTAGAACTATCTTAATTACATTATCCACACCACTTATCATTTCTCCAAGCTATATAATATTTTCATAACATTAATAAAACATTAATGTTTATTATCACTTAATTAAAATATCCTCATTCCTTTGAAACCCAATTCTTGGTTGTCAACACCATTCAAATATTTTTTTATATCCTTAATGGAAAAACATTCAGCAAGTTTCATATAATATAATTATTTAATTCCTATATATATAAACATCAAGAATAAAACTTTATTCTTACATTATTACTCTTGATTAATCATCATATTTCATAATACGCATTCCTTTGAATATGAAATATTAATAATTTTATAATTTTCCTCAACTAGTTTTTATACACACTTATTATGATCAACTTAATCAATATTATGAGAACATCTTATACCATTCACAATTAACTTATGTTCTCTTTGTCATTAACAATACACAAATTAATATTTCCACATTCCTAATTAAATTCATGATATTACCACTAATGACATAAATTTACATAATTCCCATACATTCCACATCTTAATCTTTCAATTTTAATGTAGATCCTTCTAGTGTCGACTATTGACTATGACTAGAAAGCATAGTGTGTATGATAATTCTCATTATAAAAAACCACAAATTCGTGATAAATTTATTATAATTTGACTAAATTATCCACCCTTGTAAATATATGACTACATAGTATTATCCTTAAATAAATTCGTAGATATATGAATAGAAATATCAATATGGATCTCACTGATTTTTTCTCAACCTAGATTCAAATGGTTGACTAAACCATTCCAGTTATACCAATTATAGTGACTGATTCTTATTATATATGGATTTTACATCATTTTTTGAGGAATATTTATCACATTAAAATGTACATTATTGGGGACTATGATAGATTAGTTTATTTGAAAATATTTAACAAAATAATATAATTTTCATGAATGATCATAACATTTGTCAAAAAATATATTCTTAGTCATTTTTCATTCTTTAAACCTTTATTTGTGACATGGGTCATGTAAACAAAAGAATGTGTGAGCCTAGATGCTTCTTAGGGGTAAATAAGGGAGATATGTTAGAATAACATAGACATAAGTGTATGAGAACATTGGAAAAACATTTGATGATAATTCCCTATATATCAAATATTAAAATAATGAGTCATGTTATAATGAATAGAATTTCATAACAGATGAATCATAAGGAAATCAAAGAGCATGAGTTGTTAGATAATAAAATTGGAACAAGACAATCATTTTTGGAAAAAACATTATTATATAACTTTCATAATATATATATGTTTAATAATATCCCTACATCAATTTAGGATATGTAATCATGACCTAGAATAAACATATGGACATGATTCGTGGTCCATGCATAATATTGTGAAAATGAAATAGGATCCACTCATAACATTGTAAATGTGTAGTCAGTTCTACACATAATCATATACACATGAAACTAGGTGAATGAATAATATTGTCACCATGTAATCCAATTCATGGATAAAATTATGAACACATAATGAGGATCACTCATATAATTTTGAGTATGTAATGAATACCACACATAAAAATATGGACTTACATCCAATAAAATATATAACACTACGAACATGTAATTAGTGTAAGAACCCGATACTTATTTTTGAGGTACGAGTTTCTTATGTTCTCTTTTCCTTAATTGTTTTTGAGAAAATAAGGAAAATGGGAAAAATCCCAAATATTGGAAGTACACAACGTGTAATTTTTCACAAACCGTGTACTTTTGTCTGTGTGGGATGATTACACAGGGTGTGTAGCCATGTCGGCGAAGAGGGGTGTAATGATCGACTACACACCGTGTATTGGTCCCTTACACGCTGTGTAGTCAGTCGGCAGGGGAATAGTAAGGCGGTGGCCAGCTGTGTGACAAAACACGCCGTGTATTCTTATCGGTAGGTGAATAATTCCATGCTGGCAGGAAAATGATATAGGAACAGTAAAAAAATCGGAAGTACACGCCATATACTTGGAAGTACACATCGTGTACTTGGATGTACATGCCGTGTAATTTGTTTTTTTCTCTTAAAATGGGATGTAGCCTCTCCTGTTCACATGGAAGGCCTAGAACAGGAAGAAGGAACAGAAGAGTGTGGCCGGAGCATTGGAGATCCACCGAGCGCACGTCGGGAATCTGTTTCCGTCTCGGACAATCTCGTTGGAACCACACGGGTAAACCCTCCAGTCTTCTTAAGGCGTTCTTGCTATTTATTCCTCTAAGGGAAGTTATTTAAGTTTGGATGAGAATTTTTTTACCTCAGATCTACGACATTTTTGGGAATTTCTGGAATCGATGTTCACGTATATCATTCATGGGTGTTTATGGTAGGTGGCATGGTGTTTATTTTCCAACTGTCGTGTATTTTTGTGTGTTTTTGAGCTACGAACCCATGTTTGGAGTGTCGTGTGGCTGAGGTCGTTTCTATTTTACATACCAATAATTGTATAGGTAATTAAATGTCATATTTAAATGTTGTTTGGGATCGTTGCTTGGATCCAGCACCACCCCGGGTGTGCGTTCCACTATTTAGCCATTTGTCCTGGATACCCGAGGGTATGCCTTGTTTATATTATGCATTGCTTTTTTCCTTGAGAGGAATTGTATTTGAATTTCTTGTGATATGTTGGGCATGGCCCAGTTACTTGTTTTGCCCGAGGGAATTGTTTTACATAGCCCGAGGGCAGTTATAATCTTAGCCTAAGGGAAACTTCTTCTGTGCCTGTGGGAAATAGACTTTGTGCCTGAGGGAGACACTACGTACGCCGGAGGGCAATATCTATATGCATGTGGGCAAATACCTTCGGGTTATGTTTCTGATTACCAGAGGGTAAGGGTTTTCATGTCTGAGGACACTGAATGATTACATAGAAATTCACTATGGTGTTTTCATATATTAAATGGATAAATTGAATATTAAAATGGAAATATAACTAGTAAAGTTAGTTACTTTTGAGTACTTCTTAGTTTATTTCATTTAATTTCACACACTGTTGTTGCATGTTTACACACAATTGAGCACGGGCCTTCTGTGGGTGCCTACTGGGATTTATTTCTCACACCATGTATGGGTCATGCTTTTCGGCCCAAACAGATTCTGTTTCTGCAGGTTTGGATAAGGGAAACGGTCTCAATATGGGTACTTGATTTCCGCTGAGGTGTAGGGGTGCATGGGACCAGGCATAGGATCACGATTCTACTGGATGTTTGTTTTGCTTTATTGTACTTTAGTTGTAATGTATTATAATACATTATAACACATTCTGGCTGTTTTATGGAATAGTGACATGGTGCATCTTCATATATATATGACTGATGGTTTCCCTTTTTGTTATCAGTTATCCATTTCAGTTATATATATTGTTACTGCATCCATTGTTGTTGTATCTTTATATTATATTCCACAGCATTTCACGTTTAAAAATGAGGGCATAGTTTCCCCACTATCACACCTGGGTCCTCGCTGCTAGTCGGCAGCCTCTGGCGTTTGTGGGAATGCGCTTGAGGTCATGTGGTGAACCGGGTTCGGTGCACCCATTTAGTGGAACCTAGAACCGGGATGGTACAAAGTGGTTTCATACGAGTTCTTTTCATTGACTTACCATTTGGAGCCTTATACAGGGATAGGATAAGAATGGTAGTTGGTAATAAGCTGTTCTTTGGCATAGCTATCCCACGTACAGCGAAAATCCATTCTACCTCATATTTTTGAAATTATTTTGATTTTTTCAAAATTTATAGTTAATTTGATTTCACTGTTGGGTGAAGCACTTGAGCTTTTGTTGTTTATATTTTATCTATGGGTTCTATTTAGTTGCTACCCGATGAGATGAGGGTGTTCCATCACATGCATCATTTTGGAAAATTCTAGAAATCACATGCCATGCATAGTTCCATGCCACATAGGTGCATTAGAAATTGCATGTTGTTGTGATAGTTTGTAAGAACCTAGTTCTTATCTTTGAGGTACGAGTTTCTTCTTTTCTCTATTCCTTAATTATATTTGAGAAAGTAAGGAAAATAGGGAAAAATCCTAAATTTCAGAAGTATACGCCATGTACTTATCCACACACCATGTACTTTTGGCTGTGTGGGATGAGTACACGGGTCGTGTGGCCATGTCAGTGATAAAGTGTGTACAAACTGACTACACACCGTGTAGTGGTCCTTTACACGCTGTGTAGTCAGTCAGCAGTCGAATAATATGGCGGTGGCTAGCTATGTGACAAAAATATAATGACCCATACTTTACATACATTGTTATTACTTCAAAATTGAATCATACTTATTACAACATATAAAAAAACCATGAAATGACCATATAGGTATAGTGTCTTTAGAAACAAGGAAACATAAACAACTTGTTCATAAATCATCTACACTGTCTCCGATTTATTTCATCATATCTATAGTCCCTTTTGGAAAATCATACTTAATAACCTTCTTCCTAACCTGGGGAATGAAAACATACAAAAGGGTGAGCTCAAATTCTCAGTAAGGGTAAACAAAAGAAATATCAATCACATCATATTCATAAGAACATAACATTTTGGAAATCTTAAGCTGCAAAAGAGAGCATAATTTCATAACATGGGATAAATCATTGTAGTGAAATGAAATGCAAATAATCATAACATAAAACATGAAACTTTGTGGCATACACACATGATCATATAGAATCATTTCTTATTAGTCAAGACTCATTTCCAAGACTATCTTAGTGGACAAAGTCCATTTCTGAACCGAGTTCACTCCTCGTTTCAGTCCTGTTTCACTGAACCGGTTTAACCTGCCATTCCAGCCATGTCTATCTCATGAGATATAAAATCTTTACCCAATGCATTGGAGGGAGATATAGGTCCCACCCATATCATAATGATACCATTATTATGTGTTCCACAAAATCATAAATCATACATCATTGCATAACCCATGTAATAAAAATGGGATTTTTAAACCACATTACATCATAAAACAATTCATATAAGATAAAGGAATTCAAAAAAATAATTCCCTCACAACATAATAAAATCAATGTAATAATAGGGATAGAAACAGAACCCTATGTTATCTTATATGGAAAATAATTTTGATAAAACACTTGAACTCCATTGTTGAGGAAAATATCCTTTCTACTTCAAAAACATTTTTCCTTTCTTAACATGTCATACAATTTTACACTAAAAAAAGTTTATTAAAAATAAACTTGAAAACTTGTAAAATAAGCTTATTGGAAATAATGTTTTAAATATTCATTTATTCCGTATATGTTAAAAAAACATTCTTCTCGTACTTTTGTCAAAAAGGTCAAAAAGTTCCACGACAAAAGATTCCCTTCATATATTTTACTAAAAAATCACCGAAGGGTAAAATTGGATTTAAAAAATTGTAGGTGGATGGAAACAATATTACATATTTAGGAATCATGGATTTGGATGATAAAATACACCCCAATAAATACCAAAGTATAAACAATCTGGGATAAAATGAAATTGTGATATTTTCCCTTACCTTAGGTCTGATTTGATTCGTATGTGTCTGAACCTCCTGTATAATGATTTAAATAATGTTATTGACTTATTCCAGAATCATACTTATTTTTATGATATCATATATGATCATATTTTATAGCTTCTTATTAGTAATAATTCATTACTACTTGTTATTCGGGTGTTTATTACTTTTTGTTCTTATGAGTGTTTTGTCGTATAAATTCTTATTTTTTGTTTTAGTTTATTGATACCTGATTTCAAAAATGGTATTAGTGTAATATATATCATATTAAATCATTAAATTCATTTATATAATCAATATGCAATGAAAATCATGTAGAACGAATCGCTTCACATCGTGGAGACAGTATTTCGTACGTATGCACGAGCGATGATATCGTTCCCATGATCGTGGAATTGTATTAGAGTGTATATATACTATTTTATAATCAATACCACTTTACAATAATCATATATAGTTATTTATTAGAACCGTTATACCCATCCAAGTATGGTGGTGATTGAAAATAGATTACACCACGGTGTGGAGACGGTATTTTGTACGTACGCATGCATGGTGATTTCGTTTTCCGTAGGATGGATAGATTGTGAAATAGGGTTGTTTCATACTTATAATAACATATATGTATATGAGTGATACTGATGTTACTAATTCATAATGAAACAACTAATGATGAATAAGTTGAAGAAGAAATAATGACGAACGAATCAGTAACGGGCATTACCTCTTCTTTGAAGCGCCTCTTGGAGACCTCCTATTAGGGCACTACAATTGGTCTTTGAAGAAGAACAGGACCTCTAGGATGTTTCTAGGTAAGTGTAGAGGAGATATTTTCAGGGTTTGGAAGATCTTGAAGGGTTAATGTGGTGTGAGGAAGAGAGGTAGGAGGTGCCCTTTTATAAGGGAAGAGAGGGGCACCTTTGGAATAACTAAAAATATTATTTTATTATAAAGTCAAATTCGGTTTTTAATAGCTCCAAATTAATATATTTAGAAGATAAGGTGGGTATGGGTCGAAATAATCTCATCCAATATAATTTAGACATTTTTAGGTATCACATTTAACCTTATCATTTAGATTTAACTTTAAGTTAGATAATTTATCTTTTACGGTGTCTTCTTCTTTTCTTACACTATAAGGTTAATAAACTTACTATATCAAGAAAAACGAACCCCAAGATGTTTATTATTGATATATATAACCTTATCTAAGTCATTTGGACGAACCTCATATTTTTAGGAATAAAATAACAATTAATAATTTAGTATTTGTTTTAAAAACTATTTAATGTCAATTGTCACACTATTTGGTAATTGATTTTTGTGAAAATTATAACAGAATGATTAGTTAAAAAATTTAAATAAATCAATACTAACATGTCATATTAACATATAAAATTGTTTTAATTCATAAAAAGTCTCAAATTACATTTATTTGGGTATTTATAACATCAATAATGTCAATATTTCATTAATAAGATAATTACTACATCATCATTGTATCATAAATAAATTAAATTATTTTAAGTCTAAAAATTACACATAAAATATCATTATGTAGGAAATATTTTTATCTTTATAATGAATATTTATAGTCTAATTTATCTTATTTATAACCCTATATTAAGAATTCTTTGTTTATTAAACTTTGATTTTAACTATTTAACCCTTCTTTAAATAAATTAATAATAAATGTCCTAATCTAGTCCATGTGGGCCTAAATGGTCATAGTTTATTCCTAAGGTTGTTTTTGTTCAAATTACACTTATCCAATAGAATTAGGACATGTGTTAGGGTAATAATAATATCATTTTTACCCTTAACTACCCTATTTACTTTTAACAGTGGTAAAAAAAAGTAAAAAGTTACTATTCACCAAAAATTATTTTCATCTCATTGAACCACATTTTAGTCATTGCTATTAACCATGTCTCCCAGATTTTCGAAATTCCACTCATAGAAGTGGTAACATTATGTTTTATGAAAAAATTCAGTTTTTTAACTACCACTTAGTGGTTTCACTATTTATCAAAAAATGAAAGTTTCCAGAAAAATACAAAAAATTAGGACTAATATATATTTGATATTATGAATTCAAAAATGATTTTTATTTTACCAAATTCAAAAAATATCAGTTAAATTAACTAATTTAAAAATTAATTCCCATCGTCAAGACAAATAGCATGTTTTTAAGAGATAATAACTATCAAAAGATTGACACTTGTTTATGTCTAGTTTAAATGTGAAATTACATCCAATGAACAAAATTGTATTAAATTGTAAAAATATATTCTAAATATACATTAAAACCACTCAAATTAATAATTTATCATTATTAATTATTTCGATTAAAAAATTTTGTTTTAAATTAAAATTTAATAATTTTCACTATTCATCAGAATATGAAAGTTATCCAAAAAGTACCAAAATTTCACCCTAAGCTAATTTAGATATTCTGAATCCAAAATTGAAGTCCATTTTGAAAAATAAAATTTACAGAATTTCAAAAAGTGGTTATTACTATTCATAACGGCTAGTTTTAATAATATTTTAATAACATATCGTTGTTTAGTGAAACTCGGTATTGCATACGACGCAAGCTATCGAGGAAGGTCGTGGTTGGGTGTAAATCAAGCCAAGCTAGTGTTGTGTGTAGGGAAAGATTCCTTTGATGATTTATATAACCTAAAAACAAAATATTTCTAATAAAATTCTCGGGCGTTACATTCTACCCCCTTAAAATTAATTTCGCCATCAAAATTCGTCACTTTGTAACAAAAAGATGAGGAAACCTCTCCCTAATCATATCCTTAAGATCTCATGTATCTTCTTATAATAGGTGGTTCCTCCATAAAACTTTCACCAAGCGAGTGGCCTTGTTTCATAGGTCTTTTTCGCTACGATCCAGAATCTCTATTGGGTGTTTATCATAAGAAAGATCTTGCTCCAGCGGTACAACTTCTGAGCTGAGTACATGTGAAGGATCAGGTATGTACTTTTTCAAGAGAGATACATGGAACACATCGTGAACTTGAGAGAGATTTGGTGGAAGCGCCAATCGGTAAGCTACCTTTTCAACACAATCCAGTATTTCGAATGGACCGATATATCTAGGGCTCAACTTCCCCTTCTTTCCAAATCTCATGACCCTCTTCTAGGGAGATATTCATAAGAACACTTTATCACCCACTTCAAACTCTAGGTATTTTCTTCGGTTGTCGGCATAACTTTTCTGTCAGCTCTGAGCTGCTCTTATGTGTTGTTGAATAGATTAGACCTTTTCTTCCATCTCATCAATAAGATCAGGTCCTAATAACTTTCTTTCCCCAACTTCATCCCAGCAAGTTGGAGTCCTGCATTTCATTCTTCAAAGAGGTTCATAAGGAGCCATCTGAATACTGGAGTGAAAACTATTATTATAAGAAAATTACACCAAAGGTAGGTGTTTATCCCAACCACCTTTGAAATCCATAGAGCATGCTCTCAACATATCTTCTAGAGTTTGAATTGTTCTCTCAGACTGACCGTCTGTCAGAGGATGATAAGTAGTGCTGAAACTCAACTCTGTATCCAGAGTATGCTGAAGACTTTGCCAGAACTTCAAGGTAAATCTCGGATCCCGACCAGATATAATAGAAAGTGGTACTCCATGCAATTTTACCACTTCCTCTACATATATCCTGGAAAGCTGATTTAGAGAGAAATCCTCTCTAATAGCAATGAAGTGTGCAGACTTTGTAAGACGATCAACTATGACCCAGATAGCATTATTGCCATTGGATGTTTTAGGAAGTCCTGTGACAAAGTCCATAGTGATGTTTTCCCATTTCCATTTGGGTATGGGTAATGGTTGTAACATCCCCTTAGACTTCTGTCTCTCATCTTTAACTTGCTGACAAACTAAGCATCGAGAGACATATTCAGCAACATCTCTTTTCATGCCATCCCACCAGAAGTACTCTTTCAGGTCCCTATACATTTTTTTGCTTCTAGGATGAATAGAGAATGATGAACTATGAGCCTCATCCAGCAGCTCCTTCTTCAATTCGGAGATGGGATGAACACAAACCCGATTCCTGAACTTTATTATCCCATCACAATAAAGGTTGAATTCAGGAACATTTCTCACCATCTTTTGTAACTGGACATCTTCTTTCTGTGCCTCTTTAATCTTCACATGTATAGATGGTTGGACATTCATTTGAGAATGATACGATTTTCCCCCTTCCATTATAATTACAAGATCCACCCTTTGTAAATCCATAAATATTGGATCTTTTGTGATCCTTATCATGGATAAACTGGCATGGTCTTTTCAACTTAATATATTTTCCACCTTGTTTTCATTCCCAGGGTGGTAATGAATTGAGCAGTCGTAATCCTTAATCATCTCTAACCATATTCTTTGACGCATATTCAGCTCCTTTCGTGTGAAAATATACTTTATACTTTTATGATCAGTATTAATATCACACCATTCACCATAAAGGTAATGCCTCCAAATATTTAATGCAAATATTTCCGCATCTAACTCCAAATCATGTGATGGGTAATTTTGCTCATGGATTTTCAACTGCCATTAGGCATAAGCTATCCCCATATCATTTTGCATAAGAACAAACCCCAATACCTTCATGGATTCATCACTGTAGATCACAAACCTTTCTCCACTTCAAGGCAGTGTGAGCACAGGTGCACTGGATAACCTTATTTTCAACTCCTTGAAATTCTCCTCACATTCCTCCGTCCAAACAAACTTAACTCCTTTCGGAGACAACCTGGTGAGTGGATTTGATAATCATGAAAAAACATTCACAAAACGTCGATAATATCCATCCAAACCAAGAAAACTTCGGATCTCAGTTACTGTTGTTGGTCTTGACCATCTTTTGATAACCTCTATTTTTTCTGGATCCACAGATATCCCCTCTTTTGAGATTATGTGACCCAAAAATGAAACTTTTTGAAGCCAAAATTCACACTTGGAAAATTTGGCATAAAGATTATACTTTCATAGGGTCTTCAATATAATTCTCAAGTGATATTCATTTTCTTCCTTGTTCTTTGAATAGATAAGAATATCATCTATAAAGACTACCACAAATTGATCAAGATAGTCTCTAAAGACTCTATTCATTAGATCCATGAAGATAGCAGGGGAATCAGTAAGACCAAATGGCATCACTAGAAATTCATAGTGTCCATACCTTATACGGAATGCCGTCTTTGGTATATCCTCCCTTTTGACCCTTACATGATGATACCCCAAACGAAGATAAATCTTGGAAAAGTATTGAGCTCAGTGTAGTTGGTCAATTAAGTCATCAATGCGCGGGAGATGATATTTTTTATTGATAGTGATTTTGTTAAGTTCTTGATAATCAATGAAGTGTCTCATTGATCCATCTTTCTTCATAAAAAATAGAACAGGTGCTCCCCAAGGTGATGCACTAGGGCGTATGAATCCCTTATCAAGATTCTCTTAGAGTTACTTCTTTAATTCCTACAACTCAATTGGGGCCATTCTATAAGGTTTCTTTGAAATAGGCAGAGCACCTGGTACAAAGTTCTATTGAAAACTCAACTTCACAATTTAGTGGAAGACCCGGAAATTCCTTCGGAAAGACATCATCAAACTCTCGTACAATGGGCATATTATTAATCGTGAGTTTCTCACCAACCATTTGAGATAAATAACCCTCATTTAGAGGAATCACAACCCATAATATGGAATAAATTTACATGGGAAGGTTATGTTCATCATTGCATCGATAGACAATCATAGATTGATCTAGAATATGAAATGTGACTTCCCTTCTTTGGCAATTGATATGAGATCCATATAAAGAAATCCAATACATGACAAGAATCACACCAAATTCCACTATAGGAAGGATTACATGATTTGTAGGAAGAACTTTCCCACAAACTTCAATCGGGGAAGAATTATAAACTTTTAGTGCGACTGTTGTGCCATTAGGGGTTGTCACAGCTAACTCAACATCTAATTGTTGAGGTAATACGGTGATAATCTGAGAAAAGTTTTCAGATATAAAAGAGTGGGTGGATCCAGAATCAAATAAAACATTTTCTACTTTAGAGTGGATGGTAAGTATACCTTTCACCACATCGTTATCGTACATCACATCGCTGATAGAAATTGCATGTGACTTTCCTTTGTCTTTAGCCTTAAGATTTTTTTGATGTCGATCATCATCAACAGCCCTTGGATAAGGGCATTTATTTGAATAATGCCCCATATCCTTACACTTGAAACATTGAAGTGTAGTAGGTTCATTCTGTGTGTCCCTTCCTTTGTTTGCATCATTAGACATCTTCTTCCCATCATTGCGGCATTCAAACGCCCGATGAACTTCCTTTCCACAATTGAAACATTTAATTGTCCAATTAAGACAACTCCCTCCATGTTAATTCCCACACATTGAGAATAAGGAAAAGATCATCTTGTTTTAAGTGTGCTATTTAGATTTTCCTTTGAATTCCAATTTCCTCTTCTTATCAATCCCATATGACTGATGGGTTACTCCAATCTCCATCTCAATTATTTGATCACATCAAATGATTTACTCATAGCTATTGAAGTCCCTTATGGCTATGTCCATTCGAAGTCTTGGTTTTAAGCCACTAAAGAATCGATCGATCTTACTCTCTGGTTGGATAATAATACCAGAAGAGTACCTTGCAAGTCTTGTAAAATTTCCATCATAGGTACCAACAGATTCATCATCCTTTTACTTCAGTTCAAAAAACTCTTTATCTATCTTTGTTCGGAGAATACGAGGGATATACTTATTGAAAAATAAGGTCTTGAACTCGTCCCATTACATGGACTCAATTTCATCCCTTTGCCTCGTATACTTAACAAGATTCCACCATTGACCATCATCCACTTAAAAATGATACACTGCTATGATGACTTTATCATGTTCAGAACATTGAAAAATTGAAAATAACTTTTCAGTAGTACTAATCCATTGTTCAACAGCTAATGGATCAGTAGACCCACTGAAAGAAGGTGGAAGCTGCCTCATGAAGGATTCAATAAAATGTTTCTCCTTCCATTGCTCGTTTGGAAGTCCTGCATGATTCATATATTTAGAATGTTGTGTGAGTATGGCTACAAGATTTTTCATTCCAGCTCCCATAACGTTTGGTTGCTTAGGGGGACAATCATTTCATTGCCTGTCGCATTCCGCATTAACACGGTTCCTTCGGGTTCCATCCATTGACTAAAACCAAGAAGAATAGTGTGAGAAAAAATAATTATAATTGGAAAACCACATAATAAAGAATAAAATATAACACTTAAGGTCTTATCCTAGGTTATTCATGGTCATTTCTAAAACACTAAGATTGTGTTTTATGCTTAGAATTTTCCTTAGGGTTCTTACGAAGGATTTCACATCCCAGTTTCCAAAGGATGACTATACCTTTCCTCTGATACCAACTATAACGACCCATACTTTACATACATTGTTATTACTTCAAAATTGAAGAATACTTATTACAACATATATCAAACCCATGAAATGACCATATAGGTATAGTGTCTTTAGAAATTGGGAAACATAAACTACTGGTTCATAAAGCATCTACATTGTCTCCCATTAATTTTATCATATCTATAGTCCCTTTTGGAAAATATTACTTAATAACCTTCTTCCTGACCTAGGGAAAGAAAACATAAAAAAGGGTGATCTCAAATGCACTGTAAGGGTAAACCAAAGAAATATCAATCACATCATATTCATAAGAACATAACATTTTGGAAATATTAAGCTGTAAAAGAGAGCATAATTTCATAACATGGGATAAATCATAGTAGTGAAATGAAATCCCAATAATCATAACTTAAAACATGAGACTTTGTGGCATACACACATAATCATAGTGAATCATTTCTTATTAGTCAAAACTCATTTCCAAGACTATCTTAGTGGACAAAGTCCATTTCTGAACCGAGTTCACTCCTCGTTTAAGTCCTGTTTCACTGAACTGGTTTAACCTGCAATTCCAGCCATGTCTATCTCATGAGATATAAAATCATTACCCAATGAATTGGTGGGAGATATAGGTCCCACCCACCTCATAATGATACCATGATTTTGTGTGCCACAAAATCATAAATCATACATCATTGCATAACCCATGTAATAAAAATGGGATTCCTAAACAACATGACATCATAAAACAATTCATATAAGATAAAGGAATTCATAAAAATAATTCCATCACAACATAATCAAATCAATGTAATAATAGGGATAGAAACAGAACCCTATATTATATTAGATGGAAAATAATTTTGATAATACACTTGAACTACATTCTTGAGGAAAATATCCTTTCTAGTTCAAAAACATTTTTCCTTTCTTAACAAGTCATACAATTTTAAACTAAATGAAGTGGATTAAAAATAAACATGAAAAATTGTAAATAATTCTTCTTGGAAATAATGTTTTATAAATTCATTTATGCCGTATAAGTTAAACAAAACATTCTTCCCATACTCTTTTCAGAAAAGTCAAAAAGTACCTCGACAAAAGATTCCTTTCATATCTTTTACTAAAAACTCACAGAAGGGTAAAATTGGACTTAAACAATTGTAGGTTGATGGAAACAATATTACATATTTAGGAAACATGGATGTGGATGATAAAATAAACCACAGTAAATAACAATGTATAAACAATCTGGGATAAAATTAGATTGTGATATTTTCCCTTACCTTAGTTCCTATTTCCTTCGTAAGTTTCCGAACCTCCTATATAATGATTTAAATAATGTTATTGACTTATTAGAGAATCATAAATATTTTTATGATATCATATATGGTCATATTTTATAGCTTATTATTAGTAATATTTCGTTACTACTTATTATTCGTGTGTTTATTACTTTTCGTTCTTATGCGTGTTTTGTCGAATAAATTATTATTTTTCTTTTTAGGTTATAGATACCTTATTTACAGAATGTTATTAGTGTAATATATATCATATTCATTCATTCAATTCATTTATATAATTATTATGCAATGAAGATCATGTAGAACGAATCACATCACATCGTGGAGACATTATTCCGTACGTACGCACGAGCGATGATAACATTCCCATGATCGTGGAATTGTATTGGAGTGTATATATACTATTTCAGAATAAATACCACTTTTCAATAATCATATATAGTTATTTATTAGCACTTTTATACCCATCCAAGTAATGTGGTGATGGAAAATAGATTACACCACGATGTGGAGACGGTATTCCGTACGTACGCCAGCGTTGTGATTTCGTTTTCCATAGGATGGATAAATGGTGAAATAGGGTTGTTTCATATTTATAATAACATATCAGTATATGAGTGATAATGATGTTATTACTTCATAATGAAACAACTAATGAAGAATAAGTGGAAGATGAAATAAATGTGAAAGAATCGGTAACGGGCATTACCTCTTCTTTGAACCGCCTCTTTGAGTCCTCCACTTACGGCACTAACATTTGTCTTTGAAGAAGACCAGGACCTCTAGGATGTTTCTAGGGAAGTGGATAGGAGATATTGTCAAGGGTTGGCCGAGCTTGATGGCTCAATGTGGTGTGAGGAAGAGAGGGAGGAGGATCCCTTTTATAAGGGAGGAGAGGGGCACCTTTGGAATAACAAAAAATATTATTTTATTATAAAGTAAAATTCGGTTTTTAATAGCTCCAAATTGAGATATTTCTAAGCTAAGGTGGGGATGGGTTGAAATCCTCTCATCCAATATAATTTAGACATGTTTAGGTATCAATTTTAACCTTATCATTTAGATTTAACTTTATGTTAGATAATTTAACTTTTACCCTGTCTTCTTGTTTTCTTACACTATAAGGTTAATAAACCTACTATATCAAGCCAAACGAACCGCAAGTTGTTTATTATTAATATATATAACCTTATATAAGTCATTTTGCAGAACCATTTATTTTTAGAAATAAAATAACAATTAATAATATAGTATTTGTTTTAAAAAATATTTTATGTCAATTTTGACACTTTTTGGTAATTAATTTTTTTCAATATCATAACAGAATGATTAGTTCGAAAAAAATTAATTAAATAAATACTAACATGTCTTATTAACATATAAAATTATTGGAATTCATAAAAAGTCTAAAATTACATTTATTTGGGTATTTATAACATCAATTATGTCAATATTTTATTAATAAGATAATTACTGCATCATCAATGTATCATAAATAAATTAAATTATTTTAAGTCTAAAAATTAAAAATAAAATACCATTATGTAGGAAATATTTTTATATTTATAATGAATATTTATAGTCGAATTTATCTTATGTATAACCCTATATTAAAAATTATTTAGTTATTAAACTTTAATGTTAACTATTTTAACCCTTCGTTAAATAAATTAATAATAAATGTCCTAATCTAATCCATGTGGGCCTAAATGGTCATATTTTATTCATAAGGTTGTTTTTGGCCGAATTACACTTATCCAATAGAATTACTACATGTGTTAGGGTAATAATAATATCATTTTTACCCTTAACTACCCTATTTACTTTTAACCGTGGTAAAAAAAGTAAAAAGTTTCTTTTCACAAAAAATTATTTTCTTCTAATTGAACCACATTTTAGTCCTTGATATTAACCGTGTCTCTCGGATTTTCTAAATTTCACTCAAAGAAGTGGTAAAATTAAGTTTTATGAAAATATTCCATTTTTTAACTTCCACTTAGTGGTTTCACTATTCATCAAAAAATGAAAGTTTCCAGAAAAATATCAAAAATTAGGCCGAAGCTATATTTGATATTATGAATTCAAAAATGATGTTAATTTTACCAAATTCAAAACATATCAGTTATATTAACTAATTTAAAAATTAATTTTCATCGTCAAGACAAATAGCGTGGTTTTAAGAGATAATAACTATCAAAATATTGAGACATGTTTATGTCTGGTTTAAATGTGAAATTACATCCAATGAACAACATTGTATTAAATTGTAAAAATATTTTCTAAATATACTTTAAATGCACTCAAATTAATAATTTGTCCTTATTAATTATTTCTATTAAAAAAGTTGTTTTTAATTAAAATTTAATAATTTTCACTATTCATCAGAATATGAAAGTTATCCGAAAAGTACCAAAATTTCACCCTGAGCTAATTTTAAAATTCTGAATCCAAAAATGAAGTCCATTTTGAAAAATAAAATTTACAGAATTTCAAAAAGTGGTTATTACTATTCATAACGGCATGTTTTTATAATATTTTAATAGCATATTGTTGTTTAGTGAAACTCGGTATTGAGTACGACGCAAGCAATCGAAGAAGGCTGCGGTTGCGTGTAAAGCAAACCAAGCTAGTGTTGTGTGTAGGGAAAGATTCCTTTGATGATTTATATAACATAAAAACAAAATATTTCTCATAAAATTCTCGGGCGTTACAAGAACACTCCATGTACTCAAAAAGACATGCCATGTATTCATGTCGGCAGATGAACAGTGACACATTGGCGGGAAGCCACAAGAGGAACAATTAAAAAATGGGAAGTACACGCCGTGTACATGTAAATACACGCCGTGTACATTGTTTTTTTAGATTAAAATGGGAGGTAGCCTCCCATGTTCATAGGTAAGGATTTGAACCAGATGGGATCTCGGGAGGGGTTGGCCGAATCTTCGAGTTTCTGTCGATCACGAACTGAGAATCTGATTCTGCCCCCTTCAATCTCGTTGGAACCGCACGGGTAAGCCCTCTCATCTCCGTGTATATTTCTTTCCAATTCCTTTTCTATGAGAAGTTATTTGCATTTAAAGCAAGTTTTATTTCACGTCAGATCTACATCGTTCTAGGATGATTTGTGGTACGTCCTTCGAGTATACTGATCATGGGCATTTAAGGTAGGTGGCTTGGTGTTTATTTTCCAACTGTCATGTGTTTTTGTGTGTTTTGGGCTACGAACCCAAATTTGGGGTGTCTTGTGTCTGAGGCCGTGGCTATTTTAAATACTTATAATTTTATAGGTAATGAAATGTTATATTAAAATGTTGTTCGGGATCGCTGCTTGGATCCATGACCACCCCGGGGGTGCATTCCTCTGTTTAGCCATTTGGCCAGGTTACCCGAGGGTACGCCATGTTTATTTTTTCTCATTAATTTTTCCTTGAGAGTAATTTTATGTGAAATTCTTGTAATATGTTGGGCATGGATTAGTTACTTGTTTAGCCTGAGGGCAGTGTTTTACTTAGCCTGAGGGAAGTGCATCTTTAGCCTGAGGGAAACTTTTTCCGTTCCAGTGGGCAATAGACTCTGTGCCTGAGGGTGACACTACATGCGCATGAGGCAAAAATCTATTATACTTGTGGGTAATTACCGGCGGGTTACGTTCCTGATTACCTGAAGGTAAGGGTTGAGTGTCTATTGACACTGACTGATTACTTAGAAATTCACTGTGATGTTTTTTTATATTAAATGGATTAAATGAATAATTAAATTGAAATATAACTGGTAAGTTGGTTACTTTTGAGTAATACTTAGTTTATTGCATTTTACTTTTTCACACTATTCTTTGATGTTTACACATAGTTGGGAATTGGCCTTTGGTGGGTGCTTACTGAGATATATTTCTCACACCCTATTTGGGTCATGATTTTTGGCCCAAAAAGATTACGTTTCTCTAGGTGTTGATAGGGGAAAGTGTCCCTATATAGGTACTTGATTACTACTAGGGTGTAGGAGAGAATGGGACCGAGCATTGGCTCGTGATGCCATGGGATGTTCTGTTTTTCTTTTCTTCACTTGTACTTCAGTTGTATCGTATTTATTGTGTAACATGTTTTAGCTGTTTTCATAGAATTGAGGCATGTTGCATCGTTATTTATATACTTGTTGGTTATATCTACTACAGTTGTTTATTTCAGTTATGTATGGTTATTTTCTTCTACTATTGATCTATGTTTTATTTTTTCCATTGCGCTACACTTTAAAAAATGAGGGAATAGTTTCCCCACTATCAGACATGGGCCCTCGGTGCTAGTCAGCAGCCTCTGTCGTTTGGGGCCATGCGCTTGAGGTCACATTGTGAACCGGGTTCGGGGCACCCGTTGAGTGGCTCCCGGAACCGGGACGTTACAAAGTGGTATGAATGGGGGTTCTTTTCTTTGACCTACTATTTTGTGCTTTATTCTGGGATAGGATGAACCAGTAGTTGGTTATAAGATGTGCCTGGGCCTAGAAAACCCGTGTACGTGGAAAAGCCAGTCTACCTCGTATTTTTGCAATTTTTCTGATTTTTCAAATTTTACAATTGATTTGTTTTTCACCATTGGGTGACGCACTTGTAATGGTTCTGTTATATTTTATCCATGGGTTATATTTAGATGCAACCCAAAGAGATGAGGGTATTCCATCTCATGCATCATATAGGCACATGCTAGAAATATCTTGCCCTGCATAGTTCCATGCCATATAGGTGCATTATAAATTGAATGTTGTTGTGATAGTTTTTGAGCTAGAAAAGCATTATGTTGTGATATCTTCTTGATAAATACCTACTATGTGATATGATATTTATTTTGTGTGATCCAGGTACAGAATGAACGCCGAACTTTGGTTTTTGGGGAGTATGGGCCCACATTTACCATAATATGGCGGATCATTGACTGTTTATTTTATTGTAACACAGATATGATGTCAAACATTGATTCGTGGGGAGTATGGGCCCTCACGGATCATAATTTGGCACTTAGGTGTTGTTTTCGATATTTACGAGGTTTTGGAGAAGTTTCTGAGGTGTATTGTCCGGATAACCCAGTAACATCCCATGTAGTTATATGAACACGCTGTGTAAATTCTTCTGTTCAGGAAGAAAGTTAAGCTTTTTAAGTACACACCATGTACCCTAAGTACACGCCGTGTAGTCGCTTTCCATGTGAGATATCGTTTGGGCAGCGACACAGGGAAGGGAAGATCTTGGGGTAAACACGTCGTGTACCTAATGTACATGTCGTGTAGTGTTGACCCAAATACCCGGCCGTGTAACTAACAAACATGGCCCGGTGTAATATTTTTTTGAACATGTTGTGTCAATGAAGAACACGACGTGTGGTGTGACATGGGGACCCGACCGTGTAACGAACAACACGGGCCGGGGTAATCCCTTTGAGTACACACCCTCTGTATATTGAACACGCCGTGTAGTGTGAGCCATTTTTTCGGCTTAGTAACTAACAACACGGGTCGGCGGAGCTCGTCTGGTACACGCCATGTACTTGTGGGACACACCGTGTAGTCTTTCCCGAGGACAGACCATGTGGTTTTAGCCATGTGGCTCAGAAGACGGGGTGGTGTATACGCCATGTGAGGGTGTCACATGTCGTGTAGTTTTACCCGAGTAGTCAGTCGTGTCACAAACGACACGGGTAGTTGGAAATTTACACCATACACACCATGTAGATTATATACACGCCGTGTATGTTTGATTCAATGGGAGCTATGTAGATTAGCTGTGTAGAAGGACCCGAGCAGGGGAAGATGAGTCAGGTACATGCCGTGTAGTCAGTATAAACGCCATGTAGTCTTGTTTTGAAAATCTTTAATGACTTCTTCCTCTGGTTCCCCTTGTGTTTCATTCGCTTTTTGTTTTGATATCCTTAAATATAAGGCGTGTTTTTGACCCTGTAGTGTCATTCCATATAGACGTTCATGCGTTGTTCACCAGGAGAGCGACAATGACTATACTACAGATATGGTGGGCAATGAGCTACCAGTGGATCCTCTAGCAGAGCTAGATGCGGCGCCAACCATTATACCGGACACCGGCACGGATGCAGAGTTCTGTAAAGTCTTTATGCGGCTCATTATGACATTTCAGGGATCACCACCAGCTTCCACATCTATGAATGAACTGACACCTACCGTCCAGTAGCAGCATCCGCCTACTTTTTCAGGGGATGGCGGACCATAGGCTGAGAAGTATTGGTTGGGATTGATGCAGACTATTTTCAATCATCTTGAGACTCCTCCAGGGCATAGGGTCAAGCTCACGACTTATATGCACCATGATTCTTCCAAGAGGTGGTGGGATGTGACCACCCAGTCAGAGAATCATAAAGACATGACTTTGGAGGATTTTAAGCAGTCTTTTATGATTTATTCTTTCGAGAGACGCTAAGGACAGATAGAGCTCGAGAGTTCATGAATCATCATATGGGTACTATATCAGTGATGGATTATTCTGCTCGTTTCACCAAACTTCAGCGCTTTGAACTTATTATGGTGGGTGATGAGACGTTGGGAGCCAGATTATTTGAGGATAGTCTTCGTTATGACATCCGAGCGCTGGTGAATATTTTCAGGTATCCTTTAGTACATGCTATTGTGAATCAGGAAATAATCACAGAGAGGAACCTGTGGGAAGCTAGTAGTGTGGGCCAGGGCGGTTTAGCACCCATTACTGGTACTATTTATACTGGTAAGAGGAAGAGATATATGGACTTCTCTCATGGTGGAAGTACCATCCAGAGGAATGCTTCAGGTGGCCTGGTCATGTGCTACCAGTGTGGTAAAGAGGGGCACAAGAGACCACAGTGTCCATGAGACCCAGTGGAGTGCCGATCTTATGGCAATATGGGTCATCTGCAGTGCTTTTGTAGGGCGTTTCCACTAGTGGCGAGTGAGAGGGGTTCTGTACAGATTCCGTGAGCAGGAGCAGGACCAGTGGATTCTTACCAGTCGGGGAACTGGAATACGTTAGGGCGTGTAGGAAGAGATAGTGGTTATGGCCGTGGTAGCCAGACTCCATGATCTTAGAGTGAGCAGGGAGAGACAGCTCAGGGTAGCCAAGCTATCTAGCAGGACTGCAGCACTGGGCAGGCATATGCAGTGCAACAAACCTAGTAGGGGTAGGATCTCGGACCTTCTATAGTCAGAGGTACAATTCTAGTAGCTTCTGTCTTATCTTCATTACTTTTCGATGCAGGTTCTACACATAGTTTCATATCTGTACCCATTGTGGGGAGCCTTGGGCTCTGTGTTTCTTCTTCTTCTAGAATCATGATGCTAGAAACTCCATCGAGGACTAGAACAGCTAGTGTGTGGCAGTGCAAGGAGTTCCCCGTTGAGGTTGGTGGGTGTCACTTTCTTTGGGACCTCTATGTCATAGAGTTGATAGCTTATGACGTCATTCTCAGGATGGACAGGTTGGTTACTTTTCAAGCCTTTGTAGACTACTATCGTCGCAAGTAGTGTTTCACATCACCAGAGGGTGGATAGTTTCTATACAACGGTGAATGGGATTTTCAGGAACGTCGAGCTGGACCAGAGCATCATGGGTGAGTTGGAGTCACAACCCAGATTTTGAGTTTATATCTGGATGATCAGGGGACTTTTAAGACATATTTCCCTCCAGTGGTTTATCGTTTCATGTATGTATTCTCGGATGACTTTTCAGTTCTACCTCCGGAGCGAGAGGTGGATTTTTATATTGATCTTGTGCCAGGAGCAGCACTGGTGTCCATTCCTCCATATAGGATGGCTACACCAAAGTTGTAGGAGCCCAAGAGGCAGTTAGAGGAGTTACAGGAAAAGGGTTTTATCCAACCCAGTACTTCCCCTTGGGGTTCTCCGGTCCTTTTTGCGAAGAAGGGGGACAATACCCTCAGACTCTGTGTGGATTATCGGAAGCTGAACCAGTTGATGGTTAAGAGCCGATATCCATTGCCGAGGATAGATGATCTTTTTGATCAGCTTCCTGGGGCATGAGTGTTCTCAAAGATTGACTTGAGACCAGGATATCATCAACTGTGCGTGAGACCATTGGATATACCACTTACAGCTATTCGGAGCAGATATGGTCTGTTTGAGTACTTGGTTATGCCGTTCTGAATCACAAATGCACTAGCAGTTTTCATCGCTCTAATGAATGGTGTGTTCCATCCTTATCTGCATTATTTATTGATAGTATTCGTGGACGACATCGTGGTATACTATCACACTAAACATGACCATTACACTCATCTGGAGATCGTATTGAGTACACTGAGCGAGCATAAGCTATATGCTATGCTCTCAATGTGCCACTTTTGGATGGACCAGATTCACTTCCTGGGTCATATCATCTGAGAGGCAAGAGTTGCAGTAGACCTAGAGAAGTTGAGAGAAGTAGTTTACTAAGAGCAGCCTAAGAACGTGTTTGAGATACTGATTTCCATAGGGTTGGATAGTTACTACAGACACTTCATACATGACTTATCATACTTAGCAGCGCTGTTGACAGGTTTGACTAAGAAGGGTCTGAAGTTCATTTGGTCAGAAGCTTGTGAGATAGCCATTCAGGACCTGAAATAAAGGTTGAAATCAGCACCAGGCCAGATACTTCCAGAGTAATGGAAGAGCTATATAGTTTACTATGATTCATCAGGTATTGGGATGGGTGAAGTGTTGATGCAAGGCGATCGAGTTTTTGCATATGGTTCTCGACATTTAAGACCACATGAGATGAATTTCCCGATGCATGATCTCGAGTTTGCCCCAGTCGTGCATGCTATGCGCTATTGGAGACAGTATCTATTGGGAGAACATTTTGTAGTTTTCACCGACCACAAGAGTCTCATATATATCTTTACTCAGCATGACATGAATCTGAGGTAGCAAAGTTGGGATGAATACCAACAATCCTTTTATTTTGAGCTTTCCTACACACCTGGTAAAGGTAATTCTGTAGCTGATGCACTGAGCAGGAAGACAAAGATACAGGTAGTGCATAAGGCTAGTGGTGAGTTTCAACTCATGGATTTGTTCTCTGAGATGCATTTGGAGTTGCACGACAGTCAGGGGAAAACATGTCTTTCATCATTAGCTGGGACTTATACCCTCCCAGATAGAGTGAGGATGAGACAACTATCTGATTTAGAAGGCCTAGTTCTATGGGAGTCGGTGGCAAGTGAGGACCCTCCTCCTGTGGGTTGTTGTGGACATACTCACGAAGGTAGATCACTTTTTTCCGATCAAGGAGACCTTCGGTGTTGACGATCTCGGGAAGTTGTATATCCGAGAGATCATACATCTTCATGGGGTTCCTTGTTCTAACATTTCAAGTAGGGATGCCCGTTTTACATCTCGTTTCTATAAGAGTTTTCAAAAGGCACAGGGTACATAGGTGCTTCTGAGCACAGCTTACCACCCTCAGACCGATGACCAGTCAGAGCGTACGATACAGGTGTTTAAGTACATGCTGCGTGCATGCATCCTAGACTTTGGGTGCTCTTGAGAGAATCATATACCCTTAGTCGAGTTTTCCTATAACAATTGTTTTCAGGAAACTATCGAGATTTCACCTTACAAG
This sequence comes from Viscum album, assembly GCA_963277665.1. Lineage (NCBI taxonomy): Eukaryota > Viridiplantae > Streptophyta > Magnoliopsida > Santalales > Viscaceae > Viscum > Viscum album. The sequence continues at coordinate 1,554,912,357 of OY728146.1, read as the reverse complement.
GCTTTATATGGTTTGCCATGTCAATCACCATTGTGTTAGTTAGAGGCAGGGGAGGCAGCTTTGTTGGGACCATGCCTCATTCAGGAGACTTCTGGGAAGGTCCAGTTGATTCAGAAGTGGATGACTACTACTCAGTCTCGTCATAAGTCTTATGATGATCGCCGCAGACGACCCTTGGAGTTCGTGGTAGGGGATGAAGATTTCTTGCATGTTTCTCCGAGGTTGGGACACAGACGGATCGGGAGATAGGGTAAACTTTCACCGAGGTATGTGGGGCCATTTGAGATTCTGGAAAGAGTCGGCTCGGTTGCCTATCAGTTTTAGTTACCACAGAGGTACCGGGCCATGCATGACGTCTTCTATGTATCTCAGTTGCACCGCTATCATTCAGACTCGTCTCACGTCCTTCATCCCGAGGAGGTTGAGCTTCAGATAGATGCATCCATTGAGAAGTATCGGATTCGTATCATTGATAGGAGCACAATGGTTCTCTAAGGCTAGTCAGTTCCTCTTGTACGGGTGCTATGGCAGCATGGCCGAGTGTAGGATGAAACCTAGAAGCAGGAGACCGACATACATGCTTAGTGGCCTGAGCAGTTCTGAGCTTTATCTTTTCCAGCCATGGAATGGAAATTCGAGGACGAATTACTTTAAGGGGGGATGATTTTAAGAACCCGGTTCTTATATTTGAAGTATGGGTTTCTTCTTTTCTCTTTTCCTTAAGTATTTTTGAGAAAATATGGAAAATGGGGAAAATCATAAAATTTAGAAGTACACGTCATGTACTTGTCCACACTCCGGGTACTTTTCACCGTGTGGGATGAGTACACGGGTCGTGTGCCCATGTCGGCAATGAAGGGTGTAGAAACTGACTACACGCCGTGTAGTGGTCCTTTACATGATGTGTAGTCAGTCAGCAGGCGAATAGTAAGGTGGTGGCCAGCTGTGTGACAGAACACGCCGTGTACTCAAGAAGATAGTTCGTGTAGTAATGTCAGCAGATGAATAGTGCCACGCTAGTGGGATGATTCCAGAGGAACAGTTAATAAATGGAAAGTACACACTGTGTACATGGAAATACACACCATGTACTTTGTTTTCTTCACTTAAAATGGGCAGTAGCCTCCCATGTTCACATGGAACACTTATAACCAGACGGTAGCTCCGGAGGGGATGGCCGAATCTTTGAGGATCCGTCGACCACAAATCGGGAATCCTATTCAGCCTCCATCGATCTCGTTGGAACCGCACGAGTAATCCCTCTCATATCCTTGTGTAGTTCTTTCCAATTCTTCCTCTAAAGAAAGTTATTCGAATTTCAAGAAAGTTTTCATTCCCCTCAGATCTACCTTATTCTAGGACAATTCATGGAACGTCGTTCGAGTATACTGATCAGGGGCGTTTAAAGTAGGTGTCTTTGTGTTTATTTTCCAATTGTCGTGTGTTTTTGTGTGTTTTGAGCTACGAACCCATATTTGAGGTGTCGTGTGGCTGAGGCCGTGGCTATTTTAAATACATATAATATGATAGGTAATTATATGTGATATTAAAATCTTGTTTGGGATCACTACTTGGATCCAGGACCACCCCGGGGGTGCGTTCCTCTGTTTAGCTGTTTGGCTAGGTTATCTGAGGGTATTACATGTATATTTTTTTCGCATTACTTTTTTCTTGAGTGGAATTGTATGTGAAATGGTTGTCATATGTTGGGCATGGCCCGGTTACTTTTTTAGCCAGAGGTCAGTGTTTTACTTAGCCTAAGGGCAGTACACCTTTAGCCTGAGGTCAACGTCTTCTGTGCTTGAGGGAAATGGAATCTATGCCTGAGGGAAACACTACGTACACCTAAGGGGAAAATCTGTTGTGCCTGTGGGAAATTACCTGTGGGTTACGTTCCTTATTACCTGAGGGTAAGGGTTGAGTGTCCATGGACACTGACTATTTACTTAGAAATTCACTGTGGTGTTTTCTTATATTAAATGGATTAAATGAAAAAATAAATGGCTATATAACTGCTAAGATGGTTACTTTTGAGTACTGCTTAGTTTATTTCATTTTACATATGCACACTGTTGTTTCATGTTTACACACAGTTGGGCACGGGCCTTTGGTGGGTGTCTATTGAAGTATATTTCTCACACCATGTCTGGGTCATGCTTTTCGGCCCAAACAGATTACGTTTTTGCTGGTGTTGATAGGGGAAAGAGTCCCTACACAGGTACTTGATTTCTACTGGGGTGTAGGATATCATGGGACCGAGAATTGGATCGTGATGTCACGAGCTGTTCTATTTTTCTTTTCTGTACTTTTACTTCAGTTGTATCTTATTGATTTTCTAACATGTTCTCGCTATTTTCATAGAATTGAGGCTTTTGGCATCGTTATTTATATACTAGTTGGTTATATCTACTGCAGTTTTTTATTTTAGTTATGTATGTTTATTTTCATCAACTATTGATGTATGTTTTATTTTTTCCAATGTGCTACACATTGACAAACGAGGGCATAGTTTCCCCACTTTTAGACCTGGGCCCTCACTGCTAGTCGGCAGCCTCTGGCATTTGAGGAAATGCGCTTGAGGTCACGTTGTGAACTGGGTTCGGGGAACCTGTTGAGTGGCACCTGGAACCGGGACGTTACATAGTTGTTGTGCTAGGAAAGCATGTTGTTGTGATAACTTCTTGATAAATACTTGTTATGTGATAGGGTATTTTTTTATGAGCCAGATGATAGAATTGATGCCAAACTTTGGTTTTTGGGGAGTATGGGCCCTCATTGACCAGAATTTGGTGGATCATTGACTGTTTTTTATATGTTATAACACAGATAAGATGTCAAGATTTGATTCGTGGGGAGTATGGGCCCTTACGGATCAAATTTTTACAATTAGGTGTTGTTTTTTAGTATTTATTGGGTTCCGTAGAAGTTTCTGAGGCATACTATCAAGACACCCAGTATACAAACCGTGTAGTACCATCAACACACCATGTATGGTCTTGTGTTCCGGAAGAAAAATAAACTTTTTGAGTACACACCATGTACCCAGAGTACATGCCGTGTAGTCTCTTCCTGTGTCACAAACTGTGTGGACGGCGACATCGGGATGGGAAGAACCTAGTGTGAACATGTAGTGTATATTCTTTACACGTAGTGTAGTGTTGTCCTGAATTCTGGCTGTGTAACTAACAAGCACGAGTTGGTGGAATCATTTCTAGTACATGTCGTGTCAATGATGAGCACACCATGTAGCCTGACCTGGGGACCCGGTCGTGTAACTAACAACACGAGTCGGTGTAATCCCTTCGTGTACATGCCGTGTGGATATATAACACACCGTGTAGTGTGAGCCGTGTGTCCGGTCGTGTAACTAACAACATGGGTTGGAAGAGACCATCTAGTACACGTCGTGTGCCTATGGGACACACCATGTAGTCTTGTCCGAGGATAGACTGTGTGGAGTTAGTCGTATGGCTAGGAAACTGGGTGATGTACACTCCATGTTTGGGTGTAACATGCCTTGTAGTGTCAAGACGAGTAGTCGGTCGTGTCACAAATGCCACGGGTAGTTGGAAAAGTACACCATACATGTTGTGCGGAAGATAAACACACCATGTAGTTTTGTTTAACGGGAGTAGTGTGGCTAAGCCGTGTAGAAGGACCCGGGTAGGGGAAGAGAAGTTAGGTACACGCCGTGTTGTCATAATACATACCGTGTAGTCTTGTTTTGCAAATCATGAAATGACTTCTTCCTCATGTTCCCCTTTTTGGTTCCTTCGCTTCAGTCTTTGATAAATCTTGATCTAAGGTATGTGTTTGACCTTGTAGAGTCATGCTGCCTAGAAGACCACGCGTTGTTCGCCAGGAGAGCGGCAATGATTATACTATAAATATGGTGGCCCATGGGCTACCAGTTGATCCTCCAGCAGAGCCAGATGCGGCGCCAGCTGTTATACCAGACACAGGCGTAGAGGTTCAGTTCCGTGAAGTCTTTATGTTGTTCATGCAGAACTTTCAGGGAGAACCACAGGCTGCCACATCTATTGGTGAGCTGACATGTATCTCCAGCAGCAGCATCCAACTACGTTTTCAAGGGATGGAGGACCACAGGCTACAGAGTCATGGATGGGGTCGATGCAGACTATTTTCGAGCATCTTGACATGCCTCCAGGGCAGAGGGCCAAGCTCACGACTTATATACTATTTGATTCCTCCAAGAGGTGGTGGGATGTTACCACCCAGTTAGAGCATCACAAGGACATGGCATGGGAAGAATTTCGGGTAGTCTTCTATGACTTCTTCGTTCCGGAGATGCTGAGGGAAGATAGGGCTCGAGAGTTCATGAATCTGCCGCAGGGCGGTATGTCAGTGATGGATTATTCTCCTCACTTTACCAAGATTCATCGTTTTTCACCCGTTCTGGTGGGTGATGAGATGTTGAGGGCCAGGTGCTTTGAGGATGGTATTTGGTGTCACATACGAGCGCTGGTGAATGTTTTCAGGTTTCCTAGTGTAAATGCTATTGTGAACCAGGCGCTGATTACAGAGAGGAACCTGTGGGAAGCTAGTAGTGTGGGCCAGGGAGGTTCAACACCAGTTTTTGGTACTATTTCTACCAGTACGAGGAAGAGACAGATGGAATTCTCTCAGAGTGGCAGTACCATCTAGAAGAATTCTTCAGGTGGCCAGGTCATGTGCTACCAGTGTGGTAGGGAGGGTCACATGAGGCCATAGTGTCCACGTGATCCAGTGGAGTGTCGAGCTTGCGGCACGATGGGTCATCTACAACTCTTCTGTAGGGTGTTTCCACCAGTGGCAAGTGAGAGGGGTTATATGCAGACTCTGTGTACAGGATCAGGACCAGCAGCTTCTTACCAGTTAGGGAACTGGAATACGTCAGGGCGTGCAGGAAATGATGGTGGTCGTGGCCGTGGTAGCCAGACACCAGGATCTCAGAGGCACCAGAGCGGGACAGCTTAGGGTAGCCAGGATGTGTCGCAGGGTCACGACACTGGGCAGGCATATGCAGTGCAACAGACCCAGCAAGAGTAGGATCTTGGACCTTCTAATGTCAGAGGTACTATTCTAGTATCTTCTATCATTTCTTCAGAACTTTTTGATATGGGTTCTACAAATAGTTTCATATCAGTGCCCATTTTGGGGAGACTTGGGCTCTATGTTTCATCTTCTTCTGATATATTGACGCTTGACACTCCGTTGGGGACTATAACGGATGGTGTGCGTCAGTGAAAGGGGTTCCCCCTTGAGGTTGGTGGGTGTCACTTTCATAGGGACCTTTATTTCCTAGAGATGACCGCTTATGAAGTCATTCTCAGGATGGATTGGTTGGTTCCCTTTCGATCCTTTGTATACTTCTATCGTCGCAGGGTGAGTTTCACATCACCAGAGGGTAGAGAGTTTCTATACAAGGGTTAATGGGATGTTCATGCGAGTCGAGCTGGGCCAGAGCATCGTGGGAGAGGCGGAGTCACAACCTAGATTTCTAGATTATATCAAGATGATCAGGGGGCTTGTCAGATGGATTTCACTCTAATGGTTGATCGTTTCAGGGATGTCTTCCCAGATTACTTTTCAGGTCTACCTCCGAAGGGAGAGGTGGATTTCATTATTGAGCTCGTGCCAGGGGCAGCACTGGTGTCCATTTCTCCTTATAGGATGGCTACACCAGAGTTACAGGAGCTCAAAAGGCAGTTAGAAGAGTTAGAGGAAAAGGGTTTTATCTGACCCAGTTCTTCCCCTTGGGGTTCTTTGGTCCTTCTCATGAAGAAGGGGGATGGTACCCTTAAACTATGTGTGGATTATCGAAAGTTGAACCAGGTGACGGTTAAGAACCAATATCCCTTGACAAGGATTGATGATCTTTTTGATCGACATCGTTGAGAACGAGTGTTCTCGAATATTGACTTGAGATTAGGATATCATCAGCCGCGCATGAGGCCATCAGATATACCGCTTACATATTTTCAGAGAAGATATGGTCTATATGAGTACTTGGTAATTCTGTTCAGACTCACGAATGCACCATCAGTTTTTATGGTTCTGATGAATCATGTGTTCCATCCTTATCTGGATTTTTTGTGGTAGTATTCATGGATGAAATCATGGTGTACTCTCACACTCGACACGACCATGCCACCCATCTTGAAATCATATTGATTACACTGAGAGAGCATAATCTATATGATAAGCACTCAAATTGACACTTTTGGATGAACCAGATTCATTTCCTGGGTCATATCATCTCAGAGGCAGGAGTTGCAGTAGACCTAGAGAGGGTGAGAGCAGTAGTTTCATGGGAGCATCCTAAGAACGTTTTTGAGACACATAGAATCTTAGTACTGGTTGGTTACTACAGATGCTTCATAGAGGACTTCTCCTACGTAGCCATGCCATTGATGGGTTTTACTAATAAGGGTGTGAAGTTCGTTTGGTCAGAAGCTTGTGAGAATGATTTCCAAGAGCTGAAGGGAAAGTTGAAATCAACACCGATCTTGATAATCCCAAAGCAGGGGAAGAGCTATACAATTTACTATGATGAATCAGGTATTGAGTTGGGAGTAGTGTTGATACAGGGCAATCGAGTTGTTGTGTACGATTCTCAGTAGTTGAGGCCACATGAGAGGAATTACCCGACGCATGATCTCCAGTTGGCTGCAATTGTGCATGTGTTGCGTTGTTGGAGAAATTATCTTATGGGAGAACGTTTTGTGGTTTTCACCACCACAAAAGTCTCAAGTATATCTTTACTCAACGTGACTTGAATCTGAGGTAGCGAAGGTGTGTCGAATACCTACATTTCTTCAATTTTGAGCATGCCCATACACCTGGTAATGGAAATGCAGTAGCTGATGAACTGAGCAGGAATACTCAGATACAGGATGTGGAGGAGGCCAGTGGTGAGTGACAGCTTATGGATTTTTTCTATGAGATGAATTTGGAGGTGAACGACAGTCAAGGGAAGACCTATCTTTCATCTTTAGTTGTGACTTATACCCTCTTGGATAGAGTGCGGATGATACAACTATCTGATTCAGAAGTCCTAGTTCTACGGGAGTCGGTGGGAAGTGAGGACCCACCTCCTGGGTGGACGATAGGCGCTGATGAGGTTCTTCATTTCCATGGACGAGTATGGGTTCCAGGGGATATATGTGAGGAGATGATGTGGTAGTTTCATGATACAATTTGGGCAGTTCATCCTGGGATTACCAAGCTGTACTGTGACTTGAGACTTTAGTACTGGTGGCCGGGTATGAAGAGAGATGTAGCTGGTTTTTTTATGAGGTGTTCCACCTGTCAGCAGGTGAAGGCGGAGCATCAGAGGCCAGCTGGACTATTACAGTAGTTACCCATTCCGAAGTGGAAATGGGATGATGTCGTGATGGATTTCGTGACGGTCTTTCTGAGGTCACCTCGAGGTAATGATACCATGTGGGTTGTTGTGGAAATACTCACAAAGGTAGATCACTTTTTTCCAATCAAGGAGACCTTCAGTGTTGACGAGCTTGGAAAATTGTATATCTGAGAGGTCATACGTCTTCATGGGGTCCATCGTTCTATTGTTTCATATAGGGATGCCCGTTTTATGTATCGTTTCTGGCAGTGTTTTGAGAAGGAACTGGGTACAAAGGTGCTTTTGAGCACAACTTACCACCCTCAGACCGATGGCCAATCAGAGCGTACGATACAGGTGCTTGAGTACATGATGTGTGCATGTGTCCTAGACATTGGGGGAACTTGGGAGAAACATATAACCCTAGTTTATTTTTCCTACAATAACTGTTTTCAGGAAACTATAGAGATGGAACAATACGAGGCTTTATATGGTAGGCTATGCCGATCACCATTGTGCTAGTTAGAGACAGGTGAGGCAGCTTTTCTGGGACCACCTCTCATGCAGGAGACTTCTGAGCAGGTACAGTTGATTCAGAAGCAGATGGTTACCATGCAGTCTCGTCGGAAGTCTTATGATGATCGCCTTAGACGAACATTGGAGTTTGTGGTCGGGGATCGGGTTTTCTTACGTGTTTCATTGAGGCTGGAACACAGACGGATCAAGAGATAGGGTAAACTTTCACCGAGGTTTGTGGGGCCATTTGAGATTTTGAAGACAGTCGGGTCGGTTTCCTATCAGTTGCAGTATCCATAGAGGTATCAGGCCATGCACGGCGTCTTCCATGTATCTCAGTTTCGCTGCTATCATTCAGACATGTCTCACATCATTCAGCTAGAGGTGATTGAGTTTGAAGTTGATGCGTCCTTTGAGGAGCATTCGATTCGTATCATTGACAGGAGCATGAAGGTTCTCTGAGGACGGTCAGTTCCTCTTGCGCGGGTGCTATGACAGCATGGCCGAGTGTAGGACAAAACCTAGGAGTGGGAGACTGACGTACATGCTCAGGGGCCAGAGTTGTTCTGAGATTTATCTTTTCCACCCTTTGAAGGTAAATTCATGTATGAATTGCTTTAAGGGGGGAAGTTTGTAAGAACCCAGTTTATATTTTTGAGGTACGAGTTTCTTCTGTTCTCTTTTCCTTAAGTATTTTTGAGAAAATAAGGGAAAAGGGGAAAAATCCCAAACTTTGGAAGTACATGCGATGTACTTTTCCACATGTCGTGTACTTTTGGCCGTGTGGGATGAGTACATAGGGTGTGTAGCCATGTCGGTGACGAATGGTGTAAAGACCGACTACACGCCATGTAGTTGTCCCTTACACGCAGTGTAGTCAGTCGGCATGAGAATAGTTAGGAGGTGGCTAGTTGTGAAACAGAACACAACTTGTACTCAAGGAGACACGCCGTGTAGTCTTGTCGGTAGGTGAACAGTGCCACACTGGCGGGAAACTGCCAGAGGAATAGTTAAGAAAATGGGAAGTACAAGCCATGTACTTGGATGTGCATGCCATGTACTCTGTTTTTTTTTTCTTAAAATGGGCAGTATCCTCCCTTGTTCATAGGGAAGGCTTAGAATGGGAAGAAGGAACGGAAGAGGGAGGCCATAGCTTTGGAGATCCGCAGAGCGCACGTCGGAAATATGTTTCCATCTTGGACAATCTCGTTGGAACCACACGGGTAATCCCTCCACTCTTCTTAAGTCGTTCTTTCCAATTCTTCCTCTAAAGGAAGTTATTTAAGTTTGAATGAGAATTATTTTACCTCATATCTATGATGTTTTTGGGCATTTCTAGAATCGACGTTCGCGTATATCGTTCGTGGGGGTTTAAGCTAGGTTGTTTGGTGTTTATTTTCCATCTGTCGTGCATTTTTGTGTGTTTTTGAGCTACGAACCCATTTTTGGGGTGTCGTGTGGCTGAGGTCATGGATATTTTAAATACCTAGAATTGTATAGGTAATTAAATGTGATATTAAAATGTTGTTTGGGATCGTTGCTTGGATCCAGGACCACCCCGGGGGTGCGTTCCTCTATTTAGTCGTTTGTCCAGGATACCCGAGGGTATGCCTTCTTTATATTATGAATTACTTTTTTCCTTGAAATTAATTGTATTTGAATTGCTTGTGATATGTTGGGCACGACCAGGTTACTTATTTAGCTTGAGGGCATTGTTTTACTTAGCCCAAGGGTAGTTATAATCTTAGCCTGAGGGAAAATTTTTCCAAGCCTATGGGAAATAGACTCTATGCCTGAGGGTGACACTACATACGCCTGAGGGAAATATCTATATGCCTGTGGGAAAATACCTGTGGTTTACGTTTCTAATTACCTGAGGGTAAGGGTTTGCATGTTTGAGGACACTGATTGTTTACCTATAAATTTACTACAGTGTATTCTTATATTAAATGGATAAATTGAATATTAAAATGGAAATATAATAGGTAAAGTTAGTTGCTTTTGAGTACTTCTTAGTTTATTGCATTTACTTTAGCACACTATTGTTGCATGTTTACACACAGTTAAGCATGGGCTTTCGGTGGGTGCCTACTGGGATATATTTCTCACACATTGTTTGGGTCATGCTTTTATGCACAAACAGATTACGTTTTTGTAGGTGTGGATTACGGCAAGGGTCCCTATACGGGTACTTGATTGCTACTTAGGAGTAGGGGGCATGGGACCGGGCTTAGGCTCGCGATGCTACCGACTGTTTGTTCTGCTTTGTTGTACTTCAGTTGTAATGTATTTTATTACAGTGTATCATGTTCTGGATGTTTTATGGAATAGTGACATGCTGCATCTTCATATATATATATAACTTCTAGTTTCCCTTTTTGTTATCAATTATCCATTTTAGTTATATATAATGTTACTACTTCTTTGTTTGATGTATGTTTATATTATATTTTACTGCCTTTCACTTTGCCAAATGAAGGCATACTTTCCCCACTATCAGACCTGGGCCCTCACTGGTAGTCGACAGCCTCTGGCGTTTGGGGAAATGCGCTTCAGGTCATGTGTCAAACCAGGTTTGGGGCACCCGTTGAGTGGAACCCGGAACCGGGACATTACAATTAGATTCATGAATAATATTTTGAAGACATAATATTGTTCACTCATAACATTGTGAATATTTAATAAGGTTCTTGCGTAGGATGATATAACTAATTTCCAAGACACCCCACCATCCACAGTGGTATCACATAATTCATACTGGATCAGGTTACACCATCTACCCATAGTGGATAAATCTTGTTGACTTGTTATGATCTTTATGTCATTTGATATGATTCTTTTCCTACTGGAATAGAGTGATATATAGGTCTCACTCATGCATAATTAAATCATAAATATGTGTTAAAAAAGATCAAAAAAATCATCATATCTGGACACATAAAAACATATTGGTTTATTTAAAATCATATCATAAACCATGATATAAAATGGTAATCATAAACCTGGAAACATATCATAACATGTGAAAACTATGGAGGTTTCATAATGATTTAATCAAATAATCACCCCTGATAAAAAGATGGTTTCAAAATCAAATAACCAATGGAAGAGTAATAGTTACTATAAACATATTTAAATATTAAATATTATCAATTCAAAAAAAGAGAGAATGGTGTTTATAGGTCATATCTCTAATTTATCAGAAACTATATCGATATATGTCATATTATATAGAGAAGGATTGAAAAAGACAACATAATGTATATGCTATTAAAATAAAATTTATTTAAAAATAAATTTTTAATGAATAAATCACTCTAAAAATACTTATCTTTAAAATTGGGATTAATGTATCAATTAAAAACATATTTGAAAAGATTTTTAGAAAACATTTTTTTTAATAAAATACGTCCAACCGAATAAATAAATAATGTTATATTTTCGTAAAACAAATTATTTATTATAATAAATATGAATAAATAGAAAATGGTACTAATAAATGAAAATATAATGAAAAACTATTGGATAATAAAATTCATGAGTGTTCATGAGGGATGGGTTATAAACGTTCATCAATGGAAGCATGATCGTAATTAATTCCAATAAATGATGAGATTGAAGAAATAAACCCTTACCAAATTGGTCACATTGAATAAAGGTACCCATGAAATTATATCATTGGGTGAAGCATATGTTATCATGAAAATAATATGATTCAAGATATTCTATTTCTACTAGTTCTATATACACCTCATAGAAAAATATAGGTGCATAACATGGCATGTATCTCAAAGAAGGAAAATTAAGATAAAAAATACATTACTGATTTGGAAATATTTGAAACATAAAAACCATGAAAGAAATATCATAAAATATATATATAATTACCCTTAAGTTTTAGTATAATAATCATATAATACATTCTTGGGGAGTACATACAGAACAAAAAAGAAATGAGTGGTGAATAAGGCCTTAGCCTTGTTGAAATAAAAGTATGACTAGAAATCCCATTACTAAATGAGTATATATAGAATCATCGGATCCATAAAATAATGAAATAAATTAAATAATTTAATATCATTAAATAATTTAAATTAATGTAATTCCAGGTCTTATGGATTTATATAATCCACAAAAAAGTAATTAGTGGGGACTATGGCATGTATCTTATGAATATAATAATATGAGATAATATTTTGTTACCATTAGTCTTGAATTTCATTGTGCATGTTAAATCATACTATATATTAAATATATGTTAATTATATATATATATATATATCATTTAACCATATTCTTATATACCATAAAATATATTATTTTATTATAACCTTATATTACCCGTTTATTAACAAGTCTATGTTACAGTTTTGTTTTGGGTAATAACTACATTGTTTACTATACATGTTTTGACTTTTTATTCATGATAATCTAACCAATATTATGAATAAAATATTAATAGAATTAGAAAAAATTATAAATATCATATATATTATGTTTATATTTATATATAATAATATATAAATTATATAAGTAGGAAATGAAATACAATGTTCAAGGAAATGGTCGATTGTACGAACACATGAACATTATTTCCTTTTTCATGGGTTCTTGAACGAAATAATGAAAATGAAATATAAGTATACATATAAATATAATAGAATTATATTATAATGTTTTATGTCTCATATATCATATATTTTCACTTAACCCATCCTTAATACATTACATGTAAATTATAAACAAGTCACATCGCTTTGGGGAGGTGAAAGTCCACATGTCCACAATCAGAGTTATCATATTTAAAAAAATTGAAATGATGAAGGTTTTTGTTATATAAAATTGGAAGAAGAATATATATATCATATATATCATATATATCATATAAAATCATAATTTACATCATTATTCCAATCCTCAAATGGTGTAACTGGAGGAATGTACAACATTGGTTTGTGAGGCGGTAGTCTACCATACACACGAATGGTGAAATAATATCCTATTAGATGGATGTGTGGGTTAGTCTAGGTTATTAAAATATCATAAAAACATCTATGTATATTTATCATACTAAATTTATTATATAATACTAGAGGAAATGGAATCTACATGTTATATAAATAACTAAAATAAAAGTTGTTGTTGAAGGATGTTAACTCTTCTTTGCGTAAGTCATTTTTTGTTTTTAGAAAATAGATTACTTTGTTGGATTTATTGCCAATTTGAGGAATCTGGGATTAGTATAGGTATATTTTTGTTTTACACTTTCAGTTTTTAGATATGTTATATGTTCTTGATATGTGTGAATAAGTCAGATGGAGGGTAGGCCTATTTTATATGGAGAAAATCACACATTGGTTAATCATGAAAATATTTGAGTTCTCCTCACATTTTACTTACCAAAAAATGGTTAAAAATAAAAAATTATTGGTAATTATAGGTTAAACGTTCTAAATATTTCTATTAAAAAATCATTCAAGTGAAGGGTAATTTTTACACCTAATATTATATGTTTATTAATTAATTAAACAATATAAATAATTTATATTAAAAAAACTATTTCTAATTGGAATTCAATGTTTTTACTATTCATAAAAAATGAATCTTCTCAGAAAAATTAAAAATATTAAACCAAAGAGAATTTTAATATTCATATCCCCAAAATTAACTATATTTTTTAAATTAAAAATTATTAAATCATGACAATTTTAATTTTATAAAGGTTCTCCAATAGAAGGTGGTGAAATTATCTATTCAAAAAATACAACTTTTATTTCTAAAATTTGATTTATTCTTATCATTTACCTATAACATTTATTAGATGAATATAAATTTTATTTTGAATATATAACATTAAAAATTTAATAAATCAATTTTATCGAATGTGGTTTAGTTAATTAATTTTGATAAAATGGTGTTTGTACGTAAAAAATAGTTTTCTTACAAAATGAATTACATTATTCTATAATTGTTCTTACATTAATTCATAATTAATGGATAAACAAAGAATTATTTTTCAATTAACATTTAAATAATATTTTAATAATTTATACAATATAATTATTATATTCTATTCAAACAACCATATTACAATTATTATAATATTTTAATTATATTATTAATAGTATACAATATTTTGGTAAAACACTGTTGTGACTCGAGTTTTGTCCTGAAACCCGTCATATGATTTCTATAAATATTTGCAAAGCTAGTTTCTATGTCCATATGGGATTCTGAGTCCTAGAGAGCATCAACATGGTGATACTAAAAAATATTATATATATTTTATCACACACAAAAATTTTCTTTTGAAATGTGGAATAACTCCCATGAAAAGTATCTTATCAGAATTTTGAGGATGTAAATGAGCATTAAAAATTGTGTTTACCTAAAGTGTTACATAAACATTATTGGTTCTAGGTGTTTGGCAGAAGGAATTTTTATATAGGGGATTTTAAATGGATTATTGATTTAATAAAATTTAAATCATTACTATGTCCCCTAACCGATTTTTTTGCATGCACAGAGGATCCAAATCCCCCTATCACTCTTTTGACCGATTGAAAAGACGAGGAGAAAATTGAAGAAATGAGGATTCGACGATCTATGATCTTGATGGAAATCAATTTCAGATCATGGTGTAGTAGATATATATCAAAAATCTAACCAGGATTCATTATTATTCCATATAAAGAGGGTGGTTCTGATTTTTAAGTCTTCTACCCCCTTTTGTGATTGTTTTCATTATTTTAGAGACTACAAATGATTGATAGGGAGCCCTTGAGTGTCGATATGTGTGTGGTAGTGTGAACATGGGAAATAAATAATTTTCATAATGATGTTTCTAATAGATTTCACAACTACACAGAGTAGAGTTTAGTTGAACACACTGTGTGTTCTCCCAATCCAGGGGAGATGAGTTTCAGGTACAACACAACTTGTACCATGGGTAATACACCATGAAGTTACACCCACATTTTCTATATATTCCTATGAGTATCCTATCTAGAAGGTTTTATAGGTAGATCTTGATGGTGGATATATTTCATGACTAAGATATGTGGGGAAATAAAAATTTATAGGTCACATGGGATAGCGACATTTGGACTAGTAGTGGTTTAGTGAAATCCCTTGGTCTATTTCTTTGAGTGAACATGTGGAATTACGTCCTTGGTATAAGATTTCAATCCCCTAAATATGATGAGCTTATATAGAGTTTTATTATCTCATTGGATAGACCAAATTGGGATCCTCTATAATTTTTATAGAGATTTAGTTCCCCTTTAGAGAGGTTGGTCTAGGATCCTATAACATAATTCCTTCCCACGACCGGGTTCTCAATATTATTATGGCCAACACTACACAAGTGATGATCCAATATGTTCTAGAATAGCCCTTAATTCAAAGTTGTATCATTGGTTGTATGATCCCCTATGTAGCAAGTAGTTTTATTAGTGTTATGGAATCATTGTATATACAATCTGCCAAATAGTACTTGGTATCAGTAGGGTTGTTGAATTATTGGGTATAAAATAACTTACATAAGAGACGATTTATCTAGGGTTGGTGGAATCTTCAGGGATATGATCCCCTACTTTGCAAGTTATACTAAATTGGGTTTTTGGAATCATCATGTCCAACACTAAAGTGGTGACTATCCTCTGCTTTAGTGACACATTCTCCAAGATGTCAGATTTGGTTGGGGTGTTCACCATCATATCCTAGGATTGATCCCTCTTCTGAGTTAGATGCATGGGTTCGTATTTTGGGTTTTTGGTGTCCCCTAGTGGATCCAAGGTATGATCCCCTATCAAAGGATATGTGGCCTTATGATTTATAGACAAGTTTTATAGTGTCCCCTTGTGTCTCTTACGAGTTATACCTTTTTTTATCAATGATATAGTTAACAGTACTAGTAGTTGTAGTACAATCCCCCATTAGGGATGGGTCATATACCCCATCTAAGTATCATGAACAATTGGGTTTCATCATGACTTTATTTGTGTCAAGATCTAAATATTGTGTTCTGTGAGATGTTTACCCTTTAGGATGGTGGTTTTATTACATTTGTTTTTATTACTTGATTTATTTTTATCTATCAGTGGTGGCATAATAGAAGTTAATTTAGTTACCTATAGACTGGAATCCCTCAGATGAGTGTCATCTAGGATGATGTATCTCAAAGAGTGTGTGCTTCAAGAAAGGTGTTAACATCCGATCCTCAATCAGAACCTACCACTGGCTTCGAGGTCGGAACCTCATGAGAAATGGAGAATGAAAAGAGTATATCTGGTTTTGTTTTTGGGATTCCTTACAGTGTTTTCACATATTGGATGATACAAAATGTGTTATGAGTTGGATTGTCTTTTTTAGATAATGATGGTTTCGAGATAAAGATTATCCCTCAAATGGTTTATGTCTGGCTATATCAGTTTGACTATTGATTTAAATTTCTCCATTTTCTTTTGTGGTTTTGGGGTTCTTAATGATTATTCTTATACTCACTTAATATGGAATTTTACAACACATGTTGTTTGTTTTGAATACCAAAGTAATTTCAATAGAATCTTAGGAAGACCAAAAGAATGAAGAGCTTAGTGAGCTAAATAGAATGGGGTGCTTACCAGGTGCTGGCCATAGAGAATCCCAGTGGGTTCATTTGATAGAGATCCCCTACATCTCAGTAGGTTCGATGATTTTAAAATGTTCTTTTAGTGGGCAAATATTTCTCCATTTTTTTACTTCATCAATATTGTAGTTTGGGATAGATGTTGTTATGTATTTATTTTCCATTTATATAAATTTTCACTATTTAAGGGAGTCGTATATTAGTTTGTGTGTACTTGTAACTTAGGCTAAGTCCTCCATTGTATTTTATATCTTACATAGCATTGGACGCTAGCCCCTAGGGTGTGGAGGTGGGATTTGGGAGTCACATATCGAGCCCAGTTGGTTCAGTTCATTATAGAGTGGTATCAATGGGGGTTTCACTTTTGGTCCCCCAATGTAGTGATCTTGGGTTGGTTTGTATGGAGACTATGTCTGGGTGTATCGATCTCAGATCTCAAGCCATATGTTCTTGTTTTGGTGTGGAGACTGATGTATCCATTCTCTCGGACTCTAGAAACCTAAATTTTGAATCCGTGAAATAGGGAAATAATCACATTGAAATACTGGTACCTGTGTCATATATGATGAGGTTTTGGGTTTTTTAATTTTGAGTCAGTTCCAAAGATATAGTCATTCACCATTGTTAATTTTTATTGTATTTTTGGATTCCTCCATTAATAGATCCGTAAAGGGTTCTACATCAGAATTGTGGTGACTATCCATCCTATGGTGATGGTTCGGTGTATGGAACTGGTTCTATAGATCAACATATTTGTGGTCCTCCTGTTGATTAATAACCCTTTGTGAATCATGTTTTGATGGTACTATAGGATAAGGATTCACATAGGCTGGGTTTAATAAATATGTTTTATTTGGAGAAAACACAGAGGTATCATAGTGACCCAGACCCCCAAATAAATGATGATAGGAGGGAGGCAGTCACATATGTTTTCCACTTTGTGAGGAAACCTACCGATCATATGGTTTTCTTATAGTCAAACCTTCTTTATGACTTGTTCAGGTGATTGTGGAGTCTATTGATGTAAATCCTTGATGAGGTTATTCTCACTAAGGAACAGTTTGAGTTGATATTTAGGGAGAAGTTATATCTTGACATGCTAAGATCTGTTCATATAAAAGTGCAACTTTACCTTTTCTAGGATGACATGACTATCATGGGATTTTCAGAGATGTTCCCAGATCTATCATTTTACTCCATATATACTATTTGGGATTGGTTTTACTGAGCAGGGACCTTCGACCAGGGATGTGCTGGGAAATCAGGGCGTTTGTGTTACTCTATGCATTCCCACTATTGTTAGTGTGCTTAAGAGGGACTCATTGGTGAAAATCATTCTGGCTGGGTAGAATTCGACTTTTTGTTATGGTAATATAATATTTTAGACCTTTTTATCATGTTAGGAAGCTGGTAGCTAGTTGTAGGTTCAGGGATCCTGGAATTCAATTCATTTTAGGAGGAGATCCCAGAATAGAGGGTATGTGGTCTTGGGATTCCCATCATATTTTTGTTAGTCGTATGAGAGGAGGGGGTATGCTTGTGATGGATGGGGAAATCATGATATAGATTGTATGACCCACTGTGTCGTTGGTAGTGAATTAGTCGAATGACATCCTTATTAGAGGAAGTGTCATGAACATGGAGGTCTTGTGGGAAGTAGATGTGATGGAGGGTGGTTACATCGGCAGGAGGTGCCAGACGATATGATTTCACATCACCACCCATATGTGGTCCATTCTAGGCTCAGGAATCTTGAAAATGGGGGGAGGACAAATACTAGATATATAGACATTTGAACTAGATGCTCTGAGGATGGATAGAGGTGTGAACATTTTCCATTTTACTTTATGTAGTTGTTTTGATAGACATTTTTGTGAGAACCTATTTTATTTATATTTCATATTAATTTTTCTTTCATGGTGATGAATGGAATCACTAAGACAAATTATCATTGTTGTTAAAAATATCTTAAAATGCATGATGAAGAGGGAACCCCCTGAAATTTGTTTTTAGGGACAAGAAAAACTATTTGGTAGTGTATGTGATTCCCAAATCAAATAGTATCAGTGTGTGGTGTATGAGTCCCTATGACTTGTGTTTTAGGGAAAGGGTCTCTTATTGGGTGATAGTGTTGAGGGATTGGTAGGACCTAGGGTGTGTTCTTGGGAGTCCTTATTTTTTTGTTGGTACCCTCATGTGTTCTGCGTCAGATTTTTGTGCGAGTTGTGTGAGGAGGGAAAGGGATCGATTGGTGTGGCATCAAAATCATAATAATTTGGTACACATTACCCACCTAGATTCATTCTTGAGATGCGATTAATAATAGTTCAGCTGAGTCTATTCCACCCAATGAAAGTAGTATCGAGGTGTCGTGGTTGACTTCCTTTGGCTTATGTATTCAGAGTAGGGTTTCATTGGTCTATGAATTAGGTTAGTGGGGAGTTGTACTTATAGACACTATGACAACAAATAAATTCAGTTTTTGGTTATTTCCCACCTATAGTAGATGAGGAGAGATGTTCTCACTTTGTTGAATGTTGTCTACAATGTTGATATTTACATTGACTATGGTTTATCCTTGTATTTTCTCATAGTTAATTCACATAGTCGGCACGGGTACCCTTGGTAGCCTTTATGGTGGTGTTGTCTTTCTTGATGGCATGGTAGTCCTAATTGAGGCCTCATTTTCTTTCTAATGTTCCTTTTATTTCTCTTTTTTGGGGTTAAAATCCTTAATGTTGGGGGATATAGTGACTCTGTCATTCCTTGAATACCCTTGAAATATTACTGAGAATATTCATTAATCTAGATGCGTAGTCGGTGTGAGATTCAGATGCTTGGATGTCCTCTTCATAGTGTTAATAATAAATATAAATTATCATTTATATCACATGTGTAGTTCCTTTTGAAGATTGGAATAACTCTTAATGAGAGTCTCTGATCTGAATTATGATACCTCGTTTGAGTTTACAATGGTCTGTTTACTCAAAGTGCAACATATACTCTATCAGCACCTCATGTTCAGACATTGTTGAGTTAGTAGTGGTGATTTGAATACGAATATCTATTTAATAAAAAATAACTCAATACCTACCCCCCCCACCCTTTGGGGCTCATCCTAGGAGGAGATGAATCCCCCTCTCCCCCTTTTGACCAACCGATTATGCGAGGAGTGAATTGAGGAATTTGGCACTACTGATCTCTGATCTTGATAGCAATCTCCCCAATATCATGGTGAAATGGATTCAAATAACATATCTTAACTTGATGCTTTAGATTTTGATAATGAGCTATGGGGTTTTTATTTATATTACTGGATTCCATGTTTGATGCATTGTTTTAATGTTGTAGAGTATTTAGATGCTTTTTGGGGTCCCCTGAGGGACGATCAGAGTGTTTCTGTGTGAACATGGGTTATATAATATTATTTTTTGTAAATTCCAAATTTATTTTCCATATACATGGAATGTAGTCTAGTGGAATTCATAGTTTATTATTTCTATTTTTGGAAGATAATCCATGAGTACTACATGTCCTGTATCGCTAGTTAAACAACGTGGAGTTACCCCCATGTCATGTGGCCTGAGAAAATTGTTAAGGAAGTTGTGTTGACGTACATGTATTTATTAAAGGACACATCCATCCAACACGGGAATGGGTTTCACGACATGGAAATGGGTCGATGATATATCCAAGGGCTGTTTCTCTAGGACATGATGTGTACTCGGTGGTACACGACGTGTGGATGACACAACCCACTGAGCCGTGTGAATAGAATACACAACTAATGCCTAAGGGAGGAAAAAAACTCCTTGTACCTCATGAACACATCAGGTATCAAACATGAGAAGGCAATTTGTGCATTTAGAGGACAAATATTTGGGATTCAGATAGGTTACACACCATGTATACCACATTAAATGTCATGTAGTATCCTCTTGGTAGAGTTTTCAACCAGTGTATCTCAATCTTCGGGGATCAGATTCATGCAAGTGAGTAGCCTATCCTGGGCAGTTTTCCAAATCGATCGTGATGGTGGTAATAAATATGGACTATGATATGAGAGGGGAGGATATGTTATAGTCTGCTTGGGTTAGTGATGTTTGTACCCATAGTCGATGAAGGATTTACATTGGTATACCCCTATGATGGTACAAGTGGCATTATGTCATTAATATGGGATTTTGATCCCCTTTATAGGCTGATCTCAGAAAGAGTTATATTATCCCTCTAGAGTTTCCTACGTGGGATCATCTATCTTTTTTGTGTGTTATATTATTCCCATGGAGAGACTAGGGTTGGATCATCTAGAATATATAATTCCCTTGTTAGGTTTATGAGAATCATTGTGACCAACACATAACTAGTGATGATCGTCTTTCTAGCATGATATCCTTATAGGGTTAGTGGTTTATTTGGTTTCATGATACCCTACGTAAAAGGAAGTTTATGTAAGGTTGTGGAATAATAAGACATATGATCCCTTATTCTATAGTTTGTATTCGTTGTATTGAGGCACAGTTGGGTATATGATCCCTTACTCAGAAGAAGATTTATTTAGTTACTATGGAATCATCAGTGATACAATCCCCTATATCATGAGTTTTTCCAGATGGTGTAAATGTAATCATCATGTCCAACACTACATGGGTGGAAATCCTATATATGAGTGTTACGATCTCTATGATGTCATATTGGGTTTTTGTGTCCCCTATTAGATCATAGTAGTGATCCCCTTTCTATGTGAGATCTTTTGGTTTCTATATTGGGTTCATGGGTTCCCATAGTGGATCCTATTGGTGATAACCTATTAAAGGATAAGTTATCTTCAGTTTTCTGGGATGGGATTTTAGTGTCCCCCAATGGCTCATTGGAGTGATGCCCTTTGAAAATTATAAGAATATTCATGGTTATAGTTGATTTATCACCACATAAGGGACACATGAGATCCCCCATATGATTATTTTAATCCACTGTGATGCATCATGAATTTCATCTGGAAAGTAAAAATTAGAATGTTTCTCGGATATGTGCGCTTTGGGATGGTGGTGTTGACCCATTGTCTTGAGCTACCTAATCGAGTGGTATTCCTTAGAGGTGCTATATATTATAGATTTTTTCTATCTTATAGTTTAATATCTCATGGATGAGTTTCATATGGGATGAAAAGATCATGCAGTGTGTGCTCGTAGATGGGTGTTATATTTTGATCCTTGAGTAGAACCTATGAATGGCTATGTGGTCAAAATATCACGAGACTTTGACTCTTAGGTAAGTATATCTTTGTGTATTTATGGGATTACATGTGGATTTTTTCAGATCTTGGATGACACATCATGTTCTATGAGCTGACTAGTCATGTTTAGCCAGGATGGCTTCGAGATAGAGTTTCTCTCCCGATTGGGTTCCCTCTAGCTAGATCAAGTAGACTGTTTCCTTCACTTGATCCCTTTTATTTTGGGTTTTTTTGGAACCTATTGAATATTCCTTTACTCACCCGTCATTTGTATTTTCACACAAGTTTTTTTCTTGGGAAGACCACACTCGTTTTGATAGAGTCCCAAGAGGATCTGGAAATGGTGGTGCTTAGTGGGCAGGACTGATCAAGGTGTTTAGTTAAGAATGTATGAGGAGAATTCATGCATGTAAATTTGGCAGTGATCCCATCCATTTATTCATGTTGGAAACTTATATAGTTTTTTCCTCATTGGCCAATATATTAATCATTTTTTCTTATTTTGTACTCTAGTTTGGGATAAATGTATGCATGCATTTCTTTTGGGTTTATATATCTCTACACTATTGCATGGAGTTGAATTTGGGTGCATGAAGAGAGGTAACTTTTTATAATTTCTATAATGTGTGTGATATCCAACTCTATGATGGACGCTATCCCCTGGCTTGTGGAGGTGATATTGGGGAGTTACGACTTGATCCCCATTTGGTTGATTCATGAAAAACTATGTCTTGCATGTAACATAATTCATTTAAGGGACTAACAATTGTGTGTAAAACAATCCAAAGATAGATTTTAATGTACCACAGTCAAATATATGTTTTGGGTAAAGTGAAATATTATCTTCGTGTTGTGCATAATGAAATATAGAATAGTTCAATCTAAAAAAATTCAATATTAATTATTGTGGGAAATAAAAAATATATAAAAGTCTATATTAATTAAAAAAATACAAAATATTGAGGTGTTATAGGTTTTGACAACATGGACCCAAGGTATTGAATTTTAAATATGAGAAAAATTAGAAATTAAAGAGTGAAAATAGAATAAGGCCTTTTGAAATCCATCATAAGCTGAATCTACTCCCAAGGAACCCATGGAGGGAAGTAGGAGGAGTCTTAACGGGATACTTTTTGGTAGGTTAATGTGATTGGTTGAAGAGGGAGGTAAGATAGGGGATAAATATAAGAATTGTAGAATAAAAATATCTATAATTTTAATGCTTGGTATGGTATAAAAATATGGCCTTATTGTTTACAAAACTATGTTCCATATATGAATCCATCACTAAGAACAACTAGGAAGATTCAGAATTAATTTTAAAATTTTATAAAAATGAAAATTTCCATTGATAAGGATTTTTAGGGTTTTCACGATTGATCATACAGTTATAAAAGACCGTGTTCCAATAATTAACATAGAATTGAAATAACAAAAAATAAATTTTGATATGGAATTTCAAATTAGAATAGAAGATTAAGGCTACAAATCAATAAGTAAATAAAAAAATGATCATGAAGGTCATGGGTTGTAACAAATAATATAATACTACATCCCACTATTGGAAACCATCCATAAAATATTTTAAATCATAAGAAAAATGAATCCACATTGTTAAGAATATCACTTTTTCATATAATTTATAAATCCCACTAATAACAAGAATCATTAGATTCATTATGTCAATAATTAACCCATATTTAAAATCTACAAATGTATTAACCGACTTCACATTTCAATACATTAATTTTCCATTGATCATATTTTAGTTTTCACAACTCATTCATGACTATATTAGAAAAAATATCATCTAGTTCATGTATACCATTTACTCATCACTTAAACATTTACACCGTTTCAATACCAGTAAACTAAACCCACCTATTTTAGTTACCTAATGAAAAAAAACTACCTTCCCTAAATAACATTCCGACTTAAATGTTTCAATAAATATTTAACATATATTGTTTACTCATAATAAATTATAGTAACCCATTTGTCAACATTCTTGCTATGAAATTTTACAAATGAATCATTTATCTATATTTGGGAGAATGTACCACAAAAAACTACCCATAAACCCCACCATTCCAACCACAATGATCCAACCTATCAAGTTCCCAAAAAATGAAAACAAGTTCAGTAAAAAATACTACAAAATCAATCATAAATAATCAACAATGATGTTAGTTACAAAAATTTTGGTTTTCAACAATACAGTTTTCATTACCAATATTAATTAATTTTATAATTATGTCGTTAGAATTACTCTTAAATAAAACAAATATTTCTGTGATTATCATTCAAGAAGAATCAACACATGAAACGTATCATGAAAATCTATAATACACAATTATCCTAATTCCCCCATTTACATTCATCTTCTATAGTTTATTATCCTTAGTTTATTCATTCAAACTGGTGTTTCCAAAATGTTTTCACATCCACACTACATAGAACACTAATGAATCCATAAAAACATAGAAATAAAATATGAGAGAAACCATTTAATATATCCATACAATCTGTTCATTAATATTATTCTAGATGTTATAAGACACATTTACTAATCTATTATATCAATTGGACCATCAAAAACCATTATGTAAGATTAAGGAAGAATTATATGATCTCATTAAATAAAAAACATGAGGAAATCCCTCCAAAAAATATAACACATTAGGATCCACCAATCATTCAAACATGAATAACCTAACCAACACAAAATAAATACCATAAACAACCGTGAATTTAAAATGAAATAATAATAAAAGAATAGTGAATATCCTCACCTCAAATGATGGATTTGTGATCACATAAATACATGAACCAAAATCCAACAAATATGTCTCAATGATATATAATGATAAACCCCTGATCACCGAGGTTTCCTGGTGAGTTGGTGGTAATAGAAATAATACATATGAGATTATAAATTTATAATAATATTGGAGACATAATGATTAATGGAATGGAATGGCATGCTCATGCAATGAAAATGGTAAATAAAAATATCCTTGAAAATCCTCTTGTGTTCTACTCCACTATCACTCATTCAGAACATGATCATAATTCCAAATAATATGTAATCATGAATGGTCACAAAATAATTACTGTCACCATGCAATATCCACTGAAATCCCAAATATCATGTAGAGAGCCTCAATTCAACAATGTCGAAACAATACACCATTATGCGATGGTTCTAAAAATAAATAACGACTAAAATCATCCATTTATGTATTCATGTCATAGAAAAATAACTACAATTGGATGGTAACCCATGTAAAATAATAGATCTCCCCATGGTCTCCTCTTACTAAGACCAGATACTATCACATCATTAAATATCAATATAAAATTCATTTAAATCAATACATAATATTTCATTTTGAAAATATAATGTTTTTAACATCCCTAAAACACTCCCTCAAACACATTAAATCAATATTGATGATGGTAAAACCATGAAAAAACATCTAATTGTCAAACATCATGTTACCTAACACTCACAACTTACATCCCCAATGTTATTGTTTTCTCCATTTATATAACTTCTGTTTACTTTATGTTTAATTTTATTCATATTTTTTATATTATCTAGGTTTTTACATTATGTAACATTACATGTTGTAATTTACAAAGAGTATAAATCACACTGAATGGTCATTGTGGTTCCTCCACTTTGATGACAACTACGAATCTTATAATGATATTCTTTGTCAAACCTGGACTTGTTAAATTATTTATATTTTATTAATTATTGGCCCTGAGTTCTCACGCCAGGGTCTGGGCTAGGACCTGGATTAAAATCTTAATTGTTTAATTTTTTTACATGGTATCAGACCTGTTCACGGGCAGCGTGTGGCTAGAAATGACCGTGCGGTCGCCCCATGTGCTTTTGCGGGTGCCCAAGAGGACTGCGTAGAGGTGCGCAATTAGCGTGCATGTTTTTTATTCATGCGACGAACGTTTCGGTATATAGTTTTCATATTTTTTTTAATTAAATAACTTATGTTTTAAAAATAATGTTTGTTCATAATAGTAATATTATGTTTCTATTATCATTATCATTGTTATTATTATTAGTATTATTTGTATTATTATTGTTAACATTATTCTGTTATTATTATTAATAATAATGTTATTAATATAATAGAATGATTTTTTTCAAGAAACACTGAACCTACCCATTTTCTCACCCTTCCTCATCTCAATTTGGCATCGCGAGCCCCCTCCTACCTAGGCCCTCACCTCCCTGCACGTCCGCGACTCTGCCCCCCCTTCCTCCAGGTTAGTCGCCTTTGTCATGCGGCCTGCACAGTGCTGCCCCATCGTGCGCCCTCCCTGTCGCTGCATCACTATCTAGCTCCCACCTTCATCGGCCATTAACCGCCTTCCATACCCCCTGCGATACACCTTCCTCCTACTGCACTGGCTGGTGATTCTACCTCCGATCCACCATTCGGCCGCCCGCAGCGCCTACCTCCAGCAAAGAAACTCACATATCTGCGGCCCTCCCATGCTCCTGCTCATATGCAGCGACCTGAAGACCCAGCTATTCCCTCTCTTCCTGGCTAGTCTTGTGGCTCACCCGACCACCGCACCTCCTCCTAGTGGTGCTCCTTCTCCCCGACCTGCAGTGCGAACCTCCACCCCGAGCTGCCTCCTTGCGCCTGCTCCAGTAGGCCGCGTACCCCTTCCCCGCTCTGGTAATTTTTTTCATTCCATCTTGTGGTGTTTTTTATTTATGTTGGAACCACATTGACACCTTGTTAATCCTATTTTATCTTTTTGGAATTTGTTTTGGTTTGTGAAATCTATATTTTTAAAGTTCATTATGTGCAACGATTAGAGTCTTAGAACATATGGTGTTTATTTTAAATGCTATTATTTCACTAATTGGAAATTGGGGGTTTTCATTAAATGTTTGGCATTAATTATGGTGTGATGGTGGTTGTCTATTTGTGAACATGGTTCAACATGTTTGGTTTACTAATTTTGGGACTTGTTTAATGTGTAAAATGTTTTGGAAAGGTGTTTTATGGATTCAAAGGGGTTTTTTTATGTACCTTAAATTATGTGGGTAGTTGGTTGTGGTTTTAAAGAAAGTGGTAGTTTTGTGAAAAAAGTTTTGGGTGTTCTTTTGGTGGTTGGGTGTTTTTATTTTCTACCTTTTGGTGTTTTAATTTATTTATTTTGGCCATGTCCCAACACCTTGGGTGTTGATTCACACGTTTTCCTCGTTTTAGGTGTGCGATTGGTGCGCGGGAGATTTTCCTTCCTTCCGCTGAAGCGTTACTGCGTCTGTTCTTGGTTTGACGTAGGCGGACCCAATTTCTCCCTTCCTAATTAATTCTTTGGCACTTGCACGCTTTCAATTTCTTTCAAACAAGGTTCGCACCTCCGTGTAAACTTTAGTTATCTTATTACATCGTTTTGTAGTTTGGTTTTGAGTCTTTGCATTCTATTTACCATGATTATAGTTTGTTCTAGACCCACAATGGTGCGGTTGATGTGTGAACGAAGATTAACATCGGTTTCGGGATGGCAAAATTTTTCCTCCTTGGTTCCAAGTGCGTTGAGAATTTTTGTGTGTTTTTGGGTCTGCGTTTAACCAAAAATGCATTCTTCAGATGAGTTTTGGGTGTGTGGGCAATGAGTTAATTTTTGGAAATCGTTTTATAAATTTTAAAGTGGTTTATTAAATAGTGAAAATGATGCAAGCATATTTTGAAAGTAGGTCAAGGTGGTTATTTTCATTGTTTTTTCATTTGGATTGTTTAAGTCTGTGTTTATGTATTGTAGTTAACTTTGCGGTTGCAGCGTGTTGACAAGATTCTTCCACGGTCCTGCGATGGTCGGCGTGCTCGTGTTTGTACGTCTATGCGTGGCGTGACGTGCCATTATGTTTGGACAGCGAGTCGAGGTAGGTCCCCCACTTCACTTACCTTTAGATTTAGAAATTATTAATTGCTTGATGTTTTATTAATTTTAATAAATTGGAAATAATATAATGTAATTAATTTTTATATAATTATTTGGTGTGAAAAAATCCGTTTATTTTATACTGAAAACTTGAAACATTTTATTGACGAGTGGACACCCAGTATTGAAAGAATGCATGTTTGGGCATTAAACATAATTCAAGGAATTTAAAATGTACTTCAAGTTTTAATGATATATGATTTCTTCTGAACAATGTTTTTGGGTTTTCTCGAGAAAGGAGGTTTTTCTTTAAAATTGGTGCAGGCCTATTTGACACTTTAATAAAATAAATTATTTTGGAAAACCCACTCAGGGGTGATCTTTGGTGTGCGTTGATTGCGTGAGCTGTATGTGATGTTAGTGCATTGTGACTGCTTGATTTACAGTGTGGACACACCCCTCTTTTATTATATGTCTTGACATGGGAACCTGGAATAGTGAGTGAATATTCTGAAAATGATTGATGCACTAGTATAGACCACGCACTGGCTAGTGGCCCCATAGCAATGGAATACTGAGTTATTGCTACTATGGGGATTGGGACCCTCGTTTAGTCCATGCAGGGCTATACCGGGTAGTAGAATGGGCATTATGACGTCATCAAGTTAGGGCATGCCTTCATGATGAGTCACATGTATAGTATGTTCTGGATTGTTCACGATCTCCTAGGTTTGAGCCATGTTTCTTTTAGTGTTTATTTGTAAGTGGTGGATGATTGATAGGTCTAGTTTGGTTGTTGACTCTGTGTGCCACCTTTTCCATTTCCCTTAGTGTGTGTTGTGTGTTGTGTGTGATTTTCCTTTTGACTAACAACTAAAATTTGGATTTCTGAATTGTTTGCAAAAGTGTATTAAGTGAAATTCATCTGTTCCTTTCAAACCTTAAACTTGTTTTTAATTAAAAAAGGGCAATGGACTGTTAGTTGTTTTAGAAATTAAAGTGTGTGTGGAAACCAATATTTTATATAATTTAGTTCAAACCTGGAATTGATAAATTCTTTTTTTATTAGTATGTGCATTGGGAATAGAATTAGTCGGGCCTACCTACTGAGTTTTAATACTCAGGCCTATAGTGTTTTCTTGTTTTTAGTTTTGTTGCAGGTTCCATCTTCAGTTGTTGGCCTTGAGCAATATTGGTTGTGGTATTGTAGAGTGACCCACAGGGTCACCTGGAGTTTGGATCGTGGTTAGGATAGTAGTGTTATTGGTTTCTCTTTATTTATTTTCTTTTGTTCTATTTATTTCTGCTGATTAATTTATTTTCTTTTGGGAAAAATCATTCCCACCTGTTTACTTTTGATGCCCGAGACTAGTTTCCAACTTGTGGGGATCAGGAATGCCCTTCAGGCCATGCCGCGGACCGGCTCGGGTGACTGGTTCAGGGTTGTCCTAGGTTGGTTCATGACAAAATGGTATCAGAGGAGGCCCTTGTTATTTGGGATGTCCAATATATGGTGATTAGGTGTGTTGGGACTCGAGAGGTAGGTACGAGAATTAAATCATGAACCCTCTACCGTTTCGCACCTCGAGTCACCAGGGGTAGTCCGAGAATTGATTCTTTGTTTCGTTTTGGTTTGTTTTGGATTGAGGGATTACAAAGGTGATAAACCGATGTTACATCGTGATCTCACATGGATTAGTGACCCATGTGGAGTCCGAGTACATGGTTGGAATTCCTCCTAGTTGATGACGCTTACATGGGGCATGACCCACTACCATGTCGCCAGGTTAAGTGTGACAGCTTGTCCCTCTAGTTGTTTGATGCATGTTGAGTGTCTTTTTCATTCTGGTTGGTGTCAGTTGGTTTTTTTAAATGCAAAAAAGGGGTTTTTGAAAATGGGACATATTTCTTTAATTAACATTAAATTTATGAAATGGATTTTAAAAACTGAAATCCTTTGGTTTGGAAAACCGTTGTTTTCATGGAAACTAGTTGAGAATTGTTTGGGGTGAAACCTCAGGTACCCCTTATGAACATTTTCACATGTGAGAGGATGCGTGGAAAATGCATGTTGGTGCGTATGAATGAAATTGGATGAAGACATGTGCAACTGTTAATGGGATTTCCTAGGTGTATTTGAAATGAAAGGCTTGACCTTGTTTTCTTAATTGGATTTTAAAGAGGTAAATGTTTTCAGAAAATAGTTTTTGTTTTAGAGTGTGTGTTTCGTTTTGTGAAAACTGGATTTGGTATTTGGAAAGTGGTCTTGAAAGAAAGAGGTTTTGAAAAAAAAGGGTTGTTTTGGAATCTAAAATGGAACCAGAATTTTGGACATGTATTTTTCGTTTGTGTTTGTGGTTGGGTTTATTAGCTGGTTGTTTTTGGATGAAGGCGCTTTACTGATGTTGCTTCGATTGATATTGGTTTCGGCTTTGTGTTATATATGTTGTTCAGAAATAACGCCCATAAAGGTCCCCAATTTTTTGATGAGTCATGCCCAGATTTTGGTCTTTCTCGGACAGTGTTTGTCTTTCATGGTGATTGGAGTTAGTTAGAGACAATGGAGTGGCTTGAAGAGGACGAAAGAGTCTTCAGGGTATTGGGAACTCCCAAAGCTGTTAAAGTGCATGCTGTTTTGGGACTGTTAGAAGGTCCAGCACTTGACAAGAAGGAGTTGTTCGCCCCGCCATTACTGTATGTTGGGATGATGTGGTATTTCTTTAAAGTCGTATTCGTTCAATGGTTTATACTTGTGGAGGTGAAGGCGAAAAAAATAGCAGAGCTCCTGCGTGTTCAACATGGCTAGCCGACGGTGAAAGCATATGTTGAACATTTCAAGGATCTTGTGTCACTTTTTTCTGGGGGTAGTGTCGCAGGACTAGATGAAGGCTTCTCCCTTCATCAAGGGTCTTCATCCAGAGATCAAGGAGAGAGTCCTCGCTTTTTGGGAGAATCACTTTTGAGAAGTTGGTGCATGAGGTGTTCATAGCTGAGTGACCTCCGGAGCACAAATGATTGACAGTCCACTGTATCCAGTTTCTCGTGAAGGTCCCTCATCTGACGAGCAAAGTGTGTCAGGTAAATTTTTTTCTAAATATTTCCTTGCAGTGGCTCTAACTTCTAGTTCCTCGGAACTTCTAATGGTGTACCGTCAGTATGGACGTTTAGGGAATACGAGCCGCCATGTCACACCCCTCTGATGACGTGCCATCATTGCAGGTGTCTAGATCATCTAGAGAAGCTTTTTAGGAAGCGTCACCCGGGAAAGACACTATGACCAGAAGATTCTAGTGCCTGACTGTAAGGTAGGAGATGCTTCAGCCATTAGAGACCCAGCCACAGTTCTTGGGGTGAAGCTCGTGCGCAGTCAGGAGTTGTCGGGGGTGTAAATCTATAGTTCAGGTTTGGGTGTTTCATGTTTCCAACAAAACATTTAAAGCCCTTTAGTTCTCGTTCTTCCACTGTTAATGTTTTGTGCGTTGTTGTAGGTCCATTTTTTCGTCATGAAGTTGGTACGGAAGTGTTCGTTGTAATCCAAGCAGCCTGGTTTGGCTAAATTATGATTCTCTGAATCGTACATTTTTCTTTAAAAGTGTGTTTTAACCTTGTATGGGTTAATCTAAATCTGACTGTGTTCATTTGGAGGTGTAAGTGCCTATGGAAGGATCAAAGTTTGTGTTAATACTCGAGTTTAATTATTGGGTTAAGTTATGTTCGGAGGTTTTTCACTAGTGTTTGAGCTTTCTTTGGTCTGAGTCGAGAGTTACATGTTTTGGAAGAGGTGTTGTTTTTCTCGTGCTATAGAGGTGAGTCTGGATCGGTTGGGAGCTCCCGCGTTGACCCCCTTCTCGAGGTGGTATGTTTAAGTGCTAAAATTTCCACACTAGTCGAGTTCTTGTGATTGGTAGAACCCTCTCGTGTTCTCCCATTCTCTTATGTTGTGGTTTCTTTTAGTTTTATTTGGGCATGGATTCTTGTTTGTTCCATCATTTGGCTGGGTGACTTTCTTGGGGCAGAAAGTGTCTGTGGGTGGAGAATTGTCACAAACAGACTTCTTAAATTATTTATATTTTATTAATTCTTGGCCCTGAGTTCTCGCGCCAAGGTCCGGTCAAGGACCCAGATTAAAATCTTCATTGTTTTATTTTCTTTACTTGGTTTCACACACGTGCACGAGCACTGTGTGGTTAGAAATGATCGTGCGGTCACCCCATGTGCTTGTGCGGGTGCCCAAGCAGACTGCGTAGAGGTGCGCAATTTGCGTGCATGTTTTTGTTATTCATGAGAAGAACACGCGGGTATCTAGTTTTTGTATTTTTATAATTAAATAACTTATTTTTTAAAAAAATAATGTTTGTTAATAATAATAATATTATGTTTCTATTATCATTATCATTGTTATTATTATTAGTATTATTTGTATTATTATTATTAACATTATTATGTTATTATTATTAATATTAATGTTATTAATATTACTAATATTATTATTATTAATATAATAAAATGATTTTTTTAAGAAACCCTAACCCTACCTGTTTTCTCCCCCTTCCCCGTCTCTATTTGGCACCACGAGCCCCCTCCTACCCAGGCCCTCACCACCCTGCATGTCTGCAACTCCCCCCCGCCACCTTCCTCCTGGTCGGCCGACTTTGTCACGCGACCTGCACCGTGCCGCCCCATCGTGCGCCCTCCATGTCCCTGCATCACTATCTAAATCCCACCTTCATCGTCCAACAACCGATTTCCAGCCCCCCTGCGCTACACCTTCCTCTTATTGCACAAGCCGACAATTCTACCTCCGATCCACCGTCCAGCTACCAGCATCACCTACCTCCTGCAAAGCAACTCCCATATACGCGGACCTCCCATGCTCCCGCTCATCTGCAGGGACCCGAAGACCCATCTACGCACTCTCTGCCTCGCTAGTCTTGTAGCGCACCCGACCGCCGCACCTCCTCCTATTAGCGCCCCTTCTCCCCAACCTGAAGCGTGAACTGCCACCCCGAGCTGCCTCCTTGCGCCTACTCCAGCAGGCCGTGAACCCCTTCCCCACTCTGGTATTTTTTTTCTTTCCATCTTGTGGTGTTTTTTTATTTAAGTTAAAACTACATTGACACCTTGTTAATCCTATTGTATCTTTTGGGATTTTTTTTGGTTTGTGAAATCTAAATTTTCGATGTTCATTATGTGCAAGGCTTAGAGTATTAGAACTTATGGTGTTTATTTTAAATGTTATTATTTCACTAATTGGAAATTGGGGGTTTTCATTAAATGTTTGTTTTCAATTATGGTGTGATGGTGGTTGTCTATTTGTGAACCTGGTTCAACATGTCTGTTTTACTAATGCTGGGACATGTTTAATGTGTGAAATGTGTTGAAAAGGGATTATATGGTTTCGAAGGGGATGTTTTATGTTCCTTAAATTATGTGGGTAGTTAGTTTTGGTTTTAAAGAAAGTGGTGGTTTTTTGAAAATAGTTTTGGGTGTTCTTTTGGTGGTTGGGTGTTTTTATTTTCTACCTTTTGGTGATTTAATTTATTAATTTTGGCCATGTCCCAACACCTTGGGTGTTGATTCGCACGTTTTCCTCATTTTAGGTGTGAGATTGGTGCATGGGAGGATTCCCTTCCTTTTTCTAAAGCGTTACGGAGTCCGTGCTTCATTTGACGTAGGCGAACACAATTTTTCCCTTCCTAATTAATTTTTTGGCACATGCACACTTTCAATTTCTCTCAAACATTATTCACACCTCCGTGGAAACTTTAGTTATCTTATTACATCATTTTGGAGTTTGGTTTTGAGTCTTTTCATTTGATTTACCATGATTATAGTTTGTTCTAGACCCCCAATGGTGCGGTTGAGGTGCAAATGACGATTCACATCGGTTTCGGGTTGGTGTCATTTTTCCTCCATGGTTCCATGTGCGTTGAGCATTGCTGTCTATTTTTGGGTGTGTGTTTGATCAGAAATGAATTCTTTGGATGTGTTTTGGGTGTGTGGGCTATGAGTTACTTTTTGGAAATCGTTTTATAAATTTTAATGTGGTTTATTAAATAGTTCAAATGATGCAAGAATATTTTGAAAGTAGGTTGAGTTGGTTCTTTGCATTTTTTCTTTGTTTGGATTGTTTAAGTCCGTGTTTAGGTATTTTAGTAACCTATGCATTTGCAGTGCGTTGACACGATTCTTCCACAGTACTGTGATGGTCGTCATGTGCGTGTTTGTACGTCTATGCGAGGTGTGACGTTCCATTGTGTTTGGACAGTGAGTCGAGGTAGGTCCCCCACTGCACTTACCGTTAGATTTATAATTTATTAATTTCTTAATGTTTTATTAATTTTAATAAACATGAAATAATATAATATAATTAATTTTTATATGATTATTTGGTGTGAAAAGAGCCGTTTATTTTATACCGAACACTTGGGACATTTTATTGACGAGCGGACACCCAGTATTGAAAGAATGGTCATTTTTCCTTTAAACTTAATTCAAGGAATTTAAAATGTACTTCTAGTTTTAAAGATATAAGATTTCTTCTGAACAATGGTTTTGGGTTTTCTCGAGAAATGAGGTTTTTCTTTAAAATTGGTGAAGGCCCGTTTGGCACTTTAATAAAATAAATTATTTTGGAAAACCTACTCAGGGGTGATCTTTGGCGTGCTTTGATTACATGAGATGTTTGTGATGTTAGTGCATTGTGACTGCTTGATTTACATTGTGGACGCACCCCTCTTTTATTATATGTGTTGACATGGGAACCTGGCATAGTGAGTGAATCTTATGAGAACGATTGTTGAACTAGTTTAGACCACGCACTAGCTAGTGGCCCCATAGCAGGAGAATACTATATTATTGCTACTATGGGGATTGGGCACCTAGGTTAGGCCATGCAGGGCTATACCAGGTAGTAGTATATGCGTTATGACGTCATCGAGTTAGGGCATGATTTCAGGATGAGTCACATGTATAGTATGTTCTGGATTGTTCATGATCTCCTAGGTTCTACCCATGTTTCTTTTAGTGTTTATTTGTATGTGGCGGACGATTGAGAGGTCTAGTTCGGTTGCTGACCCTGTGTGCCACCTTTTCAATTTCCCTTACTGTGTGTTGTGTGTTGTGTGTGATTTTCCTTTTGACTAACAACTAAAATTTTGATTTTTGAATTGTTCGCAAAAGTGTATTAAGTGAATTGCATCTGTTTCTTTTGAACCTTAAACTTGTTTTTGAATTTAAAAAATTGAAATGGACTGTTACTTGATTTTGAAATGAAAGTGTGTTTGGAAACCGATATTTTATATAATTTAGTTCAAACCTGGAATTGAGAAATTCATTATTTATTGGTATGTGTATTGGGAATAGTATTATTCGGGCCTACCTACTGAATTTTAATACTCACACCTATAGTGTTTTATTGTTTTTAGTTCTGTTGCAGGATCTAGTTTAAGTTGTTCACCTTGAGAAATATTGGTTGTGGTATCGGAGAGTGACCCACGGGGTGACCTAGAGTTTGGATCGTGGTCAGGATAGTAGTGTTGTTGGTTGCACTTTCTTTATTTGATTTTGTTCTATTTATTTCCGCTACTTAATTTATCTTCTTTTGGGACAAATCATTCCCACCTGTTTACTTTTGATGCCCAACACTAGTTGCCAGCCTGTGGGGATATGGAACGCCCTTCGGGCCATGTCATGGACCGGCTCGGGTGACCGGTTCTGGGTCGTCCCGGGTTGGTTCGTGACATTCTTTAAGAGATATTATATAGATAGTGGAAACAAATTAGGGTAAAATGATATAGAAAATCAGGGTTAGAGACTCATTAGACATTGATGTACCTTCTTGCGGTGTACACCCATGTCAATTTATGATTTAGAAGATTATGATAATAAGATTCGATAGTAGTAAGTCCAAATTTATATGTGTCTCTGTATATTCCTATATGTGAAAATGTGTATTGGTATATAGACTATAATATTATTATTAAGAGATATTTTGATTTCTTTATTTATATTTATTGTATAAAATGATGATGAAAAATGTAAACAGTGATGTCGGATGTGTTGGGTGCATCATGAGTAATACTTTTTTAACAAATAATTTGATAAATGTTTGTTCCCTTAAATTAATTAACGCAATTTTATATCTCAATACTATTGATGGAAATCATATGATTTAAATAAATCATATCAATGGTGTTTTTTAAGAAAAAATCAATTTATGTAATTCCATGAAAGATGCATTGAGTACATAGGTATGGCACCATCATGTGACCAGATTGATAAGATATTAAATGATAAAGTGATTATATTACCCAATAAGAATTTTTATGAGATTTTATTTCACTGAAAATTTAAATTCATCTTCAATGGATTCTAGGGAATTTTTCTTGAAATTATAATTTGACTTTGGGTTTATTTGCTTACTTCCACTATGAAAGAGTACTAGATGGTAACACACTAACTGGATCCAGAATCTCTGTTAAACGATAATAAAGTTCATAATTTAACAAATTTAATAAATATAATTCCCACACATGGTTTAATAATTATTCATGCTTTCTAGATCATATATATTCTATTAGAAGTTATTGAAAAAAATATTTTATGACATGAAAATTTAATAAAAATTTATTATCTTTTTAATAAATATTATATTTATATATATTTTTGGAAAATAATTTCCTGATATTTATTTAATATACTAATAGTTATTATTCGAAGCACAATAATTATTTTTGAGGAATGGATAATCAACAATATTGGTCTAGTGAGAGACAATATATTTTAAATATTATTTTAATAGTTAATATTAAATTAAATTCGATAGATTTTTTCATGTTTATAAATAATAATAATATTCTTATTGTTATAGAAATGGGGTTCTAGAGGGATTAAATAAATAATAAATGGGAACTTATGAAATTATTAATTTCCACACCTAGAAATATAGAAACCACATTATATTATTTTCTTATAGGTTTTAATTTCATTTTTTATGCAAAATGATATCCCAATGGAATTCACTTGTTTCCTTATAAATATTTCTCTCTATGCTTTCTATAAAATATAGAGATTGATTCTCCCCCCCACTATCAAGTATATAAATATCATAGAGAATCACCTTTAAGAGATTGTTAGGCTGATCAATTGGGAACGGCACAAACACCGTCATCTAACATTCCATCACCCAAATATTCATATTTTTATATTCGGAGGTTCATAGAACATGCATGGATTCTGTCCCGATAGAATATACTATTTATTCTTACAACCCAATGACAGTATGACATGGAGGCATTGTCGGATCCGTCAATAAAGAAAGAATTCATCATAAAGTAATTATTAATTCTATAAATTATTTTCAAAAATTGCCATTACCCCACATCTTAGTTCCAACATATAATCATCAATTAATATTTTTTTTATTTGTTTTGTTCATTGAATTTATCATCAATTAAATCTATGATTAATCATCGATCATGAAAACATTATGTGTTGGGTGATACCCATATAGACCATCAACTACATTCAGGACCACTATGTGGTATTAGAGTTTCCAGATAATTATTTATATTTATTTAATGTTCATTTATTGATAAACACATTTATTGTTAGTTTTCAATTCTAGTTTAACGACATGAGTACATGCCATGTATCCCATTAGTTCACAACATGAAACAATTTCAAATGAACCATGAATTAATTCCGAATTAAATGAATATATATGAGTTTATGACATGTATTTTTTATTTAAATTCAATGCATGATGACTAGGATTGGTGGGAAAATCATTATTCAGACTATGTAGTGTGTAAAATACATAACTGATTTGAGTCCATGAGTCAAAGGTGATTTCACTCTGTTATATGAAATTCATGAGTGGTGACCATATAAGTGAGAGACCACATTTTGTATACTCCATTAATTTTCATGGAAATGTTACCAGAATATTCCTAGGGATGTTCTGTAGAAAGAAAGTGGGAAATATACATTCCATGTAGATGGAATTTACACACCGTGTATATTATCAAAAATAAATGAATTACAAATTAATTTATAATATTTATCAAAAGTAACCATCATCTATTCCTTGTGGTCATTGATTTGATATTACAATAAATATAATGGTTTATATATATATATATATATATTAAATGTGTTTTTAATTTCAATATAATGTTTGAAATTGAAGATCAAATATAATTCATAATACAGCCATTATTATACACATATTGAAAGAAACACACTACAAAAATACCATGTATTCCATGTGTTCATTAAGATGATATTAAAAACTGTCAAATTACATGTTCATTCATGTATTCCACATGTCACAGAAGTAAAAATATGTGAATATAATACATTTTTTAATTTTTATAGGAAGTTACCGTCTTATCTCAGGTTGAGATTTTGTGTATACATTTAATTTTAAATATATTTTTTAATGTTTTTTATAATTATGATGGATATGAATCTGAAGAATATTCATATAATAATAAATTTTAATTAATTTATTAATTTAAAAATATAATTAATTTATTTAAGAATAATTTATATGAAATAATAATTATTTGAATAAATATATCTTTTGTTAATTTTATAAATTTTTTTCACATATGTGGGTAGTCATGAGAAGAGAACAATCATATATATGTTACTAGATTATTTTTAATTTAATATTAAATTAAATTGATGGAATGGGTGTCATCCATTCTCTAATAATGTATGGGAATAAAATCCGAGGGTTTATTTTATATAATCCCCTTACCTAATCCATTAGTTACACTCAAATGTGTGTGAGTAAAATATAATGTTCATGATGGGGCTCCTAATCTCATGGAGGGGTTTATGTTAAGATCTAAGGTAAAATGAATCTAATACATACAAGAGTGTACATGTGGAATGATACACCATGAACCATTTCATAGTTCGTGATGTTCTACCCCAAGGGAATGGGTAAGTTTATCTTCATCTGTATAAACTAACCGATTATTAAATCTCATGACCATACCACATTATTAGTTTATTTATGTCATGTTTCTAGTTATTCTAACAAGGGATGCTTTATTACTATCACATAAATATATTAATTAACAATAATTCAAGATAAATAAAAAAAACCATTATATATAAACATTATCTAATTCAAGGTTTATCATGTATGTATATTACCATAAGATTAAGAATCATTTAATAAAGGTAAAATTGGTAAATTTATTTAAATTGATTAAAAATACCTCTATTAATTTAATGAAGTCATTATATCCTTCCACAACATAAGTTAAAATAGAACCATATTTTAAAGTGACTTACCAAAAATTTTAGATTGGTTTTAATTATCATGTATTTCTAACAAGATGTTTTGGTTTTACCTAACCTAATGTACTTCAAGGTTTTACTGCCAACGTGGTTATAGGTGAGACTAATATGAAATAGTAAATAAAATCCCCTTTAGGATTTCATGAATAGAGAGTCTAGTGAATAGATCATAGAATAGTGAGTTAATGTAAATGTAATTTCTAATTCATACTTAAAAACATTAAAATTCCGTAACTAAACAATTTCCAGGAGATAAGTTGGGTAATATGGATCTGTTCCCTTAGAATGTATAAGTAACAAAATATTCCAAAACTAATTATGAGGGCTATTATGTCTCAAAAAAATAAAGGTAGTTTAATAAATATTTAATTATATATAATTTATATAATATCATCTTATAATGACGCTTAAATCAACTATAAAAATAGAAATAAATAATAATTCAAACATATAACTATGAAACATAGTTGATAATTATAACCTTACCACCAACAAATTCCAAGATTGGAAAAAGCTATTACATGTTATCCTAAACCTTAAAAAAATATGAAATAGAAGAAAATATTCCTAAATCACATGTTGGAGATGCTAGTGAAGAGGAATTATATCTCTATGAAAATCATTTTATGAATAAAAAAATTGTTTAGTGTTTCATGCTATCATGCATAAAAATTGATATTTGAAAATAAAAATGTCTGTGAGGATGCATATAGAATGTTATTTCACCATTATGATCTATATTCAGAGAATATGGGACAAGAGATATATTATAACTATCATTCCATCAATAGAAATTTTATTGGTTATTAAACATCAGTTTTTACTCTTATCATATTGATTTTTAGCTACATATTTTTCTTTGAAATGATAGATATTAAATTACCCGA
The DNA here is from genome assembly GCA_963277665.1 of Viscum album. Taxonomy (NCBI): domain Eukaryota; kingdom Viridiplantae; phylum Streptophyta; class Magnoliopsida; order Santalales; family Viscaceae; genus Viscum; species Viscum album. The sequence continues at coordinate 1,554,872,494 of OY728146.1, read as the reverse complement.
TGAGTTGAAAAAATATCTCAATACATCCTCAATAAACAAGTTCTTATCCAGTTTCCTTATTAATTATTAAATTGTAAATAATGAGAAGATCATGTCAAATATTATTACTCTAATTTCAATTTTATAAAAAGTCACGGGTCATGAAAAAATAACATCTCTTTTGATGAAAAAATAAATGAGGGAAAATTAATAGGGGCCAAGGAGAAATTAAAACTTGAATGTTCCCATGAACTATCCTTACAATATGAGGTAAATCGAGATGCCATGAAATGAAATGAAATTTTTATGTCTTTAAAGTGTAAATCATGGCCACTAGAAGTGGAACCAAACCAAGAGTCAAGTGGTAGAAAATGATATGTTTGTTATCAATTATAATTTAAAAAAATCTTCACGTATGGTAATATAAGGAAATTATAGTGTTCACGTATGTATCATAATTTTGGGAGAAAGTATATTTTTGAAATATTATACGATTGGAGGTGGATTTTAGAGATTTCATAAGTGTGAGTATATCCACTTTATCAATTAGATAGAACCACTATTCATATCTAATAGAACTAACATTGGTTTTAAGATATTTATATTATGAACCAATTTTTCCAAAGAACATAATTTATATATCATTCCAGGATAAAAATGGTATTCTTTCCAAATTTGGAAATTATTTTTTTATAAAGGAAACATAAATTAAATTATGCCACATTTAAATGATGGTATTTATTTATTAAACTATTAAAACCATGTTTTGGAAATTGATAATGAATCATGTTCACCCAAGTAATATAACACCTAGTATTTACATAACAATTTTGTTCATGTAAATGAAATTAATTACATAATGCTCTATCAAGACGCTTATTTTGGCACGTTTAAGAAAATTCTACTTGAAATATTTCATTATTGTTTACAAGGAAAAATGATGGAACCACAATTATATGAACATGTGGAAAGGTCCAGAGAGTATAAAGGATTAGTACATACTAACTTATGTAGACCATCCCCAATAGACACTTGTGGTGGTAAATATTACTTTAAAATATTTTCCAGTGTATTTAGTAAATATGAATATATTTACATGATGATGTATAAGTACATTTAATTTGATAAATTCAATGAATCCAATAATGATGTTTCTAATCTATTTTAAATAAAATAATTATACATTGATTAGATAGTTTTTTTTTGTGTATATGAACCAACTATTCATTTAAATTATATGGGTTTTGGGGTTTTATATAAATATACTCCACCATAAAGAAAAAAATATAAATATTTTACTTAATCGGGGAAATTTATCGTTATATTCATGGTAAGGTTGATGATTCGTTATTCATATCTTCAACAATTATTTTGGGGATATGAATTGAGAGTTATAATATAAAAAATATATCGAGTACCTACTAATGTGGTTAAAACATTCTCCTTGATCTATGGAGTGGTATCAAATCAGTTTTTTATACACATATATGGTGTTGTGAGGATCTTTTCAAGACCTTCTTAGAAAAAAACTATAACTAAGGAAAAAAATACATATTTATGTGGTATAACAATAGAAAAAATGAACACTGCCTATATAACCCCGTAAAAAATTATATGAAAGTCAGAAAACAAGAAAAAATTATTGAGAGGGAGAACATCCTTAATAAGAATATTGGGACCATGATTTTCTTCGATGAAGAAGATTCTCTTGATATAAAAGGGTTGTTTATAAAAGATTTCTTATGTCTCTAATGAAGATGTAATTTTAAAAAAATACACTATATATGTAAACCATAAAGGAAATAGAAGTAGAGGGATATGGTTTTCTAGTTATTAAAGACTATGAATGATTACTACTTTAAAATAATAAAACTACCTCCTATAAAGAGGCAGTAGAGGGATCATAAGTTGTGAGATACAAATATGCCAGTAATTTTTTCAGTGAATCCATGTTTCATAACTACTTTTTGGTGATAGTTAATTATTTATTTGATGTAAACCATGTTGGGTGAAAATATGTTGGTTTATAAAAAGTTGATAATGGATGGTATTGTAACTAACTATTTAATAGATGGTGGCTAATGGGATTAAATAGATTCATGTATTTGATTATATTGAATCATTTTCACTAGTTTCAATGTTTAAATAAATTATAATTAAATATTATATAGTATATTAACATTATTATGAAATTTGGTACATTAATTTCAAAATATATTTATTTATCATGAACCATTAGGATGATATCCATGACACAACCAGAAAGAGTTTCTCACTCCAGGTGATTCCAATATGATATGGAAGTAATACATTAATTAATTGATACATGTGTCCAAGTAATGGAATATTCAATTCTATGAAGCTATAAAATTTGTTGGTTTCATCAATAATGAATAAGATATATGTGTCTATATGTTTTTATTACGAATTGGGTCAATATACCAGTTGCATATACTGATGACATATTTCTTGTTGGAAACAATATACTAGTCGTATAATATGTCAAGGATGGGTTAAACAAGTGTTTATCGATGAAGAAAGTATGTTAAGAATCATTAATTATAGTGATCAAGATCATTCATGATAGATATAGGTGGATTTTTTGAATTATTAAAAGTACATAAATTAAACGGTTGCTAAAGAGATTTAGTAAAAAATAATCCAAGAGGTTATTGGTTCGACAATCACATAGTGTTAATATTTCAATGATAATGTGTCCAAAAAAAATTAGATAAAGTAATAATGAGTGAGATATCAAAGGAATTAGTGATAGGATCATTCATTTATTACATGTTATGTTCTATAATTAAATGTTATATACATTTACCATGGTAGTAAATATCATGATTATCTTGGTGAAGGACATTGTTCTTCTATAAATGATATCCTTAAACATCCGAGAAAAACTATTGATATGTTCATGGGGTATGGTGGATATGAGGATATGGCCATGAGATGTTATAAACATTATATTTGATAGATATTTTTAAATTATATTAAGTCACATTTAAGATATGTTTTTAGAAACAATGTTGTAGTTTTCAGCTAGAAGAGTTCAATTTAGCCGATTTTTTCCAATTATACAGTGGTTTCAGTGTATATAGAAACTTCTAATGAAACTAATGAGTTTATTGGGGTATTAATATTTTTCTAGGATCTTTATGTTGTACCTAAAATTATGATATTATAACATTGTAAAAAAAATATTTTAGAAATGGACCTTATAAAAGAACCAAGGTCACACTACTGAACAAAGAATATTCTTCAGATGTATCTGATCATTAGAGAATTTTCTCGGAGAAGTAATGAATAAGTAAGTAGGATTTCTATGACATAAAATGTTTTAAGACCCCATTATTTTATCATTATCTAAATAAAAGCATAAGTATCTCGTGAGGGATTATATATCGAAGGCTGATTAAAGTTGGATGTTGAACCCTCGATGCGATAATTATTTTAATAATCAAAAATCATTATTTTCTTCATGTTTAAGTCAATTTAGTCAATTATTAAATCTGTTATAAATGTATTTATATATGTTTAATCATTTCTACATGTGTCCATATATGATTATATATGGTTTAATATTGACCTGGAAGTATTCAGGAATAAGCAGACACTTTGTGAGAATTTTATGTTTTTGACTCACCGTTAATTATTATCTTGAGTCACCGATAGTTAAAGGAATGGGACACCGATATGAAAAACTGATGGCAATGGTCGCACCAATGACAGTGGTCGCACTGATGAAAATGGCTGCACTGATTACAATGGTTGCAATAATAACAACGATCGCACCGATTACAACATTTTCACCGATAACAACAGACGCACCGAGGTCAACGGTAGAACCAATGACAATGATCACACCAATGATGCAAATGTCTCACCGATGATGATCAAATGACCTACCGAAACTGTTCCTGATAAAATGACCTAATGAATCTGATCCTGATCAAATGACCTAATGATACTAATACTGATAAAATGACCTACCGAAACTGATGCTGATCGAATGACCTACCGAAGCCGATGTCGATCAAATGACCTACCGAAGCAAATGCAAATTCAAAATGACCAACCAATCTCATGACTCACTGATAGTTAGGAAAACTGTTTGAATTTTCATTTACTATTATTCAATTCCAACTGTCATATTTTCTAAATTTAATTCACATTCTATTAATTAATGTGGTTGTTTGATGTCAGGAAATCGTACCTCGTACCTATCAAAAAGTAATCATTCCTTTTACCAGATCTCATGGAATAAAATGGATGATCTATCTACATTAAAAGACTATTACAATGAGACAAAAATATACATAGACAGAGACACACAAGATGGAGAGCATACGTGTGTGTGTGAAGGCCCATGAAACAAAAGAAGAACCTGAAGAACACCTTTTAAAACCAGATAGCTTCAAGAAGACCATTCACTTGGAACAATCACTGAAGCTGAATTGTGACTTACTGAACATAATATGCACAAGGTTGAGTAATTGTATCTGGGATGAACAACGACACTCTGTTTGTGTCATCTTCACCAGAAAGGACTCCAAAAACATCTGCAACATCCAAAAGAGTCTAGAGCTCATCTTCAATCACTCAGTGCATTCTAAACTCGTTATCAATTTATTTCCTATGTATTTTACCTTAGATTAACATTTCGAGCAGTGTGTGTGTGTCTTCTTATTTAGACACGCACTGACTCCTGGGATGAATTAGAGGATACAAAATCCTCACACCAAACCTTTTTCACCTTATTGTATCCCACTATGCATTGTAGAAGAGGTCATGTGTAACTTTGGAAACCTGAGTGTTGTTGTTGCTTTTTACCCACAAAGAGTTGTGGTAGAGTTCTGAGGACCTGAACAGTCGAAGTACTATTGTAAAATCTCGATCAATTGTGTGGATCATAGTTTATATAAACTATTCGAGAGGACTAAGTCTCATCTTGAGACTGAACCACTTTTTTTAAAATTGATGTGCATTTTTCCTTTTTCAAAATTTTATTGAATATTCCACTGCTATGTACTTTCAATATAAATATGTTTTAAAGTAATATGATAGTGGAACTAGAAAGTGTTTGTATTTTTTGTGAACCAGTAAGTTAGTTTCAAAATCTAACATAATCATCATATTAAGTTAACTGAGAAGTAATCAATCATTATGAAGTTAATTAAACATTTACAATATTTATAAATTCATTATAGTTTAACTTGTTTTATGAATTTGGGGTTTTATTAATACAAATCGTTTAAACATAAATTTTTAAATGGAACTCAATTCACCCCCTCTTGAGTATCCACTCCGACCAACATTTGGTAATTGAGGGTTGTTAAAAGTTTTCAAAACTACTCTATTTTCAACTGTGATTTTAGTTGTATCTTAAAGATCTTAAAATTTCTATTATTTATAAATTATTATCTCTTCAAATTCATTTTTTTAAATCTTTTTATGGATAATAGATTAGAAGTTTTAGCTACCAATAGACCACCTTTTTTCAATGGTGTCAATTTTTCTCAGTGGAAGATTAAAATGAAAATTCATCAAGAAAGTATGGGTTTTGAAATTTGGACTGCCATATAAACTCAGTATAAGATTCCAAAAACTATTAGAACTACTTAGGATGAACCTACTAAATATAATTACAATAATAATTGTAAATCAATGAATGCCCTGTATTGTGGTTTAGGAGATGAAAAATTTAATCAAATATTTTCTTGTAAGACTACTTATGATATATGGGATACTCTGGCAGTTTCCCATGAGGGAACATCCAATGTTAACGAAATGAGACTAAACACATACACCAGTAAGTATGATAATTTTAAAATGAAGCCTGATGAACCAATTTCTAACATGTATCTCAGGTTCACCGAAATTGTGAATACAACGAACTCACTGGGAAAAGCGTTTCCATAAAAGGAGAAGATTATGAGAATACTTAGATGCTTTCCAGAAAGATGGAGAGGCACATCTATTTCAATTAGAGAACCATGTGACATTAGTGATTTTCTTGTCATGGAACTCATTGTTATGTTAATGATGTATGAGTAAGAATTAAATGTAAACAAGGAAGAAGATGATGAACCGAGGAAGAAGTTTTTAGCTTTCAAGACTTCTTCTTCAAAAATTAAGGACAAATGAAAAATTCAATGTGAATGTGATAGCTCAACCTATGAAGTAAGTTCATCAGGCATCGATGATGACATGGCTCAGATAGACAGACGATTTAATAAATTTTATAGGAAAAACAAGTTTTTCAAAAAATCAAACTATAGGGGAAAGTATGAAAATAAAGGTTATTGGATGAAAGATTGGAAACAGACTGATAAATGTGATGAAATAGTCTTCTATGAATGCAAAAGGAAATGAAATGTCAATGAAGGCAGTCCAAAATTAATGTTCAAGAAGAAATATGACTACAATGACAACAAATACATGAAAGTTATGAAAGAAACCTGGAGTGCTTCAGAAGATAGTTCAAGTGATTTTGATTCTACTCTAGGTGAATAATATTAAAATTCTAACATGTGTTTCATGAAAAACACATTTGTGGTAGCATTAGATAATCATGATTTAAACTCTTATTATTCTGGAGATAATTCTGATTCTGAAAACATGTCTAGTGAAGATTTATTTGAATATTGTTATATTATAGAGGATACCTGCAATGAGATGAAAGATTATTATAAAGCCTTAAAGAATAAGAATTCAATAACTATCACTATTAAATCTACACTAGAAATAGAATAATTAAATAATGATCAACTACTCAAAGAGATACTGAACTTAAATGTTTAAACAAGAATCACAAGAAAGATTTGGAAACATTTTCTAATATAAAGGACACACATACAAAAATTCTATGAAAGCAAGTGGAACAAAAGTATACTACTGGTATAGGTTATCATCCTATACAAAGACAGATTAAAAAGAATAAATTTATTCCTAAATCTGGATAGTATGTTGCTCGTTCTAGTTTTGAAAATTCCTATGCCTCAATTAGCTATTCACATAGTTATAGACCAAGAATCGTTTATCTATCAAAATCACTTAATTCTGTAAAATATATGGGTCCCATTAGGTAAATATGGGTACCAAAAGTTTTTCTTGCTAACCTATCTGGACCTATGAAAGTCTGGGTACGCAAACCATTTTCTATCTAAAATTGTTTTTTAGGAAATTTACTTGAAAAGTTCTTGTAGGAAGACATGGTATCTGGATAGTGGATGTTCAAGACACATGACAAAAGACTTTTCATGCTTCAAAAGCATAATCAAGGTTTATGGAGGATATGTCAACTCTGATGATAACTCTAAATGTAAAATAATTGGCCTAGGTCTGATTGGTAACACTGATTCAATTTTAATCTCTAATGTTTTTTTGTAGATGGATTAAAATAAAAATTGTTAAGTATTGTATAGTTATGTGATGATGGTTTTAATGTTAAATTTGAAAATGATTCTTGTAATTTTTTTAATTGTAAAAATGTTTTAGTATTTTATTCCTTAAGAAATGAAAATGTATATGCTGTAGATTTGAATTCGTTAGCTATGTAGAATATTACCTGTTTAAATGCCTTTCTTAATGAATCATGGATTTGGCACAGAATATTAGGACACTGCAATATACATTCACTTAGAAAACGGATTAGGAAGAACATAGTTAGAGACCGTCCTAAACATGAATTCCCAACTGATAAATTTATTAATCACTGTCAAAAGAAAAGAAACATAATGTTTCTTTAAATCAAAAGAAGAAGTTTCAACATCTCAACCTCTCGAGTTGGTTCACATGGAATAGTTTGGACCTTCAAGAGTTTCTAGTTTAAATGGGAAGCACTATGTTTATGTTTTAGTAGATGACTTTTCTAGATAGACTTGGGTATACTTTCTATCTCACAAAAGTGAATCTTGCTCTTACTTTATTAAATACTCTATGTCTATAAAAAACCTTAGTGGACTTAAGATTAAAACCGTCAGAAGTGATCATGGTCCTGAGTTTGAAAATCATGTGTTTGAATCTTAACACTCACATAATGGCTATAATCACAACTTTTCTTCCCCTAGGACACCTCACCATAATGGTGTAGTAGAATGAAGAAATAAAACCCTTCATAAAATTGCAAGATCTATGATAAATGAATACGATTTACCTGTTTTTTTGGGCTGAAACTATCAATACAACCTGTAATATTATAAATAGAGTCTTGATTAGACATGTTCTTAAGATAAACCCTTATGAACTTTGGAACAATATGAATCCTAACGTTAACTACATTAGAGTATTTGGTTGCAAAGACTTTAACCTTAATACTAATGATAATCATGACAAATTTTCTTCCAAAAGTGCTGAAGGAATTTTCTTAGTTTACTCAATATCAATTAAATCATATAGAGTTTTTAATAAAAGAACCAAATGTGTGGAAGAATCTATTCACATCAAATTTGATGAAACTGATCCACATGAACCTAAACCTACTTTTGAAAATCCAAAAGAAGACTTGACTATTCTAAATCATATTGATAAAGATAGTGGACCTGTTGTAAAGACAACCAGCTCTTGAAATACACCAGAACCTGTTTCTATTGAACCCGAACCTAGAGAAAACCTGAAATTTCTAGTCCTACCTTTATTAGATCAACTAGGATTCTAAATAAAAATCCTTTAGATGCATTTGTTGGTAACCTAAATAGAGTAACACAAACTAGATCTTCTATGATAAATCTGGTTGAACATCAATCCTTTCATTCACAGGTATAACCTAAAAATATCAATGATTCTATCAATGATGAATTATGGATAATAGCTATGAAAGAAAAGTTAAATCAATTTGAAAGAAATAACATCCGAGAATTAGTAGAAAGACCTAATGACACTTTGACTATAGGTACTAAATGGGTTTTTATAAATAAGGATGACGAATCAGGAAAGATCATTAGAAACATAGCTAGATTAATGGCAAATGGTTGCAATCAAGAAGAAGAAATATGCTATAAATAATACTTTGCACCTATAGCTAGATTGGTAGCCATTAGGATATTAAATTCTTATGCATCTCATCTGAATTCCAAGTTATATCAACTGGATGTCAAAAGTGAATTTCTAAATGGCTTTATAATTGAAGTTGTTTTTGTTGAACAACCACTTGGATTTAAAACCCCCATTTTCAAAATCATGTTTTTAAACATTCTAAATAATTATATGGTTTAAAATAGGATCCAAGAGCTTGGTATGATAGGTTTACAAATTTTCTTATATCTAAAGGTTTTACTAAAGGAATTTCATATCCCACTATTTTTATTAAAAGAATTTATAATTATATTTTGATTGTACAAATCTATCTTGATGATATTATCTTTGGATATTCTAAAAATCCTTTATGTATTGATTTTTCCAAGATTATTCAAAATGAATTTCAAATAAGTTTAATATGAGAACTCAAGTATTATCTTGTATTTCAAATTTTTCGAAAGAAAGATGGTATTATTTTAAATCAATGTAAATATAAAAAGGATCTTTTAAAACATTTCAGTTTGGATAGTAATAAGGGAAGTTATACACCTGTGAATACCACCTATAAGTTGGATGATGATTAAACAGGGAAACTTGTTTATCAAACCAGTTATAGAGGTATGATTGACAGCATACATTACCTTACTTCTAGTCAACTAGATATCATGTTTAGTGTATTCATGTGTTCATGATTTCAAGCTAATACTAAAGAATCTCATTTTCGTGTTGTTAAATGGATATTCAAATATCATAGACATACTACTAATTTAAAATTTCTTTATCCAAAAGGACATCCATTTGAATTAATTAATTATTCAGATGCTGACTATTCTGGTTGTATGTTAGAGAGAAAAGGAACATCTGGAACATGTCATCTATTGGGAAAATCCCCGGTATCTTGGTGTAGTAAGAAAGAGAACTCTATTGCATTGTCTACTGCTGAAGTAGAATACATTGCTGCTGGTAGTTGTTGTACACGGATTCTGTGGATGAAACACACTCTATTAGACTATGGATATCAATTTTGACATGTGTCTATAAATTGTGATAACACTGATGCAATTAACATCACTAAAAATCTTGTGTCTCACTCTAGGACCACTCATATTGATGTCAGACAAAACTTTTTGAGAGATCATTATCAAAAGGGTGATATTTCTCTAGAATTTATTTACTCTGAAAATCAATTGGATGATATTTTCACCAAGACTTTAAGGTCTGAAAGGATAAATTTTTTTAAACAAGAGCTAGGTTTGACTGATCTGTGAAAATGATCAGTGAAACAGATCAGTGTAACTGATCAGTGAAACCGATCAGTGAAAAATGATCTGTGAAACTCATCAGTGAAACTGATCAGTGAAACCGATCTATGGAACCAATCACCAAAACTGATCTCCGCTATAGTTTGATTTAAAGAGTTTATGAAATTTTGAGTGTTTTTTCAAAACGAAGTTGTTTTACTTAGTCAGTATAATATTTAATATTTTAACCCTAAATGAATAAATCAATGACACACAACTATTTTTATTCATAAGAGCTGTTGGCCTTCCATCTCCCACCGAACTCCACATATTCTGAATCCCGAACTTTCAAACCTTTCAGACCTCTCAAATCTTTTTATCCTCCAAATGGAAAAGAAAAAGTGACAAGACAAGGAATCTGAAAGCTTCTCACAGGTGAAATGCACTTGAGGAGAATCGAGAAGCATGACTCAAAGGTTTGTGAACCTGAAACTAGAGTCTTGGGTGGTCACCGCAGAAAAGGAATTATGTTCCAAATGGGTGTTATCCAGTAGGTATGCGCTTTTAAAAGTATTGGAGAAGCAAGGATGGAAATAATGGTTCTATAATAATAACCGAGTCTACTACCCAAATCTAGTGCAAGAGTTTTATTTTAATTTGAGTATTGCATTCGATAGAGCATAATCTGCAAGATTATCTTCAGTGTTCAAAGGAAAAAATGATACTTTTTCATCGAAGCAATGGGCTGAGTATTTTGGAGTACAACATAAAAGAAGATATGAGTATTACACTGGTAATATTCCTCCTACCACTGAATATTTTTCATATGAGAATGCTCTAGAGATGTTGACTGGAAAATCTGAATCCAGAAGAATAACAGCTGTCGAGTTAGATAGAGAAAGTAGAATCGTGATTAAGTTTATTCAGCATCAAATATATCCCATAAAGGGTGATTTTGCTTCTATGAATTATCATGATGTTTTCTTGTTTTTTATTGCTAAATGATGATAAGACCAAATTGTGTAGATACATTACTATTCATATTGTTAAGATGGTAAAGCCATCCAAGAAGGCTACAACCATGTCCTATTCTGTGAAAGTCTCTACCATGATAAAGTTGTTGGGCTTTGTTGAAGATGAAGATGAGTTTATCTCATCTAGAAGTAGTTTTTGTATTAAAAATTATATTTACAAAAGAATGAAAATTAACAAGAATCCATGGAAGAAAACTTGGGTTTCTAATGAAGATAGGTTATATGAATCCTTTAATCCTACTGAACACTCGAAGAGACCAAAGGGGATGAGAGATCCTGGTTTAAAAGCTAATGAGGAAGTTGTCTATTCTGATGAAGAAGAAGAGACAAAAGTTCTTAGGGAAACTGAAGAGTCCAGTAGGAAGGGAACATTGGAAGATGAAGCTGATGACGATGTCGATACTGAAAAGGAACCTGAATCACCTCTTGATGATATGAGTGATCCTAATACAGTAATTCCTAAAAAAAGATTGGAATTTGGACCAAAAAGTCCACCTATTAAGTTACATGAGTCAGAACCCCTCCTAGGTGATGAAGAATAAGCATACACTGATGTAAAAAATTCTGAGCATAATGAATCCAATAGCAAAGAAAGTACCAATGAGACTTTCAGTAAACAAAAATGGAAATAGTAATGGTGATGATGATGATGATGCAAGTACTCGACCAGTGGATGATCACAATAAGATCCAAGCTGATCCAAAACTACAATTAGTTTAGCAAGAACATGTTCTTGAGGTAGAAAGGATAGTGCACACTGTGATGGATGTAGATGAGGAAGACTCTCTTACAAATTTTCATAAAGCTGATTTTGTAATGACTAAGTATACCACTTGTAATGATACATGGGAAGAACACCTAGGTTTTCTGGTTCTAGGTATTTATTATTTAGAGGAAGAGGAAGAATAAGTGAATATCGCAAGAGTAAGCCATCAAGTTAAGGCTGGACCAGTTGCTGAGGAAGTACAAGTGACTGTATAAAGGCTTGTTTCTTCTGTTTCTTGATCTGATTTTGACAGGGATAAAGATGAGTTACTCTACGAAGTCATAGAAACAATGAAATATGAATTATCTAATTCTCATACTCATGCTCCTGTGAATCAATCAGATGTTTATATGGATGATATTGATCAATGAGGGGTAAATATTGTTAAGCCAGACCTATGCAATACTGGTGAAATGATTGGAAGGAACATTTCTTCTCTGAATCAAGCGTTCATGGATTTGAGTAGTGACTTAGTGTCTATGTCAGGAGAATTTAGAACAATTATCACTGGTATGATAGAAGTTTTGAGAAACCTGATAGAACACCTGAAGAAGTCTTATTTAAGAAAATTGATGGCTGAGATAACTCAGATTGTTGCTCAGGATAACACCTCAACGTGACCAAGATCACTGGACATGAGATTAATGCCTTAAAAGATGTTGTAAAAGAAGATTTAGAAGCTCTTGGACAGATTCTGGACTTATATTCTTTGAATGATCTAAAACAAAATAGTGATCATATTCTCTAGATGGTGAAGCTATATTCGGCCGATGCTACTAAAGCTCAAAAATAGATCAAAGAAAAAGTGGATCACTATTTTTCTAAAATTTATACCAAGCATGAGTTGAACCATCAGTTTGAAGTCATGGCAGATAATTTGAAGCTTCCTCCAATCACTCAAGATTTTAAGGCTCAGGTCCCTTAGTAGAAGGATTTTACTCCCACTTATAGAGTTTCATGCAGAACAAAGATGATTTTGAGAAGGCCATGAAATATGGTGGAGAAGTTATTAAGGATTTTGTCAATCTGCTCAAACAATATCTTCATGTGAAAGCAATGTAAATTTTTCTTCCTACTGCTGAGCCTCTCAGTCTATCCAATGTTACTCCTGGTCAGATATTAGTTTGTCATGCTTTATCCAATATTCTTCAAGTCATTCAGCAGCCACCTTCAAGAGGATATTCTAGCCAACAACAAGTAACAGTAGCACCCAATGTGCTTCCATCCAGAGTTTTCTTACCTCCTCTCTCCATCTAGCCAGATCAATCTTCCAACAAGGAACCTTTTTTCCTATCCATTCCACCCTATGCTAAAGGAAAATCACCTCTTCACCCCCAAAAATAGTTATTCCTGCCATTTTTGAGAGGGTATTTATTGTATCTTTTTAGATGTTGTTTCAATTTTAGATGTTGTTTCAATGAAACTCTCCTCTTTTTCTCTCTCTACTTTCTCATTTTGATAATCCCAAAGGGGGAGAAAATTATAAATATATATATAAATACATATCTAAGGGGGAGAATAGTATATATAGGTATTATCTTTATATAAAGGGGATAACAATATATATAAGCTCTAAACCAGCTTTAAACACTAATGTCATGATATAGATTATATAAGATCCCATAGGCATGTAGCTCTGTTTTATTCTTAGATCTGATGCCATGCTCTAATGACATGTTTACCTGTAGACATATCTTATTTTTATATAGGGGGAGCATACAAAATGTTATATCATCTTCCCTCTCTTTTTTATGAAATAGATTTGTGATTATCCAAAAGGGGGAGATTGTTGAACCCTATGTGCGATAATTATTTTAATAATCAAAAGTCATTATTGTTTTCTTATATAAGTAAATTTTTTGAATTATTAAATATTCTCTAAATGTGTTTCTATACGTTTAATCATGTCTACATTTGTTTATCTATGATTATTTTTTTAATAGATACCTAGAAGTATTCTGGATTAAACAGACACTTTGTGTGAATTTTATGTTTTTGAATCACCGTTAGTTATTTTCATGAGTCACTTATAGTTAAAGGAATGAGACAATGATATGAAAAACTGATGAAAATGGTAGGACCGATGAAAATGGTCGCACTGATGACAATGGTCGCATTGATGACAACGATTGCATTGATAAGAACGGTCACACCGATGACAACGGTGGCACCAATAAAAACGGTCACACCGATGACAATGGTAGAACCAATGATAATGATAACGCCAATGATACAACTATCTCACTGATGCTGATCAAATGTCCTAACGAAACACATGCATATCAAATGACCTACCAAAGCCGATGCTGATCAAATGACCAACTGAAACTGATGCTGATGAAATGACCTACCAAAACCGATGCTGATCAAATGACCAACCAAAACCGATGCTGATCAAATGAACTACCGGAATAGATGCTGATCAAATGACTTATCGAAGCCGATGATGATCAAAGGACCTACTGAAGCTGATGAAAATTCAAAATAACGTACCGATCTCATGACTCACCGATAGTCATGTAAACTGTTTGAATTTCCATTAACTCTTTTTTAATTCCAACGATCATATTTTCTAAATTAAATGCACCTGCTATTAATTAATGTTTGTTTCTTGGATTTCAGGGAACCGTAACTCGTACCATTCAAAAAGTTATCATTCCTTTTACCAGATCTCAAGGAATAAGAAGGAATATCTATATGCAGTAAAATATAATTACAATGAGACACAAATATAAATAGACAGAGGCACACAAGAAGGAGAGCATTTGTGTGTGTGAAGGCCCATGAAACAAAATAAAAACATCAAGAATAACTGTGAAACCAAAGAGCTTCAAGAAGACCATTCACCTGGAACAAAAACTGAATCCGAGTTGTTACGCCTTTCTGAATATCATATGCAAAAGGCTGAGTAACTTTTGATGGGAAGAACAATGACACTCTGTTTTGATTCATCTTCACCAGAAAAGACTTGAATAACATCTGAAACATCCAAATGAGTCCAGAGTTCCACTTCAATCACTCAGACCTTTCTAAACTCATTATCAATTTATTACATCTATAGTTTACCTTTGATTAAAATTTTGAGCAGTGTGTGTGCTTCTATCTATTTGGACACACACTGACTCCTGGGATGAATTGGAGGATACTAAATCCTCACACCAAACATTTTTGACCTTATTGTCTCCCACTGTGATTTGTGGAAGAGGTAAAGTGTGACCTGGACATCCTGAGTGATATTATTGTTTTTTACCCACAAAGAGTTGTGGTAGAGGTATGAGGACGTGAACATTCTGATTAATGTTGTTAAACCTCGATCTAGGGTGTGGATCATAGTTTATATAAACTGTTTGAGAGGACTAAGTCTCAGCATGGGACTAAACCACTTTTTTTAAAACTATTGTGCATTTTTCCTTTGTTAAAAGGATATTGAATATTTCGCTGCTATGTACTTTAAATATAAATCAGTTTTAAAGTAACACTGATTGTTGAACTAGATAGTGTTTGTAATTTTTCGGTACCGGTAAGTTAGTTTCAAAAGATTACATAATCTTCAGATTACGTTAATTGAGAAGTAATAAATCTTTGAGATGCTAATTGAACATTTACAATCTTTATAAATTCAATACAGTTTAAATTGTATTTATTAATTTGGGGTTTTTTTAATAAAAATTTTTTAAAAAGAAATTTTTAATTGGAACTCAATTCACCCCCCCTCTTGAGTATCCACTCCATCCAAATTTGGATCTAGTAAAAGTGGTAGTCTATTAGAGTTGGTTTTGAGGAACTAAAGTTTCTATACATTATCATTACCTTTATTCATAGTTTTTAATAAATTTTTTTCAATGTAACATAGCATGTGATAATTTACTAAGTGTAGATATTACAATGAAAGGTCATTTCTATTTTCTATAATTATGATAATCTATTATTTCCATGAAAATAGTAATAAATATCTGTTCTATATCCATATGAAATTTTTTAGGGACCAAAATGATAGAGGTTATTAAGGGTGGAGACTCATAGGATATTGAATCACCATTTCATGGTGTACCCCCTTGCTAATTTTCATTATAGGGTATTATTATAATGATACCCGTCACTGTTAAAATAATATTTTTATGTATCATTTGTTTTTCCTATCTATAAGAATTTGTATTAATCTATAGACATTAATATTTTAAATAATGGATATTATGAGCCTCATACATTTATGTAATGATAAAACTGTTAAGATAAATGTTTTCTAAGAAGTATTATATGTTTCGTGAATCTGGAGAAATACTCTATTAACGAACAACTTGATACAGGATTTTCCCTATATGATCTTTAATATATGTTGATATATCTCGCCATTTGATGGAAATTATATTGGTTAATCAAATATATTTATCTAGTGTTCAATGGTCATGTAAAATTTATAGAAATTTAAAGAAAGAATCATTAATAAATTGTGTTTTTGTCACCAACATTGAACTATCCCGATTAGATATATATTTCAAAAGGGATAATATTTTATGATAAGAATTCATTTTTTGTCTTTTGTCATTGTGACACTAACAACATTATCTAGGGGTGACTTGTCCTGTTGATAGATGGTATCCTTGAACATTGGGTCTCTTTGCCCATATCCCCTTAGAAAGAGGCCTGAAGGGTTATACACTATGTGTATCAAAAATCTCAGTTAAATAATAATATAGTTTATTATCTATCTAGATGAATAAATATTATTCCTATAAAACTTAAAAAATTATTCATGTTTTCTTAAGCTCGTATTTTACATCAACAGTTATTTGAAAAAATGTTTTATAGGAAGAATATTTTGAAAATATTTATTTTTTATTAGGTGACAACAATATGTATATATTTAATTGAAAATGATGCAGTGAAATTTATTGAATAAATAAATTGTTTTTATTCGAGGCATGATATATATTTAGGAAAAATCGATGACCATGAATATTGGTATGTTGGGATTTAATATATAATTAATATTAATTAAATTGTTAATATTTAATGTAGTTATCTTTATGTTCACATGTCATAAAATAATAATAATATTATTATTAATTTTATAGACATGGGGTTACCGCATGATTGCATTAAATATTTTAAAGGAACTTTTGAAATTATAATTTTCTATCCCTCTATGTATATTAACAAAAATATATTATTCTATTATGGGATTAAATTTTATAATATTGTACACAATGAAATTAAATGGGAATTCTAGGAAAAAAAACTAGATAGAATCGTCTTAGAAGAATCCTCTAAAGAGTGTAGATCACTCCTCCTCCACCACCACTCCAAAATCATGAGAGATCCTTGAGAATACTTATTCCCATGATTTTCAAGGTGATAAAAGGATAATGACACAACCATAAGGATATACCGTGCTTGAATCCATAGAATCATAGAATATTATTTGGATTTTCATAGAACATGTGTAGGTCACTACTGGAGGGAATCTACTCTTGATTCGTATAAAATAATTATTGTATGAAATAGATTCATTGTTATATATATCAATAAACAATGAATATATAGAAAGGTAATTCATAATTGTTTAAATTATGTATAAATATTTTTGATGATCTTGTGTCTTGTTTCTAATATTTAATAATCAAATACTCTTCCATTCAATTTCATTGATCATGAAATTTTTCATTAAGTAAATATCAGATTAATTATGAGTCACAATAAATGTCCACATTCTAAATGCATGATATAAAAAATTCCCTATTATTGAAACCTTCATCAATGTTGTTACACATCCATACATCATGACACAAAACCCCACATCACGACTCAACCCTTCATGGTGTGACAAATATGACTTCTCATTTCCCCAATCTATTACCCATACCTCAAGGATGTAATTACCATGTCAATGTCTTGACACCATCTACAAGATTAAATATCAACTAAAAAACCTTATCCCTTACACCAATCCTCTCGAAACACCTTCAATACTAATGGGAAATAATGTAGAGATACGGAAAGGCCATGTTCATTACATTAATAATGCATCATTTACCCTCATATGAAATTTCAAAATATAAAAAAGTCTATAATTATCAAACATAGAATATTCTTGAAAAAAACTTAATTTTCAATGAAATATTCATTTATCATAACTCTTTTGATATGTTTAGTCCATGTAGTATAATATTTAAAAGGAATTTTAGTAATATCTTCCAACTACCATATGAATTAAAAAAAATAAGAATATGGCATTCATAGGATTAATCATGTTGTAGAACATGATATATCAATATCATACTCTATGATATTACCCTAAACACATCTCATGGTACTATGATTTAAGAAATATATCCATCACATTAATATCATGATCATGGAAATTTGAAAATCCATTGGTGAATATAAAATTTATTGATAGTTTTCTAAAACACCTGAGGATCCTTATATGGTTGGCATTATTTATTCAAGGAGATATATACATGAAGAATAATTGAAAAAAAATTATTTTTAGAAACATTTTGAGGTACAATTTTAAGCATAAAAAAATTTATTATATAAAATATAGATTACCAAATTTGACTGACATATTTACCCTCCCAGAATAGCAATTGAACATTTTTTGAAAAAACTATTGAACCATCGATTAAAACTAGAAAATATGATGAAATCATAATGTTGTTTTTAGTTGTGATGAATCAAGATGTTGATTGAAGAAAAAACTGGTGGAGAATTAATGCATTCATACATTTTGAATTCAATGCCAAAAATATAAATACAATGTATAGAGTGAATAAATTAAGTCAAAAATATATTATTTCATTATCATGTTCACATATATATAGATTATATTAAAAAATCATAAAATATTTTGATTGGACTATAGTAACAGAAAAATGATTTAGGAACTAAAAATTTGTAAAAGATATATGCCCTTATAGATAACTGATACCTATGAAAATATAACTCAATTTAATCACCACCGATTGAAATTGTAAAATTAGATAATTATTTGATTACAATAATAAATTAATATAGATCATTATGATATTTTTATTTAAAAAATATACAATAATGAACATTTCAATTAAAAATATTTATTTTGTAAATTTTAAAATAATTTAATAAATTTCACCTATATAATATAAGAATAAATTTAGATTTTAATTATAATTTACAAATAAATTAATAATAAATAGTAATATGACAATATTATTAGCTTATATTATTATAAAAAATGATGGAAAATATATAAAAAAGATTATAAAATTGTATAATGTAAATTTGAAATTAAGATATAAAATGAAAATAATATTTCGCAACTATGGGATAAATATGTATATTAAATTATACATATTATAACCCACAAAATTTATATACTCAAGGGAATAATTTTAAAAACCATTTTTTATGGTACCCAAGTGTCCAATAGTGGTGGGAAAAACACTATAGAACCCAATCAAATGACAAAACGTAAAAACCAAAATGAAATAATATTTTTTTCCTCTTGTGGTTTTGTTTTTAGTATAGATTGAATATAAATTGGTAACTTATTGTTCGATTTAGCTACCAATAGAAATATCACTAATTAAAAATAATTATACCACATTTTCAATAGAACTTAACTCTCTATTATTCTATTAGTCTGCCCCTTATATCTACTCTCTAACACACACCATCTTTCACATTTTATTTTTGTCTCATCATTAAAAACATTAATGTTATATCTTTATAGTATATCATTTATTATGTCATGTAATCTATTAAATGATTATGTATAAATTCATTCCAAATTTTCATCCAATAATTTTGATATATCATGGATTGATATATAAAATATCAGTATAAAATCTTATTGATCTAAAACCCAAACCAATCCCATCCATAAATTAATCGTATAATTTATTTAATCTAAAGGAAACCACTATTAACTGATTTTGATCACATATATACAAACAGAGTTACAAAATGTGATTTTGTTTGGTTTATATTAAAAACCAAATCAAACTAATATATTCCCAACATAGTTTCAAATGATTGGACATTTGGAAAAAAATGATAGAATATTTTGTTGTAGAATTATTAGGAGGACCAATCGATGTAATTTATTACAAAAGACCACCGTAATTATTTTTCTGAATCATTTTGGTAACTATTATGGTTACTTTTTTAAATAAATCCATCCCAAGTTTATTTCTTCCCAATATTTTTACAACTGTTATTGTCTAATTTTTATATTAGTACATAATTACACATCTTAAATTCATTACTAGTTTTAATGTTATCTTGTTTAAATTATAGAGATCTTTGATTTTGTTGAGCTATAGATTATGGGTAATTATTTTTTAGGAACTAATAATTTTCAATATTTTTAAAAGAAGTTACACCAACATCCATCTATATATATTTTTAATATTATTTATATAATTATATATATAATTATAAGATATCATATTTATAGTGATAAATAATTCAATATTTTTTATTTAATTCATATTTTAATAATTATATTTTATTAATATGTTCATGATAATAAAAATGAAATAAATATTACTAATTACCAATAATTTATTCCTTTATTAACTATTTTCTTAAATTCAATTTATAATTAAATTAAATTATTTAATTATAAATATTTTTATTCTGTATATAATGAATATTTACTAATCTATTCTACATATTATCATTTATTTATAATAATCAATTTATGTCACTATTTTATGGTATTTCTTCATGTCTTATTCATATTTTATATATTATTCTATGCTTCTTCATTATTTATATGTATTTTATTTTTTATAGATATTTATATCTCTGTTATTTTTCGCTTTAATTTTTTTATCAAAATGTTTTTTTAATTTCGTTTAGTTTGATAAAATTATTTTTGAATTTCAATTTTTTATCTTTTTATATTTTATATAGAAGAAATCCACCAGGGGTAAAAAATGGTAGTTACATCTATATGTGTATTATGAGACGCCTCTAGTTTCAGTCTCTACATAAGCACCATCACGTTTGGTGGTTTAGTGGATAGGTTTGGCTCATATCCTCATCCCCAGTCATATTAAGATGAATCACAATTACACTGTGCATGAATTCTTACTCATCTACTATTGCAGTCTTAGGTGGAGTCAGTTTTAATCAGTTCTTCAATGGTGAAGGAGATATTATGGGATTCACTAAGAAGGAGGGGTGAAAACTCAATTGGAAGTACATGTATGCAAATGGGAAGATTAGGGGTTTTTTGTAATATATATTCACACATAAATAAATAATTATTAAAAATATTTAGCTATGTTAATAAACATATATAAAATAACTAAATAAATCCATTCAAAAAAAATATTATATTTACTATTTAATTATATAAATATAATAGTTTTAAATATTGATTGTTAAATTATAATATTTATAGAAATAATTAGCGGGAAAATATAATTATGGAAGTTAAAATTAAAAAGAAATATTTTTTTTAAATATGGGAAATGATAATTATTGTGAAATGATTGATAGTGAAACATAATAAAAATAATATTCCATAAATGTTATTGAGAATGAGATTATTATAATATATAGTCACACATGCCCAATACATATTAGTGGGTTAAAAATCATTCCATTTCACATGAATTGCATCCTTCCATTAGGAACATTATAATTTAGTGGTCCAAAGACCATACAGCCTGAAACATCCTATCTAGAATCAATGGACCATTTTTTGTCATAAAACTCATTTAATAAATACTAGAGCTATAATAATTCTTATATTATAGTGCATTTACCATTACAACACCTACTAATGTACCCCATACTTTAATTCCATAGTGACCCCAAAAAAATATCCCAAAATAAGAGGATTACAGGGGTGAATCCCTATGATCATGGATATCATGAAGGATGTGGTCCCACACAGACACTACCTCATAAAAATAAAGTTTTTATTATAAAAATTTATGAAAAAAATTCTAATTTATCAAAAAATCATATAGTAAGAATACATTATTATAATAATTATATAAATATAAGAAATACGTATAAATAAATGAAAAATTTTAAAACGATTAAAAAATACAAAAATAACTAATAAATAAAGGGAAGAAAATATATTAAAGAAAAATAGAAAATATAAAATGGAAAATAATAAAAGTAATAAAATTTATATTCCAAAATAAAAATAATATATAATTGTATATGATAAGAAAATATAATATAAAATAATGATTTTATTTGATGAATTATTAAAATTTATAATTTATCATTGTATCATTTTTATTTTATATGTTTATTAACATTATCTAATTATTTACATAATTATTATTCAATTATTATTCACATATATATCATAAGTTATAAAAATATTTATTTAATTCATTTGTTATTCTATTCATTTTTATAAATATTTCAATTAATTTATACAGATATAATTCTATTTTTTATATTTTAGTTTGTATATAATATAATTGTATCGAATATATCTAACATTATTTATAATATTATTCATTCAAATTAATGTTTTCTTTTTATATAAGTGGAAGAATCCCATCTCTATTGCAGTCCAATTGAAAATGTAATCATTAGAATCCTCATCTACCCTTGATTATCCATGTTCTTATTTCTAGTTTTATATATAGGCTATCAAAATATAAAGGTTTTCATAATAGTTAACTCACCCACAACATATCAAAATGACTGATAATAAGAATACATACCAAAAAATATCGTTGATTATAAGACATTCTAGGATATATACTGTTCTTATGTTAGTCAATGTAATAAGTTTCGGCTTATTACATATTGAATATATTCATCATATATCATTTAAAAAAACTTTAAATAAGAAAACTAATAAATTCAAGAAAATATGAACACACTATCTCAACAAATAATACTTAATGATGATCATTAATTAGAGATAACTAAATGTTTTTACATTGAGGGGATTTTTATCATTCTATCATTCAGGTAAAGAAAATGGTATCCAACGTAGATTAATGATAAATGGGGATTTCCTTTATTATCATTACATGACATGTTTATAACTATTACAAATAAAATCAACAGTGTTTAATATTAAGATATTATACCTAAAATTCATTGTGTTACGTAATAAATGGGTTTTCAGAATTATATCGATATGTAATTCTAGTCACACCCAAATGTTAACATACTATACCATACTCCCACTATCCTCTGATAGAGTTGCATTTACGAAGAAAGATGGTTTGAATAACTGAATGAGTTATGAATTATATTCCTTAAGTCTGAACAATTTTATCTAATATTCAATCATCAATTATTAATAAAAATCAAATTTAATAAGTTCATGTTATATTATATTCATAGAATTATTTCTATGAATAACATCAACATCAATTCGGAAATTATTCCATCAAACATTTTCCTTAATGTCAATTTTACCATTTACATTTTTATCCTTCATAACCTAAACACAATTAGGATAATGTGAAACTCACTTCATTCTGGTAAACACATATAAACATTTTGATTTATATTTATGATTATTTCATAATCCATTTCCAAAATCAAAAGAACATAACTTTTTAAATGAGATGGTATAACATTAATATTCAATTTATTATAGTAATTAATTGTAACTATTTAAATTTTTATTAATTCTATTTCATAAAACATATTTTAGGATAAAATTTATAGTTATGTGGTCATAATAAATAAATTTTACTATTTGTAGTTATTTAACATCATATATCGTAAAAATTTTAAAAAATTAACTTAAGATTTAATTTTAATCATAGAATGTTATAATCCATTTCAAATAGTGATATTCACATTCCTATAGAAATTAATCTAATAATTTTTATTTTTTTACTCTCTCATAAACTTACTCATTCAGACATAAATTAAAGAATCACTTACAGTTAATCTATAACAATTGTTATTTTGTTAATGGTGAACTTCTATAATTTTAAATAGACACCCAATAGCCTCTATGACACCATATTATCTTCAAAATATCAGTTTATGATACAATAAAAAGTACATTATATTTTAGGAAAAAATAATTATTTCCCTTTAGTATAATTAATTAACAAATAGAATATTGTTTGAATATATGGAATTAAATTATATATTTTTAGACTACTTTCTTGAAGGATAATACTTTTTTCATTAATATACACCATTATTTCCGGGGAATCAAATTCCATAAAATTTTAAGACGTTTCTGGATAAACACATTATCAAAGTTAGAAAAATTTTATCTATATATTATATTAAACACATGTTCATAAGACTAATTAATCATAAAAATAGTGTATACAATCAAATATCTCATGTTGTTCATAAAAACTATTTTTTAACACATATAACAATATTAGAGAATTGAGATGAAGATACACATCCCTTACATAGAATCACCCATGTTTTATAATCACCATTAAATTCAGTTTTATGTTATAGAAATTATTTACATCATATCTTGAATAAAAACTATAAACTATTTCAATTATTCAAATTATTTTGAACTCCTATATATTTTAAACACATTAAATACATACAATAAATATTAGATAATCATTGTAATCAATGTATCAATTTCTATAAAATTAATTCCAAATATTTTTATCCCATGACGTTACCAAACCCATTCATGTATTTTAGATAATCCCATACTTTGGAATCATTATTCCATCTTGATAATGACTTGTCTATTCAAATTACCATGAATGGATTCTTATGGAAATATTATTGAACATTCCAAATTTCCCACTTCTCTTTTTCATAATTTAGACTGTTGTACAGTTTGTATAATAACTGAACATAGGCATCATATACCTAGATAATTTATTCACAAAATTTTGAGAATATTTGGTAAATATTTCATGATCTCATTAAAAATTTTATAACATTTCTATTAGTGATAATTGGATATATTTTGTTTCTAGAATAAGACATCTAGGATGCCTATAGATTCATTGATATATTAGATTAATCATCTCATACTTTTGAAAGAATTATCAATTTAATATTGAATAACTTCAACAATTATCTACTCAATACAGAATTTTTCTTACACATTGAATATTTATCATGGATAACAATTTTTCTTATACATCTAGTCTTATGAGTTTCTTACATTAAGCATCTCATTTAAAGTATTAACTCCATTTTCTGTTTGATGATTACGGTGCATCTATATACAATTTTTTATTATATTAAAATTATAATATATATATATTAGGAATAATTAATGGTACTTACCCCACTAAATACAATGAATCCATACACTATAAAACTTTGGTGTAACATGATCCATATTTCACTATCTAATTTGTCCATTATGGGTTTTCTCCCACAAATTAGTTATTTTGGCAGGGAATCTTCCAAATAACAACATTTGTAACTCTTGGATATTGAACGGATTACCATCTATCCAAATCTATAATATGGATTCAATCAACAATGTTCTTATATTGACATAACCCAATTAGTGTCTCTCATCTAGTCTAGCCCAACGAAAACAACAAATAAGTATTAATATATGTTAGTATATATGTACCCAATTATGTAATGACCAACTCAACGATATTCCAGTAACCCCCATTAGTTTCATTCTTTAAAAAGGATAATCGAAGGGCACTCATATATGGAATAACCTACCCAGTTGGATAATCATGGTCTTTCTAAGAGTATCATTGTTAGGAACATAATACATATTATTTTCGGGGTTTTATTTTAATATCACTAATTTAGGATAAATCATATTCATATTAAATTCATCATTTTTACACAATATGAAATTATTTTCTTCTCATGTTTTTTAATTTTTATGCTTGTATAATCTTCAGGATTTCTTCTTGAATTCCTATTCCTAACACCAAAATAATTTGATCATACCACATTAATGTGTAACTTTTACACTAACCACATGTTTGGTACAATCACCCAAAAAACGATGATAAACACATTCATGCACATCTAAGAGCATCATATGCATAATGTAGATAAATAATTCATGTAAATGAATAGAGAAACATGTGATTTATAATATTCACATGAGTAACCCAGAGAGATAGACACACAACCCTATTCACATTTCTAGACAAGGCATAGGGTTCTAAGCTAGTAGGAGGTCCTACCTCAAGTCCTTACACTGGAGGAGACATTACTCAATAGAGGATTCAATTCATGATAACTATAATACCTAATATTCGAAAAAATATCTCCAAAACTAAAATCATGATAATGAAGTGAATTACTAATCATGGTTATGGTAGATGAAGAAACTATATTTTATGGAGTCTTACATATCATGTAATGCTATACATTTTATCTTAGAACAAGTTTGACAGATAAAATAAACTATAAAAATTCATAATATAATTTTTTTATTACTATCAATAATATTGTGGATAAACATTAAATATATCAAAAATTAAAAAAATTTAACATCAAGTGACCATTTATGATTTATTCATAATCAAAATATTATTATAAAATATTTCATTAATTTACTAATATAATGGATAATCCATATTTTTTAATATAAATTATTTTACACTCTATAAATGTTGAATTATTTCATATTATTTATTATATGAAATTTCAAGTTAATATTTATTCATTTTATAAAAAACAATTAAAATAACTTCTGATATACCTTAAAAAATATATATTTAAATAATATAGCTTTTTAATATGAACTATTTAAATTTAGAGAACTATTAAAAAATTAAAAATTATTGATATATACACCTATTATATTGTAAAAATATTTATGAAAATTTTAAATATCTTTATAAATAAATTTATAATTTTTTTTAAAAAAACTTAATTTTAGGATTAAAAATATGGCATATAAATTTTTTGTAAAAATGGTTTGATACTATTCATTATTATTTATATCATTTATAAGTCATATTAACATGACAAGGCTATTATTAATATTGACTATGTAATATTAGTTAATAATTTTTAACAAATTTTTTAATCAATTTAATCAGTAAAACATAAACATTTTTTATTAACTAATATATAAAACCCATTTTATAAATTTTACAAAAAATGTATAAAATATTTTCATTATTTATAAACAATTTATAAATAATAATATTTAATTACTAATTGGTTTTTTAAACATTTAATTTATTAATTTATTTACAAATTTATATTTGATAATTATTCTAAAAAAATCCATTTTCAATTTATTAAATTTAAAATTAATTATTTACAAAAAATTAATAAGCCTAAATATATACTTATTAATATTTTGTCCATACATAATATTTTATCAACTTATTTATATTAAAATTTTTTATTTCAAAATAATTATTTTATTTCTAGGTCATAAGACATACTATATATTTTGGTAAAAAAAATTAAATATTACAAATTAATATTAAAACAATTTTGGATAAATGTTTCAAAAGAACTTATATAATTAATTATTAATAATTAAAAATTATCTAATTTACAAAAATTTAATAAATTTAAAATATTTCCAAATACATTTTATAGGTTATATGTAATTCTTATAAATTGTAAATATTTTAAAAAAGTTTTTAATTAACATTAAATAATTCATACATAATATAATTATAATCAACATTAATAAATTTCTACAAATGTTTTATATTTTATTTCCCTTATTTATAAATAATTTACAAATAATATAATTCAATTCACAATTTAGTTTATTTGATTAAAATAAATGATTCATTTTTTTATGATAAATAAGAGTAATAAATATAGACTATTTATATTTAAATAAGGCTAATAAAACAAATTTTATTTCACCAGCATTATTAATTTTTCCCATTTTATAAACTATTTTATTAACTTTAATGACATAAACAATTAAATAATATTTTTATTTAATTGATACATATAAATATGAGTTTTCATATTTATTTCTAGGCATGAAATATCCCATATTATAATTTAAAAATGTTTACTTCATAAAACTATAAAATGAGCACATTGATTCATAAAAAACATCCCATACAAACCATTTTTGTTTATCTATTTACTATTATATGGGAAAATAGGAGCATGAAAACCCCAAATATATACAAATAATATTTGAATGAATCAACTTGTAATAAATTAAGAATATAAAAATGTGTACCAAGATATTCAATGCAATAATCTCCACCATGTTTTATAGATGATAATTACTGGAGAAACAATCAATAACTTCTTACGTTTAAGGGATTATAATGACATGAATATCCAAATAATAGTCGGAGGTCACCCATAAACTTTACTATGAACTAGTGTATTCATATTGGGTGATGACGAAGCTATGGGAATGAATAGATCATGGATAGGCTTTCCAAAAACTGATTTTCTAAAACATGAAGGATCTCATCCATTTATATAGCCATCTATAAAAAATTCCATTTAATGAAAAGTGGAGGGAATATAAAATGTAATCATATACATTTATTCCCATTTTCAATAATTTACTTAATCATATTCAATGAATATTCAATCCTTCTAATCCAATCATAATGGAGTAACAACGAAACTGTATGGATGATAAAGGCTCCTAAATAAAAAATTCATTTAATTATTTAAGTAAATATTAAACAAATAGAAATATCATATAATTATTAATTTATATAATAGTTATAGATTTAAAAATTATGTAAATAATAATATTCAATATTATAAAATGAATTAATATTATAATGTTTAATTTAAAATATATGATGATAATATAAATTATAGAAATAGAAGATATAAAAAGATGTTTTTTAATGAATTTCAAAGAATAATTTCTTACACATCAAGACCATGATATAATTTCACGAAATATAATTCCCATTTGTCTAAACTATTTGCTCATAAACTCATTTTATGTGATAAAAACCAACAATAATACCATTTTATAAGGCCCATATGTCCAATGTAGGATAATGGGAAACAAGAAAACAAAAAATTTAAATTCCAGGCCATCAAATTAATTAAACTGGAAATTATTACAAGGATAGAGATAAAAAATATTACTAAATGAAAAATAATTTCAAAATCATGAACTCAATATTGATCGTAGATTAATCTATTATCCCAATTGAGTAGTTTTTAAATGGATGTGAAGTAAGGAATTTATTCATGTGAATTATTTAACTCCTTAAAATAATTTCAAATATAGATAAATCACACTATACATGCTATGATATTGTGCAATGTAGTAGAAATATATTTAAAATTTGAAATTGGAAATTTGAATAGCTACCTTTAATATAGACAAAAAATTATGTAAACTGAATATATTAAAGTAAAAAATTATAAGAGAAGAATAAAATGATATAGTTGTTACGTATTATCTACACCAAATTATATATTTACTATTAATTAGATACAAAAAATTATATATATAAACCCCTGATATTTTATAAAATTGCTTTTGAATAAATTTTAATTATTCGATAAATTTTATTACATGCAAAATTTAGTTTTAACAAACTATGGAGAACTATTAATATTATTATCTAAAATCAACTCTTATTACCTAAGAGATAAAAATGTTTTCATGAATAAAAATGAGAAATTATAATTATTATTTGTAAGTGTTTTATATGATGATATTATATTGAAAAAGTACTTAATTCTTCTAAAGTCATTATATACCTCAAAAAATAATGATTTTCTCAAAAAATGATTTATAAGTTATTTTTTCAAAGAATAATACAAATATTATTTTTAAGTTATACGATAAATTCAAAGAAATGAAACTAATTTTTTAATTAAATATCTATAAATTATTATAGGGTATATTTTTGGGGTTATTCTGAAAAGAAATAATTTTTAATGAATTGTTAAAAGTAATGTTTTGTTCAAAACTGAATTTAAATTTAAGAATTTATAGTAAACCAATTTATAAAGGTTTTAAATAGTAAAATTTTCTCAATTTTATTTTAATTAATCTAATATAGGTCATTTAAATATATTTTGTTTTGAATTTTGATATAACTTTCTAAAACTCTTGGAAATTTTATCATTGAGAAATGACCTTTTAATCATATCAGTAGGTTTAATTTGAAATTATAAAATTTCACTTATGTGAATAGATATTGAGAAACTGTATTATATATTTTTTATAATCATAATTAATATCATTTATTGAGGTCATCTAATTTTTTTTAAAAATTAATAGTAAAAATAGTTACATTTAATTATTGCAGTTAATGTATAAATGTTTTCATAGGGGATTAAACTAATCGTATATTCCGTAAAATGAAATATAAAAAATTACATAACCCATTTAATTTACATTTTTATACCATATAATCTATAAGGCATCTTAGAATCAATATTTTAGAATTTTGGAATCTAAAAAATGTTGGCACACTTTACTCTTTTCAAAAATTAAATAAGTGACATCCCCCTCCCCCGTTTATAAAATTCCACACACTCTCTTCTCTTACTCATACTTCAAAAAACCTTTGGATCAAAAATTTATTAACCTAATATATTAAATAATTGAATTTTTATCTCACAAATTCCTCCTTTTGATTAGTAAACCATCAAATAAAGACATTATGTATAAATATAATGAGGTTCTCCAAATAATAGGGAAAATTTTTAACCATTAATTTTATTTCAATTATTTCTCCACATCGAAGAGATATTCATAAATTATATTTATATATTTTAAAAAATATACATTACATATAATGAAAAAAATTCTAATTTCATACGCTATTTTCATGTCCACTTTCATCGTATGGGAAAAAAACCATAGATTGTGTTGACGAAGGACTATCGCCATGCAAATTGATGTTTCCCATTTTCCAGCACTACCACTCATGAATTGATATAATGATGGATTTAGGTTTTATATTTTATATATATGACATTATTAAATTTCTTTAATTAATATACAACATCTTCCTTTTTATATTTCAAACAGTTGGAAAATAAAAACGTAGCTCATGTATACAATGAACTACCTCCTTGTAAAGTGATATGATGTGTCTTTATTTTCCCATTTATAAGGATTGAAATATGGAAATATTAAATGATTAAATAATATAATTTTTTTCATAATATTTCTTTTGGAATTTTTATATCACATATACCGTTTTAAGTTCAATTCCATGGGGGTATGATAATGACCTTCATTTATATCTTGTACTACCTCCTTGTGAAGCGACATGATTTGTTTTTCACTAAATCTTTACATGGATGGTAAATAGGGTAAATATAATTAATATATTTGATATATATAGAATTAAAGTTATTTTGTATATAAAATATTTTCTCTACCTTTCTTTTATGTTATTTATTGAGAAAATGTAGTCAAAATTCACATGTACATATGGCATAATATCTCCATGAATGATGTAGTTAATTTTATATATCTAAAATTAATGTATTACTATAAATTGTTATATAATAAATATATCTGATATATATATATCATTTTTAACAATATATATATTATTTAAACATGATCATAATGAAATGAAAAAAGGTACTAAACCAAAACATGCATAAAAAATGAATCTATTATTTATCTAAACTTGACTAGAACAAGATTTAATTAAAAAATTTGTATTAAAAGGTTATAACTCTATCATATGTTGGATGATAAATTTTATTATGTTTCATTAATATATTCATACCAACTATATAATTATTATATAGAAGTTTTAAACATGTCTGATTGAAGCCAAGACTCATGGTGTGGGATTTGGTCTCAATTTTCACCATTGAGACATTTGTTTTTCTTAAAATATATGTTCATTTATTATGTTTATATATATACTATATGAAGTGTTTTATCATAAGTTTCTTTATTCATTATATTTATTTTTTCATTTTATTTTTTTTATTTAATGGCGTTTATGATTCAAATGTTACCGAAGTGGTAAGGGTTTGATTTTAAATTTTCATTATTTATGGGAATTATTTGTGATTATTATTTAGCTGATGAAATATTATGATCTATTTCTAAAAAAATAATGAATTTTATTCTCCTATATTTATTTATTATGAATACATACTTTTTCATTTTTTACACTCCTTAAACACTCCTAATTCCAAATGAATGATTTTAATGAAAACCAACATTATTTCACTATTTGGTTAAAAATCCTTTTTATTCCATTACAATGTTATCTAAAATAATATAAATATTTTTTAAAAATTATCAAAATATTTTTTAATGTAATTTTACCCATGATTTACATTTATTAAAATATTAAAAAATAAATCTTTTTATCATTTGGAAAATAATGCGTGTCTGAATTTTACCCAAAATTTGGAATGAATCACTATTATTATGTGTACTATATTAATTTAATTTCCCTCCACCATGAATTATTTTTTACATAATCTTTTAAAAGTATCAATATTTATTATCAAATTAAAGGATTTTGAATATATTTTGTCAAATTAGACAAATAGAATAAGTTTAAAAATAATAACCGAAATATAAAAAACAAAAACTAAAAAATATGGGTGTCAAATTGTGAATATAAAAAGAATAAAATACCCCAAAAAAATTTGATATGTCATGCGAAGTACATGTGAACTATCAAATGAAAAAGCCAAGATGAGGACACAGATAATTCCCATGTGGTTTTCGACACAATGTCAGATTCCCTAAATCATGATCCATCTCAAATAATCCAAATAAAATATGTCACGTTCCCTTATCCTATCCTATAACCATGACATATAATCAGGTATCGATTTGGTAGACTGTGTAGGGTATATGTACAACTCACTAGGACACAACCAATGATTCCTAAAACGATATCCATTCGATAACGATGTATGTTGTTATATCATTAATGATTAAAAAATCATAATTTGAAAAATTATAACAATTATTTATTATCTAATTAACCACATATAATGGAAAATTTAAATGATGGATCTCATTCTCTCGGGGAAGAATCTTGAGTGGTGCACTAATGGTTTTCCTTCGTAGAGAAAATATATCTTCTTGCCAGTGTAATTTCTAACTGATCCATGGATTCATTATATCTAGAATGGGAGGTAACATCCAATAATTAAACACAAGAAGTGTGTGTATTAAAGAATCATCCAAGATAATACCAAAATATAAATGGAATATCATCATCCTTGAAAGAAAAGGAATCATATTTTTTGACACTCTCTATGGATAAGATGATGATATTTTTAACACCTCAGGCCTTCCAACTACATGAAAGTAGATTATAGTGCCTTCTATATTTTAGATGATACAGATTCACTCCCACAATAAATAATCCTATGAAATCCAATGTGTATAAATATTGGTCACACATTTACGTAAAATTATAGATCTCTCAATGTTGGGGTGGCTCTGACTGGAAGATGACCTCGATTGGAAAATGTTTCTCCCAAATCCTCTTGAAAAGAATGGATGGTCTTAATGTAGTATGGATGATAGGTAATTTTCAGTTATAGAATTGTCCTCTAAGGATATCAAAACGAAATATAAACTTTAATCCCTTTAATCAGAATAATTTTACATCTTATATTTTTATTAGGCTTCATGGAATAAATTGGTTCTTTTGGAATCCTATAATTTTTTATGATCTCAATAAATGTATTGTAATGCTCATCACAATATAAATGGATATATGGGGATGTATACCATAATTCCTTGTGAATATAATCTTGATGTTAATTATCTGGATTTGATTTGATTCATTTATAATGAAATCAATATTAAAGTAAAAATATATTTTGAGTTTTTCATCATTTTTTATATAATTAATGTATAATTGTTTAGAAAAATATTTCAATATGTATGAAGATTTAGTATAAATTTATGTCTACAACTGATCCGAATGATTGGAAAGTTTTTGGAATTAAAAATTAAGAAAAATATAATTTCCCTGAAAAAACAGTCTTCTAAGAAAGGTTGAATTTTTTATATAGATTAAATTGAAACAAGGATCTTTTATTGTGAGAGAGGTTAAGAACATAAAATAGGACACTCCTGTTGATGAGTAAGAAAAAGATAATGTCCCTATTCCCATGTTCTATCAAAATGATGATGAAATCATTTTAACTGATATCTCCCATTATATTATTGATATTGTCAAGTCAATTAAGGATTCCCCTTTATAACAAACTAATGTGTATAATAGTGTTCATTCCCCTCTTCTGGAAGGAAGGTCCTTATTTATGGACACTCTTGTATCAATGGTATATGAATAGCTTCCCAATGAATCTTTTCTTGGTTGTGTCAATATGTTTGATCAGCCTAAAAATCTATTAGGGTTAGAATTTGATAACATTTATAAACAATGTTATCTTTGTGATGATAGTTCAAGTAACGATATCAAGCTCACCACCCACAACCTAATCTTTCTAGATTACCCCATGATTATTCATGTCCTTCTTGTGATATGAAACTTGAAATTAAAATAATTAAATTATATATTAGTGAGAATACTAATGGTTCAAATGAATCTGTCATGGTGACCCCTCAAGATGAAAGTTTTGTTTATATTAATGAATAGAGAAACCAAGATTTAGTCCCAGAATCTATAGATCGTATAGTTTCTATAGACAAACCCTGCTAAGGGTAAATTTCATTGGGCCTTCCAACCTTATAGAAATATCTCTTATTAAATGAAAAAAACTCTATTTAATATGGTTACTCTACCATTTTCATTAAATAATGTTATTATTTTGATGAAAAACTGGTATATGTTGGTAACAAGATCGATTATACTCATCACTTTATCCTCAGATTATCATATATACATGAGGATCATTCTCACACTAGAAGCTCAACTATGGAACTAGTTGAATCATCTAAAAGTGGGATGTATGAAAGATAAAAATGAATCCATGATACCAATTTGAAAAAAAAAATTAAACTACTTCCCAACCATAATCTGGTTTTCAAGCATTACTACTAATAATTATACTTTTCATCACACTACCATAGTCGGTTCAAGTCAATAACATCATCCCTTAACATATTGAAAAAACTATTTGAATGATAATTCAATATCCATTATCAGTGGATAATCAAAAATAAATACAAAATATGGTGAAAATAAAAATGGATATTCTGGATCCAAAAGTATGTATAGATAAAGATATTTTTTTTCATTTTTCAAAGGATATCCTTGCCAGAGAAAATTAAAGACTTGAAATATTTTATAAGATAGAGTAGTTCGGATATTTTGGGTTTCTATAAACAATAAGGGATCATCGATCGGAGGATTTCCCCTCTTGATAAATATGGGTATCATCTTATTGGAACATATATATCAAGCACATATAAAAAGAGATTGTGGTTATTTTCTCAGTATGGGATGGAGGGAATTAATTATATCACCTCCTTAGAGTTGATGGTCACATTAAATTTTCGACAAGAAGGAGTTTAGTTGTGTAATTACATTATTTATGATTTTAATGGTAAGAATAAATTAAAACTATGTGGCAATACATTTTGAAAGTAGTTACACTATAAGATACTCACAGACTCTCTTGGGTGACATTAATAAAATTTTAAATCCTAATGATAGTCTTGGAATGTGAAAATCTTTTATTTCAACAAAAAAACATAATGCCTATCTTTGGGATAATTATCTCTGTGAAATAAACCTTATTTGTTGAAAATAAACATGGTATATATGACATATTAATTCAAGGGATTTTACCAAGAAGGAAAATTATTTTGTATAAGGCGAACCACTAAATTATTTTCCCTCTATATCTTGAAAAACTCTTTGTAAAGCCAGTTAATATCATTACCACATTTTATAAATGCTTACTTCTAAATAAAACAATCCTCCATTCCCTTTAGATTTAACATTTCTTGGATTACTATTCCTAACTAGAAACCTTCCATTAAAGAAACATGGAATTATTTTTTCATTAAGTATAATGATATATATTGTATAATAAAATTCAAGATACTCATGAAAAAGATGAAAACATAGAGTAGAAATTATTTTAGTAACATTGATTATAACATTTCGTACCTTGAATCTTTACTTCTCTCCATTCAAGATTAGGACATCAAAAATGTCTTTTATGTTAGTCTTGAGCATGAAAATAAGCCATAATGACCTGAACGTTTTATGGAGTACTAAGGAAAGAATATAGATATAATCCTTTATAGTCAAATGGATTAAGGAATTTCATAGTAATAACACATTTTTCAACAATGATTGAAAGGATTGGAAAATGTTTGAACCTCTCGCTA
The DNA here is from genome assembly GCA_963277665.1 of Viscum album. NCBI lineage: Eukaryota > Viridiplantae > Streptophyta > Magnoliopsida > Santalales > Viscaceae > Viscum > Viscum album. Next base: position 1,554,836,302 of record OY728146.1, on the reverse strand, counting down.
TTCATCATGACAATGAGAATTCCTTTGACAATAAAAAATACTTAGCAACACATGTCATTTCTTATAATTTTAGGATATTTGATACTCCTAGTACTTCCAATGAGTCTTTAGAAATCATCATTTTTGAACATGTCACTGAAGAGGAAACTCTAATCAGTCTGGTACTCTTCATTCCTTTAATATCCTAATCTTATTTAGATTCAACAAAATATTTTTTTATTTGGTGAAAATATTCATGATTTCAACCCATAATTTAGTTCTAATATATGGCTATCTTGAGGGTTTTTTCACTTTCTAAATAGGTTACATATAGGATGATCCCCTATTAGCCATTATCTTCTCTATTATTGATGATTATTTGAGTATACTTGTCCTCAAAATGTGTTATGAGGATAATATCACAACCATTATAGTTGGAAGAGTCCTTGATACCCCTAACCTCTCCTATATGAGAATGAAAATATTCTTTTTTTGAATGGAGGCAAAAAAAATACAAAATAAAAAAATACTCACCTTCACTATGAAAAAGTTTAGAATGAGAATTTAGTTTAAACTAGTATTTCCATTTCATTGGTAAAAATATATCTACATCCAGAAGGGTGACCATAATCAATGTCATATGGTTCATAGAACTAAATTTTCCATTCACTTATCTGGGTATCCCAATGTTTTTGGGATTTCCCCATGCTAGTCATTTTTCGCATATTGTGATCCAAAGTAAGAATTATCTCTCCTCATTGAAACAAAATAATTCTCTTAAGGTATGGTCAAATAAACCTTATGAAAACCATTATTTTTTGATAATTCATTTATTCATTCTTTTTTTAAAACTGAATAGTTTCCCTCTTGAAAAGTTATAACACTTCTATTAAAAATTTTATTTGTAGCGCAAGTATACTTTATAGAAAAAATTCAACTATCTCATGGAATAAATGGAGTAAAACTATTGAGTGAGGTGGGATGATAATAAATTACCTTATTATGTTCAATAATTTCTTAAATATTGATTTATATATAGTATTATACATGATGAAAATGAATCTATTTATTTTCAACGAAATATATTACTTTTTATGATCAAATATGAAATTGTAAATTATGAGGACTCCTCTAATCAGTCGAACTTCTTGAAATAGTACTCCACTATCATGATTGATTCCCATTAGATTTCCAAAGTGAAATCATCTATTAATTTTAGGATAGATATTTGGAATTTAAATACATTTATCTATATCTTAGACTACAATTACATGGCTTCAATTATTAACATTTTTATCAAAGAGAAAATGAAGGCATCTTTTGAATCCTTTTCTGCTGATATTATATAGGTTATCTTGAATTATAAATTTATCATGGGGTATGAAATCATTTATTTAGAACATGAATTAAATAGTAAGAAATAATAAAAATCTTTTAACATTTTGAAAGTATAGAGAAAACCATAATCTTGGAAATAATTCTCAAAATGCCATAGATTCTCTAATCTCACTTCACACATTCTTAGAGAGTGTTTCTATCAAAATAACATATCGATGAGTTCCATCAAATAGTTTTAATTGGAATATTCTCAATATCATCCCTATGAAACTAGTACAACAATGATATAAATCATCTCTTTCTAATTTATGTTACAACTAAAACAAATTAGACTGCAGTGGTCAAAAAATTTCAGGTTTGGTTATCTTATTTACTCCTTATATGAAATCATATGGAAGCATGAATTAAACTATAAATTACCAAAAAAACAGAAAAATATGATGCTCATGGACTATTATGAAGTGATTCACATTTTAAGGGACATCCACAACTAGATTATCCTGGATGAATTTCCATTTTTATTCAAATTTATCTTGAATTTTTTGTCTACCACAGTAAAAAGGTGAAACATCTCTTAATATGGTTATTGTGGATCCCCACGACAAGAATTTGCAGTTCTCAAATACTTTTAAATCATAAGTAATTATCACCATCCCTATGAGACATTAGAATGCTTATGTTACACTATTTTTCCTATATAGATTAAATGAAACACTGATGATGCTTCACGAACCAATCCAGGATCTACTGGGTATAGATAAATTTTTAGAGATCATTATAGATATTATAGGGAATGTATCCGTAGAACTTCAATGATAGCTACATCTTGGGATGATAATGTTATTGGGTTAGTTAATGTGGTTGAATCATCCCAATGGAAAGGATATTCCAATATATATTATGATTGTGACTCGAATACTATGGTGTATGTGATCAGATATGGCACAGTTCACTTTTCATGGAGGCTTACTTCCAGTTTGATTTGTTTCCTGGAATCTCTTGATTCTATGAGTTACAATTTTACGAATATTATTCTTGAGGAATATGTTTTTGATGATGGGATTGAAAACCAAGGATAAAATGCTAGTAACATGATTCCACATGATCATATACCAAATCATCACCTTTGTTTATAGATATTAAACAATTGAAAAAAGTCACATGTTATACTCTCGTAATTTTCTTTTAATTTAATAAATTTGACTTGTACTTCTGTGAATGTCCTCATTTTACCAAAAAAAAAAAATTAACCACATATAACCCCTGGGTTCCTAAGGATGGCCAAACTATCAATACCTACTACAGCCATGCCAGAATCCATACCACATAATAAATTCACAATTAATTATAACACATGGGATTTAATTATACTTTTCGTTATATTTCACATCATGATTATTTAGAACCATTGTCTAATGAAAATATAATGTGTTTATGACATCATGTCTTGCACTTAGTGGGTATTTGGAGACTCCATCCCCATACCAGAGCCTAATGTCACATGGTTATTTGGATTCTCAGTACATGTTGTATTTTGGTATTTAGAGCCTCAGTCCCTATCCCACACTCACTTATCATATATTTGTATTTGGAGCCTCAATCCATATCCCACAATGATTTATATCATATGGGTATTTGGATCATTAGTCCCTATCCTACTCACATTTATCACATATATCACATTGACACACATATAAAGGTTAATTAAAATTAATACCCTTTCTGTAAACAATTCAAATTCTGGTTTACCATTACAATTATCAAAAATATCATTGTTCAATACAATACCCACCTTAAATAATTTGAAAAAATTATCATTAAACCATTTTATAATATATAAATCGTATTACCCATTTACTCATTAAAGTCAAATCAACCATCAAATAATACCAATTTTCAATTAAATCATTAACACATTAATTTCCCAATCAGATGAATCAAATATACCTTCAATTGCAAAATAATACTTTTTGATTAACAAATTAACAAATTATTTAATACAATTCATTAATTGAAAAATATTAATTACCAAATTTCAATTTTACCATATTCAACTAAATATGTACTCACAAGGGAAAAAATTAATCAATTTAACGATTTCATAAATTAATTAATAAATTAATATATTCAACTCTAGATTCAATTCCTAAATACTCCAGTTGAAATCTCATAATATATACAAGCAATTTGAATTCAAGACTATCGGAAATGAAATTACACCACCTACCACAAGATTAATGTAGAATGATAGCCAATGGAAATCTCCAATTCAAAGTGGAACAAGGAAGAACAAGTCAAATAATGTGATCTAGATCCAAAACCTATATCAAAGATGAAAAAAATCAATATAAATCAATCCTACATATTTATCTATCACCAATAGATGAAAGCAATCATATTTTTTATCTACAAAGAGTGATATGAGGGAAAGGAAACAACATGGGATGCAGATCTTTTACCGAGAGAGGTGGGTATCTTGATTCAAGTCTTTGATTCATCAGGAATAGAGTATAAAAGCCAAATAATCTATCTAGGAGCCATAAAAATGAGGGAAATACTTTGGGGTAAGGTTTTGTCAAATTAGAGTGAATGAATGAGGTTTTGGGGATTTTAAAACCAATTTTCTGAATATGTAAACCATTATGCACAGTTTTGCTGTGTAAGGGAATTGTTTCACCTAACCATACACCACAACAATGAACTTATCATGTGGGTCAGTTCATGGTTACTCCACAGTGTGATTAAATTTTGGAAAAACATATAAAACAATGAAATACTTCCAAACACATAATATATAAAACCCCAAAATGTTATACTCAAAAACCTAAATATAATATGTATAAAATAGCTCATGACATCACCAAAAAAAATACTGGATATTACAATCTCCCACCTTATAACTTCTCATCCTCGAGTTGTACTCCCAATCTTCCCTAAGATTATAAGGTAAAATGATTTTCCAAATCAGACCGAACATCCACATATTTATCCAATTTTTATCCTTGAATACACCCATGTTTCCATAATACAAGAACTATCAGTACGGTCATTCCCCATAACATTTTTTCACTACATTCAAACACACATATTAGATGATCCTCAAATAACAAATAAATATAAAAATCAACATCATCCACATAAATCAAATGAGATGATTTGTGGGGATAATTAAAATATTTTGACACTTGGAAGACATAATTATTGGAACAATAACAACGTTGAAGTGCTAATATAGATGTTAGAAGCTCGATTCGCTCCCTAATATCAAAACGTCCAAGAAACAAGGGTGCCAACTTACACTATATTGATAAATTACAGTTACCCAATAGATGTGACACTCGATGGAACACACGATCTACCACTGTAAACTGTAGGGGTATCCTACATCTATAATAACACATATTTTTCTATTATGATCCATATAAATACATTTTTGAATCAAATAAACATGTTGTTACACCTCTTGTATGATAGTCAGTCCCAATATCCCGGACTCGCTTGCCTCCATCCAACATATAGGTGATCATTATGTCCTACTATAAAGATCCCCAAATGTTTCCATCTAAATTCTCACTAGTTAGCTATTTTTATATTGGAACTCTACATGTGATAGGATCTACTACTAATTCCCATTATATTGTAGAAAAAAACACTAATTTCATATCCTCAAGCACCTGTATAGTACATTATGATTTCCCACCTGTTTATGGGTGGAATGTCGCACCCAATAAAATCTATGTACCAAGATGCCTTCGAAAAACCTACTAGATTCATTATGTAATGCATGAGTCTTGTTTTAAAATAATACTCCATATCAGCCGATATAGATATATTATCTCCTCAATGTACTAATCCCCCAACTGTATCACTGAGAATGTCTCATGTATAGAAAAAAATGTGCTACTATAGTCTGTCTATCCACAGCCACCAAAATGAAATCATTTTTTTTAGGATTCTTCAAGAGACCTACCATATTGTTCATGGTAATAATATCCCTCTTGAATTCCAGAATTGGATATAAATGTAGTATAAAATAGGGTCATTGATGTTATTTCTTTACCTATCTCCTTTTTCATTTCTTGCCACCAAAACTATAACCGTAGGTCACCATACATTTTGGTCACCCCTAGATGCACCTCCCATGTCAGGGATTGAAATTCAGTCATCATCTCCCCACATAATCATTGGAATAACATCCATATTCATGTCATATAGGATATTATCCTCACACATGGTCTAGTCTAAAGGTGGCTCCCCATGACCAATGATTTCCTCAAGGTCAAACAGTAAATATCATAATACGTTATCTACCAGATATTGAAAAAAAGATTACACACTAATAAAATTGATATGAGAGCCATTTACTCTAGGCTCTCTTGAACGACAACATGTATCGCATCAAGTAAAGTCATCATCTTCCACTCATAATAAGACTCATAAACTGCCTATCTTTGATATTTCCTTCATATAGTGTTAGAAAAATTATTTCTCATCCAAAGCATATTTAGTAGATCAATGTTGAATGTCTTCATATAGTTAACCCATATCTGCTATCAGAGATTTAAATATCATTATAAAAAATATTCCTTAAAATCTTTTGATCAGTATACATGATGGACGTCTCTCCCAATAGATAATTACAGCAACACTATAACGAATAAGCCACTATATCCAACTTCTAGTCATGAATAGGGTAGTTTCATTCAAGTGGTATAATCTTCTGTGACTAATATTCCACCACATGGTCTCCCTACATCAACACCGCTCCATGAAAGATCCAAATGAATCAAAAAACACAATATAATCCTTACCAACCTTATTTAGGATCAATATTAGTTCCATTTTCATGTTTTTTATCTACTACTAGAAATAATTATCACATTCTCTAGACCAATAAAAATTTATCCCTTTTATGGTTTGTCATGAAAGAAGATATAAAAAATATGAATATTCCTAGATAAATCTCTGATAATATCATACTAGAACAAAATACTATGGAAGATGAAAATATTTTTGTGATTATCCCATTAAACCTCTTCCTAAACATTATCTGGGTACGCTGAAACACATTCCTCTATGATGTTTTGACCCATGCAGTGCACCTTATCAATCTAAAACTGTCATCATGAAAACATTTTGTATAAATAATTCTCTCTTTATATACTGAAGATGATGTCAAGATGTTGGGTATGATCATCATTGGTCTTTGAGTACACAAATATGTCATCCAAAAACACTACAAAAAACTAAACTAGGTATGATTGTAGGATTCTTTTCAAAAATTTCAAAAACACTACTATAGATTTCAACACCCTGAATGGTATTAAAAAGAACTCATATAGGCCATACATGATTTTGAATGAAATATGAGGTATGATAGATGTTCTAACTCCCAAATGATGGTACCCTAATGTTAGGTTAATCATGGAGAAAAAAATATCTCATCTCAAATAGAAAAACATTAAAATGATATGTATAAGATGATACCAGTTCTTCACAGTCATCCGTTTCAACTTCATGTATTTGGAATGTATGTGAAGAGCCCCATTGTCCTTATTTAGAAAAAAACTAGAGAATCCCTAGGTGATGTACTCTGACGAATAAATCCATAACCATAAATTATTCATTCTTTATGATTTATTGGTTTCTTTATCTATAGAAGAATAAATTATACCTTAGTAACTTGAATGAGATCAATTGTAAATTCATTATCTCTATTAGGTGGAGGACCAAATATTCCTTCATGTGGCATATCCTAGAATTAGTTTACTATGGATGGAAAGACATAATGATCTACACTTCTATCATCTAAAAACAGACTATTATCCCAAGCGGTGAGATCTCTTATTTACTGGTGAGTTATCCATACATAACCATCCTTCATATCCATCTCTTAACATTGAATATAATTTTAACTCATATGTGAGGTAAACAACACTCTCCTTCGAATGATATCAATGTGGGCTCGGTATACTACTAAACAGTTTATACACATTATTAGGTCAAATTATATCATGACAATTATGTAATGATCCCCTAGAAAATTATATTCCCTATCCTTAATAGAACACCCTTTACAAAAACATATGTCTATATAATATTCTCCCAAAGGTGTATCTATCATCATTACCCCACTCACAAACTCTTCCATTAGTTTTTCCCACTCACAAGTTGTACAAATATAAATGAACGAGAGGCACCTATATCTAATAAGGAACTAGCTATTATAGATGCAATGATAATAGTAACTATAAATATTGACAGTCTTACCTCACTATCTTTTATAGTACGATTAAAAACATCAAATTTTCCTAACACTATTCTATGTGATGTAGCCCGAGTCCATGAAGTTACACCTCTATGAGGATACAAATAATGTTTCCCAGAAGCAAGTCATATACTTCCTCGACTACAATGTCCAGTAAAACTTCAACTGTTAGACTACTATTGCGTATAATATCTCCTTCTCATACACTTGTTTTTTCTAGACAACCCATTAGTACATTTCTTTTTTAGGCTACTGCAGAACTACTATTGGTTTCCTATATTACTGAAAGATCAACACTCTACTAATGGATGGGGACAATGAATATGAAAATGGATTGGCCTACCACACTAGCGGAAAATAAATCAGTTAAGATTCAAATAATCTAATCATTCAACTAGGTCACTCTTCATTCCACTTAATTGGTATCCATTATCAAAGTGACGTGCTGAAATATTTGGTGATTTACATATTGACCGTCTAACCGAAACCATGAGTCCTCCAATAGAATCCCCCATCAAGATCCCCTAATATATGATATCCTATTCCACCACTTCAATAAAAACAATTAATTTAATGTTTTTATCATAGGATATAATATCAAAATTAAGTCTACTATAAAAATGGATTTCAATATCTGTCTCATCACCTTCCAGCAATAGAGAAAAAAGATTCTAGTAAGTAAAGTGACCAAAATATCCCATAATAGACATACTTCCCTTGGCCATGTGGAGGAAATTTTATTCACTCCCTAGTATTATTTTAACTGGATAAATGTGTTATAGGAACATACCATGGATGTCCTTCCATACCACACCATCTACATTCCTTCTTTGAGACTAATAAACCCACCCGCACTTCACTAAACTTTGTAGCATATATGGGCCCAATCAAGAGCTCTACTACCATAGGTCCTCTTTATTCATTAAATTTCAGGGAGTTCTATAATCGAAACTCCAATATTAGGTCATATATACTCTTGAAAACCCTCTCCTGGACTCTCTCTATAATCTTCATGAAGTGAGAAATGTTCTCACACAAGTTATGTTTATCTCCTTCAACCGAAACATTTTTTCCTTAGGTTCTATAATATGATGATCATTTTCAGCTATATCATTCTGTCTTCCTATAAAAAAATGACATTATGGAGGAATATAAAATAATTAAAAATCTTGTATCTCAAGACACATAAAAAAACATTAACATAGTAAATAATATGGATTAACAATAATCCAAAGCATGTTATCCCCTTTTATCCTACCACGTGGAGAAAAAAATGGAACTATCAATACCATTAACCATTAAACATGTAGGTCATAGTTATCAAAGGGTAATATCATTATCAATTATTCAAGTCTCATTATAAACCAAATTATTCACATATTTCATCATTTTACATCCTTTAATTACCTATTAATCACCATTTTTAGTTCAATTACAATATAAAAGAAAAGTATTTCAATTTTAATAACATTCCCCAAACCTATTTTGCAATTCATGCCAATAAATTATTCTTGTCACAATATTTCTTTACTAACTATAATGATGCATTCATACTCATCTCTTGTGTTATACTAATCCACGAGACAAAAATAATAAAATTATAGAAACAAAAATAACATCACGCAATAGGTGAATCAATCGAGGTGAAATAACACCCCACTCTAACAATACACGTCAATAACAATAATCCCATCATGATTAATAGGGTTCTACTCTCATACATGGGTTAGAAACTCCCCATAATATTATAAATAAGACATGAATAATAAAATTATTCATTATTCCATTACCAAATAGAATGAAAAAATAAATAAAATAAAATAAGTCCTCATATGTTATCACATTGACACATTCTGACCAGGTGCCACCCACTTGTGCCCTAAGCCAGTTGGTTAACTAACATTAGGCATGCCTCCCCTTATTTGAAAGGATGTTGACAAGAATCAAGGGTCTAAAATCGATCATCGGGACACTATTGTCTCTTTATTAAATCATCATGATATAATATATAAATAAACAGTTGCCAAAAAAATAAACAATAACAAAAATATACTAGTGTAACATGATGACTTAAAGAGGAATACAGTATCCAAAAAATAGTAGATATGTTAGACTATATTTTTGTCAACAATTAAATCAAAAACTCAAAATAAAGACACTGACTACTCTCATGTGGTTCCCGGCACCATGTATAGTTCCCTCATCTGTTCCCCATCCCGACTCAACCATCAAACATAGGGAACTTTCCTTTGTCATGTCCCGCAACCTGGAACTCTATTTGCGTACTAATCAGTCAGCATGAGTAGGGTGTGGGTACAACTAAGTAGGACTCCAAAAATGGTGTCTATGATTTTTCTTGTCTACAAATGTCAATTAACTTTTATATAGAATAAGGAACAATTCATAATGTAAATAGTTATCAAATTTCCTTATTTATTAAATAAACACATATAACCATTGGGTTCTCAAGGATACCCAAACTCTCAAAACCAACTTAGGCCAGTGTGAGAGTTTGAACCACATCACATAAGGAATTAAAAAGTCATTATAACACATGCTATTTCATTATCAATTTAATTCCATTTCAGATCATGGCCATTTGTAACCATAGATCAATTCCAATATAATGAGCTTAAATAATCCTATATTTCACCTAGTGGGTATTTGAAGCATCTCTCCTTATTCCACACCTCAATGTGACATGGTTATTTTAATGTTTATTCCATGTCCCACACTTTCCATCACATACGGGTATTTGGGGTAGAAGTCACTATCCCACGGTCATTTATCACATATGGGTAATTGGATCCACATTCACCATCTATCACACATTTATCACATATATCAATAATATCACAATATCCCATACATCATGTTTAATCTATATTAACCCAATTTTATTAACTATTAATATCATGGTTTACCATTAAAATTATCAAACTAATCATGGTTCAATTATCTAACAAAATGGAACAATATGTACAATTTAGTATTAAACTAATTTATAATATTTAAATAATGTAACACCCCAAGCTTCCACAGTATGTTTCCCTTTAAAGAATGCATTATGTTTCGTTGTACACAACCTGGAGTTTTAACACACCACGACCAATTAATCTAGCCGTTATGAATAGTAGTACCCACTTTTTGAATTTTTATAAATTTTATTTTTCAAAACGGACTTTATTTTTGTATTTAGAATATCAAAATTATCTTACGATGAATTTTTGGTTTTTTTATGAGAACCTTCGATTTCTGATGAATAGTGAAAAACACTCCATTATTGTTAAAAATCGACTTTTTTTTTAAATAATTTTTTTACTTTAATTTAATTTATGTCAAAATAGATACATAATAACTATATATGTTCAATGTAATTCATTGGAGTCATTTTATAATAAGTTTAAATATATAAAATTTTAATGAAATTTTTACCTTCTTTTACACACCTTCTATGAGCATTTGAAAATTTGCATAAAACATAATTTTACAGCTTCTGTGATTTGAATTTAAAAAATTTTAAAGACACAATTAATATCAATAAATTAAATGTGGTTCAATATAATGAACATAATTTTTTTTGAATAGTCACTTTTCACTTTTATTTACCATGATTAAAAGTAAATAGGGTAATTAAAGGTAAAAATGATATTATAATTACCCTAACACATGTCGTACATCAAATGGATAAGTATAATTCGACCAAAAACCACCTTAGGGATATGATATGATCATTTTGGTCCACTTATATTAGATTAGGACATTTATTATTATTTTTATTTTAAGAAGAGTTAAATGTTTTAAATTCAAAGTTTAATAACTAACCCATTTTTTATATTGGGATAAAAACAATATAAATTTGACTATAAATATTCATTAGAAATTGATATAGATTTTCTACATAATGGTATTTTATTTATAATTTTTAGACATTATATAATTACATTTATTTATGAAACAATGATGATGTAGTGATTACCTTATTAATGAAATATTAAAATAATTGATATTATAAATATCCAAATAAATGTAAATTGAGACATATGATGAAATAAATTAATTTTATAGGTTAATATGACATGTATGGGTTTATTAAATAAATTTTATTCCAAGTGATAATTTTTTTATGGCTTTCAAAAAAATCAAACACTAAATAGTGTCAAAATTAACATAATAAGGTTTTTTTAAAACAAATACTATATTATTAATTGATATAATTTTCCTAAAAATATAAATTTCGGCCAAAGGACTTAGAAAAATATATATATATTAATAATTAACCACTTGGGTTTTTCTTGGATTTTTATAGTAAGTTTATTAACCATATAATATAACAATACAAAGAGACATTGTAGATGTCAAACAATTTAACAAAGAGTTAATTCTAAAAGATAAGGTAAATATGGTGACCTAAACCTATCTAAATACTATTGGTTGAGAGGTTTCTGACCCATAACCACCTTAGCCCAGAGATAAAACCTTTTTGATCCATTATAAACAGAAAATTAGTTTATTAAAAATTAATATTTCATGATTTTTTTAAAGTGACTCTCACCTCTGTTATAAAAGGGTTCTTCCCCATCTCTTAATTTCACACCTCTAAATCCATTTTTCGCAGATAAACCCAGCCCAAATATCCTCCCAAATTTCCTCCCGTCATACTCTAGGACTTATTTTGGTCAGAAAGCCAACCTAAGGAGCCATTTTGATCAAATCAAAAGGAAGAACCCGAAGAAAAGGTATATATTCCATCACCTCTTTCAAATTTTTTTTCTTCTTCCTCTTCCCCTTTATTTGTTGTTTCCATTCTAAAATAATAAATCCAGTATATTCTAAATACTATGGTGTTATTATAAAAATTTGAAAAACAATATTCATTATTCTTTCCATCATATGAATGAAGAAGTCACAATATCTGTGTACGTACAGCTTACCGTATCCACGTCGTGGTGTAGTTTGTTATTCAAACACATCATTATTTGGATGGGTATAATAATGCGTATAAATGATGTAAATAATAAATATAGAATTTTAGTGATTCATTATATATGATATATCATCTAATTACATATGATTTCACCATCAATATAATGATATTGTCGCTCGTGCGTACGTTCAGATTGCCGTCTCCACGAACGCGATGGGATTCATTCCCCATTGTAATCATTCAAGATTAATTTTCATTTTATTAATGAAAATAATGTTTATTAAATTAAGATAATTCTTGATATGAAAAAAATACATCATATACATAATAAACATGGCTTATGTAACCGAGCATATAAATGAAAAATATATCAATTAACACCCAAAATGATGATACTACTAAAATATTATTAACAAATAAATATTAGAGGATCATATATGATATCATATTTATGTATACATTTCATGTATAATTTAATAACAATGATTTAACTATTATACATAATTTTAATGTACCCTTGACCAACAAAAAGTACACGTTAAGGGTTAATTTCACAAACTCTTTTTTATCCGATGTTGTCATTACATAAGTTTCTTCTGGGACTTCTTTATCATCCACATCCATGTTTCATAAAAATTTATTTCAAAACATTTTTACTATTTACTATACTATGGGTTAAATTCAATTATACCATTGTTTTACTTTTTATAAAATGGATTGAAAGTAGTATTTTTGTCATTTTCCAAACAAGGTACTTCATGTAACTTTTCAACAACATTAAGGTAAGAATGAGTTTATATATCTTATACGGAAGATGTGGCTATTTTCCACCATTTATCATTTTTGAAGATTCCCATATATTATTATAATAATATTTTAAAATTAAATGTTTTCTTTTATAATTGTTTGACTACTAAATGATTTCAAAATAGAAGGATATATTTATTTCAAATAGTTTTCATTTCAACTATGTTAACATCCTTTGATGGATTTTAAACTTTTTTAATGTTGATTTATTAAGTTACAAATCTTCCATATTTTATTGAAGGTTTTTTGATATTTTTGATGGTGGATGTGTTATTTTTATCCATTCCTGGTTTATGGATAATTGAATGACATTTCTTATGCCAGTTTTGATACGAATGTTTATGTTATGTTTAAGCCTTTTCATATAAGTAATGAATTGGACTTAGTAACTTATGGGTGGAGCCCACTATAGATCCTCGATGAATGTGTAGGTATCATGAGAAAAGCTAGTTTCTTGGTACATGGCCTTGAAAAAATTTTATTTGTAGTCTTGGAACAAGGCCTTGAATATGTGGTTATGAAGTCTGGAATTATGCATTCCATCATTTTAAAAGTGGCTATTGATATTGAATCTGATTATTCGACTAGTTGAATATCCATGTGAATAAGTAAATTAGATTATTTGATTTTTATCTTTTCCATATTATTATGATTTTTATGTTTAAAAGGATTTTGTTTTCATCTTATACATTTCCTTAAATGTTTATTCTTATTTATGAAAGTTTCTAATATATTGTTATCCTTACAGAGCATCCGAGTTCACCCCTTTCAATGTTTTATTTTTTATAGGATGTGAAGAAGTATTTAATGGTTGACCTGCATATATAGGGTAATGATATAAGTGTGTTCAAAATGGGTCAAAATGTTGTTGATGTTTCTATTTTATAATGTAATGTAAATTTTTTGAATGTATCTTGTACTTCCAAGAATACTAAACTGATCAGTCTTTCAAGATTTTATCACATCTGATCATGCCAATATTATGTAATAATGCACTGACTCTGGGAAACTGGGTTCGGGGCATTACAGTTTGTATCATAGAAGGTTTAGTACAAACCTTGGAAACCGGATTTAGATAAATTCTAATTAGAACACATTACCCTAACATAGACATTAAGAATTAGTATATATGAACATCCTAAAATTATGGTACTGTAGATATTTTGTGAGTTTTCCTAGAAATACATCCCTATCTGGATACTAGCAGGTAGAGGTGGCTCTAGAACAGAAGTACCTAGGGGTAATCCCGAAAACACCTCTTTGAGCTAGTCTCAAATGATAATTGTGGCATGAAAAGGGGCTTTGTTGCACTCTTGGTTACAACACTCCTTAGGGATATGATTTGGATAATTCTCATTCTCATTTAAAACCATTATAAAGTGTTTATGAGTATATACATCCTCAAACAAAACATTTTTATTATTATGGATTATATCCATAAACTGTTCAATTTATGCTAGTTGTTTCACAAGATTGGAATTATGACATGAAGATTAATAAACCAATTTCATGTATTTCATTGTTTAGAAATGGAACTTAGTTGATGGAATGGAAATCGTATTAATGCACATAATCCAAGTAGGGATTTCCTTCCTACTTGAGATAATTATAGTGGAGCTTGTGTTGCAACTGGTGCTGATCGATTTATCACCATAATGGAAAAACTCATTAAGGTTATAAATAATATCTTTACCCATATGGAGCACCCTGATCCACAATGCAGAGGATCAATGTTAGACCGATTTATGAGGAAACAACCACCAACATTCAATGGGATTAAAAATCCATTAGTATATGAGAAATGGATAATTTCATTAGAGAAAATATTTCATGCTTTGGGGAGTAAGGAAAGGGAAAAAGTTGTCATGGCAGTTTTTCGCCTCATGGGAGATGCAGATCAATGATTGTCATTAATTCAAAACAGAAAGGAACATGAAGAAATATTGAACATTTAATGGAGGGATATTTAAGTGTTTTTATTAGAAAAATACATTACACATGACCATCGAGTGGATATCGAAATAAAATTTCTGATTCTGAGGAAAAAGGTGGAGGAGAATGTCTCATAGAATAAGGGTCAATTTGAAAGGATGGCAAGGCATGCAACATATTATATAGATAAACCAATGAGTAAAATTGATCGATTCTTTTCTGGGTTAAAACCATTTCTCTCTTGAGCATTAGTCTCACAATCCTTCTCATCATACAGATATATAGTATCATGTACTATCAAGATAGGAAAGAAGTTGTCTATGTCTTATAACCATAAAGCAATGCAAGAGAAGAAGATATCTACTAAACACTATAGAAATAGAAATAAGGGGAAGAAGGGAATTTTGGTATATACATCCTTTAGTAAATGTGGGAAGAAACAACCCAATACTTGACTGAGTGGAAATGGAATAATATTATGATGGACATTGTCATGGGACTACCAACGATTGCTAGAAGAAATGATTCAATATGGGTCATTTTTGATCGTCTTACCAAGTCAGCACATTTTCATTCTATAAGAGAAGATTTTCCACTTGAACTGTTATAATGAATATATATTAATGAAGTTTTAAGACTTCATGGAGTACCCCTATTGATTTTTTCTGATCGTGATTCCTATTTTACATCAATAATCTAGAATAGTATTTAGAAGGCCCTGGATATTGAACTTCGTTTGAGCACTGCCTACCACCGTCAAACCGATGGACAATTAGAATAGAGTATTCAAACCTTAAAAGATATGTTGAGATCTTTCTCACTTGACCTTCTAGGAATCTGGGGTCAATATTTACCTCTGGTATAATTTTCATATAACAACAACTTCTGTTCAATTATTCAGATGGCACCATATCAAGCATTATTCAGGAAGAGAAGTTGCATGCCAACTTGTTGGAATGATGGTGGTGAATGAAAACTTGTTGGCCCAGAACCTGTTGAGGAAACAATATAAAAGGTGAGGGTTATCCAAACCAACATCAAAGTGGCCCGAAGTAAGAAAAAGCGTTATGGCAATAACAAAAGGAAGGATTTGGAATTTCAAGTAGGAGACCATGTTATCTTGAAGGTATCTCCATGGAAGGGTGTTATACGATTCAGTAAGAAAGGTAAACTGAGTCTCTGGTACATTAGACCTTTTGAAATTCTAGAATGAATTGGAGTTGTAGTGTATCGTTTGGCAATGATCCAAGTCTCTCCAAAGTTCATGATGTTTTCCATGTATCACTATTGAGAAAATACATGTCTGACCCAATGCATGTACTCACCTATGAGAAAATCGAACTGGAACCTGATCTGTCTTATTGTGAAGAGCCTGTCAAAATTATTGATACAAGAGAACAAGTGGTGAAAAACCGGATGATGCATCTGGTAAATGTTCTATGAAGAAACCATAAGATGTAAGAGGCAATTGGGAACCCAAGGAACTAATGATGAAGAACCAGCCGAATCTTTTAATGCAGTAATATTCTTAAAATTTCTAGGAATAAATTATTTTAATGAGGGGATAATGTAACAACCCATGTTTACATGGTACATTTCCCTTTGAATAATGCAGAAGCTTGCATTGTACACAACCTGGGAATTTAACAAACCACAACCAATCAAACTAGCAATTTTGAATAGTAATACCCACTTTTTTGAAATTTCCAAATATTATTTCTAAAATGGACCTCATTCTTGTATTCAGAATATTAAAATTAGCTTAGTGTGAATTTTGGATATTTTTCTGAGAAATTTCATTTTTGATGAATAGTGAAAAACGCTCTATTATTGTTTAAAACCGACATTTTATTTCAATAATTAGTTTTTTATTTTAATTTATTTTTGGTCAGAATAAATACATAATAACTATATATCTTCAATGTAATTCATTCGAGTAGTTTTATAATAAGTTTAAATATGTAAAATTTTATTGAACGTTTTACCATGTTTTACCCACATTTTAAAAATATTTGAAAATTTTCATAAATCTTAATTTTACCACTTCTCTGAGTTAATTTTCAAAAAAAATAGAGACACGGTAAATATTAGCAAGTAAAATTTGGTTTAATAAGATGAATTTTTTTTTGGTGAATAATATTTTTTTTGACTTTTATTTACCACGATTAATAGTAAATAGTGTAATTAAATGTGAAAATGATTTTATAATTACCCTAAAACATGTTGTAATTCTATTGGATAAGGTTAATTTGACCAAAAAACATTAGGAATAAAATATTATCCTTTCGGTCTACTTGGATTTGATTAGGACATTTATTTTTATTTTATTTAATAAATGGTTAAAAGTATTATATTCAATGTATAATAACTAAACCATATTTAATATAGGGTTAAACCAAATATAAATTTGATTATAAATATTCCTTAGAAATATAAAACTAATTTCTAAATAATGGTATTTTATTTATAATTTTTAGATATTAAATATTTTAATTTATTTATGACTCAAGGATGATGTAGTAATTACCTTATTAATGAAATGTTAAATTAATTGATATTATAAATATCCAAATAAATGTATATTGAGACTTCTGATTAATTCCACTAATTTTCTAGGTTAATATGACATTCTAGGGTTGAATAAATAAATTTGATTCTAGGTTATAAAGTTTTTATTGCTTTCAAAAAAATCAAATACTAAATAGTGTCAAAATAAATATAATTGATTTTTTTAAAACAAATACTATATTATTAATTGATATTATATTCCTAAAAACATAAGGATCAACCAAAGGACTTAGATAAAAAAAATATATATTAATAACGAACCACTTTTGTTTTTCTTGGCTTGTTATTGTAATATTATTAACTAAATAATATAAAAATATAAAGAGACACTGTAAATGTCAATCTATTTAACTAAGAGTTAAATCTAAAAGAAAAGGTTAATATGGTGAGCTAAACCTATCTAAAACCTATTTTTTAGAGTTTTTCGACCCATACGCACCTTATCTTAAAATTATAACATTTTTTAGCCATTATAAACCGAAAATTATTTTATTATAAATTAATATTTCAATATTTTCTTAAAGTGACTCCCACCTCTCTTATTAAAGGATACTTACCCTTATCTTAATTTCACTCCTCAAAATCCATTTCGATTGCCAACCCCTACCTGAATATCCTCCCAACATTCCTACTTTCATTCTAGAGGCCTTAATTTGGTCATAAATCCATCCTAAGGAGCCCTTTTTATCAAATCAAAAGGAAGAACCCGAAGAAGAGGTAAATATTTCATCACCACATTCAAGTTGTTTTTTATTGCAGTTCCTCTTTCTTTTTTGTTTCCATTATAAAATAATAACTCTAGTATCTTATATAGACTATGATGTTATTATAAAAATGTTATAACCATATTCATTATTCAATCCATCATATGAACGAAAAAGTCACCATACGTTCGTATATACGACTTATCGTCTCCATGTCGTGGTGTAGTTTGTTATTAAAACAATTCATTATTTGGATGGGTATAATAATGAGTATAAATAATGTAAATAATAAATAAAACATGTAAATTATTCTTTATATATATGATATATCATCCAATTACATACGATTTCACCATTAATATAATGATATTTTCACTCGTGCGTACGTATGGATTACCGTCTCCATGAACGCGAAGAGATTCATTCCCAATCATAGTCATTCAAGATAAATTTTCATTTTATGATTTAAAATAATGTATAAGAACGTAATATCATTTTTTTATATGAATAAAAAACATCCTATACATAACAAACCTGGCTTATGTAACCGATCATTTATAGGAAAACGGATCAGTTAACACACAAAATGATGATACTAATAAAATATTATTAACAAATAAATATTAGAGGATCATATATGATATCATGTTTATGAATATAGTTCTTGTATAATTTGAAAACAATGATTTTACTATTCTACATGATCTTAATTTACCCTCGGCTAGGGAAAAGTACAAGGTAAGGATTAATTTCACAATCTCTTTATTATACGATGTTGTTTTTACGTAAGTATCTACTGGTACCTCTTTATCATCCATATCCATGTTTCTTAAAAATGTATTTCAATACATTTTTACTATTTACTAGATTATGGGTTAATTTAATTTATACCATTTTTTAAATTTTATAAAATGTTCTGAAATGAATCTTTTTGTCATTTTCCAAACAAGGAACTTTATGACTTTTTCTACAAAATTAATGTAAGAATGTATTTTTTTTAACTTATATGGTGGGAGTGGCTATTTTTTGCCATTATATCATTGTCGAAGATTTCCATAAAATCTTATAAGAATATTTTAAAAATAAATATTTTTTTAATTATGTGACATTTAAATGATTTCAAAATAGAAAGACGTATTTATTTCAAATAGTTTTCATTTCATATATTTCAACATCCTTTGATGAATTTTAAACTTATTTGAAGTTGATTTATTATGATAAAAATATTATATATTGTATTGATGATTTTGTGATATTTTTGACTGTGGATGTATTTTTTATACACCATTCATGGTTTATGGTTTATATATTTACATTTCGTATGCTAGTTTTAATAAGAATGATTATGTTATGTTTAATCCTTTTCATCTGAGGAATGAATTGGACATATTAAGGGATTGGAAGAGCACGATATAGCTCCTCAATGCATCAGTAGGTCTCATGAGACAAACTATTGTCGTGGCACAAGTCCTTGAGCATATCTTATTTTTAGTCTTGGTATAAGGCCTTGACTCTGTGGTTATGAAGTCTGGCATTATGCATACCACCATTATGAATATGGCTATTAATATTGCATGTGATTATTCGACTAGTAGAATATCCATGTGAATAAGTAAATAGAATTATTTTATTTTATATTTTCCATATTATTCTGAATTTTAGGTTTAAAAGGATTTTGTTTTAATCTTATACATTTCCGTAAATGTTTATGCTTATTTATGAAAGATTCCATTATGTTATTATCCTTATTGATCATCTGAGCTCACCCCTTTTTTTTTATTTTTCCTAGGTTGTAAAGAAGAATTTAATGGTCGACCTATAGGGATAGGATAAGGATATAAGTGTGTTCAAAAAGGGAAAATATGTTGTTGACGTTTTTATTTTATAATGCAATGTAAAAATTATGAATATATCTAGTACTTCCACGACTACTAAACTGATCAGTATTTTGGGATTTGATCCCTTGTGATCATGCTAATGTAATTTAATAATGCACCGACTCTAGGTAACTGGGGTCAGGGCATTACAGATAATATAACTCATTATCCCATTAAGGTTATGTCGACATTCTCATATTACCAACAGTCAATTAATTCATTATCACATTAATTGACCAATAAAATTATCCTACTTTCCAATAAATTACAAAATGAAAGAATTTAATTAATTAATTCACCAATTAATTAATACAATTCACCAATTTCATAATCTCAAATACCAAAACTTAATTTTCACAGATTCAATTCATTCTGTAATTAGAATGAAAAATATTTAATCCATTATGTGATTTGATAAATTAACCAATCAATTAATTTGTTCAACTAAATATTCATTTTCCATAAGGTAAAATTTAAATATCACAATAGATACATGAAAAATGAATTTAAAATTAAGAGAATGTATCGTATACCACCTTCCTAAAGATTAACAACGAATGATCACCAATGGAAATCCCCAATATTAACCAGAATAATGATGATCTTGATGAATAAAGAGATATAGATGAAAAAACTAGATTCATGACCAAAAAAATCAAAATCCATAAAACATATAACTAGATCTACCAACAAAATTTTAAAGACTCGAAAATTCCATGGAAATTTTTCTCTTAAATTCTTTGGAAATTTTCAAGTCCTCAGTTTCTGATGGTGCGCGATTCCGAGGCCTGGAGTTCCCGGAATGATCTTTCAATGTTTTGTTAAGCATAAATTAATGCGTGTATGTTGTTTTCATGAAAATGTAGAATAAATCTTAAAAGGATACACGGATCAGAAATCTGAGGCCACCGTTATGCTTAGGATGGTGGGTTTACCCTAGGTGTGACTTAAGTTTAGTCGGCATGGGCCTCTTGTGAGAAAACCAGAAAATGAAAAAACCATAAATAAAAAAATTAAACAATGATATTTTATTTTTCAAATGCCTATAACTCCAAAACGGCAACTCAGATTAAAAATATGAGACCACCACTAAACTCGTGAGGGTATGCTTTATTTAATAAGATAGTAACTTTGGTCGGTGAGGGCCACTAGAGAAAGTTTATTTGGCAGCAAATAAAATAATAAAGTGAAAATTCTTTTATTGTAAAATTTATAACATTTAAATGGTAACTCAGATTTGAAATCTGAGGATACCATTGGGTTCATTAGGGCATGATTCACCTAGGAAAGGCATAACCTCAACCGGTGCGCGTCGAGGGTGGCTGATATTAATTTTCCGAACTTTTATTTTGAGTACGTTCAGTAAACGTGATAACGGCGTTTTATATCTTTTGAACAGGTGCTCGAAATTGAAATATAAGGGCACCATTGTACTCCCAGTGTCGGTGATTTCGTAGTGATACCTTCACTGCAGTTGCGTTCTAACGAGAATGGATGTTAGATTTATGGGTTTTTTAATTAAATTGAATAAAAATAAGGTTTTAACTTTATTTTTATTTTAGTGGTTGAAACCTCCAAGGGATGGTTAGAGGAGGGGGCCACCACACCCTAACCTTCCATGGATGGTTACGGGGGTGGGTCTCACCTGAGAAAAACCTTCCTTGGGTGGATAATTATGGTTGGTGCCACCCGACAATCATACCCCTTTTACCACCCCATTTATGTGGTGAAACTCTCCACCTTCCCCCATCAATTAATTGTGCCAACCCACATAATTTATTAACTAAACCCTATCACTTAATAAATTGGAACCCTTTTAAATTCTTTTTAATTGTTTCCAACCATTAAAATAATAGATATTAAATTATTTAATTTGTCTGTGGAAAGCATTATACTTTTTTTGGGAGACTCTCGGAGAACGTCATTCTTCCAATGAAGAACACCCCTCATCACCGAAGAACTCCATATTCAATCTTCAACCATTCCAAAAGATATGTAATTTCCCAGGAGGAACGTCGAAGTCATTCTCAACCCCGTCTCCTCTGAACACTTTCCGATGCACAAGCTTGAGAATTGGGAGTGTGTGACGAACACGGAAAACAATGAATCAACGCCTGCCTTTTTCCCATGACTCTGTCAACGATCATCGACGATCGAGGTAGGGGGATTTGAGTTATTTTATTTATTGGTTATAACCTCTGTCATTCAATTTCTTGATTACTAAATGCCAATTGTTATATCCATGACGAGGAGGGATCAGACCGCACGAACACGGCCTGACCCTCCCCTTTGGTTGGTCATGTTTATTGATGATAGAAGAGGTCCGCAAAGAAAACGGCGGCACAAGGCCGCCTGGTCACCAAAAGGGTGCGGCACTGTCGTTCTGCACAGAGAAGGAGAGTAGCAGTACGGGCGGGCCACGACAAAATGAGCGAGGCGCAGTAACGCCACGCGGAGCAGCAGGGGGCCGCGGCTAGGGTGGGCTATGTCGGTGGAGTAGAACCACAGCACCGTCATGCCGCAATGGAGGGATAAGGAGTGGCTGACATTGGGTTGTCATCCGGTGACACGAAATCGGGTGGCCGCTCGGCCGGCCGGACAATGCGGGACCACACGGGTCACGCGACTCACCAAAACCGGCACCTATCGCTAGTCCCTTCGAGTCAATAATAGGGGGTGCGACATGCCCCTCCAACGCTTGGCCAACCAGGCCACACAGGCCCACCAGCCTGGCTGCCCCAGGCCGGGCCACCACGGGTCGGGTCGCCTTGGGTCGGACCACGTCGGGTCGGGCCGCCCTCGTGACGGGCTACGCCTTCGGCCCGGGCTGCCCCTTCTGGCCAAGCCACACCCTCGCTTCTGGCCGTCCACTCGGCCCGGGCCGACCACTTGGGTCGGGCTGCCCCCTTGGACAAGGTCAGACCTGTGGGTCGGGTCATACCCTGGTTCGAACCGGGTCAGTCCAGGTCAGACCGACTGGGTCGGACCTGACCTAGACCCGATATGGCCCGATTACACCTTTTAGCGCGCATTTTGGTCTACGGGTGTCCGAACGATGAACCGTCTGCGAAGACGGATGTCTTAGAGCATGAAGGTTATTTTGGAATACCCCACATGAGGTTTGGATGTGGTTGGGGTATGTCTGGGTAGGTTTGAACCTAAAAACCAACCGGGCCCCTGGAATAGAAATGCCAATAACTCACAGACCGGGCATCTGATTGACGCGCCATCTTTCGCATTGGGTTCTTTATCATGAGACAAAATTACAGGATACATAAACTCAAGACTACGTTGTAGTTGATGTATCGACACATGGATCGAGGAGTGGACCTTCGCTGAATCGAGCGTGCTGTGTACGGGAACCCTATGGCTGACAGCGACGAGACTGGACATGGGTCCTTCGTGGGTTCGACAGCGACGAGAATATACATGGATCCTCTGTGGGTTTGACAGTGACGAGACTAGACCTAGATCCTCTGTGGGTTTGATAGTGAGGAGACTGGACCTGGATCCTCGGTGGGTTCGACAGTGACGAGACTGGACCTGGATCCTATGTGGGATCGACAGTGACGAGACTGGACCTAGATCCTCCGTTGGAATGACAAGGATGAGAATGGACATGGATCCTCCATAGGATTGAAAATGACGAGAATGGACCAGGATGCTCCGTGGGTTTGACAGTGACGAGACTATACCTGGATACTCCGTGTGTTCGACAGCAATGAGACTGGGTCTGGATCCTCCATGGGTTCGACATTGATGAATTTTGAACCGGGATCCCACTTTGGATAGACATCATTGATAGACTGTTGTTCTAGGTTTCATCAGATATATGTCGTTCACCAGAGAAAGATGATTCAGTGGCTACAACTAATCATCTCTTAATATCTTTTAAGTTGTGTATACCTGATGTGAGATGATTCATTACCTTTGTGTTTACCTCATGTATGAAATGTGTACTCTTGACAACTTAGGTATATGTATGGGCATATACCTATGTAAGGGTGGATATTTCTTCGTGATGTTTCTCCATGGATGTGTTATGGTGAAGCCCACGTGGACTTCATCTTTGAGTTGTACCTATGAGATACACCTTATGTTGTACTTTATTTGTGGATTTGTTTCTACACATGAAGAACTATATGTGGTTGGGCTCATGTGTTGGATCCTGTTTGTGATTGGTAACATAGGTATATGTATGGGCATATACCTAAGTAAGGTTGGTTGATACATTGTGATTGTATCTTACTACTTTGGTTTATCCATAGTCGATTCTGGGAGACCCTCAGGAGGTCTCAGTGTCCCCTACTAAGTATTGTTATACTCACCCCTTCATTGGCTTCAGCAGCCCCTTGTTATGTTCTGTGCATATGACTATCAGTAGTGATAGATGCTGAGGGTGATGGACAGGAGGCTGCTCGAAGCTGGACTAGGTGGCACATACCTCAGCGACGAGTTGTTCCAGTTCTGTACTAACCCTTCAGGTAGGATTCTCTGGTGGACAATCTAAGAGCTTTTTTCACTTTTTACTTGTACTAGTATTTGTTGTTCAGCGGGGTTTGTATACTGGCCCACTTACTTTCATCACACCTTTTCTTTCAATATTAGTATTTTTTTCTTCTAGACCTTGTGTTCAGACTGTGTGCGTTACAGGTTCAAAGGAAATGACTTCCCTTTTTATCAGGGATTCCCCTTTGGTGCTAGTTGCCAGCCCCTGGCCTATGGAAGGCGGGCGTCAGGTAGTCACGACATGGGCCCCGATGACGATTCGTGAAAAATTGGTATTAGAGGAGCTTTTTTCACCGTAGAACTTGGAATCTGATTATTTTAATGGAAATAGTGTTAAGTGTTTTGGGTGGGGTTATCAGTTTAGGGAAACCGGTGTTGGTACGGCGGTCGATGTATCCATACACTAGGACTCTGAATTCTAATTTCTCACTCAGTGCCTGAAAACACTGATTGAGTGTTTGTTTCCTTTGAAAGGTTTTCTTTGTAATTACATTGAGTCAGCTCACCAGGTATACTTTTGATCATGGAACATCTATTTCTTTTCAGTATGTCTTCACTTAGTTATTCAGTGCTGGTTCCGAGTAGAGAGTGTGATGGTAGCCTACCCAGCGACAAGGCCCCGGTGTAGGGCCCCATCATAGCGGAGGCACCAGCGGAACCACTAACCGCTGGGATACCGTTTCTACCATCCTAGCCATAGAGGGTGATCCCCTCTTGAGTGTGTTTCATGGGTTCCTATGACAGAGGACTCTTAGGTTTCGAGGCGAGACAGATTTTCAGATGGCTAGGTACTGGCTGGAGTTTGGTGCACGATTTTTCCACAGAGTTGGGAAACCCACTGACTTAACGGTGCACCTACCTGTTAATCTCTTTCAGGGAGCATCTGAGAGGTTGTAGAGCTTGATGCTCTAGTTTTAAGATGAGGGGACCCTCGCTAGGGGGAACTTCGAGGGTCATTTCAGGGAGGAGTTTCTACCAGCGACTCTACACTCTGTGCATGCTCAAGAGCTGCATCTCTTGCCTCAGGGATTTCCGACAGTAGTTGAGTCTTCTATAACTGGTAGTATTCAGATGACACGGGGGCACAAGTGGGTTTTATATACTGTTAGACGACCCCAATATCTGTCATTGGGGGTGCGGGGAACTCGAGGATGAAGCATATTTTAACGGATAATGGTCTTTTATTCCAGTAGGAAATGGGGTCTTAGAGTGTGCAACTATCTGACTCCCCACATAGTTGATCAACAGGCATTAGAGGAGCCATCGAGACAGAGGCAGCGGCAAGATATTGATCATCAGTCGAGCGGTGGATGATGCAGTGGAGCATGTCCTTCAAAGGATGGTGGTCAGAGTCATTGAGCCCTACTACCACCACTTCTATATGGTTCACCTCGAGCTCCGGAAGCAGGTGAATAGGAGTGGTACAATCTCCAGGCATAGAGGCCTTTTTTCATGATACTTCAAGCTTCGTTAATTTCGTTGTTTGTGGTTGGCTTGTGTCTTTGTACTTTGAGCTGCAGTAATAAAAGACACTTCTCCTTGTGACGTTTGCATCCCTACATTTTTCTGTGATTGATACTAAGAGGTTCCGGTTAAAACCATTTCCTTGACCCTCACATTCTAGATTCCTACTAGAGCAGACATAGTGACCACACACTGACGCTGATAGTGTGACTCAACCCTTGGAGGTGAGAGTAACGGTTGGATCTATTGGTAGTAGCTTCTAGGCATTACGATGTCGTCCATGGCATCAATTAGTATCGTTCTTTTCAGGACTGACTGTATTAGAAAAAGGATGTGGTTCATCTAGAGGATGATACCACATTTCTTTTTTCGGAAAAGGAGAAATCTTAGAATCTCTTGTAGGACGTAATCGAAGAAGGGTTCACTCGAGTTCTTGACAATTGGCTAGTCTCACCCATAGATCGTTGAGAGAACATTTTACGGATTAATCAAATCTCAATAGTCTCAGTTGTGTCTTCTCATAGAAAGACCTGAACCTGAGACAGCGACGTTGGATATAGTTCTTACAGGACTATGAATTTGAGATATTCTATACTCTTGTAAAGGGGAACGTTGCAGCAGATACTCTCAGTATTAGATTTGGCATTCAACTGCTTTGAGAGGCGACAGAGAAGCTGGCCGTGTTGCAAACATCCTTTGTGGATAGAGATGGAGGAGCCTTTCTACAGTCTCTCACAATTACTCCTCCACTTCTACAGCGAGTCAGGGAGTCACAATGTGGGGATGTTGACTCTGAGATGCAACATGCTTAAGTATCCATAGGGCAAGAACCTGATGGATTTTTTGAAGGTGGGGAGAATGTCATTATCTTTCGAGGATGTACCATGGTACCAGTTTCACTTTAGAAGGAAGTGTTGAGGGACTTCCACACATATCCTTTAGCGGTACATCCCGGATTGGAGAAGATTTATCAGGACCTCTGACGACAGCACTGGTGGGTAGGTATGAAGAAGGCAGTAGCAGAGTTTGTCTCACAATGCCTCACTTGTAAGAAAGTGAAGGTGGAGCACTACCTTCAATCCTTAGAGGGATGGTTAGACATAGAGGTCCATTCAGACTATTGAGGACATGCTCCGTGTGTGCATCCTCGACTTCGGTTTCAGTTGGGAGGATCACTTACCCTGGGTAACGTTTTCATATAACAACATCTACCACTCCACCATCAGGATGGAACCTTTCGAGGCACTTTAAGGCCGACCTTGCAGATCGCCTCTATGCTGGATTGACCAAGGGGAGTCAGCAATTATGGGACTAGAGATGGTACAGGCTTCGAATGAGAAGGTGCAAATCATCCATGAGTGGATGAAGACTATACAGAGCAGAAATAATTCCTATGCTGATAGGAGATAAAGACCACTATCATTTGAGGATGGTGACCATGACTTTCTACGGGTCTCACCTCGATGAGGTCTACAGAGATTTGGCCAGGTCGGTAAGTTATCTCCACGATTCATTGGACCTTTCCATGTCCTCAACAGTGTAGGTGAGGTGACTTAACGCTTGTCTCTTTCACCTCAGTTGCACCGGGTGCATGACGTCTTCCACGTATCTCATCTGAGGAGATACGTGCATTACCCTTCTCACATCATTGACCATCAGGAGCTAGACATCGATGACGGTGTGAATTTATCGGGGGTTCTAGTAGAGATTGATGATCGAAAGAAGTGGGTCCTGCGTGGATGGTCGATACCTCTGGTGCACGTTCGCTGGCAGTATGAGAACCTCTCGGAGAGCACATGGGAGCGGGAGGCTTAGATACGTACTCAGTACCCCCATTTGTTCCCTTAGTGTGAGTTGTGGATTATGGGGATTTAAATATCTGAGGTGGGGAGAATGTAAATGCCTGTAAATTCCATGGAAAATTTTCTCTTAAATTCATTGGAATTTTACGAGTCTGTAGTTTCTTGACGGTTCGCGATTCCAAGGCCCGGAGTGCCTGGACATATCCGTCGAAGTTTTGTTAAGCTGAAATTAAAGCGTGTATGCAGTTTTCCTGAAAAAGTGGAATAACACTTCAATGATTACTCAGATCAGAAATCTGAGCCCGCTGTTGTGCTCAAGATGGCGGGTTTACCCTAGGCGTGAATTATGTTTAGTCAGCGTGTGCCACAGGTGAGAAAACAAAAAAATGGAATAACCTAAATAAAATAATTAAATAATGTTTTTTTTTATTTTTCAAATGCTTATAACTCACAAATGGTAACTCAGATTAAAAATATGAGACAACCAATGAACTCAGGTGGGTAGGCTTTATTTATGTAGATACTAACTTGGGTCTGCGGGGGCCACCATATAAAGTTAGTTTTTGGCCGCAAATAAAATAATTATGTGAAAATTATTTTATATTAAAATTCATAAATATTAAACGGTAACTCGGATTGGAAATACAATAGTACCGTTGGGTTCTTTTGGGCATGATTCACCTAGGCAGAGCCTAACCTCAACCGACACGAGTCGAGGGTGGTTGATATTAATTTTATGAATTTTTTTTCAGTTCTATTCAGTAAACGTGTTATTGGAGTTTTATATTTTTGTTGAACCAATGATCGGAAATGAAATTCGAGGGCACCGTTGAACTCGCAGTTTCAGTGATATCTTTTTGATTCATTCACCGTAGTTTCCTTCTATTGACAATGGAAGTAAGATTTTGGGGGGTCTTAATTAAATAGAATAAAAATAAAGTGTTATTTTTTTGGAGGTTGAAACCTCCAAGGAGAGGTTGGAGGTGGGGGCCTCCACACCCCAACCTCCAATGGGAGGTTATCTTGCTGGGGCGCACCCGAGAAAAACCTCCCTTGGGTGGATAATTAAGGTGGGGGCCACCAGAGCATCTAACCCCTTTTAACACCCCATTTAATTGGGGAAACTCTCCACCTTCCCCCATCAATTAAGTGTGCCAACCCACATAATTGAATAACTGAACTCTATCACTTAATAAATTGGAAACCATTTAAATTATTTTGAATTCTTTCAAATAATAATAATAATAGATAGTCTATTATTTCAGTTGGTTAAAAAGCTTCATACTTTTGTTGGGAGACTCCCGGAGAACTTCATTCTTCCAACAAAGAACGCCCCTCTTCACCAAAGAACGCCATATTCGATCTTCGACTGTGCCAAAATAGAAGGTGTCTCCCATGAAGAACGCTGATGTTGTTCTCAACCTCTTCTCCTCTGAACACTTTCCAATACAAATGCTTGATAATTGGGAGTGCGTGACAAAAGCGGCGAACAACAAATCGACGCCCACCTTTTTCCCGTGACTCCGTCAACGATCATCGACTATCAAGGTAGGGGGATTTGAGTTATTTTATTTATGGGTTATAACCTCCACCGTTCAATTTCGGAATTAAGAAATGCCAATTTTTATCGCCATAAGGAGGATGGCTTGGACCGCAGGAACACGGCCCGACCCTCCCCTTTGGTTGTTCTTATTTACTGACGATAGAGGCGGACCGCAAAGAGAACAGTGGCTCAAGACCACTGGGTCACCACAAGGGTGCGCCACTGCCGTTCCACATAGAGAAGGAGAGCTGCAGCCGGGGCAGGTCGTGGTGGAAGGAGCGCGGCACCGTCATGCCGTGAAGAAATCATTGTGTCGCGGCCATGTCGGGTCGCGGCAGAGGTGGCGTGACACCGTCGCGCCGCGCGGAGCAGCTGGGGGCCTTGGCCTAGGCGGGCCACAGTGGTGGAGCAGAACCGTGGCACCATCGCACCGTGGTGGAGGGACTAGGAGCAGCCGACGTCAGGCCAACCGTAGGTGACACAAAACCGGATGTCCGCTCGGCCAGCCGGACAAAGAGAGACCACCTGGGTCCCGCGGCTCACCAAAACCGATGCCTAGCGCCGGTCCCTTCAGATCGAAAATAGGGGGCGGTACCCCCCTCCCACGCGTAGCCAGCTAGGCCACGCCTGCCTGCCAGTCGGGCTGCCACAGGCCGGCCCGCCTCGGGCCTGGGCGCCTTGTGCAGGGCCACCACGAGCTGGGCCTCATCGAGCCGGGCCGCCTCAGGCCAGGCCTCCCTCAGGCCGAGCCGCCCTTGGGAAGGGCCGTGACTTCGGGTCAGGCCGCTCCCTCGCTTCGGTCCGCCCACTCAGGCCGGGCTGAACACTCGGGTCGGGCCACCCCATTGGACTAGGTCGTACCTGCGAGCCGAGTCAGACCCTGGTTCGGACTGGGTCGGACTAAACCCAGACCCGCTCTGGCATGATTAAACCTTTTATCCCGCATTTTTGGCTACGGGTGTACGAACGACGAACCGTCTAAGGAGACATAAGTCTTAGAGAATGAAGGTTCTTTTGGAATTCCCCACTTGAGGTTTGGACATTTTTGGGCTACTACTGGGTTTGTTTGAACCTATAAACCAACCGAGCCCCTGGAACGGAAATTCCAATAACTCACAGACCGGGCGTCGGATTGATAAGCCGTCTATCAGGTTGGGTTTTTTATGATGAGACCAAACTATGACATACATCCACTCAAAAATATGCATTAGTTGATGTATCGACACTTGGACCGAGGAGAAGACCCTCCTGGAATCTAGCATGTTGTGTGCGGGAACCCTATAGCTGACAGCGACGAGACTGGACCTGGATCCTCCATGGGATCTATAGTGATGATACATGACCTGGATCCTCTGTGGGTTAGACAGAGATGGGGCTAGACCTGGATCCTCCGTGGGTTCGACAGAGATGAGACTAGACCTGGATCCTCCTTGGGTTCGACAGTGATGATACAGTACATGGATCCTCCATGGGTTCGACAGTGAAGAGACTAGACCTAGATCCTTCGTGGGTTCAACAGTGATGAGACTAGAACTAGATCCTCCCTGGGTTGGACCGTGACAAGACTGGACTTGGATCCTCCTGGGTTCGGTAGAGATGAGACTGGACCAGGTTCCTCCATTGGTTCGACAGTGACGAGACTGGAACAGGATCCTACGTGGGTTCGACAGTGACTAATTTTGTACCTAGATCCCATGTAGGATCGACAGCTTTGAAAAACATGTGGTTTAGGTTTCTTCGGATATCTTTCATTCGATAGTTAAAGATAATTGAGTGGATAAAACTAATCATCTCTTACTCTCTTTTATGCGGTGTATACCTGGCATGAGCTGAGTCATTACATTCGTGTTTACCTCACCTATGAGATGTGTACTCTTGACGACTTCGGTATATGTATGGGCATATACCTAAGTAAGGGTGGATGTTTAATCATGATGTTTCTTTGTGGATGTGTTGTGGTGAAACCCACATGGCTTTCTTCTTTGAGCTGTACCTTTGGGTTACAACTTGTGTTGTACTTTCATTAGGGAGTGTTTTCTACAGTTTGGGAAAGATATGTGGTGTGGCTCAAGAGTTGGAGCCGGTTTGTGATTGGTAACATAGGTATATGTATGGGCATATACCTAAGTAAGGTTGGTTGAAACGTTGTGATTGTATCTTACTACTATGGTTTATCCTTAGTGGAATCTGGGAGACCCACAGGAGGTCTCAGGGTCCACTACTAAGTATTGTTATAGTCACCCCTTCACGGGCTTCACCTGCACCTTGTTGTGATCTGTGCAGACAACGGTCAGGAGTGATCGAGGATAAGGGTGACAGATAGGAGGCCGCTTGGAGATGGACTAGACGGGACATACCTCAGGGACGAGTTGTTCGAGTTCTGTACCTACCCATCAGGTAGGATTCACCGGTGGACAATCCATGAGCTGTTTTCCCATTCTACTTGTACTAGTACATGTTGTTCAGTTGGGTTTGTATACTGGTCAACTTACTTTCAGCACACCATTCTATTCCATATTCGTACTTGTTGCTTCTAATACATGTGTTAATACTATGTGTGTTATAGGTTTAAAGTCAATGCCTTCCCTTTTTATCAGGGATTCTCCTTTGGTGCTAGTCTCCAGCCCCTGGCCTATGGAAGACGGGCTTAGGGTAGTCCCGGCATGGGCCCCAAGGACGGGTCTTGAAAAAAAGAGGAAAACGATACCCATTTTTATCTGATGTGAGATACTAGATAGAATGTAAGAAACACAAGATGAGGATTTCATAATGGAGATGTGTAGATCTTTATTATTGTATTTGATTAGTAAATAATGGAGTTTGTAAGGCCATGTCATCCATATGAGATCATCAAAAAATGTATAAATAATTAAGGGTTGAGTTGGTTGAATTTACAGTGAAGGAAATGGGGTTTAGGAAATTGAAAACCAATATTTAGAATAATTAAACCCTCACACATAGTTTTTGGGTCAATGGTTCATTGTTTACCAAACCGTGCACCCTAAACATGTGCCTCCACCAGGGTAGCTTGAATGGTTAATCCTATGTGGGTTTATAGTTTGAATAACTATACACCAACCATGAAATACCTCTCTTCCTAGGGAGTCACAATTTCTAGGGTTGTAGCACTATTAAGGAAAACCATGAACTACCCAATAATCCTAAAAACATCCATATTTCACCCATATATTACCAAGATAAAA
This sequence comes from Viscum album, assembly GCA_963277665.1. NCBI lineage: Eukaryota > Viridiplantae > Streptophyta > Magnoliopsida > Santalales > Viscaceae > Viscum > Viscum album. The sequence continues at coordinate 1,554,803,381 of OY728146.1, read as the reverse complement.
TCCAAACAAGATATTCTAAAAAAATGAAAACTAGTACCTATAAATGATTTCAATACATCTCCAAAAAATAGGAATCTTACATATGATGACAACCATAAATGTTTCTGAATTTTTAATATGTATATTATAAAATGATTAAACTTTTATTATCCTTCTGTATGGTTTATGTTCATGATGGAATGATTTTTATGAAACCCATTCATTTTCAATGGGTTATACTATGTTGATATTTTATTAAAACCCATTTTTTATCATGGTTTCTAATAAATGGAATTTTTTATTATATTATGAAACACATATGTATATTTTTCATTACATGATAGTTGTTATGTTTTAACTAATGACATTGGACACATTATAACTAAGGATGATGGTCATGTTACATCTATGGATTTCATTTAAATTATAACCATGAATAGTGGTAATGTTATATACAAGGATGGGTAGGGCCAATATATCCCTCCAATGCATTGGGTAGTGATATGTTATGATTGAAGTTATCTACATGTTCATAATTATATGTGTATACCTAATTTCATATCAATATGGTTATGTGAGGGATTGATTTTATGTCTGTAATGAAATGAGTGAACCTTTTTTTATTTATACATGGTCAAAATGTTTTTATTCTATGTGTATGACATTAATATAAGTATTATAATAGGGTTACACACCCATGAATTATGTGCATTGATTACTTTAGTATGCATTTATTATGAACTAATAATATTCATTCCATGACTAAATCATATGATTTTTGATATGCGACGTGTGCTTTTCAAATTTTCATCTAAGTTTAGAATACCTTTATGTTCATGTCACTCTTATATAATCATTTATATCCCCCTTACTTACCATTACTGAGCATCATAGATGAAAAGTTATTATTTTCCCCCATGTTATTAATAATTGTTTTATGCATGACACGCCTAATAGGGGTGCTTGAAATGAAGAACTTATTAGGAGATAATGTAGTGAACCTATGAACCAAATTTTTATGTTTCCAAATATAATACAAAGCTATGTAAATAAAATTATAGTGTAGATAATTATGTTATGTATTGGATATTCATCCCTTAATATGATATATTTTTGTATAAGAAGTTGGGGTCTTTACAAATGGTATCAAATCATGGTATAGTTATCCTTTGGATACTTGTATGAGAAACTATTACTTAGAACCCTTAGGATGACCATATCTGTAGGATAAAATCCTAATGATTTTATAAGGATTCTATTATGTGTTTAACCTAGAAATAAACCCATAAATGCGTAATATCATTAGATATAGTTTTGGAACCGAAATACCTAAGGGTAATAACTCTAAACAATTTTTTAACAGTTGACATGAGTGTCCCCTAGTATAAGACACCTACCCTTACTGTACATCAAGTTTGAAAGTCTATGGGGAAATTATTTGGTCAATTATCATTTTCCATATGAACCATCCTATATTATTTGAATATATATGACAACCATGAATAGACTAGGTTAATCAAAAGGATTCATATATTGAAATGGAGGTTCCATGATTTTGATGGAATATAAATATTTTTCTTGATTATATGGTCTTCCTACTATGATTAGTGTTTCTAATAGAATTATTTTTGGTCTATGCTAGTGTCTAGAACCTAAAAGAATAATGTTAATTCAGAATTAATTGGATAATGTACGGATTATCCTCTGAATCAAACAAATGTTATAGTTTATTGAATTTAGAATCTCAATTATATAAATAAGAACAATTATAAAGATATAAATAATATTAAACGTCGATGAAATAAATAGAGGGAACACATTTATATTGATTCATACTTGAAGAGAGTCCAATATATTATATTAATCATTCTGCTTATCAAATATTTGAGGATAAATGGATTAGAACCATTGAATAAAATATTTTCAATTATATAGTGTTCCACGCATGGGAAATTCATTTTGGATACTCATATTTTGGAAGGAAATGAAGTTCAACAGTGGAGTCTTATTTCGTAAACTGCGTAAGAGGATGAAATTGAATCTATAGGATGGGATGAGTTTAGAATAGAATTATTTAGTATGTAATTTCTTCATATTATTTGAACTGGGATACAAAAACAATTTCTTGATCTTAAGTAAATGGATGATAAACCAATTTGAACATATGATGATAATTTTAATTGAATTCCAAGGTGTGATTCTAGTTTATTCATCATCCCATAATGAAATATCAATTGACTATTTGGGGGAATAAGACCCAGTATCAAAAAGTAATTAGATATAAGAGTCTTTATTTGATATGATGGAATCAGTCAATTTTCTATAATGGTTGAAATATATGTTGTATATTTATAATATTTTCATGGTTTTGTTAATAATAAGATGATTGAGCCTCCAGAGAATATGAATAAATCACATAGTGGAATGAATATCCAGTCCCCAATATCAATAAACATGGATAGAAAAATCATCGGAATTTACATATTTGAAATTGAAAGTGTTTTATAAGTGGGAAGGCTGGTTATAGAGATAATTAATGTTGAATGAAAATGAATTGTTCCGATTCTGTAGTGGAAGAGAATAATATTCCCAATAATTCATCCCACATTCTCAACTGCTTCAATTACATGGTGTATAGGAATTATTGTAACTAGTGCTCAAATCAAAAGACTAATGACGTTTATTTATATCAGAAACCATGATAAAAAATTGTAAAATGGTAAATATTATGATATCATTATTTTAAATGGGGGATACAATAAAAATGTGGTGAAAGGTACACCTAAAATTCACTCTATAACTATTAATTTATTATTTGATTTAGGTTATATTATGAAATTTAAATCAATATATTTTTTATAGGGTATAATCGTACATCCTATATGATTAAATGTTCAATTGGAAGTGAAAATATACAGTGGTATAATGATCATATCTACAGACAATGATTATTATCATGTTTAATATTGTAGGAATTTGTTACATGAAAATATTTTTACTCAACCTCCTTATGAATTTGATGTTATCTTAGGCATGGATTGTAGTTATTAAATTAAATCCCATATAAATTTCCAATTATGGGAAGTAACATTTGCTATTATAACCCAACCTATGATCATATATTAGTATAATGGTAGATATGAACTTTTTCTAGAGATCACATCCATTTTATTGATCTTGATTCCCATTTAAAAGTGGAATTTATCTTTGATTTCTTAGAGAAAAGTCAACATCAATCATATATCTATTATATGGGATTTTATTATTTATATTCATAAAATATTCATACCCCCACCAGATCCTGACATTAAGTATTCAATAGATCTCATGCCTTGTGGCGCACCTATGCCAAAGACTCCGTATAGAATACCCTTGATTGATTAATAAAAAGTTAATATACAGCTCTAGGAAAACCATTGAAAAGTATTATTTCTTCCAATTAGATAACCTATATGTGCACTAGTTCTATTTATTAAGAGAAAATATGGATCAACACATCTATGCATTGATTACCATATTATGAAAAAGATCAAAATAAAAAACTACTGTCTTATACCATATATTGATGACTTTTTTATCAACAAAATTGATATCAATACTTTTTTATGATAGAAATTCATTCCTGATATCATCAATTGATGGTCATAAAGGTTGAAATTCCAAGACACCATTATTTAAAATAAATGAAATCTATGAGTATAAGTTTCTTCCATTTGGAATTAATAATTCCCCCACTATCATCATGGATTTAATTAATAGTGTCATTGGGGATTACCTTGATAATTTGTTGGTAGTCCTTATTGATGATATTATTATATATTTAACGGGAAAAGAATAGCATGATTTTCATTTTAGGATTGTGTTGACGAACCAAAGTAAATATAAAATGTACCAAAATTTTTCAAAGATTAAATTTTGGCAAAAAATGATTACACTTTTTTTTTCATATAATCTCATGTGATTCTATATAAATGGATACATCAAAGACAAAAGTTATTGAATTTTATCCAAATACAACCACTATGATTGAAATATATTTATTTCATGGTATGGATGGAAATTATTGATGGGTTGTGGAGAATTTATCCTTACTAACTAATCCACTCAGTACGATAAATCATATTAGAGCTATATTTCTTTTGATAGAATAAATAAAGGAAATGTTGCGGAATTGATGAGAAGATTAGTTAGTGTACATGTGCTCAAATTAACCTATAGTATAGAAGGGTTTTTAATCTATAATGACGAATCAAAAATGGGATATATATGAATTATAATTTATAATAACATTTTTATAGCTTATTCCTCGTGAAATTTGAAGGATTATTAGATAAATTACCCGACTAACGATTTGGAGTTACCTATAGTAACTATTACATTATAGATATAAATTCATTATTGTTATGGTGAAATGTTTTGTAATATATACCAATAAAAAAGATTACAGTATATATTCATAGAGGATTATGTTAATTTGTATTTTAAAAGATGGTTATAGATGATTAAAAAATATGATTTATCTATACATTATCACTAAGGGAAAGTGAACATTGTTGATGCTGATTTTATTAAAAAGGATCTTAATAGATTATCCATGATGGGGGTAACAATGGATCTGAAATTTCACAATTTTCAATGGATATATCTAGAAATCATTAATAAATGGGATAATTTATTTCATTCTCAAATAATTGTTCAACCATTCATAATTTTGATGATTAGAGAGTAATAATTGAGTTATATGGAGATATAAAATTATGTTATAAATGTTCTTGAGTATAACCTTGATTGTGATTCAATGATAAAGTTTAGTGTCCATGTATATGTTCCATCCATACCATATTTAAAGGAGTAGTTAGAGTGGGCTCATAGTTCATAAATCGTTATTCATTCTATAAGTACAAATATGTATAGATATTTAATAGAGTATTTTTGGTGGTATGGAATAAAGGGATATATATTAGTGTTTTTATCCAAATTAATGGTTTGTATGTAGGTTATGGAAGAGAAGAAAAATCATAATGGGTTGTTACCACCATTGAACATAATATAATGGAAACTGGAAAACATCAACATTGATTTTCCCATCAGACTCCCCGAAATATCAAGGGAAAATGGTATGTGGGTTTAGGGAAATTATCTTAAAAATTTATAAAACATCATCAGTATCAATGAATATTTCTATTAGGATCATGTTTTCAAGAAATAAATTATGTAAGTTTTAATTTTTTATGGATTAACACATTCTATTGGGTCTAATAGGGGTTTAAGGTTTAATTCAATGTTATATAGAGTTCGTTATCTAGATCTGGATATAGAGTTGGGTTTCATCACTGTGTATCATCATAAAAAATATTTTCAGTTTTATAGAATAATTCAATCCATATTGGATATTTTGATATATTGTTCAATGTATTTAAAAGGTGGTATGGATCAAGACCTTCCTCTATTTGGGTTTACATAAGAAAATATTGTTCACTAGAGTATTTGGTTTGATCCTTATAAATCCATATATATAAATTTGAATATAAATGAAATGTACTATGATGATTTTGGAGAATAAATGATTCATGGATCTAATATATCTTGTGAAATGTTAAAGAATTTTAGATCCATTTAGTAAAAAATAACTAAAACACTAATTTGGTAGAAAATATATGCAGACAATTCTGGGAGTTAATGGGAAATTGATGTTGGTGAGAATGTGTTTCTATAATTTTTTCAATGGAATAAGGATATGATAATTGGAAATAACATAAAAATTATCCATAGAAAAATTTCCCTATTTCATATTCATAATCATATTGGGATTGTAGCTAATAATTTGATGCTTCCACCAAATCGCAATCAGGCTCGCGATGTGATCCATGTATCTCTCTTGTGGAAGTACATATCTAATACATAACATGTATTGCGATCAAAGTTCATACTAATGGAGCACTATATTTTTTTTTGGAATAATCAGTAGAGGTTATATATCATATATATAATTTTCTATGAATAAATACCACTCACCATGTCAAAATTTGGTCGTGAAACCACTAGCCTAAGGAAGCAACGTAGGAACCTGTTGATGTGATGAGGTTGAAGTATTCTAGGTTATTTGTAAAAACCAGATATAATTTTGAGGATAAAATTTTTTTAGCTTGGGGGAAATTTTTTTAAAACCCTCATATTTTATTAAATATATTTTTTGGTTATATTGAACTTTTTTGATAGATTTGATGAAATGCAACGTTCAGTTTTAATTAATTCTGAAAATATTCATCCACTCATATGAATGTAATTAAAAAAAAATTCTATATTATCAATAAGAATACATAATATTTTATAACCATGTAACCCTATATATTTTTCTATCAAAATAGTAAAATGTGCTCAAATTAATTACCATGATTATAGTTAAAACAGGTTTACCACGGAGTGGTGAACTAAAATTATAAGGGGTAAAAGGAATTTTAAAATTTTCAAAAAAGATATTTTGGGACATATTTAAGCCTTATGAACCCTATGGGTGTATAAAGACACATTTTGGAGCATTTTAGAAAGTTAAAAATGTTGTTACACATTATTCTTTTGAAGAATTACATGAGTGTCCACACCCAAATTATAAAACTCCACCAGATCTCCCATCCTTTTAATGCATAAAAAAAATTAAATTTAAGAAAATTTTAATCCAGAAATTTTCCTTGCTACACTATCCACCACCTTTAGTGTTGGGTTGATTAGGAAACCCACAAATGAAGGATTATGGTATATACCTCATTAGGTTCTCCATAGAAGAGGTAAAATTTTTACCATTTCATTTTATTTTATTTCTTCCTATGCATCCACAAAATATTCAGAAATTATGATGTAGTAATAATAAATATATATCCCATATAGTAAAATGCAATTATGTTAATGTGAAAACCCACATCCATATTCTTTTCCATAAAATGGTAAACAAAATAGATAATATTTTGTATGATGCACTACTAGCTGCGAACTTATGTAACTCATTTTCCGTCACCACCACTCACTAAATTATAAATTGTTGTTACTAATGTTTAAAGGTGATATTTATATAATTGTTAAAACTTTTTAATTTTCATACTACATCAATCTTCTTATATCTCAACATGTTAGATAAAAATAATGTTTCTCGCGTGTATGAAAAACGACCACCACACAATCTGATTTGATGTATTTTTATTTCTATTTTAATTTGATGGTAATTAGGGTATATCTAATCAATATATATTATATATTTATCATAATTGTGAATATATAGATATTACATCCCATATTCTTTCTTACTATCCAATTCATTGGGGGATACAATGAGGTAGTTTTTTTATATGTTCGGTGACCCCCTCATGAAGTTATGTGATTCATTTTTCACGAACACTTGGCATGGAAGTTAATAATGGAAAATTTAATGAATATACGTGATATATAAAATATAAAATCATTATTAAAACATAATATATTATCTACCATTATTTCATTTCATCCTTTGAAAAAATAGAAACAATGTTCATGCATATGTATGACCTACCATCTTTAAGAACAATGTAATTCATTTTCTATATATAACATTAATTAATATCTCAAAATACACATGAAAAGAAGATATATAATGTTTATATAATTTTTATCATTTTTTATATGTTTAATGATCATAATAATGATATATCCATTGACACCAAAACAAAACATAAATGAAAAAAATGAAGCACATACTAACCGAAGTGTGATTTTAACAATGAATTGTTAAAAAATGAAATAAAATTCATAAGTATATCATATAGTATATGATAAAAAGGAGTATAATTTTTTAATAAATTTAAAATAATCCTATATTTATTATATAGGTTTTTTTTCTATGTACAATTTAGTTCCATATTTAAGGTAAGTGATTTTGTCATAATTTTTTTTCTTTGAGATATATGTTGTGTTATGAAACAATCTTCTTGTATAAGGTTTATAAAAAAACTCATTGGAACATTATATCATTAATATAATTATATTAATTATTTTTAATTTCTCACCTTTTTTTATTAATTAATGTGGCATATTATTCAAAAGCTACCATAATGGTATGGGTTTGATATTCCTATCTCATTGTTTAACATGATTCTTAATTATTATTCTATCAATGATAAAATATTGTAAATTACAATTCAAAAATTAATTAAAATTCTTGTCCTATTTTAATTCTTGATAATATAAGTTTTCACATAATTATCCCTTCTTTGTACACTCTTGATTCCCAAATAATGGTTTTAAACAATACCAACATTATTTATCTTTTTGTTAAAGACACTTTATTATTCGATGTCCCTATTTCTAAAAAATGATTTAATGAATTTTTAAAAATTCAAAAAATATTTTTTTATTAAATTTTTACCCGTGGTTCACATTTTACATAATTTATTAATATTAATATTCATGTAATTTTAAAAAAAATCAATTTTGAATCTACCAAAAATATTAAACGAATTTTTTATTAAACATGTACTATAAGAATATAATTTGATATGATATAGACAACTTAAATTTCAAAATATTCCATTATATATTTCAGATATTATTTTAAAATAAAATTATTTCCAAAATATTTTATTACATATATGCTTTAAAAAGTGATTATCGATGAATTTTTATTTTTCTGCTGAAATGTTTTGTGTTATCATTCAAAATAAATTTTCATCAATGATTAATTCAACTAAAGATATTGATGTTTTATAGAAGGTATTATCCAATGATATCATCTTCATTATTCCTCTAGATGGTTCATATTTACATTGAAAAGGTGTAAATGAAACCAATTCTGTTTCCATGGGTTACACTATGATGAAATATTTATTATACTCATTTCATTCCATGGGTTCTGGTATGAGGAATGCTTTCTGATATCGTGTAAAACATATGAATAGTTATAATAATTTTATAGTGATTATGTTATGACCACAGATGGCGGTCATGTCATAAGAAAATATGGTGGTCATGTTATATCTGTGGATGGTGGTTACATTATAACTAAGAATGGTGGTATCAATATAACCAGAGAGGGGTGGAGATTATATCTCTCTCAAATGTATTGATAAAAGATATGTTATGTGTAAAACTATATTCATGTTAAAAATGTTATATGTGGACATGATTTCATGTACATTATATTATACAAGGACCAAATTACATGTCCTTAATGAGATAATTGAAACTGTTTCATTTTATACTTTTTCACAATGTTATATGATTATGTGTATTTGAAAAATATATGTATTATTTAAATGTTATACCCTCATTTATTATTTCATATTATTCCTTTTTGATTCAGGCATTATTAATTTTCATAACTTATTCCATAAATCATTGTAATTATATATGATATGCTGGGAATGGTTTTCAATTGTTAAGATCATGTTCTGATACCCTTATTCTTAGTCATGTTATTATTATATTTTCATTAATATATTATTGTTTACCCTTAGATATAATTTTATGTAACTATCGATATATTTTTTTTATCCATGGTTATACAGCTATATTATATGTTTTATAAGTATAAAAATGGTAATAGATATGAATAACTTAGTGGGAGAAAATTTAGTGCAGCTATGAAGAATTTGTTTGTGATTAGGTGTTTTCAAATGCACTAAAATTTTATGAATCTATCATGGGTAATTATGTTATGTAATTAATATTCCTCTATTAATATATTATATTTTTGTATGATAATTTTGGGTCTTCACACCATACACAAAAAATTCATCAATTTTGACACAATTTTGTTGGAGGATTCATTCACAAACCTAGATAACTAACCATTGAGTACAAATAGATCGAAATTATATAACTAATTCATAAGAAAGTACATAAAAAATCATATATTTTCACAAATCATGTCCTTATCCACAAAAATTCTTTCGCAATGATATTTTCAACAAGACATAAAAATTAAAGAAGGTAATTTTCATCCAAGGAATAAAAGTAGAAAATCTAAGGTTTCCACAGAATTAAATAAATATAATATAAGTGGAAAAATATCATACAATAAAATACAATGTATATGATAAAAAATTTTGTTAAAAAATATATTTCAATGTAATTCATATATTGTAGAAATATAACTCCTTTATATATTATTATTTGAATATTGAATTCTATCTATCTACTATCATCATTGAAATTTTTATGGAAACTAGTCTTTATAAAGTTGATGAAATCATAAATTTTTAATATAAGGGTAATAACTCTATAATGTCTTTAGATATGTGAAAATGTTTCTTATCTAATTGAGAGAATTTCAAAATTTTTTTGTATGTTATAATCACATTCCATTTTTTCAAGATTTTCAAAAGGTTTATCTCTGAAAATATATTGTGTATAAGGTTTAATTATAAAACTATATATGTTTTACTAAAGTAGAATTCATTTAAAATTATTAGTGACATAATAATGTATATTAATATTTATCAAAATATCGGATCCATATGTTTTCATTCAAATATAGTCCTGATAATCTTATATATTTTGATAGATGTAATAAATGGTCAAATAAATTCTTATAAGACATAAAATAACACATCCTTTAACATTTGATTTAAAATGCCCTAAAAATACCATCGTTTCATTTACTTGATGCACCAAAAACATATTTGGGTGTCACAACACCATGGTGAAAGCTATTCATACTTCTTCAATAAATTGGGTTTTAGGGAATCTATGACATTTATTTTCTCTATTTATATCAAACCATAGCTGATTCATATGACTCTAATAACTCTCCAACAACACCCTTGGGTGTGTAAATAGTTTGGTTGACCTATTGTAGTAAGATGGAATTGAGAAAAATGTAATTTTGAATAATAGAAGATAGGTTTTAGAGAGTATTCTTTAATTTTTCATTATATTTCCTTTGATGAATGTTGAGCACCAATTTTTATTTCTTTATTAAATATTTTTAAACTTTTAATAGTGGAATGGTATTCAATAGTTTTCAATTTATATGTAACATGTTAGATTATCATTATTGAATCCATTTTTTAAGAAAGGAATCAATGTATTGAGGATAATAAATGAATCATTAATGGATGTTTGAGTTTCAATTTCATTATTGAATCTGTATGTAATATATATTTAATTATATTTTATATTTATTTTATAGATTGTTTTCTACATATATTCTATGAATTATATTGTTATTTATAATTATCATTATTTTTATAATATTATAAACAACATTATTATTAAATATTTCTGAAATTATTAAAATAAAGATACATTTAAGTAAAAAAAATTCATTGAATTTGTTAAAATATTTTATTCGGGATTGAAATTTAATTATTGTTAGTTAAAGATAATTAAATAGGTATGAGTTTGTTTATTCTAGTTTAATAATGGCTTATATTCCTTTGTTTTATATGATTGGGTCCCTTGTGAGTGTTCTGTTTTGAAAATATTTTTATGAATTATTTATATATAAAATTATTGTTTTAATGTGCTTTAATCTCAAATTGTTGTGATTAGTCAATTTAGACAGTAATATAATGAAATAACTAGGTATTTGGTTATGGTTGATGGAGTGATGGATTAAATTATAAATAATTTTGTTTGCAATGGAACAAAGGTTGTCTTGATTAGTTAAGAGCTCAATTTACACCGTGCATCTTTCTCGTTGAATGTTTGATGGGGAATTTATCCATTAGTTTTTATTATAGTTTTTATGTTGTCAAAAAATTGAATATAATAACATCAATTTAATCATTATTTTTGTACCTTAGGATATTTCATAGACTTCCCACCCACAATAAAAATCATCACAACCTAGAAAAGATAACAAAATAAAGTGTGATCTTAGATGCACAATAAAGGTAGACAAGGGAAATTCATAATAATAACATGAGAATAAGGGTATGAGAACATTAGAATAACATATGAAAAACATACCCTAAATAAAAATGTTTAATATATTTTGTCATTTAAAAATGATTATATGTTCATATGAAATTAATCATACAGAAATCAAAGAACATGTTCCATGATAAAATAACATTGACATAAGACATGAAATGTTTTAAACATAATCATTTAAAATAATCCCAATTAAAGTCGAGTCTCTTTGAGAAGGATATCATATTTTAATGGGCTCACTCTGTATACCATTATACTAGTCATGGATCGCTCACAACAGTATCATAGTAGAAAATTCCCTTACTAAACTGGGTTCAGTCCCCATTCCATTACTATTCATGTCCGGTTATTTAAATCTTTACCCACTACATTTAAGACACATATTGGTCCCCCATGATATATAATTAAAATAAATCATATGTGTTCCCCAATTTCATAAAACATTCATCATATTATAACCCAATAAATTAAATGGGTGACATAAAATTTATATCATATCAAAAGCCATGAAAAGAAATGGATTGCATAAAACATTCATCATATCAGAGTTATTACCCCCAAGGTACATCTGTTCCCAAACCACATCCAATTATAGAATCATTATAGGGATCTATTTCTAGGATAACACTCACTATATCCCTCACCAATATTCAATTATATTTTCCAATAAATATAATTACTCATAGAAATATCCATTCAAAATTCATAATGATTTCACTATGGTTTTTTTATTCTAGTATGGAAGGGGTAAAAAAATCTACACCCTGAAACAAACTATAGATACCCATGATATTCATTCATAGATATTAAATATTTTTATGAATATTCATTAAATTAAAAAATGATACACCTAAGGATCAATAAGGTATTGATTCCTTGGACTCATAGTAACATAAAGAGCTACTTCATAAGAATTCTACATCATCTCCCACATAGTTCAGCATAACTACCACACTACCTAGAAACATCACACGCAAAACCTATCATCATAACATAGGAAATGGAATCATTGTAAAGAATGATATTAGAAACATATTAAGGGTAAAAAATGGAAATTTATGAAAAAAAACCTTTGAATAAGGGTTAGAGAACATGTTTTTAAGATATAAAAACCATACCCTAGATATCAAATATGAAAATATTGAGACATTAAATAAATTTTGGTAGTTCATAAGATGTAATGAATATTGATATCAAAAAACAAAACCCATAAGTGAGTAGCATTTAAATAAGACATGAAATTTTGGAATACACATAAGAATATTAAATCAATTACATATTAGTCAGGGATCATCTCAAAGAATTTCATATTTGGTTGAGTTCACTCCCCAAACCATCGTACTAGTCAAGGTTCGCCCCAAAGACAATCGTATTTGATAAAGTCCCTTTTTGAACTAGGTTCACATCAAATTGGATTCATACTTTTCTCATTAGATATTATTGTATACCAAATTAATTAGATATATATATATATATATCTTACTCTTCACTTAGTAAAAATCATATATACATGTTTCAATAGTTCAAAAAAAATTCATTATATCAAAACCAATTAAATTAAATGGGTTTCATATACAGTTATTCATAGGATAACCTGGGGAAAAGAAATAGGTTCCATAATATATTAAAATTATCAATAAAGAATAACCCATGGAAAAACAAAAAGGATTCATTTTCATTTTACAGTTGAACTACCCGTGGAAGATATATGGGTTTCAAAAAAATCTTCTCAACATAAACCTTAACAAGCCCTAGAATCAATAAATATGATATTATTACATCTTATCACTAGTAAAAATTGAGTAACATCAAATTATGTATTCTTATATATAAAAACAATTTAATGAAAAAACACGTAGAATTATTCATCAAGAAAATATCATTTCAAAATTGAAAAAAAATATTTTTTAAGACATAATAAAATATCAAGATCATTTTGATTAGAAATAACCACGGAAACATATACAGAAATATATGAAGATCATTTAAAACATTTATGGAAAATAAATAAACAATCAAAGAAAATATGTTTTTCTAAAACCATAATATATTTTTTATATAATTTTCATTGAAAATATACTAGGAATCTTATAGGGAATGCTTTAATAATAATTGAACTCATTTTTTGAAAAAAATAATCATTATTTTGAAACTAAAATTTTTAAAAATTATTTTGGAAAACACTTTTATTGATAGATTCATTGAAAAATTAGTAATTATTTTTTTAAATAATGAGTGTTCATGATAGAAGAAAATATTTTTCATTCCAAAGTCTTCCAGGAAAATATTCTATTCAAATTTTGGACAAAAGATGATGGGTCCTTGTTTGGAAAACAACCTGATATTTCATTTTTATAACTTATTTAGAATATAAAAAAGATAGACTTAATGTATTTAATAAATCATTTTGGAAACAATATAACATTTTTAAATCATTTTTAGAAAACATGGATATTTATTAAAAATCATTCTCGACTAGAAATGAAATAATGATGATTTCCTTTAAAAATAATTTTTGGGCTCTTGATTGCAAAATGACCGAAAAATGAATGTAATAAATTTATTTTCCAGAAATAAAAATTGGATAAGAAAATTTCTAATATAATTTTGATATATATTATAATATTTTATCATTGGATGAAAAAAATAAACATTCCTGATATACAATGTGATTGTGTTATAAAACCCTTAACAATTTGATAACATTGAATCATAATCCCCCTGAATGAATAACATTAAAAGAAAAAAAATATCATTATAATTAATAAATTCATCATATTATATATAAAAGGGTATGTATATACAGTTTATAAATGATGATAGCTATATAACATAACGTATGTCCCAAAATGACCAATTGAGAAATAAATACCATACCATAATACTTTAATTCCATAGTACACATTCAAACAACATTTATAACAAAAATATGTCTCTTATAATTCTATTATAGATCTATACTTATATTTATCATACTATATATGATTTAATGATAAATTTTTATTCCATATTTTTCAATAATTTATCATTTAAATCTTATTTCTATTAATAAATTCGTCTTATTTTTTGTGTACTCTTGGATTTGGGATATTTGACACATTTTATTTGATAAAGTTTACATTATATAAAGAATTTTAATCTTGGTATAAATTTATATAGTGACCCAGGATTAACATACATTGATATTAAAATATTTTAGTGGAATATTTAGTAAATTGAAAAAATACATGCTTGATGACCATAATAGTTTAGTATCTTTGAAAAAAAGGAAAAAAATACTCCATCATGGTGAAATAATTTTCAACTTTTCCCACGATGATACAAATATTTTTTACTTATACCTAAAACCTTTTTTTGTAACCTTGAGAATGGATTAGTTATAAAGTGTTGAGATAATATTCTCATTATGGGTAAATAAATAAAATGTGTGTGTATAACATGAACAAAAGCGCATGAAACATTATTAGCATAACATTAAAATATCATACCCCTCATTTGAGATATTATAATATATATTGGATGTTAATAAGACATGAATCATGAAGGAATAATTAATATAATACATGAAATCATAATAAAGGAATAAAACACTGAAATATGACAGACACAAAAGAATATAATTTTGTGAACATAGATAAGTAGAAACAAATTTAATCATTATGTTAAGGACATGAGATCAGAACCTCATATAAAATTATATAAATTAATCCATGTCTGTGAATAAAATTAGGAATATGTAATTAGATTCACGTATAATTGTTAGGGAATCACTGCCAATGACATATAGTTAGTATGTTTCAATCCAAACACCATATTTGTAGTCAAATATTACTCCCTTTGCCATATTAGTTGTAAAATTCCAATCTTTATACCATAATGGTAGTCATGGTTCACTCCAATGGTCATATTAGTAGTCAAGGATCAGTCCTCATACCATATTTGTAGTCATGTTTCACACGCATGGCCATCATAGTAGTCAAGGTTCACCCCCAAGACCAACCAAGTATATCTAATGACATATAAATCATTACCCAATGCATCAGAGAGAGATATAGGTCTCATTCCAATCATAATGAAATCATACACACATTGGATACAAGATCATAAATAATCCTATCACAACCCATGAAATGAAAAGGACTTTTTAAACATGTAATCATATCATAACCTATGGTAAAAGAGAGGATTCATAATAATTTCATTATAAATATAACTTGTGAATATAATAAGGTTTCAAAAGAAAATAATCAATGATAGGGAAAAAGGTTTCATCAAGACCATGATGTTAAGCTTAACCCATTTATTAACATAATATTAATGTAATCATTAAACCATTTTCTAAATGTTATTGAGTAACATCAAAAGATGACATATTATATGGAAAATAATTTAGAAATATATTTGAAAAATGATTCTGGAAGAAAATATCATTTATTATTTGAAAAATGATTTTTAATACATAAAACCATTTCAAAATCATTTTTTAAAAAATAATTTTCAAATTTTAAAACGTTTGAAAACCGTATCCTTGAAAACTTATAAAATAATTATTAAAACATTTTAGAAACAAATTTATTCTAAAAAAATTAGAAAACATATATAGAATTCTGGAAAACATTCTGAAAAATATTATCCATAAAAATACTTTCAAACCATATAAATAAAGCATAAAAACGTTTTTAAAACCATTCTCTTTGAAAATAATTTCAAAAATTATAAATAAAACATTAATTTTCGTTTTGAAAACCATTATCATTTAAAACTTATAAAATATGCTCAAAAAATTCTTGAAAACTAATTTATTTGAAAACTTATTAAAGAAGATAAATATGTTTTCAAACCCATTTTCTGTGAAAGATAATCGAAAGAAGATTGAAAAAAATTTGAAAAAAAAAATTTCTTGAAAAGTTATCTACAAAAATTATTAAATAATACCTTTTAAAAAATAAAACAATGCTTCAAATAATTGATATGGATTAATCCATACATGGCGTGCGAGGTAAAAATAAAATTTATTTCCACGGAAAAATGAAAAAAAAATTCCACATTTTGAAATCAATAAGAACATTCCTTTGAAAACAATGTTAAAATAGAAAAAGAGGTAAATTTCGTTTATTTTACTTATGATATTATTATAATATTCTTGGAAACCATTTTTAGAAAACATTTTTTTGAAGAAATGTATATTTTTGACCGATGTGAGAGTAAAGTTGAACATTCATTAAAAAACATAATTATCATTATTATGATAAAAATAGTAAATAATGATACCAATATATGTATATAGCTTCAATAACCATAGTATAGTAAATTTTTTGAAAGTATTTAGATAGGGAACATAATAATTCCTCATAAGAATCATAAACATAAAGAATCTTGATAGGTGATGTGATCGTATTGATAAACTCTTATTACATGGAAATATGGAATCAAACACTACATTTAAGAAAACTAAATTAAATTAAGCTCAAAATAACTTAAAAATAATAATATTAATGGTATAACATGTAACATGGATCCATGTACACTCGAAAAAGAGTTTAGGTACATAACAAAACAAGAGTCTCAATGAAAAGAAATTGAGACAAAATATTTTTACTGATTTAGTAACTTTTGAAACAAAAACTCCTTGAAAAAAATTTAATAAAAATAATATGTTAATACCCATTTATTTAGTTATATGAAACATATAATACAATAAAGGTAATTAATTTCACCACAAAAAAGGAAAGAGTGGCTAACATAGCACGTATGTCACAGGAATAAAAAGTGAGATGAAATCCCCTTACCTTATTTCTTGAATCTCATCATACTCATTCAAAGAACCTGTATAATAAATATAAATTTATTATAAATATTTTATAGAACAATATTCTTATATATAATGGAATATATGGTCTCTTCATGATTATATATTACCCTCTTGATAACCATCCAATGTTATGGTTTTACTTCGGTTAATAATAATATATTTTCATATGATTCTTAATTTTGTATATTGTTGGTCCTTATTATTATATCATGATTAAATAATGTAAACCATGTTATAATTATCATTTATATACTATATATTTTTATTATAAAAATCTATATAATATATAGTAATCAAACAGAATAAACTGTTTCTGGAGACAGGAGGTCGTACGAATGCATGAACGATATTTCCTTTTAATAGTAATGTTGAGAGAAAGAATGTAATATATATATACATATATAACTGTGAATGTATATTTAAGTATCATATATTTTCCCTAAAACCATTCTTAATACAATCGATTTAGTTTATGAACGAATCTTATCACCCCGAGGGGGTGGTAGTCCACACTTTCTCAAATGTAATTATAGTATTTACATAAGATGAAAATCATAAAGAATTATTCTAAATAAAAATTATAGAATCATAAAGACATTATAAATATAATATATATAATATATAAACATTTTTTCCATTGTAATCTCCATCAATATATGTTGTAATGGAAAGATGAATAATTATTATTTTGTGAGGAAGTAGTTCGACATACACTGAAACAAAATATTCGTTACCAATTAAATGTAGGTGTGTGTATGTTTAGGTAGAAAATTTTACAAAAAAATATACAAGAATATATAGGATAATGGTTATTTTATATATGATTACAAAAAATTAAGTTACATGGTGTGGAGAAAAAAATAAAAGAAATGACTTGAGAGAAGATATTACCTCTTACTTCGGTAACTCATTTTGGTTTCTGAAAAAAGGATTCATTGAATTGACTTATGTCCAAGGGAAGTATCATGGGAGGAATAAAGGGATTTTTCTATGTTTATTAGGAATTTATTTGATGAGCCCAAGAGGATTTAGTGGTGTGATAATGTGGGAGTTTTGGAGGCCTCTTATAGAAAAGGAAGAGGACACACATGGAATATTTAGAAACAAGTAAGGTGTACACATGTTTTTTACCTAAATTTCTCATAACAAAAGAAGAAAAATAAATAATGGAATGTTTATGAATAATATAAGGACATAAAATGGTATTTGGTAAAGTTTTTAGATCAATTTGGCCCTTAATATTAAATTTTAATCTCTAATGAAGCTTAGTTTGGCCTTAATTTCAATAATTAATGTTAATCCCTTTTACTAATCATTATGTTCAAAAATTAACATGATCATATATGAATCTATACAGTATACTAAATACAATGGTGTATGTAATTTTTTCATAATTACTATCACAGATGCGAAAAAATATTGATTAATGCTAAACCCATAGATGAGACGAAATAATGGGATTTTATTGTAGTAAAATGTTCAATAGTTTATTAATATTTTTTATTAAATTTCAAAGAGAAATTGATTATAATGGATTAATAATAATTAATAGATATAATATTAATTTAATGTGACCATGAAAAACATTAAAAATATCCATTATAATTAATAATTAATTAAACATATGGCAGTTTTTAACTAAAAAACTGTATTTTAACAATTTATCAAAAAAATTTGTTTCTCAGAAAAATTAAAAAAAAATTAAAACTAGGATAATTTCAATGTTACGAAATAAAAAATGAAGTATATTTTATCAAATTCAATTTATAATTGTTTTTATAATTAATATTATTAATAAAAATCGTTCATTTCAGAAAATGTTTTTTTTAACTCAAAATGACTATACCAAAAATCACATGATTCATTATGAATATTTTTTAATTACATAAAATAATTAAAAAAAACAACATTTGAAAATTAGTTAATAGTATTATTATATATATGTTTAATAGCTACATTATAATTATCCGATATAAATAATTACGAACAAAAAAAATATTTTTCATAGAAACTCAGTGTTGCGTGAATCGTATGCCATGACAGGGATGTGTGTAATGTACACCAAGATATACTCCATGATGATGTTGTAAATAATGTATTCCAAGTTGGTTTTTTGGGTAACACAATCCAAGTGGGTATTTATTTTATAACAAACCAAGTTAGTTTTACTTGTGGTAGGAACTTTTTAATTAGAGTATATGTATATAAATAAATATTTCCAGTGATATATGAAATGAAATTTTTTAAAAAGATAAATTAATTTGAAAAAATAATTCACAAAATTTTGAGATGTAACATTCTACCCCCACCCCCTAAAATTAATTTCTCCCTCGAAATTTATATGGGTTATCAATGCTTTAATACATGAATGTTTCATTCATAGAAATCCACATCCTAAAAAATAATAATAAAACATCACTTAAAAACAATTTTGGGGACATAATGGTTACCAATGTCACAAATACCTAGGTTCTCACATAAAAGACCATAGGTTGGAAGTGAAACCATGGACATTGGGGAAAATATAAATATCATGTCCTAATATAGATTGATATAGAACAATATTGGGAGAATGTTATCAATCAAAAATCCATAAATCATTTATGACCTAAGGGATATTCCAAATTATCGGAATTAAAGGTACTATAACAAATTTTTTGGTTTTATGATACTTCTTCATAGGGTTGAATAATTTTCATGAAAAGATATATATTCATGATTCTAGGACAATAATTATGTTTCATTGACCCACTTCACCTCATTTTCTAAAAATCCATGTGACATTATTATCATTGATGTAATTGGAGATCATTAGATCCGTGAAATTCCACCCCATTTGTCATCAGTTTTCATAAAAAAATGTAGTTTGAGCATGATATGAAATATCAATAAATCCTCATATAGAGAGATAACAATTAAATATTACTAATTTTATCTGATGTTTAACTTATACATTCCATAAATTTTTAACCTCGTAACCTTTACAAAAGAGGAAATTACAAGTCATTAAAAGTAATGAAATGAAATAGGCGTAACATTTATCCCACATATATCACAACGTACCACTTTTTTCACATTCCCATCATGTGAATACCCTTATCTTATGTTCATTTTAACTTAGTAATAACATTAATTACAATAAATACTTTTGGAAAATGTGAATTCAACCTTATTTCGATGATTACTATATAAAATCTTTAAATCCATGACATCATAAATTGCATCCTTGATTACAAATACCACTTTATCCACAAATAAATAATTAGATCGTGGGTAATCAGTACCATTTAATTTAATTACTTATACTCAACATTTATCTATTCCCAAATAATTATCTTTACATTAATAACACATTAATGTTTATCATTCCCCTAATTTTTTACTTCCCTTGAATATCACCTTGTCAGTTAATCAATTTTGTTGTCCATCATGACTATTCAATATTTTCTTGAAAATACATACGAAAAAACCTAAAATGAATAATCCTTATATAATTCACCATTCATAATTCCTAGATCCAAATAAATTAATACTTTATTCCTATCACATTAATGGTTGTCATGGAATAGGTCCTTCTTTTGTTTAAATATATATTCTTATGTTTTTTCATTATGTTTGGTAATTCCCAAGTTCTATAAAGATGATACAATGAAATCAATGAAAATTTGTCACTCTATGACCCTTTTTCTATAGAGATAACATCTTACCTTCCTTTTGAGGTATTCCTCAATGTTATTCTCCCCTTCTACTTGAAATGTATGAATTTGAATCTTGCTTCCTCTATGCTCCTTATAATTTGAACATTCATAAAACTAAATATTTCACTAATTCAATGTGTGTGGAATATCACCAATGTTTACATTGTTTATCAAATATTGTGATAGATGATTCAATATAATCTCAATATATTTTTCCCTCGTCATGATTTAATTTCATTTATCATAATCAAAAAATTTTCCATTAGAATTTATTATCATAGAAGATAACAAAACAAAAATAAAAATATATACTTATGAGATGTCAAAATACTGAAACCTTCCTTAAAATACGACAACCTAGTCTTATCCAAGGTTATTCATTTACTACTTATATCAACATGCTTCATGATGGTTTGTGAAGAGTTTGTGAATTCCCAAATAATATCACCCCCAAAGTGTCAGACTATGTGTCCAAGAAGGCACATTTTTGTGTACCTAATTACCCCATGTCAGGCCCAGAACAACTTGTCAGATTTGATTTCACTAAGTACATATGTTCCATAGCCACATCCGCTTGTAGTATCTAGAATGTGATGTTTTTGTTGGAAGTCACGCATTATATCCTTTAACAAAATTCTAGTAAATTTTCATAAACATTGACTCATCCTTATACATATCCATAGAGAAAACCCTATACATATCAATATAAATATAACTAGGGATCTCAGTAATGTTTTCGCATCCTAGTTTTCAAAGGTGGACTAAACCTCCAATTCATACCAACTATAACATCTGATGTAAGGACTCGACCCTAGTTTCCCGAGCCAGTGCATTATTTGATTACATTGGAATATAAACAAAGAATATGCATCATGATGGAGCATGTAGTTTAGTAGTATTGGAAACATGATACATACACAAGTTCATCATTACAACTTTAATACAAAAACAACATAGAATATCCTTTGACATCATCCATAGATCCTATGTTTTTTAAGAATGTCATTCATAATAAAATCCTTCATGCCCTTAGAAAATGAAACATAAGAAAAAATTGAGCACAAAAACTCATTAAGGGTAAGCAATACAGTGAAAGATATCACAACATAATCATTAATCATGGTGAATAATTGAAAACACATTCCTTTACAAATAATAACATAAATATAATATAGATGAAATATGAGTTGAGTAAATATTGAAACAATAAAACATAATCATGGGTTTTCTAATAGTTGAATAACCACATGAAAAATCAGTAATATTTTTATAATTAGGGAATTCCTGATACCGGACAACATAACCATACCATAAAAGACTCATGCCATGACCATAAATAAACATTTGGTTAAGGACTTGTGCCAAGACTGTAGTTTGTATCATGAGATCTACTGATACACCGAGGGGCAATAGAGGGCCCCACCCAACAATTTCTATGTCCAATTAATTCCACATATGAACATGGATAAACATAAACAACATACACATTCATATGAAAACAAATATATTAAATTTAAATAGCTTTCCCTGAATATTTAGCATAAACTCTAACCATTCAGAGTAAATTTGTGAATGGTTTTAAGAATGTAAATTCATAACCAAAATAATCATAAAACATTAACATAAATGTGATTTATGATACCATGAAATATTAATTCCGATAATACAAAATAATAGGCATAAATATTGAAATAATTTAAGAGACACTTTTAAAATCTTCGAGTAATTAATGAGATAAGCACCATTTACAACGTGTAGCAATCAATAAAATAAGGAATTTTAGAAATCCCCTTGATTCTGGCTTCCCTTTTAGAAAATCTTCTGAAATATCCTTTTAAAACGTGTAGCAATCAATAAAATAAGGAAGGATTGTGGTTGGATTACATATATAGAATACTCAAAAATAATTTCTGTGGAGTAAATAAAAATAAATAATAATTTAATTGAGGTATATATACAATAAAACTAACCTAAATTTAAATGGGAGTTCGAGTGGAAAACCCTTACCTTAAATGAGAACATGTTTTCTCTTGAACATAAGCTCCTAGAATTTGAATTATACTTATTAATAACTTTTTTTATGAAACTATTAGACATTTATTTATTTTATCATTGTTCTATTTAGTTCATTTATGCCCTTATTGATAATTTATTATATTGATTTCTGTGGTTCCAGAGTGTTCGTTTTCTTTGCTTTCAAATTTTTTTCACTTGATTTTATGTAATGGGGTTCATGTAGAGTGGTTATAAATCACCAAAATTGAAATTAAATATTATTTATGAAAATCCAGTATTTTTAATGGTCATTTATATCATTTGTTTTCATGAAATAATGATGAATCATTAGATGAAATATTAATGACATTCACATAGATTATTTTTTTGGTATTTTGAATATTTGGAACTAGTTTGGTCATACGATTTAACGACATGTACATATACTGGTACTGGAATATTAATTTAGATATAATAAATATATTAATGTTTGTTTCAACCATCAAAATGCTTTCATGACTAATAATGAAGGATGAATTGAGGAATAAAACATCATCGTCTATGAAGGTTATAAATTTGAACCTCATAGACGTTGATTTTGTTTATAAAATATATGAGAGAGAGTAAGGATAATGATGATGGTTCTTCCATTAACATGATATAATTACAGTATATATATGATAAAATATCAATCGGGTAATTTGTATTGAGGAGGTGAGGATTGGATAACAAAATAATATAAATTTAAATGACACTAAATGAAAAAGAAAGGTGTTTTACCTCTTGAAATAACCTCTTCTAGAACCACCTTAAGGGAAGGTATTTTGGTATTTTGGAAAGACCAAGAGCTTCTTGGATGTGGTTAGCTACTAAGGAAGGTTATTTGGGCATAAATATGAGGATATTCAAGGCATATAAGAGTGAATAAAAGAGGGTCTGATGGGGGGGGGTTATAGTGGAGGAGAGGTGGGTTTTCAAAAAAATTTAATCATTAGTTTATTAATTTCCCTCAAGACCAGAAATAATGATGATTATATGACCCAAAAAAGTAATAAATTAATTATAGTTTGAAAAAATTGGTATTAAATCACTTATCATTTTATAAATATTGTATTTAACATATTATTTGTATATATGGTATTTTAGCGTATTTCAGTATTCATAAAAAATTAGAGTATTTTAGAAAAATACCAACAAATTTCACCCTAACTAGTTTTCGACATGTATAATACAAAATTGAAGTCCATTTTTCAAAAATAGTTTTCAAAATATGATTAATTTAATATTAATTTAAAAAATAATTTGTTCTAAAAAAATCAGTTTTAAAACATTTATTTTCTTATTCCAAAACATAGGTATATCATACTTCCACTGGAATATTATTTGTAAGATATCATAGGTAAGGCTAATATTCCTTAGGGTATAACACTATTCATAAGGGTATGTTAATATTTATAATGATAGGTTACTATTCACTAACAATTATGTTTTTCTTATCAGACACAAAATTACTTACTGATTGCAAATGTATATGTACAATTTTCAAAATTCACATCACATAAGTGACAAACTTATGTTTACATGGCTAGGTTATAACAAATTCGTGTATTTAGAGACTTAGTGATCCATTAAATCTATAATAAATTTATTTTTAAATTCTTTGGGTGTTACATTCAGGTCTTAACAAACATGTATATTACATCATTTTAGATGAATTTTTAGTACATTTGAAAAATAAATTCCTGAGGACCTTAATAATATAGTGAATTTGGAGTCCTTGAATTAAAATAATATATGTGAAATATCTTCTACATATCTCATGCATATCTACACCATCCATACTTCTACAAATAACCATTCCTCATAACCTGGGGAACAAAAACCTAAAAATGGGGTGAGCACATATGCTCTATAAGGGTAAACAAAAAATAGATAGAATAACATGAAAACAGGGTATAGAACATGATAATATCATTTTATGATCATACCCTACATAGTGGAAGTCTTAATATAGATTAGAAACTCATAATACATAAATAATTAAGAAATAATGAACATAATCAATGAAAAAATAACATATGAATAAAACATAGAATTGTGGTAGACAGATAAGCTTTTAATATGTGAACATTTATAAATAGAAATAGGTTCACCCATTATGTTAAGGTCATGATATCAGGCCCTCGCATAAACTTATAGACATGAAACCAGGACCATTTATAACATTGTGAAGATGTAATCCAATTTACACACCGTATTCAAGGAATTTCTTCTAATTCCATATTGGTAGTATGGGTTCACTACCCATACTAACATGGTACTCATGGTCCACTACCATGGCCATATCAATAGCATGAGTTCACTCCTTATAAAATATTTCAAGTTAAGGATCACTCACATGGTTATCTTTGTAGCATGTGTTAACTCCTTGTACAGTCTTGTAGCTGTGGATCACTCATATGGACATCTTAGTAGAATGTCTTCACTCATCATACTAACCTGGTAGTCATGGTTCATTCCCATGGCTATATTAGTCAACAAGGATTACTAATAATTCTAACTTGTAGTCATCGATCAATCCGATGGACATGCAAGTAGTCAAATTTCACTCCTAATACCACCTCAGTCTATATCATGGGATATAGATGTCCATCCACTTAATTATAGAGAGATATATGTCACACTCATCTAGTAATGAGAAAATATATACCTATGCTACATGATCATAAATAATAATATCACAAACCATGAAATGAAAGGGGAATTATAACATGTAATCATATCAAAATATGTGGAAATGATATGTTTCATAATCATTTAATTATATGCTTAATCATTTAAAGGAAGCGAGTTTCAGAAGAATATAAACCATGACAGAGAAATTACTTTCATGAATATCATGACCATTAGTGTAATCCATTTTTAAAAAGAACATAAAGTTATCCTTAATATCATTTCATAAATGGTCATGAGAAATATCAAAAGATGTAATCTTAGTTCGAAAATAAACATTTAGTATCATTCTAAAAAAATTATTGAGGAAATTATCTTATATTCTATAGGAAATGATATTTAATACAAAAATCAATTTGAAAATAATTTTCATAGAAAATATCGTTATAACATGAAATCACTGGAAATCAATTTTCCTCGAATACATATAAAATAAAAATTAAAAACATTTTAAAAACATTTTTCTTTGAAATAACTTTGACAAAATCTAATGAATGATTGAAAACATTTTCAGAACTATTTTCCTTAAAAATAATTTGAATACAGATAAATAAATATTGAAAACATTTTGAAGGACATTTTCCTTCAAAATTCATTGAAAGATTATAAATAAATATTTAAAACATTATTAAATCCAGTTTCCTTAAAAACATATAAATGAATCCTGAATACATTTTGAAAATAGGTTTCCATAAAAACATATAAAATAAGTTAGAAATGATTTGAAAACCATTTTCATTGAAAAAATATTAAAAAAGATTATAAATTTCATCGTAAATTTTCTCCATCAAAATATATTTTTCAAAATATAATGAACATAAAAAACCTTTAAACATGAAAAGAATGATTTAATACATTGACAGTGAATGAATCCATACATTTCATATGACGTAAAAAGGGAATTCATTTTTCATGGTAAGAAGGATATAAAAGTGACTCATTTGCAATGTGATAAGAATATTCCATTAGAAACATTGGTATACCAAAAAGTGTAAAAATTCAATTTAAAGAGGATAGAATATTAGTGCAATATTGTTGGAAACGATTATTAGAAAATATGGTTTGGAAGGAAAATAGGATTCCAACCAAAGAGAAGGTAAATTTTGTATTTCTTAAAGTCACTTTATTAAATATATTATCTAAAAAATGAGTAAAAATGGTACTAGTGCATAAATATATCATGAATAAATATAGAAGAAGAAAATTCCTGAATGTTTTGATATATAGAACATAAGGATTCATCAAAGTAATCATAAACATAAAAAATATCGAAAGGCAATGATATTGTCTAAATACACATTTATACCATGATAGAATGGGATCATAAAATACATTTAATAAATTTAAATTACATGAATCATAAAATATCATAAAGTTATGGTGATTTATGATAGAACACATGTAATAGATGTATATACACCTCAAAATAGTGATTAGGTGCCTAACCAAACATGAGTCTCAATGACAGAAAATTGTGAAAAAACATTTTACTAATTGGTAACTATTAGGAAATTAATCCCATTAATGATTTTTAATATTAATTAATTATCAATACCCATAAATCTAGCAATAAGAAACCTTGAAAACATTCTTGGGCAGTACTTACACCCTAAAAAAGAAAGTGTGGCGAACATAGAATATATCTCACCAGAATAAAAATTAAGAATTAATACTCATACGTTATGTTGTGAATATAGTTGTACTTTTTTAAACCAAGTTTATAATGGATAAAAAGACAGGTGGTAATAGAAAATTAAACAATCATTGTGTTTTGTGTCAGCAATTCACTTTACCCTAAAAGAATATGCTCACTACTCATTAGATTGAGGTGTTTTTATGTGTTGGTTAAACCATTTTCAAAACTATATTCTTGGATTTTTAGGAAAATATATATGTTATATAAGAATATAATAAAAAGAGTTTTAGGGTATTGATCTTGAAAATAAAAGAAAGTAATTGAGGGATTATGTTACAACTTAAGGAGCTAACTCCTTTTGGTTTGTACCCAAAGGCTACCGTGGCATGATTTATGATGAATTGAAAGATTCTAGGGGGAAGTGAGGGATACTAGGATGTGGATTTGGTTCGGGTTGGTATAAAATAAAATTTTTGATAGGTGTGAGGAGGTAGTAGTGGTGGTGGCCTTTTATAAAGAAGGAAAAGGACTCACATTGAACTTTTAGAAACAAGTTTGGTGTATACATGTTCATACCTCAAAAAGTAATGAAAAAAAATAAAAATTCAATGGTGTATAACCGAAAAATTCAAATCCAATGGGTTTTTGAAAAAATTATAGATCTGATGGGCCCATAACATTAATGTTTAGTCCCTATGTAGGCTTAATTTGGACATAATCATAGTGATTAATTTTCGTTACTTTTAATAATAATTTTGGTCAAAAATTAACATGGTCATAGTGTAATCTAAATATTATAATGAATATAATGGTGTGTGTTGATTTTTCTAAATTAAAATTATAGAAATGGAGAAATTAATATTAATTCAAATCATGCAGACAATTTGAAATAAGGGGATTTTAATGTAAAAAAATAATCATAAGTTTGTTAACATTTTGTATTCGATTTCAAAGTGAAATTGATTATAATGGATTAAATTATATTAATATAAGGTTTATTTATCTAATATGATTATAAAAAATATAATCCAATAAAATTAATAATTAATTAAACAAAAATAATTTTTTAACTAAAAATGAGTTTTTCTCACTATTTATCAAAAATGAAGTTTCTTATAAAAATTCCAAATTTTCACCATATAATAATTTAGACATTATTTGTTAAAAAATGATGTTTATTTAATAAAAATTTATGTCAATCTTTTTCTAAACTTAATTTTATTATCAATATAGGTTCATTATAGAATTTTATTTAACAAAAAACAACATTAACAAAAATCTTGTCATCAATTATCGATATGATTTATTTATATAAATAAAGTATAAAAAATATTTGAAATGTATTTATTAGTATTATTTTTACTATGTTTAATAATTAGGATATAATTAACTCATTTAAGTAATTTAATATAAAATATTTCATAGAAACTCAGTTTTGTGGGCATTGTATACCATGTTGGTGGTGCATGTAACGTATGCCAAGTCATATTCCAAGCTAGTGTTGCAAGCCACATATGCCAAGTCAGTATTTCCAGTTGCCCAATCCATGAGGGTTTTGTTTGTAGTGTAAGATAAGTCAGTATTTTAGGTGAATGGGTTGTTTGAGATAATGTTTTAATATATATATATATATATATATATTACTATTTTCAATTTAATGTGAAATGCAAAATATAAGAATGATAAAACAATTCAAAAAAATAATTCAAAAAATATTTGGGTGCTACTATATCATAAATATTTTTCTTATATATTTCTTTCTCATAATTCATTAATGTTACATATAGAAAATTAGATACACTATTTAGGTATACGATAATCCAAACGTAGACTAGAATGTTTTTTCAATTTTTATGAGGGATCATAATAAGGGTAGGTAAAATTAATACCACATACGCTATGAGAAAACAATTTTCAAATGATAAAATGTTAAATTTTTTTAGAATTTTTTGTTTTTAAATTCAATATAAATTTTATGAAAATGTATTAAATTAAGTAAATAGATATGTAATTTATTTTAATTTATTTTTTAAACCAAAATAATTTAAAATTTACCTCTTAAATTCTTCCATTTATATTTTATTTTCCAATAAAAATGTATTTTTAAAAATTTATTGAAAAGTTTTTCTACTAAAAATTGTAATAAAATGACTCAAATATTATTTTTAATTATTATTTCAATGATTAAGTTAATCAAATAGAATAAATTTTCATAATATTCAAAAAACTAATTTTAAAATTTGTGTGTAAAATGTGACAATACAATTTTTTTTGAAAAATAAATTTTTTTACATAAAATGAGATTTATTCATATCCCAATAATTGAAAAATATTATATGAATTTAATAAATTTTATTTCATATATAATATATTAATATCATTAAAAAATTTCAATAGAATTCATTTGTCAATTTAATTTAGAAAAATATGTATTCGTGCATTAAAATATTATTTTAAAAAATGATTTACTTTATATTCAAATGGCTTTTAATTTCCAATTGTAAATAATTAGTCTCTATAGAATTAATTTTATATAGTTGTTTAGAACATAAATTTTAAAAATTTAGTTATTAGTATCAATAACAACCATTGAAAAAGATAGATAATAATTATAAAATCAAATAATTCTATATTATTAGTTAGTCATTTTTCATGAAAATAGAGTGATGTGTGTAATGAAAGCTATTAAAGAAAATATATTATTTAAAAAAATATTTTTTTAAATCTCAAGGTGTTTCATTTTACCAACTTTAAATAATTTTCAAAATCTAAATTCATAATTTTGTTAAATAAATAAGGATTCTTTTTCCTCATCGAATCCTCAGGTTCCCACCTAAATTTGTAAATATAGTTGTTTAACGACACAACATTAACCAGGTGAGTGGTCTATTTTCATATATATTTTTCTATATTATCCAGAATCTCAATCAATTATTCCTTATAAGAATGATCATGCAATAATTTTATAACCTAATATTTTTATACATGTTAATTATTTGGTATATAATTATTTAGGAGAGATATATTGAACAAATCATGGACTTGGGAGAGGTTTGGTCTAAGTACAAATAAATAGACTATTTTTCTGATACAATCAAGAATTTCAAAGGGACCCATATACTAGGGTTTTATATTCACATTATATAGTAAGCACAATTTCATATATTTGTTTTTCTTAAATGAATTTCTATATCATATCTTACTCTACAATATGAATTTTCCATGATTGAATCACTAACAAATAAAAAGATCAAAAGTCATTCCATCAATATTTATTTATTAACAAAATATTTATCATAGATTATCCAATATTCATAAATATTCACATTGTGAAAAATAAATTAATCTCTAAAATAAAATCTAAATATTAACCTAAACCATTAAATTAATTTTGTACCTTATAACCTTTAAATAATTTAAATTTTATAAGGAATATCACTACAAATTTCAAAATAAACATAATATTTATCAACCAAATTTCATTAAGTATATCTTATTGGTAACATTCCAAATATGTGAAAACCGTGGTTTTATATTCTCTTGATGCAAGGTAATAACAATAATTACCATAAAACTACAATAAAAACATAGGTAATTTAATATTTATTATATAAGACCATTTATTATTGAATATATTACATAAAATTATGCAATAAATACCATCAAGGATATTATTATCTTCCTTTTCAGAAATTCATTATTTAATTCTGAGGTCATCAATAGAATCCAATTTACATTATCATTATGAATCATATCATTATTGAATGTAAGAAATTTTTTTCAACATCAGGAATATATTAAGGGTTATAATCCTAAAATTAAGTATTTTTCATAAAATATTTCATTTTCATTATACCTCTTTTATAGTTTATTAGTTACATAAAATTTTTTCTTGATATCCTTGTTGAAAAAATTATAATAAAAAATTCTTATATATATCATGATTCAATAATTCCTTAATACCAATATATAAATAGTTCCATAATTATAGTTCATTATTAAACCATTAATTTGGGTTCATTATATAATTCCCTAAAACCATATTCCTTTCATATTACATTCTTTGTCTACTCATGATTAATAGAAAGACCATTACTCATATAGCCATGTGGATCTACCTCTTGGGCCTTCCCCATAAGATATATATTTTCATAATTACTTTACCATCCACATTTATACATTCATCAATTGATAATACATTATGGGAACAAATATTATTATCCATTCTGTTAACTGAACTTTTCATTTTTCTTCTAAAATTACTTTACTGGTTCCCTTTTTCTCCAAGTATAAATAATTTTATAGATATATTGACGAAATAATTTGAGTTCTTATTGCAAAATTATTGAAATATATGAAATATAATTTTCTTTCCACCTTGTTCTCCACAAACATAGAACTCAACGAACACTACCTTTGTCTTTATTGGTAAGTTTGAGTGTTGGTTTAGGTGAAATTTATTAATCATATAATATTACAATTCATTAGGTAAAATCCAATCGTACTTAACTCTAGTTATCATCCCATTTAGGATATCATAAAATGATTTTCTATCACATTCAAAGTTAACCAAGTTCTTTCTAGTTCCCATCATTGAATAGAACTAAAATCATAGTGTGATAAATAATAATCATAGTGGGAAACTACAAAGTAGTGAAAAATAATTTATAGGATGTCTAGATATAGACACATTATCTTAAATAAAATACACATTGTGGTTAACCTAGGTTATTAATGGTCAAAATTTATTCAAATGTTTAATAATGGTTCCTAAATAAAATGTAAATAATCTAATTCATTTCCCCATGGAGTGTTAACTATGTGTGTTATAAGGAACATTATATTGTATTAGGTTATTCTTGAGTTCTATACAATATGCCTTTTTCGGAGTTATTACCCCTAGGTACATCCATTTAATATATATTCCCACTTATAGTATTCAGATAATAATTTATACATTGGTAAACCATATAATATATTCCCAAAAAATATATTATGATGTTACAATGTATGTAAGTTTAACTGAATGGTTATCACTAATGTTTTTCCATCATTGCATCCAAAAGATTACTAAACCGATCCTCAGATACCATCTATAGAGACTCAAAATTCTCACACATAATATATTTCCTTATAAAATATAAATATCTGTTACAAAACATAATGATCTATTCCATAATCATTTATATATAGTCCCCAAGTATACATGGAAACATAATCACCATGTTAATAATATTTATACATTATCACTCACTTGGTTCCTCATATCTACAAATCCTGTTACACATATCACACATAATACATATCATCATATCTTATGGAATATAATCATAAGAATTGTGTACCTGAGATTCTTATTATGATTAATGGAAATGAATACACATAATTTTAACATAATGGTATGGGAATTGGAGAATTAAATATCAAAAAAAATACAATTAATGTGAAAGATAAAAATAATAAAAAACACGAAAAATATTTTGTGTTATTAAGAAATGAATAAAAAATACATCAATGAACATTAGATATGATACAACAAAATTTACATAATATATTTAATTATGACATATACATAAGTATATAAAATCATTCAATATTTACCCAACACATTAGAGGGATATATATGACCCACAAATCTCATAATTATATTCATAGATAAATGTGCCACAAGACAAAACCACAATATTAGAACCCATGAAAAAAATGGGTTACATAAAATATTCATCATATAAGAACCCATGAAAATAAATGTCTTTCATAAAAAATCTCATCAATGCCTAAATTGTTGAAATGAAATAGGTTTCATAAATATGTTTTCATCAAAAAAAAACCATCCCAAGAGTGAATAAATATGGTACAATTAGACCATATCCACATTAAGATTATGTAGCATCAAATGATATCATCATAGATGAAATGTGACATTTAATAAAAAATTAAATAGTTCTTTTCTTGAGAAAATGATTTATTTGGAAATTGAAATGAATTATTAAAAACATAAAAGT
Organism: Viscum album; assembly: GCA_963277665.1. Lineage (NCBI taxonomy): Eukaryota > Viridiplantae > Streptophyta > Magnoliopsida > Santalales > Viscaceae > Viscum > Viscum album. Next base: position 1,554,769,622 of record OY728146.1, on the reverse strand, counting down.
TTTTCAAAATCATTTTCTTTGAAAATAACCAAAGAATATTTTGTAGAAATATTTAAAGATCATTTATCTAATTTAAAGTGAAAACATAATATTTCTCTATAAGTAAGTTTTTGAAACTCTAAAATATTTTGGAAATCATTTTTTTGAAATAACCATTGAAAAATATAGTGGAAGATATAAAAATAATCAAAAACATTTCTTAAGAAAAATAACATTTATTTGAAAAAAAAAACTAAAACTATAAAAAATTGTGGAAATCCTTTTCTTGGAAAATATACTTTGAAATGTAAAGAGTAATATTTAAAACAAGAATAATTTTTTATGGAATAAAATACTATTAATCTCATAAACTTTAAAATAAGGTCTCATTTTATATTGTTTGTAATATACCAAAGGGTCATTTTTAGAAAAATACATTAAGATTCAAAATAATAAAATTTATAAAAAATAAAACAAGGGTAGTTTTTATTTATTATTCCCTTGATAATGTTTATACATTTTAGAATATTTTTTATAAAACATTGATATAGAAGAAAACTAGTTTCCGACCAAAGAGTGAAATAAAGACGATTTTCCCAAAAATCATTACATTGGAATCTGAAATACATTTAGGAAGGAAAATAGAATGAAAACTAGTATATTCATTAAATAATAATAGTATAAGAATATTCATGGGTTTTTTGAGATATTTTTCATAATATTTCATCATTAGATGCATAAATATAAACAATCCTTGTAAATGATGAGATTTTATTTTAAAACGCTTACAACTTCGGTAACATTGAATCATAAGAACCATGAATGATTAAAATTAAATGAAAAAACAATATTTTGAGAATAAATAAATTCATGGTATTTCATTTTAATTTGGTAATATATAATCCTATTAAAATATTATAGGTGAGTAACATACTATATGTCCCAATAGAATAATAATTTAGCCAAAAATCCTTAACTTCAAGGCTCTATTTCCTTCATACATGATTGATTGTCACGTATATTAAATATATGTTTATTATACTCCTATAATTCAAAAATAAAATTATTTATCATTCCTTATATGAAAAACATATGAATTTTTATTATGTTTTTATGAATAATTTGTTTTAAAAATCATGTTTCATGTAATAACTTCTTTGTTATTATTGTATATTTTGGTATTTAGTTTTTGTTAATTTTACATTGATAATTATTTCATAAAATCATGATTGTTAACCATGATATAATATAATACATATTCCTTATATATTTATTTATTTTGATCCATCAATGTTAGATATTGAAAATGTGATGCATAGTTCATGGAGAAGATAAGTCATACGTATACATGAACATTTTTTTAATTTTTTTATGGATCTATAGAAAGCGTGGTAAATAATGTATCACCTATATAGTGTAATTATGATTTCATATATAATATATTTTTTAATTAATATTATCTTTTGTTACATTCCATGTAATGTGTTAGTGAAAAACGAACCACATCACTTCACGAGGTAGTAGTCTCCGGCAGACTTTTGAAATATTATCACATTCCCTATAGAATGAAAATTTGAAAGGTATATGTGATATTATATTGATAATTCATAAAAATTTAATAAAAATTATTTATATTCATTATATAAAACATTATATATTTACATAATTTTTGGTGATGAAATATTAATTATGTCGGTTCGTGAGATGGTAGTCAACCGTAAAGATAATCAATGACTTCATTTCCAATATGAGAGAGAAAGAGTGTGTTTTATGTATTTTCATTAACATAAAAAAATTATAGTATATAGAAGACAATGGGGTTATTATATCATCATATTTTAATAATATTTTAACATGGCTTTTGAATAAATGAAATAAAAATCTTAGTTAAATACATTTCCACTTATTCAGACAACATCTTTTGGTTTTCGCTAAAAGAAAATCAAAGATAGAATAAGAAAAAAGGGTTATATGATGAGGTAAGGTATGTAAAAATGTTATTTGGGATGGAATTTTATGAAGTAGGAGGTTTTGGTTGTCTTAATGGGAGAGGATAGTGGTTGGCCTTTTATAAGTGTGGGAGAGGAATGACATAGAATGTTTTAAAAGAGTAATGTGAATCCATGTCTGTCACTTGCCATTAAGTTACAATATGTGTCATTATAGAATATTATATGTGATAATGTATAAATATTTCAATCTAGTGGGTTTTTCATCAGTTAATAGGTAACATTTTTCATTATCATTTTAGATTAACACCTGATAAACCTATTATTACCTTAATCACAGAAATAAATTTTTACTATTCATTATGAAAAAATATTATGTTCACCATATTATGTAATAAAAATTATTATAATTCCATACATGGAATAAATTTTTCAAATTTTCATTCACATATTTGGAATATTTTATATTAAAATTAATCACAAAAACAACGATAAAGGAGTTTTCCATCCTTAAAATGGTCAAATGTTTGAAAAGTGTTTATATAAAAATTAATTTGTATGTTGACTCCAATTGGGTATATTTTATTAATGGAAATATTATTTTACTAATTTTAATTTTAAAATGATAATAATATATGATGTAGCTTGTATTTCATTTGAAGGAAATGATATTTTTTATAAAAAAACTATTATTTTTTCACTATTCATTAAGAAATATATATCTCTAGGAAATTACCAAAAAATAATATTATGATAATTTTTTATTTTTTATTTAAATAATTGTGTTTTTATAATATAAATTTAATACATTTTGAAAATTTAATTTTAAAATTATGGCACAAATATCAAAATATAGTTTTCAGAACAATATATATTTGAAGAAAAAAAATTTGATTTACACATATCTCATTCCCAGAAAATAGATAAAATGATTTTTGAACATTGGTTTTAAATATATTATATATATATATCATAAATTAAACTCACCAGTAGTTATCTATAAATTTTTTTTGATAAAACACACTTGTGAACATAAAACTTGTTCTCTAATAATAATGTTTTATTTATTTTCAATGGTTTTTTAATTTCCCTTTCCAAATTATTGGCCATCAAAAAGCTAATTTTACAAACATGTGTAGACCATATATTTTCATAATTTAGTTAATCATATTTATACATGACATTACAACTACTATGAGATAACTAACATATTTAATTATAATATTTTAATAGTATATTGAATTTTATTAAAAATAAATGTTGATCATAATGAAAAAATAATATAAATTTAATTTAATTTATATTTTTCTATAATATCATGGCATTACATTTATCATTTTTTATATAAGTTTAAAAAAAAAATTATTGGTATTAAAATTTTTTACTTATAAAATGTGTTATATTTTTAATATTTTTAATTTAGATCATTTTGGATGAAAATATAATTTCATAAATACTTTTATGAAAATAAATTTTATAAATACTGATGAAGTTTTATTATCTTAAAAGTTCATATATTTTTGGAATAATAAAAAAAATTCATGTGAATTTTCATTAGAAATATTAATTTTCATTAATTTTCATGAATTTGGGTGTTGGTAATTATTTTCATTATTTTAAACATTATTTATAGATATATTATTAATTATATTTATAGAAATATTGTGATTTAATTAATTATTTAATTTTTACACTAATTATCAAATCAAACAAAGAGGATCTTGATAGTTTATGAATCCAAATCCTTTCAAAACAACATCAACGATTACCAAGGAAGATTAATCCTGAATAATAAATATCATTTGTGACAAAATTCACATGAGAAACACATTATATTAGATAGATCAACTCAAGTCACAGGGAGAAGATGATCAAGAGTGAAAAATCCCACCTGGATGGAGGGCATTCATTGTGACCAAGTAGAGCTAGTTTTTTTTTCAAAATTCAAAAGGTGGAAGACTAATTAAAACTAGGATATAACATATCTAATAAATATTTTTAAGATAATAGAGTAAGAACTAGAAAACTATATTGAATATAGATTATGAACATGATAATCTTAGTACGGTATCCTCTTCTCCCTTCCTGAATTATTTTATTATGCTTCCATCTTGAATTAATTGGTTAAAACAAATATCTATAACAATTTTTTGTTAAATTTGTTTTAGGAAAAATGAAATTTATTTTATATACATTTTATTAATTTTTATTATTTCAATATAAAAACATTGTAGATATTTTTCCCTAGTTATTTATGGTAAATATTTTTTGAACATTAAATAATCAATACCGCTTGGAATTGATCATAGTATAAAATTTCTAACAAAATCATCCATGAAAATATATTGACAAACAATTTTTGAATAAAAAATAACACCCTAATATCAATGTTTTTATTTATATATAGAAATACAGTGAATCATAATTATTGAGAGTGACCCCTATCAACATATTGGGTTTGAAACATAATTTTTTATGTAGTTTTATAGATTATTATTTACTTATGAACAATGGAATGTTATTTAAAATGTATTAAATTGAAATTACATCCAAATCATTCATTTTGGGTAGATACAATTGATTTGTACTACTGGTTTCCCCTTTATTTAGTATTCTTTCACCATTTTAGAAAAGATAATAAAATAATTGACTTCATTATTTCATTATTTTTCTTATTTATTTTCTAATTTTTTTCCTTGAGTATATTCACATTTTTCCTCGTTAACAATTTTTTTCCATTATAATGGATTCATCCTTTATTCATCGCATTACTAGTTTTTTAAGGAATATAAATAAATAATTTTACTTGTTCCACCAAAATTAATCAATTTTGCCTAATATTTTTTAGAATTCAATAAGGTTAAAACAATATTTTTTAATAAGCTCTAAAAAAAATATGTTAAAAAACTAAAAATTGATATGTTTTACATAAATATTATTTGTAAAATTTTAAATTCACAATAGGTCTAGATCTGAAAATATAAATATATACTTTTAAAAAAGTAAAAAAAAATTATATTCTCTATAAAGGAAATAAAAAAATAAAATTTAAGATAATAAGGTTGTTGTTAATCAATATAAAAATTTAATTTCACCTTTTCCTAGAGAATTATAGTTATGATACATAGTCTTGGGATATTTTATCTACCTATTTAATTCATTAATCTATCATAAATATATCTTACCCATGGGTCATAGAACAGAGATATTAAATAATAATGTCTTTTTATACTTACATCATTAAATAGATTATTTAATGGAGAATCTCTTAATTTCATAATGTATTTCAATTGTGTGGTTAAATAACTTCTACTAATGGCACTGTGGTTGAATGATTTTAGGATTTTATTTTTCATATTTTTTTCTTAATTAATATATATAAAAAGTTGTTTTAACAATTAACTGGGAAGGTTTATGCAACATGGGATAAAATCATAATTTTTTTTGTTAAAAAAATTACCCAATAATCATGACTAGAAAAATTAGTTATTATATTACTCCTTTCATAAAAGATGGGTATATGCTATTTCATGATATGAAAGACATGATTATATATTTACATTGGAAGGGTCCAAACCATTATTGTTGTCTATAATTTATTGTGGATTACTTTTACAATATTCTTACCCCAACCTTTAAATGATAGTAGATCAGTTCTCAATATGATATTTCTATGATAAAAATACCGAGGAATGAATAAATATATTAATATTTGGAAAAAATCATAATAAATGTTATCTAGAAAAAATCATATACAAAGAAAATAAATAAAATCTATTACATAAGTTGATATTCAACATTTTGGTTTTCACGATGAAAAGTTTGTGAACTCAATTATAGATAAGTGTCACCATTGTGGCATGTTTGGTCACTCTAGTGGAAACTATGTAAACTATTTCATACCAATTTAGTCTACTAAAATAATTACTTTTCTATATATAGTCCTAGAATGAAAACTATAAATGATATATTCTAAAAAAACATTATCCTAGAATATAGTAATTTCCCAAACCTCCCCAGAAAATGGTAAAAAATTGGAATTTGACTCCAAAACATCATGAAATAAATATTATAAAGCACTTTATGATTCCTCGATGAATAAAATTCAGATTAAAAATAAGAATAATAGCCTATGGAATGAACATAATAGATAAAGGGAAACATACCAGCACTAGTAAATCAAAACACAAGGATAATTATATGACAGTCACCACTATGAATGGTTAAAAATCCCACCAAGAAGATAAAAATGATACTAGGTTTTCCTAAAATGATATTCATAATTAACTTGGAAATAATAATATGGGTAACATTGAATATGTGAAACAATATAGACTTGGAGAAAGTAAAATAACCATTCTTATAGAATATTAAAAACAATAAGTAAATAGATTGAACGTCAAAAAGAATTATTAGTAAGAAAAATATAATTAAGGTCGTGAATGGATGCCTACAGTTGTGAAGGATATCACCCCATATATCTCATTACCTTAGAGAAATTGGAAGACAACATGAAACATGAAATGAGTAATTACTTGAGCTAATCAAAAATATTCAAATCAATATCCCATTCCATCATACCATATTTTATGTACCACCATATCTATAAATTTATAAAATTATTTTTTGAAATATGAAAAAATTGTATGATTTTTCATTCAGTAGTCTGATGGTGGAGTGTAGTGATATTGTTCATGAAATAGAACCTCTTAAGAAGAATGATCAAGGTAGTTTTTTGGTTCCATACTCCTGAGGAAATAGATGAAAAACAAGTATACTTTTCAACCATATATCATTCATAAAAATGATCTATTACTCACATATTATACATCTAATATTTTTAGACATATTTCACACTCCTATGGTCTTATATTTAGATGACCACTCAATCACACCGAATATTAGAAGAAAGTGTTTTTTTATTATGGGTGTTTCAAAATTGTATATATCCAATGAAATTTATAATTTTTACATGGAGTGTCACAAGTAAATTCCAATCATTCTTGGTAGGTCATTCCAATATACTTGAGGAGTAATTATAAATGTTTCGTAATGGATTTTAATGTTTATTTTGGGTAATAATGTGAGGATACTTTTATTATGATAAAATTAACCTCCTATGATTGAATAGTTATCTTTAGATAAGATAATATAATTTGAATAATAAATTTTCATGAATAGGAAGTGTTTTTTAGAATGATTTAAGAGACTAATTGAAGACCCAAACATGATAAAACTCATATAATAATTTGTTGAAGTGTAGAAAAAGTACCTTTTGATGTTTATGTGGTTGAGTTTTTTTAATATATTGATAAATTTTCTATGGAGAACATCATAAATCCACCCACGTACTTTTAAAATTATAGAGAGCATACTTTTGTTACATAAATAATTACATCATTTTAGAGAAAAATAGTGTATAATTATTAAAAAATCAACATAAAAAGTTTTAATATATTGGGAAAATTAAGATCATAAATAACATTTAAAAAATAAAACATATACATTTATTTAATCCATTATTCTCTCGATTCATACTAGCCCAGATGTTCTCCATAGTACAAGTAATCACCTAAGGATATATATCAAAGAACAAGGTGAGCTAAAATACCTTTAAGAGGATAGATAAAACATGAATCAATACAATATGCAGTTATAATATTCATTGATATAAAATTATTATCAGAATCATGAGAAGAAGTATAAGATAAAGTCATGGAATGTGGAAATGCATAAAAATTATACATGATGGCTTAGTGTTCAACTACCACATATATCATTGAACAAAGGTAACACCCTGTTCATGCATATATCAATTTATCTCATGAGATTATTTACATTACCTAATGAATTGGAGGTATATATAATTTTGGGAGCACTCATATCATCATAAAATTTACATATGCTATATAATTTTGGGTTCATCCATCACATCATAACATTTATAGTATCAAGCATCCAAAAAGAATTTATATCCATATTTAACATAAAATAACCCATTGAATGGAATGGGTCTAATTCAATAAAGAATATATTGATGAATAATCAATGGGGTTCCCAAAACAATGACCGAATAATATACATGGTATAAGAACTATCATTCTTGATTGAAGAAAAAACAACCTCACAAGAAGTAAAATATCTATTTTTGAAACAAGAGTTATTTTGAAAAGCTCTATGCACATATCATTTTATAAGATTGAAATCTTTTAAATACCCAAAAGCAATATGGAAGGAAAATTTTTTTTTATTGAATATTAATGAATCATCCATACAAAAAATGTATTAAAAGAGGGATGACCCAAAGGATGAGAGTTGGGATTGAGAATCACCTAAAATTATGACTAAATTATCTCTTATCCTTATTATCCGAGATAATAATATTAAATTTATAATTAAATAATCTATAAAAAATTTATACATTGATTTGATTCATTAATGTTTTAGTAATAATATTAATGGGATTTTTAATGACTTATATTGTTTTCTTTCAACGTTTGATAGTGTTTGTTTCCTTGGTTTTAATAATGGATTAACATGAATATGAGAATGGAAATTTATGTTGAATGGGTATAATTATCAAAAATTAAAAATATTAACCATTTATGAAAAAAAATCATTTAATTTATATATATATAATTTTATTTAATCAAATGAGAATGAATCATTACATAAATAGTTAATGATAACCGTTTGGGATAATTTTAGTTGTTTTTTGTCTCAACAAACTTGATTTGTTTAATAATTTAGTATTATGTAAATATTTTATTTCCAAAACAAAAAATGGGTTATGAAATATATTTTATAGGGGTTTTCAACCCTTTTAATTGGTTTTTAAATATAATTAAGGGTGTTAAAGGAACATGAAAACATATCATCCATGATGTCAGAAAATTTACACATCACATGCGATGATTTCATTTTTCGAATGAATGTGAGAGAGAGAGGAGTTTGATGATTGATCTTTCATTAACATGATATCATTATAGTATATATAATATACTGTAGTTATTATGAACAATTATAATGATGAGGTGATAAGATAATATTAAAATAAAAAAAATTAAAATAAATTAAAAGAAAATAGAAGAGGATCTACCTCTTAAATATCTCATCTGGGAGAATTTCTCTAGAAAAATGGTTTTCGTTTTTTTATGAGACCAAGGGATCTTTTTCATGGGGGTAGTTCATGGAGAGATACATTATAATAATTTAGTTATGTCTCAGTTCTTGACAGTTTTATGTAAATAATGTGGTGTGGGGTAGTATTTATAGCGGATCAGGGTGATTTATTATTATTTTATTCATTATTTTAGTATTTTTTACCAAGACAAGAAATAATTATGATTCCATGTCTAAATGTGGTAAATAATTATGGTTAATTTTATTTTATAGTGAATAAATCATCCATGACTCATGAAATATTTATTTATTTTAATATATATATATATATACTGTAAACTATCATCTTTTACTATTCATGAAAAATTCAATAAATCAACAAAATTCAAAAAATTCCCCAGATCCACTTTACAAAAAGTAGAATTACCAAATTAAATCAATGTTATGAAAATAATTATCAAAATATATTAAATTTAATTTTTAAATAAAATCATCATTTACTAGAAAAATTAATATTCTAAAATTAATATTGAATTTATAACCCTTTAAATTATTAATTAAGGTCTCCTAAAATTATCTTGTAAACATAAAACAAAAAAATATTAATTTTTTAATTTTTTAATATATATATTTTTTTAAATTATTAAATTAATTGTAAAATTGTAATAAAATGTTTATGACTAATAATAATACCAGCACTTAATTTATCATTTTTAAAGAATTTAATTACTTATTCCATGAAATAAATTTTCCATATTTTAATTCATAAGATACATATATTTTTACTTTTAATAGTTACATTACAATTCTATTGGTTGGATCACTATCCAAAGTGACATGTTACTATTCCAATGTTCAAGATACTATTCCATTAGTATAGGTTATTTAATTTATATAAATAAAACTTATTTCATTCATTATTCATTTATAATGATTGTATTCTGTTATCAATTTTATTTCATGTTATTTATAATATATGAAATAATTATAAGAAGGGTGGAATTATATTGTTAAATTTTTGTGTCTTTAGATTCATCCCCCTTTGAGATTTTTCTGTTTAAAATTCATTTTACATAAATTGGTGTGAGTACTTCTCCTTCATCACCACCTCTGATTCCCAAGTCTCTTAATATTACTTCTGGGTCTTCTAGAACACATTGGAAGGGTGGGTTTTCTTGTTGTGTAGAACCTTTTCTCTCCATTGAAAAAATTTAATGGTTTCTCCTCGTAAGAGAGATCATATTTCATCTATACCACCTTTGAGTTTAGTACATGTGAGTGATATGGTTTGTACTTTCTTAAAGGAGATAAATAGAACACATCATGAATTTGTGGTATACTTGGGGGAAGTCCAATATGATAGGCCACTACACCCAGGTGATCAAGGATCTCAAATAGTCCAATGTACCCTGGGTGAAGAATAACGTTTTTTCAAACAGTATGACCCTCTTCCATGGTGATATTCAGACGAATAAATTATCACTAACATTGAAGTCTAGGTACCTTCTTCAGTTATCATCACATATCTTTTTATGACTCTAGGTACATTTTATATGTTGTTTTACAGTGTGAACCATCCATGTTCACTATTGTGCAAGATAAATTCAAAGTAGATTTCTTTCTAAAATTTATTCCCAATAGCTTTCAGTTATACTTCTCTTTAAATATAGAATTTCATATGGATCAATCTGGATACTCGAGTGGAATTTGTTGTTGTAAGATAACTAAACCTATGGGAGATGCTGATCACATCCACCTTTGAATTCTAATGAGTAGGCTATTAGCATATCCTTGAATGCCTGAATATTTTTTCCACTTTGGTCATCTATTTGGAAGAGATATGTCATGCTGAAATACAATTCAACACTCAAATAATGGTGAATACTCCTCCATAATATATATGTGATACGGGATCATGATCAGATAAAATTAATAGTGGAACTTAATGTATTCTCTCCACTTCCTTCAAGTAGAACCTTGAGATGATGAGAATTATTTTTTTCAAATGAATTTAATCTTTTAAAAAAAATTCATTTCACACAACACTAAAAATATATTGTTTTATACTGATAAACTATGTTTGAATTGCTTTATACACAATACCATGTTAATCATGCACTTCATGAAATATCGATTTTAGCATTGTCTACATCGAACACCGAGGGTATGTTATATTACCTGAAAGACATACATTCCATGATGGGTTCCATAACATGCATGCTCAAGTGTTTCTGAAAAATATTTAATTATTTGTATTGAATTATATAAAATGTTATTAAATATATAGAAAATTATTATATTTTTAACTAACTTATAATTGAATTTATTTTTTACATATTAATATGAAATGAATATTAATTCCAAATGAATATAAAGGGAATGAATTTATTGAAGACTATTTTCATATGAAAATTTGATTTATCTAAATAATTTAATTAATTGACACTATTTAATGATATTTATTTAATTTAAATTTTATATTCTAAAAAATATTTTTGATATTAATACAAAAGATTTTATAAGAATAATATGGTGATAGATCCAACATTACACATAGAAACCTATATTTTTATAAAAGTACGTTTACCACCTTATTATGGTGAACATATTTTATATCTAAATTTTGGATCATTTATATATCTATTATGACAATAAAAACTTCATCTTTTGAAGAGAATCATTAAAATTTGGTTTAGTAATATTTTTGTTATCTACTTGTAATGTTTCATTATTAATGAATAATGAAAAACACAGAATTTTTGTTAAAAACAGATTTTCCCTCTAATTTAATTATATGGTTAAATGAAATTATAAATTGGTTTCAGTTTTTAATTAGGTAATATTTTATATCAATAAGATATATCTGTTCATTGTAATCAATTTCAATTTTATATTGAATATAAAAACATAGTAATCATTTGAAGGTTTTCACATTAAAACCCAACATTGTCGACCGGACTACAGTATTAAATTTATTTAAAATTAAAATAATTTTGCGATTGTAATTTGGAAAATGTATTTAATATTTATAATACACATAATTAATAATTTTTTATCATTTAAACATAGTTTTGACATAAATATTAGTGAATGTAATTAAAATTAATTACATCAATTAAGGTAAAATCAATCGTTATATATGACTAGACCTTAATCTTATGAGTGTAGATGACAAGGAAACATGTCAAAAAGACATTGTATGACCATATTTCTTCCCAATAATCACTTGTATAGAATTTTCATCATGATTAGATTCAATTTATATAGAAACAATTTGTGGAATTCTCCTTCCCAAAATTTACAAGAGTGCCACTCTTCCTACATTATAAAAAGGTATCATCTCCTCTCACTACCTCAAACGTGTCAGACCACTATGATCCAAAAAAGAACCATAAAAATTCATCCTCAATATCCCTTACCAAATCCAATAATAATTCCCCTCAACATAATGAATTTATGGATTCCCAATGGTGAAAACCCATAGAAGATACCAGAATAATAGGTAATATTTTTCTTTATGATCTTCTATGTTATTTCAATTTTCCACCCAAGAAACTTCTTAATAAATGATTTTATAAAGAAATTGTCCAAAATATAATAGTATTTTTATGGTAATTTATTTATCTACACTTACACTCACTTCCATATAATGGTTAATGATCATACTGTTTACGTGTATGACGAACGTCAGCCTAAAAGAAGAATTATTATTTGTCATTCCTTAACCATCTCTCATGGTGGTTATTATGATATTAAATATATTTATATATGATATATATTATATTTAAAATTTATTTAATATTATTTAATTTGTTTATAAAACATAGCATTATACATTCATATTTTTGTAAATACTATAATTTCGTTTGTGGATGTGTGGACTACCACCCCCTAAAATACAATTTATTTGTTCTCACACTACATGTAACGAATTAAATATGGTTTTAGTGAAATTTTGTGATAAATATGATATATTAATGTAAAATTATTAACTATATATATATATTTCAATTACCCTCTTTCATTCGATATGATAGTAAAACAGAAACATCGTTCATACATGCAAATAGCTTTTGGTCTCCATGAACGGTGTATTCCATTTTATACATCTATATTCAATAAAATATTACAATAAGAATATAATTAATATAATTAATATTTATATTATGGTTTATATTTTGGAAAACATGATACAATTGTAAGGACAATAAATATAACAAATTAAGTCACAAGTGATGAACAAAGAAGATATTACCCGAAGTGAAACCTTAACATATAATTGTTAAAAAGACGGTAATAAAATTTAAAAATAAAACCATATATGGTATTAGATATAATTATATAATAATTTAATATATTTATAATAATCTTACATTTATTATAAATGATGTTTTTTTGAGTATGAAAAGATTCAAGATATAAGGTAAGGGGATTTCATCTCACTTTTTACTTCCATGAGATATATGCCTTATTCACAACTCATATTCCTTGTGCGGTGGGTATACTTCACAAGAATTTATTAATTGATTATCACAATTAATTTTATGATTGTTTACATATAAATTTTATTATATTTATTTCATTGGGGTTATGTTTTAAAATTTAGTAAATCGATAATAAATCGTTTTCCCAATTTTCCTTCTTGGAGACACATGCATTTTCATCCAGCTATATTTTTCTATGCGTTTTATATACTTTCACTTTAAATTTAATATCATGAATATAATTATTTAAATTCTATTTTATGATTATTTTAATTTAATTTTCACACATGGGAGTTTGTTTCAATGTTACCTTGTGGTAAGTTTATATTAAAACAAACTCATCACCTTTCAATATTTTTTATGTTTATGAATACATCGATGAAATATTCCGATCCATCTCTGAAGAACATTCGAGAATTTTATTTTAATATTATTATTCATGATATATTAATTATTTGGTTCCATTTTCAGTCTTTGGTACTTATGATAGTTAAAAAAATATAAGAAAGTCTAACACTTACCTATATTCAGTTGGAAATTTGTGTTCCTTCAATCCATGTTTTCCAAAAAGAAATTATTATAAACATATTAAAATTTTATATTATGACCCTTAAAATACATGTATATCCATTTTTAACTATTAAAAAATGTTTCTTAAAAAAATAATTTTCTAAGACTTTTTATGATGAAAAAGGAATGTTCATCATGTATGGATTTACCTTCCTTTATTCTCATCGTTCACATGAAGCTTCCTTTAACAGATTAAAAATTAATTATTTTCAAAAATAATTTTTTTCCCTAATATTCTTGGCCTTCATTTTTTAATGTGGTTTTCAATGAATAATGCTTTTCAGAAATCCGTCAAAATTCTTTTATATATTTTCAAGAAAAAAGGTTTTTAAAAAAGAAATTCATGATTCTTTTATAATTATTTTATGAAAAAGGGTTTCAAATTATTTTCAAGCTTTATTTATATGTTTAAAAATTATTTTCAAATAAATATTATTCAAACCTTTTTTAGGAATTATTTATAGTTTTTCAAAGTATTTTTGAATATATGAATTTCCATTCATTTTCAAGAAACATTTTTAAGTATTTGTGGAAATTATTTTTAAAATTGTTTTATTTTATAAAATAATTTTTAAATAACAAATGATATTTTACTCAATGTTTTTTTAAAATTTATTTAAAATTTATTTCAAATTTTCGATGATATCTATTCGTGTTACTCATGCCTTTCTAAGTAAATGACTTAACGCTTCCATCAATATTTGTTCTATGAATGGATTATGTTTTGATGGAATGATGTGTATGAACCCCATTTCCCATTGACATGTAATATGATTTTTTAGACCACTTTTTTCCGGATTTTTTCATTTGATAAAATGATTAAAGAACTTGTATCTATTTTCATAGGTTATTATATGATTACAATTTTATGATACTCATTTTTTCATGGGTTACATTATGATTGTTTATGATTTTTTGGAACATGAATGTATTATTTGATTATGAGATAGGTGGGACATAAATCTACCACAAATAAATTGGGTAATGGTTTTATATCAAGAGATGGACTAAGATGGTCTTAGAAGTAAATCTTGACTACTAATTTGGACATGGGAGTGAACCATGACAATCAAGATGGTGTGAGTAGTAAACTCATGCTACTAAGACGGTCATGGGAGTGAACCATAACGAAAAAATGTAATGGGGAGTGAACTAATACTAATATGATTGTATTTTAATTTATGTCATTACTACTATGGAAGTCATGTTATATGATTATATGTTTTCCATAGTTATATGTTTTATTCTTTTGTGATGATTTCCTAGATTATGTTCATTATTTCCATATGATTCATGGCTTATGAAATTTCATGCTTTATGGAATGAATCATGTTTATGATGTTTGATATGAATGGTATGATCATATAATGTTATGATAACATTCTCATGCCCATATTCTAATGTTTATGATCACATATCTCTCTTTTTTGTACCTTAACTGAGCATATGAGATCACCCTTTTTTATTTTTCCTTCCTCAGGTTATTAATATACATATTATGTAGTTTG
Source organism: Viscum album (assembly GCA_963277665.1). Lineage (NCBI taxonomy): Eukaryota > Viridiplantae > Streptophyta > Magnoliopsida > Santalales > Viscaceae > Viscum > Viscum album. The sequence continues at coordinate 1,554,754,010 of OY728146.1, read as the reverse complement.
TGTCTATGATGGGTTATAATTATGATGATATTTTTGGGATATATTGTAACTCTCTTATGTACCATTTTTTTTCAATATTTCCTAAGGTACTAAAATAATGAGGTTTTTTTGCGTCATTTTGTGTGATGTATTACGTATTTGTAAAAAGATAATGAATTTATATTTATACTAAGACAAGGTTTTTATAGTTGATATCATAGTGAATATTTTTTAACATTTGGAATCTACATTGATAAACATCAGTTGGATCGCTAGATGTATATATAAGGATATTACATGGGATATCTCTATGTATAAGTATAACTTTGAGTTATCATTTAGGAAAATTTAATGGAATTTTTGTAATGGATATAGTAAATGGATTCCTAGATATACATCCTTTTACTGATAATACAAGTGGGTGGGATCTCGAATAGATTTTCTTGTGGTAAAAAATCTAGAAATATGCCTTGTGCCTGAATTAGGTTAATTTGGTACATGACAATGGGCCTTACTGCACATCTAATTCCACACACTTGGGGAATATGATTAGAAAATTCATTATCCCTTCATGAACCATCATAAAGTGTATATCAGGATTAAGAATATAAATGAAATATTATAAACCTATAGAATCATGGATGAAAAAGTATGTGTCCTGATTTAGACAACCTATATGTATTTTTCCATAATTGTGTGGTTTTTTATGTGATATGTGCTTCTCACCGAGTTATATATAGTTTTATTCAATTAAGAGAATTAGAAGGAACATAGTTAACATTGAATTATTAATATTTGGAATGTATGGGAATTATGAAAATTGATTTCCTAAGTGTAAATCTCATAAAGAGAAGATGTATGTTGCTATATGTTTTGGTTATACTTCTAAAGATAAAGAGACCACAAACAACATGTGAAAGGTATTCTATGTAGGTATTATTTATTGTAATATTAAGAAGCATGATTAGATTATGTTGAGGAACATTATGAGATGCTTCATGTTAAAAATTATATGAAATAGGTAATAAGAAATAAGTTTATGAAGTTAGAGTAAGGGTTTAAGAATAAATTTGGATGAATTAAGTATTTATGTTCTGGAATTCCATGATTATGTTATATTAATCATGAAATATATATGTATTTTTAGAATAAATTTTACTTATGGAATTTAATGGATATTTTGAATGGTGGTGACATAGAAATGACATGTTTTAATTAAGGGATGGTAAACCTTAATAAATGACTGATTTTGTGATAATGATCATTGGATAAAGATATGTTCGATATGAATAAGTTAATTGGATTGTATGGATTACCCAGGAACTGATTATTGTCATTGTTTTGTATGTCATCGAGTATGATTTTTACAACGCTTGGATTCAAAGAATGTATCCAGTAATCATTGTAATATAGAATCATGCATGTTTTCAAACAGTATTTATGGTAATTCAGGCTATTACGATGTTTCAAATGAATATGTGATGAGGGTATTCACATGTTTTTAATATAACAACTATGAGTAAATTTGTGATATATCGGGGGTCAATTTTAATATGATTTCATGGAATTATTTCAATATATTTGGATTTTAATATTTATAAAGTGTTATAATGTTAGTCATATATATAAATTTTCTTATAACCTTTTGATGATGTTGGTAAGATTATAGTGTTATGTCACCCCTTGAGAAATTATGCATATTGGATAACCTAATGTAACAAGATTGTGTTTATGATAACTAATGACTAATATGATGGTATATCATAGATATCATGACCTTTTAGTAATTAATGAATTAGAAATTCACCTTATTTTTTTGATAAAGTGGTGAAGTGGATCATGGAAAAATAAAGGGTGAGGTTGTCCTGAAAACATGGAAGTATATCATTTCATGAAAATTATTTAACATTATGAAAATGGTATAGAAATTATTTTATTTAATAAATTATTTTTTAGAACCTATGTAATTTTAAATAATTATATATTTTGGACTTTTAGGCACTCATATTTTCATTATTCATTCAATTATTTGTGAATTATTTCCTCAATCACTCCTGATGAATATTTAAACATTTCCTCCAAGACCATGTTTTCACTTCCCATTTATGTTCTTCTATGTGGAAACCATATTATGTAATAGTTTGGGGTAAACTTTATGAATCCAATATTAATTTTCTAAGGATGTTTTAGTTTATATATTAATGTTGTTAGTTCATATGAAATGAAATATCAAGTATTAGAATATTGATAACCAAAATTATTTTCAAGGGTGAAATCCATTTTAATGGGGGTAGAATGTGACACCCTAAGATTTTGGGAATTATTATTATCTAATTAATTTAATCTTTTTGTTATTTTTCATTTCACACAACACTAAAAATATTTTATTTTATATTAAATCACTATGTATGTATTTCTTTATACACAGCACCAAGTTAATCATGCACTAAACCCAATATAAATTTTAATTTTCTCTACAAGGAACACTGAGGATATCTTACATTACATGCATGGATGACATTGTTTAATGTCTTGTGTAACATGCTAGAAGAGGTGTTAGAGAAAAATAATTCATCTTTAGAATATACTAATTTAATAATGTATATGTTAAAAAATAAATTTAATATTATTCGATGAACTAAAATTAATTGGTTACCTATTAATTAGAAAATAATATCGAAACCAAATTAATATAAAGTAAACGATTTTATAAAGGACTATTTTCATGTGAAAAAGTTGATTTTTATTAATATGTTAAATTAATTAACACTAGTTAGTAAATTTTATTTAATTTACATTTTATAAATTCAGTTTTCTATAATAATACAACTGATATAATATTCATAATATGTGAATAGACCCAACACTACACCTAAAAACCCATATTTTTATAAAAGTACTTTTATCGCCATTCAATGGTGAACATATTTTAAATATAAATTTTTTAAATTTTATAAATATAATATGTAAAAATAAAATTCATATTTTAAATAAGAACAGAATAATTAGGTTAAGGAAAATTTTATTATTTTTCTAGTAAGATATATTTTTTATTGAAAAGTAAAAAATACTGGTTTTTAGTTCAATACTATTTTGTTAATCTCATTTATTTATTTGGTAAAATAATATATAAAATTGGGTTAAATGTTTAATTATATCATATTTTTATCAATAAATACAATGTTTATCAATATAATCAATTTTATGTTTTAATTGAATACCAAAACATGGAAATCTGTTTGAGTATTTTTATTTTAATAATATGCATTATCGACCCAAATACAGGATTAAAATTAAATTCAGTTCTATCACTTATGTGATTTGAATTTTAAAAAATGGATTACATATTTGGATTTAGTATAATGTATTCTGTATAACAATTTCAACTTAGTTGTTTTACATAAAACATTAGTGAATGTAATTAAAGGTAATTAAATTTATTAATGTGAAATTAAGACTAAATTAGGACTAAACATTAAACTGAAGGGCCTAAATAACCTCTAAACATGTAGAAAATAGATTTAATGTCCATATTTAGACACTATAATAACTTCTAAAGACATTATAACATTATTGTATCCACTTTCCATTGGAAAAAGTCTTGTGTAATTCCCTTTCCCAAAATTTATAAGAGTGCCACTCCATATCCACTATAAAACGTCCTCCTATCATCCTACTTCCTCACACCTCTTAGGACACATTTCCTCAACCAATATCTTCCCTAATTACTCCTAAAAATCTCTCAAATAATCATAGACTCATTCTCTTTTCCAAAAAAAAATACATTGAATCCCTTAGGATCAATCCAAAAAGGAGTTACCCGAATAATTGGTAACATTCATCCTCATGTACTTTTATGTTATTTCGATTATCCACCCACTCAAATATTATTATTTCATTATTTAATAGAAACCCCAATATCCTAATTATAAAAGGATGTTTTATTCAATTTTTTAATCCTATACTTACATACACTTCAATCTAATGGGTAACAAATATAAATTTCACGTTAATGGTGAACACCCGCCTTAGAAAATGACGATTGTTCATTCTTCCCTAAATGTCTATCAATGTGGTAATTATGATGAAAATATATTTATAATTTATTCAACCTTATTTAATTATTTTATGACATGTATCCTTATAATTTACATTTTTTGTGAATATGATAATTTCATTTGATGTAGTTTGGACTCGACCACCTCAAAGTGATGTCATTCCTTCATAGACTATAAGGAAAGTATTAAAGATGGATTTAAATTAATTAATTTAAATATATATGATATAAAAATAATATTTGAATAATGATATATATAAATATATATACATATATTTCATTTACTCTCTTTATTTCAATATGACAATTTAATGGAAATGATGTTCATGCGTACGTAAGACCTACCATATCCATAAATGGTGTATTTTATTTTATATTCATATAATCAGTGGATTATTATAATAAACATTTTATGAATATAATTGATATTTTTATCATTTTTTACATTCATAAAATTATTATATAATTATATGGACCTAATATATAACAAAGTAAGACACATGTTACCAATAAAGCATATATTACCCGAAATGAAATGTTAATATAAAATAGTTAACAATGGGGAAATATAAAGAATTAATAAAATAATATATGGTATTATATATAATAATATTATTAATTAAAATATTTTTAGGATCTTTATATTTATTATACATTATTATTTTTTAATTTTGATGAGATTTAAAATATATGGTAAGGGGATTTTATCTCACTTTTTATTTTTGTGAGATACATGCCTTATTAACGAATAATTTTGTTTGTGTGGTCTATATACTACACATGGATGTTTTATCTGATTATTATATTTTATTTATGAGTATGTAATTATCCATTTTATAAAATTTATTTCTTATGTTTTATTTTTCAAATGTTAACAAATCGGTAAAGATACTTTATCTCATTTTTCCTTTTTGAGAAACATGCTAGGTCATCCGACAATATTTTATATGATGTGTATATAATTAGTTTTTAAATGTTGTATAATGAATTTAATTAATTAAATGATATTTTTAGATTCATTTTATTTAATTTTCTTACATGTGTAATATGGTTCAATGTTAGCAAGTTGTATGATTTTATAGAAATAATATCATCGCCATTCAAGATTGTTTAGGTCAATGCTTCCATTAATGTAATATTTTGATCCATTTCACAATAAAATTTATGATATTTATTATCTTCTTATTATTAATTATATAATAATGTATTGTTACCAATTTCCAACTATTATATACTTAAGATAGTTAAAAATGTGTTTTTAAAAAACTCCCACTTTACCCTCTCTTCGGTCAGAAATCTGGGTTCCTTCAAAACAAGATTTCCCCATAGAAAATTCTACAAGTATATTATAATATTCTTCAATGACCATTAAAAAACATTATTACCCTTGTTTAACAATTTAAAAAAAAATTATTTTTTAGTAAAATAATCTTCTTATCATTTTCTTATCAAGACACCTTTTAAAAAAATTATGGCATAGAAGGAATGTTCAGAATGTCCGGATTAACCCATCATCAGGATCATTGTTCCCTTGAAGAATACATTTAATTATTAAAATTTTATTATTTTTAAAATAAATTTTTTTCCAAATATTTTTATTATTCATTTTTTATAGTGGTTTTCATTAGGATCGAAAATTGGGTTGTAGGATCTTAAATCACAATATCAGATACTTTGGTTTTATACCTCACATGTTTGTTCTTCCTTAGAGCTCACTACTCTGCATGGTGTCTCAATTTAATCCAATTTATAATTTGTCCTTGTGATGGTAGTGGAATTTTTGGGTCTTATATATATCATATCCAACACTCTACCTATCGTCGATGTGGGACAAGGCCCTTGCACCCCACAACCTTGGCATCTAGGGATGCACTGCATTCATTAAGGATTCAAAAAATATTCAACCCATTAGTTTATATATGAATTATAGGATTTATTACAAATCTATGATACCCATTTTAGGGTCTATATTGTCATGTAGAACCGTACATAACAATATTGTATACTTTGGTTCACAAACTCACTAGTTTGTTCTTCAGTAGGGATCACTTCCCACCAGGGGGGATCACTATCATCCCCCTTCTGAAAAGCCCTTATGATGGGAGAAGATATAGATGGGTAATATATATCATTCCCAACACCCCTCTAGTCTGAATTCTGGGGAAGGTAACCTGCACCCAAAAACCATGACCCATAGGGCTACAATTCATTAATTTTGGAATCTAGCATTTTCAATGAAATAGGGTTTTTAAATTGTTTTCCTGCTTCTTTAATTATTTTTAAATTAAATTGGTTTTCAATATTTTTTCGAGGTTGTTTTAAAAATTATAAATGGAATATTTGTTCAAAACATTTTTAATTATTATTTTTATTTTTTCAATGTATTTTCAAATATTTTTTCCAAAACTTTTTTATGCTTTATTTATATGTTCTTAATTTATTTTCAAAAAATTTTATTCTATAATTATTTCAATATTATTTTATATGTTTTCAAGGAAAATGGATTTACAATGGTTTTATGTTTAAAAACAATTTCAATAATAAAAGAAATATTTCTCTAGAAATGTTTTAAAAATATCTTTCTACCGTAGTTCCGAATATAAAATGGCATCCATTGGTGTTACTAATGACTTTGTAGGGAAATTATTAAATGATTTAATTTATATTATTTCTCTAAATGTATTATTTTCTGATGAAATTATTTCTGTGAAACCCATTACGATTTCATGATTTATATTCTTTTGTAAACAACTTCTCAGGATGGGTTATTCTTCCGATGATATAATTATAAAACTTTTATCGATTTTCATAGGTCATTATATGATTACATGATTGTGATACAAATTTTGTTTCATGGGTTATAGTATGATTGTTTATGAATTTTTGTCGCATGTGTGTATTATTTCCATATGATATGGGTGGGACCTGTATCTCCCTCTAATGCATTGGGTAATGATTTATATCTCATGAGGGATACTAAGGTGTTATTGGGAGTGAACCTTGACTGCTAAGAGTTCCATGGGCTTAAAATTTGACTACCCAAATTTTATTAGGAGTGGAGAAATGCTATTAAGATGGTCATGGGAGTGAACCATGCCTAAAAATATTGTATGAGGAATGAACTAATACTACCAAGATGGTGTTGTATGTGATTCATTTACCAATTTGGAAATAATATTATATGAATATATGTTTTCCATAATTGTAGGTTTTATTCCTCTGTTATACTATTATAGATTAGGTTCATTATTTCCAAATGATTCATTCCTTATTAATTTCTATTATTTATGAAATTATTCATGTTTATGGTCTTTTATATTCATGTTATGATATTCTAATGTTATGATCTGGTTATAAATTACATATACTAATGTTTAGGCTTACATGTATCCATTATTTACACTAACTAAGAATCTGATATAACCCCTTTTAATTTTTCCTTCCCCAATTTATGAATTTATGTATTATATTTGATGTATTTAAGAAGGGTTATAGTCATGAATATCCTAGTGGGAGATAATGTAAACCACTCATGTATGAGTGTTTATATTAATATGTTTCGAATGTAAAAAACTAATATGGTGTTGGGGCATCTCTTTTGGTAATGTTTTAGGTATTTTGAAAAAGTTATTTAATGTCTATGTATGTTAATTTTGGGTTCTTATACTTCACATGTATCTTATAAAGTGGTTTATGTGACAAATCTTCTTGAATATACATTAAAAGGTCATTCATATTGATTCTTTCCACCACAACCCATATCACATTGTTTCCATTCGATTTCATTGAGAGTCCAACGAAACATTCCATAGGAATATTCTCAAATTTCCACATGGGTATACTAAATGGTTGAATCATTCCATTGAATTATATTGTTGTGCATTAACTCTTTGACATATAAATCACCATGAGTTATATTTCAAAATCTATTTCTTCTTGTTGTCCCACTAGAAGTTCTCTCATTGATCACAATACATATTGGTGTAAACCTGATGGATAGAAGAATTTGTGCTTTATGCATGATCCAATAGCTCATTATTTATCTCAGGTGATGAAGGAACAAAAATCCTTGTTCCAAACAAAATCAAACTATCATCATTAATATGGAACACTTGCAACTCCCCTTCATTCACTACATTCACCTTCTTTTGAGGATCAAGATCATCAATTTGTTCTTCCTTGATCTTATCATGGATAGATGGATATGAAATAATTTGGGAAAGGTAGGATGCTTTCCCTTATATTAGGAATTTAAAATACATCATTTGAATATCTAAAAATATATTGTCTTTTTCAATCTTCAACATAGAGAGAGTAGCTGAATCTTTTTTATAAGAGAAAAAAATACCTTGTTTTCCATTCCATTATAATAGTGAATAATGAAATCACAGTCATCTATTTTCTCTAAAAAATACATTGATTCATTTTAATATTCTTTTGGGTTAATATAAAATATAGTATCCTCTGATCGATATATATATGTCAGACTTCTCACCATATAGGTAGTTCCACTAGGTTATCAATACAAAAATCACCGTCGTTATCTTTAGATGATTCTTCGAGTAGTTATGCACATGGATCATAAAATTTCGTGAGCCATAGGCTATCAGTTGTTCATTTTTATGAGTACACAACCAAATATATTATTTAAATAATAATTTTATATCACAAATCTTTCTCCATTTTTCATTAATGTGAGTATATGTGTAGTGAACATCCTTCTGTTAAGCTCCTTGAAGCTTTTATCACAGTCATCTTCATTAACATACATTACCTCTTTCATTTTTATTGAAAGAAAGCTATAAAAGCATGTGAAAATTCTCAAATAAATGTTTATGGTACTCTTCTAAGCCAATAAAACTACATAATTTGGTGATACTAGAGGGTATAGGCCATTCTTCAATTTCCTTTTGTTAAGGGTCCACATAAATTCCTTCAATTAATTTAACATATCTTTATAAATGTGACTTACTACATCAAAATGACACACTTATAAAACATGGAATACAAATTGTCCTTTCTTATAATCACTAACAGAATCCATATATTTTCTTCATGTTCCTCTCTAAACAAAGATTACATGAGAATATCATTGATAAAAACTACCTCAAATTATTCAAGGTAATGTATTATTACTATATTAATAAAATACATGAAGATTACAGCGGTATTAGTGATCCATAAGGGAATTAATAGAAACAAATAGTTCATATACCATGTATAAAAGGCAATCTACTTATATCTACCTTATACACCATTATCGGATGTTATCCAGAAAGAAGATCCACCTTTGAGAAGTACTGATCTCCTCATAGTTGATCGAACAACACATTAATCATTATAATAGGATAATTATTATTTATGGTGGTTATGTTGAGATCATTGTAGTTGATACATAGATTCATTGTTCTATACTTTTTCTTTTAAAATATCATGGGAACACACCAAGACAATGAACTATTGCATATGAACCGTTTTTCAAAATTCTCTTGTAGTTGCTACTTTAACACATCCAGTTCGATCAGGGCGATCTTGTAGAAGAATCTGGAGACATGAGTAGCTCTAGGAATCAGTTCTATCCAAAATTATACCACGTGATCTTGGGTAAGTCCAGGTAAAACTTTTGGAAATAAATCGGTATTTTGACTCACAATTGGAATTTATTCTAGGTTGATACATTCCTTTGACACATCCATTTGAGGGAGGTATGCTTCTTTATAGGGAATCAATTCCCACAAAATTTGAAATATTTACAAAGGAAATTCATTATCTTTTTTATAGTTTTATAGGATCATATGATAGTTTAGAATATGAATATATAATTTATTTTTCCAGCATTTAATGTGTTCTCTATATAAAATGACACAATTCATCCCTTGTATTGTGTTGAATACCACTAACTGATCTATCAGGTGATTTTATGTGTGAATATTCCCGCATACGCCAATAGGAGAAGAGACCCACACATGGGTTTTAAATATTTCACCCATAGGTGTTTTATGGATATCTTTAATTAAATGATTAAAGGATTTGATTCTATATTTAAGAAAACATTCAACATATAAAAGAATGTGTTGAACAAGAATCAAGTAACACATTTTACATTTTTCAGTGAATAAGAAGTGTACCTTGTGTGACTTCATTTAAATGATATAAATTAGCAATAGTGATGACATAATCCTTCCCTTGATCCTTATTATTTGGGGGACATTTATGTCGATTACCATTAAAGAGTCGATGTTTACTACACTAGTTTTCATAGTTTCATTTATCCGAATAGTTGTAGGATTGGACCATGGGTGGTTCTCTCCATTCATCTAATGTATCAACCGAATTATTTATGTCTCATTGAGATTCATAATCATGTTTTCCTTTCCTCCCATAATTATTTCATATCCCCATCCTGTTCAAGTTGTTCCTGTGATTCTTCTTCAAACATTTTTTATTTTTGAGAGGTTGAGATTTCTTCCCTCCTTTTTCATGAGATCCTATAACTTGAAACTCCATAATTTATTTCATATCCAGACATCCATGGAAAAATTCTAAAAACTATTTCTCTAATTTGATAGAACATCAAAAAACATATTAATAAATACCAAAATCTCAAACTTCTAGAGCCTTTCAAAGGTTTGGTTTTAAACCACTTAAGAATCAATCAAATTTTTATCAATATTGATAACAAAACCTAAAGTGTACTTTGTATGACTTGTGATATTTTCTTCATAGTTTGTTATAGATCCACCTTATTTTTTCTTCAGCTGTTTGAATTCTCTCTCCATATATTTATGAAGAGATAAAGGGAAATACTTGTTCAAAAAAATATTCTTAAAATCTTCCCACCCCACCTTTTCAATTTCGGTATTTGGCTTGGTGTTCTTAATCAACTCCCACAATTAGTCAGCCTCTCTATCGACAAGATAAGATTCAAGAGTAACCTTCTCCATCTCCAAACAATTAAATATAGAAAATATATTTTCCTTTGAGTTGAACCACTATTTTGAGACCAATGGATTATAATATCCACTAAATTAAGGTGTTCTTTTCTGCATAAATGACTGTATATTTAGTTTCTCTATCTTACGTGATGTAGAATATTCCACATTTTTTAGGTTATTATACAGAGCCTGAGAAATATGGGTATGCATCATCCTGAAATTTTGAACCCCACCTCCCAATGAATTGGGGATATCATTAAATCAATTTCTATATTTTCCATCACATATTTTTTCAGCCTAGATTTTCTTGGTTCCCATTTTTTTTAAAATAGAAATAGTTAGAACATTACATTAGTCAACAAGTTATAAATAATTTATCCATTTTTGAAATTAACACTATAGGAATATCTTGTAGGATATATATGTTTATAATTTTTGAAAAAAAAGTTTTATTGAGTTATTTCATTTTCAAAGTCTCAGATGATAGGTCGAAACTAATGTTCTCTAATCCCGATTCCCAAATTGACTAAAATGTTCCCAGATACCAACTCTAGCGACCCTAGGTTCATTAAAAAACATATTAAATCATTTTAAAAACAAATTTCATAAAATAATTACACAACTAGGATCCAATGGTACATTATCATGAGAAAATTAAAACTATACATAACATTTAAAAATACATAATCATCTATTTAATTCCTTTTCCTCAAGATTCTTATTATCTATCATGTTATACATACAATAAGTAATCACCTGAGGAAATACCACAAGGAAATGGGTGAGATAAATAACAATAAAAGTATAGATATGAACATGAATTAATATAAATGTGGTGAGTATAATCATTATCAAAACTTCATAATCATAATAATGACAGGAATTATTAAATAAAGGCATTGAATGTGGAAATAAAAAAAATGAATCATCATTTATTAATGGTAAACTACTACTTAATGTTGTGAAGAAATATTGCATCACGATCATGCATAATTCACTTTACTCATAATATTATTCACATTAGATAATTAATTATAGCTCTATATAATTTTGACCAAAAACCCCACACCATAACATTTATATGTGTTATATTATTTTCAGCACACTCATCACATCATAAATTTACATTATCATTCAATCCAAATAAAACTTATATCATTATTTGACATAAAATAACCCATTGAATGAAATGAGTTTAATTTCTCAATGAATATATTCATTAAAACACATTGTGGATCCCAAAATAAATAGGTAACAATATACGTGGTATATGAATTATCAATATTGTCTGAATATGAAACAATCTCACGAGATATAAAAGATGAATTTTTTGAAAGAATAGTTCTTGTGAAAAAATAATTTCATTTTTCATAAAACTATATTTGAAACATTTATATCCAATAAATTAATAGGGCTAAAAAAATAAATATAATTTATGGAACAATAATGCAACATCTATAATATAAATGAAGTAAAAGATAGAAACCCCAAAGGAATAGAGTTGGGTTTGAGAATACCATTACCTTATATCTACATGATATATTATATGTAATATACTGGATAAAAAAAATTAAAATCATTGATTATAAAATAGGAAAAATTTTATAGAATATTTTTCTTCATTATTGTTTTATTAAATTCATTTATGGGATTAACGATGAGTTATATTATTTAATTTCACTATTTGGGATTGTTTGTTTCCTTGGTTTTCATGATCAGTTTGCTTGAATATGAGTATGAAAGTTTTGGTAGGTTGTATATAATACTATAGATTTAAGAAGATATTTTATTAATGAACATCACGAGGATTAAATAGTTATATAAATTATTTGGTTAAATTGCATGATAATGAGTCATTAGATATATATTCACCAAAAATAGTTTGGGATAATTTTATTGGTTTTTGATCACAACAAACTTGTTTGTTTTATAATTTAGTATTATGTTAATATTTTAGTTCCATAACCTCAAAAGTGTTATAAAATATTTATATGATATTTTCCAACCATAGAAATTGTATTATCAATAGAATTGACGGTGTTAATGGAAAATGAATACATATTTTCCTAGATGTTGGTAAATTGACACATCATGGATGATGATTTCATTTTTCGAATAAAAGAAAGAGATAGTGAGTGAGAAAGGAATTTTATGATATATATTCCATTAACAAGACAAAATTTTAGTGTATTAAATATATTTTAGTAATCAGGCACATTTTTATAGATGAGGTGAGGATATAATAAGAAAAGAAAAAGAAATTGATAGAAATCAATGGAAAAATGAAGATTATTTTAGCTCTTAAATTTATCCTCCTTAAGATCCTTGTTAGGGAAAATGTTTGATTGATTTTGAGAGAACACGAGCATTTAATTAATGGGGGATAGGATTGGAAGGACACTTTATCAGAATTTGGAGAAGGCTAAAATCTTGATAGGTATGAGAAAAAGAATTGGTGGGGTGGTATTTATATAGGAGGACAAGGGAGTTTTCTAATTATTTTATTCACATGATAATTATTTTACCACATGAAAATAAACAATGATGACTGAATGACTAAATAAAATTAGTAGGGGTGTATATTTCTATAATATGTTTTCTACATCATCCATGACTCATAAAACAGTTTATTTAAAATATAATGTATATATACCATAAATTAACGTATTTTACTATTCACCAAACATTCATGTATTTCATAAATATTCCAAAATACCATACTAAAAATTTTTAATGTTTATAATTTAAAAATATATTTCATTTATGAAATTAATTTTTGAAAAATGAGAATTTTTATTTTTAATTATATTCATTATTTTCTAGAGAAATAATGATAATAAAAATAAAACAGTTTTTCCAACTATGTGAACAAATAATTATGGTATCATAAAATTGTAATATAATCTTATGGAAAAAATCATTAATTTAAGAATAAATTTTTTGAAAATATATTTTCATTCATGTTATTATTTTTGTTTCCAATGATTTCACTGGGGTGCGTGCATCCATCTGCTTGAGTGCGACATGCCCGACTTTGTTACCCCGCATTCCAACATTCCAAAGGTGGGAGGCATCTGTTCCTTGTTCAGGGATGTTTTCTCCATGATTGAAATGGGATGATTGGATTTCGCTTCTTCCTTCCATGGATTCCTCCTCGGAACTCGTCGCCTAGTCCGGGTCTCTCTTATAGATTTAATACATTGTTCGTGAAACTCTTCCTGGCGCCATATCTTCATGGACACCAGTTAATTACACTGCTTATGTCAGGACATTCCAAGGGGTCCGGTCAGGGTAGCAATCTTTGGTTTGGGGAGTAGTCATGCTGGGAATCACTAGCATGTCCGGATACTGGGGATTGGTGTGTCTCTATTTGTTCCCTTATTAGAGGGCTTCTCGAGGGTGCGGAAGCCCGAGGCATCCCACGTCGAACGCGGGGAATCACATGCCATGGGCATGTATCTGAGGTTTTCCTCAACTTCCCATGTTTAACACATGGTATGCCACAATTTTAACATGTAGTGGAGACAGAACGAACTGATAGAAACACTGATTAGAGCAGATAAAATGGAGGAACCCCCATGAGGGAACGCCGATATTGGGGCCAGCACATGGGTGGCTTCCCAAATTCTGTTGGAGGGACTAAGGTGGCATGATCTCACCGGGATGTGGTGGCCCGAGTAAGAATTACGATGGATGATGGTTTTGGGCTTCAGCCTCGAAGATACCTCCTATGTATCCTCATGGCAGGGAATCAAACACTTCATACTTGGATGGATTGGGAAGATATATTCGTCATCCAAACCTGGCCAGGGGTCACTTATGACCGGGGCGGGCTCAACCTCACTTTCCAGAATCTACTTTTCCTTGCTCTTGTAATAGTCAGTATCCAAATAACGGGCTTCACAATATGAAAAAGGGGATGAATCACCTTGGAGTACACCTACTCGACCATTCAAGGAGTACTTGAGGAACTGGTGATTTGACGATGGGACCGCCACATGTAGATGGAGCCATGATCGTCCCATCAATGCATTGTACGTGGTGTCCTAGGAGACGACCATAAATTCTGTACTAGAAACTAGGTCACCGTACTGGGTATTTAAATAGATCATACTGACTGTGGTCTCCTCTATCCTGTCATATCCCTAGATCCTTAAGTTGGAGGGAGTCAGGTCATCCTCGGATAACCATAGATTCCGTCGTGTCCGTGTCGGGATAAGGTTGATCCTAGAGCCGGTGTCAATGAGACAACGACGAACCT
This sequence comes from Viscum album, assembly GCA_963277665.1. Taxonomy (NCBI): domain Eukaryota; kingdom Viridiplantae; phylum Streptophyta; class Magnoliopsida; order Santalales; family Viscaceae; genus Viscum; species Viscum album. Next base: position 1,554,738,778 of record OY728146.1, on the reverse strand, counting down.
GCACATTGTTAAATTGGCCAGTGATATACATCAGGCAGATGTTCCCCTTTATGTGAGAGCCTTCAACCTCTCTAGAGAATGAAATGATGGACTAGCATTCGGCATTCTCAACTGCTTCAGCATGAATGTATTCTGTAGCTACAACCTCCGTCTCGAACTGAGGGGGATCCTTAAAGCCTCAACAAGGGCCTCACGCATATCTGATTACAAGCAGTGGATTCAGGGATGGATAGACTTTTTGGGATTCCTATAAGGTGCTTGAGAACATCATACTTCTATTCGAGGCGTTAACCTCTACTTATAAGAGGCCGCTCTATGATTAGAGGCTTGGCGGGTCCTGTCGGCTGGATCGTCGGTTGGCTGGTGCTGGGCATGTTCTGATGTTCGCTAGTCGAGACCTGAAGATTAGTTGTCAGATGTGGTCTGGACGACTGAGGATGAACCGTAGTGGGGTGAAGCTGGTAGTGGTATGGCCGAAGTGGTTTTGCCTGATCCAGTAGCACAAACTGTGGCAGAGGTGGTCCTGGCGTCACCAGATGAAGAGGCTGTGAGTGTTGAGCTCTTTACGGGACCTTTTGTCCTATCTCAGTGGCATGCACATCCTGGATGGAGGTGCAAACTGGGAGGGCCCTACATCCCATATATTCATGTCTCTACTGACGTTGGTGTCAGCTGTGAATGTTAGGGAGGTTCGTCTGGCATCCCCCCTCGTCAGGAGTCATATAGGGGTTTACGAACTCGATAGTGTTAACTGAATCGTACCCTTGACTATCACTTGACGAATCATCTACCACTAGACGGATTCTGGGAGGGATCCCCATCTCAGGGTCCATGAAGTTCTTAAGAGTGCTAGATGACGATGACATTAGCGGGGCACGTTGCTTTTTCTTACGATGTTGCTGCTTACTCTTTTGGGAAGAGGTTGGCTGAGATGATGACACAGAAGTGATGGCCGCAGCTTCTAAAGGATCCGTTTGGTGTAGGCATTCCTAAATGATTCTATGGGCACGAGCAACTGTCTTACAAGACATCCAGTCATCGTACCTCTAGGATCCACTGCTTGGAACCTATTGCCACTCACCTTCGTCATCGCTACTGCTATCTGGCCTCACCAAGACACCTTCCACTTGTGCTGGGGCCGGGGCCAGCCTGACTATGTTGTTATCGACCTGGTCTTGGAGACAATCCTTAAAAACATATCACTGTTTGAGGGTGTTCTCCAGAATCCGATGATAGGGGCATTAGTTAGGGTGATCGATGAGATTCGCCCCTACCGACCTTCTGCACGGAGGCAAGCATACAATCCCATGTTCTAGGGCACTACGGAAGTAATCGGGGACCTGATTCTCACTAAATGAGTAAGTCTGGTGTCTTCTTTTCGGATAGGGAGCACTTGGATCTTGGCCTTGACTTGGAGCCGGAGGGGCATGTCGAGGAGGTGGACCCTGATTGTCCCTCCTGGGTGGTGGCGGCGCATTACGCAGGGGTGCCTGCCGATTCTGAGGACGCTGCGGAGCCAGAGGCTCTGCCTGAGGTTGAGGGCCTCTGTGAGGATGCGAGGCCAGTGATACTGGTAGAATTTCTATCTGCATGGGGGCCTTTATTTAGGCCACCATGGTGGGTTCATCTATAGTAGCTCTCCCTACTGGGATCACAGGGAGTATCGGACGTGCCTGACTAGCCTGTTGTAGAGCCTCTTTGAGGTATTGGGCCTTATCTGAGATGTCTCGGAACCCTCCCGGATAGTTTTGAGTGATCAGAGAGGGAACCAATCCCATATTAACATTCCCTACACACATTTTCAGTAATTTCTCTTGAGTCGGTGGCATGTTGAGGGAGTATGTGAGCCCCATCCACCGGGTGATAAAGTCTACAACTCGCTCATCAGTCCATTTCTTACACTTTTAGAGGTCTGTGATACTGGTATTCCTGGTGGTAGAGCATTACTGGTAGAGGAACTTCCTACGAATGTCCTCCGAGCTGGTCACAGATCCAACGGGGAGCTGGCTGTACCAGACGAATGTCGACCCCTCCAGCGTCTGAACAAAATAGCGAAGCTTGGTGGCCTCCTACTGCACTGGAGTCCCCAACATGGGACCACACCTTGAGTTGAAGTGGGCCAGATGTTACAGCAAGTCCCATGTCCCATTAAAGTTGGACAAGGTGGGATTCCCAAAAGCTAGAGGTGTTGGCATATCATCCACTCAGGCCGGGTATGGCTTGTCATCTGGTTGATTTCCACCTTCCACGTCTCCAATGCCTCAAGGAGGGCTATGAGTGCTGGATAAGATCTTCCGGGTAGGGGTCCCTGTCTTGACGGGGATCCCTAATCATGAGGGTATTTCCAGGTTCTTCGACATGGTTGATGTGTTCAGCGGCTCGTGGAGCTATTGGTGGAGCGGCATGAGGGGCAGCTGGGCGAACTCGGGCTGGATTCCTCAGAATGTCGTACCGTTCAGGAGGGTTTGGTGAGACTTACTGCACCCTATTGTCATGAGTTCCAGATTCATACCTATCCGTGGGAGCGGTATGATCAGGGTTGCCCAGAGGGATCTCGCTGGGGGGAAGTTCTTCCTGCCCCTGCCGCCCCATCCTAGGATCACCATAGTCGGGTCATCTCTCTACAGCGCGTTCAGCCAGAAGATTGTCGACCAACCTCTTTTTCTCCGCAAGTTGTTGTCACAACGCAGCTTTCTTGAGGTCCTATGTCTTCTTCACTAAAGCGAATAGGTCAGAGTTCTTGACAGCCCTAACATGCTCTTTTCCCTTACCAACATTCTGGCTGAGTACCAATGCTTTGGTGGGCACAAGGAGGCCTATGGGGTTCCTCTACTGATGGGTATTCCTCCCCGATGGGCCCAACCATGGTGGTACACCCTCAAGGGGTAAGTCTCTATCGAGAAACTCCATCTCATCCTCCTTGTCCACGATGTCGGCCATGTGGTCTGTGACCCTTCCCGGGGGCATTTCCTCATTATTGCATAGCGAGTCGGGCTGTCGTCGAATAGGGATGAATAGGAGGGAAACATACTTCCCCCAGCCAGAGACATTCATGTGGGGGGTAGCCTCTCTGATAATTTTACGGAGTACCTTAATACTCTGAACGCATTGCTGCTGGAGGGCCTTATGGTGGCCTAGTGACTTGGGGCCCTGGGCTATAAGGAGTGCGGCTATATCAACTAGACATCATTGCACACTGATGTCTTCAAAAAGCGCTTGACTCCTTGGATATACCATGTGCTGATGACAGAGACTAAAATGTGTCACACAGAGGGTGTAGCGGAAACAATCAACATTCTCTGGGGTGAGGGACTCAGGTATGTAGAAATCCCACACTGTAGTGGGACAGAACTTCTCGGGGAAGTGGTCTGCTGCAAGGATGCTCCAGAAGCTCCTCGGCTCATATTTAGGGTCTGGACCTTGATTTTCCCACTCACCAACTAGTGGTGGTTGAGGAACTAGCATCGGTACTAAGGCAAACCGTTGGGACGACAGGTTGGTCGGTGGAGAATATAGTGAACATGTTAACTGGCCACCGATTCTTGGGCTGTCTTCCTAAGACTGTAGTGAACGGTCTGTTACCTCATGATAGGAAGGGTTGACGGCTGTCGTTCCTGGCTTAGGAGCCAGGGATGCTGGTGATGGGTCGTTTTGCTGCTCACCAACCGTTGGTCCCCAAAATAGCTCTTTTTGATCGCTTGTGGAGGTAAAACAAACTTCTAGTGATGATGGTGGTGACTACACGACCGTAACATGGAGGGTTACCAAATTTTCATCCTCATGGATAAAGCTTCGGAGGAAGGCGGGAATCCTGTGGACCTCATATTCTGAGAGTAGCAGGCTGATGCGCCTCGTCCCTACCCTGACTACGGACTCAGATGTGTGATGTGAGGGTTCCTGAGCTAAGTCGCACTATGCTTCAGAATCTAAGAAGCAGACCAATTTTATATCCATCTGGGCCTTCCCAGGATTCTTCTTGTGGAGGTGTCGACCAGCCCTCCTTCCCCTGGGTGGCTCTTTAGGACAGGGCCGATTTCTGACATGTGGTCCTTCAGCCGCACAGGTGCCCGGGCGGAGATGGATTCCCCTTGAGGAAGCTAGGGTATGAGGAGCACTGGGAAAAATGTCAAAGGGGTCATGGAGAGGACCCCCATGAACAGCACCTGAGCTGGAAAAACCTCCACCGGAACTGGAAAGAGCATAGGGAGGACCTCCATGCTTGGTGCTGGTGGAGCGAGGCTGGCCTTCACCCCTCTTGTTTCTGCGGCAAGGGGGGCATTCTCCAAATACGGAGAGGATGTAGGGTGGATCCCCAAATCAGAGAGAGGCTGGATGGGTAACTTCTCTACATTGATGGTCAGGGAAGGAGTAAGGACGACATATCCAGTGTGATGGGCAAGGGAGAGGCTTCTGTTCCAAACATCACCGCCACAGGGCAGACCTTCATACAGATTGGGGGAAGCATGGGGCAGACATCCTTGTCGAGCCTCAAAATGGGGAAGACCCACGATCTCTGTATTAGTGGCATAGTGAGGACCTCCTTACGGGCTGGCATCACTGCGGATTTTTTCACTGTGACCCCCACTTGTGCCTGTTACCAGGAGAGTCTACCCACCCTACCTGAGGGGCGATTGGGGCTTCGATCCCGGCTGGGCATATAAGCTCCCTTTCTCAGTGTGTGAAGTTACTTGATGATATGTGTCGGCGGTGGCTCGGGCCACAATAGTCATCGATGTTGACACCCCTTGGGGGGCATCCTCAACTCGTACCTAACGCTGGCGTCGGGTTGGGCAAGCATGTGCTGGTGGTGAAGGTGCATAGCTTACCTGCTCCTCTGGCAAGGCCAGGCGGAGGAGTTGATGTGGCCGGGGGGGGCCTTACTGGGAGACCTTGGATTGAGACTCTGACAGGGCTAGACCATGCGTCACCCCCCTCATTAGTGTAAGGTAGGTCTTAGTCCAAGCGCTCAGGGAACAGGCTCTCAAAATGATTTAATGTTGGGGTGGGGAGCATCGGCTCCCTGCGCGGCCCTCAGGGGAGGTATTGATGGAAGGGCCTGAATGCCTCCAGGTCCAAGCGGGCCATATCCCAGGTGGGGATTATGCCCTCCTCCTCATAATGACGTACGCGGTTGTTAATTACTCTTCGTTGGATATAATCAGACGGGGAGATGGGCGTGGGCACCCCATGGTCGTGGACACAAAATTCATCGCAGAAGCGGTGAATCCACGCGGAGCGGCTGTGCTAGCATTGCCCCTACCCTTGCATAGGCGGGTGGGCGGTGATCGTGTTCCTGTGGCAGCAACCTGCATCCTGAGAAGCAGAGAGATGAACTCGTCACTGTTGAAAGGAAAAAAGAATCGATGACCAATGCCCCAATTCCATTCCATCTTCCGTGGATGATAAGAGGGATCCACACTGACAACGTCGCAGAATGGGATGTCCAACGTTCTACTGCCCCAAATTCTAGTGAGTTTCATGCCAGGCCTGCTATTTGATTGGCAGGACCCGGCACCGGATAGTTGTATCTTGTGACACGTCAATCCATGGATGCCCCGATCATGACTAATCTCCATATCGGGGAGAAGAGATTCACGTCAGGTTCACCATTTCTGTTTCCGAGGCTTTTTTGGGGCGCGCGTTTCCATCTACTTAGGTACGATAGGTGTGTCTTTGTTACCCTGCAATCCTGCTTTCCAAAGGCAAGGGACATCTGTTCCTTGTTCAGGGACGTTTTCTACTTGATTGAAATGGGATGATGGGATGTAGGTTCTTCCTTTCAGGGATTCATCCTCGAAATTCGTCTCCTAGTCCATGTCTCCCTCATAGATTTAATACATTGTTCGTGAAACTGTTCCTGGTGCCCCATCTTAATTGACACCAGTTAATTATGCCTCTTCTGTCAGGACATTCCAAGGGGTCCGGTCAGGGCAGAAAACTTCAGTTAGGGGAGTAGTCACACTGGGCATCACTGGCAAGTCTGGACACTGGGGATTGGTGTGTCTCTCTTCTGTCCCTTATTATATGGCTTCTCGAGGGCACAAAAGCCCAAGTCATCCCACATCAAATGTGGAGAATCACATTACATGGTCATGTATCTGAGGTTTTCCTTAGCTTCCCATGTTTAACAAAGGGTATACCGCAATTTTAATGTCCAGGGGAGGTGTACCGGACTGATCAAAACACTGATTATAGTAGATCAGATGGAGGAACCCCCAGGAGGGATCACCGATATTGGGGCCAGCACGTGGGAGGATTCTCGAATGCTATGTGAGGGACTGTGGTGGCATGATCTCACCGGATAGTGGTGGCCCGGGTAAGAATTAGGATGGACGATGGTTTTGGGCTTGGGCCTCGAAGAGACCTCCTGCATATCCCTGTGGTATGGAATCAAAGTCCACATAGTTCATCTAGTGATGGATTACCATCGAATGAGGTTGACAACAGCTTATCGTTGAATGAGGTTGCAACGGCTTACCGCTGGATGGGGTCGTTCCAACCTGAAGGAGGATGGAATAATCGGGTGGTGGGATTTAACCTTAGGGAGGCTTCCAATGTACCATTCCCTGACATGGATCAATGTCGTCGTAGTTTGGGAGGGTGTGTCGAGGAACCGACATGAAGATGGACCTGGGGTCTGATGGTTGTTGGGATTGAACCTCGTGGAGGCATCCTACTTACCATATCTTGACATGGATCAAGGTTCTCATAGTTCGGGATGGGGGCTTAGCACACCAACACGGAGATGGTCAGGGCCAATGGCTGTTGGACATGAACCTTGTGGTGGCTTCCTACGTAGCATGCCTTGACATGGATCAAAGACCACATAGTTCAGAATGGGGGGGGTGTGTGTCTTACACTCTGAGGCGGGCCAAGATAGTGGGTCTTGAACCTCATGGAGGCTTCCTACGTACCATTCCTTGAAATGGATCAAAGTCCCCATAGTAAGGGTGGGGCGTGTTGGCGAACCGACGTGAAGGTGGACCTGGGGTCCAATGGTGTTTGGCGTGAACCTCATGGAGGCTTCCTACGTTCCATGACATGACATGGATCAATGTCCTCTTAGTTCAGGATGGGTTGGGGCTTACACTCTGAGATGGCCTAGGGTGGTGGGGCTTGATCCTCGTGGAGGCTTCCTACGTACCACACCTTGACATGGATCAATGTCCTCATAGTTCTGGTTGGTGTGAATACAGTTTAACATCATGCGGGATGGGGAAATGTCATGGTCGATGCTTACTCTAAGTCCATGTGAGTCATGCTCGGTCTGAGGAACAAGAGGCAGCAAAGGCCTGACGACCATGTCGCGAAAGGTGCATCCATGGGAAGTGAAGAGGGTCTTACACGTTGAGTGGCCCAATGGGAGAAATATTTGAACTTACACTGAGATGAAGGCCCGATGGCTACAAATCGCAGCAGGAGAGGGATTTGGGATAGAAGAAAGGAGGATCCTTGTTCCCTATCACGCCCTCTGCTAGCCTTGGCACTGAGGAAGTGAGGAGGAGCAGAGGTGCTGCCTACTACAAGAAAATATAGGGGCTTACACCAAGGTTTATGCCCTTCCCCGCGGATAAACACCACTCCAAGAAGGAGGATATCATCCCCTGTGGATACCAGGGGGCATGGTGAATACCCAAGGCAGGGGGGACCCTGCGTGCGAGGCACGGGGATAGGTCCAAATTTACATCCTGTGTTGAGGACGATGGTTCATGGCTGTTTAACATCCTGCAGCTCGGATGAGGATAGATCGCTCCACAACCCTAGGAAATACATAAATGGTACCCTCTTCCACTTTTTGGAGGGAAGGAATCAGCAAGGCCATGGCGGGGGGGTGTCATTATGATGCGGCAACTATGTTTGGGTCTTACACGAGGAAGCTACCTGTAATGTCTTCCTCATGTCTTTCCATGAGGTCATCCCAACCCACTAGTTGATTGAGGCCTTCTCCTATGCGCTGGTGCACAAGAGGGATAATGCCAAGGGGTGTTGGAATCAGTCCGAACAAATGGAGATTAAGAGTGTGAATCACATGAAAAACATTCAAAATGTGGTGAGGGTGGCGGGATGTGGGAGGATAACTTTTGACCATGTTTGAAACACAACATCCATATCATGTTTGACTAAAATGGTGACAAACAATGAGGGTCTACTGTTGATCATGTTCGAAACACAGGACATGACTCAAAGTGTTGTCCAATGTCTTCTAGGGCGTTGGTCCAGGATGGTAGGTGAGCCGATGCGGCATGGGACTAGGCCATTAGGGGGTCCCTTCAGACATGGAAGAGGATGAAGATCTGAATGAAGGACATGAAAAGCCTGAGGTGGAGTGATGTAATGTTTGAATGGATTCCAATGCTCTTGAAAATATGCCACTGAAATCATGGCATGAGGCATCTTATGCTTTTTACATAAGGAATATCTTATTTGGAACAAGCGGAATCCTATTATTGAATGACTGGGATTACTACAGTTTATAGTCATGTAGAGAGGACTATTGGCATCTTATGCTTGGAGCGTAAGGCATCTCTCATTTAGAATAAGAGGCATCCTAGGTTTGGATCATAGGGATTACTATAGTTTAAATTCATGTAGAAGGGATTGTTGGCATCTCATGCTTGGATCATAAGGCATCTCTTGATTGGAGAAATCGGCATCCTATATTGGTTATAGAGGGAGTACTACAGTTTATATTCATGTATATAGGATTGTTTCCATCTTACGCTATGAGCACAAGGCACCTCTCATTTATAGAATGAGGCATCCTATGTTTGGAACATAAGGAATAATATAGTTTATATTCATATTGATTGGAATGCTAGGCGTAATATGCCTAGAAATTGATGGTGTTGGGTATTATGCGAGGTCGGGCCTTTCTGGTTCAACCTGGCATAGGAGTCAAGTGATTAGGTTTGGAGGAGTTTCCTGAGGAATGGTTCGACTCAAGGTACTCAAGGAATTGATGATGAGAATCTAAACTCACAACATGGGAATGAAACTAAGAGGAATATGTCATCTCAATGTATTTCATGGTGTGTGGAGGAGTATCTCAAATCATGGTATTCCATAGGTGGAAGGTGGGTGTGCATAAGGGAGTATTGGAAAATCCCGACATCTCGGCCCGAAAAGGATACGTCTTCATGAAGTAGCATCGCGGAGAAAAGGGGCACGGGGAGCATGGGCTCACGGAGTTGCAATGCGAAGGAAGCCGCTCGCAGAGAAGGGACTCACGGATCAGTAACGCGAAGGAAGCTTCTCGCGGAGCATGGCCTCACAGAGCATCATCTCATGGATCTGCAACGCGAAGGAAGCCGATCGCGGAGAAGGGAATCGCGGAGCAGTAACCCGGAAGAAGCTGCTCGTGGATCATGGCCTTGTGGAGCCACATCACGAAGGAATGTGGAGCTCCATGAACCAGGAGATCAACTGCCTAAGGGTGGAGTGGCCATCTATAGAAGGGGGGAAAGATAGGTATTTATAAAGGAGAGGTGCTGCGAAGAAAAGCTCTCTCGGTGTGATGACGGTGCTTCTCTGCGGTGCGTCGCGAATGTCAAACGGGTTCACAGAGCCTCCCACCTCCTTTCTTCGCGGCACATCGCGAATGTCAAATGGGTTCACGGAGCCTCCCGCCTCCTTGCTTCATGGAGGGTCTTCACGGCGCATCGCGAACATCGAACAGGTTCACGGAGCATCCCACATCCTTGCTTCGTGGTGGGCTCGTGAACATCAAATGCATTCGCGGAGTGTCCCGCCTCTTTACAACGTGGCGGGTTCGCGAACGTCAAATTCGCTCGCGAAGTGTCCCGACTCTTTTACTTCACGGTGGCCATAGTGCTGGGGGGACTCCATGAAGTGTCTTTGTGAGGCAGTCCATGGGGCTGTCTTTGGGCCTCTTCTTTGTTCCAAATTTTGGAACCAAAAATTTTAATTATAAAATTGTAATTAAATATTAATAACCTACAAAAATAAAATTAATTAATTAATAATTTCTTAAAAAATTATTTTATTGTCACATGAACTAAATATGTCATATTTTCATTCATAATATATCTATTTTTTTACATTCATAGGTTATGTTTCTATTCGATTAGATATATTACTATTTCTACTCAGCATGTTACTATTCAAAATGTCATGTTATTATTCCATCGATAAAGGTTCATTAATTTCTAGAAATACTTCTTATTTCATTCCTTCTTCATTTATAAATTATTAATTATTTTCACAATGTAATTTTATATTATTTATACCGTATGAAATTTTTATATGAACAATGAAATTCAATTGATAAAAGTTGGCATTGTTTTAGAAATTTAGATGCAATATAATCTAGATAATAGTTAATAATATTCATTATTAGCTCTCATACATTCTTAAAAAATCACATTGAATTCCTTCGTATACCAAAAATAAATTGTATAAAATCTATCCAAAAAGAAATATAATAAGGTAAAACCCACTACCTTCTCAACTAAATAATTTCTTTTGGGGTGTGATCTATTCATTACCAGTCATTTTTTGTGGTTAGATAGGGAAAATCAAGAGGTATGGTTTTTGGAAGCTTTTGAAAGGTTCAAATTTATCATTGGGTAGACAATATATATCATCAATGGTATAACAAATTCATTATACATGCATATGATCTAGATGGAATGTAATCATTGGTGAATGGATGAGGTTCAGTAGATAATGAATCCCAAAAAGAATGAATTTGTGAGAGAAAATGTAATAAAATTTATTGATGGTGGGATCATTTTTCTATCTCCAATAGCCATTGTTTTAACGGGGTCCAAGTGGTTCATAAAAGGGTATTTTACTAATAATTCTAAATTAAAAAATGATAAAAACTGGATATAAATGATACTTTGGGGAATGTATTCATGAACATTATATTTATTAATTCTATCACTATGAGTGATTATTTTTGTATACCATTCTTCGGAAAAATTGTTGAGAGGATATATTTTGATTAATTATTATATTTTTAGGATGGTTATTTTGGTGACAAATAAATTTTTATAGCCAAATCCGATAATGAAAAAATCATATTCACATTCTCATTTATGATATTTTATTATTATAAAATGCATTTTGAATTGTGTAGTTCCCTAAAATATATCAAATATTTTTTATGGATATTTTTAGATAATATGGATAAGATTATTTAGGTTTAAAGGGTTGAATTATCCATAGTTGGGAGAACATTTGTGAGCTATATTGAGAACATTAAACTTGATTTTTATTGTATCCATGAGACCAACATAGTCTTAATTGGAGAAAAATACCAATTAGTTGTAACTAAGGAATAGTTCATGTTCATAAGGTCTATAAGAGGGAAATTGGGGTCTTTGTTTATAAAATAGATTTGATTTTAAATATTCCTCCTCTGATAATTGTTTAAATTATTTGTAGACATATAGGATATGCTAATTTTTAGATGATATTTATTCAGAATTTTTTAAGGATCACATGAATACTTTCCTCTTTACTTATCAAGTAAGTGATATTTGTCTTTGATGGAATATTTATGTAATAATTCAATATATTCATGTATAAATTGAAATCATAAACTATAATTAAAATAAGAAACTATATACAACACTTTTAATTAATGTGTGATGATAATGATTTTTGTATTGGGTCTATCTTGTGGAAATGGAAGGAAAATTGTGTCCATGTGTTATATTATGCTATTGGATTTCTTGATGATGCCAAATTTAATTAAATTAAATTATATAAAAAATTCATAGATATTTTTTTTACTTTTGAGATATTTTCTAAATACATGACTTGGTTCAATGTATTATAGTTACTAATCACACATTACATAAGCATGTACACTAAATTAATGTTTCTAAGAAAATGTGTATGATGTGTGTCAATTTATTAAATGCCTTTTTCAAAAATTATATATAAAAAAGTGGAAATTTTTTTTTGATAACCATATGAAAAGGATATTGAAGAATCAAATTGTTGTCCCAAGAGAGATCATTTCTGTTTTCACAGATAAAAAATTTGTTTTAGTATTGTTTATTAAAATTTAATGGTTCATATATTTTTTCTAATTTCCATTTTTCTAGAAATATTCCAAGATATATCATTGAAAATATGATGAATACATTCATGTAATATCTTAGTTACCACTCTTTAGATGAATCCCTGACATTTAAATGGTCTTCTAATAGACGTCTTATGGGGATTGTGTATGAGGAAGAAATTATTTCAATATACATGACCAAAAATATTCACAATGGGGTGGGAACCAAGAAGGAGAATAAAAACCCAAAAAATTGATTCAAGATAGCTTTTATTGTCTTGTAATTTTCAAGGAATCTAGGATACTAGTTGTTACATTTGGAAAATAATGAATTAAAGAGACCCTAGATAAACATGAATAATAATAAAATAATGTAATTTGTTGAAATAATATATCTTATAAAATGTCACATAACTAAAAGGCAAAAAAATTGTGTCTTATATATTATCTAAATAAACATATTCATTTACAACACTCTTGATCATATCTAAGAAATCATTCATACCTAAATGTTTTTTTCATATCAAATATGATGTAATAATCTTCAAAATAGGGGTTTTAGAAACATATTTAATTTGTGATCTCTAAAAAAATGTAAGGAAAAACATATCATAATGTATCATGTTATAAATAAAAAGGATAACATGAGTTATAGGATAATCATATTATTAAAAGATGATAAGTCCATAAAAGATGATAATAAAAAAATTATAGAAATATAATATCATAAAAACATCATTATGTTTGCAAAAAATATATATGAAATTTCTCAAAAAAATATCAATATTTATAAAACATGTGATCATGACCTCAAATTTCAAATTACATTTTAATAATTCATAATCAGGAAAATATGGAATTTCGTAAAAATTTAATTCATCCAAAAACATTTCAATAACTTGATTAAAAAAATTAAATGTTTGAAAAACATAGTAATATGAAAAACATTTTTATTAAATCTATTATTACCTTGCCTTTGGAAAAACACATTATGTCTATACCTAAAAATGTGATAAAACCCATCATTCCCACTCACATGTAAACTAACTCATTATGAACATTCATGACTATCTCAAGTGTTATAAGATTATACCAATCTATTTCAGGTCGATGTAAGACCCCACCAATCACTATACATAAATATTCATTCCACATGAAATTAATCATAAAAAAATCATTAGTAACCCATGAAAGAATAACGAGTTTCAAAACCATTATAACAAGGAATCATAAAATAAATTCAATTCAATTAGATATAAAGAAATAACTATCCAATATTAACATTATTATAATAAAATATATAGGTTTATCAAAACATCACTATATGGGAGATAAATGTATGAGGCAAATATGAGTTAAATATATAAAAGCGTTTAAAAAAGTTTTTACAGGTTATTTTAAAAGAGGAATTGAAAATTGACTTAAAAAGAATAATTTATATGGGAAATAGTGTATTATTTTAACCGTGTTATAAATATATCTAAATATTATATCCTTTAATATAGTAAAATGATATAAAAAATATATTGTGTAATATTAAACATTTTATTTTGAAAGGATAAAAACAATTTTAAATATTTTGATATTCCTGTTTAAAAAACATAATTAAAAGGATGATAGAATATTTTCCTCAAGACTAATTAGAGGGAAATAATAAAAATTTATTATAGATAAATTAGAAATATATAGTATAAAATATTATATTGGTGGGATGTTAAAACATGGTCATGAAAGAAAAATATATTAAAAGTAATAGGAAGTATTCATAACAAAAATATTTTAATAAAGAAGTTGAATCATAATGGATTTATATATTATTTTGAAACATGATTTTCATTTAAGTTAATTTCTAAATACAACTTCATATCATTAAATATTATAATATATCTGTCTTTAATTTTAATAGTATTAGATGAGGGAATACAAACCAATGAAAATATTGGTGTCATTAAAACCGCTTATCTTAATTCCCAATTATTTTAAGAAACTCTAATATCCTATAAAAAAAATATTAATATCATACTATACTATTTAATAACCAAAATCGTACCAGATTTTTAGTTTTATTTCCATATATAATCAAAATCCAAAATCACATTAGTTAATTTTATCATATTTTCCCACATGGGGTGTTCGTAGTATTGAGAATTTATAGTATTTTTGTAGGTGTGAGGTAAATATTCATTATTCGTACATGGTTTATCATTAAATTTTATTAAATTTAATATCATTTATTAGGTATCATTATATTGAAATTTTTAATTTCCATTCACGAGTACTACTACCATTATCCAAGAAAATGAATTCGACAACGCACATTTTTCAGTAATATTTAACCTGACAATGGTGTTTTATTATTTGATGGTTTATATTTTGATGTATCATTTCAAAAAATCCTTTAATATATATTTTTATCATATTATAATATTAATTACATTCTCATAATCAACAATCATATAATTTTATAGCATTGATCAAGTATGTGGTCAAATCATCCCAATCCTAATCATACCATGATTATTAGTGATTATATGGTTTTTAGTTATAATATCATTACAAATTTATCATAATTATATAATAAAGTGTTTATTGGTGTCATATATATGATTTATTTATGATATATATGAGTATGTAATGTAAATGAAAATATTATATAATCGAAATCAATGATATTTCTCTTAGTTTCCCATTTTAAATGATTGAATTTAATATTTTAGTTTATTGAATATAACAACAATATATATTTAAAATTTTAATAAAAAACAAAAAAAAATTATAGAAATTATATTTATACATTAATGTTATTTTCATGACCGTCCATTCAAGGAGGTTTTGAAATTATCAATGAAAATAATACATTCTGTGGAGGTGGTCGTCCACATGCATGCATGGTTGATGATTTCATTTTCCATAGAACATGAATAATGAGTAATATCGTTTTTCTTTTCATAATATGTAATAAATCAAAAATTATATAATTATATATTTAATTATGTATTCTGTCTAACAGTAGAATGTGGGGATACGAAAGAAAACATTTTGGTTCATGGAGGTGATAGTTTATACAACACTTTATTCACATTTTCATTTTTCATAATGGAAAATGTGATGCTAGTTGATTCTAATAACATTATAATAATAATAAACTATTAAAATATTTCTACTAATGTAATAATATTATTACTGCAAAATGAAAAAAAATTACAAATAAAATTACATAATGAAATTGAAAAATTGAAAGATGGGTTCAAAACATTTACCTCACATCAAAGACTATATTCTATGTAAAGGGGTTTAAACCATTTAATTATTGTCTTTTTAGAAGAAAAAAACCATGTTTATTTTTCTAGGTGTTTTAGGATATGATTGGTATGGTTTTGGATCAAAATAATTTTGCTTTGGGTGAGATAAATTGATGAGCATAGTGGTCCTTCATAAGTGAAAAAGAGGGGAATTTTTTTAAATACACAAAAATTCAATTATGGAAAGAAAATCTCATAGAATGTGAATAAAATTTTTAGAAATAATGTATTCATAAAGAAATATAAATTTTTGATACTTACAATAATCTATTAAAAAAAAGTTTGTAAATGATTTTCCATTAATATCTTTGATTAGTCATTTTTTCAATTTTGTTTTCAATAGGGTAATTGGTTTTTAAAATTTTAATTTGAAATTTAATACAAAAATATTATAGTATTTATTAAATATTTTATTCCAAATAATTTTAAATTATATATTATTATTAAATCTTGAAAGTTCACTACAAATTAATATTAAAATACTAAATAGATAATATAATAAAAACAATTTTTCTGAAACATATTACTTAAATTCTAAAATTTCTAAACAAAAAGTTTTAAAATTATAAATTGACATAAAATAATAATAAATTTCTATTATACAATCATTAAATAAATTTTAAATTATTACTTATATACTAACAATGTCATGATGTCAAGTTATTTGTAAAAATATATTTTTTATTATTCACCCAAAATATCAATCTTTTTTTAAGAACTATCTAAAAATAATCATATGATAATATATACGTGATCATCAAAAATAATGTGATATTTTTTTTATCAAATTATCATTTTAAAATCTAGAAATTATATTTTTAATTTAAAACATAAAATATAGAAAAAAACAATATTTATAGAAAAATAGCATCTCATATATTAACTATAATATAAATTATAAATTATTAATCAATTTAATGTGAATATATCTTCTTATTTTTCAATTAAAATAAACTTAGTTTGTTAAAATTTAATGAAATTTTATTAAATTTTTTTTTCATAAATTTAAATTCAAAAAAATTATATTGTGATAAGTATAAAAATTATTTATATATCTATAAAAAATAAAAATTTTGTTTCATTTTGATATAATACTAATTTAAACATACCCTTTAATAAATATATGTAATACCTAAGCATGATATATTCTCCAAATGCAATTTCATGTTGCAGTCTGGTTTTCTTAGATCTTGTAGCAATCTCTATGAGCATTAACTTCTCCCATATTCAGTTTTGGTAAAATAGTAATTTTATGAGTTCATATTATGACTGGTCAACAAATTATTATATAAAATCTATGTCCCATATGAGTTTAGGGTAATTTGGATTCATAAAGAACACTTCCCCTTCCAAATTCGACTTCATCATTCATTATTTATATATTTTGGGATATGATTTCTTCAATTTATACAAGTTGATTTAACATATATTATTTAATAGTCATATTTAATTTCTATAATATATTATATATTTTCATTTTAGTTTGTTTTTACATATGAAAAATGTAATTACAAAAATATTTATTTAAATATCATATATATTATAATCTGATGTCTTTATATATCCCCACATAAAATAATATGCTTCCTCACAATTTTAATTATTACTTAATTATGATGTTAGATATTTTTATATTTAAGATTATTCAACATTTAATTGACTAATAAGGTATCAATAAAATCTACTTATATTAAGTAAAATCACAAAATTCTATTTCTTCCAATGAAATTGAGTTTATTACTTTTCATTGTGTAGAGTTAAAAATAACATTATGTTTCTTTTTTTATAGTTAAAACCTACAATAACATATTGTCATAAACTGATTTTCAAATATTATTCAATATTTTTTATATTATTTACACCATACAAACTAATCCTTTATCGCCCATTGTTCATTCACATGCTAGCATCCGTGAAAATTTGACGTCAAATTATTAAGTTTATGAAGAACTCTCCTGATATAAATACAACTCACAAGGATCCATATTCAGACCCATCCTAGACATGTTTGGTGTGATCACCTTAACGTCATGTTCCTATACCGTCTCCATTATATCCCTCATCCATGTTTCCAGCATCAATTTATTATCATAAATATATTCACACATATCATTTACTAGTACATGAACCACAATCTAATTAATACCCTCTCTGTTAATGGTTTGTCGGGGATTGTAACCTAACCACATATTCTTCAGGTTTCGTTTCATGATTCTAAATAAATCCTACCATGACCTAAATAGTTTCCCACACATGATTCTTGATAATGTGTGTTTTGGTAAAAAATCACTATTTTAAAACCGATCCCTGTCCTGAGGTGACAAGGTGGACTCCTTTTTATCCTGACCACTATGTCATGTGGGACTAATGAATGGGGGGATTTGTAAAACCCTTGGGAGATTGAGGATTACAAGATAAAATTTTCTTACCCATATCAACAAGGTGAACCTTTTTTTCTTGGAACCTACCTAATTAGAAATCCGATGAAAAACATTCTTATCCTAGATTCAGATCAAAATGGGTGACCTCATCAGATGTTTCCAAAAGAGTTTCTAAGGATATGAAAAAATAAAGAACATGTTTTGGAATATGAGAATATTCATTTGTATGATAAATGACCACAATGGGTTATAACCTGTAGTGTGTTGGTAATAAAACTAGGATATTACAACAAACCCATCAGGTTAGTTGATCATGTTCATGGCCCAGTCAGTGTGGGGGCTGTGAAAATGGTATGAGATCTTACACCCAGCTAGAAGTGGGTTGGAACAACCCGAATTTTATTTTGTGGGGTCTACAATGAGGTGTTTTTTATTTATAGAGGGGGGGGGGAGAATATAACACCCATGTAATAGTGAGACATAAGAGACTAACTATTACTACATATGTTAACAATTGATCCATTACATTCGGTAATCTACATGGTATGGACAGTAAACTCTACCATACTTTTCTAGCTATAGTTTGATGATCAGTGGCCTCATGGAAAGTTCCCTATGGTGTGTGAGTGATGGAAAACACATTGAATTAACATGTGTTTCGTAACACCCCGACCCCTCTAGACAGGAGCTGCTGCATTACTTGTGATATTGTAATGGATAGAAGGAATGAAAATCTTGAAGGAATGATCAGTTTAGTAGTATTGAAGATACTAGATACATAGATTTAAAACAAAATACATTGGATAAGGTTACAAGATACAATACATAATGAAAAACAAAAACTGCATCCACAAGCACTCAATAAATGACTTCCTCTTCATAACCTGTTGAAGGTAAAAAAATGAAAGGGGTGAGCTCAAATTCTCTATAAGGGTTAAAAATAGTTGAATACTGAGTACAATAATACGTGAATCTTAATCAATAATACATAATCAAAATGGCATAGTGAATAAATGAACAATTAATGCCATTAAGAAATTGCGAATGAAACTGCATCCATAGATTGTGTCATAGTGAAAACCTCATGGATAATAATAATAAATGATAATGAATATAGTGAAAGCTTATTAATTGGATGACTTGTATTTGGCACATGAACCATAATACCGTAAAACCGGTTTAGTTTTATGTGTATAAACCCATTTGATTTTTGGAACCAAACTCAATGAGTCTATCGCCAAACTGTTTTGTCTCATGATACCTTATGATGCATCGAGGGGTTGTAGTGGGCCCCAACCACATATAAATCTAAGAATTATTTATAAATATATTCAACACAATAGTAATATGTATTTACATTATCCATATAAAATAGAGGTTACAGATTCATCAACATTTCCACAGTCAAAACAAAATTCAAAATAAACACCGTATGTAAAATTGTATACGTCTTATACAATAATAATATCCCTGATACGAGAATATGGATATTTAAATGGAATATACATTCAACTGAAAAGTGATATCAAATGTGCAGTAGTAACACCACATAATAAAGAGTAGGTGCACAATTACTAAGCAAGTTGCAACGAATTGAAAACTGAGACAAAGCGTGTTACTGTGTTGTATTCAATTGAGTCGTATGACAAAGAGTTAATAACCACCAAAAGAGTTACAGAATATAAGGAATATAATGAGAACCATTATAACATATTTCAAATTTCAGTACACCTATATAACATATAGTAAATAAGTGGCGAACAATGAAAATCCCAAAGAATTGAAGGTGAGATGAGAAAACCTCTTACAAACATTTTGGCACTGTAACGAGTGTTATTGCAAGGTCTTAATGATAGGTAAAAGGGTATCATTATTTATATGTCAAAATGGAAGTATGGGGGAGGTTATATAACATACACCATCATTAGAATATTAAAAACAAATGTACACAGGATAGGGTGTATTCTTGAATAAAAGTGAGAGAAAGGATCCCTTACCTTATGCTTCAAGGTGTTTTGACTTGTTATTAAAGACCGGAATAAAAAAATTAGGATTATTAATTAATAATTAAAGAACCTATTTTATATATAAATGATTTATTATAATCCTTTTAGTTTATTATTGGCCTTTTTGATTGGTTATAGTGTTCAATTTCATTGTTTGGGATCGTTTGTATACTTGGTTTTAAATGATTGGTTCACTTATATTCAAGTTCGGATAAATATATTAGATGGATGTGTCTATCCAGATATGAATTTATACACTATTATTTAACATCCAGGAGATTACATGGTTTTAAATTTAATTCAGGTTACTTAGATTGAAGTCAAATCATTATATATATATAACCTGAGTGATAATCGTTTTGGTTAATCGGTGGGTTTGATTACGATGAACATTTTTGCATTATAACTTAATACCATTTATAAGAACGTATTACAGAACTAAAAATAGGATATATTACATAATAATATAGTTCAAACATAAAAAAATGGTTTTTGCACCAGAATTAACGATTATAATAGATATCGATAAATTATTGTTCTTGAATGTGCTATATTAGCACATCTCAAACGGTGAATTCATTTCTTTCAAATAAAAGTGTGGAAAGGGGATGAGATAATAGAATATATTACATTAGCATGAAAAAATTCCATGACATTTATGTTACTAGATTTCTCATACTATTTTGGTGAAGGTAGGTGAAAAAAAACAAAAATAAAAGAAAAGAAGGGATTTGAAAGAGGATTTATCCTCTTGAGACTTCCTCCTTTGAGAACCTCTTAAGGGAAGAGGTTTTGGTCTTATTTATGAGAAAAAAGCGTTCTCGACATGGGGGAGGATGTTAGGAAGGTATTTGGATAGAATTTTGAGAAGGAACAAGGCTTTATAGGAGTGAATGAAAGGGGGTGAGTGGGGGGTTTTATAGTGGAGGAGAGAGGGGATTTCTTAATATAAAAATCAATACTTTATTATTTCCTCTCAAGACAACCAATAGTGAGTATTCAATGACCAAGAACAGTAATATATTCATGTGACATTGAACCAATTAGGCTTACATTAGCAAATCATCATCAATGACTCAATTAATCCATTATTTATCATTTATTGTGAATTTTCTGATTTTACTATTTATCAAATATTCATGTATTTCCAAAAAATCCCAAAAATTCACCCTAACCATTTTTCGACGTGTAGAATCCAAAATTGAAGTAAATTTTACAATTTTTTTTCTAAATATGATTAATTAAATATTTAATTAAATCACTATCTATGTGAAATATATAAACACTTAGAATATTCATCTTCATCATTAAAGTGTTTAAATTATTTTATACACTCAAGGGTATGTATACCATTCATAAGAGTCATATTACTATTTATAAGGGTAAGTTACTATTCATAAGGGTAGGTTAATATTCAAAATGGTGGGTTTCTATTCACCAAAAATTATGTTAATTCTATCATACTGTAAATATTATCTTCAACACAATCGTGTATATCATATTTTTAAAATTCAAATCAACGAGACGGTAAATTTAAGTGTAGTGGCTACGTTATGGCCACCTCTTATATGAAACCATGTTTTGTTCCATAGGGGCTCATTGATTCATGAAATATAGTTGAACTAATGAATATAGTGTATTTAATAGAAAAATACCATAAATGTTTGGGGTGCTACATTATTCCATCCTTCGGAAAATTCGTCCTCAAAATTTTATGTATAATGCCCACCAAAAAGGTGTGGGTGATTCTTTTTCATAACATCCTCAGGTTCCCGTGTTGCTTCCTCTATATTCTAGTTTCTCCAATGAACCTTCACTAGGCGAGTTATCCGATTTTTCAATATCTTCTCCATCATTGACTGTGTCGACTTGCGCATTAGGGAGATCCCTTCCTTTCCAATGAGTATTAATTCCCCTTATTCCATTAGACGTCGTTTCTAAATAATGGGATAAACTAGATCAGTTTATGAATCTTAAATAGAAAATCACTCAACATAGATTTAAATTATATGCATATCTAATATTATAAACATGGTTTCTCAGAGGTAAAATTTACACTAAACTACTTCATAATGGATTGTAACGAAAATATGAATTATCCTAAGCATATCCCCTGGGAGTTTCGTAACCAAGAGTGCAGCAAGGCCCGTTGTCAGGTACCTGTTTCTGTTCGAGTCTAGCTCAAAGCGGTGTTTTTGGGTTTTACCCCTAGATATATATGTGCCAGAGCCACCTCTACTTGCTCGTATCCCGACATGGATGTATTGCTTGAAAGATCCCCATAATCTATTCCTTACCAAATTACCAGGACGTTCTTGTATGTTTATCCTAAAATTCTACCTTAGGTATTTTTTCCCTACGATATATGTCCTACACTAGTTTCCATGTTTCCTACTAAACATCCTTTGATACCAACAGTAACACCCAGACCCCTCTAGACAGAATTCGGTGCATTACTTTTGATATTTTCATGGTTAAAAGGAATGAAAACCCTAATTGAATGATCTATTTAGTAGTCTTGAAGAATATAGATACATATATTTAAGAAAACATACTTTGGATAATGTTACAAGATACAATACATAATGAAAAACATAAAACTACATCTAGAAACACTCAATAAATGACATCCTCTTCATAACCTGTTTAAGGAAAACAATGAAAGGGGGGAGCTCAAACACCCAGTAAGGGTTAAAAAAATTGGAATCATGAGTACAATAATATTCAAATCTTAATCAAACTGACATAATGAAAATGGTATAGTAAATAATTGGACAACTAATTTTATTAATAAACTAAGAATGAAACAACATCCATAGATTTTTTCATAGTGAAAACCCCATGGATAATAATAATAACTAATAATGAATAAAGATAATTCTTATTAATTGTAGGACAATTATCTGGCACATGAACCATAATACCGTAATAACGGTTTAGTTCTATGGGTAGAAACTCGTCTGATTTTTTGAAACAAACTTGAAAGGTCTGTCCCCAAAATGTTTTGTCTCATGAGACCTACCGATGCATAGAGGGGCTGTAGTGGGCCCCAAAAACCTCTAAACCAAATAATTATTTATAAATATATTCAATACAAGAGAAATATGTATTTACATTATCCTTATAGAATATATGTTACAGATTCATTGTTCGGGCTCGTTTGTTTACTTGGTTTTAAATGATTGGTTCACTTATATTCATGTTCGGATAAATTTATAAGATGGATGTTGTTGTCTAGAAATGAATTTATACACTATTATTGAACATCCTGTAGATTACATGATTTTAAATTTAATTCGGGTTACATAGATTGAAGTCGAATTTATATATATATATATATATAACCTTAGTGATAACCGTTTTGGTTAATCAGTGGGTTTGATTACGATGAACATGTTTTTCTTTATAAATTAATACCATTTTTACAAAATTATTACAGAACTAAAAATATGATATATTACATAATAATCTGGTTCAACCATAACACAAATGGTTTCCTGACAAGAATTAAGGATTATAATAGAAATTGATAAACTGTTGTCCTTGAATGTTCTAAATTCGCACATCCCAAACGGTGCTTTCATTTCGTTCTAATAAAATTGGGGAAAGGGCAGAAGATAATGTAATATTTATCATTAGCATGAAAATATTATAGTACATGTATGTTACTGGATTTATCATACTATTTTGGTGAAGGGAGGTGAGAAAAGAAACAAAAATAAAACAACTTAAAAGAAAAGAAGGGATCTGAAAGAGGAATTTACCTCTTGAGACTTCCTCCTTTGAGAACCCCTTAAGGGGAGAGTTTTTGGTCTTTTTATAAGACCAAAGCTTTCTGGATGTGTGGAAAACTGTTGGGAAGGTATTTGGATATAATTTGGAGAAGGCACAAGTCTTGAGAGGAGTGAATGGAAGGGGGTGAGAGGGGGGTTTTATAGTGGAGGAGAGAGGGGATTTCTTAATATAAAACTCATTAATTTATTATTTCCTCTCAAGACAAATGTAACGACCCGAAATTTTGAATAAATCTTGTTTCCTAATTTCATGTGTTATTTTTTATACTCAAAAAAAATGTTTTATTTGATAAACATGATTATAAATAAAATGAGACCATTGGTTTTTGAGTGTTATATGACCATCGGTCAATATGACCACCGTGAACAAAATGTTTTGATTATTGTCTCTAAATTTAAGTAATCTTGGTTAATTATTATAGAAAGAAGATTTGATGGCCTCACCTAGTAGCCTTGGGCCGATCGAAGCCCATCTAACAGAGATTGGGAAGGAGGTAGCACCATTGGGCTTTGCTCTGGACCAAATCCAAGCCGAACTTCATCATGTGAAGCTAGAACGGAATCGCCTTCGCGAGAAGTTCAAACTGATAGAAATAACTACTCGGGCAATGTTGACTGAGCCGCCCCAAAATTCTATCACCCTAGCACACCTTACTCTTAGGTCCTATGCTGGTATTATAAGGGGTTATGTAACGAGACCGTAATTTCCTTGTGTAATCCTTTTTTTAAATAAAAATTTGGATTTCTTCTTATGATGATGTTTATGAATTTTCAAATGACCGGATAAATATTGTATGCATATTTTTGATGAATTTTAGAAAAAGGATACTTTAAAAAATGGTTGTGTAAACCTTAAATAATTAAAAATGTGTAATGATTTTCGAAAAATGGTCTTCTACAATTATGTTCAGTACGAAATTTAGAGTCTAATAAGATCAACTTGATTTTTGATGAATAGTAAATTATGAATAGTGATTTTATGATTAGGATTAGTAATATGACCAAATGGATTAGTAATCTCACTTAAAGAAAGTTTTAAAATAATCTAGGCACCTTGATTAAGTAATGTGATTCAATAAAATAGTTAAATAACGGTTTCATTAATTATTATTCAAGTATTAGTTTTTTCGGGTGAATAGTGTTTTTTAATTAAAAATTTAATTAAAAATAATTAGAAAATTATTTTTATAAAAAGGACTTTATTTTTGAACTCAGAGCATCGATATTATGCTAAGGTAATTTTTGGGGGTTTTTCTGAAAAAAATGAATTTTCGATGAATAGTGTTTTTATTAAAAAATTAAATTAAAAATATTTAGAAAATTATTTTTATAAAATGGATTTCATTTTTGAAATCAGAGCATTGATATTTGGTTAAGGTGAAATTTTGGGATTATTCTGAGAAAGTTGAATTTTCGGTGAATAGTGAAAGTATAGTTTTTAAGTTACAGGTGTTTAATGACATCATTTAATGATGTATTAAGTATATATTCAATATGGTCGAATTATTAATAGTAAGATAAGGTGTGAGGTGTCCCAAGTGGCCAATACCATGGGCAAATACCATGGGCAAGCCCATGGTTTTGCCAAAACCACTAGTGAGGTGTCCCTTGGCCATTAATGCTTTGTCCCCTCACTTTCCCTATAAATACCCACCCTTTCCTCCCTTAGTTTTCACTCCCAACTCTCCCCCAACGAAGTTCTGGTCTTCTTACCTTCCAAAGATTCCTCCCAAGGTTTCCCCAAGCCCTCAAGGTCCAATCCTTTGAGTTTCAAGAGTCACATTTTAAGGTAAGGGATCCGACCTCTCTCTTTCTTTTCACGTAATCTCTTTTATGTCTTTTATTTTATACTCAATGTTCTTATGTTGGAGGATGTTATTTTATATTCATCCTACTGCCTATTTCATGTTCATATGATGAGAGACACCCCTTGCTCTCATCAATTCGTTTTAAGAATGTTTAAGTGGCGCCGTTAGGCTGCCGAATTTTTAAGGGATTCTTTCACCTTCCTCGTTTTCAAGTTCTATTTTCATTCAAGTCTTTCATGTTCCTTTTTATTATGTTGGGGTATGATCTCTAAATTTATCATACTGGACTCTTATGTTCATATGATGAGAGACCCCATTTGATCGCTTCAATTCAGTATTTTGAAGTTTTAAGTGGCGCCGTTAGGCTGCCGAATTTTTAAGTGGTTCTTCACCCTTCTCGTTTTGAAGTTCTACTTTCATGTCAATTATTTCAAGTTCCTTTTTGTTATATTGGGGTATGATCTCTATATATATCATACTGGACTCTTATGTTCATATGATGAGAGACCCCATTTGATCGCTTCAATTCAGTATTTTGAAGTTTTAAGTGGCGCCGTTAGGCTGCCGAATTTTTAAGTGGTTCTTCACCCTTCTCGTTTTGAAGTTCTACTTTCATGTCAATACTTTCAAGTTCCTTTTCGTTATGTTGGGTAATTATCTATATATCCATCATACTGATCTCTTATTATCATATGATTAGGGACCCTATTTGATCTTGTCAAATCATTTTCTTTTGAAGTTAAGTGACGCCGTAAGGCTGCCGAATTTTCATAAGAGAAATCTAAACTTTTTTTTCTTCCATGTTTTTCATTTCAAATGGTATGTCCCTAAAATTTCATTACCATGTCCATATGTCCTTCTTATTCCTTCACCCTACTGTTTTATGGATCATTTATGAGTGGGTGACCCATGTCCCCCCTCATTTCAATGTTTTCTAAAACCCCGAAACTTAGCCGTTATGCTGCAGAATTTTCCCCTCAAAATGCCTCTCTCTTTTCTCAAAAATTATTTTATGTTATAAAGTTAATACTCAAAGCTCTTATTTATACAAGGGTATTCACATATATATCAAAATGTTCCATTTTAAATTCTGGGATTTACATACATGAGACCCGCATTCCCTTTCCGTGGTTTTAAAGTGATATAAAGATCATGTCTTTAAAGCAGTTTTTAAAAAGTTATGATTATGAAATGAAACCCATTTCCTTTATGCTATATGGGTTATTTATGAAATGTTTGATGATGATATATGTGGCTCACATGATAATAAAGTCAAATTTAAGGGTGCGCCCTGATAGCGCTCCAATGCATTGGGTAATGATGTAACCACTAGAGATTACAATTTTCACGATACCTTGGTGAATAACCTTGATAATTTTAAAATGACACCTTGGGGATGGACCTTGGTGATATGTTCATGATTGTCTATGTTAAATGATGCAGCCACATCTTCAAGTTATGAAAAAGTTTTATTTTTATTATGATATGCCTCATGATTTCATTTTCATGCCTTAAAGTTCTTTTCATGTCCTTATTGAAGTATCTCAAGTTCACATGTAAAATGTTCCTCTTGTTTCCCTTACTGGGCCTTCTGCTCACCCTTTCTTTTGATGTATGTCCCCAGGTTATGAGATGCAGTAATGAACCTAGAATGAACTTAAGGAGACGCCTTGCAAGTGTTTAAGAAGAATTCTTTATGTTGTTTTCATGTATTATGTTCCTGGTTTCCAAGACACTAAACCTTAAAGATCCTCAGTTGTGTGTAATGTATTGAAAGTTTATGTTATAAAATGGCGGGATGCTATAGTTGGTATCAAAGGATGGTTTAGTTATTTGTGGAAATTATTATATGAAAACTCTAGGAGGAACCCTATAGAAAAGTTTAATATAGGAAATCTTCCTGGTATTTTGGTGAGTATTGAGTAAGGGGTTGCCAAGAAAATACATCCCTGTCTGGATACGAGCAGGTAGAGGTGGCTCTGGCACAGATGTACATAGGGGTAAAACCCGAAAACACCGCTTTGAGCTAGACTCGAACGGGAACTGGTACACGACAACGGGCCTTGTTGCACTCTTGGTTACGACACTCCCGGGGGATATGCTTTGGTAAATTCATAAGCTTGATATGAACCATTATTAAAGGAACAAAGATAAAATAAAATAAAGATTCAAATAAGAATATATGATCATGTATAACCTAGATGGGAACCTAGGGGATCACAAGTTAGGGTATACTTTTCTTCTACAAGTTATCCTTATATGCTTTAAGTTCCTTTTCATGATTATTGGTTAAGTATTTAAGCCTCTAATTATACTTTATCTTCTTAGTTAATGGTGGGAAATGGAATAACGTGTCCCAACAACCAATGTGATAGGAAATGCGACAATTTCCGTATTAATATGTCAGAGATGATTAGGGGATTAAAAGATGATTATTATTTTGGAAGGCGTTCACTATTTTGGGGACCCTATATGATCGAAGTAAATAGATTACTATAGTATTTTCATTGAGGAGTAAGGTTGACTTATATTTTGAAGAATTGATGAATTTAAGGTGGACTTATAGTAATTTAGGTTACTTTTGGGAATGATTAACCTATCTTGGGTAAAATATGTTTAGGTTAGCTACTTTTGTTATAAGATGTTAGGAGTGGTTGATGTTGTCTGGAGATGAACAATGATGTTATTTTGGAAGACTATGTTATCAAATCCTTCTTGTATTTGGGTTTCAATCTTAGTTTGGTTTATTTTGAGGAATTTTAAGGACCGTTATTTATGGAGTGGTCTATGATGAACGTTGGGTAGTACCATGGAACTTTGAAGATTTAAAAGTAGGTTCTATTCCTATGGGATCCTTTCTTTTTGAAGAGTTGTTTTACCTTAACCTTTCTGTTTTTGGGATAATGTTTAAAGATAGAAGAAATAGATAGTTAATCTTTTGTAGATTATGTGATTCTATAGAAGATGATTCTTGTGATTTTATGAGACCAAGTGTTTTTGAATTCTCATCATTTGGCGAAAAGATTAGTGTTGGTAGGGACTTGTTAAAGGATGAAACTCTAATTGAAGGTAGGTATATTTTCTTATGTTTTTGTTCTATGTAGTAAATAAAATCCTCAAAATTATGAAAAGAAACGTAAAACAAAAATGTTGTTGGTTTACGTTTCCTACTAGGTAATCAAAGACCGTTTACACACATCATAAGTTTGTGATTTTCTCATGGTTAACTTTCTCCTAATCATGTTCTCTATCACTCTCTCTCAGAACTGACCCTTTGTTTTTTCCTCCATGTCCATGTTTTCCTACATGGAACCCGAGTGTGGGTTAACTCGGGTGGCCTTTGTACTTCCTTTTCTTTCTTTTAAAGTAATGGTGTTACTGACTCTTTTTCCGATGTGGGACTTTCAATGAAATTTCAAAACCCAATTTAAAAAAAAATTGCGAGGACGCAATTTCTTAAGGGGGGAAGATTGTAACGACCCGAAATTTTGAATAAATCTTGTTTCCTAATTTCATGTGTTATTTTTTATACTCAAAAAAAAAATGTTTTATTTGATAAACATGATTATAAATAAAATGAGACCATTGGTTTTTGAGTGTTATATGACCATCGGTCAATATGACCACCGTGAACAAAATGTTTTGATTATTGTCTCTAAATTTAAGTAATCTTGGTTAATTATTATAGAAAGAAGATTTGATGGCCTCACCTAGTAGCCTTGGGCCGATCGAAGCCCATCTAACAGAGATTGGGAAGGAGGTAGCACCATTGGGCTTTTCTCTGGACCAAATCCAAGCCGAACTTCATCATGTGAAGCTAGAACGGAATCGCCTTCGCGAGAAGTTCAAACTGATAGAAATAACTACTCGGGCAATGTTGACTGAGCCGCCCCAAAATTCTATCACCCTAGCACACCTTACTCTTAGGTCCTATGCTGGTATTATAAGGGGTTATGTAACGAGACCGTAATTTCCTTGTGTAATCCTTTTTTTAAATAAAAATTTGGATTTCTTCTTATGATGATGTTTATGAATTTTCAAATGACCGGATAAATATTGTATGCATATTTTTGATGAATTTTAGAAAAAGGATACTTTAAAAAATGGTTGTGTAAACCTTAAATAATTAAAAATGTGTAATGATTTTCGAAAAATGGTCTTCTACAATTATGTTCAGTACGAAATTTAGAGTCTAATAAGATCAACTTGATTTTTGATGAATAGTAAATTATGAATAGTGATTTTATGATTAGGATTAGTAATATGACCAAATGGATTAGTAATCTCACTTAAAGAAAGTTTTAAAATAATCTAGGCACCTTGATTAAGTAATGTGATTCAATAAAATAGTTAAATAACGGTTTCATTAATTATTATTCAAGTATTAGTTTTTTCGGGTGAATAGTGTTTTTTAATTAAAAATTTAATTAAAAATAATTTGAAAATTATTTTTATAAAAAGGACTTTATTTTTGAACTCAGAGCATCGATATTATGCTAAGGTAATTTTTGGGGATTTTTCTGAAAAAAATGAATTTTCGATGAATAGTGTTTTTATTAAAAAATTAAATTAAAAATATTTAGAAAATTATTTTTATAAAATGGATTTCATTTTTGAAATCAGAGCATTGATATTTGGTTAAGGTGAAATTTTGGGATTATTCTGAGAAAGTTGAATTTTCGGTGAATAGTGAAAGTATAGTTTTTAAGTTACGGGTGTTTAATGACATCATTTAATGATGTATTAAGTATATATTCAATATGGTCGAATTATGAATAGTAAGATAAGGTGTGAGGTGTCCCAAGTGGCCAATACCATGGGCAAATACCATGGGCAAGCCCATGGTTTTGCCAAAACCACTAGTGAGGTGTCCCTTGGCCATTAATGCTTTGTCCCCTCACTTTCCCTATAAATACCCACCCTTTCCTCCCTTAGTTTTCACTCCCAACTCTCCCCCAACTAAGTTCTGGTCTTCTTACCTTCCAAAGATTCCTCCCAAGGTTCCCCCAAGCCCTCAAGATCCAATCCTTTGAGTTTCAAGAGTCACATTTTAAGGTAAGGGATCCGACCTCTCTCTTTCTTTTCAAGTAATCTCTTTTATGTCTTTTATTTTATACTCAATGTTCTTATGTTGGATGATGTTATTTTATATTCATCCTACTGCCTATTTCATGTTCATATGATGAGAGACCCCCCTTGCTCTCATCAATTCGTTTTAAGAATGTTTAAGTGGCGCCGTTAGGCTGCCGAATTTTTAAGGGATTCTTTCACCTTCCTCGTTTTCAAGTTCTATTTTCATTCAAGTCTTTCATGTTCCTTTTTATTATGTTGGGGTATGATCTCTAAATTTATCATACTGGACTCTTATGTTCATATGATGAGAGACCCCATTTGATCGCTTCAATTCAGTATTTTGAAGTTTTAAGTGGCGCCGTTAGGCTGCCGAATTTTTAAGTGGTTCTTCACCCTTCTCGTTTTGAAGTTCTACTTTCATGTCAATTATTTCAAGTTCCTTTTTGTTATATTGGGGTATGATCACTATATATATCATACTGGACTCTTATGTTCATATGATGAGAGACCCCATTTGATCGCTTCAATTCAGTATTTTGAAGTTTTAAGTGGCGCCGTTAGGCTGCCGAATTTTTAAGTGGTTCTTCACCCTTCTCGTTTTGAAGTTCTACTTTCATGTCAATACTTTCAAGTTCCTTTTCGTTATGTTGGGGAATTATCTATATATCCATCATACTGATCTCTTATTATCATATGATTAGGGACCCTATTTGATCTTGTCAAATCATTTTCTTTTGAAGTTAAGTGACGCCGTAAGGCTGCCGAATTTTCATAAGAGAAATCTAAACTTTTTTTTCTTCCATGTTTTTCATTTCAAATGGTATGTCCCTAAAATTTCATTACCATGTCCATATGTCCTTCTTATTCCTTCACCCTACTGTTTTATGGATCATTTATGAGTGGGTGACCCATGTCCCCCCTCATTTCAATGTTTTCTAAAACCCCGAAACTTAGCCGTTATGCTGCAGAATTTTCCCCTCAAAATGCCTCTCTCTTTTCTCAAAAATTATTTTATGTTATAAAGTGAATACTCAAAGCTCTTATTTATACAAGGGTATTCACATATATATCAAAATGTTCCATTTTAAATTCTGGGATTTACATACATGAGACCCGCTTTCCCTTTCTGTGGTTTTAAAGTGATATAAAGATCATGTCTTTAAAGCAGTTTTTAAAAAGTTATGATTATGAAATGAAACCCATTTCCTTTATGCTATATGGGTTATTTATGAAATGTTTGATGATGATATATGTGGCTCACATGATAATAAAGGCAAATTTAAGGGTGCGCCCTGATAGCGCTCCAATGCATTGGGTAATGATGTAACCACTAGAGATTACAATTTTCACGATACCTTGGTGAATAACCTTGGTAATTTTAAAATGACACCTTGGGGATGGACCTTGGTGATATGTTCATGATTGTCTATGTTAAATGATGCAGCCACATCTTCAAGTTATGAAAAAGTTTTATTTTTATTATGATATGCCTCATGATTTCATTTTCATGCCTTAAAGTTCTTTTCATGTCCTTATTGAAGTATCTCAAGTTCACATGTAAAATGTTCCTCTTGTTTCCCTTACTGGGCCTTCTGCTCACCCTTCCTTTTGATGTATGTCCCCAGGTTATGAGATGCAGTAATGAACCTAGAATGAACTTAAGGAGACGCCTTGCAAGTGTTTAAGAAGAATTCTTTATGTTGTTTTCATGTATTATGTTCCTGGTTTCCAAGACACTAAACCTTAAAGATCCTCAGTTGTGTGTAATGTATTGAAAGTTTATGTTATAAAATGGCGGGATGCTATAACAAACAAGAGTAGGTATTCCATGACCAATAATAGTAATATATAAATGTTACTTTGATCCAATTTGTCTTACATCAGCAGATCATCATCAATGACTCAATTAATCCATTATTTAGCATTTATTGTGAACTATCAGATTTTACTATTCATAAAAAATTCATGTATTTCAGAAAAATCCCAAAAATTCACCCTAACCATTTTTTGGCGTGTAGAATCTAATAATGAAGTCCATTTTCCAGAATAAATTTCTAAATATGATTAATTAAATATTTAATTAAATAATTATTTAATTGAAATATATAAACACTTAGAATATTCATCTTTATCTATAGAGTGTCTAAACTCTTTTATACACTCAAGGGTATAGATACCATTTATAAGAGTCATATTACTATTTATAAGGATATGTTACTATTCATTAGGGTAGGTTACTATTCATATGGGTAGGTTACTAAAAAATACCCATTGGGTTATTAGATCAAATTCATATTCCATTGAATTTGTTTCATGGAAATATAGTATTCCAAAACCACAATAATCATGGGGATTTCATGTCCTTGTAATCATCAAGGCCTATATACAGAGATTGTGCATTTATTTATGATTATGAAGTTTAATTTTTTTATTATCTATTATTGTGCATACATTAATATAACACAATAGTGGATGCAAGTCATTATTTCTACCCATATTCATTTTTTATATTGACATTGTTAGGGTAAACCTGTTTATCAATGGAGTCACATGGGGTTAGATGACCATATGTATATCCTATGGAAGTTTACTCTTCATAGGATTGTAACCTACATCCACAATTTTCTTGGTGCATTCACCTTCTTTAGAATCTTTGAGGACTACATGTAGTGATGGTGTAATATGGAAGATGATGACTATTTTTTTTTACTATTTTGGTGACATTATGATATATACCAAATGGATAAACACATTTTTTTATTACCTCAACGATTTATTGTAGTTAGGATATTATAGGTAAACAGATGACGATTTATGAATATGGAGTCTATGTTTAATTGGTTAATATATTGCCTCAAATCCATATAAAGACCTCTAATTACATTTTATTTTTTAAAAACATAATTTAAAAAATCAAACATTCATAAATCTAGATATTTTATTAATAATTTAACATCACATTGTACCAATTTTGAAAAAATCATGGAAATGTTGAGTGGATAGAATAATAGAAGAATATTTGTTATTATATTCAACCTCATTAGTTTTCATTGAATAGACTCCAAATTCATGAATTTTTAATGGTGGTTTTCATTCCTGTTATTATTATCATCCTAGGATTTATTTCACTAACTTGGATAAGTCATGTGCTTTCCACAGTTTTGGATTGAGAATGTTGGTTATTAGTTTGGACACACCTTGTTGGATCCCAAAATGTGGACATACCTATTCATTTTTCAATTGTATTTTAATGCTAGGTGATCACCAATTCTATATGTTAAAAATATATCAATCCCCTTAGAACAATTACATTGGTGCTTAATCAATCATTTTTAATATATACAATATTAAACACTATTTTCTCCACCTTATTCAACACTTGATCTATTATAAGACTCCATTATTAGAATTTTGGTTTCACATATGATTTTTTGTATGTTTATATTTTTAAAAATGTTTTATGATTTCTAATTTGGAATAATATAATTTTTTCTCACTTTGGTTACCATTATGATTAGTTAGTCTTTGAGGTAATCTATATATTTTGTTTTTAACTTATGGTTATATATAAATCCATCCATTATTAAAACCCAAATGATTGACATTAAAATATAAATATTAACAATATAGAGAATTAATCATAATGGTAATTCATACTTAATAATATTTACAATTTTAAATTATCACATTGGCCAATAGTTACATTAGTTAAACATATATAAATATCAGTTTTACCTATAGCGTTATGTTGGGTTTTCTCATACTTATCAACATTATCCTTCAATGAATATTGGAAATCAATTCTTTAGAGTGTATCTTAAAGAGAATATGATTGTCCAAGTAATATATATAATGGAGAGTGACCTCCCGGTCTATTATATTTGCAGTATTGGTTATTCATGGTGTTCGAGGGAGGATCCATATGTTTTTGGTATATTTTGTAGGTGTATCATAATATCTAAATTAAATACACGATGTCAAAGTGTATTATAAAATATATAATGGTGATTCATGGCTTGTTCAAGGATGGTTAATGATGCGTATATTTTTTTTGTGCGAAATAATAAAAAGGTGACACACTCTTCAGAGATAATGAACCCTGAGGACTATACAATATTAAAGGGGATTAAAAATTGTTTAAAAACATGATTCGGTGTAGTTTTTAAATATCTATTTAGTCAAATTTTTAGTCATTCAATGATGGTTTCTTCCTCATATCATTTTAGGAAAACCATTGGCAGACCGAGGAGTTCATCAATCCCTCTTCCTCACTTATTGATCCGTTAGTTCGGGTGATTTTTCCCTAGTAATACATGGTAAGACCTTCCTTATAATTGGTAGGTTTTATACTATTTTCCTCCCATGGATTCTCTACGGTGGTGTTTTAAGGGTCTGGGTTGTGCGTTTGGTATCGTTTTGATGGTCTTTAGTGGCATTTTAGTTCAGTCAATGTTTTTTCATGGTACGATTATGGTTTTTCAGTGTTTTCATCTCCATGCGGTATTCCACGAGTCATAAAATATTATTTGAGGTATGAAATATCTCATTTCACATTATATTTTATCAATCTAGTGGTGTTTTCTTTTTTACCTATTGGTTGTGCTTGTTATGACTTAATTAATAATAAATAATTGGGAAAATTGAAAATCAATTGTATAAAAGGGTTGAATCACATGTTTTATAGCATAATTATTTTGATGATATTGTGAATTATACTGGATTGATTACCTTGTGAAATTTATCTCCATTGGATGATTTTTGTATTGGATATATGTGTTGAGATTATTTCATTGGTTTTGATTGTTTTGATATCACCATGAAATAGAATTTGGATAACCACATATATTTGGAAAATAAAATGGTTTCCCCATGATTATGAGTTTTGTGATAATTCCCCAAAAAACAATGTTAAATGTTATAAAATTCCACTTGTAAATCTATAATATAATTTTGATGTGTAGTGATGTTTGGTTAAGATTTTGGGACGGTGATGTGTGTTATGGGAATGCATGGTAGGTGGTTTGTTTGGTCATTCTTATAAGGAATTGAGGTGGTTTATTCGGAAATGTTTTTCAGGAGATATGTGGTTCATATGGACATTCTTTTTTGTGTTGTGAGGTGGTTGTTCCATTATGATAGATTCCCAAGAATGGATGGAATAAATGATTTGTAAAGATTGAAATGACATGGGTTGGTTTTCTTAATGGGTTGAAAATGGGTATAGAATAATTGAATGATAGTTTGTGTGATTAAATGAGGTTGATTATAAATAATCGATATCATATAATGATTAAATGAAATTGTATGGAATGGTGAAATAAGGTTTCTAGATGGTTTTGTGGTGTTATTTATTTAGAGGTACATGAAAAATTGATGATGTTTTGATTTCGTTGGATTGTTTTTTGACCCATAGGTTGTCCTTGAGTATTTTATATATTATATATATATTATTTTATTTTTTTTGTTGGTTTTTTTTCTGTGGAGATGTTTCTGTGCTCATGGTATAGTAGCCAATGTGTGTTCTGGAGAGGTGCGATGTGGTAGTTCTTATGTGGAGGAGAGTTCAGGTGTTTGGAGAATATTATGTTGTGATCATGCTTATGTGGAGGGATGGTATACATAAGTGTTGGGAGTTCCAAGATATAGGCAGTTGGGTGTGAGACCAGCATACAAGGGGTAAATTGGGGCCTGGTACCCTCGTAAATGAAATTCTCATTATGTTATTTGGTGAGTGTTCCTTGGTTATGTTCTTATGGTTAGGGTACATGAATATATATATTCTAGTTATGTTGTTTCCTCACATGGTCATGAGTATGCTTCATTAACATATTCACCAGAGACTTTAGTTTTCTTACAGAGTATACGTGTATGCACACCCTATATATATAACTATTTTCTATACTCCATAAGTAATAAATGGACCATACTAGAAATTACTATCTTGTATCCTTAAAAATTATTGTGTAACTAGTTTAGCCTTACTTTTTTTGTAGTTACATTGGAGACTTTAATTTTATCTATTTCATTTTCACATGCATTGTGGGATGAATTTTTTTTTATTTCTATATATATTGTGATGTTGGATTTGGAGTATTTATATTTTATCATTATCATATTTATTATAGTGGGAAATCCTTCCCATTTCATGATATTTTCATACCCTAAGTGATAGTCATCAACTAGAGGACAACTAGAGGTGGGATTCATAGTTCATTATTTCACTCCCCTCACTATAGAATATTTGGTGGGAGGGGTTTGTGAGATAGTTTTATTAGAAGAATGGTTTAGAGATATGATATATTATGTTGTTATTTATAGAGAATATTACATGGGGTGGTATAGAAATAGTTCCCGTTAACCTTTTATCATGACATGGAATAGGGATACCAACTAGGACATGGGATTTTAGGTCCCTCCAAGATCCAATCCATAGAATCTGATATTATTGAACATCCAAGTGAGCTGAAACCACATAGAGTGTAGATATTTAATTATGGTGCATTCATCGTGATGAATTGTGTTCCTGTTTTAATTGGTTTATTTTTGAACGGATGACATGTATAGAAAAAAGAATTAAATGAGTGAAAATAAATCATAATAAAAGTCCACACTTCTATGGATAGTAAGTTCAGGGTTTTCCTTTCAATTATAGAACATATTCATCATGTTCATGTGGGTCATGCATTTGAGGTTTAGTATGATGATCTGGTTGATCAATATAGGGTTGATCCAATTGAGGAGGATGATCGGTGGCATAGGATGTTGTGTTCATTTCTATAATAGGATTTGTAGAAGTATTATGTAGATGTTTTATATGTGGAGATAGAGTGATGGATAGAGGATCTCTAAATCACTTTTACTTTAGTATAGGTACCAACAGAGTATGGGGTCCCTTTGGAAGGCAGTCAGATTATTTGGGATATGTGGTAGTGGTGTATGATGATTCTAGCAGAGAGGATAGAGGAATATGTTTTGTGGGTCGACATCCCTATGAAATTATGAGAAGAGTTCCTTTCATCGACCATGATGGTTGTAAAGAGGATGAATCTTATTTAACTTATTTAAGTGAGCATGTCAGTGTAGGTGCTTGGAATCAAGTTCATGGAACTTCTGTGTTTTCCCCAAATCATTCTATAGATTTGGAGTCTCGTGCGATAATTCATGAGGTGTCACTATTTTCATCAATCAAGTATAAAAATACTTATTTAACATTTATGATGTGTCTCTACCAGGAAAGTTCAGTCAGAGGATAGACCTCTGACCATTTATTCAATGAAAATAAAAAGTACATGAAGCAAAGGAGAAGGCTGCAGGCGAACATCTTGCCTGCAGCCAACCATGTCCAGAAAAACAGCAAAACTACATGTCATAGTAATCATCCCCTCCTCCATACCCATAGTAGGACACTTCTTCTGTATTCGCTGACTCCCATTCTGAAGACGTTTCTTTTCTTTTCAGTATCTTGGCATATTTCTTCCTAAGTTTCATCTTTTCCAGCGAAGACAGCTCCTTGTTATGCTGCAAACCTGCCACCGGAAGGGTTCCATTATCCCTCTTAACCGATGACCTGGTGGCCATTGGCTTGGGTAATTGAGAATAATCCTTCATGGGCTTTCTCCTAGGTGGAGCAGTCATCGTGCCATCAATTTCAGCTTCTTTCCTTCTTCCGCTCTGGACAATATCACTGAACGAGGGCCTACACACACCACAGTTTTCCTTATCACTTCCAGAAATGTCTCCCCATTTGCCCCTAACCAGCACGGAACCAAACTCATTGCGGCAAAAGTCCTTCGCTTCATCCAGAAACTGAGACTGCCTGTTCTGATCCAATGGGGAGAGATGTTGAGGGACTGGCACAATGTCAAGACACTCCATTGCACCCCCATCCTTATCTCCAAGCTGTTGCGCATTCTGAACATCCTCATCCGGAAGAGCCCTTTCAACAGCAGCAGGTACCTCCTCAATCTCCAGACCATCAAACCGGTTGGATGTCGTAATCACCTGCATTTCCTTAGCCTCCGGCAGATGCTTCTGTCCAGCCCCCAACTCGTTCCTCAATCGCTGGAAAACATGCCTCACTGAAGGATTTTGGGACACCACCGCTGACTTCAGACCAGGAGCACATGCAGGAGCCGCATTCGCCCACTGCAGCTGATCATTACCCAGCTGCGCCCCCAAAACAGCATTGCTGTTAGGAAGGACAACAGCCCAACTAGTGTCTCCGATGTCCCCCCTACCCACTGTCGATTCATTCCCAGTGTCCTCCACATTCACATCCCTGTCCAAGCCAATACCAGCATCACCTCCACTGATGTTCACCTTCATCAATCGTGAGGACCCCTCCACAGTGGCTTTCATCCCCGCATTCTTGCTCAAGCTCTCACTGACAGCATCTCCGCTCGTGTTCACCAGGGGGGAATTCGTTCGACCACTGCGACACACCGACTCCAAATGAACGAAACGGCCGCACGACGTACAGTAAGCCATCCACGAATCGAACACAACCTCCTGTTTCCAGCGGAACTGTTGCTCATCCGTAACCCAGATCCAGCTTACCGGCGCCCTGGCAACATCCACTTCCACACATATCCTCGGGCAAATCGGATGACAAACAACCTCAGTGCGAAAATCAGAACACAAAAATCTCCTGATCAAGTTTCCTATCGCACAAAGAATCGACGGATTTTGAAAGGAGAGCGGAAGTCTAGGAAGGCTTACCCAAACCGCGAACGTCGAGGGATCGCGCCGCATATGGAAGTCAAAACTCCATCGAAACAGGTAGAAAGGAGATCCGTTGCAGCGTCGAGGGGCCCTGGACCAGGCAGTGATCAAATCATCTTCAGATCCAAAACGGATCATGAAATGTCTCCGGTCAAGCAAACCGACGACCGCACGCTCCTGCAACTTCCAAGAATCAAGGACAAATTGCTCAAAATGTTCAGTCGAAGGCCGTTGAAGACGAAACCGAGCCACTAGGGTGAACTTGCAGAGGTCTGAAGCGCTGTTGAGCTCGGCCGGGAGCAGAGATAGCTGTGGAGCATCACGGAAAAGGGCTGGGACCTTCGGCGCAAGAGAGATCCTTGGAAAAGTTCCCAGAAGTTCCCAGAAGTTCTCTAAGAATAATAGGGTGGTGGTTTATAGGTTCATCGTTAACCTCAAATGTATTTTTTTGTGAGACTGTTTCAACAGTCGATATAGAAGGTTTTTTATCTACTACAAGGAGATGGACATGGTGGAGGCTGGCCCCATCCTCCTCCTCATTTTTAAGGACCATGACCCAATCATAGTTGTGGAGATGTTCATCAGAAGAAAAGTTGTGTAGCTGGGCATAGGAAGTTGTACGCAGTGGAGGCAGTTGTTCCAAAGGTGGTAGAGAAGATCATAGATACAATAGGTTTGTTTTATACCTCGGTTTGTTCCTTTTTTGGATTCAAGAGATTTTCAGTAAATTGATGTGCCCGCTCTATCCCATTTTCATATACCAAAGGAATAGTTAATTCCCATTCCACTGGTGTTGACTACACTAATAGGGTGTCAGACCATTATATTTGATTTTGTGTTAGGGATGTAGACTGATGATTAGGCTGCATTAGTCCCATAGGGATATTTAATTTCTATAGATACAACCATATGATGTCAACATCTACGTTAACTTGTTGTATTCCATACATGATGATATCCACTACTTCTAGAGGGGATTTGTGTTTTCAGAAATGGATGGAAAACATGTGGTTTTCATTAGAGAGAAAGGTTTTTAGGTGGGTAGTCATCATGTAGAGAACTTTGTTTTCTTTTAGGATGAGTTTTTGGGGGAATTAGTTGATATTGTGATGGTAGGGCTTCCCTGGGGTTTTGGGATGTTTATGTACGTTTTTCTCGAGGAGGTTTTGATACTACCACCTAAATGTCATGTTGATTTTGGGATATACATGTTGTTGATTGATTCTATGATTTTTATGGCTCCTTATAAAATCAAAACTTCTGAGTTTCAGGATTTGAGGTTTCAGATAGATGATCTAATGAAGAACGGTTCTATCCATCTTGGTGTGTGATCGTGGGGTGTTCTAGTGATTCTCTCTGAGAAAAAAGATAGTATTCTAAGGTTGTGTATAGTCTACCCAAGGATAAATCAGGTGATGGTAAAAAAATCATTCATCAAAGGATTAATGATCTCTTAAACCATATTAGAGGAGTTAGTTGGTTTTCTAATATTGATATGTGATCTATGTATCACAAGTGGACAGTGAATGAGGGTGATATCCCAAAGACAACCTTCATATTCAGGTATGAGAAAATCATGTTTACAGTCATGTCATATGGTTTTCCGAACACAACATCCATATCCATTGGTCATATGGACTCAATGTTCCTTAAATTCATGGACCAATTCATCATCATATTCATTGATGATATTTTGATCTACTCATATTTAATGGGGGTTCATGTGAGCATCAATGAACTAACTAGCATGTTCTTAGATGCGACTAGCATTATGGATTATTGTCTATGTGTAATTTCTATACATGAGAGGTGAATTTACTTCAGCATGTGGTGTCTTTTTAGGTTTTTGAAGTAGGCCTATCGAAGGTTTAAGTATTTTTTATTTGGAAGACCCCAAGAATGTGGTATAGGTTTGTATTTTTTTTGGTCGTACGGGAAAATATTTTTGGTTTGAACTCAATTTTACATGAGTTTAAAAAATGTTTGATAGATTTTACCAGGAATAATTAATATTTCATGGATTTATTAATTCCATACATCCTTATGTTACCTCAGGGGGTTCTAGTTAGTTCTCCGGTTTCCTGATGAATGGATGATGTTCGTGGTGTTTTTTGAATCTTCTTGTCTAAGAATGGGAGGCATGCTAATGTAGTAGTGGAAGGTGATCTCTTTTGGGTCTTGGATGTTATATGCACATTAGATTAACTATATAACCCACAATCAAGAGCTAGAAGAAGTTTTGTTCATGCTGATTTTGTGGTGACATTACCTCATTGGGGAGTGTTTTTTGGTCTTTGCAGATCATAATATATTGAAATATGCCTTTCCCAGTGTTATATGACCAAGTGGAAGTGGTGGTGGATGGAGTTTCTTCACGGTTATGATTTTGCGATCTCATAAACCTTTATAAGGGGGAATGTTGTGGCTAGTGCTTTTAATATAATTTTGTGGGAGGTTGTTTTTTTGGAATATGGGGATTATTGGAGAGAAATGGATGTGCAGGAATCCATGTGAATAGATACAAGAATGGATAGGGGTAGAAGAAATTTTTTTATGATGACGGTGTAGTCTTATTTGATGCAAAAGGTGGATAAGTATCATTGTAGGGACTGGGAGGCAGAGGCATTGTACTATCTTTTTTCCATGGTGATTCATCATAGGGGTGGTTGAAGGATGGTTAGAACCCGATTTTATTGTTGTGGAGGTTGTTTTTTCAATATTAATGCATGATTGTGTCCTCATTGAGTTTCATAACTCACATTATATGGTATAACGATGTGTTTACATGATGTTCCATTTCATGAAGATGCAGTTTTAGTGGCTCAATAAGAAATGTGAATAAGAAGTGTATGAAGAAAAGTGCTTTGTTTCTAGCATGTAAAGTTTGATCATCATGTTCTGTGAATTTTATTACTAAAATATTTATGGATTTCATCACAAGGATACCTATGGAATATGGAGGATGGGATTATATCTGAGTGATAGTGGATCAAGTGATGAAATTAGACCCAGTCATAGTGATCCATGTGTCAAGCACGATGGATTTACTGATTAATAGGTGTGTGGATGAGGTTGTACATTTTCATGGA
The DNA here is from genome assembly GCA_963277665.1 of Viscum album. NCBI lineage: Eukaryota > Viridiplantae > Streptophyta > Magnoliopsida > Santalales > Viscaceae > Viscum > Viscum album. Next base: position 1,554,696,570 of record OY728146.1, on the reverse strand, counting down.
GTCCTAAGATCCAATGTATCAAATCAGGATGCACATATTACCTCATGAGTCCGGAGGTGATTAAAATATTATTTTGGCACTCACTTATGCCCCAGAATAGCTTTCCACCCTTATATAGATGGGAATACAAAACATACTATCTAGACATTGGAGGATATGTTACAATCATGTGTCATGGAATTTGTTTGACCTTGATGTTGACACTTTCCTTTTGTAGAGTTTTCTAATAATAATAGTTACTAATATTCCATTGGAATGTCTGTGTTTGATTCCATTAATGGGAGACCGTGTCGTCCTACATTATTCTAGACATAGGTTGGGGAGAAAACCATTGTTGACCCTAATGTGGTGTAGAGAATGATAATGAAATTTTGGCATGTTCAAGAAAGGATTAATACATCAAAAAACTTGAAAAGTCTTATGTCCATCATAGGATAAAGCCCTTGGAGTTCGAGTTTTGGGACCATGTGTTCATGAATGTTTCCCCTCAATGGTGGTAGGTATGGATTGTTAGAGGGAGTAAGACTTCCCCGCATTTTGTTGGTCCCTCTGAGGTGTTGGGTGTGTCTTTAGGTTGTGTAATAGTTGGTGTTTCCACCAAGGATGGAGAGGATCCACACCATTTTCCACATCACTCAAAATTTCTAGTATATTCACGATGAATCCCATGTCATCATCTGCAGAGAGTTGGATGTCATAGAATACATTACATTTTTGGAACATCCAATAGAGATCATAGATCTCCAAGATAATTTATTTAATGGATGAACCATTTCATTTTTTCTTGTGTTTTGGAGAGATGGTGGCCCGAAGAAGAGTACTTGGTAGTGAGAGACAGAAATGTGTTCCCACTACCCCATGATGTTTTGAGTTTTACTTGATTTACATTTCATTGTGATGTGATGTTCATATCCTTATTTTTATGAGGTGATATGTTTTATTTTATTATTATTATGTGTGGTGGGATGTGTTATAATGCAATGTCAATTGAAAAGTTTATAATATGATTTTTAATTGATGCACATTAAATTCAATGTGATCGAACACATTTTGTCAAGTGAGTTCCACCCAAAGTGGATAATGACTTGACATGTAATACATAATTCCCAATTCTTATGATCCAGAGGGTGTGGTTCATTAGTTGTATCAGTCATTAATTTGGGCCACATGGACATAGATATGCTTTTTCAATGATAATGTGGCAGTGTGTTTATTTATAGGTGTATCATTTTCGTTATTTAGTGTGGTTTGGGGTCATTTGGGTTGGTTTGTTTGTCTGGTGGTAGTGTTTGACACATAACGAGATCATTGAGATAAATATCATGGGGTGGTTGTTCAAACCCTTTTTATTTTTGGGCATGGTTATATATTATTGAGGGAATTAATCATTTGAGATGTATCTAATGTAAGGGTCTATTCCCTTTGGGTCCATTAATTTTCCAATTTTGGTTATTAGAGGTATATGGGGCAGGTTTCGTGAGTTTTCCATGCAAGCTAGAGGTGTAGCAAAAATGATTCATGAAATAATCACCATGAAAAGGTATTATACAATGTTTAATGATTATTCATAGTTTGTGTGAGGCCAGTTCACAATATGTAGATTTTTGGGATTTCATATTTTAATGGAAACCCATTTTTAGTGAAACAAAACATTGAGGATTACACCATTTCAAAGGGATTATGGAACATGTAAATCCCTGATTCTGTAATGTTTTAAAAGATATTTCTAGATTAATTTTGACTAATCCAACCATGGATTCGTCTTCATATCATTTTGGGTGAACCCTAGGTGCCCCTAGGATTTCTTCAAGACACTTTCCTTATTTTTTTTCCTTTGGTCCTAGTGGTTATTTTTTTGAAATCCATGGAAATGCAATTTTATTTTTTATTTAATTTTCTTTAGTTATTCTTATAGGATCAAATATGGTAATTTATTTATGGTTTGGGGTGATTTTTTGGTTTAGTTTTTATTTTATTTGGTTTCATTATAGGTTGACCCAGGTTTTCTCATTGTCTGGTTGTGGTTTGCAGATGTTCTTCATTTCACTATTGTGGACAATAAGTTAGAAAAGATTCATTGAGTTAGGGAATCCATTTTTTATCTTTATTGTGTATCATGAATGATGAGTATTAATCTTATACCTATTGGTTATGGATGTTATATCATATTTGGAGATAAATAATTGGATAAATTTCAAACTAACGGTAAAAGGTGGGTTGACTAACATGTTTTTACAGTTTTATTGTTATGTTGATATTTTGAGTTATACGGGCTTGATGCCCTACAAAATATTCTTCTCATTTGAGGGTTTGTTTGTGCAAAATGTATGTGTCGCTATTTCTAATTTTGTTTCTATTTTTTTGATATCGCCATAAAATTGAATTTTTATAACAAATTATATTGGTATAATTAAATGGTTTCCCTAGGATTATGACCTCTGTGATAATTCCTCTAGAATAATGCGGAATGTGATAAAATACCCTTTGTCAATCTGTAAAATTATCTTGATGTGTTGTGAAATTAAAATGTTCATTTGTAAGGAGATGTGTGGTTGGTGAATGTGGATGAGGTGGTTTTGTTGAATATGATTTTGGGATGGCTATGTAGTTTGTTTGGCTGGGTTTGGGGTTGGTTTTTTTGCCATGCTTTTTTAATGGAAAGGTGGGTTGTGTGTCCATGATATTGGGGTGGTGAGGTGGTGGTTGATTTGTGCTCGATAATCGAGTATTAATGGAATAAATGACTTATAATTATTAAAATGACATTGGTTGGATTGGATAATGGGATTAAAAATGTTAATGATTAATTAAATGATGGTTTATGTGATCTAATTTTACTAATGCTAAATACTGGAAATAATTGAACGATTAAATTAAATTAGTTGGAAATTTTAAACGTTTTCTTAATGTTGTATAGTGTTATTCACTTTGAGGTGGAATTAAATTTTAGTTTGTTGTGAGTTAGTTTGTTTTATTTTGAACACATAGGATGGTATTGAGTGTATGATATTATATATATATATATATACTTTTATATTATTTTGATTTCAATATGCCCCCCATCCATGTCAATCACTACATATGAACACCCTCAGAGTCACACATGCGATGTTTTTTTACAACATATGATGTGGAGTAAAAATGGATTGATACATTATCTTTCAAACTCTCTCTCCCATGAAAGGTAGGTATTTCACAGACTATGACGGTTAGGGGCCAATTTTGAATTAGATGGTTGTTTTGATATTCCATGAGTTTTTAGGTGAGGTGTGACACCCTAAGTGTTTTTACGCGATACATGACAGTGCTTGTGGGGTGTTATGCTAGTTGTATTCCGCCGAGGTGTGATGAACTTGTGCTTGTGGGCTGGAAAGCACTGGTGTCTTCGGGCACGGTGTGTTGCGACTATGCTTGTTGGGTGTTGTGGTGTACAAGTGATATGAGAGTGTGAGGACATATAATGTGTGGTGTGTGAGTGGAATTTTAGTGGGAATGTGTTTTGGGTTAGCCTTATCGATTTGATTCTTATTATATTATATTACATGGTTTTCATTATTTTGTTTGTCTTCCTTGGTTAGGATGGAATGGTTAGTATACCTTGACAGGTGTTGTCGGGTCCTGTTTTTTTCTCATAGGTGCATTCGTATGCTTCTATCCCATTTGAATGAGATACATTTGATATCTGACTGTGTATACTTGTATTGTCACCTTATGTATATAAATTGTTTTTCGAGGTTTCTTGGAGAACTATGTGGATTTTGATGGACATTAATAGTCCAGATCCTTGATAGTTATCGTGTTTCTACTTTAGCATTATATTGGGTATTTAATTTGGAGATTTTTATTATAAATTATTTATTTACTCCTCAATTTTGGATGAATTTCAGTTTTCCATTTTATATATATCATGGAGTTGGTTGTGGTAAATTTATCATATCTCCCAATCAAATTTTTTTAATGGGAAATGCCACCAATATCATGAAAATTTTATACCCTCAGTGATAATAACCAAACCAGGGCCTATTTGAGGTGGTAATTGGGGGCCATTATCACTCTTAATTAATTAGATTATCTTTGGTGGGAGGTTTTCATAACAATATCCCAAAGGAGTTTCAAACTATGTGCTAGTAAGGCATCATTATCATCCTTAAAGTGATGATTCTTTTAATACCCAACATGATATTTTTTGGGTTTTTACTCTTAGGCACATCTGTTGCAATAGTTTAATCCACTAATATTATACATAAATGGATGTATTACATTTTATAATCATTTAATCAAGACTTTACCCAATATATCAGGACATCATCATCTACATATAATCATATCTAGGGTTTCCACCAAGGATCTATAACCCTAAATTTATGGTTATCTAAAATAATATCTAAAAATATAACAAAATACTTTTATACCAACTATATTAACCAATGATAAACATGAATTATATTACACATTAATCTGATGATTTAAATAATACATCTTGTAAACATTTGCACAACTGATGGACCAAATTGTTTAGTGTCTTTTATATTAGTAAAATGAACATCATTTTTAAAAATACAAGATAAAATTTCACCATTATTGTTATCTGAACTAGGTTAAATACCCTACGCGGGGGTAAATCATGGTATGAAAAATTCAAAAAAATACCCATTGGGATCTTGTTTTTTCATTAAAAATACTCTTATCTCTCTTTCCCATAGCAATTAACGAGTGGAAATTAAATCATGTATGAGGCAGAAAATGTTTTACTTGGTTCGCCCCCACTGGGATACATCTAAGGATCATGCACTATTAATGTGTCGATTTACCAAATATACTAATGCTCACCACCAAGAAAAGTTCTTTGGGCTAGATCTCATATATAACTAGGATCACTTCCTTTACTAGATTGAGGTTCTTCTCACAACATTCCCAGGGGTCCCTCTATATGTCTTTTTCTCTTAATCACTACTAGTGGAAAGGATCATCATCTTCGTCCTCCTTTTGTCACTGCTCTTGGAATGTATTGAATCATGTATTATAGACATATGGGTCCCTTCAATATCTCTGATAAATACATCATCACTTATAGATATATGATTTTTTGATCTTATACTTTAATCCAATTGATGAAGACCACTTTATCATAGATTTATTCGGAAATTCCCTTTTAACAACTTCAAGGATGCTCACTTCCTTATGAAGCTCATCTTTCTTAAAGATAAAATAGCCTTCCTGAATCTCCTACCTTTCAAGAAGTTCACTTAGCCTTCGTGAAGCACACCTACTTCACTAAGCTAAACTATCCTTCATACAGCTCATTTATTTCATGAAGCATACCTAGATTTCATGAATTCACTTACTTTCATTATGCTCTGAATATTCAGTTTCCATTTATAATCTTTTTGAACATATTCACATAAAGAACCTTCGTGAACTACCTTTAAAAGGAACATTCATGATTCTGAATCCATAGTATTTTTATTATGTCTCGTTGATTGTTTGAAGGGGTAGAGGCCTTTTTATAGTTGTTTACACTAAATCTAGAACATTTCAGGAACATCATCACTAATTCACAATGATCCTACTTTTACATAGTGATACTCTATTTTTTGTGAAGATCTAAGGAAATATTCCATTTTTAATGATTTTTATAATTGTAGAGATCATCGTAAACTTCTTTACAGCGACGCGATTCTCCAATCATGATGCTCCTCACCTTTTCTGATCGTGATGCTCGTTGTACTCATGGAGATCACCATTTCAAAAATCTATCTGGAGTTCCACAACATACCTTCAAAACCCGCTTTGTCAACAAACACTATCAACCTAGAAATGCTAAAATGTTAATATGAGGCATTTTTTCCCAACATCTTTACCCTTAAGATTTGTTGAAAACTCTTCACATTATAAAACTCCATTGATTCTTATTAAATCTTCTACCAATATTTTCTTCTTGAGATTTATGTGGAGATCAATGATTTTGTACACACATACTCTATTCCCATATGATCCATGTTCTTCATGAGAAATAAGATTACTATAGAATGTTCACCAATGATTCACTTAATTCCAAAACCTATCAACTTCTTTCGTCACAAACTCCATCTATTATGATATATATCTATTGAGTGATCAGTTATAGAATCATTATATTTAATACTCCCCATATATCGATGTTCCACATGTCAGCCTCTCCCCCTATCTTCATGAAGTCATTTTATACCTTCTTATAGCAACAATTTTACCCCCTTTGTCAATGATCCAAAATGACACTCCATTGTGGCCTACAATAGGTTACATAACCCTTATCATTAAATTTGGTAAAAACCCATCATACATCAAGGATAGGTGTCACGACCCGTCCTCGGGGCCCGTGCCGTGACTACCCCAAGCCCGCCTTCCATAGGCCAGGGGCTGGCGACTAGCACCAAGGCGTAAATTCCCGGTAAACAGGGAAGGCATTGCCTTTATAAGTAACAACCACCACAGAGTCAGCAAGCGGAAAGTAACTACAGAGTGCAGAAAAGTAAAGGGGGCCGGAAATACAAGCCCAACTGTAAAGTACAACTGAAAAGTAAAGTACAACAACTGAAGAAAAGACGGCGGCCTCGTGTCGTCCACTGGCAATCCCACCTGAAGGGTGGGTACAGATAGCCTCCAGGCTCCTCGGGTCCCACGTCCGCTCCGAGCACGACCCGCCCAGTGGTCCACCTCCAGGTACCGTTCTGCTCCACGCCCCAACCGCGATCAGCGCTGTCCGTCGTCTGCAACCAACACAACAAGGTGCGGGCATAGCCCGTGCAGGGGTGAGTATAAGCTACTCAGTAAGGACCTCGAGACCCCCGAAGGTCTCCCGAAATCCACAAAGGATACAGCACAAAAGAAAGATGCAATCACGAAGTAACATCTGACTCGACTTAGGTATATGCCCATACATATACCTAAGTCCCCAATTCTAACTCTGCTCACGAGCTCAAGAACAACTCAATCCACGCAGGAAAGCAAGACTCAAATCCACAAGGAGAGTAAACAGTAAATCCACATAGGATAGTTCAACACAATCCACAATGGAGAGTAACATAAGATTCAGCTCAACCAGGTATACTTTTTCAGATGACGTCAAAGATGATCACTGATCCATCTAAGTCGTCGGACCCACGAAGGATCGATAGGTACTAACCCCCGCAAAATACCCACGTAGGATCGGGCTCACACAGAACCTGTAGGCAGTGGCTCACACAGAACCGGTAGTAAGGACCCACATAGGATCGGGCTCACACAGAACCTGTAGCACTGATCCACGTAGGATCGCTGAGTGCAGTAGTCGACGCAGTCCACTGAGGATCTCTGCACAGTCATCGCCGTAGTCCACGAAGGATCTCTGCTCTGCCGTCGTCGTAGTCCACGGAGGATCTATGCTCTTCCGTCGTCGCAGTCCACGGAGGATCTCTGCTCTGCCGTCGTCGCAGTCCACGGAGGATCTTTGCTCTGTCGTCGAAGTCACAGCCAGCGCTAGGGTTCCCTCACTTAGCGAGCTCGTTTAGGAGGGTCCGCTCCACGAGCCGAGAGGCTGATACATCAACTGACACGTAGTCCGAAGTTGATGTATCCACAAGTTCCGTATCGACAACAGGATCTCAACGCAACAGACGGCGCGTCAATCGGACGCCCGGTCTGAGAGTTATTGGCATTTTCGTCCCAGGGGCCCGGTTGGTTTTTAGGGCAAAACCAACCCGACCGTACTCCGCCTGTATCCGATCCTCGGGCGGAGTATGCCAAAAGTTCTGTCTCACTTAGAGGAAACTACCACAGCTGACGGTACGTCGATCGGACGTCCGTAGCTCAAGTTATGAGCGTTTCCGCTCCGAGGGCCCGGTTGGTTTCCTGTACGAACCAACCCGGCCGAACCCAAAGTCTTCCGAAACCTTGAGTGTAATATACTGAAACGACCGTATCGATCCAAGGATCGCGTAGCCGCTGAAGGTTCGTCAATCGGAGGTCCCAGGCCCAAGATATGTGCGAAAGACCGAAGAGGGCCCGAAAACGGGGGTTCTGGGCCCGGGGCGACCTGGCCCGAACCCCCCCCTGGGTCGGCCGAACCGGGTCGACCCGAACCGGGTCGGCCCGACCCGGCCCGACCTAGCTAGGCCGGGTCTGGTCCGGCCTGGGCGCGGCCCGGCCGACCGGACCGGCCGGCTCGGCTTCGGCCGAGCGGCCGAGTGAGCCGCCGTGGGTTTGACCCGCGGCTTTGGAGAAACGCGGCCCGCGCGGGCCGCGTGCTGGGTGGCCGGACCGCGGACGCGGTCCGGCGGTTCGCCGCCGCCGCGGCTCGGCCGCGGCGGACTCCTCCGGCGGCGCGCCGGGCGCCGCCGCCCCCTTCCGCGGGCCGCCGGAGTTGCTCCGGTGGCCCGTTTTGCCTCCCGTCTGCGCCGTTGCTCCTCCCGGGGGCCGATCTTCACTGCGGGATCAAAGGATCTCCCTTGCCGCACGGTTCGTCGTCGTCCGCCAGATCCGCACAAAAAAGGGAAGATCGGCGGAGGGTTGCCGGGTCTTGTTTGTTAGATCCGCACCCTCCGCGTTAGTCATAAACATCATCGGGAGGAAACGAAAATAATCAACAACAATTTTAAATAAATTAAAATTGTTCGAAGATCAGGTTCTTTACTTTAAAATAAATAAAATCACGGGAAAGGAAAATATTTCAATCAACCCTTACCTTGTCGTCGTCGTCGGACGAGAGGTCGTCGCGGAATCGCTCGTCGCGGATGAAGGAGATCGTCGCGTCGTCGCGGTATCCGGCGTCGCGTCGCCAATCTCCGGATCAAGATCAAACGGATTAATTTAAATCCGTTGATATTGAATTATAAAAAAGGAGAGAAATAAACAATTCGTTTCTCACCTTAATTGCCGAACGAGGATCGGCCGCGGAAGAAGAGGCGTCGCCGAAGAACGTCGCGGGTAGAGCTCGTCGACGTCGCAGATCATGGTGTGCGTCGTCGAATTCCGGTCGCCGGCGTTCTTCGCATTCTTCACGTTCTTCGCGGGGAGGGTGGAGGTTCAGAGGAATTGCACAACGATAGCAATCCTCAAAAATAGACAAGTTTGTCTATTTTATTATTTTGTCAACAAACGCAAACGCGTAAGTAATGACCCATTAAATTCGTTGAATTAATTCAACGAATGAAACAGCCCATTTAATTCACGAAATAAACCGCCCAATTAAATGGTCTGTTAAGAAATTAAAGAAAACGCGTCGGTTGACTTTTCAGTTACTTTGACGGGTTTTCGCGGGTGCGTTACTTAGCGAAAGAAACGGCGGGGCTCGTGCGGGCCCCACCTCACAAATATCCTACCAAGGGGGTAGGATATTTCTGGATAGCATCCTATCCAGTTCAACACAGTTCAAGCCGTCTTTAAGTGGCTTCAAGTGGCTTCCAAGCAGCTTAAGTGAAATAAAATAAAGTTGTCGCACAAACTTTATTTTATTTCTGACGTAAAGTCCCAAAATTTAAAAACCACGTCTGAGCAAACGCAACTCCGGAAGAGGCGTTTCTAAGAAAATACCGGCGCTGCGATTTCATCGGTGCCCTCAGAATTTGATTCCGAGCACCGGTTCAAAAGATAGAAAAACCCGCTCGTCCGTTCACTGAACGTACCCGAGCCAAACTTCGGAAATTGATTCCGGGCACACCGGGCCTCGGAATCAGGTGCCGTCTGAAGCTGCGCTCTTGTAAAATTCCAAAGAAAATTAAGAAAAAAAAATTTCCTTGAAATTTGCGGGTCTTTACATTACTCCCACCTCAGGGCTTTACGTCCCCGTAAAGATACATCAAAAACTAGGGGAACAAATGGGGGTACTGAGCACGCATTTGAGCCTCCCGCTCCCAAGTGCTCTCCTGGAGGTTCCCGTGCTGCCATCTGACGCACACAAGAGGAATCGACCGCCCACGTAGGACCCGCTCCTGTCGATCCTCGATCTCCACTGGGACCTCTGCAAAAGTCTCCCCATCGTCCACGTCCAGCTCCCCAAAGTCGATGATGTGCGTCGGGTCGTGCACGTATCTCCTCAGCTGAGACACGTGGAAGACGTCGTGCACCCGGTGCAACTGAGGTGGTAGAGCCAGGCGATAAGCCACCTCTCCTATCCTGCTGAGGACCTGGAAAGGCCCGATGAAGCGTGGAGACAACTTGCCGCCTCGGCCAAATCTCCGTAATCCACGTCGAGGTGAGACACGCAAAAAGACGTGGTCGCCATCCTCGAACTCCAGTGGCCTCCGCCTCCGCTCAGCATATGACTTTTGCCGGCTCTGAGCTGTCCTCATCCTCTCCTGGATGATCTGGACCTTCTCTGTCGTGGCTCGGACCATCTCTGGTCCCACGAGTGCTGACTCCCCAGGGTCTATCTAGCACAACGGTGATCTGCAGGGTCTGCCGTACAACGCCTCGTATGGTGCCATCCCGATGGTGGAGTGGTAGCTGTTGTTGTACGCGAACTCCACCAAGGGTAGGTGGTCCTCCCAGCTGCGACCAAAGTCGAGAACACATGCACGAAGCATGTCCTCGAGTGTCTGTATGGTCCTCTCCGTCTGACCATCCGTCTGAGGGTGGAAGGCTGTGCTCAGATGGAGCCGCGTCCCGAACGCCTCCTGCAGCCCCTTCCAAAGCCGGGAAGTGAAACGAGCATCTCGATCGGAGACGATAGACGATGGCACACCGTGAAGCCGTACGATCTCCTGGACGTAAAGACGTCCCAAGCTCTCCACTGAGCCCTGCTTTCTGATGGGTAAGAAGTGTGCCGACTTGGTGAGTCGGTCGACAATCACCCAAATGGAGTCGTGACCTCTGGAAGTGCATGGAATTCCAGTCACAAAGTCCATAGATATGCCATCCCACTTCCACTCCGGGACCTCCAAGGGCTGTACCAAGCCTGCTGGTACCTGATGCTCTGCCTTCACCTGCTGGCAGGTGAGGCATCGTGAAACGAACTCTGCCACAGCTTTCTTCATGCCCGACCACCAGTGCTGTCGTCTGAGATCCTGGTACATCTTCGCCACTCCGGGATGTACCGCCAAGGGAGAAGTGTGAAACTCTCCCAGCACCTTCTCTCGTAAAGCGACTGGTACGAAGGTACGTCCTCTGAAAAGGATGTCGTGCTCTGCTCCAAGGGAGAAACCATCAGGCGCCTGACCTGAGGATATCAGTGCACGCCAGGTCTCACAGTCAGCGTCCCCACGCTGAGCCTCTCTGACCCGCTGTAGAAGTGGAGGGGAGACTGTGAGAGACTGAAGAAAGGCTGCTCCTTCTCTATCCACGAAGTATATCTGTAAGGAGGCTAGCTGCTCCGTCGCCTCCTCAAGTAGCTGAATGCCCGTCCTCCTGCTGAGGGCATCGGCTACCACGTTCCCCTTCCCAGGAGTATAGACTATCTCAAAGTCATAGTCCTGGAGGAACTCAAGCCATCTCCGCTGTCTCAGGTTCAGGTCCTTCTGAGAGAAGATATACCTGAGACTCTGGTGGTCAGAAAAGACTGTGAAGCGCTCGCCCATCAGATAGTGTCGCCAAGTCTTCAGAGCGAAGACCACTGCCGCTAACTCCAGGTCATGAGTGGCGTAGTTCTGCTCATGCGGCCTCAACTGACGTGATCCGTAGGCGATCACGGCCTGCTCCTGCATCAGGACGCACCCAAGTCCAGTCTCTGATGCATCGCAGTAAACTACGTATCCAACTCCCTCCTCAGGCAACCTCAAGATAGGTGCGCTGGTCAATCTCTGTCTCAGCTCCTGGAAGCTCTGCTGACATTTGTCTGACCACACGAAGGGTTTCCCCTTCTTCGTCAACGCTGAGAGTGGTGCCGCAACTCTGGAGAAGTCTGGCACGAACCTCCGATAGTATCCGGCTAGGCCCAAGAAGCTCCGCACCTCCGTCACGCTCTTGGGTGGCTCCCAAGCTAGCACTGCCTCGATCTTCGCGGGATCCACTGCAACTCCCGCCTCAGAGATGACGTGCCCCAAGAAATGGACCTCACGTAACCAGAACTGGAACTTTGAGAGCTTGCCATAAATCTGGTGCTCTCGGAGCGTTTCTAGCATAACTCGCAGGTGGTAGGCATGCTCCTCCTCAGTCGTCGAGTATACCAAAATGTCGTCAATGAAGACCACGACAAATCGGTCGAGGTATGGCTGGAAGATCCTTTTCATGAGGCTCATGAACACTGCTGTAGCATTGGTTACGCTGAACGGAATAACCAAGAACTCATAATGGCCATACCGACACCTGAAGGCCGTCTTCTGCACGTCCTCGTCTCGAACTCTGAGCTGATGATAGCCTGACCGGAGGTCTATCTTCGAGAACCACCGCGCTCCCATGTGCTGATCGAAGAGGTCATCAATCCGTGGCAGCGGATACTTGTTCCTCACTGTCACCTGGTTCAGGCGATGATAGTCGACCCACAGTCGCAAGCTCCCGTCCGCCTTCTTGGCGAACAAAATCGGGGAAGCCCAGGGTGAAACACTGGGTCGGATAAACCCCTTGCTCTGCAAGTCCTCCAACTCTACCTGCAACTCCCGAAGCTCGGCGGGGGCCATCCGATATGCTGGAGTAGATATCGGGGATGTCCCGGGGTACAAGTCGATGTAAAAGTCTACCTCTCTACGAGGAGGTAGCCCTGGAACGTCGTCGGGAAAGACGTCCACGTACTGGTCCACCACTGCAGGAAAAACTGGACTCCGCACGTCCACTGCTCCTAGGATGAGGCTAGCCAACTGATGATAGATGGGCTGCACTCTCCTCCGCGGAAGTCCATACTGTGCTGCAAAGGTTCCCTTCTCGCCGGTGAAGGTAAACCTGCTCCCGTCGGTGCGAACACATCGCACCTTGCGCCTAAAACAGTCGATCTGGGCGTGAACCGTGGATAGCCAATCCATGCCCAAGATGACGTCGTAAGGCCTTGACGCCGCTACAAGGAGATCCCAGCCGAAGCTCTCGCCTCCTAGAGTAAGCTCACACTGCCGGCACCAGTGCGTAATCGTCGAGTCTGCTCCCGTAGGAGTCTCTAGCCGTAAGGATCGAGCCAACGGCTCGGTCGGAATCTCCGAGCTCCGAACAAGTGCAGAGGCTATGAAAGAGTGACTCGCTCCTGTGTCTATAAGTACTGCAGCAAGGGTGGAATAGACACAGATCGTACCTCGAATCATCTCTGGCATGTCGGGGTCGTAGGCCTCCACTGCCTGGAGCTGGGCCTGTCCCTGCCCGCCAGCTCCCTGTGGTCGAGGTGGCCCTCCTGGTGGTGGTGGGGGTAGAGCCTGGAAGCGTCGCCCACCACCCGCTGCTCGGCCAGCTCCTCTGCCTCGTCCGCCTCCTCCCTGCGGACCGCCACGGTCGACCCTATGCCTCTGCCTGGGTGGCCCCTCCACCGTCTGCTGCTCCTCTGATCGGCGAGTCGGGCAGTCACGAGCCATGTGACCCTGCCCGCCGCAGGAGTAGCACAGCCTGCCTCTCGGAAGGCTGGCACTCCGCTGTGTGCCCCGCACCGCTGAGCCGGTGTCCTGAGGCCGTCTGCGTGGGGGTCTGGTCTGCCTGGACCCAAGAGTCATCCGTCGGCTACCTGCTGCTGAAGACTCAGCTACCTGCCGCCCTGCGCTAGGTCTCGCCGCTGAAGAAGGCTCTGCCAGGAAGCTCTCGATCAGGAGGGCTCGCTCCAGCACTCCCGCCTGGGTCGTAATGCTGAGGGAGATCAGTGACGCCCGAATCTCCTGTCGCAAGCCCTGCTCGAAGGTCCGGGCCCGGAAGAAGGGGTCCCGTACCATGTCGGTCGAGTAGTGAGATAGGTCAGTGAACCTCGCCGCGTACTGAGCGACCGTCATGCTGCCCTGGCGCAGCTGGAGAAGCTCCTGGATGCGCACCGCTCGGAGGGTGGCCGGGACGAACTCAGAGCGGAAGAGGCTCTCGAAGTCCGTCCAGAGCAAGGATGCCTCATCGTGAACCTGGAGCATCAAGCTCCACCATCGTCCTGCTGCCGCCTGCAGGAGGCTCGCCGCGAGAATCACCATGAGATCCGCTGGTGTCCTCACTAGCCTAAAGATCCGTACCACCACCTCTAGCCAGTCCTCGGTGGCCTGGGGGTCCGCCTCACCGCGAAACCTGGGCGGTCGATGGCTTTGAAACTCATGCAGTGCCCTGAGGCGACGTGCATCGTCAGCGTCTGGTACTGGTAGCATCGGTGGCTCGGCGGGTAAAACTACCGCCGGTGCCACTGCTGGCAAAGGACCCTGCACCGAGGCCTCGTCGCTCGGTGGGCTGCCGTCGCGCCCTACACTCGGAACCCTAGCTGGCTGTCGTCGCGGGGCCATCCTGAAAAGGAGAACAAGAGCACCACAGTCAGAACAGTATACCTGGTGAGCTGGCACAAGTAATCACAAGGAAAACTTGAGACTTTCATAAAGCAGATCAGTATACCCGGTGAGCTGACACAAGTAATCACAAAGAAACTTGGGACACACACGCAATCAATGTTTTCATGCATTAAGTCGGAAATCAGGGGTCAGGGTCCTGGTGTACGGATACGTCGGCCGCCGCACCAACACTGGGCTCCCTGAACTGATAACCACACTCAATACACTAAACACTATTGCTTCATATGGAAAGAAAAGACGATCAGAGTCTGCGGTAGAACCGACCCCTCTGATACCAATTTGTCACGACCCGTCCTCGGGGCCCGTGCCGTGACTACCCCAAGCCCGCCTTCCATAGGCCAGGGGCTGGCGACTAGCACCAAGGCGTAAATTCCCGGTAAACAGGGAAGGCATTGCCTTTATAAGTAACAACCACCACAGAGTCAGCAAGCAGAAAGTAACTACAGAGTGCAGAAAAGTAAAGGGGGCCGGAAATACAAGCCCAACTGTAAAGTACAACTGAAAAGTAAAGTACAACAACTGAAGAAAAGACGGTGGCATCGTGTCGTCCACTGCAAATCCCACCTGAAGGGTGGGTACAGATAGCCTCCAGGCTCCTCGGGTCCCACGTCCGCTCCGAGCACGACCCGCCCAGTGGTCCACCTCCAGGTACCGTCCTGCTCCACGCCCCAACCGCGATCAGCGCTGTCCGTCGTCTGCAACCAACACAAAAAGGTGCGGGCATAGCCCGTGTAGGGGTGAGTATAAGCTACTCAGTAAGGACCCCGAGACCCCCGAAGGTCTCCCGAAATCCACAAAGGATACAGCACAAAAGAAAGATGCAATCACGAAGTAACATCTGACTCGACTTAGGTATATGCCCATACATATACCTAAGTCCCCAATTCTAACTCTGCTCACGAGCTCAAGAACAACTCAATCCACGCAGGAAAGCAAGACTCAAATCCACAAGGAGAGTAAACAGTAAATCCACATAGGATAGTTCAACACAATCCACAAAGGAGAATAACATAAGATTCAGCTCAACCAGGTATACTTTTTCAGATGACGTCAAAGATGATCACTGATCCATCTAAGTCGTCGGACCCACGAAGGATCGATAGGTACTAACCCCCGCAAAATACCCACGTGGGATCGGGCTCACACAGAACCTGTAGGCAGTGGCTCACACAGAACCGGTAGTAAGGACCCACATAGGATCGGGCTCACACAGAACCTGTAGCACTGATCCACGTAGGATCGCTGAGTGCAGTAGTCGACGCAGTCCACTAAGGATCTCTGCACAGTCCTCGCCGCAGTCCACGAAGGATCTCTGCTCTGCCGTCGTCGCAGTCCACGGAGGATCTCTGCTCTTCCGTCGTCGCAGTCCACGGAGGATCTCTGCTCTGCCGTCGTCGCAGTCCACGGAGGATCTCTGCTCTGTCGTCGAAGTCACAGCCAGCGCTAGGGTTCCCGCACTTAGCGAGCTCGTTTAGGAGGGTCCGCTCCACGAGCCGAGAGGCTGATACATCAACTGACACGTACCCCGAAGTTGATGTATCCACAAGTTCCGTATCGACAACAGGATCTCAACGCAACAGACGGCGCGTCAATCGGACGCCCGGTCTGAGAGTTATTGACATTTTCGTCCCAGGGGCCCGGTTGGTTTTTAGGGCAAAACCAACCCGACCGTACTCCGCCTGTATCCGATCCTCGGGCGGAGTATGCCAAAAGTTCCGTCTCACTTAGAGGAAACTACCACAGCTGACGGTACGTCGATCGGACGTCCGTAGCTCAAGTTATGAGCGTTTCCGCTCCGAGGGCCCGGTTGGTTTCCTGTACGAACCAACCCGGCCGAACCCAAAGTCTTCCGAAACCTTGAGTGTAATATACCAAAACGACCGTATCGATCCAAGGATCGCGTAGCCGCTGAAGGTTCGTCAATAGGAGGTCCCAGGCCCAAGATATGGGCGAAAGACCGAAGAGGGCCCGAAAACGGGGGTTCTGGGCCCGGGGCGACCCGGCCCGAACCCCCCCCCCCCCCCCCCCCCCCCGGGGTCGGCCGAACCGGGTCGACCCGAACCGGGTCGGTCCGGCCTGGGCGCGGCCCGGCCGACCGGACCGGCCGGCTCGGCTTCGGCCGAGCGGCCGAGTGAGCCGCCGCGGGTTTGACCCGCAGCTTTGGAGAAACGCGGCCCGCGCGGGCCGCGTGCTGGGTGGCCGGACCGCGGATGCGGTCCGGCGGTTCGCCGCCGCCGCGGCGGACTCCTCCGGCGGCGCGCCGGGCGCCGCCGCCACCGGTCGCCGCCACCTTCCGCGGGCCGCCGGAGTTGCTCTGGTGGCCCGTTTTGCCTCCCGTCTGCGCCGTTGCTCCTCCCGAGGGCCGATCTTCACTGCGGGATCAACGGATCTCCCTTGCCGCACGGTTCGTCGTCGTCCGCCAGATCCGCACAAAAAAGGGAAGATCGGCGGAGGGTTGCCGGGTCTTGTTTGTTAGATCCGCACCCTCCACGTTAGTCATAAACATCATCGGGAGGAAAAGAAAATAATCAACAACAATTTTAAATAAATTAAAATTGTTCGAAGATCAGGTTCTTTACTTTAAAATAAATAAAATCACGGGAAAGGAAAATATTTCAATCAACCCTTACCTTGTCGTCGTCGTCGGACGAGAGGTCGTCGCGGAATCGCTCGTCGCGGATGAAGGAGATCGTCGCGTCGTCGCGGTATCCGGCGTCGCGTCGCCAATCTCCGGATCAAGATCAAACGGATTAATTTAAATCCGTTGATATTGAATTATAAAAAAGGAGAGAAATAAACAATTCGTTTCTCACCTTAATTGCCGAACGAGGATCGGCCGCGGAAGAAGAGGCGTCGCCGAAGAACGTCGCGGGTAGAGCTCGTCGACGTCGCAGATCATGGTGTGCGTCGTCGAATTCCGGTCGCCGGCGTTCTTCGCGTTCTTCGCGTTCTTCGCGGGGAGGGTGGAGGTTCAGAGGAATTGCACAACGATAGCAATCCTAAAAAATAGACAAGTTTGTCTATTTTATTATTTTGTCAACAAACGCAAACGCGTAAGTAATGACCCATTAAATTCGTTGAATTAATTCAACGAATGAAACAGCCCATTTAATTCACGAAATAAACCGCCCAATTAAATGGTCTGTTAAGAAATTAAAGAAAAACGCGTCGGTTGACTTTTCAGTTACTTTGACGGGTTTTCGCGGGTGCGTTACTTAGTGAAAGAAAAGGCGGGGCTCGTGCGGGCCCCACCTCACAAATATCCTACCAAGGGGGTAGGATATTTCTGGATAGCATCCTATCCAGTTCAACACAGTTCAAGCCGTCTTTAAGTGGCTTCATGTGGCTTCCAAGCAGCTTAAGTGAAATAAAATAAAGTTGTCGCACAAACTTTATTTTATTTCTGACTTAAAGTCCCAAAATTTAAAAACCACGTCTGAGAAAACGCAACTCCGGAAGAGGCGTTTCTAAGCAAATACCGGCGCTGCGATTTCATCGGTGCCCTCAGAATTTGATTCCGGGCACCGGTTCAAAAGATAGAAAAACCCACTCGTCCGTTCACTGAACGTACCCGAGCCAAACTTCGGAAATTGATTCCGGGCACACCGGGCCTCGGAATCAGGTGCCGTCTGAAGCTGTGCTCTTGTAAAATTCCAAAGAAAATTAAGAAAAAAAAAATTTCCTTTAAATTTGCGGGTCTTTACAATGGGGGGGGGGTCCATATCCACTCATTCTCATGTGTGGGGAGTCTACGGAACTCCATGATCCATTTGATGCCATTAAAATGCTTCCTTTGGTAAGGCCTTTCTCAGAATGTCACCAACCTATTGTTCTTTAGGCACATACTCTTACTTCAGAATCCATTTCATGACATTCTCCTTGAAAAATGAGACTCAAGTTCTACTTTATTTGTACTTTAGTGATGGGATAGATTATTTCATAGATTTATTGCACTTTAATTAACATAATTCATTATAATTTGAGACTTCACTTCTACACCTATATCATCATGCTGATGCCTCATCCATTTTAACTAAGTGTTTTCATGAGTCACTACAATATATTCATCTTCTACGGTGCCCAATTAAATGAAATAATGATTCTTTCTTAGATATTAAATACATAATAATATAGGATAGATTGCACCAACAAATGTTGAGTTTCTATAATATATCGAACCAGTCTAATCGACATATGTATATACAAATAATTTAAGATTATATTTCTTATTATACATCAAATCACAATCCATCATTCCTTTGATATATTGAAGTATCATTTTTTACTACAAGCATGTGGCTTTAGTTGGGATTGATTTGATACCACACTTCTTGACATGTGGAAAAAACAATATTAGGTCATTTTGTTTTCATATACAATAGGCTTCTAACGATCTGCCTATATTTGGTGACATTAACCGGTGTCCCGTCATCATCCCATGAATGTTTCATTGAGGTAGCCACCAGAGTCTTTATCTCCTTGTAATTATCCATTCGAAAACATCTCAAAACCAACTTGGTATATTTACATTTTGAAATTAGTGTTTCCTTATTTATTTGTGTTACAAATAAACCAAAGAAATACATCATTTCACCAATAATTATGATTTTGACCTCAAATTTCATGATTTCAGAAAACTATCTGCACTCTCCATTATCTGATCCATAGAATAGTATGTCATTGACATATACTAGAACTGAAATCCTTTGGTTATTATCATTTTTGACACAGAGATTGTAATCAACTCCACCACACTGAAGACTGAGCTTCTTTGAAAATTGACCGAGCCTTGAATACCATGAACATGTTTCTTAAATCAACCCATATAGTGACTTTTTTAGCTCACACACACTTTTCTCATCTTTAAGAATGAGAAAACCATCTGGTTGATCAATGTACACTTATTCTTCCAGAACCCTATTAAAAATGATGATTTGACATCCATCTGGAAAACATTGAACCTTCAATGAACTATTATGGGCATGAATAATATGATTTTCCTTAGCCTCACAGTAGGTGAAAATGCCTCATCAACATTAATAAACTAAATATTGGAGAACCTGTAGAACACTAATCATTCTTTTTTTGAATCACTATGTCATCTTCATTTATCTTATTGTGAATGACCCATTTATATCGATTTATATTCTTATTTTCTGGCCCAGAAACAATATCCCATATACGATTCTTCTCAAATTTGACTACATAATTATTCATAGCAGGAACCCAATTATCATCTCCATCCACATAATCAAAAAATCTAGGCACTACCTGTGATTAGTATGATTATTTATGTAGACTCTTCACCCTCCTTGTCGGTAATGGAAATTTCTGATCACCATTAATGTTTTTTCGAGCAATTTCTGTAACATCCTAGGTAAATAAAGAATAAATCATTTTAATATTTATTAATATTTACGAATTAAATATTAATTTTACTTTAAAGGGGTTTCTATGTTTGATAGCATACCTGATTTTCAACAAAGTGTTTCATTGAAATCTTACGTTGCACACTAGTAATAAAATAATATTATATTAAATGATAGTTAACACGTAGTCGTTGTATTGGCGGGAATGGATAGAAATAACTAAAATATGATTATATATGTTTTTAAAGGACTTTAAATTTATCCAATAAAGGATAATATCTTAAAATACGAAAAGAATTCAATTTTAGGCATATATACTCTAATATTCTATAAAGGTCCACTTATCACCTTTTGATGGTGAACCGTCATTAAATTTAGTTTTGGTCACTTATATATTCATTCTATTAAACCAAATAAAACTCTTCTTTAGAATCGGGACATCAAAATTTACTTTGTGTAAATTTTTGGTTTTTTTCGATAATGTTCATTTTTTAATGAAGAGTGAAAACTGTTGTATTTTAATTCAAAACCTCTTTTTAATCTAATTTATTTATATGATTATATTATCTTTTTATTTGATTTTAGAGTTGAATTAGAATATATTTTTACCATTTAATCCAATAGTGGTCATTGGAATTAATTTCACTTTGATATTGGACTTAAACTAGTGTCAATCTTTTGATACTTATTGTTTCATAAAAACACGCTATTTGCTCTGACAGTGGGAATTAATTATTAAATTAATTAATACAACTTATATGTTTCTAATTTTTTAAAATAGACATCATTTTTGAATTCGAATATCAAATATAGCTTAGGGTCATGTTTTGGTATTTTTCTGAAAAACTTCAATTTTTGTTGAATAGTGAAACCACTAAGTGGTACTTAAAAAAACTGATTTTTCGTTTAAATGAAATTTTACCACCTCTGTGTTTTGAATTTCAAAAATCAGACATACATGGTTGTCATTAAGAAGTAAAATGTGGTAAAATGGGATTAAAATAATTTTTTGGTGAATAGTAACTTTTAAGTTATAATCGCGATTAGAGGTAATTAGTGTAATTTAAGGTAAGAATAATGTTTTAATAATATGAAATGAACTTGAGACATGTCCTACAATTATTGGATGTGTCATGGACGACCAAGAAAATCCATGGGTCAACTTGGGGACCCCATGGAGCCACTTTGGAAGGGAAATGACATTAATATCTTTTTATTTAGGGATAATGTAAAAATGTCACAAACATGAGTTATTTTACTAAAAAAAAAATTTAAGTGGGGTTATACAAGTCATATGTTTTACTATAAATATTAATTAAAAATCTAATAATATTTCCTAAATCATGATATATTTTTTTATAATTTTTAAAAATTAAATAAATTGAATTATTTATGACACCATGATGATGCAGTGATTCCCTCATTATTTAACGATTTAAATAAAATGAAAAGATAATTTAAAATCTAAGACCTAAACTTGTCAAAAACCTATTGTATAGGTATATTTAGAACCTTTATCACCTTATCCTAGAATTATATTAATGTGGGACCTTTTAAATCCGAAACACATTTTAGAATAAAGTAACATTTCTTTACTTTCCAAGAGTGCCCCTCCTCTCCTCTTATAAAATGCCCCCACCTCTACTACCGTGACCACACTTAAAAAGTCTTTGTCTTGTCCAACCCCTACCCATTTTGTCTCTCCACATACCTCTCTTACTCCTTGAAGCCTCACTTTGGGATGATGTCTTTCCAAGGAAGCCTTTGAGATCAAATCAAAAAGAGTTACCCGATTTAAAGGTAGTGTTTTCTCTTGTGTACTTTTGTTTTATTTTGCTTCTCTAACCCCATAAACTCTTTTTATTCATTTTTTTTGTAACAAATCCAATATCTTCAATATACTAGGATGATTTTATAAGATGAATTAGAGCTACACTTACAAACACCTACTTCTAATGGTTAAAGAACATACAGTTTATGTGGATGGAGAATTTCTGCCTAACGAAATGATGATTGTTCAATATTCTTCCAAAACCTTCAAAGGTGGCCATTAAGATGTCAATATATTTATATACGATATATTATATGTTTATGTATTCCTTAAGCTTCTGCATTTTTAATTTATGGCAGACCTTCATGGCTTCCATTAAGGGTGTACGCGATATCTTCATTTTAGGAAGTGCGGACTACCGCCCCCTCAAAGTGATTGGATTCGTTAATGCCATATGTGGGACGTATAAAGGATGGATTTAAAGTTATTATATAAGATTTATGTTACATCTAAATGATGAATATAATTCTGGAATTAAAATATACATACCTCTCATTTACTTTTAATTCCATTAATATGACATAGAAATGAAAGTAGCATTCATGCGTACGTACGGCTTACTGTCTCCATGAACGGTGCATTTCATTTCTTACCTCTAAATGATTATATAATATTATAAATACATGTATATGCTGGATATATATGATATATATGATATCCAAATCATTAATATCATTCTGGATATAATGAACCATTGACCACACGATCATCATGTAATTATAAGAAGTCCACTTTCGACTTAAGAACCAAATATCGACCAAACAATCATTATTAACTTAAATGATTACATAATGTTTATAACAAGGTAATAAGTGATATAAAAGTAATAAATAACTTGAAAAAAGTTCTTAATCAAGTATAAATTAACTCAAGTTTATTATTCATGACGTTAATGAACGATCGAATCAAGTTAGACCCGAGGTAAGGGACTTCGTCTCAATCTCCTTTCATTGAGGCATATTTGTTTTTATACACAACTTTGTTTTATAAAGTGTATAAACCCCTTTGACTTTTAATTTTATACAAAAGGAATCTTTTTATATGAAGCATTTTACTAAACAAAAAAAATGAATGTTTCTTTTAACGTACGCGGTGACAACGACCTTTTCCGCCGCTGCGAGTATTATTTGGTCTTTGGTTTCCTCAACAAGCCGTAATGTTTTTAAAATGAAATAAATACCATATACTCATTTCTGTATTTTGGTATTGAAAATGGTTTTTATAATGGATTTGTTATGTCAATATATTTAAGTGATATATTGTGATAAAATTTTGGAAATGTTATCTTTCCATTATATTGGTTTTATGTCTTATGATTTTATAATGCTACTTGGACATTTGACGGGTGGTTAAGTGATAAACCATATGACAGGTGGTTTTTTGAATACTAGGACAGGTGGTTACGTTATAACCTCCAATGCATTGGGTATGGAAGTCAGCTGAATGGAAATTCCATTAAGTGATATGTGTGGAAGTCGACCGTATGGTTATTCTATTTAAGTATGTTTATGTCCCAATTTACCTTTATATGTGATGTGATCCTTATATGGGTTTTATGGTAATATTTTGGTTATAAAAGGTTATGTAATGATCTATTATTCAGTGAATTGTTTTTACTACTTCATAAAGGTGAAAAGTATTACTTTGATAATGTATACATGGTTTACTTGTTGTTTTGATAAACTAACAGTTTTCATTCATTGTGTATCCCTTACTGAGATTTTTATGCTCACCCCAAGTTTTTTGAAATGTTTTTCATAGGACATAATGTGGAATAGGGTCAACGATGAGATCAAGGGAAAGTCATGATATATAAAACATGAAACTAGACATGTTTCTTTTTAAGAGTTTTTATTCTATGGGAGCTTATTTGAAGTGTCTACTTTGTAATCTTTTGAGATGTAATAGTTATGTCCTAAATCTCTACAAATCTAAACCAGAAAAGATCCTCAATCTGAATTATTCATTTAATTCAATATTAAGTAAGGTTTAAGGCCGGGGCCTTATAGTTTGTATCAGAGGTCGGTTTAGACAACTTTAGGAGTTAGAAAATTGTTAAATTATAAATTAATTTATTGTATGATTGAAATGATATAGCATTTAAAGATTACCATGTTTCTTCACTTAAGATATTTTTGGGTTAAGAATGGTTTTTCATAGAGGAAATAGAACAGCTTTTCTGGGAAGTCATATAGAGGTAAATGAACTTTGAAATCAGTATCCTGAGTTGGTTAGAATCAGAACTAAATAGTTTGTTGCAGTGATGGCTCAGTTTACTCAGGATACTACCGAAGGAGTTGAAAAGAAGATTGGTGAATGCTCCATTTTTTGAATTTCCTTCTTGGAATGGTGTTTTTGTTATATATAGTGATGCTTCGTTGAAGGGACTTGGGTGTGTCGTTATGTAGAATGATCAGGTAATTGCATATGCTTCACGTCAGTTGAAAACTCACGAGGTAAATTACCCTACACATGATTTGGAATTAGCTGTTGTTGTTTTGGCTCTAAAAATTCGGAGGCATCATTTGTATGGACTAAAGTGTGAAATATATACTGATCACAAATGTTTAATGTATATATTCACTCAGAATGAATTGAACATGAGATAGAGGGGATGGCTGGAATTAATCAGGGATTGCGATTTTACAATTCATTACCATCCAGGAAAAGAAAATAAAGTGGCTGTTTCTTTGAGTCGAAAAAGTAATGCTTCATTAACCATGCTACGTTTGGAACGAGATCCTTTGGTTTTTTATTTGATGAACATTGGCATAGAAGTTGTTGGTGCAGGATGTTCTTCTGTTTTGTTTCAAGTATCAGTGAGATCATCCCTATCAGATAGAATTAAGCAAACACAGAGGAAAGACAGTGAGTTACAGAAAAAGGTAGAGATGGTTCAGAAGGGTAAGTTCCCTGATTTTAACATTGATAATGATTGTGTTTTGAGGTTTGGGAAGAGATTATGTGTTCCTGGTGATTCACAGTTGAAGAATAAGTTGTTAGGCGAGGCTCATAGTTCCCCGTTTTCAGTTCATCTTGGAAGTACTAATATGTATAGAGATCTGCGGGAGTATTACTGGTGGGATGGAATGAAAAGAGATATTGCTGATTTTATAGTGAAGTGTTTGACTTTTCAGCAGGTTAAAGCAGAGCGGCAGTTATCGAAAGGGATGCTTCAGCCTTTACTAGTGCTAGAGTGGATTTGGGAAAACATATCCATGGGATTTTTTGTGGGATTACTGAAGACATCTAGAGGTAATAATGCAATCTGGGTTATTGTTGATCGATTGACTAAATCTTCTCATTTAATTCCTATTAGAGATACTTTGTCTCTAGATCAAATTGCTCGGTTGTATCTTAAAGAGATAGTAAGGTTTCATGGAGTTCCCCTATCCATTGTATCTGATCGTGATCCTAGGTTCACTTATAACTTTTGGAAAGGCCTTCAAAAGTCGTTCGGTACTGAATTAAATTTTAGTACATCTTTTCATCCTCAGTCAGATGGGCAGTCAGAACGATCAATTCAGTCTTTGGAGGATATTCTATGTGCTTGTTCTATGTATTATCAGGGAAGTTGGGACCAACATCTTTCTTTTTTTGAGATTTCATATAATAACAGTTTTCATTCCAGTATACAGATGTCTCCATTTGAAGCATTATATGGGAATCAGTGTCGAACTCCAACTTTTTGGGACGAAGTGGGTGAAAGGAAGCTGATGGGACCAGAATTGGTAGAAGAGATTGCAGAAAAAGATCAGTTGTTTCAGAAACACATGAGAACAGCTCAAAGTAGGCAAAAGAGTTATGCAGATAACAGGAGGAAGGATCCATCTTTCGAGGTAGGTGAACATGTTTTTCTCAAGGTTTCTCCATGGAAATGTGTGATGCGATTTGGTAAGATTGGAAAGCTGAGTCCAAGGTTCATTGGACCATATGAAATTCTGGAGAGAGTTGGATCAGTTGCATACAGTGTGTCATTACCTCTGAGTTTATCTCAAGTAGAAAATGTTTTTCATGTTTATATGTTGAGAAAGTATATGCCAGATCCATCTCATGATTTGGGCCCGGAGGTAGTTCAGTTGGTAGAGAATCTCTCTTGTGAAGAACAACTAGTCCAGATTCTTGACCGAAGAGAGAAGGTGTTGCGAAATAAGGTAATTCACCAGGTAAAGGATTTGTGGAAAAACCATATGGTTGAAGAGGGAACGTGGGAATCTGAAAATTCTATGAGGGATAAATACCCCCACTTATTTTGATAAGTGAATAAAAATTGTGATGACGCAATTCCCATAAAGTGGGAAGGATGTAACATCCCAGGTAAATAAAGAATAAATAATTTTCATATTTATTAATATTTACGAATTAAATATTAATTTTACTTTAAAGGGGATTCTATGTTCGATAGTGTACCCGATACGTAACAAATAGTTCATTGAAATTTTACGTTGCACACTAGTAATAAAATAATATTTTTTTAAAATGGTAGTTAACACGTAGTCATTGTATTTGTGGGAATGGATAGAAATAACTAAAATATGATTATATATGTTCTTTAAATGTTTTTACATTTATCCAATAAAGGATAAAGGCTTAAAATACGAATAGAATTCAATTTTAGGCATATATACTCTAATATTCACAAAAGGTCCACTTATCACCTTTTGATGACAAGCCGTCATTAAATATAGTTTCAGTCAATCTTATACATTCTATTGTACAAAATAAAACCCTTCTTTAGATTTGGAACATCAAAATTTACTTTTTGTAAATTTTTTGTATTTTTTCATTAAAGTTCATTTTTTTAATAAATAGTGAAAAATGTTGTATTTTAATTCAAAACCTCTTTTTAATCAAATTTATTTATATTATTAGATTATCTTTTGATTTGGTTTTAGAGTTGAATTAGAATATATTTTTACCATTTAATCCAATAGTGGTCGTTGGAATTAATTTCACATTGAAATTGGACTTAAACTAGTGTCAATCTTTTCATACTTATTGTTTCACAAAAACACGCTATTTGCTCTGACAGCGGGAATTAATTATTAAATTAATTATTAAAACTTATATGTTTCATATTTTTTAAAATAGACATCATTTTTGAATTCGGAATATCAAATATATATTAGGGTGAAGTTTTGGTAGTTTTTTGAAAAACATCAATTTTTGATGAATAGTGAAACCACTAAGTGGTACTTCAAAAAACTGATTTTTCGTTTAAATGAAATTTTACCACCTCTGTGTTTTGAATTTCCAAAATATTACATACATGGTTGTCAATAAAAATTAAAATTTGGTTCAATGGGATTAAAATAAATTTTTTTGATGAATAGTAACTTTTAAGTTTTAATCACGATTAGAGGTAATTAGTGTAATTTTAGGTAAGAATAATGTTTTATTAATTTTAAATGAACTTGAAACATGTCCTAACATTATTGGATGTGTCATGGCCGACCAAGACAATCCATGGGTCAACTTGGGGACCACTTGGAGCCACTTTGGATGGGAAATGACATTAATATCTTTTTATTTAATGTTAATGTAAAAATGTCACAAACATGAGTTGTTTTACTAAATCAATTTTTATGTTGGGTTATACAAGTCATATTTTGACAATAAATATTAATTATAAAGATAAAAATACTTCCTAAATCATGATATATTTTTTTATAATTTTTAAACATTAAATCAATTAAATTATATATGAGACCATGATGATGCAACGATTACCTCATTATTTAACGATTTAAATAAAATGAAAGGATAATGTAAAATATAAGACCTAAACTTTTCAAAAACCTATTGGATGTGTATATTTAGACCCCATATCACCTTATCCTCGAATTATATCAATGTGGGAACTTTTAAATCCGAAACGCCTTTTAAAATAAAGTTACATTTCTTTACTTTCCAAGAGTGCCCCTCCTCTTCTCTTCTAAAAGGCCCCCACCTCTACTACCTTACCCACACTCCAAAGCCTTTATCTCGGCTAACCCCTGCCCATTTTGTCTCTCCACATCCCTCTATTACTCCTTAAAGCCTCACTTTGGTCAGAAGTCTTTCCAAGGAAGCTTTTGATCTCAAATCAAAAAGAGTTACCCGATTTAAAGGTAGTGTTTTCTTTTGTGTTCTTTTGTTTTATTTTGCTTCTCAAACCCCCTAAACTCTTTTTTTCAATTTTTTCTGTAACAAATATATTATCATCAGTATACTAGGATGTTGTAATAAGAATAATTCGATCTAAACGTACACACACCTACATCTAATGGTTAAAGAACATACTGTTTCTGTGGATGGTGAATTTCTGCCTCATGAAACGATGATTGTTCAATATTATTCCAACACCTTCAATGGTGGCCATTAAGATTTAAATATATATATATGATATATAATATCTTTATGTCTTCCTTAAGCTTCTGTATTTTTCATTTATTGAACAACTTTATGGCTTCCATTATGGGTATACGCGATATCATCATTTTAGGAAGTGCAGACTACTGCCCCCTCAAAGTGATTAGATTTGTTAATTACATATGTGGGACGTATAAAGGATGGATTTAAAGTTATTATATATGATTTATGTTACATTTAAATGGTGAATATAATCCTAGAATTAAAATATACATACCTCTCATTTAGTTTTAATTCCATTAAAATGACATAGAAATGAAAGTAGTGTTCATGCGTACGTACGGCTTACCATCTCCATGAACGATGCATTTCATTTCTTACCTCTAAATGATTATGTATTATTATAAATACTTGTATATTATGGATATAAATGAAATATATGATATCCAAATCATGAATATCATTCTGGATATAAAGAACCTTTGACCACACGAACATCATGTAATTGTAAGAAGTCCACTTTCGACTTAAGAACCAAATTTCGACAAAACAAACATTATTAACATAAATAATTACATAATGTTTATAACATGGTAATAAGTGATATAAAAGCAATAATTAACTTGAAAAAAGTTCTTAATCATGTATAAGATAACTCAAGTTGGTTATTCAGGACGTTAAAGAACGATCGAGTCAAGTCGGACATGAGGTAAGGGACTTCGTCTCAATCTCCATTCATTGAGGCATATTTCATTTTATACACAACATTATTTTATACGGTGTATAAACCCCTTTGACTTTTAATTTTCTAAAAAAGGAATCTTTTTCTATGAAGCATTTTACTAAACAACATAAAGGAATGTTTCTTTTAACATACACGGTGAAAACGACCTTTTCCGCCGCCGCGAGTATTATTTGGTCTTTGGATTCCTCAACAAGCCGTAATGTTTTTGAAATGAAATGAATACCATATAATCTTTTATGTATTTTGTTATTGAAAATGGTTTTTATAATGGGTTTGTAATTTCAATATATTTAAGTGATATATTGTGATCATTGTGTGGAAATATTTCCATTCCATTGTATTTGTTTTATGTCTTATGATTTTATAATGGTACTTAGACATTTGATGGGTGTTTATGTGATAAACCATATGACGGGTGGTGCCGTGAATACCAGGACGGGTGGTTACGTTATAACCTCCAATGCATTGGTTATGGAAGTTGGTCGTATGGCTATTCCATTAAGTGATATGTGTGGAAGTCGACCGTATGGTTATTCCATTTAAGTATGTTTATGTCCCAAGTTACCTTTATATGTTATGTGATCTTTATATGGGTTTTATGGTAATATTTTGGTTATAAAAGGGTATGTAATGATCTTTTATTCAGTGAAGAGTTTTTACTAATTCATAAAGGTGAAAAGTATTACTTTGATAAAGTATACATGGTTTACTTGTTGTTTTGATAAACTAATAGTTTCATTCATTGTGTATCCATTACTGAGCTTTTTATGCTCACCCCATGTAATTTGAAATGTTTTTCACAGGAATTAATGTGGAATAGGGTCAAGGATGGGATCAATGGAAAGTAATTCTATATAAAACATGGAACTAGACATGTTTCTTTTTAAGAGTTTTTATTCTATGGAAACTTATTAGAAGTGTCTACTTTGTAATATTTTGAGATGTAATAGTTATGTCCTAATTCACTAAAACTCTAAACCTGAAAAGATCCTCAATGTGAATTATTCATTTAATTCAATATTAAGTAAGGTTTAAGGCCGGGGCCTTATAATTTCAGCTCATCCCATTAGTCTCTATGAAGACAATGAATTATTATCATCATTATCATAATCCATGTCATCATCTAAATTAGCTTATGGAACTAACACATCTATTTATCATCATACATCTTCTTCACTATCCTCTTGAGTCTGATCTTGTATTTTCAAAAATTTATACACATTATCCACCATAAATACTTCATTGTTTTTAAATAACATCCACATCCTCTTATTGAAACATTTATTTTTATTTATTCTCTTTGAGTAGACATGAATTATCAGTTTATCTCTATGAGATTCAAATATCATGTGTTTCTCCCTATTAAAAATGAAACGCTTACTTCCAAAAATAAAAAATTACATCTGTATTTGATTCATTCCACACAACATATCATATTGAATCTTTTCTTCCTTCAGAAAAAATAGATCTGTGTTAGATATGTAGGCCATTTTCAAGACATCTTCTTTATAGAAATTCTCTAGTAGTTCCTTTTCATTATGCATTGTTATGGCCATATTGTTGGTGAATTGATTTCTCATCTCAACCAATCAATTTTTTCAGGAGTTCTTACTATTTAAACATGATTTTATATCCCATGTTTCTCAAGATTATCTTCCACTTAACTTTTTGTGGATTGTTTTTACCATTATCCTTTCAAAATATCAAAATATTCATTCAAAGAATTTCTTTGAAACCCCTCAGATATATTTTATGAAACTGAGGACATTATACTTGTTGTAAAATACAAATAAACATGTCATCCTAATGAAATCGTCAATGAATAAAATGTAATATATCCTCCCATCAGTATCTCTTTCTGAGATACGTTCCTGCACATCAATATGCACCAACTCAAGAACTCTTATTAAAATTTTCTATTTTTTATTATATATTTTTCAAATTTTATCCCCTGGTTGACATGAACTTCATGTATTAGAATGCTCACATGACAACTTTGGGAGGTCTTGAGAAGCCTCAAATTTCACCAGATCTTCCATGGGTGTTTGATTCATGTGACAAGGATATTTATTCCATATCATTTTTTATTCATCCTTGGACAAAATGAAAATATATTATTCTCCACTTATAAGGTAGATATTAGATTTTGTACTTTGTCCCTGCAAAATAATTTTGTCGTTTTTTATGTGGTGACAGATAATATTGTTAAAAATCTTTTGGCATTTCCTGAGTCACAGAGTTGACTGACACTGAGGAAATTGTGACTAGGACCTTAGACAACTAAGACATCAACAAGACTAATGTATCTTTTCCCAATAATGGATATTCTTAAGAAAACAATCATTAGACCTTCATAACTACCTTATATTATAATACCTTCATTATATTACAATATTCCTATTAATAGATCATTATTTATTATCATATGAGATGTTCATCCACTAGTTATGATCCATACTCCATTGTGATGTGATGACATAAATGAAATATATTCAACCACTATTTGTTCCACTCTATTCCATTTGATCCATATTTTTTACTTCATACCAGATATAGATTGATGATCATTATCTCCCTCGATGTATGATGGACCATATTCATCTTTTAGAGGTGAAAATCTATTTTAAATTTTCTATTCATTTGATGATACATTTCACTACTAGTTGTGACCAGATTAAGTCGACTTCTGCACATTTATCTACATTGTTGATGAACAGTATGTTTCATGAGTCTGAATCCCACACACATGAAATAATGACCATAAAATAGTGTAATAGAATATTGATCCATTTATCACTACCACTGTTGGTCTTGTTCCCTTTTATACATTTTTTTATGGAATAAATTTTTTGTGATTGTCCAAACATTCCAAAAAAATAGAATTTATTGTGTGGTCCATTTATATGTGGGAAAAATACAATAATGGTTTTCCATTGGTATATTTGAGTATTCTGATTATGATTCATACCCATATCTATCTTCATCCTCAAATTTGATTATTGTGATCTATCTGCAACCCTTACTTCTTCTTTTTCATCATTCATTTTATATATTGTAGCATTCTAATTATTCATTTTCTCTTTATGAAACAACTTTTTTCTAGTTTAATGGAACTCTAAAAAACTACTTTTCATTTTTCTACTACCAGTGTTTCCTTATTTGATGAAATCAAGAGTTTCCCCTTACATTTTACTTTTGTTCTTATATTTACAATTTACTCATCAATCTATTCAATAATTGATTTGTTGTTTTCCAGTATTAGTCAAACTATTGATCTCTCTTTTTTTCTACTCAATTTTATGTTTGTAATCAACAAAATTCACTAAGATTTCTGGTGTTAAAGACTTAGATTTTAAATTTTATCATTCTGTAGAGACTTATCTTCGTCCTACTGCTTCATATAATGTTTTGAATCACAAACCACTTTATTGGATTTCTTTTCCTTGGCTCTCCAATCATATATCTCTTCAGAAGAAGATTATAATTCAACTTGAAGTTCAGTTATTCCTTCTATTTCTCCCTCATCAATAACAATTTCTTAATTTTTTTTAGAATTTCCCACAACTTCCAACATAGCATCTGCTTCATGATTCATTCAATCGTCAAACTCTTCTTAATCATATTATCCTAAAAATTCATCTTCTCTTAAAATCAGATTCATCATTTTGATAAAATTTAACTTAATACATATCTAACCATTTATATTGGATGAATACTTATTCATAGTAATTTAATCAATGTTTCAATCATCATTTTAGAAATAATTAGGATACTTTTATGCAAAATATTCAATCATTCCACATCGAAAGAATAAAAGTGGGAGTTTACTATTGAAAATTTCTCTTACACTTTATATATTTCAAGATAGAAATGACACAACATCATCCAAATTATCTTCCCCTGGACTATCATCAACAGAGTGCTTCTTCATGGCCTTATATGAAAATTCGTTGGACATTCCCTTTTCCACAACATCATTATCATCATTTCTCATTTTTTATTCGACAAGAGTACTATACAGGTTATACAATGTTAGCTCCATTGTATATTTATCATCCAATACATAAAACATTGGATTAATCCAAGGTGGATGTTTAATCAATTTTTGATTGAAAATATCTATATCTTCAATAATATCTCAAGGATCACACATTTATTCCATGAAATCATTCACAAAATCATAAAATGTATCAAAATATACATTAGGGTGCATAATTAGATCCCCATATTTGTTCTATAAAAGTTTCAGCATTGATTCTATTAGTTTTGATTCACCCTCATAGATATTCAGCAACATGTCCAATATAGTGTGTGATAATTTATTAGGAAATCACCTTCGTATATATTTCATTTTATAGTTACCCCTCTAAAACATTGATCCCTTTAGAATCAGCATACAATTACCTTGTATCATCTCTTGATAATGAACCACTATAGATATTTACTAATATCCCATGCATAGATTTTATAAAGACATCCATTTATATTTATTGGAAGTAGTTATACATTGGATTCACCCATAATGGATAATATTTTCCATAGGAAATTAGAATCTATTTGTGATTAACAACCTCTATTTATTCTTTCAACAGATAACTTTCATCCATTCTCTATGATACCAATTGATAGCCCCACTCGGTTAAATACCATAAGAGGTGGGTGAATCATGGTTAGAAATATTAAAAATACATCCCCTTTATATCTTGTTTCATCATTAAACCAAACACCCTTCTCTTTATTTTCTAAGGCAATGTATGAGCAGAAATTAATTCATTAATGAGACACAATAATGTTTCCTTGGTTCTCCATCATTGGGCTACATCCAAGGATAATACGATGAAAATGTACCAACAATACCAAATACACAAAGGCACGCTTCCAAGAATGGTTGTTTAGGGTATATATCATTTATACACAGGCTCAATAGCTTAAAAAGGTTTCGGGTAACCTGACTACTTTCCACAATTCCCTCACTATGTCTCTTTCTCTAGATCACTGCCCGTGGAAAAGATCAGGGTCTTCTTCTTCATTATCTCATTACTCTTCGTAGGGATTCAAAAAAAATTTAAGGACTTGTATGTACCATCATTATCTCTAATTAATACATCCCCACTTATATATAGATTCTCTATTGATGTTAAACATTTAAAAAACTGAGGAATACCACTATAAAATCAATTTATTGGGAAATGCCTTCAGAAAAACATTTTTGATGATCAATGTATTCATGAAGTTCTTATTTTTTGAATATCAAATAGCCTTCGTGAAGTTCCTTCCTCTTGCGAAGCTCACATATCTATCAAGAAGCACGCCTTTTTCTTGAATCTCAACTAGCAATCACAAAGATATTTTCATTCATGAATCTTACGTAGATTTTTATAAATCTATTGCTTTCATGATTTTCAGTACATTGATTTGGCCCTTATAGCCTTCGTGAACTTGTTTTCATGAAAATCCATTGCAAACCACCTTCTCAGTTCTGAATCCTTAATATTTTTGTTATGTATAAATAGACTTCTGAAATGGGTGGAGACCTTTTTATTGGGTTTTCCAACAATTTTTTCGATGGTAATGACAAAAATTGTTAGTGAAAACTAATATTTAAAAATATTATTGAGGATGAAAAGAAAAATTATGACATAACTCAAAATACATCTCAATAACAATAAAACATGTGATCATGACATAAAAGTTGGTGATACATTTAAAATATGGATTAATTAAGAAAAAATGGAATATAATTAAAACAAAATGCATCATGATGTTTTTTCATAACCTGATAAACAACATGGAAGTGTGGGATTACTATAAGAATTGGATAAGTATTATCATAAACCATATAATTCCCATACAGATGTGAATAAAATTATTTTATCAACACATATAAGTTTGTTCAAACCAATCAGGTCTACGCCAGCATGAACAAAATTATTATGTACATTCCAAAATATCTCATTGGATATAATATTAAAAAAATAATTATAGGATGATATATGTACCGACCCATCGACATCTAAACCTATGTGTTTCACATAAAATAAATCATAAGCATATCGTTTTGAACCCATGAAATTTTGGGGTAAGGGTTTCTTATATTTCCATAAATTTAAAATAAGAAATGTAAAAATATCACAGGATATAAAAATCCTATTTTTAAGTGGAATTATATCATAATAAAATATATCTATTTATCGATACATCATGAAATGATTGATAATCCTTGGAGGGGATAAATATGTGAAAATTAAAAAGTTATCAAAAAACATTTTACAAATTGTTATAATGGATGTAGTGAAAATTATGTTCAGAAAAAATGAGAATTCCTAAAGATAAATATTTAAATCCTCATTAAAAAGGGTTCCAAATAAAATATTACTAAAATAAAATAATGGATATAATATTAAATTAATATTGGAAGATAAAAAATTTATTTGGAAAGGACAAAAAATAATTTTATATTTTCTGAAGTAATATTGTTTGAAAACCAAATTCATCACAAAGAAAATGAAAATATTTATCTCAAAATTAATCAATTATATTTAAATTATCATTTAAGATAAAAAATTATAATGATTTCCAATTAGGTAAATGAGAGAATCTTTGGAAAAAAACTAGGATATGGAGGAAAATCTACTAAAAGTAGTGGGAATTGTTATACAAAAAGCAATTAAATGAAGATACAGAATCCAAAAGGGTGTAAAATTAGGTGTGAACCATGTTTTATTAAAAATAATAATGTTTTAATGTAATATAGCATAATAATATATTATAATAGATGAATCATGTAGGGTAATAGAAAAATAAGAATGATTATTACCCATGGTAAATGTTTGAGTAACTAAGACATGTTATCTTTTTGTGATTAGTGGAATATGATCTAATATTTTCTAAAAACATTTAGATATCCTAATATACAATTTTATAACCATATTCACAACAAAAAATAATTATAATTATAATTTATAACTACTAACTATTAAAAAATTAGTTATTCTTCCCTATTTTTCCTGAAATAATTTTTATATTTTAGAATGTTTATAGTTGTTTAAAAATATATGTGATATAATTCATTATTAATAGAAAATATTCAACTAATTTTCATTAATGATACTTTGATGTATTATTTAAAATTATTGATGTTTCTTTATTTAAAATTCATTAGTACTTTTTCTTATTCCCTATAAGATGATATAGATAATGTGTCCACATCAGATAAAATTATTCATAACATATTTAGATAATATTATACAAGTAAATATATCTTCATAATCAAACATGATATAATTTTATTGCAATTTTTCATGTAGATTGTCAAACAGACAAAATGATGAACATACCATGATTACTTATTATTATTTGTTGATTTAATTAAAATATCATTACATCCATATCGTAATGATAATAGTTAGTGTTTATTAGTCGATATATAAAACTGATAATGGAATTATTGTATGAATCATTGGGTATAAAAATATTATATAATTTTAATTATGTATTTTTCTCTTAGTATTCTTCATTTAAAAGTCATAATTCATGATAATAATTTTTGGAATATATAATTAATAGGTTTCTCTAATTTAATATACTATAAACTCAATGATATAAATAATATAATATTTATCCTTTATGTCCATTCTAATGACCATGTTCTAGAAATGTTAGGTTAGAGACCTTTTTATTTACAAAAAATAAAATAGGAAAAGGATAAAGAAAACATTGATTATTTCATTAATGTATTAATGCCCTTATTACAATAAGAACCAAAAAAATAATAATCAAAGTTCATATTAAAAACTCTAAGAAGGATCATATTCACCGTACTAATCAGAATAATATTCTAGTAGACCACAAGACTGGGTGACCATAGTTGGGTTCATATATGAGTACTCTTTACAACGCATTGCTTTCCTATTAGGAAAATTATGGAATCCTTCATCATCCACAACAAAAAAAATTTCCTTTGGACATGGCCACACAATATGAAAATTATTTTGAATTTCATTTTCAACATCATCCCTTCATCAATGGATGCTATGTGTTCCCTTGATTTAATAATTTCTTCATAAACCATTGATAACCATTAAATTGATTTTTCCCTTTCTTCCAATGGAAGGGTCCTACTAAACTATTCTAAAAGCCATGAATGCTTTCTAGCTACCCTCATCCCAAGAATTCACTCCATGCTCGCGAACTAAATCAAAGGCTAACCATGACCTAGATCTAGTCAAGGAAGAACTACCTACCTCTATTTCATGATCCAACTATCAATGTTCATTATCCTTATTCATATGATTAAATTATTTCAGTTCCCAAGAAACCTTGTCCACAACATGCGAAACACTAGTAATAACATGCTCCAAAAAACTATAAATGTTAGATTTACTTCATCCCTTTAAATTATATTTATTATTCATTTAATTCCTCCTCAAAATCTTCCTACAAGAAGCCTCATGATTCCCTTTGAAAGAAAAAAATGAAATATATAGAAAACTTTTCTTTGGCATGGATAATAACATGAATGTTTTGACAGAAATCAGGTAAACTATTATATTATACTTTTAGAGATATATCATCATCTATTGTGGAGAATAAAATATTAAGAATCAGGAAATAACATTGGTCAACCACCACCATGACCCTAGCATAATGACCAAATTTTATAGTCTCAGTATTATAA
The DNA here is from genome assembly GCA_963277665.1 of Viscum album. Taxonomy (NCBI): domain Eukaryota; kingdom Viridiplantae; phylum Streptophyta; class Magnoliopsida; order Santalales; family Viscaceae; genus Viscum; species Viscum album. The sequence continues at coordinate 1,554,659,201 of OY728146.1, read as the reverse complement.
TCCATTTTAATTGGAATTCCCATATATTTAGAAATGTGAAAAATAATTTTAGGATGCCAAGAACATATATTTTTATCCATACTTGATACATGGTAAATTATATTGAAAATTTATTGAAAGGAAAGTCCCATTCTGGATGGAAAACCATACTTGGGTTTAGTGGAATTGATTTGATCCCCATGTCATTCTCTTTAGATTCTCAGATGAGAAAATAATGTGAATGTACCTTCGATTCATAGGAATACGTTTCCAATCAGAAAAAAACTTTATTGAAGATTATTTATGGACAAATAATAAAGATTCCAAACATTTCAACCATTAGGAAGAACAATTATTGTAATAATGGAGGTCTCTAAAAGATTAAATCTATCAAGGATATCCTCTTTATTATAAACCAATTGAGCAACTTCACCCTTTATCATAATTTGATAGGTCTCACCCTCACACAAATTCCTGAAATATAATCAATTGTAATCTCTTTAAATTCCTACAAGGAACCTACAAGTGTCTTCGATAGTGCTAAAATTAATAAATGGTTCCACTAAAGTCGAGGTACCAGCTGAAGCAACAATACCTGTGGTATTAGCCCATAGTTCTACCTCTTATACCAAGGAGTAGTCCTAGTTGTCCTTCCACATTGTATTACAAATAGATTTCTCCTAATTCAAAAGGAATTACATCTCATGTCTCTCTTTCACATATTAGAAACCCTCCTTCAATCCAGCCATAAAAATCTCACAAAATTTTGAGGAACTACCTTCTCGGATTTCACCACTACCTATCGCTGATAAGATTTATCAATTGGAGATTCAAAAACACCACCACCACCCAGAAATGGGACAACCTACATAGATATGTGGGATCTTTCAACTTAATGACGACTGCCAAAAAATATCATTACTTATATTCTCAAATAAAACTATCATTTGTGACTTTCTCATTCATATCTCTCCATAATTTCACAACATCTGCAACTGCCATGTTGGAGAGATATGAACTTCTTATATCAACATTTGTCTTAGCTCAAGGGATTTTTGTAGTATTATCACAACCAGTGAGACAGATGGAACAATGATATCCAAGAGATGGTGGAAATTAAATGTTCAAATGAAAAAATCATAGGAATCTATATCCACTATCTCTCATGATCAGGTAAGTTAGTGATAAAATGAAAAATAATGAATAATAACATAAGGACATGGCCTTAAAAATTACTTATTATTGAATTAAATGAATAATTCACATTGAGGATCATTTCAGGATTAGAGTTTTAGAGAATTAGATCATAAATCATGAATTACTTTCCACATTTAAACAAAGTGGTTACATAAAATATAGAATTAGTTTTTCCCATCAACGGAAACATATTTAAAATAAAACATGGATTCTTTTTTGAGACTTCCTTGACACTATCATCATATCATGCACCTTTCCCTTGACCTGGTAAAAACATTTCAAAAACATGGGATGAGCATAAAAAGCTCAGTAAGGGATATAAAATAATGAAAAGAAAACATTAGTCCATGTATGAAATCCTAATTTCCTCATAAAACATAAGAATTTTAACATACCTCATCACATCATGAATAAATCATAGAAATCCTAAGATATAAAGGTAACATGAGGCATTCATAACATTCTTACGTAGGGAGTAACACTACTGAAAAAATACCCTATACCAACGGTTTGGAACCATTGGTATAGGTCCCCAAAACGTTGCTATAGGCGATACCAACGGTTTGGAGGACCGTTGGCAAGTATGCCGTGAAAATAGGTATATACCAATGGTTTGGGGAAAACTGTTGGTATAGGGTCTATACCAAGGGTTTTGAAAACCGTTGGTATAAGTAATTAGAAAATTTATACCAACGGTTCTCAAAACTGTTGGTATATGTATTTCAAAAAAGAAACATCCGGTGGGATTTGATCCCAGGACCTATAGTTTATAACTGAATGACTTAACCACTTAGCTACCATGACTTTTGTTAAAATAATTTCATAAATATATATATGTATTGTTCTAATTATTTTATATTTTGATTTATATAATGTTCTCCATAGGTAGATTCCAAAAAAATCAATGGACCTTTCCCAACAGTATTGAAAACCATTTGGAAAGGTCTTCCTTTTTTTTGAAATTTTGGCTGAAGGTTGAATTCTGGACCCCCTTCCCCAATAGTTTGCCCAAATCGTTGGGAATGTGGGTCCAGAATTCAACCTTTCCCAACGGTTTGGGAAAACCGTTGGGATAGGCTAAACTTTCCCAACGTTTTGCCCAAACCGTTGGGAAAGGGGGTCCAGAATTAAACCTTCCCCAATGGTTTGGACAAACCTTTGGGAAAGGTGGCCAGAAAATAGGCTTCCCTAACGGTTTGGCCAAACCGTTGGGAAAGGGTACCTATACCACCGGTTTTTACAAACCATTGGTATAAAAGCGTTGGGAAAATCATTTTTCCAGTTGTGTAACCCTCTTGGTTACATTTGGAATACCCATCACAGTATATTCCCTAAATCTCTTCGGAGAAACCTTAACTTTTAACTCCTTCGTGTTACCCAATGCATTGGAGAGATATATCGGGCTCACCCTCCATTAGTTTATCACAAAACCACCCGTCTTCATAATAATTCCCAAGAACCATAACATAATCGTATCATATAAAACATGTATAAAGGATACATAACATTCCCACTTTACAATCACAAGATATCAATAAAACACATTGATATATAAACATTATGAAAACCATTTTCAATACCAAAATAAAAGCAGAGTAAAACATGGTATTTATTTTTCATTCAAAAAAAGTTATGGCTTGTAGAGGAAGATGAAACTTAAATAATGGACATGACGGTGGAGAAGTCGTTGTCACCACATACTTACGACAAGAAAAACATTCCTTTTTTTATTTTAGAAAAACACTTCGTATAAAAATATTCCTTTTGAATAAATGAAATGTCAAAGGAGTTTATACACTGTATAAAGGAAATTTGTGTATAAAACAAAATATACCTCAATGAAAGGAGATTGAGACGATGTCCCTTAAAAAGATGGTATCCTTAGATTAAGGATAAATCAATTACATAATTATGTGTGAAAAAAGAATACACAAAATATAAGTTGATATTATGTTTAAATCAATTAGAGGACCTTAAAACATATTCATAGAACTACATATTCAAGGAGTACAAGTTTATCCCAAAGAATCAAAATTTGGTTAAGAAGTTCCCTTGCAAAAATTCGACAGCCTAACGACGTCACTTCAAAATTCAGAAAAAGAGTTGATGAGAGATAAAAAGGGTATCTAATCACTTGGACATAAAATTTACATAAATAAGGATATATAAGAACATATACCAACATAATAGTATGTGAATTAAAATATATAACAAAATAAGTCTTTTAAAAAGTGGAGAGTGAATTGTTCCCTTACCGACTTCGGTATCTTTCAAAACTTACACCCCTTTGACGAAGGGTCATACAATGAATATGTAAATACCCATAAAGGAAATTATATTACAAAAAGAGTATAATAATCAGAACTACATACACCAATCAATGTAAATGGTGGAAAATGTTGCATAAATCTCACGGGACTAAAAGTGAGATGTAAAATCCCTGACGAAAACTCGACAGCCTAACGACGCCAATTAAAACTTCCAAAAATGGATCGATGAGATCAAATAGGGTCTTTCATCATATTAAAAATAAAATGTACAGAAAGAGGAGTATAAAATAACATCCCCCATCATAAAAAGTGGAGCTTAAAATAACTGACATAAATGAGAGTACTTAAAAAGAAAGAGAGAGGTTAGATCCCTTATGAAAATTTGGTAGCCTAACGGTGCCACTCAAAACTTCCAAAATGGATTGATGAGAGAAAATAGGGTCTCTCATCATATGAACATAAAAAGTACAGTAGGAGTAATATAAAAGAACATCACAATCATAAGAAAGATGAGAATAAAAGTAATGACATAAAAGAGTTTACTTGAAAATAGATATAGTGGTAGGATCCCTAACCTCGTGTTCGACATGACTCGATCGTCCTTTAATATCCATTAAATCGGGTAACTCTCTTTGATTTGAGCTCAAAGGCTTCCTTGGAAATGATTATTCCCAATGTGGGGCTTCAATTATGAAGAGAGGGATGTGGAGAGATGAAATGGACAGGGTTTGGCCGAGCCAAAGGCTTGAGAGGTGTGTGTAAGGTGGTAGAGGTGGGGGCTTTTATAATAGGAGAGGAGGGGCACTCTTGGAATGTTATAAAATATTACTATATTATAAAATAATTTTAGGATTTAAAAGGTCCAAAAAGAATATATTTAGAGGATAAGGTGATAAGGTTTCGAAATCCTCCCATCCAATAGGATTGTGATAAGTGTAAGACTTAGATTTCACCATATCTTCTCATTTTATTTAAATCGTTCATTTATGAGGTAATCACTACATCATCACGGTGTCATAAATAAATTAATTTATTTAATGTATAAAAATTATAAAAAATTTATCATGATGTAGGAAATCTTTTTATCTTTATAATTAACATTTATAGTCAAAGATATGACTTATATAACCCCATGTAAAAATTGTTTAAGTAAAATAACACATGTTTGTGACATTTTAATTTTAACTTTAAATAAAAAGGTATTTTTGTCATTTTCCAACCAAAGTGGATCCATGGGTCCCCAATCTGACCCATGGATTTTCTTGGTCGGCCATGACTAATCCAATGATGTTAGGACATGTGTCTAGGTCATTTCATATTATTAAAAGATTTTTTTTACCTTAAACTACACAAATTACCTCTAATCGCGATTAAAACTTAAAAGGTACTATTCACCAAAAAAATTATTTTAATCCCATTTTACCACATTTTCCTTTTTAATGACAACCATGTATGTTAGATTTTGGAAATTCAAAACATAGAGGTGGTAAAATTTCATTTAAATGAAAAATTAGTTTTTTTAAGTACCACATAGTGTTTTCACTTTTCATCAAAAAATGATGTTTTCCAAAAAAATATCAAAAATTCACCCTAAGCTATATTTGATATTCCAAATTCAAAAATGATGTTTATTTTACAAAATTAAAAAAATATAAGTTACATTAATTAATTTAATAATTCATTCCCACAGTCAGAGAAAATAGCGTGTTTTTATGAAACTATAAGTATAAAAAGATTGACACTAGTTTAAGTCCAATTTCAAGATGAAATTAATTCCAACGACCACTATTGGATTAAATGGTGAAAATATATTCTAATTTCAATTTAATTTCAATTCAAAATATAATCTAATCATATAAATAAATTAGATTAAAATGTGGTTTTGAATTAAAATACAACATTTTTCACTATTCATTAAAAATTGAACTTTATTGGAAAAATACCAAAAAATTACACAATGTAAATATTGATATCCTGATTCTAAAGAAGAATTTTATTTTGTCAAATATAACACTTAAAATTTTCAAAAAGTAGATTTAACAGAGGTTCACCATCAAAAGGCGGTTAATCGACCTTTTAAAGAATATTAGAATGTTTACACTTAAAATTGGATTCATTTTCATTTTTAATCCTCTAACATTTATTGTAAAAAGTAAAAATATATGACAAACATATATATTCATTTTGTAGTTAGTTATGTTCATTCCCACCATTACAACAGCTAAGTGTTAACTACCATTTGAAATAATATTATTTTATTATTAGAGTGCAACGTAAGATTTCCATTAAACTCATTATTGCGTATTGGGTACACCATCGAGCATAGCATCCCCTTTAAATTAATATTAATATTTTATTCAAAAATATGGATAAATGTTAAAATGTCATATTCTTTATTTACCTGGGGTGTTACATCCTTCCCCCCTTTTGGGAATTGTGTCCTCGCAATTTTAAAATTGGTCTTGGAAACTTCATTGAAAATCCCACATCGGAACAAGAGTGAGTAAAACAATCACATTAAAATAATGAAAGTGAAGTACAAAGGTCACCCAAGTTAACCCATACTAGGATTCCATGTATGAAAATATGGACATGGAGGAAACAAACAAAGGGTCATGTTTTGATGGAGAGTGATAGTAAACATGTCTAGGAGAAAGTTAACCATAAGAAAATCACGAACTTGTGATGGGTTAAACAGTATTCGATTCCCCAGTAGGAAAATTTAATAAACAACATTTTTGTTTTATGTTACTCTTCATTGAGAAATTTATTTTTGAGCTTAACTAAATCATAATGAAACATACTTACTTGTCACGTAGACTTTCAACTTTTACTAGAATCCTTAATCAAACTCATATTTTCTCCAGAAGACGAGTATTTAGGAAGACTAGTTCGCATTAAGAGTACTATAATCAGCTTCTTGATAATCAAATAATCCACAAAAGAGAACTATATATTTCCAATGGCTTTAGACAAAATCCAAAACAAAAATTATTAGTATGAGATAATATAATCCACAAAAGTATAATCCTTTATAAAAAGAAAATCTCTTCTTAATCTCCAAAATTTGTCCAAAAAAACCCAAAGTTAAACAAAGACCATTCAATAAGCAATTGTCCATAAAATTATTTAAAGTAAACCAAACTAATATTGAAACCCAAATATTTTATGGATTTAATCACATAGTCTTCCAAGGTACAAATTAACTTTTATCTGCAAATAACATCAGTTTCTCTTAATTTCTCATATTGAAATGAAATTAACCTAATCACATATCCTCCATGATAGGTTAATCTATTCCATAGATAACCCAAAATAAACATACTATTGATTCCTAAAATCATCTAACTAAAAAGAATTAGTCAAACTGACCAGGGACATCACGTAGTCCAGTGGTAGGGGATAAATATCAGTCGCACTTTGGTTGTGGGTTCGATTCCCGCACCTTTGTCCGACGCGACGAGTTGTCACACGGTCTACCAGTTGTCCTTTTTACAAAACTATATAATTCTTAAAACATTCCCAAAACGAGATAAAATATTCAAAAATAATGATAACATATTTTAACCTCAATTTTATCTCATGCCTTTCATTTTCCATCATAATATATAATAACCCATAATTACATCAAAAGAAAGGATCATATAATCCCTAATGGTTACCTTTATAATTATTACCTGAACTTCCACATCGATTGGTCATCTCGTACATGATGCATTATAGAACATACCAAGGTACAAGTGGTTGATAATGACTCCTTGATAGATGGTTTATAACAACCACGAGTTTCCTCATTTAATCCCCCATTTCATCCAGTCTCTTAATCAGAGAACCACCACAGTTTCCTTCAAAACTGTTGTCACTTTGGTGCCTGCTAGATCCATCCACTCACTAAAAACAGAAATGTCAGTGTGAGTATATCAAAACAACCATCATGTACTAATGAGGAAGATAAACACTATGATATACTTACTCATTCACTTTATCTAAAACTATGAATCTTTCTGAAATCCTACATATTATTGTAATGTCACTTATGCCTAGAGAATACGCTAACCTCTAAAGTTATCTAAACCGACCTCTAATAACAACTACAAGGCCCCATCCTTAATGCTTACTTAATATTGAATTAAATGAATAATTTACATTGAGTATCTTTTCAGGACTAGAGTTTTAGAGAATTATATCATAAATCATGAATTACCTTCAACATTTAGACAATGTGGTTACATAAAAGATAGAATTTTTTTTTTCACATCAACAGAAACATATCTAAAATAAAACATGGATTCTTTCTTGACACTTCCTTGACACTATCATAATATCATGCACCATTCCCTTGACCTGTGAAAAACATTTCAAAAATAGGGGATGGGCAGAAAAAGGTCAGTAAGGGATATAAAAGTATGAAAAGAAAACATTACTCCATGAATGAAATCATACATTACTCATAAAACATAAGCATTTTAACATACCTCATCAAATCATGAATAAATCATAGAAATCATAAGGCATAAATGTAACTTGAGGCATTCATAACATTCTTACATAGGGAGTAACCCTCTTGGTTACGTATGGAATACCCATCACAGTATATTCCCTAAATCTCTTCGGAGAAACCTTAACATTTAACTCCTTGGCGTTACCCAATGCATTGGAGAGCTATATCGGGCTCACCCGCCCTTAGTTTATCACGGAACCACCCATATTCATAATAATTCCCGAGATCCATAACATAATCATATCACATAAAACATGTATAAAGGAAACATAACATTTCCACTTTTCAATCAGAAGATATCAATAAAACACATTGATATAGAAACATTGTGAAAACCATTTTCAATACCAAAATAAACGAAGAGTAAAACATGGTATTTATTTTTCATTAAAATAAAGTTATGTCTTTTAGAGGAAGTCGAATCTCAAATAATGGTCACGGCGTCGGAGAAGTCGTTGTCGCCGCATACGTATGACAAGAAAAACATTCCTTTTTGTAGTTTAGTAAAATGCTTCGTATAAAAAGATTCCTTTTGAATAAACGAAAAGTCGAAGGATTTTATACACTATATAAAAGAAATTTGTGTATAAAACAAAATATGCCTCAATTAAAGGAGACTGAGACGATGTCCCTTACAAAGACGGTATCCTTAGATTAAGGATAAATCAATTACATAATTATGTGTGACAAAACAATAAACCAAATATATATTGATATTAAGTGTAAAACAATAAGAGGACATTAAAACATATTCATAGAACGACATATTCAAGGAGTACAAGTTTATTCCAAAGAATCCAAATTGGGATAAGAAGTTCCCTTGCAAAAATTAGACAGCCTAACGACGTCACTTCAAAATACATAAAAAGAGTTGAAGAGAGATAAAAAGGGTATCTCATCACTTAGACATAAAATTTACATCAATAAGGATATTGAAGAACATATCCCAAAATAATAGTATGTGAATTAAAATACATAACGAAAGAAGTATTTTAAAAAGAGGAGGGTGAAAGGTTCCCCTACCGACTTGGGTAACTTTCGAAATGTACACCCCATTGATGAAGGGTCATGCAATGAATATGTAAATAACCATAAATGAAATTATATTACACAAAGAGTATAATAATGGGAAGTACATACACCGATCAAAGAAAATGGTGGAATATGTAACATAAATCTCACACGACTAAAATTGAGATGAAAAATACCTTACGAAAACTCCGCATCCTATCGGGGCCACTTAAAACATCCAAATATGGATCGATGAGATCAAATAGGGTATTTAATCATATTAAAACAAAATTTACATCAAGAGGAGTATAAAAGAACTTCCCCCATCATAAAAAATAGGATCTTAAAAAAAGTGACATAAAGGAGAGTACTTCAAAAGAAAGAGAGAGGTTATATCTCTTACGAAAATTCGGCAGCCTAACGGCGCCACTGAAAACATCTAAAATGGATTGATGAGAGAAAATAGGGTCTCTCTTCATATGAACATAAAACGTACAGTAGGAGTAATATAAAAGAAAATCCCAATCATTGGAAATATGAGATTAAAATTAATGACATAAATGAGTGTACTTAAAAAGAAAGAGAGTGGTAGGATCCCTTACCTCGTGTTCGACATGACTCGATCGTTCATTAATATCCTTTAAATCGGGTAACTCTCTTTGATTTGAGATCAAAGGCTTCCTTGGAAAGGATTATTCCCAAAGTGAGGCTTCAATGATGAAGAGAGGGATGTGTAGAGATGATATGGGCAGGGTTGGGCGATCCAAAGGCTTGAGAGGTGTGTATAAGGTGGTAGAGGTGGGGGCCTTTTATAAGAGGAGAGGAGGGGCACTCTTGGAATGTTATAAAATATTACGTTATTATAAAATGATTTTCGGATTTAAAAGGTCCCAAAAGGATATATTTAGAGTATAAGGTGATAAGGTTTCGAAATCCACCCATCCAATTGATTTGTGACAAGTGTAAGACTTATATTTCACCCTATCTTCTCATTTCATTTAAATCATTCATTTATGAGGTATTCACTGCATCATCACCGTGTCATAAATAAATTAATTTATTTAATGTATAAAAATTATAAAAAAATATCATGATGTAGGAAATATTTTTATATTTCTAATGAATATTCATAGTCAAATATATGACTTATATAACCCCATGTAAAAATTGTTTTTGTAAAACAACACATGTTTGTGACATTTTAATTTTAACTTTAAATAAAAAAGTGTGTATGTCATTTTCCAACCAAAGTGGATCAATGGGGTACCCAAGTTGACCCATGGATTGTCTTGGTCGGCCATGACAAATAAAATAAGGGTAGGACATGTGTCTAGGTCATTTCATATTATTTAAAGATTATTTTTACCTTAAACTACACTAATTACCTCTAATCGCGATTAAAGCTTAAAAGTTACTATTCACCAAAAAAAAATATTTTAATCCCATTGAACCAAATTTTACTTCATAATGACAGCAATGTATGTTGTATTTTTGAAATTCAAAACACAGAGGTGGTAAAATTTCATTTAAATGAAAAATTAGTTTTTTTATGTACCACTTATTGGTTTCACTATTCATCAAAAATTGAAGTTTTCCATAAAAATACAAAAAATTTACCCTAAGCTATATTTGATATTCCGAATTAAAAAATGATTCTATTTTACAAAATTCAAAACATATATGTTACATTAATTAATTTAATAATTAATTCCCACTGTCAGAGCGAATAGCGTGTTTTTATGAAACAATAAGTATAAAAATATTGACACTAGTTTAAGTCCAATATCAAGATGAAATTAATTTCAACGACCACTATTGATTTAAAGGGTAAAAATATATTATAATTTATCTTTAAAAATAATTCAAAATATAATCCAATCATATAAATAAATTAGATTAAAAATAGGTTTTTAATTAAAATATAACATTTTTCACTATTCATTAAAAATGAACTTCATCGGAAAAATACCAAAAATTTACACAAAGTAAATTTTCATGTCACGATTCTAAAGATGAATTTTATTTTGTCAAATATAACACATAAAATTGTCAAAAGTTGATTTAAAAAAGGTTCACCATGAAAAGGAGGTTAATCGGCCTTTTAAAGAATATTAGAATGTTTACGCTTAAAATTGGATTCATTCGCATTTTTAATCCTCAATCATTTATTGTAAAAAGTAAAAATATTTTAAAAAAATATATAATCATTTTGTAGTAAGTTCGGTTCATTCCCTCCATTACAACTGCTAGGCGTTAACTACCATTTAAAATAATATTATCTTATTATTTGAGTGCAACGTAAGATTCCCAAGAAACTCGTTGTTGTGTATTGGGTACACCATCGAGAATAGCATCCCCTTTAAAGTAATATAAATATTTTATTCACAAATATGGATAAATGTGAAAATGTCATATTCTTTATTTACCTATGGTGTTACAAATAATCCCATGGAGGTGGTGTTTGACATGTAATAATAATTAATTATTTCATATTACAATGAACCGAGAAAACAAAAATGTTGTTTCATGGTGGTGGTGAAAAATAAAATGCAGAAAACGTTGTTTCATTGATTTTATAGTCCACATAATGCACGATTCAACATTTTTGTTTCACCATGGAAATCAGTGGGCTGGTTAATTCTTATGAAATAACTATAATGCCCCACTAGTATAATAATGATATTGAGTTTTTCATCTTAATATTTTAAAACTAAATCCTAGGAAGAATAATATCAAAGAATTAATTAGAAAAAAGATATCTTTTGAGCTTATACATCACTTATTTGATTATCTAATTAATGATGAATCTTTAGCCATTAAGGGATGATATTTTGAAAAGAATAAAACATATTAATTATTATAAATGTTTTGGGGAGAAGATTGTATAGATTGTGGGATGAAATTATTAGGTTTTTCGGGGGTAAATGGGGAGATGTGTGCATTTTTTTACTGAAATAGAGTGGTATTTTTGCAAAAAAATTAAAAAATTCAACAATGTAAATTTACTACATTAGAATGTGGCACCAAAATTGATTAATAATAGAGTGTGTAAGAGATAAGGTTGACACACATTTCCAAAACATTACAATGGTCAGGTTTTAAACATGTTATAAACTTTTCCTCTTAGTTTTCTTATTTTTATAATTTTGGTATTTAGCATAGAAAATAGTTTTTATCTATATGAGTTTTTATTTAATAAAATAATAAAATGGTTCATATTATTAAATTTGACGCAATGATATCAACGCTTTGTTAAATTTTTATTGATTTTTTAAAATTGAGTTAAAATTCGATATAAAATACAAATTGGTTAATTCATTAAAAATATATTTTTTTTTAATTTTAATTTAAATTATAAAAGAAAAATATTGGATTATAATTTTATAAAAAAATTAATACTATAAATTAACATATAAAAAACATACATTATTTCAGAAAATGGGTTCATAAATTTACAATCCAAATTATTATATACTATTAATGTCATAGTGTCATAAATTTTTTAGAAACTGCATTATACACTATTCATCTAAATATTGATCTTTTAAAAATAATTCTATAAAATCCATATTTAATACATATGGAAGTTGTAAACCCAAAAATATTTAAATTTTTTCTAAGATATATTCAAAAAATTTAAATTTTATTTTAATATAGTGATAAAATATGTAATTAAAAAATTTTAACATAAAAATGATTTTTTTTATATTACCTATTCTATTTTATGAATTTTAAAATATAATATTGTTTACATATATTCGGTCTATTTAGTCAAAGTGAACATATTTCCAAAACATAAATATCCAGTTTTTTAAAATAATTTTTTTTTGAATAAACTTGTTTTTGAAAAAATGACTTTTAAAAAACATTAAAAATAATTACATATCTATACAAACAAATATTTAATTAAAATTTTATATCACACTAATTTTAAATTAAATAACTTTATATTATCTCTTTATAATACCTAAGCATTAGATATCCTCAATTTTTAGTTTCTTGTGGTAGTCTAGGAAGTACAGATCTTGTAGAAATATAAATAAGCACGATCTTTTCCAATATAATGTTTTTCTCAAATAATAATTGCTCAAGTTCATCATGTTCTTGGTCAAGAGAATACCCTTTCAATGTTACCTATATTTCATGTATATAAGTATTTGAAAAATTAAAAATATTTTAACTTCTAGATGCTATTTTTTTAGTTTCATTATTGATTATTTATGTGGTCACTTCAATTTTTATTTTCTAATTTAACATCTTTTTTTTAGAACTCATATATAATATTAAAAATATATCAATGTTATTATTTTGGTTTCCCTGTGAAATAAGATATTGACAATATTTTTATTAAAGAATAATATAGTTTGAATTCAAATATCCTTACATAATGAATCTAATATACTGGTAGTAAACAAGAGCTTCATGAAAAAGAATTATAAAGGAAATGATATTTGATTTATTGGGATAAGAATTTGTTAGGGATTTTCCATACTATATTTGGAATGAATATAACAAACTGGATGTGATATGTGTTTCCAAAATGGTAGATGTTGTGACACTACCCAATTAACAAGAACATTTTATGGTCAAATTCATTAAAAAGAACATCATTTAATGATTTAGTGTTCTTATGGGCCTTAACATAGTAAATTTCACCACATTAAAAATTTAATTTTCATGAATTTATTTAAAAAATAAATACATATTCAAAAAACTATTACTAACTACCTCTCCCAATATTGTGGATGACATGGGGTTTAAAAAAATAAATAAAAAATAATAGAGAAAATAGTATGCGTCTCATGGAAGGATTGTTCTTTAAAGTATGACGAAGCATTCTTTCTTAATAGGTATACCATTAAAAATCCCATAGGATTGTCTTATTATAGAATTACGTGTGGAAGAAATTTCCAAAATTCTATAAATATGAAGAAAAAATCATAGTGGGCTATTAAGAAATTAAATATTGACATCAAATATACTTGGAAACTCAAAACTATATTTTCTAGACCAATTATCATCATATGTTTTCTAGAAAAAAAGATATGTTGTATTCATGGGTGTAGATAATACACATTTTCAAGTTATTATTAATAGGATTAAGAACAATATTCAATAGCAACCAATGTTCTTGTATATTATTTCTGTGATTGAGGTTTGATCTTTCATTAAGTAAAATTGAGGAATTTATAATCAGTATTTCATGGGAGTTAACACATTATCCATATTACAAATTTTTACTCAAATAAAAATAAATCCTTTTCTGTTTTTACCTTATTATCACATGTTTCGATTAATATTTCAAGGAAACTGAGCATGTTGTTTCAATATCTATTAAACTTCATAGCCAAACATTTGGATAATCTCTTGACAGAACAGATGAAGCAAGGATATTGATTATTAAGTCCTAAAGGCATTGCATTCTTTTTCATAAAAATTATTACGATTATACATATCAATTTTTATGGTTTATTGAGTCTTGTAGCCTCTAAATTAAGTTATAAAATTTTTATTATAGTCATTCTAATCTCATTTTTTGATTTATTGATTCCAATAGTTGATCTAATTCATTAAAAACATTCCTTTTGGTTTTTTGAATCTCTAGTTACATTTGATTCTCAATGTGTTTATGATTGTCACATATGTTTTATTTTCCACAATCAATAAATTTCTACATGCATTTGATCGTATCATTTTATTGATTTCTTATCATTGTTTACCAGAATCAAGGGTTAGTTGATTTTATATATGGTCAATTCGGTATTCAATTATGGTCAATTTTCTACAATGGTATGTTGTTGAATTACATTGTTAATTGATTTTATATATCATGTGGATCACTGCAAGTATAATTTCAATTTGTTTTCAAGGACTAGGATGATATTTATTATAAATAAAGTTAAAGAATCACCCCTTTAACCAAAATATTGTTAATTCTATTTATATCTTGATTTTTTTGGAATATCTTATTAATATTTACACATTGTAGGAGCAATAATTATATTAATGTTTAGTTTATTTAATGAGTATGAGTATTATTTTGTATGAACGTTTAATCATGATATATTCTACCATTTGGGGATTTATTTTTTAAAATTCAATAATTTTAATACTATTCATCATTTATTATCAATATGGTGCAAGAAAATAATTCTGTGGGGATGAACATTACTATTATATATATAATGTAAAAATTATGTACTACCCTATTGGGTGATAGGATTGTTTGGTCTTTTTAATGAACATCTAATTTAATAGGTATTAAATATTTTCTCAACACACATTAATATATCAGTGTTATTAATAATTTATTCCACTTCCACTATATTAAAAAATAATGTTATTTTTCAAAAATGTTATGGATGTTCTGGATGCTGTAGAAGACATGATAATTTGAATTCCTTTTAACAGTTTCTAATTATTTATCTATATTTAATTGAAAATATTTTTCAACTAAATGATTTTAAAAACGTTCTCCCACAATTATATTCAATATTGAGGACAATTTTGAGTTTGATAGTATGGGGGAAGGTGTTCATTGTGATAAATTGTATATTAATGATGTACATATAAAAATGACCTTACATTTTTTTAAATTTAATTCTCTTGATATTCATTTTTCAAATTTAGTGGATGATATTTTTTATAATGGTTTAGTGATATTATTTCATTTTTACTATTTGTTATATTATAAAAATGTAATCAGTCTTTTAAAATAAATTTATTTTCCCTATAAATGCATTATTTTGGTAAAATACTTGATGTATGGTTCTAAAATATAATTTATTTTCATTTTTTAATATTATTTTAATCTCATAAGATATGAATTTACATAAAAAATAAAATAAAATCAAAATCCTTGTCGAAATCACTATTCATTTAGAGAAAACTGATGAATTAGTAAATTATTTTATGAGTTTTATTTGTTAAAAAAACTCAACACTTTAGTTGTTCTTATTGATTATGTTTCAATTATGTGATAATGTTCACATAGATAAAAAAATGTAATTTTGGATGTTCAATTAAATGGTGCCAGAAATTTGTGACAATATTTTCAAAATGTTCCAAAACCATCACTTTTGTAGAAATATAAAAAAAATATGGATAAAAAAATTTCATTCAAGTAGAAAAATAACCAAGTTTCTCTATGAAAAAATAATGTGAGAATGCATCTTTGAAAAATATCTCATTTTTTAAATTAAAACCCTATCTTGGTAGAAATTGATTTATATTCAATGAAATTGATTAAATAATAATTTCATGAACAACACAATTTCTCAAATCGGGTGAATTATCATTAAAAATATTTGTTTGATGTATTTTTCTTTTGGAAATTATTTTTTTATTTTATATACATTCATTGGAATAATATAAATTAATTTTCTTGAATTTCTATGGTTTAATTAATTAAATATTTCTTTTCACTAAGTATCAAGTCAAATATATTAGAGATCAATACTAATATATAGTTGAACCTTATGGAAGAATATACATCCAAGAGGGATGTGACGAATTACTAAAGTTAACGTGGACAATGATTTCCATGGGAAATTAATTCTCATAGAGATCTTATGTAGAGTCCTTGGAAGAAGATTATAATTAGTTACAAAAATCACATAGATGATGGGGATTCAAGGAAACCATGAAGATATGAATACATATTTAGAGTTGTTACACAGTATATTCAAATAGGGTAAGGCAAACAAAACAAATAAAATATATTATCCATTAAATCAATCATGGAGAGTATAGTGATAACAGGGTAATGCAGCTATAGATGAGGTTATAATTCAATCTTACTTTAAGGAAATAACTTCTTCCTTTCTCACATCTTTTTTTATGTTTATATAATGAAATAATTGCACTATTATGATATCTCAACCATGATTATTGGATTAAAAATTATTAGGGGAAATAAAACTGATTTGCCTTTAATAATTTTACACTAATTATTTGTATTTCAAGACCGTGTTTCTATTTATTCTTTCTTTTTTATAGTAAATATTTTCCTAACCATAATTAACCAATAAAACATGATCCTGATTTTAGTTTTCAACATTTAAAAATTTCTTGCCTTAAATAATTTCACTATCTATTTTCTGAATTTTTAAATAACAGATCATATTCAATGCTAGTTTTATCATGGTGGTGCCACATATTTGACTAGACTCACTATGTTTTTTAATTACTAGAAAACCCATAGAACATACATGATGTCTTCTACCACTCATGATAGAGTAGGTTTAAACATGTTTTTGTGTGTTTCTATATATTATTGCTTACATTATTTTGAATTAATATCATTTGACAAATAATAAATTTATATTTCCCAAAAATAATTCATTTATGACATCTATTTTTTTGGTTTTTTACTTCTAGTATGTTCTTTATATGGTATACTCTCTTTATTTTAATACTAATTTCTCAAATAAAGAACATCAAAAAATTTCCATTCATCGTATTTCTTTTTTGGTTGTTCTTCATTGGGTTTCTATCTCTTTTTTTATCACACTATCAATTTTGTCTCCCATGTGGATTCAACCCATATTATCACATTTAATAGTTTCTAATTGGGACTATAAATAACTAATTTTTCTTATATCAATATCAGCATTCACCACCAAATGGATCAAAATTATTTATTTTCTGTTCCAAAGTTTGAATTAGTTACACTATTGGAAATTAGGTTCAAATTGTGAATTTACTAATAATGAATATTTTTAATTTTAGTTTTTGAGTGATTAATATGAGTTCTAGAGTGATTTACAATTGAAAATTTATAGATTTTGATCCAAGATGATGTCATTATTATCTATATTTCAAAAAAATTTAATATGGTGTACTAGAAAACTGCTGAAGTGGGGTGGTCAATGATGATGACGCTTGGTGAAGGTCACCCCAAGTGATACAATACCATGGTGTTACAAATTATGAGGGATCCTTTTTATTATGGAAGAAAATTATATTTTTGAATGAGGTGGAGATAACATTATGTTTGATTCATGGTCGAAAAGAGAACTAAGATTCATTGGTTATGATGATTTTGTATAGATTAGATCAACATTAGTGGACTTTATTACTTGATAATCATGATAAGTTTGTTTTTCCCTCAGACATGTTACAAAATTAGATTGAGATAAATTATCATTCATTAACAAAAAATAGGCCTATTGTGAGGAGGTTATTACCTTTATTTAGGGAAATTAAAACATAAAAGATTTCATTATCTGATATTAGAACATCACACGTTATGCTTCAGACCATCAAATTTATGACAATTCTAGGGAGAGAAATTTAATGGACCTTTATATAAAGATATCTAGTATCATGTCACCATGTTTATATTGAATTCGTATAATCAAGAGTTTATAGAGGCAGAAGACAAAATATGGAGTTGGTTATGATTAAATAATCATGGAATGGGAATCATTAGGATCCTTCATAGAGTAGATCTATGATCTATATATCTAATAATTTTGTTCAAAAATCGTTTCAGTTTGATATAGGTAGGTTTTATAATTATTCAAAATGAATCATTAGATTTAGCCATTTTAGGACCCCTTCTAGTGGGTTAGGAATGGGTTCTCTTGAAAACCATGTGAAAGTCCTTCAGAAACAAGGGTGTCAAAAATTACATAGTTTTTAGCATGTGTCTATTGAAACATTCCAACATTAATTGTTACAACTATTTAAATCAAGGAACCAATAGTAGTGTACTCTAATCTATAATAGACATATTGGGGATGTTCATGGAATGGAGTACCCCCTACCCCTTATATTCAAGGATATATATTGGATCTCAACTATGGTGGTTTTCATTATCATCATCATACAATATATGAGGAAGGTCTAAACAGTTGTATACCCTAGAGTTACTTGTTCTCGTTTTTCAAAATATCGTGTGATATATTATTTTCCTATTTTATACTTGGTTTTATGAATTTTTTATTCAATACCTATGGATTAATTCACTTAAATCACATTAATACATGATTAGGGAATTGAATTTGAATAATTATTTATTCCATTTGAATTGTCCATTATAGTTAGAGGCTTGTATAACTAGAATGATGTGCGAAAATATTTTCAATTTGTGCTATGAAAAAATTTATTTTGTGATGTTTTATATGTTTATGAATTCAGAAATATTACTTGATCCTCAAATGGAATATATATATATATTCTATATAGTATATAATGGATTTCTTCATGTGGTGCATCATATTTTATGACACTAATGGAATCCAGGATTTCCTCATTAGAGAGAGATACCCTCTGATGTGTTTGCAATGTATTGAGCCTTAATATTCTTTAATGGTCTGGATGATGTAAAGTTCCTTGAAGGATAAAAAGTTTTCATTTACTAGGGTGGTTGAAATGTATCATGATTTAATTAAAGTAGATGTTTTTATGTTATCCCCTCAATTAAAAATTGAGTTTAGGATAGAATATCAACCAGGTGTTACTCCTATACACAAGTATTTTTATAGGATTACCTATTTGGAGTTATAAAATATATATATATTGATTGATGAACATCGATATATAGGATTTATTTTTTTGGACACTAGACCCACACTCCCAATCTTGATTCTATAAAGAAATTATTTACATACACACATTGATACATATTATAAAAGACGTAATATAACCATCCTTAAATGAAAAATAAGTAATTGTTATTGTATCTCTT
This sequence comes from Viscum album, assembly GCA_963277665.1. NCBI lineage: Eukaryota > Viridiplantae > Streptophyta > Magnoliopsida > Santalales > Viscaceae > Viscum > Viscum album. The sequence continues at coordinate 1,554,639,550 of OY728146.1, read as the reverse complement.
ACATAGAAAATATTATTATATATTTAGAGATGTATAGTGTTAATAACCATAAATAACTAATAATTACAATCAAATGGACATAATTCACCTATGATAATAATAACTCATTAATTCATAAAAACAATTAAACAAATCGCGCAAATATTCTCTGTATGCTATCCTCTTAGATATATCTTTTATTATAAATTTAATTATAAAATGAGGAAATGGAAACATAATAAGGGGTTATATAAAATGATTAGAAATGTGATTTATTTATCTAAGGTAACATTATTTTAAATATCGAATAAATATTTTTATAGGATTAAGTAATCATCATAATTACATAATCAACATTAAATGGGAGAATTATATATTCATGGATTGCAATGATAATAAATAGATCACACAGATAATAATAACTAAATTCATGAAAAGGAATTCATAACTCATGATATATGTTTTATATTATTAATTACTCATCCAATATATTATTATTTTCATCGATCCCACAGTCAATATATGAATCACATCTTCAATTCCATAGTCAAATATTATTTCTGTATTCCACTACCATAAACCAAATACCCTGACATGTTTATATTGTGATACTTTCCAATGAATCATGGAGTTATAAAATTAAAACATTCACCTATAAATTCTTTATGTGAAATACATTCATCATGTGAGATATTGAAAAAAATAAATAATATACATTTAAAATAATCATCATCATTAGTATAAAAATATATGGAATATTAATACATTTCCCCATGTCAATAAAAGTGATAACATGATAATAGCCTATAGGGAGAATGAAAGTGGATGGTTAAATTATATATATTCAATTTGGATGGGTAATGAATAAAAATCTATATGATAATAAAAAAATGTGTATTTTTAATGGCTCCCATATCAATGTAATTAATAACTTATTCTATATGCATCCATAAAGTAAAATAATCTAGAATAAGGGATATGATATTATGTTAATATGTATCCCAATGAACAGATGTATGGAATCTTGGTGAAGAATCATCAATTAATGAAATTGAAATCTTCTTATTCACAATGTGATGGAATTAAAAGGAAATATATGTCTACTCCTGGAGATTGGTTATGAAAGGCAAATGTATTGATGGATCATATCATCGATATAGAATAATGATAAAAAATCCATCTAGAGAAATAAAATGGGTAGTTTTATAAGAACGTATCACCATGTGATAATGTAAACCAAGAATGATTTTTTAGTATATGAATAATATTCATTATAAATAAATTCTCAAAAAGTATCATGTAAGAAGAGATCAAGAATAGAATTTTATAATACCATTAGTCAGATTCCCCAAATTGTATATATAAATTAGTAGATAAATAATGAAACATAAATCCTATTAGTGTAAATCCATTTGAATATAAATTTGGAAATAGAGGTGAGAATTTTGATGTTATGTTAGAGAACATTTTTAAGATTGACATCGAATAAAAATTTATGTGTCACAATAAAATGTAAACAATTAAAAGAGTAATAAAACCATATTTTTAATAATGTTTCATTTTCAAAAATATGATTATAAAATTAAATATTATAGAATATTATTGTAGTATATCATAATAATGGAAGAGAAACACTTATGATAAAAAATTATAAGAAAGCTATTTGGTTTATAAACATCCCTAATTAAGAATATACTCCATAAAGATAGAAATATTAAACAAGTATTAATTTGGTTGGAATTTAAACCCAAAAAAGGAAATGTGATTACTCCAAAAAAATAAAATCAAGGGTAGGATTGACCCAACATATGTGAAATAAATTCATGAGAATGATCATAACTCATCAAATAATATTTGAGTGACCAAAAATACTTACCACATGTGAAAAAATTAAATTAATACCCAATTGAAGAAGGGAGTCTGATTTGGAATACTATATCCCATTAAATGATAATATACGCTAAAAATAAAACCATGGAGAGTAAATACAACAAACAAAATATATTATATCACAAATAGTTTAAATAATGATCAATTAAAACATTACAATTTTTCATGTCTTCTATGAAAGGATTCATAATGATTTCAAAAATAAAAATAAAAAACCTTCATAACTTATATTTTAAACTAACTCTATATCATTAATTTATATTATTTATTTGTAATATTTAACATTATTAATTAGAGTTAGTTATTAAAAAAATAATTATCATGTGTAAGTAATATTGATCATCTTAAAATAGTTTAAAGAAATGGTAATGATATTAATTACTGTTACAATGTTCATCATCCCAAGATCAATAAATTCACATGAATTGATGTAACATTATATTTGTTAAATTATAATTTAAATAAATTTTTGATTTTTTTCATTAAATGAAGGTGTAATCATATATGATCAAGTTTTAGTGATTCTTAACGAATAATATATATTTCTGTAATAAATGATTTTAATATTAATTATAAAATTATAGATCCTAAAAAATATTTTTTCACATTTTTTAATAATATTTTACAATTTATATAGTTCCTATAGTATTAAATGATATAAATTCATAGCATTGTTCATGTAGGTTGGAAAACATACCAAAACAAGAATATACGCTAATTGATATATGATTATATTGTGGTTTAGTTGTAATATAATCATACCAAGAGAATATTGATCTTATTTAGTGTTGATTAGTTTGATATTTCAGAATATGAAGTATTATGTGATGTAATTGATATACAAATATTAGATAGTATAAATAAAAATATTTTCTTATTAGTATGATAGTTTTATATGATTTAATTAACAAAGATCATTTATTGATCATATCATTAATAAGTTCTTTTTCTTTCATATCACATCATTTATTATATTATACATATAGAATTTATACATTAAATCCATTCTTAACACCATCCAAGAATTGTAGTGAAGGAAGAAAACATGTTTATTCGATAAGTAGGTAGTCCACACAGACAAAGAAATTACGTTTTTATTTTTAATATGGGAGGATGGTAAATATGGTTAATGGTTATTCCCATAAATGTAATGGTTAAATTGAAAGGAAATAATTTAGGTAAAATTGACTGCAGATGCTGAGGACATTGAAATTTCGTTATGGGGTCCCATGGAAATGTAGGGATTAGATTAAATTATGTGACAAGAAGGTTATAGATGATTAAAAGAATTGTAGGGGAAGGAAAATGGTATGTGTTTTAGGAATAAAATGAATTTATATTTGGTATTGAATGTGTGTTGATAGAACCTATTTATAAGTGAAAATGGATGACTTATTCTAAAAACCATTACACTTTTAATAATGATAAGTCACTCTTAAAAAAATTATATGGAAATTTATGAAATAATTGTGTGGGTAGAAGATAAGGATGATAAATTCCAAAAACCAAATTATTACACATTATTTTTACATAATTTGTCATTTTCACTCATTTAAACCCTTTCAACAACAATTTACCGTTACCGTATAAACTAGTTTTTATATAAATATTTTACAATTTATTCATGAAAATAAAATGGTCTTTATTATATGATGATGGACTAAAAATTTCAAAATTTTAAAAAAAATAGTAGCTTCATTTTATAATATTGATATAAAATAAATTTAAATCAAAAAATTTATATTTTATTAATAAAAATTATTTGAGAAAATCATTACTTATGTTCTATGTATTAGATATAGTTTTATAAAATAGAATCAATATTCTTGGGTGGGTTCATATATGAAAGGTGATGGAATTATTTATTATTTAGGTTTTGGGACACCTCATATTAAACAGAACCAAACGAAAAACCAGCCCATGGTTTTTGCCCTTGGTTTTTGGAAAAGGGATTATGAAAAAAATATTTTATAAGGCCAATTTTCGAACTTCAATAAATATTGGGTTTTCTTATGTAGAGGTGATTCACACTCCCAAGGAAAACTATTTAAAAAGATGAGATGTTTAATATGTCTTCAAGGGTCCATTAATGCTTTGTAAAATAAGTCCAACAAACCCAAAACCAAATTATTTTAATGGTAAAACATATATTTGCCGAAAATAAAGCTTATAGTATTATATTACAACACTATTTGGTCATTCTGATGTAATAAAACAGATTATATATTTAAATGATATTTAATTTTTACCCAAAAATTTGACTGTCTCAGAAAATTATGAAATATTAACTATTGGATAATTTGGGCATCCTTATTCCAGAAATAATAATTATTTTATCCAAATAATTTTCTAAATATGTTAATTTTCACTTTCAGAATAAAAACCTACATTTATCGAAAATTCACAGGTTTTGACAAAAATAGATTACAAACGTTAATAAAAATTGCGATGGCAATTGTAAAATTATACGATCATTTAAATTTAATGAAAATTAATTTATTAAAAATAATAATATTTTAATAAAATATTATTTAACTAAAAAATTCATTAATTCATCAAATAGATTTCTTAGTTGTACAGTAACTAAAAATACTATTTGTGCTTTAAAAAAACTATTTACAAGGTAACAATAATGAAATAAAATTATATTCATTATTATATAGAAAAATAATGTACATAACCATAGTGTTAATGTCTTGTTAAATAACCCCTTATAACACCCACATAACACCCAAGAGTAATTTGTGCGATGGTGACCGACTCTTGGGGTGGCTCAGATAACATTGCTCGAGTGGTAATCTCGACCAAATTGCATTTCTCCTGTAGGCGGTCCTACTCGAGCTTAACATGTTAAAGCTATGCTTGGGCTTGGTCAAGAGCGAATCCCAATAATGCCACATCCATTATGTGCTTTGAAAAAATGGGCTTCATTTGGGGCACGTCAACTGGATGAGGCCATTTCATCCTTCTTCTGAGTAAATTGGATTTGTTAAAGCCCTCTATTTATACTAATCATGTGATCACTGTTCAATGGTTATGTTAGCAACGGTCACAATTCTTAACATAAAACCAAAGAATCTGACATTTTATATAATAATTTTACATAAAGACACGTTTAATTAGATTAAGAGGTATTTCTACTAATGAATGTTTGGGTCATTACAATCTTCCACCCTTAAGAAATTCCGCCCTCGAAATTTCATTTTCCTGCACTAAACAGATTTGGGTAACTCTACCCCATCATTTCCTCTGATTCCGACATTGCTTCTTCAAACATGTGGTTTCACCACCATATCTTGATGAAGGGCATTGTCTTATTTCGTTGAACTTTTTCTCTACGATCGAAGATTTTTACTAGTTTCTCTTCATATGAAAGATCATCCTTTAACTGTACCACCTATGAAGAGAGTACATGTGAAGGGTCTGGTATATACTTCTTTAAGAGGGATACATGAAAGACATCATATACCTTGGCCATGGTAGGTGGAAGATCTAGTCGATAGGCCACATCCCCAACATGATAACGAATCTTGAAGTAGACAATGTACCCTGGACTTAATTTCCCTTTCTTTCCAAAGATCATGAAATTATTCCTGGGAGACATGCATAGAAATACCATGTCTCTAACATTAAACTCATGTTCTCATTGACGGTTATCTGCATAACTCTTATGTTGACTCTAGGCTGCCTTGATATATTGCTGAATGGTTTTCACATTCTCCACCATTTCTTCAACCATTTCTTGTCCAAGCAGCTTACGCTCACCAAACTCATCCCAACACACCGGTGTTATGCACCTTTTCCCATAAAGGTCTCCATATGGTGCCATTTGGATGCTCGAGTGGAAACTGTTATTATAAGATAACTCAACCAAATAATGATTTTGATCTCATCCAACTTTAAATTCCACTGAGAACGCTCTCAAAATGTCATCAAGTTTTTGGAAAGTTGGCTCGGATTTGTCATTAGTTTGAGGATGATTGGCCATACTGAAGTTCAGTTTAGTATTCAAAACATGTTGATGACTCTTCCAAAACTTATAGGAGAATCTTAGATCTCGATCGGACACAATAGATAGTGGTACTCCATGCAGCCTTACCACTTCCCTGATATATATCTGTTCCTGTTGATCCAATGAGAAATCCTCCCAAATAGCAATAAAGTGTGTAGCCTTTGTAAAATGATCCAAAACAACCCAGATTGCATTGTTTCCTTTGGATGTCTTCGGATGTCCGGTGACAAAATCCATAGTGATTTTCCCCCAATTCCATAATGGTATGGGTAATGGTTGCATCATTCTCTTAGACATCTGCCTCTCTTCCTTCATTTGCTGACACACTAGGCACTGTGATGTATATTCAGCGATCTCCTTCTGCATTTTATCCCACCAATAATGCTCTTGGAGATCTCGATACATCTTTCTGTTTCCTGGGTGAATAGAGAAATTTGAACTATGTGCATCATCTAAAAGATCCTTCTTCAGCTCCGGACATGATGGAACACATAGTCTTTTCCTAAATCTGACAATTCCTTCTTCATTAACATTAAACTCTAAGCATTTACCTTTTTCAATAGCTTCCACATTCTTCTAAATTCCCACATCATCTTTTTGAGCATATTTTAACCTTCCCAAAAGTTATGGTTGAGAAATAATTTGTGAAAGAATTGATGATGTTCCCTTCTTTATGATTCCCATGTCCATCTCCATCAAATATAAGAATATTGGATCCTTTTAAATTCTCATCAAAGATTGAATCGTTGGGTTCTTTCTACTTAGGGAATCTGCCAACTTGTTCACTTTTGAAGGGTGGTAAGGGATTGAACAGTCATAGTCTTTGATCATCTCTATCCATCATCATTGGCACATGTTCAACTCTTTCTGTGTGAATATATACTTGAGGATTTTGTGGTTCGTATATATTTCACACGTCTCACCAAAGAGATAATGCCGCCAAATTTTCAAATCGAAGATCACTACAGCCAACTCAAGGTCATGTGTTGGATATTTCTGTTCATGAACATTCAATTTCCATAAAGAATAGGTAATGAATTTGTCATTTTGCATCAACACACATCCCAATCCCTTCTTTGAAGCATCACTGAATACCACAAAATGTTCTACACTTGTGGGTAAAGTGAGCACGAGTGCCGTGATAAGCCTCCTTTTCACCTCCTTGAAGCTTTCTTCGCATTCATCACTCTACGAAAAATTTACTCCCTTATGAGTTAGCTTGGAAAAAGGGTTGGATAATAGTGAGAAATTTCTCACCAATCATTGATAATATCCAGCTGACCCCAAGAAGCTATGGATATCAGATACCGATGTTGGCCTCAGACATCCCTCAATTGCATCTGTTTTGGAGAGATCCATAGATATCCCATTGGTTTTGATGATATGGAACAAGAATGGGACCTCCTTAAACCAGAACTCAAACTGGTTTTACGTTTCATATAGATTCTCTTACTTCAAGGACTCTAGTACAGTTCTTGGATTCTCCTCATGAACCTCCTTGGTTTTAGAGTATATCAGATTATCATCGATAAAGACTACCAAAGATTTATCAAGTTAATCTCTAAATACTCTATTTATCAATTCCATGAATATTTCTATATAATTAGTGAGTCTGAAAAGCATTTCAATGAATTCATAGTGCCCATATCTTGTACGAAAATCAGTCTTGGTGATATCTTCCTTCTTCACCCTTACTTGATAATATCCAGATAGAAAATCCACCTTGGAGAAGTATTGTGCTCCATGCAGATGAACGAACAAGAAATATATTCGTGGGAGAGGACACTTGTTCTTTATCGTGATTTTTTTAAGCTCATAATAATCGATGTAAAGGTGCATTGACCCATCTTTCTTCTTGACGAAGATGACTGGTGCACCACATGGTGAAGCACTTGGGCGTATAAACCATTTATCCAGATTATCTTGTAGTTATTTCTTCAGCTCCTCATGTTTCACAACATATATTCTATATGGATTCTTGGATATTGTCAATGCCCTAGGTATAAGATCAATTGGGAATTAAATCACTCTTCATGGAGGAAGACCAGAGAATTCCTTGGGAAACACATCAGCGAATTCCCTCAAAATAGGAATGTCATCTAGGATTGTTTACTCATTAGACTCAATCATCTGAACTATATACACGTGATCATAGGGAAGTAATATCCACGCTTGAGATGATGGATCTAATTAATATTTATCTTCCCCCTTGCACTTTTAAATAATAGGGGTCTACTCTCCACATGGAGAGTGATTTCCCTCTCACAACAATTTATGTTGTCTCTATATAAGGAAAGCCAATCCATTCAAAGAATTGCATCAAATTCCACCAAAGGGAGTATGAAGAGGTTCTCCAGGAAGTTTAATCCACATATTATGATAGGAGAGGAGTTATATTCATGGGATTCAATGATTTCCCCATTTGTCGTACTCACCGATATCTTCACTTCCATGATTTGTGGTGGTGATGGGATTTTTCTACTAAAATTTCGAGATAAAAAAAATGCGTAGAACCTGAATCAAAAAGTACGCTTGATATTCAAGAAGGAGTAACTATCATACCAATCACTAAATCAATGTAGGGGTTCACTTAGGCCGTATTGATGGAAAAACATTTTTATTGCTACCTTGGAGTTTGTTGGATTCCTCTAAAAACCCTTGGATTAGGGAAATGATTTGCAAGATGCCCTGGTTCTTTGTAGATGTAGCAATAAAACATGCATTTAGGGTCGAACATAGAGGGTAGAACGAAGCATTACTCACCTCTTTCGCAGCTGCGGTCTTTCTTCCCGACAATTAACAGCTCAGTGCCCATCTCTTCTATACAAAAAACATTTCGTCGTCCCCTTCATGCAATTTCCAGGGTGCATATTTCCACACCGTTGGAAAGTGGGGTGATGGATCTTTTTAGAAGCTATTGGATTTATCCATCAGACCACCAGCATTGAAGTTTACCGTACGATTCTTATCCTCACGATACCCCTGATATTCTACGATATCCATTTCGACATTGAGGTCACATCGGACAATTTCCTCCCAGCTGTCGAAGTCACGGATCGCCAGTGCTTTCACAGGCTAGGTTTTATCCCACCACAGAAGTGGTCAACCTTGCATTCGAGGGTAATAAAAATGAAAAAAGGATATCATGAAACCCTTGGGATGTTTTCCTCATATGCACCAATAGATTTTTCATATTTTTTCTTGAGGGAAGGAAAGTCCCTTTCCATCTTAAGCTGGAGGGTGCGTGGAAAATATTTATCAAAAAACATTTTCCATAAATTCTACCATTCCAACGCCTCGATCTAATCCTCATGCTTCGTATTTTTGATCAACGACCATCATTGATCAGCTTCACCCTCCATAATATAAGCATCCAGGGGAACATTTTCATGTTTAGAATATTGAAGGATGGAGAAGATCTTCTCAATGGAGTTGATACATTGTTCAGCAATTGAGGTATCATATGATCCATTAAAAGTAGACAGACTTTGTCTCATGAAGCTCTAGATAGTTACTTTTTCAATCTTGGGGGGTGTTGAATGTTCCTCTTGACCCATGTTTCTATTAAAATATTGACTTATCTAAGAGAGAAGCCTGACAAAGTTCACGATTCCTTCTCACATTGGATTGGGAATCTCATTAGTACAACCATCACATTGATCTTCACATCGGTTTTTAGCCCAAGTCCTCTTATTACCGAACATTGGCTGGAATAAAAGGAAAGTTAGGGGTAACACATAAATGGTAATCCAATGACAAAACTAATGACTTATAAATAAATTTTATTTCCTTAACATATGAATCTAATGGCTTTAGTCTATGTTATCCATGACCTACTTTATAACATATATTCTTGGGGATTTTTTTGGTCCCTTAATAATGGTTCATACTAACTTGTGAATTTTCCAAAGAATATCCCCTAGGAGTGTCGTAACCAAGAGTGCATCAAGTCCTGTTTCCGTGCACCATTTCCCATTCTAGTTTAGCATAAAGTGGTGTTTTTGGGTATTACCCCTAGGATACATTTGTGCCAGAGCCACCTCTACATAATTGGATCCATAAAGGGTTGTATTTTATTGATAAACCACTTACTCAGTACTCACCAATATTTAGGGATGTTTTTATTATACTCAGTCTTTTCTCTAAGGCATCACTAGGGGTTTCTAATCCTAATCTCAAAATTAACTAAACCACCCTCTCATAAAAACTATGATAACCCTAATATTTTACTACACAAATAAACATAATTTATTACATAAAAATTATTTGATACAACATAATATATCATGAGGTCTTGTGTATTTGGGGATTAGGATCATTACATAACAACATAAAACATTAAAAACTAAATCTTAATTGAAAAAATCTTTTACATGACCACTACAATCCCTCGTACTTAGCATTGCTTGGGATAACCTGAGGACATGCGTAAGAAAAGGGTGAGCTATAAAGCCCAATAAGGGAATAAACATGTAGTAACATGAGGAATAAAATACATGTTAGAAAATAGGCATATCATTAGATCACAATATAAGTATAAAAATAAAGGAATGATAAATCATGAAAATCACAACATGGAAATGTGGCAACAACACTTAACATGGAATTAGCATGAGCCAAGGCTCATTGCACATGGAGCATTGGAAAATCATCATTACACATGAAGCACAAGTAAAACCTCATTTCATATGAATTAGAATGAGTAAACACCCATTGAAAATGACGTTTCATGATATAATACATTACCTAATGCATTTGAGAGCTATAAGGGCACACCATTCTTAAACATTTCATTTCATGCATAAGTGTTCCAAATGGATCATATAACAGGGATTAATAAAACACAATAATTTATTCCAATATAAAGTAATGTGAAATTTATACATAAAACATTATAATCAATATGTAAATGTGCATAAAGGTTAATACCCTTGATGATGAAATTGACATGTTATTCACTACACAATGACATTGGTTTGGAAAATCGTTGCAATTTCTACAGCGTAACGACGTGACGTAAGAATTCATAAAAATGGTTGATGGGAGATAAAGTGGTGTCCCATAATATTTAAATGAAAATGAAATTAATGGTGTCATATAAATACATTTCCCAAGAATTGTAATGGAATTTAGAGTCTTTATATAAAAAATTTTCTTGGATGTAAAATAGGAGAGAGAAATTCATTTCAGAATTTTAGCATAGTAACGGGTGTACATGGGAGGCATTTAACGAGAGAGAAAGGGGTATACCATCATTAAAACATAAATAGGGCTGTAAGTGTGAGGTGAAAAACCATACCCCAACATTTATAATTGAAATTAAATGTTCATATCAACATTAAGAAAATTGCACAAAAATGAGAAATGATGAAAACCCCTTACTTGGAAGTGTGCTTCCAAAGGCTTTAAAGAGTCTTGAGAGAGGCTTCATGGGATCTTGGGGAACCATTGGAGGATTCTAGAGAGATGATGTAAGAGGTTGGAAGAAATCAAAATGCTTTGAGTGAGGAGGAAGTGGGAGCATGGGTGGGTTTATATAGTAAAGGTGAAGAAATTCTTTATTATTTAGGTTTGGGACACCTCACATTAAAATAATCCAAACCACAAACCATACAATGGTTATTTCCCATGGATTTTGGAAAAGGGAACTATAAAAAAATATTTTATAAGGCCAAATTATTAACTTCATAAAATAATGAGTTTTCTTATGTGGAGGTGAGTCACACTCCCAAGAAAAACAATTTAAAATAACAAGATGTTTAATAAGTCGTGATGGGTCCATTAATGCTTTGTAAAATATGTAAAACACACCCAAAACCACTATATTTCAATGTTAAAACATATATTGGCCGAAAATAAAGCTTATAGTATTTTATTACTTCACTATTCAGTCATTATGATGTCATAAAACACATTATATATTTAATCAATATTTAATTTTTATCCAAAAATTTTGATGTCTCAAAAAATTAAGAAAATTCACCATTGGATAATTTTTCCATCATGATTCAGAAAGAATAATTATTTTAACTAAATTTTCACTAAATATGTTAATATTCACTTTTAAAATAAAAATTGTCTTTTATAAAAAATTCACATGTTTTGACATAAATGTATTTCAAACATTAATAAAAATTACGATTGCATTCATTAAATTATAAGGTCATTTATATTTAATAAAAATTAATTTAATAACAATAATAATATATTAATAAAATATTATTTAACTCCAAAATCCATTAATTCATCAAAATAGATTTCTTAGTTGAACATTAACTAAAAATACTATTTGTGCATTAAAAAACTATTTACAAGGTAACAATAATAAAATGAAAGTATATTCATTATTATATACAAAAACAATTTACATAACCATTTTACTAAGGTCTTGTTACATAACCCCTTATAACATCCGCATAAGATGAATGAGTAAGGTGAGCGATGGTTACAAACTCTTAGGGTGGCTCAGATAACATTGCTCGGGTGGTAATCTCTATCAACTTCAATTTCCCTCATAAGAGGTCCCGCTTGAACTTAACATATTCAATATCGGCTTGGTATTTGTCATGAGAGAATCCCAATGACACCACATCCTTTACAAGCTCTAACAAATGGGCTTCGTAGGGGGCACACCTACTGAATGAGGCCATCACTTCCTTTGTTTGAGTAAATTGGATTTGTTAAAGCCCAATTTTTATAATAATCATGTGATCACTATTCAACATCTATATTATCAACGGTCACAATTCATAACATAAAACCAAATAATTATACATTTTATATAACAATTTTACATAAAGAGACATTTAATTAGATTAAGAGTGATTTCCATTAATGAAAGTTTGGGTCATTAAAAATTGGTCATCATGTAACTTAGAGATAACATTTTGTATACCCATGTATATTTAATATACTCTAATATTTTAAATAGAACAGTTTAACTTTGCATCCCTAGGTGTTTATAATACTTAGATGTTGAGAATAATATATTATGTGTAGCTGGAATGTACACACAGTGTTCTTTGACCAAATAATAGATAATTGAAAATAAATTTATTATAATACATAATCCTTGTAAGCATGTGTTATGTGTACTCATTATGTTTATGATACATTCTATGTGATAGGATATATATATATATATATATAATAAATGTCAAATTAATTTTTAAAATAAATTTTAGGAACTATATATTGTATATAAGTGGTAATATAGTTATTATTCAACATGAAATGAAATATTAAATTCAAAATAAATACCAAGTTCTCAATGTGGTAATTAAGTTTATTGTACATGCTATTTGATTACATGATAATTCATGTATATTATATTTTATTTTAGTAAATATTATAAGAATATAATACATGTTGGGTAGTTTTGATATATACTCAGATGGGTACTCAATGTGTGGCCTCCAATTTAAGTTTTTGTAAATAGTAAATTTTAAAAAAATTATTTTAATATGTTTAAAATTAATATGGATGAGATTATCAAAAAAAATTATATGATAATTTAGATTAAATAATTGATTAATAAATAAAGATCATTAATTTTTTTGAGCATGATTTATCATAAATAAGAGAAATTACAATTAAATGGTAATATTATTAAATGTGAAATTTTTTAATGTATATGGATGATGATGAGAATAGATGAGAAATTTTAATGTCACTAGTTCCATTTATTTTATTATTAAATTAATGTTTGGTTCTTATTTTCAATCCTCCTCTCTTTATGTATGGTATTTTTTCCCCATGGATTGTTTTTTATAAATGCCTTAACCAATTTTTTAGATCCCCTTTACTAGGATTGTGTAAAGGAATATTTAAAGGATCAAACTCTATAGCTTGTGGTGGATGTTTAAGTTTTAATCCAAGGAAAACATATCCATGGGATATACATAGAAGGATGGGTGAAAAACTAAAATACAAATAAAAAATGGTTTGATATGTTTTCCCCTAGTTCAATGGTATCATTTTCATATTCTAGATAAACTAACCATTATTAAAATAACATGATCATACCAGATTATTATTTTATTTCTATCATGTTACATGGTTATGTTGTTATGAGTATTATTTCATGATCATAACATATTAATTAATTAATAATAAAGGAATATATAAATAAAATAATATGGCTTATACAAAAACAATATCTAAAACATAGTTAATCACTTCAGTAAATCAAAAAAAATTAATAAAAATGTAATATAAATAATAATTTTAAATTTGAAAATACAGATAAAATACTTCAATTATTTATATTATGTCATTATAGACTTCCACTAATTATGTTAATTTTTAATTTTTGTAAAATGTTCTTGACTGACCAATGTTGGGGTTCTTTCAATTATCATTGAATTATTATATGATTTTTTGGATTGACAAAATGCAGTTCAATTAAAGGGTTTACTACCAAAGAATTACATAGTTTATCTGAGGGGGAAATGTTGAGGAAATCCAATTTAATGATTTGAGGATATGGGAGTCGTCTTAATAGATGAATGAACAGTGATTTAATACATTTTGAAATTGGAATGGCTTTCTAAAACCCCACAAATTGCTTTACCAGATAATGTCAAGGTGATGCGGAGGGAAATATGGATTATTAACACGTGAATATCCAAGAAACATGATATTCTAAATCCATTAGTGAGGTATATTGGGTACTGATAAAATAGTGGTGGGTTAATAATTATAATTTCAAATTTGATTAATTTCTTGAGATAATATTCTAAACTTTTGAACTTAATATTTATAGAAATGTAAATAAAATATGGAATCAAATATTTAACTGCAATCCATATGTGATTATGATAACCTTCTCATCGACAACAATTTCCAAGAGTGGTAAAGTATTTTATTTTTTAACATATTTAATGAATGGATATTATATATACAAGATGAACTGATTTTTAATGCACCTAGAAATAAGGTCAGTGATGAAGTGTTGTTTCTCTATGTGAGACATTTGAATATTGAAACTGATGATTAGTGTCTCATGCTATCATCTATCACCAATTATTTTTTAATGAAACATGAGGACAGAAATAAATATAGAATGATTTCTAACCCATGGGATCTCTATAAATATAACTCAATTCAAGAAAGATACAAGATATCTAAGGCACTATTTAAAATTACTAATCAATAGTTAGTTCAATGTAGGAATCAAATAATCAAGATAATTAAACACATTATGTTCTTAGGCATATTTTCGTTTAAATTTATATATGTGTTGTGCATAGATCTCAGAATTCTGTCAACACCCAAGTGATTATCTAGATTTATTAACAAATATATCATGAAAAAAAGAAGATAATTTTATAACTTAATAATCTGATTCTAAAAGTGTAAAAAGGCATGGTTAATGATAAAACCCAAGTTGTTATTATAAATAATAGGTTGAATAACAGAGAAAAGTATCACATGGATGAGAAAACTTATAAATCAAATCATAACCATCCTTTTGAGATGACAAAGATATGAGTCTAGGAATGGAAAAGGAAGTATTATATTTTTTCATATGGATAAAAAGGACATTTTATGGTTAACTAAACCTAGAATAAAGGGGATTCTAAGGTTGAGTTAATTATGAAGTCCAATATTTCAATATCTACACATTAGTAATAAGATACTAATTTTGGTTCAAACAACTATTTCCAAGTGAAACAACCAGTTGGTTTTATAAGGATATCTATAGGAGAGGTATGTATGAGATATTATAATGGTGTGAGGATGGATACTCTATACATTCTATACTATTACCTTTTATAACCAATTTGAATGAAATCTAATATATGTTATTTTTTATGTTCCCATTTTCTGAAGAAAAAAATGTATCTATCATAGATATAGCTATTTTTTTAATTTTGAAATAAAAAGTTGTTTGTTTAATAATATAGAATATTTTATCATATGAACCATTTAAATAAATTTAATTATGTATTATGTTATAAAAATATTATATTAGTAATATATAATGAATAATTTTCCCATGACTGATATAACACCCAACTGTCTAATCATCTTCATTGTTATGTAAAAAAGAATTTTTTCACAGTGATTTACCAAGGTGGATATTTAGAAAGTTTTTATATAATACCAGATGAAATATATCATTCTTGTTTACATGTAAAAATCACTAAACTACCATTTGGTGGATAGGTTATAAGCACCACAATGGTTCTAGGATTGGTACACATATATTGGTGTTTTCCATTTCTAGTAGAAACTAGAGGAGGTTATTATTATTTAAATATTTCTATTGATGAATTTAGTTGATATGGGTTTGTATACATGATGATATATGTGTCTATGTTCTTATAATAATTCCTTAAATTAAATAATGATGTAGATAATCAACATGGAATGATGATAATGAATCTTTAATCAGATTAGTATGGCGAAAATGTTAAATAAAATTTTATCGACATTTAATGAGAGTTTGAGATTCTTTTTCAAATGAATCAACCGTACACACAATAGTATATTGGTTCTAATTAAATAATGAAACAAACTTTTAATAAACATGGAAGGGTCAATGATTAGTCAGGAAGATAATTAATTATCCTATTTGGAACATGCATTACAAACAATTTCATTTACATTAAATTGAGGAACAACTAAAGAGGTAAATGGAATTCCCTACAAACTATGGAGTTCAACAAAACCCTTCTTATAAAATATATGTGTATGGGGTTTAGAGGAATTTTTTTTGGACTTTCTATAAATAAAATTATAACACATAGGGTAAGATAAATCTTTATATGATATCCTAAGGAATGAAAGTGATACTACCTATAAAATCCCTCAGAATAGAAAATCACTATTGCCAAACACACTATCATTCTTGGGAGGGAGAAAAACCTAAAAAAAGGTTATTATGAGAAATATATATTTGAATGAAATTGATTATTGAGAAACATAAGAGTAGGGATTGTAGAAGATTACACAGAACTTTATAAAATAAGTAAAACAAATGTACTAAATATGAATTATGGATAGTTAAGAGAACAAGAGATATATTATTCTAATTTAAATGAAGATCATGACTCATTATTGGTTGAAAATGATGAGACTCTCTCATAAAAAAAAAGAAAAATATAAGTTAGAATCTATAACATCAATAGTATCTTGGAATTATTATATGGATTCCCATATCAGAACCAATTTTGGGATCTGGTTAATGAACCAATTAATGAAAATCCCATAAGGTAAAATTTGGTAATGAAGAGAAAACTTTTCATGGAATGTAATTTAATAACAGTAAAAAATGTCCGGTGGTGAGAGTCTTTTAACATTGCCAAGGAAATGACTAAGATGAAATCATTTTACTATTTTCAAGTATATATCCATAAAAATTACACTTTCTATAGCATCATACCACAATTATCAAATGTTTAAGATTGAAAAAAAAATTCTTTAATGTCATCAATTAATAAGATGTATGTATGCCACTACCAAAAAGGGTTTTTACTCCATGTGATTCCATATATATTTTCAAGTTGACATGATCTAATTATGGATTGTTGTGATTATCTAGGTCATGAAACCTTTGATTTGATGAATATGCAAACCAATATTTTTCATTAATAGTGAATGTGAGCCTTGTATATAAAAGTGTTTTTGTTTTAATGACATCATTATCTTAGTAGTAACTCTTTTTTACAAAATACTTATTAGAAAATAAATTGCATTCTTATAATTTGTTAAGGAAATGATAAAAATCTGTTTTTTTAAAAGGACTTAGTTGAATAATCCTATATTTTAAGGATCATGACCATTCATTATAGATAAAATAAGTTCATGGACAATGAAAAAGTACATACAATTCCTAAATACAATTGTGATCTAGTGTGGGACAATCCAATATGGAATTTGTTCTAGTTTACATATTATACATTTTCCTAAGAAAATGTGTCTTTAGATATAACCATATAATGGGGGAATGAGTAACATCCCTTACACTTATGAGAAAACATCAATTATTTATTCTATCTTAGAAACCATACCCAATTTTATCTATTCATTGATCATGGTAGGAAGATATTAAGATAATCCCAGAGAAAAAAATTAGATTGAAATTAAGGAAATACATAAGTATCTAAGAAGAACATAGGATATTTCCAGGGTGTACAGATGAGATGTTGATTTAATTATATTGGGGTATAATTATGATAGTATTCAAATTGATGATAATTAAATAAATTAAAATTTAGGATATGTTGAATATCTTAATAGAGGATATGTAAGATGAAAGAGATCAACATAGCATGTTTTCTTTAATTATACAGTGGATTAACTATATATTGAGCCCTATAATAAATCCAAGTAATATACTTGCATAAAAAAATTTATCTCATATAATATTTTGTGGTAATTAGAGGGATTTACCCTATCACATTATATTGTGATGATACTATAGTTATGGATTGCGAAAAAGATCCAAGGTAAAACCAACTAAAAAATAACATACTATGGATGATCCACCTCTTGAGGAACATTTCTCAGAGAGGTGAAGTGGATGAATAAAGATTTCCCATAGAATTAAACATTTTTGGACACTTCCATAAAGGAATATATCAATAGTAGTGTGAGTTACATGTGTTGTTTAGTCAATTATGTTTTTAGCACCTGGTTGCAATGAAAGATGTAGTCCGTTCAATTTCATTATCTTGAACAAACATCTGTATAATTTATGAATACATTTATTCATTGTTTTAAATATCAATAAACTCTTTATCACATTATGATTGTCATTCTATGTAGCATAGTATGTGACAATGTCATGAGAGTATCTATCAAAATAAATTTTCAGAAGTTCCATGCTATAATGTGAACCCAAAATTTCCATAAATGTTTCCTTAAATATATGTTCTATATCTGGATGAAATTATTTTCAGGCCAAAAATGATACAAGCTATCATGGGTAGAGACTCATATGAATTTGAGTCACCTCCTCATGGTGTATTACTTTGATAATATCCATAATGGGATATAAAGATAAAATGAAAATATAGTAGGAAATTCATATATATATATATATATATCATTGGATTTTACTCTATGTGGACATGTTTATCGATCTGTAAATAATAATATTTTTAAAATTGTGTTTTATAAATTTTTTTCTTCGATTAATTCATGAAAACTATGTTGAAATATGTTCATGAATATGTATTATAAATTGTAAGTGTCCCAAGTAATTTTTGTTAATTATTAGTGAAATGTTTCTTTATTGTTATTTAATGGAAGTTAATACCTCATTCCCTCCAATGTAAATGATTTAGCATAATAAATCCATGGCCATGGTGTTGTATATGGAAGTATTATTTGCAAAAATTCAAACAAATGGATATCGAGAAAATATGTTAATGTCACTAAAATGAAATATTAATGATTAGTGATATCATGATAGAAGGATTATATTACAAAGTAACCATCAATATGTGGTTTTATTTTTCTGGGAAAATAACTTCGTTCACTTTGGGTTCCATGGAATGTTTTTGGATGATAACCGTGGATATTGTGATGTCATTCCTAATGGTTCGACGAAATTTCTCTAGAGGATGACACCATAAGTGTATCCCAAACCTAAATTGAATAATAATATTAATTATTATTCAAATTTTCAAATAAATATTAATCCCATACATGGTTTAATAATTATTCCGTATTTATTGATAATATATCTTCCATAACGAGTTATTTGAGAAAAAAAATTGATTACAATATTTAATAAATATTTATTTTCTATTAAGTGAATGTAATATTTATTTATGTCATATAGAATAATGTATATTTATTTATTTATTAAATTAATTGTTAACATTAAAGGACAAATAAATATTTTGGAATAATGGTGGAATAACATTAATTATCTAGTGTGAAATAATATATAATGAATATTATTTGAAAAAATAATATTCTATATAATGAGAAAGTGTATAAAATGTAATGAAATAATAATAATAATAATATTATTATTATAGTCATGGGGTTCTATGTGGATTATGATAATAATAAAGGAACATGTGAAACTATTATTTTCAAACCCAAGTGGTATATAATCCTAATTATATAATTTTATAATTAGTTCCAATAAATTTATTGTGCATAAATATATTTAGAGTGTATCATATCAAAAGACTAGAGAGACACCTCTTCATGAATTATTTTAACAATGGAGTGCGATCCACCTCAAACGACACTCTCTTGTATAAAGGGATCGAAGATAAGCCATCCTTGAAGTGACAGTTGATGAATTCAAAGTTGAAGGATAAAAGAATTAATATATGTCATTGGCGGAGATAAATATTCATTAGTGTTGTTCTATAGGATCATGGAACATGTATGGATCAATGATGAAGGGAATGTATTTTTGGTTTCAATAAACCAATGATGGTATAACATAGAGACATTTTTATATCAATAACCAAATTAATAATTCCTTTCTTGGTAATTCTTAATTTTATATATTAATTATAAATAATATTTGATGATCCTAGACATTAGTATAGTGGGTTTTTGACTTTGTCTATTCTTTGATACAATTCTATGGATCATGGAGTTTATATTTATT
Organism: Viscum album; assembly: GCA_963277665.1. NCBI lineage: Eukaryota > Viridiplantae > Streptophyta > Magnoliopsida > Santalales > Viscaceae > Viscum > Viscum album. The sequence continues at coordinate 1,554,619,082 of OY728146.1, read as the reverse complement.
TAAATATTGTATCAATCATCATTCGAGATAAGAAGACATGTTGGGAATGACCCATCCACTACATCAGTTATTCCTAGAACCATCAATAACCCAACCTTGAGACTTGGTGTGTACCTATGAGTATATGTGGGTTGTTTTTTATGTCTTGTTCTCTAATTGAAATATCTTTGTGATGATGAGGGTTCTACTATCTTTATGATTTATTTTGAGTGAATTCACAATGTCTTAGAGGGTATTCTTATACTCACCCCATCATGAGCTCTTCCCACACTTGACATGACTTATATATATTATAGGACTTTTATTGGATACTAATTTGTACAATGAGAAGTAATAGATTAGTTGGATATTAGTTGTTACAGAAAAAAATAGATAGATATTGGAGCTGGTTTTAGATAGCTACCCCCATGTTGTCTCCATGTTAGGTTCTTTCATAGTTTTGATGTGATTGTATTTTTCCCTCTCAAACTTTTCTTGTACTTATTATTGTACATTGATTTGAGATATTTTTTTCTCACGCATTTATATTTATCTTTTTTACCTTTATGAATTTATAATGACCTATGTATATGTGTGTATTTCTATATATACATTTGGGATTAGTCCCCCAATGTGTGTGTATCCCTACTCATTGTTTGTCAAAAACCCCTAAACTATTCTATGTGGACTTTAGGTGTCAATCATAGCTTATCTACAACCATGTGAGCCCCCGTGGTTAAGTTTGTGATTGAGTTGAATCAGAGTATTCCATATTTGGACTATAGTTTGGAGATTTTTGGGATATAAGGATTTGGTTTGAGAACTAGGGAAAAAGTATTAATGTGTCATGAGATTAACTACCATGTAGGGAAACCCAGTGATGGTTTGATGTAAGATGTATCCATTAACCAGGAATCTGATATATATTTTGTTTACTTGTAATATATGAAAAATAATTTCTAGTCTAACATTATAATATTAGTCATATTTTAATGGGTTTTAGTGTGCATGTCCTTCTTAAGTTAGCTCCCTAGATAGTGTCTCCTAATCATGATGTGACTCGGTTATGATTGGATGCCTCCAAGATGATAGCCATCTAGGATATTATATCCAGATTCTGAATATTATCTATATATTTATAAGGATTCATTTATCTCCATGTTTCCAAATATACATTATCATGATGGAGTTATACTGGTTTTATATTTCCTATTTTTCCAACTCATATATGATTCTAATACTAGAGGAGGAGTCTATAATCGGTTCAATTTCGGTGGTCAAGTATATTTCTATAAATGTATTGGTGATTATATTTTTCATTTTTGTGTCGCATTTCATACTTTCAATGTGTTTCTCCTAAAATAAATATTCATTTAAATTGATTGTAAACTGTTTTCTAGACATTAAATGAGACTTGTTTACATTGTTTTTGGCCATGGACATCAATTTGAAGCGCCCCATTTGGTGTATTAAATTAAATGGCCATGACTTATATTCTTATCCTATGTCCAAAACACCCCTTTGGTGTGTATATTTTATCAATTATAAGATAAATTACTATAATTAATTTAATGAATTGGGATATGGTAAATATACATTACATGGATATTTTAACACTTGTAAAATAGATGACAAAAAATATTCAATTATATTAATGAATATAAATTTTCTTTAAAATTTCCTTTGATAACATTTATTATATTTCTGATTATGGTTATTGGTTTGGATCTCTATAATTGTGCGAACAAAACTTATTATGACATGGATTCCTAACCATCTATTCTCATGGAAAATTTTGATGATGAAAACAAATTCATTGATTTGAATTCTATGTGGAACACCTACATTAGACTCGATCAATTAATTAGTAGATTAATATTGACCGAGCAATATAAAATATAGAAGGGAGGAAATTACTAAATTGTGGGTATGATTTTCTATAAAAAACAATGGACGGGGAGGTTATCGGACTATGCAAATCACATTACCATAAAAAAGGAAACATGACAGCCTAACCAATAAATGTTTATGAATGTTGATCTCACATGGTGTATAATCTTCTTATGATTACTTGAAGACTTTTTGGAAATCCCTCATGTTATTTTTAAGGCATAAAACAAGTGTTTATGCTCATATAGTGGCTTCAATAATAGTTCCTATGATCATGTATATTTTTAATCGACAGACACCTAATAATGATCCAAAATCCATTATATAATAAATGTAGAAAAATTTGGATGATTCATGTGATATAGAGTAATTATGATATTTATGTAATGTAATCATGTAATTCACAAGACCCCATGGATCCCTTGGAGTCATTTCCACCTTACCACATAGGATAATGTTGGTGTGTCACCTTCTATATGTGAAGGACCTAAAACATTTTCATTCATGAATATCATTTCATTACGGCCCCATAGAAAAATATATGGATTGAAAATGGAAATTACCACACATATTTATGAGATCCAACATTCGTCACCTGATGCATCATAGACAATGAGAGAGACTATCTGCACAAATTCTATCATGAAGTCATTAGTTCTCCTGTGTTTATATAATAAGGGAAAAAATTGGTAAAGGAAGATGTTTCTTGAAAAGGGAAGATACAGATATATTCATGTGAATGAGTTTATATTCCCTGGATGACCACTATTTATCATTCAATGTCCCCCAAAAAGGATAGAGTAATCTATTAATGTCCGATAGAAATTACCTCATAATCTTGTGGATTCCCCCATGAAAAGTTGCCTTTGTCTCCAAAATGACTCCACACATGTTATCTTTGATCCTGAGAAATACTTTTTGTGGGCATCGGGATCTCATAGATACTCTTAGTCCTATCAGCCTAACCATGTGAATGGTCTTTTCAATTTCATAGTGGTTTTAAAAAATCCGTATGATAAGACAAGGTATCGTAGACATGGTGATGGAACAAAATGATCTTGGTAACAATCATTATAGGGAATAATGGATGACCCATGACTGGATCCTGTGAAGCCTGTGATAAAACAAATCCCAAAACCGAAAACAAATCACATTTCTAAGATGTGTTCCATGAAATATGGCATGAAATTGGTGGTGGAGAGGCATATAAAACCCACCCACTCAGCACAAAAAATCACTCATGATCATGAGTAATACATGGGAGAATATGAGAAGACATTTCATTGTATAATTTTATATGATTTCAAAGGACATACACCACATAAAATCCATGGAACAACCTAATGAATCGTGAAACATGCATATCGAATTTAAATGATCATATATAGATCACGAAAAGGACATCCAACCTGTCATCCAGATTATTAGAATGAGTTACCGCATGTCAAATGGGTAACATGAATCCTAAAAATAATCTAGCACTTGATAATCCTTTAGGAACATATTCTATAAATATTAGATTAAGGCTAGAGAGAAATAATATCTATTTTAAGATAGATACTCTGTTCTTCATGTGCTTCACATGACCCACTAAGATCATGAGAAATCACAGTACATGTCCCCTAATTCATTTTACACCCTCATAGGCAATCCATTTTGATCATTCGATGTATATTGAAAATTTCAATAAATTCATGAAAATCCAATTATAAATTTCAACAGTGTATAAAGAAGTACTCTGAGAACACCTTACGAATCTTATGTCATCCTATATAATTTTATCCAAAGTCATGAAACAACATCATATTATGTAACACAATTCTCATGGATCCCTATCAACGATTCACACTGATCTAGTGATGTCCTATGAACAATTAGACCAGAGCATGAGATGTCCCCATTAAAATTAAGCCAGACCATACGGTGTCCTTCAGAAAAATCAGTGGGATCACATGATTTCCTCTAGAAAAGTAATCCATGTAACATTTTTTCAAGAAAGTCATCTAGGTCATGAAATATATATTTTTTGGAAATTCTTCCAAATCACAAAATTTCCACTAGACAATCCATTCAGATCACGTGATGTCCTCCAATGTTAGATCACATGATTCCCACCAATAAAATCATCCAGATCACATGATTTCCTCTATACTAGTCATTCATACCATGTGATGATCTCTTGACCAATCATAAAAATCATGTGATGTCCTCTATTAAATTCCTCATGATCATAGGATGTTTTCTAGATAGGTTAGTAATATTAAGCGATGTCCATGAAAGATTCATCCATATATTGCAATATACCCCAAACAAGACATCCAGATAATGTGATGTTCACCAGACTAGTTGGTTGGATAACACAATTCTCTCTAGGAAATTCATCTAGAGTATGTAATGTCCTTATACAATGTCACGCATTAGTATCATGGATTTCCACCCAATTAATGTGATTTCCATTGGACAAGTTATCTAGGTCATGTGACACCCTCCAGCCATGTCGTCCTTGATCAAGTGATGTACTCTACCACTTCCATTCATATCATGATACATCCTATGGTCAAGTGAACTACATAATGATTTTCTCTTTATAAATGTCCTCTAAGAAACCTGTACATGTTCAAGAATACTTAAAAATGTTATACAGACACTCGAGACATGTCAGGATGAAAATCAAGATAGGTCAACAACATGTCCTAGTACAAGATAACCTTTTATAGTGGACGTATTCTGGATTACCCCAACTAAATAATGAAAACCATTATTCTATTACAAACTGGATATGTAGGCTTTTTTCTTATGGTCCGATCTCCAAGGGTCACCCTATTGAATGTATGATCCTCGATATATATGATATATAAAACCATGAGACCTCCACACTTCTAAAACTACATCATTGTCCCTCATCAATCCACATATTGATGACAAAACTAAACATTGATGAAAATTATTCAACCAATGACTAGGATAAGTATTACTACATCCCACATCTCAATCTCACATAAACCACCCAATAAGATAAACCCAAGTGTGTAAGTCATGAATCAATATATATAATTCAAGATATTATTGTCTATACCATCTCTCTCACATAATTCATGGATCATATGGGATTGGGGATTTTAAATTCTCATATCATTCACATCATGAATCTACACAAATTAGGGAAACCATTGTTTGTAATCCCCATTCTAAGGCATGATATCATGACCCCCATATAATGGAATCCACCTCTCGGAATGTACCAAGGGTGTGACTAAACAATGATTAATTTGATTCCATATATAAGAATTATTCCTTGGACACCATCATAATGTTCGATATTAAACACGGGTGCCCTGGTTCCATCATATATTTCTTATAAAAATTATGGTATACTACACAGTTTCAATTAACTACGTGGGTTTTATTTCTGGTTTAAATAAGATATTTTGGGATCCTTAAAAAAGTTCAATCCCATCCTCAATATAATAATTTCCTCCCTCGATGGAATTAAACTCCCCACTTCATTCTTATATGGATTCAAAAAATAATAATCTACACATTTTAATTATATAATGGGAAACATATGATTAACCTAAAACAAATATAGATGGATTCTTTAATAGACCAATCCTTATATATGGAAGTATTCACCACTTGATAATTTAGTTTGGTTAACTAGTCTTGTATTGAAATTAAGAAGTTATTTTTTAACATATCTTAATTCTATAAAAGAGTCATATAGTGGGAAACAACTCCCCTAAAAAGGGTATAATGAGCCTGAACATCCATTATCTTGACTGGTGTGAGTTACTAAGTGTCATTGGGTTTAAACCTTAATTGACTTCCTGCATCTAGAAACCATGTCAATACTCATTCATGGATGTGAGATTCATTGATTGTTTTTATCAAGTATTTAAGTGGTAAAACTAACATAAATGATTGTATAGACATTGAACCTTTCATAATAAACTTTCTAGAAATCCTACATTAAGATTTCAAATGAAACAAAAATGGTGATCACTATGTGAATATCTCAAATAATAAAAATAATGAATTTAAAATTTATTGATCCATTACTATTTTTACATCCTATTGGACAATAATTTCATACAGATGTGGAATCTTATGTAAACATTTTTATCATAAAATAGACCATTATTAGTGTGAAAATTTTGATCATTAAAAATAAACATACTATGAATAAGAAAGAAATTTTTTTTACCTGTGAATATTATATTGAGAATGTATCATGTATGCGATGAGTTAATGATCGGTGATTTTTATCCTTGTTTTATTCTTGGCATCCAATACCACTCTCACAAACAAAACCTATCCCAATATAATGTCTTCATCTACTGTTTGTTCTAGAAAATAATCTTTTTATGAAAAAAATGCATGTTGAAAAAAAATACATACCCTCCCAACACATTCACCATCAAGTTAAAAAAACAATGATTTTGGAATAACATCGATATAGTATGATCCCGAACCTTGAGGATGGACACAAGGGTCTCCATATGCTAAAAAAAATGATTCTACATCATCTATCAAAATATGTAGTGAAACATGTGCCACTCGTTGCCACCACAAATCAATTTGGACGATTTTCCATAGTCCTTGAAAATCACCACCATCAATAAATGATAATTATTGATTATTGAGTAAACATCAGCTCCATTACATTTTATGAGCTATCGGGTTTGTCTCTTATCAACCATAATAAATAATCACATCCTACGGATTCCACTCATTCAATTTTTTAGGCCAACACTTGACACATTTCCAACTCTGAGGCAGATTAATAAGCACTATGGAAGCCATATAAGGAGGGTAACACTTTCCATAACCATGTATGGAATCATATCCATGCATCTGCTAATGAATCTTGCTTACATATCTCAGTAGTAGCTAGTGACCATGCTCATATAAATACTCACATGGATCATGTCTTCAGTAATATTCCAACAACAAGAATAGGGGAGGAACATATCCCTTCCCTTGTGTGTGAATCCCATCATCATATTCCGATAAAACATGGAGGAAATGAGTGGGATTATAAACCTGTTTCAATTGAAAATATCTATCAATACATATTGGAGATATAAAATTTGTAGTCCTTCATTCTAGAAAAAACATTTCTAAAATGTCAAAACATACAGAGAACAAATGAATAAGTCATATAGCTTATTCTAACACCAGTACTGATATAGGGTTATGATTATATTCTTAGGCCAAAATCCAAGGAAGCATAATAATATGACCATCATGAACAAGTTTTTACTCTTAATAATGCACACATTCATAATCTATTATAACAGGATTATTCACATATTATAACCAGGGATGAGGCATCAGGCTTCACACATATTCCCCTTCCAACAAGGGCTCTCCATGTATGTGTGGAACCTACATCACGATAGGTACACAATACTCTCAAAAAATACAAGGGAAAAACTCTGAAGGCACCAGACCGAGATGATATTCTTTTTCCCATTAAGGCTGACCAAGTGATAGGGTAACATGCCTTGGGATAGTTACACATTCATATTGGAGAAGACCAGTGTGATATTCCAACGACACTAGACCGAGCTCATATTCCGACTCTAATGGGGGTCACCAAATTAGATAATCAAATGACTAAAGATAGTCTCATATCCCTCTTAGAAATTACGAGAGGAATACACCAATGGGACAGGATTGGACCCATATCCACAGTCTAACCAGGTTTTACTAGTTGATTGTGGAACACTACTCGGTACATGGTCATATTCCTTTTAGTGATTCTATGTAGCATATTCAAACATCTCATGGAAGTTAGAATCATACCCCTACTTCTACTTATATGAATATACAAAAATATCGTTCATAAGATATACATGTTGTGGCTAAAATACCTTCTCCTATTACAAATGTTCGTCAACATATTTGAGAAGGGAATGAATCCTTGAACCACACTCATATCCTCACTTTATCTAGGATTGATTAATGTATTCTAGAAACCACCCATAGGAAAACTCATTATCTTTTCAATAAGATAGATTATCACTGGTATACTATGGTAGCTTCTCTTCAGTTTGTTCATATTTATATAACACCATATGGTCATAGAATTTTTTTCATTCTTTACACTTTATGAACATATCTCTACAGAAACCCAAAAGGAAAGTCGATATATTCTATCCACAACGCATAATGAGGAAAATAGTCCTATAATTCTCTATGAATTTTTCATTAAGGCTCTGTAACACATATCAACAACACCGAAAGGGTCTATAAACCCATAAAATAATTCTATATATGATCCTCATATTGATAGTCTAAGTCATGGAATTGTGGAAATGGATCAAAATGACTCTAATCCTGGCATTATTTATTGTCAACCTTCCCACAATGATATCTCCCTCAAAAAAAGGAAATCATCCCTTTTTCTATAACCATATCTCTAAATATCTTTCAAAATCAGGGATTCCATTTTATATAGAGGTTCTAAAAAATTCGGTTCAACCGTATATAGTTCCTCATCATCTATCCACAACTATTCACCAAGGTCAGCAGGGGATCGAGAGAAATGACCTCTTCGTTTTGAATAGGTGAAGACTTGTATGCTTGATGTAGAAGAATATTTCATTGATATATGGAGAGAGTTTTCTAGAAACAACCTCCTGGTCATGTTTTGGACTCTCTACACATCTGTCATTGAGATCCCTAATGTGATAAAAAAGGAGTCCATGTTGCACATATGAAAAAATATTTGTGAAACTCATCAATGGATAGAGACTAGAAACCTCAATTATATATGATACAAGGGTCCTGATATGTTCATCAATATACTCTATTCTTTTCTAGAAATGGATTCTTCTATCATGACCTATGTCCCAAAACTACAAATGCATAGCATAAATCAACAACACTATTTCCCCTATTGTTTCACAACTCTTTGGAAATTGATCAAAGAAGCCTAATCATCTATAAGGACTTGATGATGGGGAACATATGTAGCATTAGACCTTACAAAACATGTATAACAACATAACTCACAAAATGTGGCATCCATTAATATCATATAATATGATGATATTATTAGATCAGGCAACACAAAAACAAATTTGTCACTATATTGGAATTCCACACTTTAACGATGTGAAGTCATCCTAAATGAATGGTGAAGGATATAATAAAATACGTTAATTAGTACCCTAAAAAAATGGTAATGCATCTCAAATAAAAAATATGAAGTCATGAACAACATAAAAACATCACATAGAAGGTGACTCCCATCATTTTCTACCATTGCACACATCTAAAACAGATGTAAAGATACCCCAAATCAAATGGGACCCAATAGAAACTTCAAAAGAGGTCATCTAGGAGTGAACTCAAACCATCGAATTGGGGGAATATTTACCATTGATTTCACTCTTAGGTTCAATAAACACATAATGTGTTCATGATATTTTATCACTATGATCAATTCAAAACCATCCAATAATTTTGTTGGAATTTTATTCTCAATATCCATCGCTAGGTTCATCACACCCTGAAAGGGACATGGAGAAATAAATGGTGGTTCTAGATCAACCCCAACCCTCTGGTCAAGGGAATTTATATCATTTTTCCATTGATAGTATTCATCAAATCTTTAACCATAATAATCAAATCAAAAAATAAAATAGAAAAAATATCAATTTTTCCCTCAAATAGGACCCATGTCATAGGGATGAGAACAATTTCCTCATAATCATCATCATGGATGGAATTAGATTTCTGTCGGTTAGGTTATAAATATCAATTTTTGGAATCCCATCCATTCCCCCACCGTAAGACAAACCACTTTCATTCAGGTCCCATTCACCAAGATGAACCAAAATCTCCCAATTGGACACTATTCACATACCATGGGGGGAGGAACGTAGAAATATTGAAATAAAATCATAAAGGGGGCATGAAATAAATTCCTAATATGGTAAGGGGTTATAAAAAATTTCTTGATTTAAGAAACGAAGAATCACTCTATTGAGTTGAGAGTAATGGTACAACTACCATTTCTTGATACCAATGTTTGAATGTCATCACAATCAATAGAAAATATAATGTAGAACAAGATAAAAATGTAGAGGGATGAAGTATATAAATCGTACCCCAATAGGATGGTGAACTGGATGCAACAACTGAGGATACACATTTGTAGAATTAGAGGATACGAAAAAACATAGAACCTCTAAAAATTGAGTTTCCACTTATACGATGGAATACATCCCTGAATAAAGATAAATTAATGGTTATATACCACTCGTGTCCTATAAGAGCTGGTGTTCATTATATAGAGTAGTAATTTGGATAACATGAGGAGGATATAAAAAATATATGACAACTCAATTATGAGGTACTTTGGGGAAACATTCCCATTTGGTATCATATTCAACCTGAGATGAACAACCATCCTCCAACACATTAGGAAGTGATGATTTTACTTCATGAGTGTAATATGAGAAACAAACCAGCTCTATATCGAAGAAACCCATCTAAATAAATAAGGAGTTTGAAGATGATAAAGAATTATATCCATTATAGTGAATTTATCTCCCCCACCAGGGTGGTAATTTAGTCTCACTATATATTGAGAGTCACCAAGAGATGCATAATGGGACACCGCCTCAAGCCACCCCTACTCCCTATAAAGTAGAGGATGACCAAACTATAGTACTTCCAATACTGATCAATTCCATTATGTCCCTGGCTACTTGATTGGAATCCATATATAGAGGACATGTGTCTGTACACTTAAAAAAGAAACCATATCTCAAATGGGTGGAGAAAACATTTCCCACAGTCAATTTTATAAATCCTACCTTCACAAATATTTATTTTTGAGAGTTATAGTACAACATCTACTTCACCTTATGTCCCAATATGGTTAAATTATGGGACTTTAAAATTAACATAAGGTGACCTTGCTAATGTTTTTTTACATACACTGATAATTCCAAAAAAAATATTGGTATAGAAGAATTTTAATAGGATTATTGGAAGGATTGGAAGACCATAATCATCAATTAATTTATCATTTTGTTCTTTTCTAATGAAAATTAAAATTCTGAACATAAGAAACTAAAAGAAACTCAAACATTAGTTTTTTTCTAACATCATACACATATTGAAATATTAACCTATTCACCCTTAATCCCGTTCTCAAAAAAGAAATTTCTAGAACTCTATGTCTAAAATATATTGGATGAGCTACAAACACTCATGGACCATATGAAATATCCAAGAGGATTCCATGAATTTTTAGAAATTCTATAATTTTTGGAATATTACATTTATTGAACTCCAACTAAATCATGACACATTCCCTCGACAAATGGTAAATGGATCAGCATGGTAGAGAATGACGTTGTTGCCCTAATATTAATAGAAGTTCCCATTAAATCACCATGGTGGGTCCCAAAACATCCCAAACCTACTTTAAATAATAATAAGAAACAAAAAATTCCCCCTAGACTAGATTCCAAAAGAGACAGGGGTTTATCAGGATTGGAGGAAGGGTTGACTAAAACCTAATCATTATTAAATGAGAATATAGCTATTTATTTCCTTATAGCCATGAAAATTAACCCAAAAAAAATTATATCCTAGTAAACCCAATGAGGTAAACCAAAATGATCATTAAAAAAATTTCCTTTTCCATAACTGGTTGGGTGACACTCTAACACACAGTGTTTTTAAAACAGAAAACTATGTTCAATAGTATACAAGAAATGTAACACTGAACCCAAAAAATTGATTATTTAAATATGATCACTTTAACCAATAATTAAATTAAAATATATTAAGAGAATTAACTAATTCCTTAAAAATTTAAATTTCCTAAGTATATCGAAAAATATTTATAAAAAAATCAATCAAATATTTATATTTTCATTTCATCCTTCAATATCTCATTTCTTCCATCTTGATTTGTATTTCTTTTTATAACTATTATAATTATTTTTTATAATTTGTTAAATTTTATTTTTAAAATAAACTCAATTTTTCATATCATTATATAGAAAATAACTTAGTGTGATAGTTTGGTATTTTTTGGGAAAATAAATACTTTTAAATGAATATTGATAAATACTATTTTAATATAATACTGTAATTATTTTTCATAAATTTATTAATGTAAATGTCCAAAAATTATTTTAATTTAAATTAAAGGAAAATTTAATAGTTTTTATTTATATATAATTCAATTAATTCAATTTAAATCAACTTTAGACCAAATATTAATATATGGTTATTTTTATCAGTAAAATTTTATTTTTTTGAAAATGTTTTCTGAAATACATCAAATTTGTCTATAATAATTAATCCAAATAACCCATAGTGGGATATTATTTGATTTGAATTTTTTTATTAAATATATATGTTTATTAATTGAAATTAATATTATGAATATTTCTAGATATATATTTAATGAATAATGATCTTTTCTATGAAAAGTGCATTTTTCAAAAAACCATATTCCATTGTGGTTGAATGATTTATTTTAAATTAAAATTATTCACCTATATGAATTGGTTTTGAAAAATGGATTTAATTAATTAAATCATCATAATTAATATTATGTAATATGGTCAATATAAGTTTTGAAAAAAATTAATATTAACTGTATTCAATATTTATTACCACAACAAAATAAAAATTGGTAATTAACGGTATAAATAGATGAACAAATAATTGAAAAAAAGTAACCCTAACAGTATGAATATTTATATTCCATATTCATTTAAATTATAATTATATGTCTTCTTTATTTATTTATCTATTTATTATTTGGTTATCAGTTTGATAGAAATTTTATTATGATCTGATGAATCACAAATTATATCATTGAGTAATATGAAATTTGAATTATGACATATCATTTGATAAATTACTGGATTCATCATATAAATTATACATTGATAAAATTTTATTATTAAATAATTTTTATTAAATTAAAATGATAAAATAATTTTTATGAAGTCAAATGTAATTTGTATAGGGGATCAAAAACTATTATTGTACGAAACCATCATTTCTCAATAGATATAAAATATTATTTTAAAATTGAAAGATCAAATATTTACATTATTATTATGATAAAATAAATACTTTTTGGAATTATAATTCCCAAATTATCTAATAGTGAATTTTTCATAATTTTCTACGAAAGGCAAATTTTCGGGTAAACATTAAATGCTGTAAAAATATGTTTTGTCCTACATCATCATAATAACCCAAAAGTGATGTAATGAATAATATAAATTTTATCTAGGTCCAAATATATGTTTTCTATTCAAAAAAACGTTTTTATTTCGTTTTATTTATTTTATAAATCCATTATGAATCCTCCCAAATCTACATTATTTTTTATGGTTTTAAAATCATTTCTTTAAGAGTATGACTCACTTCCACATTAGCATGGGTATTATATTAATTAGTATATAAATTATTCTAAAAACATAATTAAATACACCCCTAATTTTTAGAATACCTGGGAAACCCCATTGGAAGGTTTGTGGATTTTGGTATTTAGTTATAAAGAGTTGAAAACCATTGTTTAGGAAATAAAAATGAAATCCCCTTTATTCTCCTATATAACCCCACCCATGATACCAAATATCTTCCCTAATAATCCTTGTATCATGTACATACATTTCCATACACTCTCTATATCCCTCCCAAGGTGTCCCCAAACTCTCAAGAAGCTCCTCCCAAGTATTTGGAATCAACCTCTCAGGGTAAGAGATCCTTGCCTCCTCCTATTTGTTCATGTTTCCCATTATCTTATTAATTCTATTTAGAATTATTAATTTTGGGATATGTTTTTTCATGTACCTATTACATTCCATTTGAGGTAAAAATTATTATATTCCCCACTCACTCACATTAACCCATTTAAGGAAACATTAAGTAACACTGTTATAATGTCGAAATTTCACCGTGATTTTGTATCCCAAACAACATTGTAGTGAATTCACATACCCATTTCTTATGAATTTTGTTCGCCTTTATAAAATTATAATTATTTATTTCGGACATGATTTTATTTATTCCACACCTTGTGATCATGGAATAAAATATTATGATGAATTAATCCATGTTTTATGATATACATGGCACACTTAACCATGAGAATCAAATGAATGTAATAGTTATGCCTAAAATTATATACTACATAAATTACTTGGGTAATGTTTCAGTCTCATGAGATTTCATGAAAGTATTTTGTAGTGAATCTAATCTATCACATGAAGTTTTCTATTGTGATTTAATTTATAATTATCCTTGACCCATGTTTGTATTGTACTATTTTAAGTTGTTTCAACATTTACTTATTGTATTTATTGTTTTATGCAATATCATGCATTATAATTCATGTTATGATTTTTGCCCCTTTTAGGTCAAATTGATATACCTATTTTCAAACATGTTTTAATTTATTCATTTCATTCCATTTTCATTCCCTTACCAGGCGTTCTAGATCCCCCCTTTCATATGTTTTTTCCTAGGTTATCCCATGTTGTTTTAAGTATAAAGTTATAATATGATCATGTTAAGGAATTATTCAATGAAGATTATTTTTTATCTATTTTATGTTTTTATTAAATGTACCAAATTCCCAATGGAACAATATTTAAGGATCCTATGTGTTGTATTATGTGTACATTTTTTTAATAAATCATGAATTAATGTGCAATAAAGAACATGGTTTTCATAGTTGGTATCGATGTAAAAGATTTTTTTTTTCAAATTAGGATTATAAAAATCAAGACAAAGAATTATGGACATGACTAATTATTATAAAACATCTATATATTTAATTAGTTTTTAGATTAAGTGGCTTATCATGAAAAATAAATACAATTATATATAATATATTTCAATGTGGATCTATAATAGATGTACCTGGGGGTAAAACCTGATAACACCACATTGTAATAAACTATATCACGAACTGGTGCACAATAATGGGATTCAATACACAACTAGTTTGACACAACCATGGATATTCATTGGTAAATTAAAATTCTCATTATGGACCACTAATAATGGAAAAATTACAATTGGAATATATGTTATGGAATACAACATGAATAACGTAGACTAACACTTAGAAATTCATATGTTAATAAATAAACGTAATTTATAAGTTATCCCTTCATTGTTATTGGATTCCTATTTATTTGATTAATTGTTTAATAATTTCGTCTTCAGTTCTAATCATTTGTGAAAAAATATGATATTTTAGTTCAATTTAGTTATACTTTTCAAGAGACTATATTCTCTAATGTTCCTAGTCTAGATGATAAATTAATTCCACAGTTCCTATAAAATAATCTTGATTAAAAAATTTCATATAATGATCATTTGGAATGAAATGATGATAATTTTACACCGAACATATTTATGGTTTTTTTATTGACTTTTTCCTGACCATGTTCTATATCAAACTCAATTAGTTTTTGATATTTTTTTCCCTTCCATTTCCATGTTTTCTCTTCCCAATAAAGTTATCATAATGGGAAACATATTTATATTATGACATTTAAACTTATATTTATATATTTTCAAGAGGATGTTTTATTAACCCTTTTAATGATTTCATTTTTAAATAAATATATTTTCATGTTTAAATTCATTTTTTACCTCATTGATGTTTAATTTACGAAGAAAAAATTTATTAATGTGAGGAAGAATGTAATGCCTAGAGGTTTTAAAAGTGGAAACTATGTTCGATAACATATGTGATACGTAACACCAAATCTAACCAAACAATGTTTTTATAAATATAAAAATTTTAACCTTTTATTAAATTCATATATTTTAGCAGGATTAACAAATTTATGTAAAAATTATATTTCTTAGTAATATTTATAATTTCTTAATAAATAATCAATCAATAGTTGGTCATGTCTTTTCATCCATCATGATATTTTTTCATCAGAAATTATTCTTACATCTTGTAGTTAATATTAATATTATTTTATAGAAAATTTAGAAAATTAATTAGATAATAAATAGCACTATTAACATCACCTTATCAAAATCAACTTAGGGTTGAAATTTGGGAATGTTTGAAAAATATATATTTTTCAGGGAATAGTGACAAATACTATTCTATCTAAAATTTCTATTTATTTTAATAAATGATTTAATATAAATTAACAATAATTATTTTAAATTTATTTCATGGTTGCCTAAAATTATTTAGTTAAATTTAATTCTATTAATTATATTTAAATCATCTTTATTCCAGATTTTAATACACGTTTTTTTACTAAAAACACATTTATCGGAAAACATTTCAAAAATTCATAAGGTTGCTAAATTTTAAATAATTTAAATAACCCATAATAATAAAGCATTTAATGAAAAATTTATATTATATATCTATATTTTTAATTGAAATTAATATAATGGATATTATTAGTTATAGAGTTTTTAAAATCAACTTTTCATTGGAAAATGAATTTTTCTGAAAACAGATTTCCATCATTCATGCATGTATTATTTCAAATAATGTTATTAAAACTATACTAATTGAATTTTATAAAATGGATTCCATATTTTGAATCATCATATTTAAAAATAAGTTATAAAAAATTAATTTTTGAACAATATGAATAGTTACTGTAGAAAATATTTATTACTATGATAAAATAGAAACTTGTTAATTAAGGGTAAAATAATTTATCAAAGAATATAAACAAATTCAACCTAATATTATGATTATATATATTTCATTTTCATTAAAATTATGAATATATTTATTCATCATTTTTTCTTTATAAATGATTAATTAATTAGATTGATAAAAATTATATTTTGATATGACGAAACACAAATTGTATTATATTATAATATTAAATTTGAATGAAGTAATTAATTTTAATGAATTAAAGGATTTTGGAAATAAATTATGTTTTAATAAAATATTATTATTAAATAAATTTTCTTAAATTTAAATTGCCAAATAATTTTTATGAAGTCAATGTTATTTTTTATAAGGGTTTGAAATTTTTTATTCTCAAAATACAATAATTTATCAATAATTATCAATAATTATATTAAAAGTAAAAATTAAAATATTTTATAACTTATTTGGATAAAATAAATATTTTCTTACAAATCAGAATGTCATAACTATCCAATGGTGAACTATTAAAAATTTTCTAAGATAGTCAAAAATACATGTTAAAATTAAATATAGTATAAATATATATAGTGTGTATTATGACATCATAATACCTTAAAATTTATGTAATAAATACTATAACTCGTATTTATGAGAAAATATATTTTAATCCTTCAATATAATGTGATTTTTATTTTATTTGGTTAATTTTATAAACCCTTTATGAATCCTCCAAAGCCTATAACATATTTTATCATTTTAAAATAATTTTGTTACGAGTGCGACTCACATACACATTAGCAAGGGTATTATTTTAATAATTTCTTCCCATGGAATTATAAAATATCTAAAAAAATATATCATTGGAATAAACCATAGGAAATTAAATTCTACATTTTTTTTTGGTTTTGGTAGTTTTATTATTTAGAGTCCAAAATCTACTAATGTCAAATAATAAAGAACTCCCCTCTCTTTTCCTATATTAACACTAAAATGACCCCAATTATCTTTATTAAAAATTATTGGAACATGCCCTCAGTCTACCTTTATATCTCTATAGTCCTCCCATGTTTCCCACAATCTCTCAATATGCTTCTCCCAAGCATTTGGAATCACCCTCTACCGGTAAGGGATCCTCACCTCTCCCACTTTATTAAAGTTTATTCATTATCTTATGAATTATTTTTCCTTTTACTAATGTTGAGAAATATTTTTCCATGTCCCTAGTACTATCTATTTTATTTATAAATTACTATAGGCCAATTTTTATTTTGTAATAACATTTTATGAATCTTTATGGAATGACATTATAATGCCAAAATATCACCATGATTATTTATGGCAAACAATTGTGTAGTGAATGCCTATATCCATTTCCTACCAATATTGTTCACATTTATGCACATATAATTCTTTATTGGGGGATTTGATGTATTTATTTCACATTACATGATCATTTAATAATATATTATTATTAATGAGTCTGTGTTTTTTGATCTGCATGGCACACATAAGAATGAGAATGAAATGAAAGTGATGGGTGCAAGAAGAATTATATATAGCTCCATTTCATTGGGTAATGTTTTAGTCACATGAGGCATAATGAGAGAATTAAGTATTGAACATGATCCATCTTATGAAATTTTCCATCATTATTTCTTTGTATCTATCCTTGACCCATGTTTTTTAAGTATAATTATAAGTTGTGTCTACATTTCCCTCTAACATTATACATCATCATGCTATATCATGCCTCATTGTACATGTATATGATTTCACTCATTTTATGTCCCATTGATATGACTATTATCTGACATGTTCTACTTTTTACATTTTATTGCATTTTTATTTTCATAAAATGATTTATAGATCAATAAATTATTATATATATCCCCAGGTTATCCCATGCAGTTTTATGTATGAATGAATAATATGAGAATTTTATGTATGTTTTCAACAATTTTTATGCAGTTTTATGTATGAATGAATAATATGAGAATTTTATGTATGTTTTCAACAATGTTTATGTATTCAATATTTTGAGATAACCCATTTTTTTGTTTCGAAAACCAATCATAGCTCATTTGGGGTTAGAAAATATTGTAAGGAATTTCACACATGATTATGAAATTTTAGTCTACCAAATGTTTCACATGGTCCTATATGCAAGACCATAAATGGAGTACATTGAGTCCTTCCCACATGACATTAAACAACATGGTTGGTGTCTTTTTATGATTTTAAACTACACATTAATATGGACCGAGCATGAGAGGACTGATGTCCATTGTGTTCATCTCCCATGACACATCCATTCAAGAACTAAATTTGGATTAATTCCTTCAATTTTGGATTTTTAATAGAGACCTATATCTATTGTATTAGGTCTAGATGCAATATCTTTATTTCAATTTGGAAACAAAATTTTCGTGGCAAATGATGTTTAACTACATGATTTAAATATAACTAAATGTTCATTTATTCATGCCACCATATTATACGAATCAATGACCAGATATCCAATCTTTGGTAAAAATTTAACAATCAATGGGAACAATTCCTCCCAATCGGTATGGGTTAAACCTTAATGGAGAGTTTTTTATTCATGAAATTCATGTGGAGTTATTCATGTGATCACTTTAACATCTAGAGTTTCATGAAAGAAACACTTTTTTCAATAGTATACATGATACAGTACATTGAGATTAATCGGACAACTAAATATTATTATTTAAATGTTATCATTATAACTCATCCATTGGAATGGAGGGAATGAATATTATAAACTAAATTATGAAATTATGGTTTGACATGTTTAAATAATGATTCATTGGTTAAAAAATTTATTAGAAATGGAAAAAACAAATTGAATATATAGGAAGTGTTTTTTTAAAAACTATTTTAAAAAGAGAAAAAATGTGTCTATAAAATAATATCACTATTTAAGTATTTTTATTTAATCATAATTATATGTTATATATTAGTTTTTATGTTTTAAATTGATCTTATATGTTTTCTAGATATGATATGAGAACAAATTCAATTTTTTTGGATAAACAAAGTAATTTTTAAAAAATGTAGTTTTACCAACTTTTGATAGAGATCCCTTTTTAAATTTAGTTTTTATCAATAATATATGTTATATTTGACAAGATAATCTTATTATTTATAATTGTGACATCAAAATTTACTTCATATTAATTTTTTACTATTATCTGATAAATACCATGTTTTGATGAATAGTAAAAATATACTAAATTTTAATTGAAACTAACTTTTTCCATATAGATAATTTATATGGATAAATTGAAATATTTCATGATTTTCATGTATAAATAGAATAAATTTTTACCATTTAATCCAATTTTTATCTTTTAAGTAATTTAACAATGAATATAGATATAAAGGCATGCTAATATTTTAATGGTTATTACATTTTAAAAAACATGTTTTATCATTTTGACAACGGGAATTAATATTAATTTAACTACTGCAAATTATGTGTTTTGAATTAGGAAAAATGGATTACTTATTTTTAATAATATGCTCCAAATTTTATAAACAGGTATATTTTGTTTTTGGACATTATGAATTGTAACTTTTGTAATTATTTACGAGGTTAAGGGTAAATTGGGTAATTATGCGTAAAAATAAAATTATAAAATTATCCTAAATCGTGTCATAATTTTACTGGATGATATAGTTTAAAGTCTGTCATATAATAAAATTTAATTAAATAAAAATTTCTACCTATTAAATATGGTATAATTATTTTTATAGAAGCTTGTTTAATTAAAATTACATTGTTTCCCATGGAAGCTATTATAAAGCTTCTCCTAGAAGCTTGATAAATTAAAATTACTAAGCTACCTATGGAATCCATTTAAAAGATTATAATAGAATAATATTTAATTAAATTTTCAATTATTCCCATGGAATATAGTTTATTTCTTCACATTGAATCTTCTTTAAAAGAAGGAAAAATCATCCCATGGAAGCTAGATTACAGTTTCTCTAACACCCATGTTTCTTATAAGTATTAGAATTTTAATATCGGTTTATATAAGTGATATCATTATCTATAAATATACATTAGAAAGATAAAATGATTTTATACAACAAGGAATTTTATTTATAATTTTTATACATTAAATAGGTAAATTTATTTATGACACAACAATGCAGTGATTACATTATTATTGAATGATTCAAATAACTGATATTATAAATATTAAAATAAATTCTATTTGAACATTTTTATGCCATACACAAATTTTTTGGATGAAATTTACATGTGAGGGAAGATTTAATTCCTTTGATTCAAAGGAGTCATGTTGTTATGACTTTAACATCAATAAATTAATAAATACTGTCAAAATTGACATAAATTATTATTGAAAAAAATACAATTTTATTTAATGATATAATAGTCCTTGAATTATAAGATTAGTCCAGATAAATTATATAATGTTATAAATTTTACTAATGATCCACTTATGGTTCTTTTATCATTCTATATTAACTATTGTAACCATATATTATGAAAATACAAGAATACATGGTAAGAATTCATGTTTTTAACTATGGGTTAAATATTAAAGACAAGTTTAATTATGTGACCTAAACATGTCTAAATCCCATTGGTTGAGAGGATTTAGACCCATAATAATGTTGTCCTCAAACTATATCACATTTTAACTATTATTAATTGATAAAAAATTTATAATGAAATAATATTTCAAGACTTTCCTAAAGTATCGCTCCTCTCTCTTATAAAAGGCCACCACCTCTACCCACTTCGACTCACTTCCCAAGACCCTTGGCTCACCCAAACTCTGATCAGATAAGATCCCAAAATCCATCTCATCAACATAGAAGATTTAACTTTACAATTAGAAAAATCAATATTGAATTTTTCTCAAATAAAATAGAGTTACCTGATTAAGAGGAAGATAAAGAATGAACGAGACAAGTCAGACTCAAGGTAAGGGACTTCATCTAAATCTTCTTTCTATGGGATATATCTTGATGTTATGAAAATTTATTTTACTATATGTTTTATATAAAAACTATTGATTCATTAAATCATCAATTAGTATATTCACATGATAATGATATTTTTTATAACGTAATCATTTATTGATATGTATTCGAGTTTTTCTTATGTGGTAAGGGAATTCTCAACTTCTATTTTTTCCATTAAAGATCTATTTTATGTGGTATTATATTCAATCCCTCATAATATGTTCTTATTTTCATTTTATTATTTTCATCTACTATATTATCAGTCATTTATGAAAGGGTGACACATGTTCCCATTGATTTTATTGTCTTCTATAACCATGTTTCACGTCAGTTATACTGAAGAACTTTAGTCTCAAAATCAATCTTTTTTTCCAATGAAATTTTTATATTTTATTTATGTGAATACCCAAATCTATTTCATTTCTAGGGGTATTAATCATTACATAGTAATGAATTATTTTATTCTCTAATTGACATATATAAAACCCGCATTCCCTTCTCATTGGTTATAAATGACATAATGATCATGTTTTTAAATACTTCTTAAAACGTCATGATTTTGATATAAAACCTATTTATTTTATTCTCTATGGGTTAATTATGAAGTTTTTGATTATTTTATATGTGTATCAAATGAAAATAAACAAATATAAAGGGTGAAACTTGATAGTGCACCAATGCATTTGGTAAAAAAAATTAATCTGTAGATATGAAATGATCTACGATTCCTTGGTGAATAATCATGGTAATTTTTATGATACACTTGTGAATAAACTTGGTAAATAGACTTGGTTTTTTTGAAAATATCTTCGGGAATTACCTTTGTAATTTTTACGATACCTTGGGGATAGACCTTGGTGATATAACACCTTGGGGATGGACCTTGGTTATATGATTGTGAATATCTAAATTAAATGTTTTAGCCACATTTTCATGTTATGATCCATTTTATTATTGTTATGATATTCCTCTTTCTCGTTACTTTATGGAATTCACTATGTTCTAATTTATATCTCTAAAGATTACATGTAAATTGTTTCCCTCTTTTTCTCTTACTGAGATTTTTGTGCTCATCCCATGTTTTAAATTTTTTCATAGGTCATAAGATTGGTAAAGACAAAAAAGATGCTATGATGATTGTATTTGAGGATTTGTATTGAAAAGACAACATGTTTCATTTTTATAGTTACATTATGAAAAAATGGATGGTGTCTAGACATATCAAATTTTAAATATTTAATTTTTATATAATATTTTTTCTTAATTCTATAAAACTATAAACCTAAATGATCTTTGGGATTGAATGAAAAAAATTCTATTCAAAGGTCGCTAGAATATGATATGATTATGGATGCGTTATTATAGTTTGTATCAGAGTAGGGATTATAAAACTCTAGATATTAGGATGTATTATTATGGTTTTATAAGTTAATAATTGATCCTGAAATTATTTTCATATAATCTCTTTTGAGGCTTCTATTGTAAAATTTTAAGGAGATTAACTTTTTTTTGGAGGCATTTATTTTTTAGTTATTTTTGACTTATTACTTTTTGAATGTATAATTAAAGGTATGAGATAAAAAAATTGTGCTTAAAACATCATATGGTTATTTTTTTAGTATTTTATCATATTTCTGGAATTTTATAAAAAGTATATAGTTTTAGAAAAAGGAAAAACATGCAGACTGTGTGACAACCCATCATGTCAGATAGGGCAGTAGGAAATTAACCCACGACCAAAGTGCGATAGGACTTTATTAAATAACACTGACCTACGTAAAGTCCTTGGACAATATGACTTCCTAATTTTTATTTAAACAAGTTTATTAAATAAGAATATGTTTATTTTGGAGACATATATTTTATTAAATAGATAACCAAGGGTTTGGAAAATGATTTAGGGTTTAAGTGATAAATGTTATTTCAGATGACGTTTACTATTTTGGGGACTTTATATGATTAAGGTAAATATAATTCTATATAGTTTTATTTTAGGATTAAGATATCAAATATTTAATTGTGTACATATCGGAATTAATAAATTATTATCCTATCCTATAGAACATTTGATTTGGTTAATTAATTTTTGGAATGTGAAATTAAGAGTGATTGATTTTATTTGGAGAGAAATTTTAAAATTTATCTTAGAACATTATGTGATCAAATCCTCCTGAATTTTGGGTTTCAATCATTGTTTTTATTATTTTGAGTAATTTTAAAGGGAAATTTTTATTGAATGGTCTTTGTTGAACTTCTAGTATTGTTTGTCGAATTTTGGGTATTAAGAGTAGTATTTATTTTTATAAAGGATTATTCTTTTTGGGGATTATTTCATCGTATACTAACCATTTAGTTTTTGTTAATATCTATAGATAAGGGAAATATATAGTTCTTATTTTTTTGATTACGTGAGTCTCTAGAATTTGATTCTAACACTTAAGATTTTACTAAGCCATCTTGAATACTCATCATTTGGAGAAAATATGAGTTTTTGGTAGATATTTATTAAAGGATTAATCTCTAAATTACATGTATGTATGTTTCCTTATCTAATATGTCAATCTCATATATAAATTCCATATATAAATGAAATATACCTTAAAACAAAAACATTGTTAGTTTACTTTTCCTACAACAAAATCAACAACCGTTTAACCCATCAGAAGTTTTTGGTTTAGTGGTTATTAAATTTTAATTGGTCATGTTTTCTAAAACTATACATCAGAATAAAGTGGTTACCTTCTATTCCATGTCCATGTTTTCCTACATGGAATCCTAGTATGTGTCATCTCGAGTGAACTTTCATACTTTTCTTTCTTTCTTTTAATGTGATTGATTTATTGAATATTTTTCCGATATTGGATATTCAATGATGTTTATGTGACCAATTTTAAAATTGCATGATGAAATTTAGAAAAGGGGGGAAATATGTAACATCTCTAGTTTTATGAAATATTCATTACGTTCAGTAGCATACATGATACGATACATTTAGCTTTAATGATAAAGTAAATATTTTTATTTAAATGTCATCAATTTAACCTAACCCTTGGAAGGGGGGGAATGAATATTATCAACTGAATTATGAAAATATGGTTTAAAAATGATCAAATAATGTTTCATTGGTCACCAAATTTACTTGAAATGGAAAGAAAAACCTATTGAATATATATGATGTGTTTGTATGATAACCTATCTTAAAAAGGGAATAATTGTGTTTATAAAATCATATCACAATTCATAGATTATTATTCAATAAAACATATATGATATATATTCAATTTAATGATTAAAATTAATCTTATATTTTTTCATTATATCATATGAGAAAAAAAAATCAATTTTTTGGATAAAATATGTATTTTTTAAAAAATTTAATTTTACCATCTTTTGATAGCGAACAATTTTTAATTTTTTTATCACTTTTATATATTATATTTGTAAAAATAAACTTATTATGTAGAATCAAGGTATAAAAATTTACATTTTATGATTTTTGATATTTTTCTAATTATAATCATGTTTTCATGAGTAGTAAAAATACGGTAAATTTTAATTGAAAGCTGATTTTCCAATCAAGATAATTTATATGGTTAAATTAAACTATTTAATGGTTTTAAATTATAAATTGAATATATTTTTATCATTTAATCTGGTTTTTTTTGTTGTAGTTAATTTTAAATTTAAATTAAATATAAACACATGTCCCTCTTCTGATGGTTTTTATATTTTTAAAAACATGTTTTGTCATTTTGACAATGGGAATTAATTTTAAATTAATTACTAGAACATATGTGTTTTGAATTTCAAAAAATGGATTCTATATTTGAAATCAGAAGGTAAAAATTTTATAAATAGTTAACTTTTATTTTTGGACATTATGAATAGTAACATCAGTAGTTATTACTACAGCTAAGGGTAAATTATGAAATTAAGGGTAAAAATAAAATTATAAAATTACCCTAACATATGTCATAATTTTATTGGATGACCAAATTTAAAGATTCTCCTAAAATATCCTTTAATTATATGTATAATTTTTCCATGTATGTTGGTATAATGATTCTCATAGAAGTTTTTGAATTAAAATAATAAATTTTCCAATTGAAGCAATTATAATGCTTCTCATAGAATCTTGTAAAATTAAAAGAACTGAGATTCTCTTATAATCCATTATGAATGTTATCATAGAATATTATTTATTTAAATATATAATTATTTCCATGGATTCCATTTTGAGGCTTTTCATTGAGGCTTTTTAAAATAAAAGAACAAACCATCCAATGGAAGCTAGTTTAAAGTTTCTCTCGCACTCATGTCTTCAATAGGTATTACATTTTTAATTTGGGTTTACATATGTTATATATTTTACTATAAAAATTAATTAGAAATATAAAAATATTTTCAACATCATGGTATTTTATTCATAAATTTAGACATTAGAAATATAAATGTATTTATGAAACAATGATCATGCTGTGATTTATTTATTAATAAATGATTAAAATATATGATATTATAAGTATTAAAATAAATGTAATCTGAAAATATTTATGCCATCCATGAAATTTTTGGAATACATTGACATGTTAGGGATGATTTAATGGCTTTGGTTTAAAGGAATCAATTTTTATTGACCTAGAAAAGTAGTTTCTAAATAGTGTCAAATTTGACATAAATGAATATTTAGAACAAATACTATTTTATTAAATGTTATAATAGTCCTAAAAATCTAATATTCGGCTAACTAACATATATAATGTTAAAAATGTCATCAAAGATCCAATTTTTGATCTATTTAAATTTTATAATATTTATAATAAACCTATATTATTATAATACAAGAATACATGGTAAAATTAACACTTTTAACTAAGTTTTAAATCTAAAAGATAATGATTATTTCGTGACATAAACATGGCTAAAACCTATTGGTTGACAGTATTTAGACCCATACTAATGTTATACTTAAAATATATCACTTAATAACTATTATTAATTGAAAATAAATTTATTATAAAATAATATTTCAATACTTTTAAGTACCTATCCTCCCTCATATAAAATGCAACCAACTCTACCCAATTCCACACACCTCCCAAGCCCGTTGGATCACCCAAAAACTGAACAAATAAGATAAAAGCACACATAACAAACTACACGATGAATTACCTTGGGAATAAGGAAACTCGATGAATAGTATTTTCTCAAATCAAAATGAGTTACCGAATTAGGAGGAGAATAAGGAATGACCGAGACAAGTTAGACTCATGGTAAAGGAGTTCACATCAACCTCCTTTCATTGGGGAATATCTTGATGTCATGAACCATTATTTTCCTATAAGGTGTATATAAAACCCTTGGATTAATTATATAATTAAATATAAAATTCTAATTATATTTAATGTTTTTATAACATAATCCATTAATAATATGTATTAAAGTGATTCTTATGTGGTAAGAGAATTATCAACTTCTCTTTTTTCCATTCAATTTCTGTTTTTTGTGGTATTCCATTAAAGGTTCCATACCATATTCTTATTTAAATTTTATTATGTAACTCTACTATATTATGTGTCATTCATGAATGGGTTAACCATGTCCCCTTTCTTTTTATTGATTTATAAAACCATGTTGCATTGTTTTTTTATAAAAGCGGTGACATGAATTGGTCTCCCAATTCATGGACAAAAAGAATTTATTAAAGTCAAAAGCAACAATACAGACAAGGGGATTAAAGAACATACACTAACAGGGATTTAGGGGATACCAGCCAAGGTTAATGGAAATGACACATGAAAAAGGACAACTCCATCAGTGATTGCCTTCAAAAGTAGTCTTAGTAGTAGTAGGAGGGCTGAGACTCCCATGAAATCTTTGAAAAATTCACGGCCTCCCAGCGTATGATCACTTGATAGGACCACTAAAACTTTGTCATTCAAACCCATATAGTCAGCCTCCCCCCTCATGTCACTACTCATGCAATGAGACCTCTGGCCACCTTCTCTGATCTTCATTGATGTCTGGATACCTTTTTCATTTGGAGCACCCGACTATTTTCCAGCTGCATGCTTAAAGGATCTAGCTTTTCCTTTACCCTTAATATCCATAGTGAAGTAAAATGAAAAAAACCACATTCAAGATCCTTCTAAAATCTTATAGAATGCTGGAGAACCGTAGTTTTATTCTTGTTGCTGAAAACCGGAAAAATTGCAAAAAAGGAAAAAAGACAAGCGTCAGTGACAGAACCCATACATCCCATGGAATCAACCTCCAACTTGAGAAGATTTGTTAACATCAACTGCAACCCACTTGTGGCTCGGGTCAGTGAGTCCAGAATGTCTCAAGAAAAGTCATCTCAAAAAACAGAACCCAACAGAGGAAGGCTTTCCACACCAAAAGATACATCAGAGAAGAAAACAAAGCAAAAAAACTGAAGTTGTATCAACTAGTCCTTCTGTCCATGGGTATGTCCAAGTCTATAGAACTTTATCTCTCATCAACCCAATAGAAACAACAGAAACATTTTCCAGCAACCTCAAACAAAGAAAACGAGTAACAGAAAAGATCATTCCCAGGGAATATCTCTAAAATTGAATTCAAGATTTTTCTTGTATCAAAATCTCTCTTTTTTCTCATGAAATTATCCTGGTTTATTTATGTGAATACCCAAAAATATTTAATTTCTAGGTGTATTATTCATGAAATAAAAAAATTATATTTTATTCTATAATTTAAATACATAAAACCCCAATTCCATTTATGTGGGTAATAAATGACATAATGATCATGTTTTTAAGAAATTATTTAAACATCCCAACTTTGATATTAAACCCATTAATTATATTCTATTTGGATTATTAATGAAATTTTTGATTATGTTATATGTGGATCAAATGAAAATCAATACATATTAAATGTGAGCCTTGATAGTGCTCTAATTCATAGGGAAAATAAATTAATCTTAAGAGATTACATGATTTATGATACACTAGTGAATAACCTTGGTAATATTTATGACACCTTGGTGAATAATCATGGTTAATTTTATGATAAATTGGTGAAAACCCGAATCACACCTATCGTAGGGTATGGAAAATGAAAATTTATATTTTTTCCTAATACATCATAGTGGCTGACAAGGGTCGTCTCACGTGAGGAGCTATCATAATTGTTCACCTACATATTCTATATCATCTAACATAATAATTTTTATTGTTTTACTTTATTATATTAAATAATTTATATTTATAATAAAATTAAATATGAAAAATTATAATAATATGAAATAACATAACATAATTAGTGATGAAATAACATGGACATTATGGTTTGTTATGTGGGTTCCATTATTCTCTTTGTGGGTGTTTAATTATGTTTGATAATTCAATTCTGAGTTCTCATTCAAGAATTACTATTCATTTGTTTAGTGGTGTAAAATCATTTATGTGTATAGAAATTGAAATTCGACCTCCTTATATAATGAATGGTGATGGAACACCTCGATCAAGCTTGTGACATCTCCTAGGACTAGGCTCCATCGTATGCCATTTCATTTACTAAATGGTTCAACTCAAATGTATAAAGAGGTTGTATCCTATAAAAGGGAGGGAAAAGATTTAATAAATTAATATAAATGAGTTTGATTTTAGTGTAATAGTGAATGATCTTTGCACCTGTGCACATCACTCTTGCTCATAACAAACATAATAAAACATAACAATTTAAGCACATAATAAATGAAATTACTACATACCTCCCATAGGACAAGCTTCATGATAGCCCCTAATTTTGAGGGTAATAGGTCATAGATTAATGAGAATGAATTAGGATAATTAGATTATGGGTAGAAGATAAATAGATATATAAGATGATGGAAACACATGAATTTAAAATGTATAATTGCATTACACAAGAAAAGAAAATTAAATTTAAAGAAAAAAAATATATAATTAGTAGAATGTACCTAGGAGTCATGTAAAATAATGGTGTTAGAATCCTCCTTTTGTATGGGTGAAGTCCTTCTTATATAGGCCATGGTTTACCATCCTTCGGTGTTTAAATTTTAGATCATCAAAATCTCTATGTATGATATCTTGCAGATTCTGTCCACCGAAAAATTCATCCTGGAACAAAAATTTAGTGGGAAAAAATTGTCATGGTGTTGGCATTAAAGAGGTTCCAAAATATAATTTACATTTCTACACAAATTTTTTTCAATATCCATATTTTTTAGTAAGAGATAAGACCAATTAAATTCAATATTTTATTATAGTTTAATGTTTCCAAATTTTTCTCCAAAAGTTGATTATCCATGGGCCACCTTAATAAATTAATATCACCATGATCATCAAACGACAAAATAAAAATTTAATAATATTTTATATACTATTATAATATCCCAAATTGGATGTGTATAGGCCCATTTATGATTTATTTTGTGAGGTGGGGTCGACGTGGATGCCCAGTAGCTTTCTCAAACTTGGTTGAATTTTTCGGGTCGCTAGATGGATTATCTCCTAGTTCAGAAGATAACATTATAGAAAATAAATCAAGGTATCCTCAAAAATTTATCACATCAATTGGATCTATATTATAAATGATATATGTGAATAAAAAAAGTGAATAAAATCTGTTAAATCTCCAAAATTAAGCAATTTTCCAATTTTAGAATAAAAGAAATCATAAATCCAAAATTTATGAAATTTAATAAAATTGTTCCATTTTACTTGAATAAATCACTAAATAATATATAAAAAATTATGAAAATAGTATCTCTTTCAATTTCCCCACACTTAAATTATGCTTGTCCTCATGTATAAAATCACAACATTGAATTTCAACGAGCACCAATGTTACCAAAAATCAATGTTCAAAAAAATAAAATAAAATAATTATAAATGTTAAATAAAATTTTAAACATACATATAAAATAGATAAATATTTTCACATTTATAAAACAATCAATTCATGCATTTTAATTTTACCCTTTGAAAAATGATGGAGCTTCTCCTTTCATTCATCAATATTTCTAAATTTGTTATTATTATATATGTAAAATCACTATCTACCTCTTTTTGAATTTTTTTTCTCATCACTCATGATATAATTCAAGTGGAGTTAATGTTATAACATTAGAACATGATCCTTATCCATAGGCTTGTAAAGAAACTAATTTATATACATTGTAAAGAAAAAAAGGCACATAAAATCATGAGGACATGTAATAAAGGATCAAATGACTTAGAGGCCTAAATTTGGTGGAAAATAATTAAAAGAATTTAAGGCTAGAAGTAGGAAGTTTGACTCTTTTTTACAATGCATGATTAATTGATTGAAAACACAGGATAAATGTCACTCGAATCCCCTTGAGAATGTCAAACACGACACAACACCACTTTTATGACATGGTACATTTGTGAATAAATTATTAGAAAAAATAATATCATCCATGTTCTCATCAATTTTATATAAATATTCATAATGTCACAAATTTATTTTATCCTTTTTTGTGAAGCTCCAGACATGCACAACTTTGTTTTAAAAAATATATCTATTTATTTATAGACAACCAAATGAAATGAAATAAGAATAATGAAATGATGACTCATGCCCGATTTTCTAATAATACACATCCGAAAATGATGATGAGAAACTCACACCAACCACAAATGATATGCATCCAAATGAACACACATGAAAGGCCCTTCCCCGAAACTCAAACTAGAAATATCCATTCTAAAATACTAAAAGCGTATGTAGGTAAGGAAAACTCAGCTTGTAATATGGCTCAAACATATAAAAAAATTCATGGAATATTTTGGATAATGAAGGATAAATGTATGGCTGCGTGTCAGGTAAATATGTTTCGAGACATAGTAGTGCCTCAATCATTTTAAATGTGTTTTTTCACTGTCATATCATTGACAGGTTTAAATAAAAGTTTTGACAGGTGGTATGATCCATGGTCACTCAGGAAATATGATCAATATAAAATAAGAAATATTTGGTTTACAAATACATTCAGGAATGGATATATGATATTGTATAATCACTCAATGCATGATTAATAATAAAAAATTTATTCACATAAATTTTCAAAATTCAATGCATGAAAAATTGTAGGGAAATTTTTTATATATGAATTAATCAATTTTCTCAAATCATGATTCCTTGTTTCAATAAACATTCATCATTTTAATCATATAATTATCCATTTTACTCAATCAATTTTATTGAAATTAAAAGCATATACATGTAATCACTATATTCATATGAAAATAATATCTCCACGATAAGTCAAGTAAATCATTAATTCAAGGGCTGGAATTCAATTATATTTTAATGACAAAAACAAAAAATATAAGTAGTTTCAATGTTAAACAATTAAAGTGAACTTATTTATGAAACGAAGATTTGTTTTTTTCTATTTTTGGTTCCCTTATTCCATTATTAATATACAACCACAACCATAATCATTTATATATTTGATTAAAAATGTGGCCCCTGGAAGGTATGAAAAAGAAAACTACAGGGGACTGAAAAATTGAAACCCAAGTAAATCACCAAGAAAAATGGAATCCCTCTCAGAGAGAAGTGACCTAGGCTAGAAAAACATGTGAATGAGTCATCAACTGGAGCTTGGGATGTATGGAAATCGGCCGCTCTGTTTCCCACTTTCCAATTGTAGGAAATATCCAGTTCGCTGTAAATCAACCTATTGATTTTCCTGTTATTCCCTCATGAACATCCAGAAGATAATTACATGATTATGTGCAAGGATAGTGTCATTTAGACTCAAAAATATATGAGTGAGGGGGATTAATGTTACACCACTTCTATGAAAAGAAATTGGATTCTAAATTCCTATTAGGGATGTAAAGATAAGTCTTGGTATGATCTCCTAATTGGATCATAGAAACTTTTACTACCTTCATAATGATGTACCAGATGTTATCCATAATTAGATGGTGGCTGGATCTTCATGGACATTAAACACCACATGTTCTTCTTCCCATATTTCATCTTTTTCTTCTTATTGAGGATAATTTCTTGTATAGAGTACAACAGATCCGCCCCTTTATAATGTGGAATAGAATTCAAGGAGTGGGTATGATGAAGTATGGAACCTCCACATCTTCATTACAACTTATGGAAAATCTTCATCAGAATCTAATGGTTTCTCCATATGTTCTACATGAAAATAATAATCAATGGGAGATTCAAAATTAAAATTTGTAAGTATTAATTTCAAAATCTCCCCCTTTATGGTAGGAAACTTTTATATTAGATTCTTTATTGAGAGCATCTAGTATGTCTTTATGGGATTCCATATGTAGATTATCAATGTCCTTAGAAATTTCTAGGTGTTCCTCAATTGGTGAAATTTCATCTTCATCAACTTCCTCAAGGGCGATGCAAGGATTGACCGTATTTGAAAATTCAAAATCATAAAGAGGTACACTCAAATCAAATTGAATGAAATCAAAAAATATATACTTTGAGAAAAAATCATTTACTTGAGCTACCTCATGTTCAATCACTTATTCATTGATATGTGCCTCTTGGAATTGATCTTAACCTGATAGAGGTAGGTCGCTAGGCTCCTCCTGTATTTCATTGAATTCTACCTCTTTAGTGGATTCTTAATATTCGAATTATTAAGAGAGGTATAAAAGTTGTTTCTCTTATATGTTGAAAGGAATTAATATATCTTGTTTCATTTCAATTTTCGCACATTCTATCCAAAATTTATCCAAATCCACTTGATCACCCTCTTATAAATATGAAGAAAATGATAGTTCATCCATCTCCTCTAGAAATGGCTGAGAGAGGAGGAATTTATCATCAAGAAATTCTTATTTTACCCTCTCGATTTCTTCAACATCAAAAACCAATAGTGAAATTTCTTCCACAGCTCACTCAGGCTCTTGCTTCGGTTCCGACTCAGTTTCTCTATAAGTGCTTGATCATAGGAAAATGTTATTTCCATTTTTTATCCCGGTAACGACCCGAGTCCAGAGCCCCTCCACTGGTGCCCCGTACCCGGCTTGCCACATGACCTCAGGCGTGTTTCCCCGAATTCCAGAGCCTACCGACTAGCAGAGAGGACCGTGGAGAGTTGGTGGGGAAACTATGCCCTCATTCGGTAAGGTATACAATGTATGAAAACAAAAATAAATAGCGGAACCAGTAAACAACATGTATAATAATAGAAACCAAACAACGAAAGTAATGTATATATATAACTATGATGACAATGATGTAGCAGGTACATGTATCTAAGGAAAACATCAAACACAACAATGTTCTGAAATATAACTTAAACCAAGTGCAAAATAAAACAAGTAATCTCCTCAGCAGCGTGATCCACAGCTCCGTCACATGCTCCCCAGCTCCTGATGTAGTCATGATCCCGAAGTAGAAGGGTGCATGCCCTTTTCTATACCTGCAGCAACATAGTCTGCTTGGGCCCAAAAGCATGGACCAAACAGGGTGTGAGATAAAATACCAGTAGGCAATCACCCAATGATTTGTGCCTAACTGTCAATGAATACATGGCAGTACTAAAATAAGAAGCAGTAAATAGAAAAGCACAAATAGCTACAATCCACAGTTCTAACAAGTATAGCACACAAGTAAGAAGCCAGTAACAAAATAGAAAACCGGTAACCCTCTGGCTAGCTCTCACAATCTATCCCCTATTGTTCAACCTCTAAGTACTAGAAACCCTCTGGGAGGTACACACAGTCTCACCCCTCTGGTTCAACTACGTAAAAAAAAGCAGACTCTCTGGGGAAGCACTCACCATCAATTCCCCCTATAGTCTCGTATAATGCGAAATGCTCTCTAGTGAAGCACCCAATGTCAATTACCCCTATAGCTTGTGTCATAATTAAAAGACACTCTGTAGAAGCCCTTCTGTCAATTCTCCGCTTGGCCTCGCATCGTGATTAAAAGACACTCTGGAGAATCCATTCCATCAATTCTCTCTTTGGTCTACTACTCTTGGTTCTCATAGTCCTGAGTAACTAAACATGCTCAGCGCGTGAATACTGTCCAAGTAAACCTCAAGAACTACTTGGCTATCAACTAAGGCTCCGCAACAATAATAAAACAGTAGTTCCACTATCCTATGACTAGGCATGGCAACTGGAAAAATGCCAAACAGGCAGAACAAGCACGAAAAAGCAATCTGAGAACGAAAAAAATATTCTAATCAGAAGCAATATCCTCTAATAAAGCCATCAAGCAAAGCAGGCAAGAAACAAGGGAAGAACAAAAAACAAGCAAAACCCTCGTTCAAGGGTATTGGTGTAATTTTCACAAAATAAACAAAGACTTTATACAGAAAGGCACAAACCACCTACCTCGATCCTAGGAGATCGATATACGTGAACCATGATGACATATTTTTCTTAAAACAATGTAGATATGAGAAAACGCACAAAACCTTATCCCACGATAACTTGGAAACGAGGAGAAATCATGAAATGAGGCTAAAGCAGAAAGAAGAACTCAACACTATGATTCCAACGCAACTGACCATGCTCGAATCGGAGAACGGACGGTGAGGAAGGACTCCATTGAAGATCTGGCCGTACGGTTGCTCTCAGACGGTCGAATACTGAAGAAGAAGATGAATATTGGGGTTAGGCGCGACCCCAGTTCGTTTAATGAAAAAAAGTACATGGCGTGTACTTCAAAAAAATTTCATACTCCGAAATAACCGGCCTCCACTTTAGCCTTACACACCGTGTTTGTGGCCAGGACACGACCAGCACACGGCTTCGAGCCGGAACAGAGTACACAGCGTGTACTCAGAAAGTACACAGTGTGTACTTTTGAAATTTTCAGAAAATTCATATTTCTCAAAAATTTTAGAAAAAGAAAAATTGTACCTGCACGAAGATCCGGGTTCTTACAAACTTCCCCCCTTAAATAAATTTGTCCCCAAATTTTGCTAACAAGGTGGAGAAGAAGAATCCCCAAACAGCTCTGGCCACTGCAATCATACATTGGACTCCCTCTCCCAGGTCTCGTCCTATACTCGCTCATGCTGCCATAGCACTCGTACCAAAGGAACAGACCGCTCGTGGAGAACCATCATACTATGATCGACAATCCGGATAGGATGCTCCTCTAACGACGCATCCTCTTCAATCTCGACTTCCTCAGGATGGAAGACGTGATAAGGTTTTGAAAAGTAACGTCGGAGTTGAGAGACGTGGAAGATGTCGTACACGACCTAATACCTCTGAGGTAGCTGCAACTGATAGGAAACCGGCCCCACTCTCTCCAAGACCTCAAATGGTCTGATGTACCACGGTGAAAGCTTACCATGTCTCCCCTTTTGTGTCCCATCCAAGATGCCACACGTAAGAAAACCTGATCACCGACCTCGAACTCCATAGGTCGTCTCCGCTGATCATCTTAAGACTTCTGCTGTGACTATGCTGTAGCTATCCTCTTCTGAATGAGCTCTATCTGCTCTGAAGTCTCCTGAACAAGACGAGGTCCCAGCAAAGCTTCCTTTCCTACCTCCAGCCAGCATAAGGGTGATCGGCATGGCCTACCCTACAAAGCCTCGTATGGTTCCATCTAAATGGTCGCCTGGAAATTGTTGTTGGAGGTGAACTCCAACAGAGGAATATGCTTCTCCTAAGAACCATCAAAGTCAAGGATGCAAGCCCGGAGCATATCCTCAAGCACCTGGATCGTGTGCTCGGACTGGCCATCAGTCTGGGGATAGTATGTTGTACTCAAAAGTACATGTTGCTCCAAGGCCTTATGAAGTCCCTCCCATAACCGAGAGGTAATGTACGCATCTCAGTCTGAAACTATAGAGCAAAGAACACCATGCAGACGCACAATCTCTCTGATGTAAAGTCATCCCAGATCATTGACAATAAAGGTCACCTTGATCGGAATGAAGTGAGAAACCTTCGTAAGTCTGTAGATGACAACCCAAACAGCATTGTTCCCTCGCGGTGACCTCGGAAACCTAGTCACGAAGTCCATCACAACATTGTTCCACTTCCACTCCGGAATGGGTAACTTGTGTAAAAGGCCTGCTGGTCGCTGATGCTCTGTTTTCACCTGCTGAAAAGTAGAACATCTAATGAAAAAACCAGCAACATCCTTCTTCATACATGGACACAAGTATTGGTGATTAAGGTCCCGATACATCATGGTGACGCCAGGATGAACTGCCCAAACAGAGGAATGGAAATCCCGCATCTGCTCCTCACGTATGTCTGAGGGCACCCATACGCGTCCTTGGAAACGCAAGATCTCATCCTCGCCACATATCCATCCAGGAAGAGGGTCCTATCCTGACACACTCTCCCGCAAGACTAATCCTTCCGAGTCTGATAGATGCCTCATTCGTACCCGATCAAGTAGCGTGGAGGTAATAGCTACGGAAGAAAGAAAGGTTTGTCCCCGTCTGTTGTGAACCTCCAGATGCATCTCAGAGAATAGAGCCATCTGCTGCCACTCAATACTGGCCTCCTGAACTACCTGAATCTGAGTTCTCATGCTCAACGTGTCTTCCACGGTGTTGCCCTTCCCCAGCGTATAGGAAAGCTCGAAGTCACAAGACTGAAGATACTCGACCCACCTGCGCTACCTCTGATTTTGATCACGCCGAGTGAAGATATACTTGAGACTCTTGTGGTCAGTGAAGAACACAAAGTGCTCTCCCAGAAGATAGTGTGTCCAACAGTGCAAGGCATGAACCACAGCTGCCAACTCCAGATCGTACGTAGGGTAGTTTCTCTCATGTGGTCTCAACTTTCGAGACCCAAATACAACAACTCCATCTCCCTGCAAAAGCACAGATCCCAGCCCGATACCCGAAGCATCACAGTAAACAGTGTAGCTCTTGCCTGGCTCTGGCAAGACTAGTATCGGTGATGACTTCAACCTCCCTTTCATCTCCTGAAAGGATGATTCACAAAAATATGACCATAATAACTTCGACCCCTTCATGGTCAAACCTGTCAAGGGTGCTGCTAAAAGGGAAAACTCATGAATGAAGCGTCTGTAATATCCATCCAGCCCTAGGAAACTCCATACCTCAAAAAAGTTTTTCAGCTGCTCCCAGGAAACTACAACGCTCTCTTTCTCTGGGTCCACAGATACTACTGCCTCTGAGATGACGTGACTCAAGAAGTGAACCTAATCCATCCAGAAGTGGCACTTCGAGAGTTTAGCATAAAGTCGATGGTCTCTCAGTGTACTCAGAATGATCTCAAGATGTGTGGCATGGTTGTGTCGAGTGTGATATTACACCAAGATATTGTCCATGAAGACCACAACGAAGGAATTCAAGTAAGGATGGAACACTCGGTTCATCAATGCCATAAAAACTACAGGTGCGTTCGTGAGACCGAATGGCCTGACTGTATACTCGTATAGACCATACCTGCTCCTGAAGGCTGGCAGAGGTATATCTGATGGTCTAACGCGTAGCTGATGATAACAGGACCTCAAGTCGATCTTTGAGAACACCCAGGCACCTCGAAGCTGATCGAAAAGGTCATCAATCCTTAGAAAAAGATATTGTTTTTTGACCTTCAACTGGTTCAGCTTCTGATAATCCCCACAAAGCCGAAGGGTACCATCTTCCTTCTTCGCAAACCGAATAAGCGAACCCCAAGGAGAAGTACTGGGTCGGATGAAACCCTTAACCTGTAGCTCCTCCAACTACTTCCTGAGCTTCTGTAACTCAGTTGTGTCCATCCTATAGGGAGGAATGGACACCGGTTCCACTCCTGGAACAAGCTCAATAGAGAAGTCTACCTCACGCTCTGGAGGAAAAACTAAAAATTCCTCTGGAAAGACTTCCCTGATGTGATCCACCACTGGAAGAAAGTCCAACTGTGGAGTCCCATGATCATCCGGATAAATACTAGAAATCTGGGCTGTCACCCCTCCTAGACCAAGATGCTCGAGTCCCACCTGACTCGCCCGAACATCCCATTCACCTCTATGAAAGAAAGATTCACCTTCTGGTGAAATAAAACAGATTCTACGATGATAAAAGTCAACAAATTCCATGAAGGGAATCAACCAGTCCATTTTGAGGATGACATCATTGCCTGTCATCTCTGGGATATAGATATCCCATAAGAAGTGATACCCTGCAACCTCGAGAGGGCATTCTCTAAACTGGCGTACACTAGATGTCCTCATTCAAAAAGGTGTGTCTAGTGTCAACGAGTCTGAAGAAGAAAAGATGCAGAGTCTAAGGCTCACCACAACGGCAAAAAAGATAGTACTATGCATACCACCAGTATCGAAAAAGGCAGAAGATAAAAATGAGGCTAAAAAAATCGTTACCTCGAATAGTAGAAGGGCTAGGATCCTACTCATGATACGTCTTCTCCACGGCGAAAGACTGACCTGCACCATAACCCTGCGCCCCTGATTGACCACTCTGAGATGAAGCTCCCTGCTGGTGTTGAGGGAATGGTGGCTGACTGCCACGGCCTCGACCTCCACCTCGGCCCAAACGGCCGGAAAAACTCCAGTTCCCTGATTGGTGAGAGACTGGTGGGGCTGCTCCTGAACGAGGTGTCATGGAAGAACCCTGGTCACCTGCTGCTTGTGGGAAAACCTGGAAGAAACGCTGAAGCTGACCCATCTTGCCGCAATATCGGCACTCCACGGAGTCCCTCCGGCACTACGGCCTCATGTGCCCTATCCGGACACACTGGTAGCATGTCACCTTGCTACCTGATGATGTGTCTTTCTTCCTTGCATCGCTCCGCATAGGCTCCCTACGACGCTTCTTGCTGTCATCTGAAGGGAAGATAGCTCTAAAAGAAGAACCTCCCTAACTCGCAGCTCCAAAGTCTATCATATTGTGCTTGGAAATCAGAGCCTGGTTGATGATGGATGTAATGGAAGTCACCGGGAATATGTTCACCTACGAGCGGATCTCCCTCTTGAGTCCATCCTCAAACTTCTTTGCCAAGAACACCCCACTCCAATCCCGAAGGGGTGTAAATCACTGTATCTTATTGAAACAAGAGGAATACTCCATGACAGATAGAGTACCATTCTCTAAGCTCATGAACTCCCAGGATTGATCGGCCCTCAGCGTCTTCGGGTAGAAGTAGTCGTATAACATGCTCTAGAAATCCTCCCAAGCCATATCCTGCTGCTGACCTGCCTGTGAGATCACATCCCACCACCTCTTGGCAGAGTCTCGGAGCATGTATGTGGCGAGCTTGACCTGCCTCTCTGGAGGCGTCTCCAGATGCTCGAATATAGTCAGCATGGCTTCCAGCCATGACTCTGCAGCATGCGGTCCTCCCTCCCCCAAGAATGTGGGAGGATGCTGATATTGAAAGACTCGCGTCATGTCTTCCATAGATGAGGCACGAGGCAGTGCTCTCGGGAAGGCCCGCATCATCCTCATGAAATCTTCCCTGAACTATGTATCAGCACCTGCAACTGTTACAACAACCGGTGCCAAGACTGGCTCGGCTGGGGGATCGACAGGAAGTCCCTGATCAGTCCTGTCTGGCCTCTGATCCCTGCTTGACGGCAGACGTACGACCGGAGGATGTATCTGAGGCATAGCTATAAAAAATCAGAAGTACACCTTGGATATGGAAAACAAGGACAAAGAACACAAGAGTAAAAAATGGAAATAGGGGAAGAAAAACACACAATATTGCAAAAACACGACTACACGGTGTGTATAAAACTACATGGCGTGTCTTCTTAAACCACTAAAATGGGCTTGTACTCCTGCCCGTCAAGTCGTTTACACTACAAACTACATGGCGTGTTGACACCCACACGCAGCGTGTACTTGAAAACTATTCCCCTTCCTGAGTCTCCTTAAACGACTAACCCACACGGTCTGACTCAACCCGATACTACACGATGTGTTCGAAACACACACGGCGTGCACTAGACAAGGCTCTGGTGGTCCATGTTGTTGAGTACATGGTCACCTACATCGATGGACCTTACACGACGTGCTCCGAACACGCACGACGTGCAGAGGCGAAGGAGACATTGTTCCGTGTTGTTCGTGACACGACCGGGTACCTAGGAAATAATACATGACGTGTTCCGAACAAACACGACGTGTGGAAAGGAAGGTCACGCATGCCCATGTTGTTTGTGTCATGGCCAGGTACCTGGACAAGACAACAAGGTGTGTTCCCTATGGACACTGCATGTGGAAAAGAAGGTCACGCTGGCCCGTTTTGTTTTTGACACGGCATGGTACCTGGATAGGACTACACAGCGTGTTCCCTACCGACACGACGTGTTCTACCCGAGCATCCCTAGCTCGTTTTGTTAGTGACACGACCGGGTACACGACATGTTCCCAAAGTTACTCCTACAACACTGTGTTCTTCTCACACAGTCAGTGGCATGGCCGGAAAACTACACGGTGTGTGCCCGAAAAGTACATGTCGTGTATTATGGGTTTTTCTGGGCAGTAGCTCAAAAACTGTTCCGAATTATAGAAACACTAAAAACAAGGGGAAAAGGTGCTAAATTATGATCTGTGAGGGCCCATAACACCTCAAGAACCAAACATCGGAATTCAATTTAAGCAAAGAACAAAACAAATAGTTTTATAACACAACAGCAGAGAGTCTATCAAGCATCTATCACAACAACATGCAGAATCTACACAGAGCCTATCACAACAGCATGCAATCGCTAATGCACCCTAGATGGCATGGTAAAAATGAATGACATGTGATTTATACAAGTTCCTATATGATGCATGAGATTGCATACCCTCATATCATCGGGTTTCGACATAAATAGAACCAAAAATCAAAACAATAACCGCAGAAGTCATACAAATCACTCTAGGTAAAAACATACCAACCAAAAAATCTCAAAACCAGAAAACTGTAATTAACGAGGTAGTATGGCTTTTCCCTGTACATGAGTTAGCTACACCCGAGCACAACATAATTCCAAGTACCGAATCCATCCTATCCCTGGCTAAGGTCTCCAAACAGTAAAGAAAGAGAAGAGAACTCCTCTGATACAATGTTGTAACGACCTGAGTCTGGAGCCCCTCTATTGGTGCCCCGTACCCGGTTTTCCACATGACCTCAAGCGCGTTTCCCAATACGCCAGAGGCTACTGACTAGTCATGAGGGCCTTGGTGAGTTGGTGGTGAAACTATGCCCTCATTTGGTAAGGTATACAAGGAATGAAAACAACAATAAACAACGGAACCAGTAAACAACATGCATAACAACAGAAACCAAATAGTGGAAGCAATGTATAAATATAACTATGATGACAATGATGCAGCAGGTACAAGTCTCTATGGAAAATATAAAACACAACAACGTGCTGAAATAAAACTTACACCAAGTGCAAAAGAAAACAGGTAATATCCTCAGCATCACGAGCCACGGCTCGGTCCCATGCTCCTCAGCTCCTAATGCAGTCAAGATCCCGAAGTAGAAGGGCACTTACCCTTGTCTATACCTACAGCAACATAGCCTGCTTGGGCCCAAAATCATGGCCCAAACAGGGTGTGAGATACAATCCCAGAAGGCAATCTCCCAAAGATTTGTGCCTAACAGTCAATGAATACACGACAAAACTAAAACACGAAGCAGTAAACAGAAAAGATCAAATAGATACAATCCATAGTTCTAACAAGTATAGCACACAAGTAAGCAGCCAGCAACAAAAGAGAAAACAGGTAACCCTCTGGGTAGCTCTCATTGTCTAGCCCCTATGGTTCAACTTCTATGTACTAGTAACCCTCTGGGAGGCACACACAGTCTCACCCCTCTGGTTCAGCTACGTAAAATAAGGCAGACTCTCTGGGGAAGCACTCACCATCAATTCCCCCAATAGTCTCCTATCGTGAGAAATGCTCTCTGGGGAAGCACTCAACATCAATTAACCCTATCGCCCGCTTCGTAAT
The DNA here is from genome assembly GCA_963277665.1 of Viscum album. Lineage (NCBI taxonomy): Eukaryota > Viridiplantae > Streptophyta > Magnoliopsida > Santalales > Viscaceae > Viscum > Viscum album. The sequence goes on along the minus strand of OY728146.1, from coordinate 1,554,576,603 downwards.
TAAAAGACTCTCTGGAGAATCCCTTCCTTCAATTCTTCACTTGGTCTCGCATCGTGATTAAAAGACACTCTAGAGAAGCCCTTCCGTCAATTCTCCATTTGGTCTACTACTATAGGTTCTCACACTCCTGAGTAACTAAACATGCTCAGCGCATGTATACTGTCAAAGCAAACCTCAAGAACTACTTGGCTATCAACTAAGGCTCAACAGCAATAATAAAACAACAGTTCCACTATCCTACGACTAGGCATGGAAACTGGAAAAAATCCAAACAGGCATAACAAGCATGGAAAAGCAATCTGAGCACAAAAAATATACAATAATCAGAAGCTATAACCTCTACTAAAGCAATCAAGAAAAGAAGGCAAGAAACAAGGGAAAAATAGGAAACACACAATACCCCCGTTCAAGGGTATTGATGAAATTTGAACAAAATACTCAAATACATTCTACAGAAAGGCACAAACCACCTACCTTGATCCTAGGAGATCGATATACGTGTACCACGATGACATATTCCTCTTAGAACAACATAGATCTGAGAAAACGCACAAAACTTTCATCCCATGATAACTTGGAAACAAGGAGGAACCAAGAAATGAGGCTAAACCAGAATGAAGAACTCACTACTGTGATTCCAACACAACTGACCATGCTCGAATCAGAGAACGGACGGCGAGGCAGGACTCCATCAAAGATCTGTCCATTCGGTCGCTCTCGGAAGGTCGAAAACTGAAGAAGAAGATGAATATGGGGTTAGGCATGAACCCAGTCCGTTTAATGAAAAAAACTACACGACATGTACTTAGAATTTTTTCCCGTACTCCGAAATAACCGGCCTCCACCTCAGGCTTACACACCATGTGTGTGGCCTGGACATGGCTGGCACATAGCTTCGAGCCGGAACAAAGTACACGGCGTGTACTTATGAAATTTCCAGAAAATTAATTTTTCTAAAAAATTTTAGAAAAAGGAGAAACGTACCTGCACGAAGATCCGGGTTCTTACACTCCCCATGTCATTTAGATTATTTCTAATCCTTTCCACCCAAGCATTTAGATCTCTATAATACACTTCTAGTTCTTGACATTTCACCTACGAGTAATCATCCCATGCCTAATAATTTGGATTTGAATACATCTTGGAAAATGTTTTTTTTATTTATTTTAATCTAATAAAAACATTCTAAAATTTTAAAATAGAAAATGTAATGTAAAAAACTAGATATTTCCATGGAAATTTCGCCAATTTTTACGCATGCTTGTTGTAGGCCATGGAATTTTTTTTAAATGTTATCCTAGTGTAGCATAGTGGTAGACCAGGGTCTTTTCATGTGAGATATTTCTCAGTTATTCATATATTTATTCTATATCACCTAAAATAATTCTTTATAATGTTATAATTTATTCTTTGAAAGCAATGAAATTTATAAAACTAATTAAATATAAAAAATTATACTAACATTCAATTATATAATGTAATTACAAAATAAATAACTTGGTCGTTATGGTTTGGTATGTGGCTTCCATTATTCACTTTGTGGGCGTCTAATTAAGTTTGATACTTTAATTTTGAGATCTCATTCATGAATTTCTATTCGTTTTTTAGTGGTGTAATATATTGAATGTATACTGAATTCTCAATTCCACCTCATCCTTTAATCAAGGGAGATGGCACACCTCGATCGAGCGTGTGACATCTCCCAGGTCCTAGCTCCATCGTATGATATTTCATATATTAAATAGATAAAATTCATTGTATGTAGAGTTTATATCCTTTAAAAGGTAGAGGAATGATTTAATAATTGTATAGAAATTATTTTGAGTTTAGTGTCATGTTGGATGATCGCTGCACCCATGAACGTCACTCTTTCTCATTAAAAATATAGTAAAACATATGAATTTAATAGAATAATAAATGAAATTTCCACCTAACATCACCATGCGAAGCCTCGAGTAAGCCCTTAATTTTTTAGGGTAAGAATTCACAGTGGAATGGAAATCAAATATGATAATTAGAATATTTATTTAATTGAAAAAAAGATGGTTGAATATTAAAACACTTGAATTAAAAATAATCAATTGCCTTACATTAGAAAGGAATAATAAATTAAAAAAATGAAATGAAAATATTTAATTCAGTAGCATGTCCCTAGGGCTCCGCTCCCATGGGGTATTTTTACTCCTTTATCATGTCTGAACGACTGATTATATAGGGAAATGGTTTCCTTCCTTCAATCTTCAAAATTCAGATCTTCTAAATCTCTCTTTGTGATTTCTTGCAGATTATGTCCATGTAAATATTCATCATGGTAGGACAAATTAGTGGCACAATATTGACATAGTTTCTTCAAGAATGATATTCCAAAATATGTTTTATGTTTCTCCACAAAATTACGTCTTCTTCCAAATTTGGTAGTAATATATATGTCCAATTAAATTCATGATTTTATTCTGGATGAATGTTTTCTATTTTCCCCAAAATTTGATCATACATTGTCTACCTTAATGAACGAATATAAACACTATCTTCAACATAAGAACTAAAATTTTAATGTTCTTTTATATCCTCTTAGAATCACCCCAATTGGAGGTTCATAGAATGAGTTATGATTTGGTTAGTAAGGTGGGGTCCACATGGTCACCCAGAAATCTTTCTCCAACTTGGTTGAATTTTTCAGGTCGCAAGATGGCTACACAAGATCTTAGTCCTAAAGAAAACATTGTATCACATAAATCCTGGTCTCTTAAAAAATGAATCACATTAATTAGATATATATTATTAAATATATGAGTGACTTAAGAAAGTGAATAAAATATGTTGAATTTCCAAAATTATGAAATTTTCCAATTTTAGCCCAAAACACATCATAAATCCAAATTTCATGAAAACAACACAAATTGATCAATTTTAAGGGATCAAATTTCTGAATTAGATATTTAAATGATGAAAATATTATCTCTATAAATCCCCCCACACTTAATGTATGCTTGTCCTTAAACAAAAAATATCAACATTAAATTTTAAAGGTCACTAATTTTACCAATATTCAAATTTACAAGCAATAAAATTAAACAATTATTAATGTCAAATCATATTTTCAACTACAACAAAAAATATCAATTTAATTTCCAAATTTTCAAAAGAACAATCAATTCATGCATTTTCATTTTCCCTTTTGAAATGTTATTGAGCTTCTCCTTTCCTAAATTAATGTTTCTCAATATATTATTACTAATCAAGCCAAATCATGATATACATATCTTTTGAATCTTTTCTCTTATCAATCACGATTCAATTCATGTGGAGTTATTCTTGTATCATGAATACATGCTCCTTATCCATAGGCTTATAATGAAACTACATTCTCTACTATGTAAAGAAAAAATGAACATAAAATCATGAGGACTTAAAATATGGTTTAAAATGACTCTAAGGCATGAGGTTGGAGGGAAAATGATTAAATGACTTTAAGGCTAGAAGTAAGAGGTTTGACTCTAAATTAAAATTCATTATTAATCAAGTGAAAACACTAGATGAACCTCACTCAAATCCCCTTTTGAATGTAAAACACAACACCACCCCCTTTTTATGACATGGAACATGAGTCAATAAATTATTATAAATATTGATGTCATCCAATTTCTACCCATTTTAAATAAATCTCTAGAAAGGAACATCATTATTTTCTTCTTTTTTTGTAAAGCTCCATATAGGAACAACTTAATTTTCAAAACAAAATATCTATTTCTTCAAAGAGAACTAGATGAAATGAAAGAATCATAATAAAATAATTTCTCGAGCCCAATTTTCTAATAATACACTTAATGAAATTATGATGCCAACTCACACCATCCAAAAAATGAGACACTTCCCAATGAACACACACAAAATTCCTTTCCCCCACACTCAAACATGAAATATCCCTTTTAAAACCCCAAAAGTATTAGTAGATAAGGAAAAATCATCTTGTAATATGGCTTAATGCTATAAATAAATTCATAGAATATATGGGGTAATGATGGATAAATGTAAGGGAGGGTCTTAGATAAATTTGTGGCTAGCCAATGCAGCGACTCCATCATTTTAACTGGTTTTTTTCATGGTCATAGGTTTGACTTGATTCAATACATTTTCAGGTAGGTGTTATATCCCAGAATCACTCATGAAATATGCTCAAGATAAAATAATAAATATTTGGTATACAAATCCTTTTGGGAATGGAAATATGGTATTATAAAATCACTCATGTAATGATTAATAATAACAAATCTATTCACATAAATTTTAGGCATTCAAATCATGAAAAATGATATAGAAATTTCATTTACATGAATCAATCAATTTAATCAAATCATGATTCCTTATTTCATAATCCATGATTTATTTAAATCCTACAATTATCTATTTTACACATACAATTGTTTTAATATTTAAATCTAAAACATGGAATCACTAGATTCCTATGAAATTCACGTCTCTTACATAAGTCATGTAAAGCATTAATTCAAGGGTTGGAATTTAATTCCAATTTAATAGGAAAACAAAAATGTAAGGAGTTTCAAAGTTAAACATTAAAATTCAACTTCCATTTGAAATGACTCTTGGTTTTTTCCTCTTGGGGGTTCCCTTATGCCATCAGGAACCTGCAAAAGAGAATTACTCAATTAAGTGCACAGATCATATCATTAAAACTCACAAATATATGAGGGATGGAGATACATGCTATGCTACTTCTATGCAAAAAATAGAATCTAAATTCCCAGAATGATAGTAATGATAAGTATGGGTATGATCTCCCATGTAGGACTGATATTATTTTACTTCCTCCATAGGGAATACCAGCTCTTATCCATAACTTGGTGGTGGGAGGATCTTCATGGACATGAACCCCCACATGTTAATCTTACCTGATTACATTTTTTTGTTTTTATTGAGGAGAATTAAATGTATAGAGTAAACCAAGTCTGCTCCGTTTGAAATGTGGAATAGATTTCATGTAAGGGGTAGGATTAAGTATAGAACCTCCTCCTATTCAGTTATTACTTATTCAATGTCATCTTCAAAATCTAGTGGTTTTTCCAAATGTGAGGCATTAAAAAAATAATAAATGGGTGATTCAAAATTTAAATTTGAAGTATTAATTTCAACATATTCCCTTTCAAGGTAGGTAGCTTTTAGATTTGGTTCATCTAGGAGAGTGTCTGGTGCCTCTTCATGGTCTTCATCTTGGATATGATCAATGTCCTCAAGGATATCTATGTGTTCCTCAATAGGTGAAATTTTTCTTCTTCATAATCTCCCTCCAGGGTGAAGTACAAATTGAATTAATATTATAATTTAAAATCACAAGGAGTGATACTAAAATTATATTGAATGAAATTTGAAATGATAAATTTCAAGAAAGGATTATCTCCAAAATCTACATCAGGTTCAATCACTTATTCAGTGATAAGTGCCTCTTTGGATTCATCTTCACCTGATGGAGGCAGGTAGTCACACTCCTCCATTTTTTCTTCGAATTCTACCACTTTGGTGGTTGCTTCATCTTATATAGATAGATAGAGGTATAAATGTGGTTTCTCTTCTACATTTTAAGGAATTAAGGGATCATGTTTCATTTCAATTCATTCCCATTCTATCAAAAATTTATCCAAATTCACATGATCAACCTCTTGTAAATTAGTTGAAAATTAACTTTAATATATCTCCACCAGCAATGGTTGAAAGATGTGGAATTTATCATCAAGAACATCCTCTTTTACCCTGTCTGCTTCATCAACATCAAAAACCAATGGGGAAATATTCTTCACATCTTTCTCAGGCTCCTTCTCCAGTACTGGCTAGGATTTTTTCTATCTACTATAACATATTCAAATTCTATTTCCATTTTGATTCCCATGTAATCTAGATTATTGCTAGTCCTTTCCACCTGAGAATTTAGATCTTTATAATCCACTTCTGTTTCTTGATACTTGACCTATGATTAATCATCCCATGCATAATAATTTGAATTCTAATACATCTTAGAAAAGGGGTTTTTAGATTTTTTTTAAATAATGAAAACATTAAAAAAATTAAAAAAGAAAAAGTAAAGTAAACAACTGAATAGATCCCTGGAAACATCTCTAGTTTTGATGAATTCATTTCATAAGGCGTGGGAATATAAAATTTCTATATTTTTCTAGTGCATCACGGTGGCTGACCAGGGTCGTCTCATTTGAAGAGATTTCTCAGTTGTTCACGTATTTATTTTATATCACCTAAACTAATTATTTTTATTATTTTTATTTATTATATAAAATAATTTATATTATTAAAAACAATTAAATGTTAAAAATTATACTAAAATATAATGAAAAAAAGTAATTAGTGAATAATGAACTTGGCTGTTATGGTTTGGTATGTGGGTTCCATTATTCACTTTTTGGGTGTTTAATTATGTTTTATAATTAAATATGAGGTCTCATTCATAAATTAATATTAATTTATTTTAGTGGTGTGAAATACTTAATGAATATAGAAATATCAATTCCACCACCTCCTATAATCAAGGGTGATGGAACACCTTGATTGAGCATGTGACATCTCCCAGGACCTAGCATCATCATATGCTTTTCCATCTACTGAAGGGCTCCACTCCATTGTATGAAGAGAAAGTATCTAATAAAAGGGAAGGTGAATATTTATTAAAAGAATAGAAATTAGTTTGAGATGATTTTCATGGTGGGAAAATGCTACACACGTTCAATTCACTCTTTCTCATCAAAAACAAAACAAAACTTAAGAATTTAAGCAGAAAATAAATAAAATTACCACATACCTCCCCCAGGAGAAGCCTAAGGTTATACCCTCATATTTTTTGGTAAGAGATCATAGTGTAATGAGAAATAAATAGTAGAATTAGATTATGTATAGATGATAATTAGAGATGGAAGAATATGGAAACACTTAAATTAAAAATATGCAATTGCATTACATTGGAAAATAAAACTAAATTAAAAATAAAAGAAATCAAAATTCCTAAGTCAGAAACATATCCCTAGGGCTCCTCTCCAATGGTGGTGTTTAACACCTCCTTAACATGGGTTAACACCTCCTTATATAGGAATAGGGTTTCCCTCCATCGGTCTTCAATTTTCAGATCTTCCAAATCTCTATTTATGATTCCTGTAGATTATGTCCCCAAAAGATTTATCATGGTAGTCATATTTATTGGATTAATATTCGAATTGTGTCTTCATGAAAGATGTTAAAAAATATCTTTTATGTTTCTCTACAAAAGTTATTCTTTCCCTTTACTTTTTATTATGATATGTGACCAATTAAATTTAAGATTTTATTCTTGATGAATGTTTCTAATTTTTTCCCAAAAGTTGATCATCCATTAGCCGTAGTAATGATAAAATATCTCCATTATCATCAACATAGGCACTCCAAATTTATAATTATTTAAAATAAAAATAAAATCACCCCCATTTTAGATTTTTATATAGAGTTATATTTTATTTAGTGAGGTGGTGTCTATGCGGTCACTCAAAATCATTCTCCAACTTGGTTGAATTTTTCGGGGTCCTAGATGGCTAGATTAGCTCATACTCCATAAGAGAACATTGTATCACATAAATAAAGCTTTATAAAAAATTAATCTCATAATTTTTATCTATATTATAAAATATATTTGTGAATTACTAATGTCACCAAAGTCTATCAAATTTCAATAATTAATCAAGTTTTCAATTTTATCCCAAAAGACATCATAAATCCAAAATAGATGAAAATAACTGACGTTTTTAAATTTTTAGGGATTAAATAAACGAATTAAATATAAAAAAGTGTTTAAAGTATTATCTATATCAATAGCCATTGTAATTTTTACGATTCCTTGGTGAAAAATCTTGGTAATTTTTACGACACCTTGAGGATGGTTCTTGGTGATATGACACCTTGTTGATGGACCTTGGTGATATGATTATTAATATCTAAATTAAATGTTGTATACACATTTTCAAGTTATGATCCGAATTATTATTGTTATGATATTCCTATTTCACATGCCTTTATGAAAGTCCTTGTGTTCTTAGTTATATCTCTCAAGATCACATGTAAATGTTTTCCCTAGTTTTCCCTTACTGATCTTTTTTCCCATCCCATGTTTTTAAATTTTTTCATAGGTCATAAGATTAGAAAGGGAAAAGAAGATGATTTGATGAACATACTTGAATATTTGTCTTGAATGTTAACCATGTTTCATATTAACAGTTTTTTATGAAAAAATGGATTATTTGTAGAGTTATATACTTTGTAATATTGAACTTTTATTTCATATTTTTTCCTAAGTCTCTAAAACAGTAAACCTAAATGTTCATTTAGATTTAATGAAAATAAATTCTAATCCGAATTCACTAGAATATGTTATGATTAAGGTTGGGTCCTTATTATCACAATATATGTACTGACACCCAAATAACCAATCCTGAGACAATCCACAATAAACAAATCCCCCTCCACATGTATGATTATGACCATCGTAAGGAACTTTCAAGAAAGAACCAAATATGGGTTGATTGATATCATAACAAAATATATATTGGTGATATGATATCCAATACTTATTTCAACCAAAACATATATATTCTTAAAAATACACTCCTTGCTATATTTTTGATGGAGATATATTGTGAGATATCTCAGACCCAACCTTACATGGCTTATTCAACATCTTAGTTTTCCATTGTTTCTCACACATAGAATAGATCATGTGATCTTAGGGGAACTATAAATTCACTCTAGGTGATGTGACCGAGATACAACGCATATTGGAAACTGTATCCTTGTACCATTCTATTAAAAACTACATAAAAAATGGACTTCACATTGAACAAATCATAAAAATATCATATATTTATTTTCAATGTCGATCGATTCATAGATGATCACTCTTAATATTCATGAGTTATATGTACTTTTAATTTTATTTTGCATGTGATAAATCTAAACAAGCATGGCTCCATCTAATGGCCACCCACCAATAAACTTGTGTATAGGAAAAAGACAAACCCAAAATCAAAATTCTCCTACCATTGTGGAGTGTTCCCAAGGATATCTTAAAAACATTTCAGTCAAGTTTCCACATCCTTACCGCATGATGTTAAACTACAAGGAAAGAGGAAATACACATTTAAAAAAATGTGAAACTACAATTAAAATTTTCATGTCATGTGAAATTAAACATTATTATATATAAACACCAAATACATGATGATAAGATGTGCATTCCATCACTCATAACCATCCATTAACAATGGAGAAAAAATTCCAAACCCCGGTCAACTATAGTATGGGGTAATTCCATCAATAATTAATCCCCTCATCTATTACTCACACATCATTTCTAGAGTACGTTAGCTATTTTTAAACCATTCACATCCATTTGAAAGGAAAATAGATCTCTCATTATGACCATGTTATCGATGCAAAAGGGATTTAACCTACCAACCTAATATATAGTGGCTCTACGGGGAGGGGTTTCTAAAATTTTTGAGAATGATGTACTATTGAATATCTCAACACGTGAGGGTGTTCTAGGATATACTCAGTTTGAGTTACACATATCATTACTCATGTATTGATAACCAAAATCCCTTATTTACATCATTTTCATCTTCATCTCAGAGGGTTGTTGGGGTACTCTTGACTATAGGTATCCTAATTTGGACATTGCGTGTCATTCCACTCATACTAGGTCCACATATGTAACAAACATAAATAGGATAAACTATAGTCAAATTTGTGAGACCTTAATATTTGTTCTTTGATGTCCCAAATTTAAAGACCCTAAAATATCTAGTCAAACATACATAAAAATTTTCATGTTCAAAACACATAAACAGAGGTAAATGGTATATTAAAGTCTCCACTCTCAAAACTTTTTATCTACAGAGTTTATGAAAAAATTAGAGTGTAAATAAATGAGGCACAAATCTCCCAGGACCCAATTATTTCCATTGTAAAATCAATTTCATTAGTTATGGACCCTCTATTCTAGGAAAAAGTTTATGTAGTTATTTTTCTCATCTTTTCATAAAAATAGCATCTTCACTAGGTGGTGAAAAAACAAGTATAGTGCTTGAACCCTTCTTCAATGATATATTTTCCATAATAAAAACTATATTATTTGAGAACCAGGTTCCTCATAATTCTTTTGTGGACTTTGGAAAAGAAAATCAACATTTAAGAATCCATTTGTTTGACTATGGAAGTCAGCCTCTGGTTCCTACATATGAGATCCAAGCCATCATCCAAAATCATTATTATCATTCAAAAATTACTTTCTGATCCATGTTAGACCTGAAATCACTGTAGTGGAAAATATCACTTTATGTTGTTTTGGTGCATTCTTATAATTATTTTACAATATCATCATCATGTTCCAAGAACTGTAGACCATGAAATAAAATCTTCATATCCAAATTATTCAAGAGGATTCGAAATAATCGATGATTTTTTTATAATGTGTTTTATGCTTTCTCAATTTTAGAATGTGACTCTCCATTATCAAAACATATAAAGACCCTCACATTGTGAATTGAAACCGTATAGATCAGGGCACGATCAACCCAAATAAGATCTAAACTACCGTATGGTTTCATATCAGTTATTAAATACTCATTTTCTATATATCCCACTTCATCATTCTCATGTACAAGTCATACAAAAAATTTCATGTCCCTTAAAAAGAGTGGGGATCACCATTACATGATCATTTCTATATACATTAAAAGCAATTTCATAAGGGATTAAGCCTACCAATTAGAAGGAATATCCTCCATACTGTAACAGAACAATAATACCTATGATCCTCAGTAATCTTGTTGTAGATAATAACACCTTAGGGTGCTTTGGGTGATCCATCGTATGACTACCCCATTTTATATTCATCATTTTATACTTTCATGTTCTGATATAATCAACACATAATCAAACTATCAATACATAATTGGATTCTCTAATATTTTATCTTCACCAATATCATCTCCCAAATATTTTATAAATACTGTAAAATAGTGGGGGGAAACAACATTTTACCATGCCTATGATGCATAAGGAATTTGATTTACCAACTGATGGAATATCATCCATGCACAAATAGAACTCTAAGTCTTATCTACCCTAGAAATACTTTATCAGATCTTATAAACTTCAGGTGTTTTTTTCAATACTCAACATGTCTTCCCCATTCAATATTATTCAATAAATCATAGAATCAAGGATTTAAATTTCAGAGTATTTGAAGTCATTAAATAAATATGATAATGTAACACCCTCACCACAGTTTCCCAGAGTAGGTGCATTATTCTATTAATTGGAATGATCACATGAATTTCAAATCCTGAATGAATGTTCATTTTAGTATCCTTGAAAAAACAATATACAAAAAAAAATTTACATTACATAATTAAATGAAAAACTACATAGTATCTCCGTTGAAGAAACACACATATCCCATAGAGTATCCCTACAGCTCTGTCATAATATTCTCCAACACAACATAGAGAAAAATTAAACATAAGAAATTTTTGAGCTCAGATGCTATGTATGGATAATCTTTATAGCGTAAGAAACCATAAATAAGCATTAACATTTAAGGAAAGGTATAAAATAGAAACACAATCATTTTAAAACATTATCTTCATCATAATATTCCACGAATAAGTCAAATAATTTCATTTAAACATTCACATGGATATACCACTAGTTGATTAATCTCATATTATATAAATAACTAATCTCATAATGAGTTAATGCATATTGTGAAGGCATATCATCAAGGCCTTGTGCCAAGACCATACAGGTAAGATGTTAGTCAAAACCCTAATTAGTTTATCTCATGGAAACTATCAAAGCATCGAGGGACAATCATTCTCTAGCCCCATCCTATAGGTCTTTCATTAATATGTCCCCAACCCATTTTATTTTATTTCCAATTCATTCCATATATGAAAAGGTAGAACCATAACATAAAAATACATATTAAAAATAGATTACGATATGTTAATACTTTAACCATAAACCATGAATGGTATCAAAATATCACATCCAAGGTCAAACATATTATAACACCTTATATAAAATATAGAATATTGTATCATAATATATCCACATCAATCAATAATAAAATCTAACAATGTATGTTGACATAGATGCAAATAATCTAAGAAAATAATTAAAAAACTTTAAGAGAAATAACTATTTTTACATTCAATTAATTTTAAAGACAACACAATTATAAAAAGAAAATTTTCATTTAAAAATAACCCTTTATGTTTGAAATGAAAGCTTCAAAATTTTATAGGGGAAATATCCGATTGCACTGTATAAATTAAAAAATTATTAATTCCTTAATTTTTTGAAAACGCCATAGAGTACCTCATATAGAAAATGATGGAAGGATTCTTTTTGAAACATTTATTTTAAATTTAAAAATATCGAAAATGACATTAATAATTTTCGGGAATATTAATAGTATTTTTAAATACATTTTTATGATACATGGACATGGATGATATTGATTCCCCTGTAGATACTTACGTATAAACAACCTCGGATAATAATGAGACTGTGGAATTAACCCTTACCTTGTACTTTCCTTTAGTAGAGGCTCTATTAACCTCATGTATAATGATTAAATTATGTTATTAAATTATAATATAACCATATCTATATTTATGATATCTTATATGATCCTCTTATATTGTTTTTTAATAATATTTCACTATTGCCATTGTTTTAGGTGTTAACTCACTCATTTTTCAATCCCTATTTTGTCATGTAAGTCATAATTTTTTATGTAGAGAAAGTTTTATATTTTTATCCAGAATGATATTAAGTTCTTAATTATTATATTGTACTTGTTAAATAAATTTTATAATCATTCTATAATGGTTAATGTGGAGAATGAATGTAACTGCATCATGGAGACGGTAGGCCATACTTACGCACGAGCGACATTATCATTACCATGGTTGTTAAATAGTATGGAATTGGATGATATATTAATTATAATGAATAATAATAATGTAATATTCATTATTTATATATTTTATAACCATCCAAATAACATATTTTTTAATATAAAATTACACCATGATGTGGAGATGGTAAGCTGTATGTTCTCACACATGGTGATATTGTTATTCATAAGTTGGATAAAATAATGAATATTGTTATGCCATGATTATAATGAAATATTAGTATATGTAATATACTAGATTTTTTACATTGGTATGTAAAAATCTCAGAAAGTGTAATTATAAAAACAAAAGAACATTGGATCATGTGATAAAAAAATTTCCTCTTTTTCGGGTATCACCTTTTGATTTTCTCAAAAGGACTCCATATGATGGATGTCTGAGAAATGTAGGGCCTATAGGATGTATTAAGTTATTTTTGGAGAGGAAATGGGAAGGTTTTGGATGAAACAATTGTCTTTGGATGCGTGAATTAATGATAATGAGAAGTTCCCTTTTTTAAGAGGGGATATGGGTAGTGTTGGAAGATCTTGATATATTAATTTATTATAATTTGATTTTCTATTTTGATTATATAAAAAGTTATTTTTTCTATGATAAGACAATGATGATTCAAAACTCCTTCATATAATGAATTTTATACATATTTAAGTCATAAAAGTAACCTAATCTTTTGGAATTAACCCTTAGTTAAAGTGTTTAACTCTCACTATGTCTTCTTGTATTTTTACACAATAGGGTTAATATTGATAATATAAAATTCCAAAAAAACCCAAATTTGATCCTCTATGATATATTTTTAATTATGAAAGTTATTTTTCAAAACCATTTATTTTTCTAATTTTTATATCATTTAATAAAATAGTATTTATTTTCAAATATCAATTTTGTCAATTTTAATAAAATTTAAGATTTTTATTTAAAAAATTTAAAACAAACATTATAACATCAATAAAATATAGGAAATATTTCAATAAAATGTTTGCGTTATCTATAAAATTAGTGTATGTCATTAATTAATTCCAATTATATTTATATTAATATTTTTAATATCATTTATCAGATATTTCTATTTATTAAATAATATCTACATCACAATTATGACATCATTACTGGTAATTATTTCATATCTCAATATTATAAATAAATTTAATATATGGTAGTTAATTCATTTATATTTCCATATGTGATTTATAATGGATGTTATCTCTAGTATTTCTCTATATTGAAATTGTTATACTTATAAGAAATGAGAGAGTAACATTTTGTCACATTCATTAATTTTAATAATATTCATGTCATATTCATGGATGAGGGTCCACTAAATGATTCTATTTCGAAACATAGGTGATAAGTGTCATATTTAGATATCCAATAGGTTTTTGATAGGTGTTAGGATATTTTTATAATATTATTTTTACCTTAATTACTTGATTTACCCTTCACTACGGTAATAAAAAATTACTAATGTTACTATTCATAATTCCCACAAATGAAAGGAAACTATTTAAATAATTTGGACACACCAATTAGAAAATGGAATATATTTTTCAAAATTAATGTCCCTAAAATTGTAGTAATTAATTTTAAATTAATCCCCATTGAAAAAATAATAAAACAAGTTTTTTAAAAGTAAAGACAATCAAAATATCGTCATGTCTTTATTTATAATTTTAATGTGAAAATAACTCCAATGACCTACATTATATTAAATTATTAAAAAATAATCTATTTATAAATTAAAAAAATTAAAATTATAATCAAAAAATATTAATAAATTATATGATAAAATAGTTTGGAATTAAAATACATTATTTTTTTACAACTAATTAAAATATGAAAGCTTTTAGAAAAAACCAAAAAAATATTATCTAAACTAAATTATTATGTCCCTATTATAAATATGAAATTTATTTTGTCAAATTTAATTCATAAAAGTTTAAAATATTGGATTTAAAACTGGTTTTCCATTAAAAGGGGGGAAAATTCTTTTTAAAATCAAATGGCCATTTGATGTGCAATATTGAATTAATTATTATTATATGCCTATAAAATAAATTGGTGGGATGTTAAAACATTTCATTGATTGTATAGTATATAAATTTTAGATTTCAGTTAATAGTTCTCATGAACTTTTTATAAATGGATAGATTGATAAATTATTGTGCACTCAAACTCTGTGTTTAGTGGAATGCAATATGTTGAATTATTTAAAAAGAAGTTTACCGTGGAAGCATGGGTTGTTACGTTATTCCCTCCATTAAATAATTTCATCGTACAAATTTAACAAATATTACCATTGAAATAATTTGTGTTGTTTTCTATTATATATATTTCAGGTTCCCTCATTGCCGCTTCCGGTTTATGTTATCTCCAAATAAATTTTACCAGAGTAGTCATATGATATCTCAAAACTCATTCTCTAGTATCATGAATCTCGATGGGAACTTCATAGTATGTCAGATCAGATTCCAAATATATTTATTCATATGTGAGTACATGCATTGGGTCTAGCATGTATTTCATTAACAGTGATACTTGGATCACATCACGAAATTCAAAGAGACTCGGTGGCATTGCCAAACATTACGTTATAGCTATAATTAGTTCAAAAATTTCTAACTGTCTGATGTATATAGGACATAATTTACCCTTCGTTCCAAATCTTATAACACCCTTCCAATGAGATGCCTTTAAGAATACATGATCTCCTACTTGAAATTCCAAATCCTTCCATCAGTTATTGATATAGCTCATTTCCCTACTTTGAGCTATTATGATGTGGGTTTGAATAATCATAACATTTTTCATCATTTCTTCACATGTTCTTGTGGTAAGAGTTTTCCTTCACCAACGATATCCCAAAAAGTGGGTGTACGCCGTCTCTTTTTGTATACTACTTCATATGGTGTCATCTGAATACTCTAATGGAAGAAATTGTTATAAGAGAATTGTGCAATAGGTTAATAATGATCCCATATACCATGAAAGTCAAGTGATCAAGATCTCAACATACCTTCTAATGTTTTAATAGTATTTTCTGATTGTCCATCAATTTGAGGGTGGTTGGATGTGCCCCAAAAGGCTGAGTATCGATATCCTTCTGAAGACTATTTATGAATTGAGAAGTAAAATGGGGATCATGGTCAGAAAATATAGACAGGTGTACCCAATGATGTTTTAAAAAATCATTAATATAATGTATTGATAAATTTACAAGTTTTAAATATTCTCATATAGTAAAAAAATGTGCTGATTCAGTAAGACGATCAACAATAACTCATATTTCATCATTTTTTATGGGAGTCTTTGTTAACCCCATGAAAAAATCTATTGTAAGATCACCCCATTTATAAAAAGGTATAGGAAGAGGTTTCATGACACCTCTACTATTTTTTCATCCATCATTAACCTATTGAAAATCCAAAAATCATTCCATATAATATGCACTATCTTTATTCATGTTGTCCGACCAAAAACATTCCTTCAAATCACTATACATAATAGTGCTACCTAGGTGTATAGAAAAATAGGAACTATATGCATCATAAAATAATTCTCTTTTTAGCTCAGGCATAACGATAACACAAATCTCATTTCCAAATTTCAAAATGACATCTTCATATAGGAATTCAATCAATATCACATCATTCAAAGCTTTAATTTTCTTTCGAAACTCATCATCATCAGACTAATAAATTTATATCCTTTCCAATAAAGAATGTTTAGAATCCATTTAAAAAAGTAGTAATGTTTCACCATCAATAATAATTCCCATATACATCTTTACTACATCCATGAATATATGATCCCTTTCAACACTCATCTTATTTAGAACTCCATGGTATTTTATGGTCAAAGAATCCACCACCTTATTTTACTTCTATGGGTGGTAGTGTATTGTAAAATCATAAACCATAAGTAACTCAATCAATCTCCTTTTCCTCAGGTTGAGTTCCTTCTATGAGAAAATATATTTCAAACAATTATGATAAGTATTTATCTCACATCTCTCATTGTAGAGATAATGTCTCAATATCTTCAAAAAAAATATTTCTATAACTAACTCATGATCATGAGTAGGATGGTTTTGTTCATCAGTTTTTAGTTTCCTTAATGAATATACAATATCCCTATCATTCTCCATTAGGACACAACCAATTTTTTTCCTTGATGCATCAATATAAATCATAAACTCATCATTCCAAGATAGTAAATTGAAAATATGATAATTGACTAATATTATATTCAATTCTTCAAAACATTCTTCCGACTGTTTTCTCAAAATCAATTTAACCCCTTTACGTGTGTTAATGGTTAAAGGGTTCGAAATCGGGAAAAATTATAGATGATATACTAATAGTAACATTCTAAATGTATAATAATGTGTACCTCAGTTATAATAATCGGCACTGGACATTTATGATTATCCATTATCTTTACAGGATCAAAAGAGATTCCATCATTATAGAAAATATGGACATGGAGAGAAATTTCAGGAAGCTAGAATATAATCATGTTAAAATTCCCATATAGATAATTTCTTATAAGAGTCATCTGAAAAAATTTCTAGTGGTTATCATGGTCTTCGTATATTTTGGATTATAACAAGATATCATCGATAAATACTATGATAAAATCATCAAGATATTCCTTCAACACTTTGTTCATTAGATACATGAAAACATAGGGTTTATTAGTCAGTCTGAAATACATTTATGTAATCTCGTAATGTTAATACATATTTCAGAATGTTGTCTTAGAAATATCTTCTTTCTTTAAACACATTTGATGATATCCAGAATAAAGGTCAACATTCGAAAAATATTTATATCCTGAAATTTGATCAAACAAATAATTAATGCATAGATGTGGATACATGTTCATTATTTTAATAACATTTATTTCTATATAGTCAATTAATAGCCTCATTGACCCATCTTTGGTCTTAACAAATAGAAGTGGGGCTCCCTACAGAGAAACACTAGGAAAACTAAATTCCTTATTACTCAACTACTCTAGGTTTTTATTCATCTACACTAATTCTACTATAGAAATTCTAGATTGATCCTTTAATATTTTTCTAATATTAGGTTTTAAATTAATACAAGACTCAACTTCATGATCTTTATGATGTCTAGGTAAAACCTCTGGAAATACATTAATATATTCGGGAAAAACTGTAATATCCTCAATGAAAATATTTCTTTCTTCACCCATGGATGATGGATTCTCATCCACCACAATAACTTATGTTAGAAGAGCTATTATGAGTGGATATAGATATGAAATAGTTAATTATTTTTCTAATATAAAGATAATGGATTCTACATCACCCTCACAAATCATATATACCTTCTTATTGAAATAAATTCTCACACCATATTTTGATAGAAAATACACATCAAGGATTATATCAATGTTTGACATATGAATGATGATAAATTCATCATAAAAATAAAATTTATATATACTAATGGGAACCGAAAAACACATCTTTGTAGCTATGAGACATACCTTTGGGGATTTGACTGAAAACTCACTTATTTAATTGAATAGGAAATATCCAATTTTTATAGAAAACTCAGAATATATATTTGAATGCGAGGATAAAAAATAAAATAAATATTTTTCTTAAATTGATGATAATATTATAGTACCTACCACCACATCATTATGAGCATCAAACTCAGATATTGTGATCACATAATCCCGACCATTCTCTCTTTTTCCTTTTCTGGGGAAAATTTCTTTAATGCTTAGGAAAATCTTTTTCTTAATATCCCATATCTTTACAATTGTATCATTTCAAACTGGTAGCTTCTTTATTTCCCTTTAAATCATGATCATGGTGGATTTTTTTCTCCATATATTTAGAAAATGCCCATTCTCTTTAGGAAAATTCCAGGGTTTCATCCCATAATTTTTACATGGTGAAATGTAAGATTTTCCTTCTTCCTATTATTTAATTTTCCAGAATGTTTAGCGGTCTTATTCTTCTCTTGATTCATATTAAATCCATAATGCATCAAGAATTACTTTTCTCTCTTTATATAACATAGGACAATATCATCATATGACAAGAAAGATAGGGAGAGCATAACCCATCAGAGGAATGGTTTTAACCAATCTAATAATCGATAAATCTTACTTAATGAATTATGTTTGTAGTCTGAAGCATGCCTCTCTAACATCATGACATTAGCCTCATAATTTGAAGCATTCTCATCCTCATTTTGTATCAATCTCAATAATTGAATCTCCCAATCTTCGTGAAAATCATGAGGGACGTATTTTTATAGAATTATTTCTTTACAAAACCTATGTTCCATATTTTCTACTTCTTCATCTTCCTTTATATTTTGTGTTAATGAATTGCATTGATTAGTAAATCCTGAGAGATTGTAAACTTCCATGACCAGCTTTTCTTTTTGATTACTCCACAATGTGATGAAATATTTTCTCTATGGAACTTTGCAATTCCCAAGATACAAATGTATTTGTAGTATCATTGAATCTTTTATGTTGATGTGTCATGAAGTAGTCTAACATTGATCTTCCGTGTTGTGAATCATGGTGTTTCATTCAGGTAAGGTTATTATTCACAACCTAAGTCAACCATCCTAGTATAGTTATAAGCTATTCAACACCACTTGTATCACCCTATTTACTATAATTATCTTGGATATGAAGGAAATCCCTACATGGATTACATGTGATGATATGATTTGCATTTCTTCTACTAGTTACCATTTGTAAATAGCAGATTACACTAGATTAAGTTATAAATCATAAATAATAATTCAAAAATATTAAAATACTTAAAATAAATTCACAAATTTATGCATATATAATCAATAGTCATAAAAATAGTGTTTTGGGTACATATTTACTCATTAATACATTTTATTGTGTTTTAATGAAAATGATAATTATCCTAAGAATATAACCCTGGTGTTTCAATATAGGTACGTAGTAAGGCTCATTGTTGTGTACCAGGTTACCCGAAATTAATCTTGGAACACCATTTCAGAGTTGTTTCTCCTAAGTACATATGTTCCAGAACCATATCCACTTGTCGTATCTATACTGGGATTTATTTTCTAGGAATACCTACATAAAATATAATTTACAAAAAATATAGGATGTTCTATAATACTTATCATCAAAGTATATCTTAGGGTAATGTTCCCTAATAAATTTTTTTCTAAATCTAGTTTACATGGTTTGTACTAAATTTCCTCTAATACCAACTGTCACATCCCAACCCTAGTTTCCTACAGTCAGTGAATTATTTTATAACATTGGAACATCATAATAATGTGAAATCCCAATGGACCAATCTATTTAGGATCCTTAGAAATGACTAGATATAGAAATAAGTTTTACACTACATCATGAAATGAAAAATTACATAGTGTCTAATTTAAACACACAAATATACCTTAGAATATACATGTAGGTCTGTCATAATATACTTCATCAGATCCTAGGGAAAAATAAAACAAAACAATGTGGTGATATCAGACACGCCGTAAGGATAAACATTATAGTGGAAGATATCATAAATAATCATAAAAGTTTAATTCAAGGTATAAAACTGAAACGTAATCCCTTTAAAACATTATCTTATGCATAACATGGAATTAATGAATCAAATAATTCCATTTAAACATTCACATGGATATTATACTAGTCAAATAATAACATTTAATATGAATAAATAATCTCATAATGAGGGAATACATAATACCAAGAATATCATCAAGGCCTTGTGCCAAGACCATACAGGTAAGATGTTAGTCAAAACCAAAATTTGTTGGTCTTATGAGAAAAATAGATTCATCGAAGGGCTATCATTAACTGATCCCCAACCCATAGGTATTTTATTAACCAGTCCCCAACCCATTTTATTCAAATTCTAATACATTCATCATATGAAAAGGGTGAAACATAACATAGACATTCATATTAAAACTATCATATCAAATGTTACTACATTGACAATAAATGAGGAAATGTATCAATATAGAACATCCATAGTCAAACATATCATAAAAAATTCGGTACAATATTGGATATTATATCATTATATGTCAACCTTAATAAGGCATAAAATACAAAAAAGGATGTTGATATGGATTAAAATAATCAAAACATTCATTCAATCTCTCAGATAGAAATATCTATAATTACTTTGTAAAAATTTAAAATCCTACATAATTATAAAATACTTTTTTTAAATAAACATATATAATTTTATGTGAAGATTAAAAATGTTAAGGAAGAATGAATATGGAAATACCCACTCATACATTTTAGGTTAAAAACATTATTTCTTTAAATTGTCGAAATGTCATAATGTACCTCATTTAGAAAACGATAGAAATATTACTTTCAAAACATTTTATAAAATTTTAAACATGGGGAAATGAATTTAAACAATTTTTGTGGAGTAGTAATAGAATTTTGAAATACCTGTTTAAGATACATGGACATGGATGATAATGATGTCCAAGTATATTCTTATGTATAAACAAATTTAGATAATAATGAGATTGTGAAATTAACTCTTACCTTCTACATTACATTAGTCATGGGTGTGTTATCATCCTTTATAACAATTCATGTATGTTATTAAATAATCCTAGAACCATAACCATTATTTTGATATAATATATGATCCTCTTATATCGTTTTGTTATAATATTTTAGTATTGCCATTATTTTAGGTGTTATCTACTTCGTTCTCCTATCCAAATTTTGTCATGTAAGTCTTGTTTTTATATATTTTATGTATTATGTTTTTATCCATAATGATATTATGTTAATAATTTTTATTTTTAATCATCATATAAATTTTATAATTTATCATTAGTGGTTAACATAGAGAATCAAACTCACTCTATCTTGGTGACGGTAGGCCATACATATGCACGAGAAACAATATCATTCCCTTTGTGGTTAAATGGACTTGAATTGGATTGTATGGTAACAAAAAATAATCATAATCATGTAATATTTATTATTTAAATCTTTTATACTAATCTTTACACCCATTCAAATAATGTAGTGTTGAATTAAAAATTACACCACGGTGTGATGACGATGTTTTGTAGATACAAACACATGGTGATATTATTATTCATAGGTTGGATAAAATTTGTAACAAGGTTTAAGAATTATAATAATAACATATTATTATATTTATTATAATATATTTATTACTTTGGTATAGAAACAACATATAAAGAATAAGTATAAGACGAAAATAACATTGAAAGATGTGATAAAATAATTACCTCTTTTTCGGGTATCTCCATTTTATTATCTCCAAAGCACTCCATAGGATTGATTAATTCCCAAATTATGGCACCTATAATTTAGTTAAGGAATTTGGTACATGAAATGGGAAAGGGTTTTGCCAAAAACAAATGGCCTTGGAGGTGTGAATGCAAGATAAGAAGAAGATCCCTTTTATAAGAGGGGTGAGGGGCACTTTTGGAAGATCTAAAAATAATAATTTATTATAAATTGATTTTAGGTTTTAAATATCTCCAAGGTGATTAATTTTGATAAAAAATATTAGTTTGGGTGTAAATATCCTCAACAGATGAATTTTAATGATGTTTAGGTCATAAAAGTAAGCTTATCTTTTGAATTTTACCCTTAGTTAAACAAATTAACTCGTAACACGTCTTCTTGTATTTTTAAACAAAATGGTTAATATAGATACTACAAAATGATAAAGGAACCCAAATTGGATCTGTTATAAAATATTTGTCATTATATCAGTTATTTGTCTAAACCTTATATTTTTTGACTTTTATATCATTTAATAAAACAATATTATTTTCAAATATCATTTATTTCAATTTTAATACTATTCAATATATTCATTATTTAAAATATAAAAAAACATGATAACTTCTAAATAATAAATAAAATGTTTCATTGGCATGTCTATCTTATCAATAAAAATTTTTTATGTCACTAAAAATGTCAAATTATATTTATATTAAAAAATTTAATATCATTTTCCACGATATTTCTGTTAATAAAATAATTTTCACTTTACTATTGAGACATCATTAATTGTAATTATTTCATCTCTAAAAATTATAAATAAATTTCTAGGAGTAAGTTAATTAATTTATATTTCTATATAATATTTATTATTTATGATATCTCTTGGATATATCAAGATTTAAATTCATATTCTTATAATAAATGAGTGTGTGACATTTTGTCACATTCATTAATTTTAATAATATTCTTGTCATATTCATGGACAAGAGACCAATAAAAGATTCCAATTCAAAAATAAGATAATATCTGTCAGATATAGTCATATAATAATATTCGGATAGTTGTTAGGATAATTTTATAATATTAGTTTTACCTATAATTATCGGATTTACCCGTAACCATGGAAATCAAAAATTACTAAAGTTATGTTTCATAATTACCAAATATAAAGGGAACATATTTACATAATTTGGACCCCATGATTCCAAATATTGATTCCATTTTTAAAAATTCCAGTTAAAATGTTTGAAATAATTATTTTCAAATTAATATCTATTGATAAAACGAAAAAATGGATTTTTTTTTAAATTAAAAACCACCAAAACATTGGCATGTGGTAATATCTAATTTGTATGTGAAAATAATTCCACTTACCTAAATTATATTAAATTATAAAAACTAAATCTAATTTTAATTTAAAATCATTTAAATGGATAATCTAAAAATATAAATAAATTGTATGAAAAGGCCGTTTTAAATTAAAATATAATATTTTATTAATATTCATTAAAATATGAATGTTATCAGGGAAACACTAAAAAAATTTCGAAACTAAATTTTTATGTACCATGTATAAAGGGGATGATTATTTTATCAAATTTAATATAAGAAATTCTAAAATATTGGATTTATAAAGGGTCCTCCCTTAAAAGGCATTAAAATTGTTTTTAGAAACAAACAACCTTTTAATCTGTAGGATTAGATTAATTATTATCATATGACTACATAATAAATTGGATGGATTTAAATACATTTAATTAATTATATAATATATAAATTTCATTATTTTGTTTATATGACTAATAACCGATTTTCAAATGGCTATTTAGATAGATTATTCTGCACTTGAACTCGGTGTTGCGTGTAGTGAAAACTATTGAATTATTTAAAAAGAAGCATATAATAAAAGAATGGGGTGTTAAAATTAAAATATATATTATCATTTGTATTATAAGAAATACTTTAAACTATATATCACATTTACATCCTTACCGATGGATGGTAAACTTCATATCATATGTCGTTACCACAAGATTTTAAACTAAACAAAATATGTCCTCACTACATGACACTAAACTACATGACATATATCCTTACCATATAACATTAAAATTAATGTAGAACATTAATAAATTATAGGTAAATTACTATAAATATAAATTAAAAATATAAAGACTCTAAACTACCATCAATAGAAGTTTCATGCTAAAAGCATCCAATCTATATCAGAATGATAGTAAATTTTCAGGTCCGTAAAAGAACTAACAGAAAGAGACCAAATTCTCCCTATGTTTAAATATCAAGAAGTATATCATGGGATAAATTTAAGTCTCTAGTGACTAGGTATGAACCTCGTATGCTCTGAGATATATTGGGAACATATAAAATGAGAATGTAAAAAACTTGTCTAGACAAAAGATCTTAAGTGATTTTCCTGGGAAAATGTTGAGTCCACACCCACTATTAATTCCCCTATATTATGAACTGGCAGAAAATATGGTAGTATGAATAAAAATATATAAGTCTTGTATGGATAATCATATTTCCCAAGAGAAAATCAACATAGGCTCACAATGTCAACAAAATTCATAAAAATATATAATATTCTACCTTTGGTACATATATTGTACCCATTCAACCCTTTTGAATAAATGAAATCTTAATAAAATTGGATCTGCTACATCAATGAGGATTCTCATATTAGTGGGAAATCATGCTAATTTATTGAATAAAATATGTTGTGATTTAATAATTCCATTCGGACCATTTTGGTTAACATGATATTATACAAATAATGAGTGTCAATGTTGATCTATGCCACATCAGATCGATGAAATTTCATGCTCATAGTGAATTAGAGAAATTTAGACAATGATATATATTGTTTACTTAGATTCATTCTTTGATAAGGTGCACAAAAAGGATGAAACCCCACATTTCAGAGTCTCACTCAGGATTCCATAGTAGAAAAACATCTTATATTAAACTATTCAAAAATTTGATCAGTTGAATATTCCATTTTAGCTAGATTGTATTGAGAATTTTCATTGGAATGTTGAAGTATTGATCATCCTTCCACATTCTCCACCGCATTCGAATGAACTATCTAGATTAAAAATATTACTCTTAAGTTTCATTTTGACTAGTATCTAATAATGATTTTGAATTCAAAAGATGGGATCTAGACAAGGTTGTATCTGTTTCATACTCTGTTATTTCCAGATTAAAGAGGTTCATTTTACTAAATAATTCAAAGTATTTGTGACATATCTACTCAATAACGTCTAATGATTCTCTTAGTGAGTGGGAGAGAGATACATAATCATGAAAAATTCAAAAATACTTGTCATTATCAATTAGTTATTTCTAGGATAGGTTAAATTTCATCATTCTGTAATCTAATAGATGATTGCCATTCCATCCACCCCCAAATTCTGATAGAGTTATAGATGGTGGTCTTATTTGGTAAAAAGTGTTTCCAGGGGATTATCATTTATCAAAGTGTGAATATCCTTCCAGATTAAACAATGACATTTCATGTTCATTGTAACTTTATGGGTTAGTTTTCTAGATTTGGGATTGATTTGATGATATGAGGAAGAAACAAGATAGGGACTCCCATGTATCTAAAATAATACATCATATTTAGATACTAGTGAATGACTATATGCCAAATCAAACAATTCCCCACTAATGGGAAGATAGTTGATGGGATCATAACGCTTCCTCAAAGGTTGTAGTGACCCATCCTGGGTTCTACTAAATGTTTCCATGATTCAAAGGGTCACATGAACTCATCCATGCTTCCCCATATACCAGAGGTTTCCGCATAGTTTCCCGGTCATAGGGAATATTTGTGGGGGAGAATATGACCTCATGTTAGAGTTTTATACATTTGAATACCAATAAAAATCAATAGAGAAAGCATAATATGAAACATTATCATATGATAACCATCTAGATGACTGTAAGAAAAAATAATCCAAAAATTTTTTCATATAAAATATGATGATAATTTCATGTCTCTATACAAAATTATATGAAATACATGGGAACAGAATCGAAAAAATACATGTATCAAATTTATAATAACCCAAAGAGAAATATCGCTAAATAGTATCATGAACAATGGTTAATCCTGATAAATTTATATGTCAATCATCGTAATGTGTGAACTTCCCCCAGTTTCCACCTGTTTCCATGAATTCTACCTTGGTACCCATAGGTGGCCTGAATAGTGTGTGAGATAACCATTAGTATGACACCACTGAAGATGTCTATAACAAGTCTAGACTATGAAATATAAAATAAATAAGTGTTCAATATATATCAAATGCATGGATGTACATAAAATAATGTTGGATCTTAATTATCCAAATAGTTCTCCCAATAAACAATCATTGGGGTCCTATTATCAATGATTGTTGTTAATTGTAAACTACGCCAATACATTCCAGTCAAAAAACTGATATCTTAGACCCTTATTAGGAAAATCTATAAGCATATCAAATATCCTCCAAAACCATACTATATACCCAAATTTCAATATCCAGAATGACCACAATGTGTAATCTATAGTAAACCTTTATAATGGCCACACTGTGTAATCATTTTTTAAAAGGTTGGGGCTAAAGCCTGATTTTTATTATTATATCAAAGGAAAGACCACTTAAACTGGGTATAGGGAAACCCATTACATAGCCTGAAGGCCCAGTGGGCATTTATCCCATTACATAGACCATATGCCCAATGTTTTTCCCCAAGACCCATTCTGTGAATAGTACTTCTACAGTACCCCCACTGCTACAGTCCGCATAGTACCTGCCACTGCAACAGTGCCCCTACCGCCGCTATAGTTCCCCATGACGCCACTATAGTTCCCCTACCACTGCTATAGTGCCTCCATTGCAACAGTATCTCGGCTGCTACAGTACTACTAAAATGCTGCTATAGTAGCCCACACCCAATGGGTTTTCAACCCCCATTTTTCATGTAGAATTATGGTGTGTTTAGCACTAAGCCAAACCCCAACTACACTATATAATCATTTTTCAGGCCATGAAGTGTCGGATTCAATGTATAGAAGACCAAGAAATCTATATCAATTCCTAGACGAATCTCTATGGAATCACTATAATGGATTGCGTGGAGTACCACGAGCATTCTATTAGACCATGACCAATGCATGTCCAATAAAGACAGATCTAAGGGGTAGTAAGTCCCATGGAATCCTACAGAATCATGATCCGACAAGTAAAGTAGTTCAAGTCATATACATCCATAATCATGATTTCTATAGATGAAATTTCCATGGAAAATAAGGAATTATGTTCCATGTATCGTTCACAAGGTATCCACTACCATTTGATTTCATCAAACAATTCATTCATACCATCACAACCAATAACATTCCATGAGTTCACAAACTCATTTACATTTTTCCATTACAAAATTAATCAAAATCACAAAATTTAATCACATGGTGAGGTGGAATAACCTTATAAAAAATTTTCATTCAATTCCCATTCAATTTATCATGGATCCCAAAATAAGTGGAGTGATCACACAGACCATTAATGGTTCTATTGTAATTCCCCGACCCTAGTTACCTAGAGTCGGTTCATTATTACATAACATTGGCATGATCACGAGAAAGATCAAGTCTCGAAAGACCGGTTAGTTTATTAGCCTTGGAATAACTAGATACATCCATAAATTTTTACATTACATCATAAAAAAACATCTTGTCTTCATATCCCCTCATACTATCCCTGCAGGTCATTCATAAATTACTTCTTCATAATCCTGGGAAAAATAAAACATTGAAAGGGGTGAGCTCAGATGCTGAGTAAGGATAACATTATAGCAGAAGATTTCATAAATAAGCATAAACACTTAAGGCAATTTATAACTAAAACAAAAGCCTTTTAAACTTGAACTTCAGTATAAAATGGAAAAGGTAAAATGAAATAATGTCATTTACTTACTCACATGGATATTCTACTAGTCGAATGATCACATGAAATATCAATATCCACTTTCATAATGTTGGAATGCATAATGCCAGACTATCATAACCACTTAGCCAAGGCCTCGTGCCAAGACTACAAATAATATTTTGTCAAGGCCTTGTGCCAAAACACTAGATTGTCTCATGAGACCTACCGATGCATCGAGGAGCTATAGAGGGCTCCACCCGTCACTTATTAAGTCCAATGCATTCCTCATATGAATAGGTTTAAACATAAAATAAACATTCATATTAAAACTAGCACAAGAAATGTCAATACTTTAAACACAAACCATGAATAGAACATCCACAGTCAAACAGAACTCATTTGATACAATATGGAAGATTGTATTGTATCACATTAACCTCAATCATGAATAATGAAGGATGTTGACATAGATGAAAATAATCATCAAAACTATTTGAGGGAAATATCCCCCTTTTCTTGATCTCATTTAAAAGTCACACTATTTGTCAAGAAGCCATTTAATAATAGATTTTTTTGAATCAAAGTGTCCCATACCACTTTGAAACTTTTAAAAGGAGTTTTAATTTTAAATCTTTAATGTCCATATAAATAAATCCTTAAAACCATTTTTAAAACATGGACATTAATGAGCAAGATATAGAAGAATAATTCTTTAAAACATTTTAAAATGGTATTTTGGTTAGAGATTCTAACCAAAAGAGAGACACTTGAATACAAATATTTGAGGTAATCAAAAATTTGTAATATCATGAGAATAAAGGGATTCATGATATACTATGTCAAAGTACATTATATACACCACATAAAAGTGTTTTGGTGTATATCAACAAAGAAGTCTCAGTTGAATGTAAATTGAGATGAAATCTCTCATAAAGGCCGTATCCTTAGGTTAAGGATAAATCAACGACATAATTATGTGTGAAAAAATATAAATACACTAAATATGATTTAATATTCAGTGTAAAACAATCAAATGATATTCACACATATTCTTGTAGAAACAACACCAACGAATTGGATGTTTAACTCAACAAATGGTGAAAGAGTTAAAATTACTCTTATCAAATTCATATTAATGACTTGAGAGTTATCAATGGAGTTATTATGTGTATCAAAAGTATATCCACAGGAAGGGGAGTGGAAATTATGACATAATCAAATTAATAGTGATTCCACACATAATCTTGGAGTAATATAATCAATGAAATATGCGTAAAGCCGAATGAGTGGAAATTGAAATCTCAAATTCCCTTATCGATTTGGTAACTTACGAAACAAACAACCATGAAATAAGGATCATACCATGACTATGTAAATACACATAAATTAAAGTATATTACACAATGAATATAATCATGGGCAGTACACATACACCACATGTAATAATTAAGTGGTGAACAATGGAATTCTCACGAAATTAAGAGCGAGATAAGAAACTCCTTACCACATTGATCAACTGAGTCGTATGGACAAAAGTTTATAACCACCAAATGATTTACAGAATAACATTAATATAAAGATAATCATGATAATATATATCAAATGGCAGTACACAATACACCACTTTCAATAATTTAGTGGCGAACAATGGAAATCTCACGGAATTGAAAGTGAGATAAGAAAATCCCTTACTTTGTACTTTTTCCTTGGTCGATGGTAGGTTTACCTCCTGTATAATGGTCAAATAATTGTTATTGAATTATACAAGAATCATTTACTTTAATATGATATCATATATGATCTTTTAACATTGATTTGTTAATAATATCTTAGAATTATCGTCATTTCGGGTGTTAACGGGTTCATTTTACTTTATATTCTTTGTTATGTGAGCCATATTCGTTATTAATGGGATGTATATTATTCATATCCAGAATGATATCAAGTCCATAGATACTATTTTTAAATCATCAAATGATAATTATACTTGAATGGATATGATGGACAATGAATCTCATCGTGTTCGTGGAGACGGTAGTCCGTACATACGGACGAGCGACAATATCATTCTTTTGATATTAAAATAATATATAATTTGATTTTATATCATATATAAAGAATCATTATCATGTTATATTTATTATTTACATGAGTTACACATCATTATTATACCCATCCAAATAATAATATATTGAATAACAATTATACCACGACGTGGAGACGGTAAGCCGTACGTACGCACGTTTGGTGACATGTTATTCAAAGGATGGATAGAATACTGAATATGGTTGTAACATATTTATAATAACATCACAGTATATATATGATACTGGATTTATTATTTTATAATGGAAATAACAAAGAAAGAGGAAGTGAAAGAAGAAAGGAACTTGAAAAGGGGTGGTGAAAACATTACCTCTTCTTCGGCTTCTTCCATTTGATTTGATCAAAAGGGCTCCGTAGGTTGGCTTTCTGATCAAACTAAGGCCTCAAGGTTGTAGTGAGGGAAGTTGAGATAGTATTTGGGCAGGTTTTGGCCGAACCAAAGGGATTTGAAGGTGTGAAGAAATGAGAAGGAGGAGTGCCCTTTTATAAGAGGGGTGAGGGGCACCTTTGGAAAATCTAAGGATATTAGTTTATAATAAATTCATATTCTGTTTCCAATGGCTCCAAAGTTGACTCTTCAACGTTTAAGGTGGGGATGGGTCGAAAACAACTCAACCAATTGGATTTAGACAGGTTTGGGTACTTATATTAACCTTATCTTTAAGTATTAACTCTAAGTTAATTAGTTTCACTTTTACAATGTCTCTTTGTATTTTTATATTATATGGTTAATAAACTTACCATATCCATACAAGCGACCCCCAAGTGGTCCATTAATGATACACCTATCATGATATAAGTCTCTTTGCCGAAACGTAGATTTTTATGAATTTAATATCAATTAATAATATAATATTTGTTTTAAAAACTCTTTTATGTCAATTTTGACACTATTCAATAGTTGATTTTTGTGAAACTCATAACAGATTGATTACTTCGAAAAAAGTCAATTAAATAAATACTAATATATCATATTATCCTATAAAATTATTTTAATTCATTAAAAGTTTCATATTATATTTATTTGGGTATTTTTAATATCAATTATTTTGATTTTTCACTATTATAGTAATTACTACATCATCATTGTGTCATAAATAAATTAAATTATTTAATGTCTAAAAATTATAAATAAATTATAATTATGTAGGAAATAGTTTTAGCTTTCTAAGGAATATTTATAATCTAAAATCCAACATATATAACCCTCTGTAACAATTGTTTTGTTAAAAGATATATGTTTTTGTCATTTTTGTATTTATTTTAACTTAATTAAAATAAAGTGTCATTATCACTTAAAAGTGGATCCATGGGGTCCCAAAATAGACCCAAAGATGCCCATGGTCGACCATGTATCAACCAATAGGTTTAAGACACGTTTTAGGGTAATTTAGTATTATTTTAATATTATTATTTAACCCTTATTTACCGGATTTACCCTTAACCATGGTAAATAAAATATTTACCGCAATAATTATTCAAAATGTCTAAAAATAAAAGTTACCTATTTACACAATTTGAACATCCTGATTCCAAATATGGAATCCATTTTTCTAAATTCAAAACACAGAAGTGGAAGAAATTAATTTAAAATTAATTCCCGCTGTCAAAACAAAAAGCGTGTTTTTAAGAGATAATAACTATCAAAAGATTGACACTTGTTTATGTTCGGTTTAATTGTAAAATTATGTCCAATGACCAAAATTATATTAAATGGTAAAAATATATTATAAATATACTTTAAAACAACTCAAATTCATAATTTATCACTATTAATTATTTTGATTAAAAAATTTGTTTTTAATTAAAATTTAGTAATTTTCACTATTCATCAAAATATGAAAGTTATCCAAAAAGTACCAAAATTTCACCCTAGGCTAATTTCAATATTACGAATCCAAAAATGAAGTCCATTTTGAGAGATAGAATTTATAAAATTTCAAAAAGTAGGTATTACTATTCATAACGGCTAGTTTCATTGGTTATGGTGTGTTAAAATCTCGAAGTTGTGTACAATGCACGCCATTGCATTATTCGAAAGGAAACATATCGAGGAAACTTGGGGTGTTACATTCTCCCCTCCTTTAATAAATTGCGTCCTCGCAATTTTTTAAAATTTTTCTTGGGAATATAATGGAATGTCCCACATCGGAAAAAGAGCCAATAAAACTATCACTTTAAAAGAAAGAAAGAGAGGTATAAGGGTCATCCAAGATAACCCATACTAGGATTCCATGTAATAAAAAATGGATATGGATGATAAACTAAGTGTCAAGTTCTGATGGAGAGGGATAGAAATCATGATCAGGAGAAAGATAACAATGAGAAAACCACAAACTTGTGTTGGGACAAACGACCATTAGTCTCCTAGTAGGAAAGTAAACAGACATCATTTTTTTAAAGTTACATTACATAAGGAAGAGGAATTAATTTATGATATTGACTAAGAACATTATGAGATATACTTACAATTTAAGTAAATTTTCATTCTTTAATAAATTTCCACCACTAACTCAATTTTTTTTTAAATGATGAGTATTCAAGAAGACTTGGTCACACTGGAAGAGCTACAATAAACTTCTATAGAATCACATGATCCATGCAGGATGAAACATATATTTACATTGTCATTGAAGATTAATCAAAACCAAAATGGTTGGTGAATGATCTAATGATCCCCCAAAAGGATATTCATTGAGATAAATATTCACTAATCTTAATTTCTAAAATTAAACCAACAATACCCCAAAGTTAAATAGATACCATTCATAACCAATTGTCCTTAAAGTCCTTTAATATAATCCAAACTAATATTGAAACCCAAATAATAGAATAATTTGATTATGTAGTCTCCCATGTTACATTGTATCTCCAAATAACATCAAATTCTCTTAAAGTCACATACTTAAAAGTAATTAACATCATCACATATTCTCTGTTATAGGTTAATAATTTCCAGAAATAACCCAAATCACTATAAATCAACAATAAAAATGTAGATAAAAAAATCCACCATTACACTACAAATGAAACCCCATTGTATTCTATTTTCCTTGGGCATATAGTGTTTCCAACAAAGCGAACATCTTCCAAAATAACATTTATCACTTAATCACCAAATCATTTTCCTATACCAAGGGTATTCATTTGATAAGACATAAGAACCCAAATCATCTTATTATTGATCAATAAAATCATTTAACAAAAAAAAATAGTCACACTAACTAGGGACTTCACGTAGTCCAGTGGTAGGCGATAAATCCCAATCGCACTTTGGTTGTGGGTTCGATTCCCAGAGCTTTGTCCGACGCGACGGGTTGTCACATGGTCTACGTGTTGTCCTTTTTCAAAAACTATATTTTATATTATTACCAAAATGAGATAAATTCCTCAAAATAACATAATTTAACCACAAATGTTATATCATACTTTTCATTTTCATCCTAAATTATAATAACTTATAATTTTCTCAAACCCCAATGATCATATAAAACCAAATGGCTATTTATACCTATATCCACAAGAGAAGAGACAATTCTTCTTCAAATATCATTCTCACATGGCAAACTGCGGGGTTACAAATACAAGAGAAAATTATTCCAAAGTACCCATCAACAAGGAGTGCTAATACTTTTTAAGTTTTTCTCCAACCATTTATTTCCACATATCTTCTTCTTTGACCAAGAAAATATCCTATAGAATAGGACATTCACTCGGGTAATGGCCAGGTCCCCTACATATACGGCAAATGACTGTAAATGGACTCTTGGGACCATTTTTATCTTCTTCCATAGTACTCTTCATTTTTCTTCGGCAATTCTTCATTTTATGTCCTTCCTTCCTGCACATAAAACATTTCGTTGTCCCATTGAGACACATTCCTGGGTGTCTCTTTCCACATTTCCTGCATGATGAAAATTGAGGTTTCATTTCTCCATGGTCTTCACTGCTGGAGATCTTATCATTTATCACCTTTCTCTTCCTT
This sequence comes from Viscum album, assembly GCA_963277665.1. NCBI lineage: Eukaryota > Viridiplantae > Streptophyta > Magnoliopsida > Santalales > Viscaceae > Viscum > Viscum album. The sequence goes on along the minus strand of OY728146.1, from coordinate 1,554,542,233 downwards.
GTTGAGTCTGGGAGTTGGTTAATATATATGTTGTTGATCATATTTTTGGAAAATTGATTTGGCATAAAGACGATATCTTTTATGCCTATCAACATTCCATTTTTTTGCTCATTTCCACCACCGTTCCCACCCAGTACATCATTCTCAAAGTCACTATGACTTCCTTGGAATCCAGCCATTGACTAAAACCAGAAAGCATTGTGTGAGTAATAGTAGTCGTAAAATCATTTAGAGATTAAAATTTCACCATATTCTCAATTTGAAACATATTAGGATTAACCAAGGTCATTTACTCTCATCTTATGTATATATTACTTAAATTGGTTTGTAAAGAAAATGTAAATTATCCTAAGAATATCCCCCGGGAGTGTCGTAACCAAGAGTGCAGTAAGGCCCGTTGTTGTGCACCAGTTCCCGTTCGAGTCTAGATCAAAGCAGTGTTTTCGGGTTTTACCTCTAGGTACATCTGTGCCAGAGCCGCCTCTACCTGCTCGTATCCAGACAGGGATGTATTGCTCGGAAAACTCACAAAATCTCTACAATACCAAAATTCTCGGATGTTATTTTATACTAATCCCCAAAGTTCATCTTAGGTCTACGTGCTCTAATTAGAGTTTATCTAAATCTAGCTTCCAAGGTTTGTACTAAACTTCCTCTGATACCAACTGTAACGCCCCGACCCTAGTTACCTAGAGTCGGTTCATTATTACATAACATTGGCATGATCACGAGAAATATCAAGTCTCGAAAGACCGATTAGTTTAGTAGCCTTGGAATAACTAGATACATCCATAAACTTTTACATTACATCATAAAAAAACATCTTGTCTTCATATCCCCTCATACTATCCCTGGAGGTCATTCATAAATTACTTCTTCATAATCCTGGGAAAAATAAAACATTGAAAGGGGTGAGCTCAGATGCTCAGTAAGGATAACATTATAGCAGAAGATTTCATAAATAAGCATAAACACTTAAGGCAATTTATAAATAAAACAAAAGCCTTTTAAACTTGAACTTCAGCATAAAATGGGAAAGGTAAAATTAAATAATGCTATTTACTTACTCACATGGATATTCTACTAGTCCAATGATCACATGCAATATCAATATCCACTTTCATAATGTTGGAATGCATAATGCCAGACTATCATAACCACTTAGCCAAGGCCTCGTGCCAAGACTACAAATAAGATTTTATCAAGGCCTTGTGCCAAGACACTAGATTGTCTCATGAGACCTACCGATGCATCGAGGAGCTATAGCGGGCTCCACCCGTCACTTATTAAGTCCAATGCATTCCTCATATGAATAGGTTTAAACATAAAATAAACATTCATATTAAAACTAGCACACGAAATGTCAATACTTTAACCACAAACCATGAATAGAACATCCACAGTCAAACATAACTCATTTGATACAATATGGAAGATTGTATTGTATCACATTAACCTCAATCATGAATAATGAAGGATGTTGACATAGATGAAAATAATCATCAAAACTATTTGAGGGAAATATCCCCCTTTTCTTGAACTCATTTAAAAGTCACACTATTTGTCAAGAAGCCATTTAAAAATAGATTTTTTGAATCAAAGTGTCCCATACCACATTGAAACTTTTAAAAGGACTTTTAATTTTAAAACTTTAATGTCCATATAAATAAATCCTTAAAACCATTTTTAAAACATGGACATTAATGAGCAAGATATTGAAGAATAAGTCTTTAAAACATTTTAAAATGGTATTTTGGTTAGAGATTCTAACCAAAAGAGAGACACTTGAATACAAATATTTGAGGTAATAAAAAATTTGTAATATCATGAGAATAAAGGGATTCATGATATACTATGTCAAAGTACATTATATACACCACATAAAAGTGATTTGGTGTATATCAACAAAGAAGTCTCAGTTGAATGTAAATTGAGATGAAATCTCTCATAAAGGCCATATCCTAAGGTTAAGGATAAATAAACGACATAATTATGTGTGAAAAAATATAAATACACTAAATATGATTGAATATTCAGTGTAAAACAGTCAAAGGATATTCACACATATTCTTTTAGAAACAACACCAACGAATTGGATGTTTAACTCAACAAATGGTGAAAGAGTTAAAATTACTCTTATCAAATTCATATTAATGACTTGAGAATTATGAATGGAGTGATTATGTGTATCAAAATTATATCCACAGGAAGGGGAGTGGAAATTATGACATAATCAAATGAATAGTGATTCCACACATAATCTTGGAGTATTATAATCAATGAAATATGCGTAAAGCCGAATGAGTGGAAATTGAAATGTCAAATTCCCTTATCGATTTGGTATCTTACGAAACAAACAACCATGAAATAAGGATCATACCATGACTATGTAAATACCCATAAATTAAAGTATATTACACAATGAATACAATCATGGGCAGTACACATACACCACATGTAATAATTAAATGGTGACCAATGGAATTCTCACGAAATTCAGAGCGAGATAAGAAACTCCTTACCACGCTAATCAACTAAGTCGTGTGGCCAAAAGTTTATAACCACCAAATGATTTACAGAATATCATGAATATAAAGATAATCATGATAATATATATCAAATGGCAGTACACAATACACCACTTTCAATAATTTAGTGGCGAACAATGGAAATCTCACGGAATTGAAAGTGAGATAAGAAAATCCCTTACTTTGTACTTTTTCCTTGGTCGATGGTAGGTTTACCTCCTGTATAATGGTGAAATAATTGTTAATGAATTATAAAATAATCATTTACTTTAATATGATATCATATATGATCTTTTAACATTGATTTGTTAATAATATCTTAGAATTATCGTCATTTCGGGTGTTAACGGGTTCATTTTACTGTATATTCTTTGTTATGTGAGCAATATTCGTTATTAATGGGATGTATATTATTCATATACAGAATGATATCAAGTCCTTAGATACTATTTTTAAATCATCAAATGATAATTATACTTGAATGGATATGATGGACAATGAATCTAATCGCGTTCGTGGAGACGGTAGTCCGTACATACGCACGAGCGACAATATCATTCTTTTGATATTAAAATAATATATAATTGGATTTTATAACATATATACAGAATCATTATCATGTAATATTTATTATTTACATGAGTTACACATCATTATTATACCCATCCAAATAATAATATATTGAATAACAATTACACCACGATGTGGAGACGGTAAGTCGTACGTACGCACGTATGGTGACATGTTATTCAAAGGATGGAAAGAATACTGAATATGGTTGTACCATATTTATAATAACAACACAGTATATATATGATACTGGAGTTATTATTTTATAATGGAAATAACAAAGAAAGAGGAAGTGAAAGAAGAAAGGAACTTGAAAAGGGGTGGTGAAAACATTACCTCTTCTTCAGGTTCTTCCTTTTGATTTGATCAAAAGGGCTCCTTAGGTTGGATTTATGATCAAACTAAGGCCTCTAGGTTGTAGTGAGGGAAGTTGAGATAGTATTTGGGCAGGTTTTGGCCGAACCAAAGGGATTTGAAGGTGTGAAGAAATGAGAAGGAGTAGTGCCCTTTTATAAGAGGGGTGAGGGGCACCTTTGGAAAAGCTAGAGATATTAGTTTATAATAAATTCATATTCGGTTTCCAATGGCTCCAAAGTTGACTATTCAAAGGTTAAGATGGGGATGGGTCGAAAACAACTCAACCAATAGAATTTAGACAGGTTTGGGTACTTATATTAAGCTTATCTTTAAGTATTAACTCTAAGTTAATTAGTTTCACTTTTACAATGTCTCTTTGTATTTTTATATTATATGGTTAATAAAATTACCATATACTTACAAGAGACCCCCAAGTGGTCCATTAATGATACACCTATCATGATATAATTCTCTTGGCCGAAACGTAGATTTTTAGGAATTTAATATCAATTAATAATATAATATTTGTTTTAAAAACTCTTTTATGTCAATTTTGACACTATTCAATAGTTGATTTTTGTGAAACTCATAACAGATTGATTACTTCGAACAAAGTAAATTAAATCAATAATAATATATCATATTATCCTATAAAATTATTTTAATTCATTAAAAGTTGCATATTATATTTATTTGGGTATTTTTAATATCAATTATTTTGATTTATTACTATTATAGTAATTACTACATCATCATTGTGTAATATATAAATTACATTATTTAATGTCTAAAAATTATAAATAAATTATAATTATGTAGGAAATTATTTTATCTTTCTACGGAATATTTATAATCTAAAATCCAATATATATAACCCTCTATAACAAATGTTTTGTTAAAATATAAATGCTTGTGTCATTTTTGTATTTATTTTAACTTAATTAAAATAAAGTGTCATTATCACTTAAAAGTGGATCCATGGGGTCCCAAAATAGACCCAAAGATGCCCATGGTCGACCATGTATCAACCAATAGGGTTAAGACACATTTTAGGGTAATTTAGTATTATTATAATATTATTCTTTAACCCTTATTTACCGGATTTACCCTTAACCATGGTAAATAAAATATTTACCGCAGTAATTATTCAAAATGTCTAAAAATAAAAGTTACCTATTTACACAATTTGAACATCCTGATTCCAAATATGGAATCCATTTTTCTAAATTCAAAACACAGAAGTGGCAGAAATTAATTTAAAATTAATTCCCGCTGTCAAAACAAAAAGCGTGTTTTTAAGAGATAATAACTATCAAAAGATTGACACTTGTTTATGTTCGGTTTAATTGTAAAATTATGTCCAATGACCAAAATTATATTAAATGGTAAAAATATATTCTAAATATATTTTAAAACAAATCAAATTCATAATTTATCACTATTAATTATTTTGATTAAAAAAGTTCTTTTTAATTAAAATTTAGTAATTTTCACTATTCATCAAAATATGAAAGTTATCCAAAAAGTACCAAAATTTCACCCTAGGCTAATATCAATATTACGAATCAAAAAATGAAGTCCATTTTGAGAGATAGAATTTATAAAATTTCAAAAAGTAGGTATTACTATTCATAACGGCTATTTTCATTGGTTATGGTGTGTTAAAATCTCGAAGTTGTGTACAATGCACGCCATTGCATTATTCGAAAGGAAACATACTGAGGAAACTTGGAGTGTTACATTCTCCCCTCCTTCAATAAATTGCGTCCTCGCAATTTTTTAAATTTTTTCTTGGGAATATAATGGAATGTCCCACATCGGAAAAAGAGCCAATAAAACTATCACTTTAAAAAAAATAAAGAGAGGTATAAGGGTCATCCAAGATAACCCATACTAGGATTCCATGTAAGAAAACATGGATATGGATGATAAACTAAGTGTCATGTTCTGATGGAGAGCGATAGAAATCATGATCAGAATAAAGTTAACAATGAGAAAACCACAAACTTGTGTTGGGACAAACGACCATTAGTCTCCTAGTAGGAAAGTAAACGGACATCATTTTTTTAAAGTTACATTACATAAGTAAGAGGAATTCATTTATGATATTGACTAAGAACATTATGAGATATACTTACATTTTAAGTAAGTTTTCATTATTTAATTAATTTCCACCACTAACTCAATTTTTTTTTAAACGATGAGTATTCAAGAAGACTTGGTCACACTGGAAGAGATAGAATAAACTTCTATAGAATCACATGATCCATGCAGGATGAAAGATATATTTACATTGTATTTGAAGATTAATCAAAACCAAAATGGTTAGTGAATGATCTAATGATCCCCCAAAAGGATATTCATTGAGATAAATATGCACTAATCTTAATTTCTAAAATTAAACCAACAATACCCCAAAGTTAAATAGATACCATTCAATAACCAATTGTCCTTAAAGTCCTTTAATATAATCAAAACTAATATTGAAACCCAAATAATAGAAGAATTTGATTATGTAGTCTCCCATGTTACATTGTATCTCCAAATGACATCAAATACTCTTAAAGTCACATACTTAAAAGTAATTAACATCATCACATATTGCCTGTTATAGGTTAATAATTTCCATAAACAACCCAAATCACTATAAATCAACAATAAAAATGTAGATAAAAAAATCCACCATTACTCTACAAATGAAACCCCATTGTATTCTATTTTCCTTGGGCATATAGTGTTTCCAACAAAGCGAACATCTTCCAAAATAACATTTATCACTTAATCACCAAATCATTTTCCTATACCAAGGGTATTCATTTGATAAGACATAAGAACGCAAATCATCTTATTATTGATCAATAAAATCATTTAACAAAAAAAAATAGTCACACTAACCAGGGACTTCACATAGTCCAGTGGTAGGCGATAAATCCCAATCGCACTTTGGTTGTGGGTTCGATTCCCACAGCTTTGTCCGACGCGACGGGTTGTCACATGGTCTACGTGTTGACCTTTTTCAAAAACTATATTTTATAATATTACCAAAATGAGATAAATTCCTCGAAATAACATAATTTAACCACAAATGTTATATCATACTTTGCATTTTCATCCCAAATTATAATAACTTATAATTTTTTCAAACCCCAATGATCATATAAAACCAAATGGCTATTTATACCTATATCCACAAGAGAAGAGACAATTCTTCTTCAAATATCATTCTCACATGGAAAACTGTGGGGTTACAAATACAAGAGAAAATTATTCAAAAGTACCCATCAACAAGGAGTGCTAATACTTTTTAAGTTTTTCTCCAACCATTTATTTCCACATATCTTCTTCTTTGACCATGAAAATATCCTATAGAATATGACATTCACTCGGGTAATGGCCAGGTCCCCTACATTTACGGCAAATGACTATAAATGGACTCTTGGGACCATTTTTATCTTCTTCCATAGTACTCTTCATTTTTCTTCGGCAATTCTTCACTTTATGTCCTTCCTTCCCGCACGTAAAACATTTCGTTGTCCCATTGAGACACTTTCCTGGGTGTCTCTTTCCACATTTCCTGCATGATGAAAATTGAGGTTTCTTTTCTCCACGGTCTCCACTGCTGGAGATATTATCATTTATCACCTTTCTTTTCCTTGTTGAGTCTAGGAGTTGGTTAATATATATGTTTTTGATCATATATTTGGAAAACTGATTTGGCATAAAGACGATATCTTTTACGCCTATCAACATTCCATTTTGTTGCTCATTTCCACCACTGTTCCCACCTTGTACATCATTCTCAAAGTCACTATGACTTCCTTGGAATCCAGCTATTGACTAAAACTAGAAAGCATTGTGTGAGTAATAGTAGTCGTAAAATCATTTAGAGATTAAAATGTCACCATATTCTCAATTTGAAACATATTAGGATTAACCAAGGTCATTTACTCTCATCTTATGTATATATTACTTAAATCGGTTTGTAAAGAAAATGTAAATTATCCTATGCATATCCCCCGGGAGTGTCGTAACCAAGAGTGCAGCAAGGCCCGTTGTCGTTCACCAGTTCCCATTTGAGTCTAGCTCAAAGCGGTGTTTTCGGGTTTTACCCCTAGGAACATCTGTGCCAGAGCCGCCTCTACCTGCTCATATCCAGACAGGGATGTATTGCTCGGAAAACTCACAAAATCTCTACAATACCAAAATTCTAGGAAGTTCTTTTATACTAATTCTCAAAGTTCATCTTAGGTCTACGTGCTCTAATCAGAGTTTATCTAAATCTAGCTTCCAAGGTTTGTACTAAACTTCCTCTGATACCAACTGTAACGCCCCGACCCTAGTTACCTAGAGTCGGTGCATTATTACATAACATTGGCATGATCACGAGAATGATCAAGTCTCGAAAGACCGATTAGATTAGTAGCCTTGGAATAACTAGATACATCCATAAATTTTTACATTACATCATAAAAAAACATCTTGTCTTCATTTCCTCTCATACTATCCCTACAGGTCATTCATAAATTACTTCTTCATAATCCTGGGAAAAATAAAACATTGAAAGGGGTGAGCTCAGATGCTCAATAAGGATAAAATTATAGCAGAAGCTTTCATAAATAAGCATAAACACTTAAGGCAATTTATAACTGAAACAAAAGCATTTTAAACTTGAACTTCAGCATAAAATGGAAAAGGTAAAATGAAATAATGCCATTTACTTACTCACATGGATATTCTACTAGTCGAATGATCACATGCAATATCAATATCCACTTTCATAATGTTGGAATGCATAATGCCAGACTATCATAACAACTTAGCCAAGGCCTCGTGCCAAGACTACAAATAAGATTTTGTCAAGGCCTTGTGCCAAGACACTAGATTGTCTCATGAGACCTACCGATGCATCGAGGAGCTATAGCGGGCTCCACCCGTCACTTATTAAGTCCAATGCATTCCTCATATGAATAGGTTTAATCCTAAAATAAACATTCGTATTAAAACTAGCACACGAAATGTCAATACTTTAACCACAAACCATGAATAGAACATCCACAGTCAAACATAACTCATTTGATACAATATGGAAGATTGTATTTTATCACATTAACCTCAATCATGAATAATGAAGGATGTTGACATAGATGAAAATAATCATCAAAACTATTTGAGGGAAATATCCCCCTTTTCTTGAACTCATTTAAAAGTCACACTATTTGTCAAGAAGCCATTTAAAAATAGATTTTTTGAATCAAAGTGTCCCATACCACTTTGAAACTTTTAAAAGGAGTTTTAATTTTAAAACTTTAATGTCCATATAAATAAATCCTTAAAACCATTTTTAAAACATGGACATTAATGAGCAAGATATAGAAGAATAAGTCTTTAAAACATTTTAAAATGGTATTTTGGTTAGAGATTCTAACCAAAAGAGAGACACTTGAATACAAATATTTGAGGTAATCAAAAATTTGTAATATCATGAGAATAAAGGGATTCATGATATACTATGTCTCAGTTGAATGTAAATTGAGATGAAATCTCTCATAAAGGCCATATCCTTAGGTTAAGGTTAAATCAACGACATAATTATGTGTGAAAAAATATAAATACACTAAATATGATTGAATATTCAATGTAAAACAATCAAAGGATATTCACACATATTCTTGTAGAAACAACACCAACGAATTGGATGTTTAACTCAACAAATGGTGAAAGAGTTAAAATTACTCTTATCAAATTCATATTAATGACTTGAGAATTATCAATGGAGTGATTATGTGTATCAAAAGTATATCCACAGGAAGGGGAGTGTAAATTATGACATAATCAAATGAATAGTGATTCCACACATAATCTTGGAGTAATATAATCAATGAAATATGCGTAAAGCCGAATGAGTGGAAATTGAAATCTCAAATTCCCTTATCGATTTGGTATCTTACGAAACAAACAACCATGAAATAAGGATCATACCATGACTATGTAAATACCCATAAATTAATGTATTTTACACAATTAATACAATCATGGGCAGTACACATACACCACATGTAATAATTAAGTGGTGAACAATGGAATTCTCACGAAATTAAGAGCGAGATAAGAAACTCCTTACCACGTTAATCAACTGAGTCGTATGGAAAAAAGTTTATAACCACCAAATGATTTACAGAATAACATGAATATAAAGGTAATCAAGATAATATATATCAAATGGCAGTACACAATACACCACTTTTAATAATTTAGTGGGGAACAATGGAAATCTCACGGAATTGAAAGTGAGATAAGAAAATCCCTTACATTGTACTTTTTCCTTGGTCAATGGTAGGTTTACCTCCTGTATAATGGTGAAATAATTGTTATTTAATTATACAAGAATCATTTACTTTAATATGATATCATATATGATCTTTTAACATTGATTTGATAATAATATCTTAGAATTATCGTCATTTCGGGTGTTAACGGGTTCATTTTACTTTATATTCTTTGTTATGTGAGCCATATTCGTTATTAATGGGAAGTATATTATTCATATCCAGAATGATATCAAGTACTTAGATACTCTTTTTAAATCATCAAATGATAATTATAATTGAATGGATATGATGGACAATGAATCTCATCGCGTTCGTGGAGACGGTAGTCCGTACATACGCACGAGCGACAATATCATTCTTTTGATATTAAAATAATATATAATTGGATTTTATATCATATATAAAGAATCATTATCATGTTATATTTATTATTTAAAAGAGTTACACATCATTATTATACCCATCCAAATAATAATATATTGAATAACAATTACACCACGACGTGGAGACGGTAAGCCGTACGTACGCACGTATGATGACATGTTATTCAAAGGATGGATAGAATAATGAATATGGTTGTACCATATTTATAATAAAATCACAGTATATATATGATACTGGAGTTATTATTTTATAATGGAAATAACAAAGAAAGAGTAAGTGAAAGAAGAAAGGAACTTGAAAAGGGGTGGTGAAAACATTACCTCTTCTTCGGGTTCTTCCTTTTGATTTGATCAAAAGGGCTTCTTAGGATGGCTTTATGATCAAACTAATGCCTCTAGGTTGTAGTGAGGGAAGTTGAGATATTATTTTGTCAGGTTTTGGCTGAACCAAAGGGCTTTGAAGGTGTGAAGAATTGAGAAAGAGGAGTGCCCTTTTATAAGAGGGGTGAGGGGCACCTTTGGAAAAGCTAGAGATATTAGTTTATAATAAATTCATATTCGGTTTCCAATGGCTTCAAAGTTGACTATTCAAAGGTTAAGGTGGGTATGGGTCTAAAACAACTCAACCAATAGAATTTAGACAGGTTTGGGTACTTATATTAACCTTATCTTTAAGTATTAACTCTAAGTTAATTAGTTTCACTTTTACAATGTCTCTTTGTATTTTTATATTATATGGTTAATAAACATACCATATACATACAAGAGACCCCCAAGTGGTCCATTAATGATACACCTATCATGATATAAGTCTCTTGGCCGAACCTTAGATTTTTAGGAATTTAATATCAATTAATAATATAATATTTGTTTTAAAAACTCTTTTATGTCAATTTTAACACTATTCAATAGTTGATTTTTGTGAAACTCATAACAGATTGATTACTTCGAAAAAAATCAATTAAATCAATACTAATATATCATATTATCCTAGAAAATTATTTTAATTCATTAAAAGTTTCATATTATATTTATTTGGGTATTTTTAATATCAATTATTTTGATTTTTCACTATTATAGTAATTACTACACCATCATTGTGTCATAAATAAATTAAATTATTTAATGTCTAAAAATTATAAATAAAATATAATTATGTAGGAAATATTTTTATATTTTTAAGGAATATTTATAATCTAAAATCCAACATATATAGCCCTCTGTAACAATTGTTTTGTTAAAAGATATATGCTTGTGTCATTTTTGTATTTATTTTAACTTAATTAAAATAAAGTGTCATTATCACTTACAAGTGGATCCATGGGGTCCCAAAATAGACCCAAAGATGTCCATGGTCGACCATGTATCAACCAATAAGGTTAAGACACGTTTTAGGGTAATTTAGTATTATTATAATATTATTTTTTAACCCTTATTTACCGGATTTACCCTTAACCATGGTAAATAAAATATTTACCGCAATAATTATTCAAAATGTCTAAAAATAAAAGTTACCTATTTACACAATTTTAAAATCCTGATTCCAAATATGGAATCCATTTTTCTAAATTCAAAACACAGAAGTGGCATAAATTAATTTAAAATTAATTCCCACTGTCAAAACAAAAAGCGTGTTTTTAAGAGATAATAACTATCAAAAGATTGACACTTGTTTATGTTCGGTTTAATTGTAAAACTATGTACAATGACCAAAATTATATTAAATGGTAAAAATATATTCTAAATATACTTTAAAACAACTCAAATTCATAATTTATCACTATTAATTATTTTGATTAAAAAAGTTGTTTTTAATTAAAATTTAGTAATTTTCACTATTCATCAAAATATGAAAGTTATCCAAAAAGTACCAAAATTTCACCCTAGGCTAATTTCAATATTACGAATCCAAAAATGAAGTCCATTTTGAGAGATAGAATTTATAAAATTTCAAAAAGTAGGTATTACTATTCATAACAGCTAGTTTCATTGGTTATGGTGTGTTAAAATCTCGAAGTTGTGTACAATGCACGCCATTGCATTATTCGAAAGGAAACATACCGAGGAAACTTGGGGTGTTACATCTATAAAGTAGTTATCATACAAAGGAACATCCAATGGGTGTAATAAATAGTGGCTATCAACTTCTTACTATAAAGCGGTAATAAAATGGAAAACAAAATGGTTTTAATTCATTCAATTCAGGAATTTAACTATTTTCATGGGAATCACAAAAATTTATGGTGTACCACACAATTGTGACATGTTATATAGAGAGCCAAAACCATGATGGAATGATATTGGCAACCAACCATATACATGTCGTCTAACACTAATCAAATATCAACATCAGATTTGGTTCGTATCAGAATAGAAAAAAATAATAGATGAATATCCTAGAAATATAAAATATTACATTTCTCTTTAAAAAATCCTCCCATGTGAATAATAATGAAGAACACCAAAAGATGAACGATGAACGTACCAATACATATTCAATGTGATGATAAGTTCATGAATCACACATTGGATTGGAATGTTACACCATATCCTAGCTTATTCTTTATAAGGGTCACCAATGGGATAGGAAGAATATTCCACGGATATAAAATAGTGAAATAGGAGGAGTTTTTTTGTTTTAATTGATGCATGGAAAAATGGAAATTTCACATAAAAACAATACGACAAACTTTTTCATCAAATGGTTGGAAAAACCCTATGTGAAACATGTTCCCTTCTCTACCTCAAGGGGGAACTCACAGTCATGGTTCATGGGAATATGAATCACATTGCATGGTGACCTCAAACATTTAAACCTTATAAAACCTTTTATCTATCATCACATGGTTTCCTAAAATCATGTATCTTGGGTCACACGATTTCTAATAACTACGTCGTCTACTTTACTTTTCAAAAAAACTGATCATATGGCCTCCAAAAAAGAGCTAAAAATTCTTGAAACTCACATGTCCTCATTATGAACATAAATTAGGTTAAACAATAAAATTTTTTCCAAAAATATAAAATTATCTATACCTAATTGTAGAAACCATGATCTTATAGACTTCCCCCCTCTCTTAATGATATTCATCCACTACAATCCCTTCCTAGGGTGATCAAAAATTATCTGAGAATAAATCTGACTACTGAACATGTATGTTATCCTTCTACACCCATGTCTCATCATGTAAATGGAATTGATTCCACTACATCCATAGTAGTTAAATTGACTGGCATCCAAAAACCATCATCCTCTTTTAAATGATATGAATAGGAATATCCTTAAAAGATTCATAAACATGTAACTCAACCTCATCCAGTTGCAGAGTGTGAGATAGTTCATAATGGTAATTGTGTAACTGAGATACATGGATGCATTTGTTATTTTATTAGAACCTATTACATTACAAAATTTTATATCCTACCATCCCAACTTTTTCCATAATCTCAAATGTTCCTACATATCACAATGATAGCATACCCTGTCTCATAATCCTTATGTGTCCAAACCTCGATGAGATATGAAAAAGTCATTATCCATGACATTGAACTCTATAGGTAATTGATGGTGATCAATGTATGATTTATGTCTAGACTCTACATTATCCATCTTATTTCAAAATAAATATACCTGGTCCGAACACAATTTAATGATATATGGGTCGAGTAATGCTGCCTCTCCTACCTCTTATGAGTATAGAGGTTATTGACATTGAATACCATTAAATGTCTCAAATGATGTTATTTGTATCATCTCCTAATGGATATTTTGGTAAGATAACACAACCAGGAGAATATGCCTCTCACAAGATCCCAAAAAATCATGGATGCATGCTCTTATCATGTATTATTGAACATAAATCATGTTCTCTATCTGGATATCAGTCTAAGAGTGGAATTCCTTGCTTAGAGTCACCCATGTACTCAACAGCCTCTATAGAATATACCATAATGGAGAAGTAAAATAGGATTTCCAATCGAATACAATGGTTTTAATAACCCCATGAAGTCATGGTATCTCATGGATATACAATCTCCCCAAATAATCTATTGATATTTCCTCCCTAATCGGTAGAAAATGATACACCTTTGTAAAAATTTCCACAAAACCCCATACAAGATCAATAAATCTATAATGCACTGAAAATCCAGTCACAAAATACATAGCATCATCTTCCCATTTCCACTTGGGAATGGGTAATTTCTATAATAGACCAATTGATTGATGGTATACTACATTCCCCTACTAATTAGAAGAACCCTCCTGAAAAAATCATTTAAATAAAATTTCATATTCGACCACCTATATTGCAAAAGAGGGTAAAGGTAAATCTAGTTAATGCTTGGATTTATTTCCCAGGCTGAAGAATGGAACTCTCATGTAAACAGATTATATATTTTTTATGGATCACAATCATGACTAGGAATTCAGAGAATTTTGTCCTCACTCACATTCCAACCAACATAGGTCCCTCGTCTGTCACATCCTTCTATTGGACTAGGCCCCCAACATTTGATAATTGTATCATACTCAAATTATCATAAATATTATATGTCACCTCTAAGTATGATAGAAAATTATATACATGAAATACTCCACATCCAATGGTATCTCATAGAATAAGTCCATAAGCCTCCACTTACTATTGTCCTACTGAACTCCTTTATTTGAGTCATAATGCTCAGTGCGTTGACAATTAGATTGCCTCTACCAGGCATATATTCCATCTCAATGTCATGAGACAATTAGTACATAACCCACCTTTATTTCCTTAGTTTCAATTCAAACTATGCAAATATGTAGTTGATGTTTTTTGGTCCATCTAAACCACAATACACCATCCAAGAAAATAATTCATCCAACAACAAAGAAAATTTTCAACAATGTTCAACTAGAGATCACGAGTCATGCAATCTCTCTCTTATTCCCCTAACGAATAAGAGTGGTACACCACGACTTGATCCCCCTTAGTTAGAACATCTCCAACCCCAATACCTAATACATATCAATATGCAAAGAAACTCCTACCTGACTATACATGAATTAGGACCAATGGTGATGTCGATCTTCATTTCATCTCCTTAAAGGATGTTATTCATGTATTTGACCATTAAAAACTTCACTCCCGACATATTCAAACCACTAATAGTTTATTTTAGGGTTTTTATGTATTTTATGATATTACTATAATATCCAGTTATCCCCAAGGAACTCCCTATGTCAATGTAATTGTTGGGATAAATTAATGAAGCAATAACTCTCTCCTTCTCTGGGTCTATAGAATCTATTTTCTATAATATAATATAACCCTTGACATCAATATTATCTATATAGAAGTGGGATTTCATGAGATCATAAAATAAAAAATTCTCTCTCAATATATCCAAAACAACCTCGACATGATTGGAATGGTCATATAGATTATGAGATTTTACCAAGATATCATCCATGAATACCACCAAATAGTATCTAGAAATGGATGGAAAACTTGGTTCATTAATTCCATGAAAACTCAGGTCACATTCATTAGACCAAATAGAAAAAATACATTATCATATAAACCATACATGCTATGATAGGTTGAATGGGTCATGTATAATGGTTGAACATGAAACTGGTGATATCCCGACCTTAATTCATTCTATGAAAAAAAGAGATCCTTGGAGCTGTTAAACATATTACATATCTTTGAAAATTGATATATAATCATAACCATAAACTGGTTCAATTTCTGATAATCCACACATAAAATAAGTCTTACATTCGCCTTTTTTACAAATGGATCAACGAACCCCACAATGAAGTAATGGGTCACATAAACCATTACTTCTCAAATTCCACTAGATACCTCTTGTGCTCTTGCAACTCTATATTATTATTTTTATATAGAAGAATTAATACTTGTTGAACTCGAATAACCTGTTATATAAATAACTCCACCATTCTATTTGGTGTAAAAAAATTTAATCTGTGAAAATGTACAAGAAATTATCACTAGTATGGTAAAATTGTCCTGTTTAATTCTCTGATCATCCATATACATGATAGAAATCAAGTACACTATATCACCCAGTCTATGACTCTTAGTTAGAGTTGAGCTCGCATAGACATCCAATATGTTGTGACAACCACCAATTTCAAGGGTCACTCCCTATATTGTTGTACATCCTCGACTATCATTCCCAATGGATTATAAATGCTATAACACCCTTAGAAAAATGAAAAATTAGACCATAGAGATACACCAAATGTAAAAAAATGAAACAATGTGTAGAACCTATATAAAAAGTGAAAAAACTAGAGTATAGGTTACTATGATCATGTCTCTCAATGCAGATAACATGATACTATAATCCATAGATAAATGATTTATACAATACATCTAGACAGAACTGTGGCCATATTAAAAAACCTCACTACCAAGTTTATTCCCACTCTACTGTCTTGAAAAAACTAGTTCCTATATGCCTCCCCGATGACCACCACCCCAGCCTGAATAGCTGATACTACTCTATCTCCCACCTTGATTTTGAGTTTTGAATCATGCTCAGTAACCTAGAGTTAGAGAGGAACCCCTTCCATTGAATACTATAGGTAAGTTCATATAAAAATTACTTATGTGGAATATCCTACCACATTCTCAGAACATAAATAACACTCTGTTACATTGATTCCCCATGATTCTTGATCTCCCAAACTAATGTTAGAAGACAAAACAAATAGTTGTCGAAGCATTGCTGGTAAACCATTAAAAAATATTGGAAATGTTTTATCCTTATAGAAGATTCTAAATGACTTGGTAGAGAGGAAAAACAAACCTACTATACTCCCATAGCTTATCACAGGTTCTACTCAACACTAAGCACCTAGTTCATGATCACTTTATTATTTGTTACAGGAAGAATGTTGATGCTCTGTAAACTGTGCTCAATATTCCATAACAGTCCTCACAACCTAATCCAAATGCATAAACACATTATCACATTCATCTATTATGATATTTGGAAATAATTATTCATAACACTAGGACTATAATCCCTCCAAACCATATCATGGAGTATATCATCCTTGTATAAAACATCACATTAGTGCTTAGCTACTCCCTAAAGTGTATATCCCCTGAATTCAATTTCCTCTCAAGAGGTTTCTCTATATTACTGATGATAGAAAATATAGTCTATATCTATAGATAAATAACACATGGACCTAAATCCAATGAAATTATTATAGGATGAACATTCTAAAACACATATGTAAGTTCTTAAATCGAAAAGGCTTTCACATTGCTCCCAAAAAAGACTTCATGAAGATAAATAAACACTCAAGGAATTTTCAATCAACACACACATTCGATATTACCACAAGTACCTCATTTGTAACATTATGATGATCTTCCATTATCCTATGGTCTACGACATATACATCATGGTCATCACCACCATCCTAGTGTACGAATTGAGGTCTTCATGGTGGAATTTATTTTGAATGCTAAGCACAAATCTAAAAAATAATCAACCTATTACCAAGTCACAGGTTTAAAAATATAGGATATGTTAAATACTTTATTTAAAAAACATACCCCTATTCCTACTCCTAATTCCTGGACTAGGTAAATGAAACCACAAAAAAATAAATTCAGACACTTCATGTTTCCTACTCTAATTTAGGGAAATGGTCGTGTTATCTACTTCTAAAATATAAATTTCATTGAAAATAAATAAATATTCACAATTATAATTAAATTGTTAAACCAAATAGTCTACCAATTCTATACCATATGGTCCCATGTACCTCATTAACCAAAATTAGGTGTCCACCTAATTAAAACCCTAACATGTTTGAGCCCATGCGACCAATGGTCAATTACCCATTATGTTGTAGTTGTATTCTCAAGGAATATGTTGTAGAATATGTAGGAAAAAACTATTTATCTTATTGTAGGAACTATCAGTATCAACATTGTTTATCAATTCCATTCACAAATCATTTACTGTGAAACATATATATCATGCAAGGAACACATAATAGTGTCTTGATATCAAGAAATACATCATATAGGGCATGTCTAAATGCATGACATGTGAATTCTAACCAGTGACTAATATGATGCATGACATGGAACGACTTAATCTCATTGAGACATAATAAAACAAAATACTCTATCATAGAAATGACAACATCACAATTCAATCTCATCACCTAATGGTGGAATAAAATCATCTATAATAGGTTAAATCCATATTATATTCTCTATTCCCTAAAATTCGGATTTCCCTTAAACATAGTTTCGCAATTCCTAGGAATAACACATTACTAAATTCTAATACCATCCTATTCTTATTTTTAGTTTTTAAAATAGTAAATCTAGAAAATAAATTTCATTAAAACCACTTTGTAACATTCTGAATCTGATTCAACTAAACAGTTCCCCAATCTGGTGGGTTACATGGCCTCATGCATTGCTTCCCATATGTTAGCGGCTACCAACTAGTAGAGAGGTTATAGGGTGTCGAGGTAGAATAAGACATCCTATCAGAGTTTAATGTAGTGGACTAATAATAAAAATCTACAATAGAAGAATAATATGAAACACTTATAGAAGATAGACATCTAAAAGACTTTAATAATAAATAAACCAAAAGAACTTCCACATACAATATTATGATCATGTCATGTCTTTAGAAAAAAAACAACAAATACATGAATATATTAATCTAATATAATACATGTTTCAAAAATAAAGAAAATAAAAATGTGTACTATATCAAGATAGAATCCATATCCTAGATCAATCATGTACTCCCCAACTCCTAATTGAAAAGCATTTCAAGCATTATATAATGAGATATTGTCCTAGTCCCAACCTGCATCCATGTAGTATGTTTGAGTACCCAAGAATAGTCTAAAAAGTGCATGAGATGGAATTGAGCAGGCCCCCATCAACAATGTCTATAACAAGTCTAGTATATTTATTATAGACAATTTTTACATTAAATTTATATCATAGGTATGGATGTACAAAAAATGTGTGATCTTGTCCATCCAATCAAGGACCCCTATAAATAATAGTCAATATTCCATAAACATGTGTTGCTTTAAATCATAAATGAACAAAAATAATGTACAGTTTAGAAATTGATATCTAATACATGTATCTAGGTAATCTGTAAGAATATTAAATATCCATCAAGTCCACTTTGTATAACCAAATTTAAATATCCACAATGTCCATGCTGTGTAATCCATAGTAAACATCCACAATGGGATTTCATTGTATTCATGTGTCAGACCAAAATGTGATGGATCAATGGAATAGAAGACCAGGGAATCCACATCAAGTCCTAGAGACATCTCTATGGAACATCTAGAAGGACCTGGGTTGAATCTTAGGATCATGTCATTATATCTTTTCCAATACGAGTCCATGCATGTCGGATCAAAAGGGTAGCAAGGCCCATGGAATCCTATAGAATAATATCTAAAGGATTAAACAAGCCCATGGAATCCACTACTATAATAAATATTCATGGATTATAAATTAACATCAAATATAATGGAATCATTTTCCAATGAGATCATCCAAGCTATCCAAAACCAATTATTTTTATCAAAAAATTCATTCACACATTCATAACCAATCAAAATCCCTGAGTTCAATGATCTCATTTATAATTTTATATTTAAAAATTAAAACAAATTTTAATCCTATAATCCCATGAAAAGGAGTCACACCATTATCCTAATCATTCTTTAAATTCTCATTCAATTTACCAATGCACTCAAAATCAATGGTGAACTCACATACTCCCAATGGGTTGGTATAAATAGGGAAGATACAAAGGCACACTTCAGGGATGTCCTAGGATGGGGATAACAGCGTCCAGCTATAAAAGGGTACATAAAGGGGAACCCAATATGTTTGATTTTGTTCAATTAAAGTGTTCATTTAATTTTAGGGGAAACGACATAATGTAAGGCATACAAAAAAATTATGTCAGGGAATATAAATCAATAAACAAAGAGGTAAATTTATCAACCACATACCATATATATGTGGTAGAGAACTCATCCAATATTGGCATATTAGTTGGACTTGATTAGAAGAAAATTGAAGAATTGATAAAAATACTATTAATAGGGAATTTTATCCTCCACCTAAAGAACACTATAAATAAAAAAACTGACGAAAAATGATAGAAGATAAAGGAATAACATACTGTAATTAATCCAAATAGATGATCAGTACATGAATTGGATGTCAGATATAAATGTAACACCATTTCATAACTTAGTTTTCTAGAGGAACACCAATGTGAGAAAAAGAATTCAATGATAGAGGAAAATATAGAAATAATAATATGGTTTGTGTTTCAATTTATGTGAAGTAAAAATCATAATTTCACATAGAAAAACATCGTTGCATGGTTTGGCCACACAGTTGGCCAAACCATACACCAAAAGTGAAGCATTCATTACTTCAAGGGGGACCTCACTTGGTCATGGTGTAAGAGTAGACAAACCATGTAACACCCCAAGTTTCCTCGGTATGTTTCCTTTCGAATAATGCAATGGCGTGCATTGTACACAACTTCGAGATTTTAACACACCATAACCAATGAAACTAGCCGTTATGAATAGTAATACCTACTTTTTGAAATTTTATAAATTCTATCTCTCAAAATGGACTTCATTTTTGGATTCGTAATATTGAAATTATCCTAGGGTGAAATTTTGGTACTTTTTGGACAACTTTCATATTTTGATGAATAGTGAAAATTACTAAATTTTAATTAAAAACAACTTTTTTAATCAAAATAATTAATAGTGATAAATTATGAATTTGATTTGTTTTAAATTATATTTAGAATATATTTTTACCATTTAATATAATTTTGGTCATTGGACATAATTTTACAATTAAACCGAACATAAACAAGTGTCAATCTTTTGATAGTTATTATCTCTTAAAAACACGCTTTTTGTTTTGACAGTGGGAATTAATTTTAAATTAATTTCTGCCACTTCTGTGTTTTGAATTTAGAAAAATGGATTCCATATTTGGAATCAAGATGTTCAAATTGTGTAAATAGGTAACTTTTATTTTTAGACATTTTGAATAATTACTGCGGTAAATATTTTATTTACCATGGTTAAGGGTAAATCCGGTAAATAAGGGTTAAAAAATAATATTATAATAATACTAAATTACCCTAAAACGTGTCTTAAACCTATTGGTTGATACATGGTCTACCATGGGCATCTTTGGGTCTATTTTGGGACCCCATGGATCCACTTGTAAGTGATAATGACACTTTATTTTAATTAAGTTAAAATAAATACAAAAATGACACAAGCATATATCTTTTAACAAAACAATTGTTACAGTTGGTTATGTATGTTGTATTTTAGATTATAAATATTCCTTAGAAAGATAAAAATATTTCCTACATAATGATATTTTATTTATTATTTTTAGACATTAAATAATTTAATTTATTTATGACACAATGATGATGTAGTAATTACTATAATAGTGAAAAATCAAAATAATTGATAATAAAAATACCCAAATAAATATAATATGAAACTTTTAATGAAATAAAATAATTTTCTAGGATAATATTATATATTATTATTGATTTAATTGACTTTTTTCTAAGTAATCAATCTGTTATGAGTTTCACAAAAATCAACTATTGAATAGTGTCAAAATTGACATAAAAGAGTTTTTTAAAACAAATATTATATTATTAATTGATATTAAATTCCTAAAAATCTAAGGTTCGGCCAAGAGACTTATATCATGATAGGTGTATCATTAATGGACCACTTGGGGGGTCGATTTTATGTATATGGTAAGTTTATTAACCATATAATGTAAAAATACAAAGAGACATTGCAAAAGTGAAACTAATTAACTTAGAGTTAATACTTAAAGATAAGGTTAATATAAGTACCCAAACCTATCTAAATTCTATTGGTTGAGTTGTTTTCGACCCATACCCACCTTAACCTTTTAATAGTCAACTTTGGAGCCATTGGAAACCGAATATGAATTTATTATAAACTAATATCTCTAGCTTTTCCAAAGGTGCCCCTCACCCCTCTTATAAAAGGGCACTCCTCCTTCTCATTTCATCACACCTTCAAAGCCCTTTGGTTCGGCCAAACCCTGCCCAAATACTATATAAACTTCCCTCACTACAACCTAGAGGCCTTAGTTTGATCAGAAAGCCATCCTAAGGTTCCCTTTTGATCAAATCAAAAGGAAGAACCCGAAGAAGAGGTAATGTTTTCACCACCCCTTTTCAAGTTCCTTTCTTCTTTCACTTCCTCTTTCTTTGTTATTTCCATTATAAAATAATAACTCCAGTATCATATATATACTGTGTTGTTATTATAAATATGGTACAACCATATTCAGTATTCTATCCATCCTTTGAATAACATGTCACCATACGTGCGTACGTACGGCTTACCGTCTCCACGTCGTGGTGTAATTGTTATTCAATATATTATTATTTGGATGGGTATAATAATGATGTGTAACTCATGTAAATAATAAATATAACATGATAATGATTCTGTATCTATGATATAAAATCCAATTATATATTATTTTAATATCAAAAGAATGATATTGTCCCTCGTGCGTATGTACGGACTACCGTCTCCACCAACACGATGAGATTCATTGTCCATCATATCCATTCAAGTATAATTATCATATGATGATTTAAAAATAGTATCTATGGACTTGATATCATTCTGGATATGAATAATATACATCCCATTAATAACGAATATGGCTCACATAACAAAGAATATAAAGTAAAATGAACCCGTTAACACCCGAAATGACGATAATTCTAAGATATTATTAACAAATCAGTGTTAAAAGATCATATATGATATCATATTAAAGTAAATGATTCTTGTATAATTCAATAACAGTTATTTCACCATTATACAGGAGGTAAACCTACCATCGACCAAGGAAAAAGTACAAAGTAAGGGATTTTCTTATCTCACTTTCAATTCCGTGAGATTTCCATTGTTCGCCACTAAATTATTGAAGGTGGTGTATTGTGTACTGCCATTTGATATATATTATCATGATTATATTTATATTCATGTTATTCTGTAAATCATTTGGTGGTTATAAACTTTTGGCCATACGACTTAGTTGATTAACGTGGTAAGGAGTTTCTTATCTCGCTCTTAATTTCGTGAGAATTCCATTGTTCACCACTTAATTATTACATGTGGTGTATGTGTACTGCCCATGATTGTATTCATTGTGTAATATACTTTAATTTATGGGTATTTACATAGTCATGGTATGATCCTTATTTCATGGTTGTTTGTTTCGTAAGATACCAAATCGATAAGGGAATTTGACATTTCAATTTCCACTCTTTCGGCTTTACGCATATTTCATTGATTATATTACTCCAAGATTATGTGTGGAATCACTATTCATTTGATTATGTCATAATTTACACTCCCCTTCCTGTGGATATACTTTTGATACACATAATAACTCCATTGATAATTCTCAAGTCATTAATATGAATTTGATAAGAGTAATTTTAACTCTTTCACCATTTGTTGAGTTAAACATCCAATTCGTTGGTGTTGTTTCTACAAGAATATGTGTAAATATCCTTTGATTGTTTTACACTGAATATTCAATCATATTTAGTGTATTTATATTTTTTCACACATAATTATGTCGTTGATTTATCCTTAACCTAAGGATATGGCCTTTATGAGAGATTTCATCTCAATTTACATTCAACTGAGACTTCTTTGTTGATATACACCAAATCACTTTTACGTGGTGTATATAATGTAAATTGACATAGTATATCACGAATCCCTTTATTCTCATGATATTAAAAATTTTTGATTACCTCAAATATTTGTATTCAAGTGTCTCTCTTTTGGTTAGAATCTCTAACCAAAATACCATTTTAAAATGATTTAAAGACTTATTCTTCTATATCTTGCTCATTAATGTCCATGTTTTAAAAATGGTTTTAAGGATTTATTTATATGGACATTAAAGTTTTAAAATTAAAACTCCTTTTAAAAGTTTCAAAGTGGTATGGGACACTTTGATTCAAAAAATCTATTTTTAAATGGCTTCTTGACAAATAGTGTGACTTTTAAATGAGTTCAAGAAAAGGGGGATATTTCCCTCAAATAGTTTTGATGATTATTTTCATCTATGTCAACATCCTTCATTATTCATGATTAAGGTTATTGTGATACAATACAATCTTCCATATTGTATCAAATGAGTTATGTTTGACTGTGGATGTTCTATTCATGGTTTGTGGTTAAAGTATTGACATTTCATGTGCTAGTTTTAATACAAATGTTTATTTTATGTTTAAACCTAATCATATGAGGAATGCATTGGACTTAATAAGTGACGGGTGGAGCCCGCTATAGCTCCTAGATTCATCGGTAGGTCTCATGAGACAATCTAGAGTCTTGGCACAAGGCCTTGACAAAATCTTATTTGTAGTCTTGGCACGAGGCGTTGGCTAAGTGGTTATGATAGTCTGGCATTATGCATTCCAACATTATGAAAGTGGATATTGATATTGCATGTGATCATTCGACTAGTAGAATATCCATGTGAGTAAGTAAATGGAATTATTTCATTTTACCTTTTCCATTTTATGCTGAAGTTCAAGTTTAAAAGGCTTTTGTTTTAGTTATAAATTGTCTTAAGTGTTTATGCTTATTTATGAAAGCTTCTGCTATAATGTTATCCTTACTCAGCATCTGAGCTCACCCCTTTCAATGTTTTATTTTTCCCAGGATTATGAAGAAGTAATTTATGAATGACCTGCAGGGATAGTATGAGGGGATATGAAGACAAGATGTTTTTTTATGATGTAATGTAAAAATTTATGGATGTATCTAGTTATTCCAAAACTACTAAACTAATCGGTCTTTCGAGACTTGATCTTTCTCGTGATCATGCCAATGTTATGTAATAATGCACCGACTCTAGGTAACTAGGGTCGGGGCGTTAGAGTTGGTATCAGAGGAAGTTTAGTACAAACCTTGGAAGCTAGATTTAGATAAACTCTGATTAGAGCACGTATACCTAAGATGAACTTTGAGGATTAGTATAAAAGAATTTCCGAGAATTTTGGTATTGTAGAGATTTTGTGAGTTTTCCGAGAAATACATCCCTGTCTGGATACGAGCAGGTAGAGGCGGCTCTGGCATAGATGTACCTAGGGGTAAAACCCGAAAACACCGCTTTGAGCTAGACTCGAACGGGAACTGGTGCACGACAACGGGCCTTGCTGCACTCTTGGTTACGACACTCCCGAGGGATATGCTTAGGATAATTTACATTTTCTTTACAAACCGATTTAAGTAATATATACATAAGATGAGAGTAAATGACCTTGGTTAATCCTAATATGTTTCAAATTGAGAATATGGTGACATTTTAATCTCTAAATGATTTTACGACTACTATTACTCACACAATGCTTTCTGGTTTTAGTCAATGGCTAGATTCCAAGGAAGTCATAGTGACTTTGAGAATGATGTACTAGGTGGGAATGGTGGTGGAAATGAGCAACAAAATGGAATGTTGATAGGTGTAAAAGATATCGTCTTTATGCCAAATCAGTTTTCCAAAAATATGATCAACAACATATATATTAACCAACTCCCAGACTCAACAAGGAAGAGAAAGGTGATAAATGATAAGATCTCCAGCAGTGGAGACCATGGAGAAAAGAAACCTCAATTTTCATCATGCAGGAAATGTGGAAAGAGACACCCAGGAAAGTGTCTCAATGGGACAACGAAATGTTTTACGTGCGGGAAGGAAGGACATAAAGTGAAGAATTGCCGAAGAAAAATGAAGAGTAATATGGAAGAAGATAAAAATGGTCCCAAGAGTCCATTTAAAGTCATTATCCGTAAATGTAGGGGACCTGGCCATTACCCGAGTGAATGTCCTATTCTATAGGATATTTTCTTGGTCAAAGAAGAAGATATGTGGAAATAAATGGTTGGAGAAAAACTTAAAAAGTTTTATCACTCCTTGTTGATGGGTACTTTGGAATAATTTTCTCTTGTATTTGTAACCCCGCAGTTTGCCATGTGAGAATGATATTTAAAGAAGAATTGTCTCTTCTCTTGTGGATATAGGTATAAATAACCATTTGGTTTTATATGATCATTGGGGTTTGAGAAAATTATAAGTTATTATAATTTGGGATGAAAATGCAAAGTACGATATAACATTTGTGGTTAAATTATGTTATTTTGAGGAATTTATCGCATTTTGGTAATATTATAAAATATAGTTTTTGAAAAAGGACAACATGTAGACCATGTGACAACCCGTCGCGTCGGAAAAAGATGTGGGAATCGAACCCACAACCAAAGTGCGATTGGGATTTATCGCCTACCACTGGACTACGTGAAGTCCCTGGTTAGTGTGACTATTTTTTTTGTTAAATGATTTTATTGATCAATAATAAGATGATTTGGGTTCTTATATATTATCAAATGAATACCCTTGGTATAGGAAAATGATTTGGTGATTAAGTGATAAATGTTATTTTGGAAGATGTTCGCTTTGTTGGAAACACTATATGCCCAAGGAAAATAGAATACATTGGGGTTTCATTTGTAGAGTAATGGTGGATTTTATTATCTACATTTTTATTGTTCATTTATACTGATTTGGGTTATTTATGGAAATTATTAACCTATAACAGAGAATATGTGATGATGTTAATTACTTTTAAGTATGTGACTTTAAGAGTATTTGATGTCATTTGGAGATACAATGTAACATGGGAGACTACATAATCAAATTCTTCTATTATTTGGGTTTCAATATTAGTTTGGATTATATTAAAGGATTTTAAGGACAATTGGTTATTGAATGGTATCTATTTAACTTTGGGGTATTGTTGGTTTAATTTTAGAAATTAAGATTAGTGCATATTTATCTCAATGAATATCCTTTTGGGGGATCATTAGATCATTCACTAACCATTTTGGTTTTGATTAATCTTCAAAGACAATGTATATATATGGTTCATCCTGCATGGATCATGTGATTCCATAGAAGTTTATTCTAGATCTTCCAGTGTGACCAAGTCTTCTTGAATACTCATCGTTTAAAAAAAATTGAGTTAGTGGTGGAAATTTATTAAATAATGAAAATTTACTTAAAATTTAAGTATATCTCATAATGTTCTTAGTCAATATCATAAATGAATTCCTCTTCCTTATGTAATGTAACTTTAAAAAAAATGATGTCCGTTTACTTTCCTACTAGGAGACTAATGGTTGTTTGTCCCAACACATGTTTGTGGTTTTCTCATTGTTAACTTTGTCCTGATCATGATTTCTATCCCTCTCCATCAGAACTTGACACTTAGTTTATCATCCATATCCTTGTTTTCTTACATGGAATCCTAGTATGGGTTATCTTGGATGACCCTTATACCTCTCTTTCTTTCTTTTAAAGTGATAGTTTTATTGGCTCTTTTTCCGATGTGGGACTTTCCATTATATTCCCAAGAAAAATTTTAAGAAATTGCGAGGACTCAATTTATTGAAGGAGTGGAGAATGTAACACCTCAAGTTTCCTTGGTATGTTTCCTTTCGAATAATGTAATGGCGTGCATTGTACACAACTTCGAGATTTTAACACACCATAACCAATGAAACTAGCCATTATGAATAGTAATACCTACTTTTTGAAATTTTATAAATTCTATATCTCAAAATGGACTTCATTTTTGGATTCGTAATATTGAAAATAGCTTAGGGTGAAATTTTGGTACTTTTTGGATAACTTTCATATTTTGATGAATAGTGAAAATTACTAAATTTTAATTAAAAACAACTTTTTAATCAAAATAATTAATAGTGATAAATTATGAATTTGAGTTGTTTTAAAGTATATTTAGAATATATTTTTACCATTTAATATAATTTTGGTCATTGGACATAATTTTACAATTAAACCGAACATAAACAAGTGCCAATCTTTTGATAGTTATTATCTCTTTAAAACACGCTTTTTGTTTTGACAGCGGGAATTAATTTTAAATTAATTTCTGCCACTTCTGTGTTTTGAATTTAGAAAAATGGATTCCATATTTGGAATCAGGATGTTCAAATTGTGTAAATAGGTAACTTTTATTTTTAGACATTTTGAATAATTACTACGGTAAATATTTTATTTACCATGGTTAAGGGTAAATCCGGTAAATAAGGGTTAAAAAATAATAATATAATAATACTAAATTACCCTAAAACGTGTCTTAACCCTATTGTTTGATACATGGTCGACCATGGGAATCTTTGGGTCTATTTTGGGACCCCATGGATCCACTTGTAAGTGATAATGACACTTTATTTTAATTAAGTTAAAATAAATACAAAAATGACACAAGCATATATCTTTTAACAAAACAATTGTTACAGAGGGTTATATATGTTGGATTTTAGATTATAAATATTCCTTAGAAAGATAACACGATTTCCTACATAATGATATTTTATTTATAATTTTTAGACATTAAAGAATTTAATTTATTTATGACACAATGATGATGTAGTAATTACTATAATAGTGAAAAATCAAAATAATTGATATTAAAAATACCCAAATAAATATAATATGATACTTTTAATGAATTAAAATAATTTTCTAGGATAATATGATATATTAGTATTGATTTAATTGACTTTTTTCGAAGTAATAAATCTGTTATGAGTTTCACAAAAATCAACTATTGAATAGTGTCAAAATTGACATAAAAGAGTTTTTAAAACAAATATTATATTATTAATTGATATTATATTCCTAAAAATCTAAGGTTCAGCCAAGAGACTTATATAATGATAGGTTTATCATTAATGGACCACTTGGGGGTCGCTTGTATGTATATGATAAGTTTATTAACCATATAATATAAAAATACAAAGAGACATTGTAAAAGTGAAACTAATTAACTTAGAGTTAATACTTAAAGATAAGGTTAATATAAGTACCCAAACCTGTCTAAATTCTATTGGTTGAGTTGTTTTCGACCCATCCCCACCTTAACCTTTTAATAGTAATCTTTGGAGCCATTGGAAACCGAATATGAATTTATTATAAACTAATATCTCTAGGTTTTCCAAAGGTGCCCCTCACCCCTCTTATAAAAGGGCACTCCTCCTTCTCATTTCTTCACACCTTCAAAGCCCTTTGGATCGGCCAAACCCTGCCCAAATACTATCTAAACTTCCCTAAATACAACCTAGAGGCCTTAGTTTGATCAGAAAGCCAACCTAAGGTGCCCTTTTGATCAAATCAAAAGGAAGAACCCGAAGAAGAGGTAATGTTTTCACCACCCCTTTTCAAGTTCCTTTCTTCTTTCACTTCCTCTTTCTTTGTTATTTACATTATAAAATAATAAATCCAGTATCATATATATACTGTGATGTTATTATAAATATGGTACAACCATATTCAGTATTCTAT
Organism: Viscum album; assembly: GCA_963277665.1. Classification (NCBI taxonomy): domain Eukaryota; kingdom Viridiplantae; phylum Streptophyta; class Magnoliopsida; order Santalales; family Viscaceae; genus Viscum; species Viscum album. Next base: position 1,554,512,525 of record OY728146.1, on the reverse strand, counting down.
CCATCCTTTGAATAACATGTCACCATACGTGCGTACGTACGGCTTACCGTCTCCACGTCGTGGTGTAATTGTTATTCAATATATTATTATTTGGATGGGTATAATAATGATGTGTAACTCATGTAAATAATAAATATAACATGATAATGATTCTTTATATATGATATAAAATCCAATTATATATTATTTTAATATCAAAAGAATGATATTGTCGCTCGTGCGTATGTACGGACTACCGTCTCCACGAACGCGATGAGATTCATTGTCCAGAATATCCATTCAAGTATAATTATCATTTGAAGATTTAAAAATAGTATCTAAGGACTTGATATCATTCTGGATATGAATAATATACATCCCATTAATAAAGAATATGGCTCACATAACAAAGAATATAAAGTAAAATGAACCTGTTAACACCCGAAATGACGATAATTCTAAGATATTATTAACAAATCAATGTTAAAAGATCATATATGATATCATATTAAAGTAAATGATTCTTTTATAATTCAATAACAATTATTTCAGCATTATACATGAGGTAAACCTACCATCGACCAAGGAAAAATTACAAAGTAAGGGATTTTCTTATCTCACTTTCAATTCCGTGAGATTTCCATTGTTCGCCACTAAATTATTGAAAGTGTTGTATTGTGTACTTCCATTTGATATATATTATCATGATTATATTTATATTCATTTTATTCTGTAAATAATTTGGTGGTTATAAACTTTTGTCCATATGACTCAGTTGATTAACGTGGTAAGGAGTTTCTTATCTCGCTCTTAATTTCGTGAGAATTCCATTGTTCACCACTTAATTATTACATGTGGTGTATGTGTACTGCCCATGATTGTATTCATTGTGTAATATACTTTAATTTATGGGTATTTACATAGTCATGGTATGATCCTTATTTCATGGTTGTTTGTTTCTTAAGTTACCAAATCGATAAGGGAATTTGAGATTTCAATTTCCACTCATTCGGCTTTACGCATATTTCATTCATTATATTACTCCAAGATTATGTGTGGAATCACTATTCATTTGATTATGTCATAATTTCCACTCCCCTTCCTATGGATATACTTTTGATACACATAATCTCTCCATTGATAGTTCTCAAGTCATTAATATGAATTTGATAAGAGTAATTTTAACTCTTTCACCATTTGTTGAGTTAAACATCCAATTCGTTGGTGTTGTTTCTACAAGAATATGTGTGAATATCCTTTGATTGTTTTACACTGAATATTCAATCATATTTAGTGTATTTATATTTTTTCACACATAATTATGTCGTTGATTTATCCTTAACCTAAGGATACGACCTTTATGAGAGATTTCATCTCAATTTACATTCAACTGAGACATCTTTGTTGATATACACCAAATCACATTTATGTGGTGTATATAATGTACATTGACATAGTATATCATGAATCCCTTTATTCTCATGATATTACAAATTTTTGATTACCTCAAATATTTGTATTCAAGTGTCTCTCTTTTGGTTAGAATCTCTAACCAAAATACCATTTTAAAATGTTTTAAAGACTTATTCTTCTATATCTTGCTCATTAATGTCCATGTTTTAAAAATGGTTTTAAGGATTTATTTATATGGACATTAACGTTTTAAAATCAAAACTCCTTTTAAAAGTTTCAAAGTGGTATGGGACACTTTGATTCAAAAAATCTATTTTTAAATGGCTTCTTGACAAATAGTGTGACTTTTAAATGAGTTCAAGAAAAGGGGATATTTCCCTCAAATAGTTTTGATGATTATTTTCATCTATGTCAACATCCTTCATTATTCATGATTGAGGTTAATGTGATACAATACAATCTTACATATTGTATCAAATGAGTTATGTTTGACTGTGGATGTTCTATTCATGGTTTGTGGTTAATGTATTGACATTTCGTGTGCTAGTTTTAATACGAATGTTTATTTTATGTTTAAACCTATTCATATGAGGAATGCATTGGACTTAATAAGTGACGGGTGGAGCCCGCTATAGCTCCTCGATGCATCGGTAGGTCTCATGAGACAATCTAGTGTCTTGGCACAAGGCCTTGACAAAATCTTATTTGTAGTCTTGGCACGAGGCCTTGGCTAAGTGGTTATGATAGTCTGGCATTATGCATTCCATCATTATGGAAGTGGATATTGATATTGCATGTGATCATTCGACTAGTAGAATATCCATGTGAGTAAGTAAATGGCATTATTTCATTTTACCTTTGCCATTTTATGCTGAAGTTCAAGTTTAAAAGGATTTTGTTTTAGTTATAAATTTCCTTAAGTGTTTATGCTTATTTATGAAAGCTTCTGCTATAATGTTATCCTTACTGAGCATCTGAACTCACCCCTTTCAATGTTTTATTTTTCCCAGGATTATGAAGAAGTAATTTATGAATGACCTGCAGGGATAGTATGAGGGGATATGAAGACAAGATGTTTTTTTATGATGTAATGTAAAAATTTATGGATGTATCTAGTTATTCCAAGGCTACTAAACTAATCGGTCTTTCGAGACTTGATCTTGCTCGTGATCATGCCAATGTTATGTAATAATGCACCGACTCTAGGTAACTAGGGTCGGGGCGTTACAAACCATGTTCCATTCATGCATTAAGAATCTTTCACACACTATAAAACCCACAAAATTATAATGTTCCTCACAATTAAAGGAATAATCAAACATTTTCCTACATAAATCATTTTATCTAACCCAAAACAGATTCATCATCCCATGCAATCAGGGTTATAAGGTTTCTAAAAACCATGCGGCCTAGTTTTCTATTCTAAAAACAGATCCACAAGGCCCTGAAAAATCCCAATACACACTAGAATATACCATTACATCATTATCATCATATATTTGTCCAAAACCAGGGATTTTAACCCAAAACATATATACACAAATCATTGAATACCCCAATATCTTACTACAGCTCACTAGAATTTCGAATCAACTCCATTATTTCCAAAAACGTGGTGGATTATGAAGCACATGTTTTTTACACATGATGTGCCAAATTTTTCACCAAACCATTTGGTTTGGATTTTATACATGAATGGGAATAATCATAAGATATGAAGACATGGGAACCAACATGACAGATGATAATCTCTACATTTGTGTCATCACATGGAAATATAAGCTGAAATTGGTGGATAATCCTGGGATGTCAATCCAACCACATGCTAGATAACATGAGGGGAGAAACCAATTGATTGAAAATGAATTGGTGGGTTATATAAAAGGTGTTATATATTTTACAAATAATTTAGTAGTCCATAAGGTTCACGAGTACATCTTTTCAAAGATAGTTCTTGTATAACCTTTCATCAAGATAGCCACCACAATTATTGAAAATTAACCCAATTAGTATAGGTTAAAGAATATAGTCGAAACAATAAAACCTTATCATCATGGTAACAAAATAATATAGTCCAAATGTTATTAAATTATCCATATAAATATTCAATAACTATATATCGAATGAGGCATCATGGAATGAATTTTTTTTATGGTATTTGTATTCGCTAAAATTATCTCCTATCCAGTTAAATAAAAATTGTAAAGGGAATAAAATAATGTATAGAATGTTTCCTTTTTGACCATGGGTATTTATTTATAATAGAAAATAAGGACTTGGTATGAATAAATTAAAGGTCATCTATTTGAAAAATCGAGACTCTATCACCATCACACTCAGTTCGATTTATAGGCCAGTGTCCCCACCTTGGAAAAGAAATCCATTTAGGATCCTGTATATGAAACCTACCATCATAAGGATCAAAGATATATCCTATCTCACCCAGTATCCCAAAATTGTATAGTCCCCAGCCTCATGGATTTACCAATACTAGTTCATTCTATCACAAACCTATCAGGAAACACACTAGTGAGGGTATATAGAAGTCAACCATGATCTACATGAAAAAAAATGTTTTTAATATTATCCTTAAAAGAGATGAGTGAGAATTTTTTTAGGTACTTCATTAGATTCTCTTCCATAATGTTAATCATGTCTCGTTCCAAGACTAGAGTTTCTGTACCATCACCCATGACATGCATAGTATGATGAAACTAATTATACATCTCCACAAATGTAGATATCCCACCCATTTAGTAAATGTCCCAAAGGATGGTGCAAACCCCAATATGGGACATTTGAATGGAATTAGTTCCAAGGAACTACAAAATAATTAGTTATTTAAGGAGATCTGATTAATAGTAGATTGTGAATTTAGATATGCATAATTCCATGTAGATGTGAAAAGCAGGTTCCATATTGAAAAATTATGAGTAAAGAATTCTAACCAAAAACAACCATTCCCATTCATCGTAAAAATTTCCAATATATTTTAGGTCCCATTTCTTGTTGCAGACACATCTCAGATTATTCTCGGTGGTGTAAAATATGCTCTAATAACATTCTACAATGGGATGGTGGGAAAAATAAAATTCACATAGACCGCAATGGGGGTTATCCAACATGTAAAATGACCCTTAGGACTGTACCATGACCAATTTTTTACCATGGTAAATTATTTACTGAATGTAATCCAAGGAGGATGACAACCAGCATGGTAGAAGGTCATATTCTAGTGAATTAAAGAAACATCATAAAACAAACTGAATCAACACATAGGCATCCAATATGAAAAAATAGATCTAGATTCTTGATAAAAGAATGATCTATTGAACCTCTTTGTTGGAGAACAAGTGGTACCAAAGGTCAAAATTATGATTCCCAATAATCATGAACTCTAACTAGTTGCAGTGAATGATTTTGATGAATATGAAGACATATTTATGTACCAAAAAACATATCATATAAATAATGAAATCCAATAAAAAGATATTATCGAATTGAATAGAAACATGTGAGTCACATGAACTGTCAAGGGATTTATTATATCATTACATGATATGGGTCTCGTGAACAATAAGACCCATGGAGGCCTCACAAATAGAATATCCAATAAATCATATAATGATCATGTAATATATTATGAATCTTGTGAACGTGTTACCTTGAAATAGTCATGAAAACTGGATGATGGTGATAAAATCCAGTACTGAAGAAGAGGATCATGAGAAGATCACATGATATCTATATTGCTGAGGACATTAGACATTGTTCAAGGAATTACAGAGAATTGATTTTTGATTTTTTCAATAAAGTTCTATGAAATATAATTCAAATGGAATGATCACATAACAAGATATCAAAAAATAGTTCTTGTGAAACAATCATTTCAAAAAGGTCTCATGATCATTTCTTACAATGAGGTATTAGAAAGGGTACTTGTGACAATGAATTTCAAGGGGATCACATGATATAAGAAATCACAAGAGCTCTGGAGATTCAGATGCACCAATGAAATGATATGATCCACCACCCCTATTTATATAGTAATCTATATAATGAACATGTTACTCGGGATACCAGACATCACCCCCAACATCGATTGGAGGTATCCCTAAAGACTCAGTATGTAATTTAAATTCATTAAAATAGATCCTTTCCCTATGCATTTCACTCCTGGGGGGGGGGGATTTTGATTCCCCCCAATGAGAATCATAAAATATAAAAGGGAAGAAATATTTTAATCATGGATATTATTATATTAAAAAAATAATAGAACAGAAGGCGAATGAATTATACATTTCAAGTAACCATGAAAAAGAAATGTGACCTCATGATATTTAAAAGTTCATGAGAATGGATCATGTTGAGTGTATGATGTTATAGTGATCATGAAAATACCTTCTCAAAAGCTCTAATATTCTCCAGAATGAGTCCTAATATGAAACAATGCACATATAAAGGTTTCTAGAAGATTTATACTGATCAAGTCGATTCTCTATTAATAGATGCATGGCAATCTTCCAAACACCCTTGTAAAATAATGGTGAAAAATTATGAAGCCTCATGTATTGGAGAGTTATGCTGATAATCATTATACATACTCATGTGATTCAGAAGACATTACAGATCCACTAGCAGCCTACCTTCCTAGTAACACAACATCATGTTGGATGTCACCTTAAACATGTGATGGACCTCATACATGTCCAATAATGAATAATGATACCCTATGGCCAGAAATACAAGCTTTGGGGTTTTATGTAGAAAATGATCACACATCGTCATGATATCTATCATTGATCACATAATTCATCATAGGAAAGAAGAGTAATTTTACATAGTGATGCCCACATGAGTCACGTGATCTTATGTACTAGTAAAGTAAATATGAAAATAAAAAGGAAAAAGGTATAATCTTCTCAAAATGGGAATATTTTCTAATATTCACACGAAATGGTTATAAACCTTGGGAGATCACCATTAATTATGTGATTTCACCTAACAAGCAATCATGATATCATGAGGTCTCTTAAACATTTCAACCTAATCCTAGGGACACCACCATGACAAGCCAAGTTTTTATCCCAAATTACACTAGGAAAATATTCTTCGCTCACGGGAAAGTATTTTTTCGGGCATCATAATATCATGAGGACTCCTAGACATTCCATCTTGACCTTTTGAAAGATATTTGACATGTCAATATGTTTAGGGTAAATCTATTTGATCAGGTAGTGTACAATAACCATGGGGATGCCAAAATATTCTCATGGTCACTATCATGATGTGGAACCAAGGATGGCCTATGGTAGGATCATGTGAAGAACATGTTATAAATATCCCTCCACTAACTACAAATCATATTTTTAAGACAACTATCATAAAAGAAAGTGGATTACAGGGGAAGAGATGCATATAAATCCACCACCGTTAGTACAAAGAAACCACATGATGATGAATGATACGTGTGAGTTAATGAGAAGAAATTTTTGAGTGTAAGGTCACACAATCACAATTGTCTTCTCCAATATAAAATAAATGGAATGCCTAAGGTATCAGAAAACTTGTATTTGTCCTTTACGTTATCACTCTATATTACACACGAAGGACTTCTGAAAAGTGGTCCAAAATATGTGAAGGAGTTCTCTCATGTTATATGCATACCCAAAAAACTAAAATAAGTTAACACTTGAAAACCCATGAAGAACGTATGATTTTTTTTAAGAATTATAATGATAAAAAAAATGCATATATGAAGGCAAAAACACAAATATTAATGTCCCTTACATGACCTTCCCAGACCATGTTTCATCCAATATCATGTAACTCAAGTCATTAGACCCCCCTTCCAGAAAATTCCATTTTGATCACTCCATTTCACTTAGAAATTATAGGAATGTCCTATGATTTCCTTTGGGCATGCCACCCAAGACATATGAGGTCCTCCATGATTTCCATCCAAATGTTATGACTTCCTATAGATATGTTTCCCAATTAATGCGATAGAATCATGTAATCTCACCTAGTTCTCCTAGATCTTGTTTAAAAATACATCTGGGTCTCGTAATTTCCCCGTACAAGTCTATTTCATTAGACGATGTCCCATGGACATGTCAACTAGATTTGGAAATGTCCTCAAGAAAAATCATCGGGATTAGGCGATTTCCTCTATAAAAGTCTGCCAAATCACATGATTTTTTCTAGATAGGTCACAAAGACTTTGTGATATCCCTAAGAAAAGACCATTAGATCACATGATGTCCCATTGAAAATTCTGATGGATAATTTGATTTTATCATGATAACCCAATTAGGTCACGTGATGTCCTCTAGACAAATTATCCAGATCACACGATGTCCTCTTAAAATGTTATCTAAATCACATGATTTCCTCTATAAAAGTATAATAGATCATTTTATTTCATCTATAAAATTCATCCAAATCACATGATCTCTTCTGGACATGTCATCCATCTCACCTGATATCCCATGGAAAAGTAAACCAAAACCATCAATGTCTAACGGAGATATCATCTTGATCATTTGATTTCCTTCAAACATGTCTACCGAATATTTCCATGTCATGTAAACATGTAAAACCAATCACATGATGTCACCCACCCAAGTCATGAATCAGTATTAGGGTGTTAAACCCAAGTCATGTGATGTCCTCTATACTTGTCTTCCAGGTCACATAACACCCTCTAGACATGTCATCCTTGATTATGTGATTTCCTCAAAGAATTCCATTTAGATCCTGATACATACATCAATCAAGAAAATTTGATCCTAATGTTTTTTTTGGACACACCATCTAGTAACCTATGACATTTCAAGGAATCCTCATAAATTTCATAGGGACACCCTGAACATCCCAGGAAGTAAATCAAAACGTGCCAGGAAGACATCCTGAGAAACGATAACCTTGTATAGTTGACATATTGATGGATACCCCCAACTGAATAATGAGAACTATTATTATTTTCAAAACATGATACATAGGATTATTATAAAATTCCCATGTTCCATTGATAACCCACTTTTGTATATTCCCATCCATATCACTGATATTCAAATCCACAAGACTGAAACTCTCTTACAAGTTCATCATTGTCTCTCATCTATCGACAAATGTAGGACCAAAATGAACTATAATGACTCTAATTCCATTCATAACCTAAATATATTGGATTCCTTCCAATGTTATGATCTCCACATTAAGTATCCCATTAGGGATTCCTTAGTGTGTAATTAGATCATCCAGATATAATGGAGATGATTACATGTTATCAATTTATTCTCTCATCGAGAATAGGTCCCAGAGGATTATGGATTTGAAATTATCATATCATTCAAACAATGAATCACCAAAATCTTGTAAAACATTGTTGTATAATCCCCATTAAGAAGGATGATATGAATACTAAACACAACGGAATACACTCAAGATTAATTCTTGAGGGGCACTACTGAATTGTGATGATTCTGATTCCTATCATAAGCTTGATAAATAGGAGTCCTTCTTATCGATTGAGCATTAAATATTGTTCCTATAATCCATAATATATACTCATTCCACATTACTTTAAAAATACTATTTTCAACAAACTATATGGGTTTTGATTCCTACTATAAATGGGATATGTACAATTCCTCATAAAGGTACAATCATATCCTCAAAATATTTATCACCTTCATAGATGGATGTAAACTCTAGAGTGTGTAGTTTTATGACTTCAAACTATATGTATCTATATAATTTTAATTTATAATTGGAAAAAAGATGATGAACCTTGGATAAATGAATATGGACTCCTTAAAATACCAGTATTTACACATGGAAGGATTCAACACTTGATCAGTTTGTTAGGTTAACTAGTCCCATGTCGGGATTTGGAAGAGATTCATGGATGTATATTATTTCTATAATATTTTCATGTAGGTTAAAAAATCCCCCCGAAATGGTGTGCTATTACCTGCCTACCATAATCTTGAATAATGTGAGATCCTTAGTGTCATTTGTACTAAACCACCAATTCACCACCTACCATTGGAACGAAAGTATCTACTTGGTTATCGATATGGGAACCACATGTAGTTTCAAATAAGTATGAAATTGGTTAACCTGATGTAAATAATTACACAAACATTAAACACTCACAATGAACCGCCATGAAAAACCATGTGATTCATTTGTCTAAAACAATATTAGATACATTAATTCCTCATTTTGAAACCGATGTTTCACCTGAAAAAACATGAAATTTGAATTCCATGGATAACCTCATTATATTTTTCTTGATGTACTCAGACATAGGCCACCTTTTATTACCTCATTGTGCTATAATAAAGTCAATAATATGGTTACCTAGGATGGTTTCCTCTGAATCAATGAGGATTCGTTGACCATGAACCTTGAGTCCTTGGAATAGTAAAAGTGTTTTATATTTTCTGACAACTACATGATGCTGAAGATAGTAGTATTTATCTACTTTACTCTCATTATAAAATTTTTCGTATCTATATACTACAACAAAGTATCCCCAATTGTTATAATGGACTACATTAGACTACCATTGTTTTCTTTTTCATGGATAGGTTTATATTTACAATTATACATGATATCTTCATAAAATAGATTTGTACTAGACACCATTGGTGGTGCCCAACTATTGTTTACTCAAAACATATTCCATAAGTTATTTGGTTTCCATGATTACATCATTGATTTAGGTAATGATAAAGTAATTTTCCTATCTTTAGATGCATAATAATTTTTAGATTGGGTCTTGAGTGATGATGACTAAGCCAATGCTTATATGCTAATAGGGATAGTGGTTTCTAGTATTTTTTTCTCTTTTTAATATACATGAACTATTGAATTATATCTTCCATGTTGGTATGTTTTTATTTCTCTATCTTAACATTAAATAATATATGTTAGGTCTAAAATAATAGAGATAAGAGGTATATAGTGGATGAATTGACCAATGTAATATTTCTTCAATGAATCGATTAATGATTAAAATTAAATTTTAAATTAAAATAGTGGAGTTATATAGTAGTGGAAAAAATGGAAATTTTTATAGTATTTTGGTTCAATGTGGACCTCTTCTTATCATATAACTCTCTACTTAGTGAGTGATATTTCTTTCACAATATAATTTTTAATGTGGAATCCTATCCATATTACAAACTAATTTTTCTTGTGAAATGATATCTACACAACTAATTTTTAATGGGGAGTCAGAACCCAATTACAACACTAACAATAGATAATGGGATTCAATAACCTGAAGTCATTAAATTATAATCTCAGTGTCAAAACATAACGAAATAAAATACCTACATATTTAAAAGAATAAAAAATATAGAGTAAGAGTGAAACATGGGAAATATAGTTATGGAAATTGGAGACCAGAACAAAAGAGGTTGTAAAATAGAGGGAAGAACATATAATGGTTCATTAGTAAAAGATAATCTCATCTCATTCATGTAATTAATGTTTAAGAATATGTAAATCATCACTTGATGGATCATTTGGATGATGAAACTAAAACTACACAAGTCATTGCATATTTTATAGCACATTTAATGTTGACAATTTTTTATCCTTCATGAAAAACAATGTGGCATAGATGTTATAACTACATATTCCATATATCATTTAATTCATTCAATTAAATTTTTAAATAGTTATTGTATACAAATAATCTATGGGAATGGTTAGATTCATAATAATTATAATGATGGAGTAAACCACAAATATTTCTATGAAAAAATAGATTCTAAAAATATCAAAAATATCAATATAAGTCAAATAAAATGTTTGAATTAATTTAAGAGAGTCCATAAAATTGATAAAAATATGCCCACAATGCATAGTCAATGTCATTCCATAAATATATCATGGATATTTACTATGAATAAAATCATTCAATTATCTCATTGTTTAAATCTATAAAATGATCTATATTATTAAAAAAATTTAATACATTGTAAACACATTGAGAAAATTTACCAATATTGAATAATAATTTAGAAGTAGTTAAAATTAGTAATTTAAGTACTAATAAAAAATTCTATACTAAGGTGAAAATATAAAGGCTCTTCATACAAATAAAGAAAAATATTTATAAAAATAATAAATCAAGCTCGTAGTATTTTATAAAAATCACATAGAAAAAAACTAATTCTTAATTGAATTTATAAAAATTAATAAAATTAAAAACATATTTAAAAATGATGTTTTTTAATATATAGAAATATAACAAAAAATTAGGGTATTATAAAATTCAAATATAAAATATATCTGGTGTTATAGAAAAGTTTATACCAAGAACAAAAAGAATTTTCTATAGCTACCATTGAGTGAAATGTTATCATCATGATGCTACTATTTCAATTTAGATTGGTAATACCATTGTAAGATGACAATAATGGTTCTAACATCAATGAAAATGAGAATTTCTACCATCAAGTGGTAGAATGAGGTACTGTTAAGGGAGAACATGCTGAAATCCCGAGAGGATACTAATTTCATGTGATGTAAAAGGATGAAACTAATTATTTCACTACAAGATACCACTATTATCAAAATATAATTTCATAAAAAATAATATACCACAAATGAGATGATATACCATCTTGGAAACAAGATGATCTCATAGATAAAGATGAATGTGTTTTTATTAAGGTGATGGAGTGCTACCATTGTAGTGGAACAGATCTACCTTTCGATGAAAAATAAAGATATAACAATTGGATGGAGTGTTGAACAACTCTAACTATTTAGAATTCCATTACATTGTTTGTGTAATTTCATGGACCTAGATTCCACTGAATAGGGCCCGAAGCTCGGTTGGCCACATGGCCACAAGCACATATCCCTAGACACTAGAGGTTTCCTAATAGTAGAAAGGGTATAATTTATTCTTATGGGGAGACTATTCCCTCATCTTAGGGTGTATAGAAATGATAATAATAATAAAATTTAATATTGGAAGTAGTAAATCAAAATTACAAATAGATTTGTATCTATAATAATAAAACAATAAAGAAGATACTCACTAGTAACCCACCATAGAGAGAATTAGAGAGCAACAAGAATATTCTCAAATGAAGAAGTTGAGTCAAATATAATATAATATGTTATGTCTCTAAAAATAATCCAAAAAGTCAAATAGGGAATGTACATAATACATATATCAATATGTAAAAAAAGTTAAAAACCTGCAATATCAAAATAAAAACACGAGCCTTAGCTTGTTACTATGTTCACCTATTCCTATGTAGCATCACATCAAGCATTTAACTAATTACTCTTTACCTGGTCCCTATTGTCATCCTTGTAGTCTTTATGGGTACCAAATGATGGCTCAAACTGGTTGTGAGATACAATACATGTTGGTGAACACCAAAATATTATAAAAAAATCAAGGCTGTGAAACACAACGAAGTGTTGATTGAGTGGTATACATAAAATATAAGACTACTCAAAATAATGTGCCCATGGAAAATGTAATGATGTAATGTGATATTTTCAAGACAAACAAGGCTCCATACAAAACAAGTTTCAATCTTCTGTCACAAATAATAAATAATGGAAAAGGATGTAAAAACCACTTCCATGACCTATATATAATATATCATATCACCCACATCCTTTCCATATAACCTCTATACTATAATCAACATTTTCCATACCCTATAACAAGTAGTGTCACAATTTACCATGGTTGTTCCATATAATAAGAATTTTTAGACCATTTAAGGCGAGATCCAAGGTATAGAATACAAAGGAATCCTTATTGAGTCCCAGGAGAATCTTTATGGAAACTCAGTAATGAAATACGATGATTCCAAGGATCATGTTGATAAAGAATGTCCAATACCTGTCCAACAAGCTAGATTCGAGGGATATAAATTCCCTTTTCATTCTTTGGAATTGTTATCTAAGGGGCATACCTGTCCAAGGCATCTGATACTATAAATCAAGACAAATCGGTGAAACATTAATGGAATCTAAAAGAAATCTTGATATATGGTATACCAAAAGGGGAATCCACAACCATTTAAATTCATATATCATTTCATTATTCAATTCATAATTATTAAAGTCCCATGAGTATACCCACTCATATACAAGGCATAATCAATAAATTAAATAATTCAATATCATTCATAACATGGAAAAAGGAATGATGGTCTCATAATCAATCATTTCAATTAAAATAATTTATAAAAGTGCATCCACTTACTAGGAAATCATGGACACACACACCATGGGTAGTATAACTAAAGGAAATCTTAATGGAACAAACCATGGATGACCATGCATAGGGAAAAAACCTCCAACAGGTCTCGGTGAACTAGTTGACATCACTAATAGATTCAATTACATTTAATTCATTTATATAATTTTTATGGGACATTTAGGAATGTACGGCTGGATAGAAAATGATAACTATCTATATAAAGAACCAAACAACCTTGTAAAAATATATACCACCAACCATAAGTATGTAGTAGTGTTACCTTTCAACACCATCTCAAAATTTGACATATATCTGGAGGAAAATGATGAATGGATGAAGATACTGCAAATAAAAAATATTATCTTTCTCCAAAATAATTTCATTGATCAATATATAAATGTGGAACGATTGAAAATTAATGTATTACTCATTGTAACAAATCCAATGATACTGACGGTTCTTAATTCCGTGTTCGGATAGAGGAATTGTATAAAAGTCTAGTATTTTTATTTAAAAGGAGGTCCATCACATATGTTCTATACACATGGAGATGAATGAAAAAGGTAATTATATTATTACATATATTAATTTAAAATAAGTTATTTACCTAAAAATAGAGAGTCTTGTGATTTGGCCCCATAGTTGGCCAAACCATACACTAACCGTGAACCGTCTTCTCTGATATGGGGGCACCCATACTGTCACTACACACATTTTTTTCTAACAGTGTACAATCTATAAATTTAATAGTTGGTAATAATTCAAAATTACACTCATGGGTGATCTCCTCTATTTTTATGTTTTCATAAAGCCATCTAGTCAGTAGCACCCCACTTTCCAGCTGTGCGTGCCTAGTGGTAAACGTGAGACCAGACCTACAAGGTTTGTAGTAACTATACAGCATGTTCTATTTTTCTAAGAAATGGTGATCTAAGTTCTAAAAAATACATGGATACACCTGATAACCCCATTACGTTAAAAATTATTCATATTTTTTATTAATTAATAATATAAATTTAATATAAAAATCCCCATGCCTCATAGGAAAACCTGGGATGCTACAACATTCCCCCATTGAATCAATTCATCCGTGAATTTACCTCTTAATGTTGATCAATAATCATTAGAGAATAACACTGTCAACTGAGCATGTATGTTGGCCTCCCACTCCAATGTCTCGTAGGACCTATTTGATTGGAACTCAACATCCTCATAGAAGCTTCATGCTCTTATAAATGATACAAAGTAGATTATCCATGAATGACACATATAACTTTTACTCCAACTCCTCTAGATTCATAACATGAGATGAGTCTGAATGGTAATGAATAATTTGATTCACATTGAATATGTTGTTCATGTTCCAATACCAATGAGGTCATTATAAATGATATGATACTATCACAACTCTCTTTAGAATCTGAAATGGTCCAAAATAACACAGGGAATGATTACAATCTCTCTTGATCTATTTGTGTCCCTGTATTTAAGATATACATAAGAATTACAAATCCATAGTATCGAACATTATATGTATTCTATTGAGATCTCCATACGATTTCTTATTATACTGTGCAGTATCCATTTTCTTCCAGATCAACTGGACCTGTTCAGATGAATCATACACGTTATATGACCCTAATAAGGCTTTCTCACCAACCTTTAATGAGATGAGGGGTGATCAGTATAGAAAACCATAGAAAAACTCATAAGGCTCAGTATGTATCATATTCAGATAAATATTATTGTAGGAGAACCCAACTAGGGTAATATACATAACCCAAAAGCCCCCAAAATCTTTGACATAAAGTCACATAAAGTACTCAAGAACAAATATCATATGCTCTAACAAGACATTATCCTGAGGGTGGTATGTTGTGCTAAAAAGAACCTATATAACCAAGGCCCTCAGGAAACACTATAAAAAATGAGACTTAAACCGAGTGTCCCTACTTGATTTATAGTGTTAGGTACCACTTAAGTTCTACTATCTAAAGGATATAAAAACTCCCAAGAACATCAACAATAAATGTATCTTGGGTCAGTAAGAAATAAGGATCCCTCATGATCTTATCAACAACTACCCACATTATTACACACCAAAATTCCAAATCTAAAAACAAATCAAAAAATAATTAATTAAATCATCCCATTTCCACTCATGAAAAGGTAAATTATTCAAAAGTTTTTCAAGTTACTGATGTTCCTCATTCACCATTTTATAGGTGAAACACCTTGTAACAAAACCAGTAACCTCAGGTGTCATACCCATCCACCTGTACTAGTGACGTAAATCACAATACATCTTGGTAATATAATGATGTTCAACTCAAATTGAGGCATGAAACTCTAATATTAACTCCTCTAATATATCCACTAGAAGAAATATGAGAACGTGGAAACACAAGATTGTATGCTCTCCTATAGTCCATCCAAGAGAAGGTTCCTCACTTTCCACACTCTCATATATGACTAGGCCCTCAGAATCTAAATTCTCCATCATTATCACTCTGACTACAAGTGTAGAGGATACATATATGGAATAATTAAATTTTTTACCCTAAATATCCTAAACCTCCAAATGAATCTTGGAAAAAAAATCCATAAGCTGATACTCACTACAAGACTCCTGGACATCCTATTTCTGACTCACCATGCTTCGTGAATCGTTAGTTTCATTTTAATTCCCAAACGTTTATGAATGCTCGAAGTCAATATATTTTAGGTTCTCAACCCACCTCAACTACCTCATATTAATATAATGTGCTGTAAATATGTCGTAGAGGATTTTTTGATTAGTGTACACCAATAAATACTCTCCCATTAAATGATGTCTCTAATAGCGCAAATCATTAACAACTGCAGCTTACTTAAGATCATGCACAAGGATGTTCATCTCATGTTGCCTCAGCTGCTGAGGACTATATTTCTTGAATTTTTCACTCTAGAACACTAATCGTCCTAGACTAATACATGATTTTTCACAATACACATTGGAGCTTTATCTCTAATCTGGCATAAACAAGAATAGTTTTGATGTCTGTCTCCCATTCATATCTTCAGAAGCACACTCACAGATATCTATCCATACAAAAATCACACCATTCTTTGTTTGTCCCTACAACAATAATGGTAAGTGTGATAAGGCATTTATGAAATTCCCAAAATATCTATCTATCTACATGAAACTCTGAATTACAATCATATTTTTGGGATTATTTTTGAAATGTATATCTCTCACATTATATAGGTTAACTAAAAATATTGTATTTGAGATAATTTTACCCAAGAAGTGAATATTATGCATCTAGAAGTGGTACTTTCTGAGAATATCATATAATTGATTCTATGATAGTGTATCGAAAAAAATATCATGATTTTTTTCATGGTCATGTAGACTATGAGAATACACCAGGATATATACATGAAAGACACCACAAAAATCAGATAAACATGGGAAACATGGTTCATTTTCCCAAAGAAAACTCCAGGAATGTTTGTGAGACCAAACTTCATAACCAGATACTTGTATAGACTATAAATACATGAAAATTTATAAATGATATATACAAAGGAATAACAATAAAATTATTATTTCTATAACTCAAATTGTGTTTATAGAACAATTGATCTCATCAAATCTTGTCAAAAATTCCATCTATCAGTGTTGAGGGAGACCAATTCATTACCATCAACATGATCAACTTCAGGTAATCCAAATATTTGTTTACAATCCATTATTTTGGAAAATGGTCTAGAGAACCCCATATACATGTATTGGTTTTTATAAACACAATTCCCTCCACGTCCTCTAACAACCTCTTGAGTGCCTTCAACTCTGTCACAGCCATCTTGTAAGAAGGAATGTATACTAGTGCATATCTTCGAAATAGATCGATGGAGAACTCTATCTCTCTCTGGAGAGGTAAAAAGTAAATTTCATCTAGGAAGATATCTATAAAATTATCAACCACTAGAGGGAAATCGACTTGACGTGATTACAAATAATCTAGATACAAACTAGAAATCTAGGATATCATTCTACCCATCCCGCAATAATATGGTCTACCTCAGCTCACACGAACATTAGATTAAAATATGTTAATATAAAACCTTCACTTTGTTGATGTTAATGTCACCATATAGAGATAAATAACAATTAAGGATCAATAAAAATCAATCATTCTCATTCTGAGCATGAGATCAAACGTTTCCATCTTGAGGAAAAATATATTCCAGAAGAAGTGACACCTACCAACCTCTTAGGGTAACTCCTTTCACAATCATAAAAAATCATTATGATCTTCAATAGAGATTCAAGTGTTATAATTCCTTCAAAAAATGAATCAAAGTTTCAAGGCTCTTCATAACATGTCCATATATAAAACTATGTGTTGAACATGTGTCAGAAAGAGAAGATATGAGAGTAGTGGATACTAAAATTGTACCTCACACTATAGATCACTCTTCCCCTTATGGTAGGCTATACACAATATATCTAGAATGTACCAAATAATTATAAAACAAACTCACTACATAGAGTAGGATCTCTCTAGTATCATAGTACAACTGGTTCCTTGATGCCTCGTCTATGACCAACACCACTACCTCAATCTGACCAAACAGTACTAATCTAGATCCTTTCATGACATGGAGATGAGATACCCTCTTCTACACCTAGTTTCATAGTTGAACCCCTACCACTCACTATTGGATGGAAGGTCCTATAAAAATGTTGGAGTAGGACCATCCAATATTAATCTTTTCACTCGAATGGGTCACGATAGAACTGATTTCTCATATGGCACCATATTTCACAATGATGATAGAAAACCTAGATTCCAATACTCATATACTTGAAGTTACTCATCTCAGGGGAAGCCTCAAAATGGTTCTCTATGTTAGAAGAAGTTGAACCATTAGTTCAAGACACTACATTGGTCTACTATCCACCCCCATATTCCCCAAGGATCCACTCTGTAGTTAACATGTGATTTATAGTCTAGTTAATAGTGAAGAACCTAAAAAACATTTCCATAAAGTATAGAAACATTTAGGAGACTTTCCCCAAAGTGTATAGAATTTTTTTTCATTCCACAATTATACATTAGTGAAAAATGATGAAGCTCTGTAAATCATGTTGAATAATCCATAAAATTCATAGATCCCTACTCCATATACAAGAACTCACAAGCTTACTCTTCTCTTAGAGTCTTGGAAAGAATGTATCAACATAATCTAGTTTATAAATCCCACCAAAACATATCACGCAATGCATCATCCTTGTTCATATTTTCCCAAAAACAATTTTCTACCCCCTCTTCCAAGGAATATAAATTCTAAGCTTCACTCTCATCTCTGAAGGTGACTCAAGATGCTTAAATATCAAAAAAGTATACTAAATAACTATATAAGTATCCTACGAAAAAACATCCCCTAAAAATTTTTTAGGATTCTTCTAATGGGATAGACACATTATCTCATCCATAATCGAGGTAGGATATGATGCCCCCTAAAAATTATACATAAAGAAGAAAAACCCCTCTTAAAATTATGCATCAAAACTAATGTCAATAAAAAACTAAGGGTGCCTCATTTGATAGTATTAATGGATCCATTAGTATCAAATGTCCCACCTCCCCCAGTGTGTGTTCTTCAACGCCCTCCTAGAAAATTACTAGATTTTATCATGGTTGAATTTCTCTAAAATTTAAAATACTTTCCTTATAAAAATTTGATAACAATATTCACAATTAAATTCTAGGGTAGAGTAAAATATTCTTATAAACATGTATTATAATATAGCATTCTTCTTAATACAAGACTATTAAAATGAAATAGACATCATTTCATGAGAGACGCTTCCTACTAGACACTCAAAATCCATGTCAAGGTCAAGCTCACTATTTGGAAAGATCAATTTCTATATAGTTCCCATATTTATTTCACATTTCATCTTAAATGGTTGAAGAAAATGGTTTTAAAATGTATGATACAAAAGGGACCATACTCCACATGAACTGAAATGTGTCATTAACATAACCAACAATACTACACAATCTAGTCCTTGAAACTAATAGTCCATGACTCAACATTCCACAATTGCCTTCTTACCAAGTATATTGTAGCCTAATAAAGAAAACACTACATAGGTTATGAAATATACACTATATGATAGCCATTTTTTCCAATTTCCATCACAAAATTTCTATAACAATATTTGGTATATCTCTCATGTGACCTACCACAACATCATTCATACAAGTAATACATCCAAAATTTCATGGAATAATACATGGAATGTGAATCCTATAAACTTCCTAAAATGATGCATGAGAAAGAATACTCTCATATCATATGGTTGTAACAATATATAACCCAAAACCATATATATGTCAACATCACAACTCATGTGCATCACCCAATAGTTTAATCAGATCAACATTAAAAGTCAAAATATAGAAAATTGAAATTTATATTAAAAAAAATTGGATTCATCCAATATGTTGGTTAGCTGATACTAGGACCAACTCATTACCCAATTGAATTTAATTCTAATACCCATTCTAATGTCTCATAACATCGAATCCATAAAAGTAATTCTCTGACACCACATTGTAACTTCCTATAGTTAGATTCCGCTGAATGGAACCCTTTTCCTAGTTGCCCAAGAAGGCCTTATGCACATCTCCCAAAATTCCAGAGGTTGTCGACTACTAGAAATGGTCTAGTGTGTTTCCATGGGGAGAATGTTGACTCATTTCAGAGTGTAACATAGTGGTATCAATATTAAAAATCAATATATGATGTAGTAAACCAATTATAAAATATATTTACTTCTAGAAGACTGAAATAATTAAGTAGACACTGGCCAGTAGCCTACCTTGATGGGAACCTAAGAGACACATATATAATCAAAATCAAAAATTTCATCATAAACAATATTATATGTCATATCTCAAAAAATAAACCAAAGTCAATTTAAATTTCATTTTTATAATACATATATCAAACTAAGGGGGTGGTTATAAGGCTATTGTTATGGTGATTAATCTGATATTATGTTATCCTACCTCTGCCTTAAATAATCATGCTGCCAAGAGTGATTCACATCAATTGAAAAAGGATTGTATTTAAGGCTTTATCCCAAACTCTGAAATTCATAATGATATTGGTGGTTCATGCTCTAATGTCCCTAAGGATGTTAGCGGCTCAAAGGATGAGGTTTTGGGGACTCCAATATTGGGCCCTTCCATAGAAACTACATATCAACAGATTCATACTAATGCTGATAGTTGTAGTGATCAAGGTACTAACATGGATCATACTGATAAGTATTATTCTCCTACCACCTCTATCATTTTCATCGGGATTCATTCCCCCATAAAAAAAAGGAAAATACCATGAGAGTTGTTAAGAACATTCCTCCAACGAATAAATGGGGTGACATGGTGGAAGAGGAGGATGCTTTGGAGGAAAAAAGTGCCCCCCCTTTCCCTATATAGGTCCTTTATATAGGGGACATGAAAACAACTCCTACAAGGGGACTTGATAATATTTTTGTCAATAGGATGAAATCTAGGAACCTCAATAAGATGATTAGTTGTTCCAATAATATTTCAGGAAAGAATAAGGGGAAAAAGAATAAGAACTATTTTACTTATAAATAATGTTCCAAATGAATATTTTTTATTGTAATTGTTAGCGTATTTCTAACTCCAAATCTATTAATTCATCTAATAGGCATATTTAGGTTCACATGACCATGTTCATTTAGATTTCATAACCCATGGTTTTTTTCAATATGGTTTTTACTAGGAATAGTAAAAATGGTTACCAATTTGTTGTTTTCAGTGGTACTTCGGGACATGTTGAAATTTTATGGGTTTTCCCATGATTATTTAAGAAATGTTGATATTATCAGTATTGATGAGAAATTTATCTCTTTATTTTTTGCAAGGAATCATGTATGATGATTGGATCTTTCATCTATTCTAGAAGCAGGTATCAAGATAGACAGGGTTTATATCGTATTATTGAGAAAATCAAGGGAGATATCTCTTCCCCACTATTTATTTTTAGAGAATTAATTCATTGTTATAGTGAGAAAATTACTGCCCTTCACTAGCATATTTCTCTTAGGGAATTCGAAGCATGTGTTTATGATAATGAGTTGATTGAATTTATCTTGGTTGGCTCCCAATACACTTTTTACAAGAGATTGCTTAAACACATGACTGCTATTACACATGGTCATTATTTTTTTAATAATCTATTTATGGGCAGTTGGGATTCAATTTCTACTATATCTTTACTTGAATTCTCATATGATAATCACCCAATTCTGGTCATCTTAAAAAATTGGGATTACATAATGCCTTTTGCTTTTCGTTTTAATAATGACTAGGCCCGACAAAGTGATTGAAATAGTCTCATTAATAGATTTTGGAACAGAATGAAAAATGATTGGGGGAGGGGGTATGACTTCCCATGAAATTAAAGCTAGTCAATGCCAAGATGAATGTTTAGAACAATGAATCCTAATGTAGTCTATATAAATAGATTATCACTCTTGAATACAGTCCTCATAATCTTTAGGAGGATGCTACAAAAGTTGATTTTAATCTGGATTTCTACAAGGGAGATAGTATTATTTAAAAATTAAATTCCCTTTTATAAAATAATTAATGTGTACTTAAAGAAACATTCAGAATTAAGTTGCTTTAGTAAGGGGGCCATAATACCAATTTTTTTAACTATCTTCAAAAAAATCAAAAGGCTAACCGAACCATTCATTTACTAATTGATGGGATCAAATCATTCATAATAAGGAATATATTTCTAAACATATGGTTAATTATTACTCTAATCTGTTCAATGGTATAAGTTTGGATAGGACTTTGATGGATGGAAATATCCCTTCTTTGGTTACTTTTGAGTAAAACCAGTTTCTTAATATAACTCATCATGGTTTTGAGATAAAGGATGTTCTTTTTAGCCTCAATTCTTGCAGGGCCCCAGGTCCAGATGGATTCAATAACTTCTTTTTTCGGAATTATTGGGAGTTTACTAAGGGGGATGTCTGTAAGATGGTCTCTTCATTCTTTACTTATAGAGCTATCCCTCGAGGTCTTTAATCTCAATTTTTCACCTTGATCCCAAAAACTGGAAATTCTTGTGAAACACATCTTTTCAGAAATATTTCCTTGGTTAACAATAATTATAAGTTAATTATCATGATCCATGCAAATAGGATATCAACCATTTCTTCTAAAATTGTATCATGGAATCAGTTTGGATTTATTAAAGGATGATCTATCTAGGAATTCATTTTCTCAGCTTCAGAATGTATCAATTTCTTCATAAAATTTTAGGATGAATTTATCTATATCTTAATATTGAAAAGGATTTTGATACACTTGATTGTAACTTTTTTTACAATGTTCATGGGTGTTTTTTTATATAACCTTTATTAATTTCAATAGATCTGTTCATCAGGGTGATACCCTCATATATTTTCTCCTCTCTATTGTTGAGGATTATCTCAGAAATCTCATTAATCAAATGGTTGCACAATGAAATTCCAAGTCAGTTCGAGCAGACATGCCCCCACTGCCCCTACACACATCTTTTATACTGATGATATCATTATATTCTTGTAGGGGAAAATAATATTCACGTTCAAAATAAAATCATATATCATTATGAAAGTATTTGTGGGAAAATATTTAGTTGGGAAAAATTGTTCATCTTTTTTTTGACAAATGGTTTTATAATGAATGGAAAATTTTCATTCTTTTCGAGATGGTAATCATAGAGGGATGTATAACCTTTAATTATCTTGGAGTTCCTACATTTTGGGGGATACCAAGAGAAATTATTATTATTTTGATATTGTGGATAAGGTCACTAGGAATATCTTATCTTGTAAGGGGAATAGTTTATCCATGGATGGAAGGATTAATTTGGAATTTTTTTGGACTATTTAAAAATTGGGTTACTCCTTCATGGTTTATAAATGTAATAGAGGTATAATAAAAAAACTAAATCTGTATCTAATTAATTTTGTTTAGAGTGGTAATATTCATTAAAGAATGGTGGTTAATATTCCATGGAAGTCTTGTTTTTTGTATTTATTCAATGGTGGCATGGGTATTAAAATAATTTTTATTCCAAAAGAATATCTTCATGTTCGACTTACTTGGAGTATCATGCACAACACTTATGAATCATTGGGGTTTTCCAAATTTAGTTTCTCTAATAAGCCGAAACAAGGTAGTGACTCTTATCTGGAGTTCTCAATGTGGGCAGAAATCAAATCCACTTTCTAAAATATCATGACATGATTAAGATTGATTGTGTATGAGGGTTCTAATCTTAAGCTCTGGAATTACTTTTGGACGTGTTCTATCCTCTCTGATATTTTTCAGACCCCTTCTTCAGGTGATGATGCATAGATATCTATTAAATATTTCTTTAATGGAACTCATCCTAACATGTAATAATATCTTCTGGATATTGTTAATAATAATGATTTATTGTTGTGGTTTCTTATTCTGGTATGGGAACTAGTTATAAATGCCATTCATAGAAGTATAATTTTCTATCAGAATATTTCTTGGGACAAAAATATTCAGTTCAACTGGCTATATATTTTCAACAAGGATTGGATCAAACCCTCTTGGTTATCACTCATATAGAAGATTAGTAATGAAAGTGTTGAAACTGGTGATATAATTTAGAAATTTTTATTTTCTCTCTCCCCTCAGTTGTTCATATTTCCTCGGCATAGAGAGGATGAAGAGCATCCATTTCTCAGATGAGAAACTTCTTAAACTATCTGGAAGGAGATTTTTTTATTCTCCCGGTCTACATATACTTCGTTTTTCAGGCTCGTAGGACATGTTTCATTACTTATCGATCTTACAGTTTTATACCCAGGTACACTCCCTCATTAATTATTATTTAGCTCAATGTCTTCACTCTATCTGGATGTGTCACAATGCCTCTATTCATGAGGGTAATGCCATTTGTTTGGGGCTGGTTATGTAGCATATTTTTTGCTACTAAGGATTCCAGTGTCATTTTAATGGGTAACTTTGATAATAGTGTGCATGAATTCACCATTATAAGAAAAGTAATGGTTCTAGGAAATTTTAATTAATTTAGGGGTAATTTTGGTTCCTTTTTGTTTCCTCTATTCCCTCAATGGATTAAAACTAACATAGATCGTGCCTCTAATGGGAACCCCGGACTCACAGGGTGTGGTTCTATACTTCATGACCATAAAGATAGTGCACAGGGATATTTTTATGGAAAATGTGGTGTGAATTCTTCTCTTCATGTAGAGATTCTTGGGATCATCCAGGCTATCTCGTTTTCAGAAGTGAGTGTTTGGAATAACCATTCGTTGGGTCGTGATTCTTCCAATATTGTGTAGTCTATAAGGAATGGTGTTATGAATATCTCATTGATTCTTATTGAACAATGTATTGAATGCATGAATACAGTTGTGGGACACAACTTCATTGTCACGCGTGTATTTTAAGTGGCTAACATGTTTGTCGATGGTCTTTCTATCATGGAATTTGGTGTGAATCTCACTTGGCTAGATGATCATTCAATGAATGTGAGTTCCTTTCAAAAAGTGATTGTAATAAGTTCCCAAATTTTTGAATTTTTTAATTTATTTCAATAAGTAAATACCTTGTCTTGATGGTTGGGGTAGACATTAAAAAAATAATACATATATTAAAAAGTACCGTAAATCCAAAAAACATATCTCTCCAAAACTAATCACGAGTCTCATATTTATCATGTGCTTCATTAATCATAAGTAGTAACAATTCAGGCATCAAACTATGGTCACATTCTCCAGTCCTTACCTGCATCCATATAGTCTATTTTGATACACAATGGTTGCCTAAACTGGGTGTGAGATACAATCCTAGTAGGTCACAAACAAAAGTCTCTATAACAATTCCTCTCTTTGAAATACAACCTAAGTAAGAGTACATGGTATATAATATATATGATAGTCCTAAATATAATTTTACCATAGAAAAGTAATGATGTAATGGGGTTTTATCTTGCCAGTGAACGATCCATTAAAAACAACATTCAATCCTTTATAACTATGTATCATTAAACAACAAGGTTGTAATCACCACGTAAATTCCATATAAGTAATATATCATATAACCCATGAGCTTTCCATATAACCTATATATGAAAATCATCCTTCAACAAACCATATAACAATAAGTGTCACAATTTATCATGGTTGTTCCAAATAATCAAATGTGTTATACCATGATATGCCAAATCCATGGTATATAAGACCAAGGCATCTTCATCGAGTCCCTGGGGAATCATGATGGATTATCAGTAAATACACTCACGGAGTCCAATGATCATGTCTACATATCACATCCCATGATAGTACATGATGTTGGATCCAAGGGGTAAAATTTCCCTTGTCATCATATGAAATAAAGATACAAGGAGCACACATGTCCAAGGTAACTTCGACTATAAATTAATACCCATGGATTAAACATCCAAGTTATCTAAATAAAATCAAGATCCATGGTATACCTACCAAGGAATAAATTACCATTTCAATTCACATCTCATTACATTCATCAATTCATATGCTTTCATGTTCTATGAGTATACATACTCATCTAAATGTCACAATCAATAAATTTAACAATTGAACACCATGTATCAAATGGTGAAGTGGAAGAACGTATTATAACAAACACATTTCTCATGGGTGGTATAACAAATGTAAATCTCAAATGAACATCACATGGGTGAACTTGGTCGGGGAAACAACCTCCATCAAGTCTCAAGGAATTAGTGGTATTACCTAACATGTTCCATTACATTTAATTTATTTATTCAATTCATTTTGTGGGGTTTTAAAAGAATTGTTTGCAGGATGAATAACGAAAACTAACACTATAAGAGACCAAAAAACTCTGTAAAATTATAGAACCCTTGACATTGGTCCATAGTAGTGTGTCCATCCAGTATCTTTATCTGATTTGACATAATGAAACTTATTTTTTATTATAAAAAAAATCTAATGTAAAAGTGAGAAACACCATGATTCAGTAAGGACAAGTAGAAAATGAGATAATAGAATGATTAAAATAGAGATTTTTTATATTTTAATTATTATCCCAAATAATTATATAGGTAATATAGATTATTGATGTTTATAAATCATCATTTATAAGGTCTTCAATGAGAATCAATAACTTTTCCCACAATTTCATGTACTCCTATTGGTTAATCTACCCTTTATTGAATCCAAATACCATAATAAGGTTCATATTGTTAATCCCAAAATATTTTTCACTATTTTTATACACATGAATAGACATTTCTATCATGTTAAAAAAATATTATATTGAGGAATTTATCACAATGAATTATTCTTCCATTTTAACCCTCGAATTCTTGACCAACTCCATCATTTTAACATCATCCTCAAATGTATACTAATTGCCATCCCTCATAGAAGAATCCCCATAGTCTTAAGCCTCAACATGAATTGAATTTATGTTTTTCTAGGAATCACAATCCATCACCTTGAAATTTAATTTTTATAAGATCATGTCTCCATTGGTAATGGCAAATAAGTGTAGTATTTTTGAGTTTTCATACTACCATACTGATCCTTATTCCTCCTCGGACTAAAGAGGTAAAAACCTTGAAATTATTTTGCACATTCCCCTGAGAACTAACCAGATGAATCATCACCATACTCTTCTCTATGTATTCCCTGCTCCACATTAGAGTTACTTTCTCGATCAACCTCCTAAAATTCCCCGTCATTTCTTATTCCATCAGAATGTTTACCTAGCTTTGTAGATGTAAAATCCCTCATCATAATTGATCTATACACTTTAATTGTTACAATCACCAGATATACAACTCTTACAGAGTTACCTAGCCCTGAATGCATTGCATCTGCATAGGAATAATCCATGAGGAGCTTTGAACCTTCCTCATCTACCTATCACTCAACAACATCCTGACCGATTCTAATAAAATTCTCATCTTCCAGAACACCACCAGTAGAATAATTATTCAAAAGTTTCATAGTATCTCCTTAAGATAATTCCACCTTTAGGGGATGTATCATCTTATTAAAAATTTATGTGACTTTAGGATTAGGAGGTACACCTATACTTTTTTTCAACATCACTACATCACATGAACACATAGGACTAGCATCCATGAAATGTCCGAGTCGACTAACGTCTAAGTTCTTCTTTTGATCACAGTTGAAACTGATTTGGATCAACTCCATTGAACAATCTCTGAAAGCATAAACACCTCTTTCCAATCCCAAACTCAACTTTTTCATACCCACGTGCATACACATATCTAATTTCTGCCTTAATTTGTTACATTTAGAAAAAAATACAGCATGGTTTCATGGAAAACCAATTCCTATAGTAGAACTCTACTCCAACCAAAATCCACACAAAATTTGGTTTCAGTCAAGACAAATCATTTTCTTTTCATAATATTGGATAAATTAGATGAATAATAGATCGAGTTATTCTATCCAATAAAAGTTATTGACCCATGAGATTACCTAGAATGCGAATGATCGATGGAGTTTGAAAAGGAAGATGTAGTTCATGAAATATAACCTAGATAGATATAGGTGAGGATCCTCACCTCATATGAAAACTGTTGCTCCATCTGAATTGGTAAAATCTGTATTTGTTGAATATGTGAGGGGAAATGGAGCATGGTTCAATATTATATTCCTCCATAGGGAATCAAATCATGATGTGTCAGCGGTGAAGAATTCCCACTGTAGATCGATTGTCTAAACCCCAAGATCCAAAAATAGACCTATAAAATTCATCCACCGAGGAATGATGTTGCATGAACCAAGTTGCCATTGTTATGTGCAAAAGAAGCAAACCCTTAGTAAACTCGCTCACATTTGTTCTATCCATTGGAAGAATAATGAAAAAATAAAATATGTTGTAACCTTCATTACGTGAAAATATTTTACATTTACACAAAAATTCTATGTCATGTTTTTTCAACATGAATGGCCAAAAAATTCACCAAAATTGTCATCTCTACTATGATAAGGGAAAAACACATGGTCACTATGCACTGTTTGACTAACCATGTGCATACCGTCCATTTCAGATCTGAAAAAAATTAAGTTTCCTTACATAGTCATGTAATTCCACTTGCACAGTTTCCTCAAACCCTGCTTCCAGTAGCACTCCACTGTTTAGCCTTGAACATTTAGTCATAACCGTGAAAACTACCCCCCACGGTTTCTACTAGCAGTATGACCTGTCTTTTTTTTCAATTAAACTATGTTCCAGTCTCTGAACATCTCCTAGATAATGCCGATACACCAAAGACCACAAAGGTAATTTCCATTAGGTTGTAACTAAGATTTAAAAAAAATATATATATTTACCACATGGGGAAACCCGAAAACATACAGTTTAAAGAAACTATTACAGGCTAGATCTTCCATAGAAATACTTTCCATGAAAAAATCTACCAAAGTACAATCTACCATCAGGGTAGAGGAATATACAATTTTATATAAAATTTACTGAACTATTTCAGGATTTAGTAAATCCATCGTGATGTGCAGGTTAATACTTGATGCACAATGATAACTCATTAATGTGTTGATGCTGCAGGGAGAATAACATGTTAGAGATAGAATTCCATGAATCAAGAATGGAAAAACATAAAGGATGAGTTGCCACTAATTATATTCTAGAGTAAGGAGATTTTGGCCTCGCAAGCTTCTGTTGAAGGAGGGGAAGTATCCATAGGAATGATATGTTTAATAGTGCATCATTTTATGAAAATCCTAAAATATAAACATTGGTGATAGTTTCACCCACTTAACAAAAACATTAACCAATGGTAAAAATCAATTGAATAACTATATTTTCAATATATTTCTATCCTTTCACAAATCACATCAATATGACTTTTATATCAAATGATATCATGAGAAACCATGAATTATAAAAATTACAAAATATTAAGAAGGGATTGAAATGATACAACACTTCATCTATAATTTATGTCATTGTAATAATATTTTTTAATTATAATGTTGTTTAATGAAATTTAATAAAAAAAATTAGATTTATAACTCATGAAAAGACATGATATTACGGTGTATAACTAAATATATATCATTGTAATAAAAAAGACATTGAATTCTATAAATTCCATAATTATAGAATAATTTCATAAACATCAATTTTTTATACCATTAAAGCAACAATATCTAACTAACATGTAGTTTAATAAATTTTCAATAAGTCTAATGGATATTCAAAATAACATGCTTCAAGAAAATACAATATTTAATACTAAATTTATAAAATAATTTCTAAATAAATTTCAAAACACTACAAAATGAAAATATCATTGAATCCAAATGAATTCTGTATATTCAACAAAAAATGTGAACATCCTATAAATTTATTTAGACTTTGTAGTAGTTGAATAAAATTTATACAAACAAATTATAATTAAAATTAAATTTTAATTATAAATATAAAATTAGTACAACACATGATTTAATAAAATTATATATTGATAGTTAGAACTAATTTTCAAATAAAATATTGAGATAGTTTTCAATGTTCAAAAACATAACTATACGAAATGTAATTTAAAAAATGAAAAGAAAATCTGTATGTTATCATGTTTCTATTTTTCGCATTTTTTTGTGTGGTTTATTATTTCCAATTATTTTTTTTTGTAGTGATCCATTATTATTATTTTCCCATATGACCAACTCTGATAAGGATGGTATTGTCACTCTATGATACCAGCATACAATCTTGATACTAGTAAAATACCTACGGGATATGGGGAGGCATGCTTGAGGTCATGTGATTCTCATCTTTAGTTAATTATGTGTATGAGCCCATACCTTCTTTTCATGTATGTTTTTCCTTTTTCTCAAGTTTTTGAGAAAAGAGGAGTTTCTGGAAATTTTTGAAGTATACTCCGTGTACTTTTGAGTAAAGGCTATGTAATTACATGCTGCTAAAGGTCGTGTGTTGGTCATGTAGGGTACACACACACGTCTGTGTAAGGGTTTTTGGAGGCCACATAATGCAGAGTAAGGAAAAGGCGAGTACACACCATGTACTCTAAAAGTAAACACTGTGTATTTTTTTCATTAAATGCACCGGGGTTGTGTCTAATCGCCTGAAACGTCTCTTTTTAGCTCTTGTTCAGCCGAGAGCTCCCAAATGGTTGCGAATATTCGACGAATTCCCAAGCAATCATTTATCTTCCAAATCGAACACCGTTGATAGCATTGTAAACGCATCAGTGAGTTCTGTCTTCTGCTGGAAACTCATTTCATGTTTTCTTCTCTTTTCCATGTTATTGTGGGTTGGACATTTTATGCATTTTTTTAGATCTATATCATTCTAAGGGGATTCAAGCCTTGTGGTTCACAAATATTGATCTCCTAACCCCGAGGTAGGTGGTTTGTGATTTTATGTATTAACTCTTTGAGTATTATATGAAAATTCCACCAATAACCTTGAACGGGTTATTGCGTGTTTACTGTTTCCCCCCTGTTGTTTTCCTTCTTTTCTTGTATGCCTGAGTAGAGGTTATTTTTTTTGAATAAGGTGTTTTTCTGTGCTTTGGATGTTCTTCCCATGCACGTTTTTCTTGTTAATGACCGTTTGTCCTAGTTTTGCCTGTTAGGCTATTGCCAGTTCCATTCCTAGTGTTGTAGGATGGAGTGTTCTTTTTTCGACAAGCTGTTACGCTGTAGAATGCTATCCATGTAGTTCTTGAGGTTTACATTGGCCGATACGCGATACGATACTTGCTGACATTACACAGGGCTGTGAGAACCTAGTGTAGTAGACCATACAGAGAATGGACGTAAGGGATTCTCCGGAGTGTCTTTATAATTCGATGTGAGACCATAGGGGGAATTGATGTTGAGTGCTTCCTTAGATAGTATGTAGTTCCTCGATGCGTGACACAAAGGGAATGTGAAATAAGTGCTTCCCAGAGAACCTTTAGTACCGATACAAGACTATAGGGGGAATTGATGGTAAGTGATTCCTCATAGAGTCTATACTTTAGATGAACCAAAGGGGTGAGACTATGTGTGCTTTCCAAAGGGTTGCTTATATCTTCTAGGTAGGACTATAGGGGATAGGCAGTGAGTACTTCCCTGAGGGTTACCTGTTTGTGTTATCTTCGTTGATTATTTGTTGCTTGATATTTGGGTTGTGGATTGTTTTCTGCTGAGTACTTTCCTGTTTACTTCTTTTTGTACTTTTACCGGCCATATATTCACTAACTGTTTGGCACAGATCTTCACATGGTTTCTTACTAGGATTAGTCTCACGCCCTATCTGGGTCATGATTTTGGGCCCAGACAGATTATATTTCTATAGGTGTAGACAAGGGAAATCTCCCTTCGACTTCAGGTACTTGATTCCATTAGAGATGGAGAGAAAGGGACCAAGTTGAGGCTTGCGATACTGAGGAGTTTCTCATCTGTTTTCCTTTTGTACTTTTGTTTATCTCTATATTCAACATTGTGACTTGTTTGGTTGTTTTCCTAGACATATATGTATCATTCATCGTTTATATATATTTTTCTCCAGTTGTTTCTTTACCTATCTTCTATTTTTTTACTGTTGTTGGATATTTACTGCTGCCATTATTGTATAATTTTCTATCTTCAGCTATGTTACTCTGCCAATGAGTAAATAGTTTCCCCACCATCTCACCTAAGGCCCTATCTACTAGTCGGCAGCCTTTGGCATTTGGGGAAATGTGCTTGAGGCCAAGTGACCAACCGGGTACGGGGTGCCTCTGGGTGGCTTCTGGAACTGGGACGTTACAAAGTGGTATTAGAGGATTATTTTCTCTTGACATACTATTTGGAGCCTTTATCCAGGGATAAGAAGGAATGGGTACTTGGTAATAATTTGTTCCTAGGAGTAGCTAATCCAAGTATAGGGAAAATCCAACCTACCTTGTTTATTGAAATTTTTCTGGTTTAGCAATTTTACAGTTGATTTGATTTCATCGTTGGGTGATTCACATGTTTTGTACTATTACCATTGATGTTATTGAGGATCTATTTCTATGGAAAACTGATGAGATGCAGGTATTCCATCTCATTAATCATATAGTAACCTTCTAGAAATCACATGTCATGCATTCTTTCCATGTCATCTAGGATGAATTATCGATTGCATGTTGTTTTGATAGATGTTGTGTATAATATGCCTGTGGTTATGATAGATGCATTGATAAAAATATATGCTTCTTTTTAGAGCATTTATTGTGTATGTTTTTTTTGAATGAATGCCATGATTTGGTTCTTGAGGTGTTATGGGCCCTCACGTTTCAAAATTTGGCACTTTCATTATTCATTTCAGTGTTTTTTGGTCTCCTGAGTAGTTTCTGAGGATTAATGTCTGGAAAAACCTTGAATACACGTCGTTTAGTTCTAACTACATGCTATGTGTTCTTCTGTTCGATATGAAAGAATTTTTCTTAAATACATGTCGTGTAATTTATGTACATTCCATGTATTTTCTAACCGTGTCACAGGCCATGTGGGAAGAGAAATGGGATAAGGAAAATCTCGGGGGAACATGTCATGTACCGGTTGTTCCCATCGTGTAGTGTAATCCTAGGAGTCCGGCTATGCAGTTAACAACATGGTTGGTGGAGTCACTTCTTATACACGTCGTTTCCACCTTGAACACACCGTGTAGTCTGACCCAGGCACCCAGCCGTGTCACGAACAACATGGTTCGATGTCATCCTTTCTCATACACGTCGTGTCTGCCTGGAACACACCATGAAGTGTCTTCCATGTAGCTGGCCGTGTAGCTAACCACACAGTCTTTTGGGACTTCTTAGTATATGATGTGTCTGTCTGGAACATGCCTTGTAGTGAGACCCAGGTACACATGTCTTGTCACTAACAATAAGGGCCAGATGAAGCATGTTGAGTACACGTCGTGTCTACCAAGTACATGTTGTGTAGTCATGTTTTATAAAACATGAATTCTTCTATATTATTATCATTTCTGGTCCTTTCTGCTTTCAGTCTTTGATAATCATGAATCTAAGGTGTGCGTTTGACCATACAGAGTCATGCCACCGAGACGTACTCCGTTTTTCCCCCAGTTACAGGGCAGTGATCAGACTCCAAATATGGCTGATCAGGGACTTCCTTCAGATCCTCTTGTTGTTCCGACCATGGCACTAGCATTGATACCATTTACAGGCACCGATGCACGGTTTAGGGAAGGCTTTCTTAGGATGATTCATACCTTCTAGGTAGCACCGCCTCTTTCCTCGACTATGGCTTACTTGACCTGGGTTTTCTAGCAGTAGATTCCTCCCACCTTCTCAGGGGAATGAGGACCTCACGCTGCAGAGTCATGGCTAGAATCCATGATGATGATCTTTGAGCATCTGGAGACACCTCCAGAGAGGAGGGTCAATCTCTCTACCTATATGCTATGGGATTCCACCAAGAGATGGTGAGATGTGATCTTAGAGGCGGGTCATCAGCAGGTTATGGCTTGGGAGGAGTTCCAGCACATCTTCTATAACTACATTTATCTGGAGACCTTGAGGGCCGATCAGACTTAGGATTTCATTAGCCTAGAGCAGGGTAATCTTTCTATCATGGAATATTCCTCATGCTTCACTGAGCTTCACCGATTTACACCATTCCTGGGAGGAGATGGGTTATTCCTAGAAAGGATGATCGAGGATGGACTTAGGAAAGACATATGTTCCTAGGAGAACATATTTCGGTTGACTTCCATCACTTCTATCTTCAACCAAGTTAGGATCACGTAGAGAAATTTGAGGGATTCTGGGGTGGTGAACCAGGGCAGCTCAGTATCTAGAGTAAGCATCCCTCCTACTGACAGTAGTATGTTCTGTAGGGAGTCTTCACGTGGTGATTCGACGAGGCAAGACACATCTTCTGGTAGCTTGGTTGTATGCTACCAATGCAGGAAGAGTGGTCATATGAGGTCATAGTGCCAGAGAGACCCAAGGGAGTGCCGATCTTGCGGCAAGATGGGTCAACTTCAGTGCTTCTGTCAAATTTTTTCACCAGCTTCCGGTGATATGGGTTCATCCATGACTCCTAGTTCAGGATCAGTGCCACAAATTTCTCACCAGTCCGGGAAGTGTAGTTCTTCCAGCCATTCAGGCTAAGGTGGAGGTTGAGGCCGTAGTGGTCATTTACCGGTCTTTCAGTGACAGCATGGTGGATCAGCTCAGAGCGGTCAGGCTGGGTCAAGGCCTTGGTATAGGTTAGGCTTATGTAGTGGATCACACCCAATAAGAGAAGGATCCCGGTACCTCTACAATTCTAGGTACGGTCTTAGTAGCCACTGTTTTATCTTCTGATCTTTTCGATATAGGGGCTTCCCATAGCTTTATCTCTATTGCTGTTATGGAGAGCCTTGTGCTATGAATCTTTTCCTCTACCGATACTTTGACTCTAGACACACTGTTGGGGACTAGGACGACTAGTGTACGTCATTTCAAAAAGTAACCTATAGAGGCGTCTTGGTATCACTTTCTATGGGACCTCTATGTTCTAGAGATGACAGTATATGATGTCATTCTCGGGATAGACTGGTTAGTTCCCTTTCAGGCAGTTGTCAACTGTTGTCGTCGCAAGGTGAGCTCCATATCACCAGAGGGTGAATATTTTATTCATCAAGGAATGTGGTATGTCCAGGCAAGTAGAGAAGGACCAGAGCATCATGGGATAGGTGGAGTTACATCTCATATTTCCAGTTTTTACATGGATGACCAGGGGACTTTGTAGTTAGACTTTCCTCTAGTGGTGGATCGTTTTAGGGTTGTCTTTCTAGATGACTTTTTGGGTTTTCCTCTGAAACATGCGGTAGAATTTTATTACTCAGATCATGGTAGGAGTGGCACCGATGTCCATTCCTCCTGATAATATGGCTACACCTGAGTTGTAAGAGCTCAAGAAGTAGTCGGAGGAGTTGCATGCAAAGGTTTTCATCTAACCCAGTACTTCTCCTTGGGGTTCGCCTATTCTGTTCGCAAAAAAGGTACATGGAACCCTTAGGCATTGTGTGGATTATCGAAATATAAACCAGTAGATGGTGAAGAAATGATATACCTTGCCGAGGATTGATGATAACTTTGATCAGCTTTGAGGAGCCTGAGTGTTCTCGAAGATCGACATGAGGTCCAGTTATCATCAGTTGAACATTAGACCATCTGATATACCTCTCACAGCCTTCCGGAGTAGATATGGACTATACGAGTATATGGTTATGCCATTCGTCCTCACGAACGCGTCGGAAGTCTTCATGGAGCTGATGAACCGAGTTTTCCATCCATACTTGGATTCCTTCATGGTTGTTTTCTTTGATGATATCTTAGTGTACTCTCACACTCAATATGACCATGCCACATTTCTTGAGATTGTTCTGAGCACACTGAGAGAGAATCAGTTATATGTTAAGCTCTCGAAATGCCACTTTTGTATCGATCATATTAACTTCTTGGTTCATGTTATCTCAGAGACAGGAGTATCAGTAGACCCAGTGAAAGTGAGATTCGTAGTTTTTTGGGAGCAGCTGAAGAATGTATTTGAGGTGTGGAGCTTTCTAGGGCTGGCTGGATACTACAAACA
The DNA here is from genome assembly GCA_963277665.1 of Viscum album. Classification (NCBI taxonomy): domain Eukaryota; kingdom Viridiplantae; phylum Streptophyta; class Magnoliopsida; order Santalales; family Viscaceae; genus Viscum; species Viscum album. Next base: position 1,554,476,136 of record OY728146.1, on the reverse strand, counting down.
CTTCATACAAGACTTTTCAGGCTTAGCAGCACTGCTGATGGGTCTGACCAAGAAGGGTACAATGTTATTATGGTAAGATTCTTGTGATTTATCCTTTCAGGAGCTGAATGGGAGGTTGACTTCAGCACCGATACTAGTCTTACTAGAGCTAGGAAAGAGATACACTATTTATTGTTCTACCTCAAGTATTAGTCTAGGAGTTGTCCTTATGCAAGGATATGGAGTCATTGCGTATGGGTATCGGTAGTTGAGGCCACATGAGAAGAACTACCCAACGCACGATCTCAAGATGGCGGTAATTGTTCATGTCTTACGCTATTAGAGACATTATCATCTGGGAGATTACTTTGTGGTTTTCATTGACCACAAGAGTCTCGAGTACATCTTCACTCAGTGTGATCTGAATTTGAGACAGTGAAGGTGGGTCGAGTACCATTAGTCTCTTGGCTTTGAGCGTGCCTACACGCTAGGGAAGGGAACACAGTGGCTGATGCGTTGAGCAGGAGGACTCAAATACATGTAGTTCTGGAGGCCAGTAGTGAGTGGAAGCTTATGGCTCTGTTCTCTGAGATTGATTTGGAGGTGCATGATAGACAAGGGCATACTTTTATATCTTCTTTAGTTGTTACCTCTACACTTCTTGATCAGGTACGAATGAGGAAGAAATCAGATTCTGAAGGCCTGGTCCTAAGGGAGAGTGTGTCAGGAGAGTACTCTATTCCTAGGCGGACCATAGGTGAGGATGAGATCTTGTGTTTCCAGGGACGTGTATGGGTGCCAGCAGATATACGCGAGGAGCTGATGCAGGATTTTCATTACTCGGTTTGGGAAGTTCATTATGGTGTCACCAAGATGTATCGAGACATAAAACGTCAGTATTGGTGGCCAGGAATGAAGAGGGATGTTGCTGGTTTCTTCATGAGGTGTTACCCTTGTCAGTTGGTGAAAGCAGAGCATCAGCGACCAGTAGGGCTTTTAAATAAGTTACTCATTCCTGAGTGGATGTGGAACGACGTCATAATGGATTTCGTGATGGGGTTGCTGAGGTCCCCTCAAGGGAACAACGCAGTATAGGTTTTCATTGAAAAGCTTATGAAGTTCGCTCTCTTCTTGACGATTAAGGAGACCTTCAGTGTTGACGAGCTGGGACGGTTGTACATCCGTGATATTGTACGTCTGCATGGAGTTCCACACACCATTGTTTCAGACAGGGATGAACATTTTACTTCTCGATCCTGGCAGTGGCTTTAGAAAGCTTTGGGTAAATAGGTGCTTTTGAGTACAACTTATAATCCCTGAACAGATGGCCAATCTGAGCATACGATTCAGGTGCTTGAGGACATGATCTGAGCATGCATCCTGGATTTTGGAGGTTCTTGGGAGAAACAAATACCTATTGTGGAGTTTTCCTACAATAATATTTTTGAAGCGACTATTCAGATGGAACCTTATAAGGCTTTGTACAGTATGCCATGCCAGTCCCCCTTATATTGGTTGGAGGCAGGAGAGGTAGATTTTCTGGGATCTAGTCTTGTTCAGGAGACCACAAAATAGATAGAGTTGATTCGGAAAAGGACGGATACTGCTCAATCTCATTAGAAGTCTAACGCTGATCAGTGGAGATGACCTCTTGAGTTTATAGTCGAGGATTAGTTTTTTCAACGTGTCACACCGAGGTTGGGACATAAGCGGATCAAGAGACAGGGTAAGCTTTCATTGAGGCACGATAGGCCATTTGATGTGTTGGAGAGATTTGGTCCAGTTGACTATCGGTTCCAGTTACCTCAAAAGTACTGGGCTATGCACAACATCTTCCACGTTTCTCAGCTCTGACGTTACTTTTCAGACACGTCTCATGCTTTACAACCTGAGGAAGTAGAGTTAGAGGGGGATGCATCTTTCGTGGAGAATCCTATCCGGATTGTCTATCGTAGTACGAGGGTTCTCCGTGGATGGTCTTTCCCTCCAGTATGGGTGCTATGGCAGCATGGGTGAGTACAGTATGAGACTTGGGAGAGGGAAGTCGATGTACGATCGCAGTGCCAGAGTTGTCCAGGGTTTCTTATTCTACGCCACATTACGGAAATTTGGGGATGAATTTATTTATAGGGGGATGTTTGTAAGAACCCGGACCTTCTTGTCAGGTATGTTTTTCCCTTTTCTAGAGTTTTTGAGAAAAGAGGAGTTTTTGGAAATTTTTGAAGTACACGCCATGTAATTATTTTACACTGAAGGTCGTGTGTTGGCCTTGTAGGGGACACACACACGACCATTTAAGGGTGTTTAGAGGCCACTTAAAGTGGAGTAGGAAAAAGGCGAGTACACACCGTGTACGCTAAAATTACACACCATGTATTTTTCTTTTTTTTCATTAAATGCACCGGGGTCGCATCTAATCACCTAAAACGTCTCCTTTTAGGTCTCATTCTTCTGAGAACTCCTGAATTGCAGTGGATCTTCAACGAATCCCTGAGCGATATTACGTCCTCCAAATCGAACTCCTTCTATTGCATTAGAATCACATCGGTGATTTCTCTCTTCTACTGGAACATCGTTTCATTTTTTCTTCGCTTTTCCAAGTTATCATGGGTTGAAAGTTTTATTCATTTTCATAGATCTGTGACGTTATAAGGGGATTCAAGACTCATGGTTCACGTATATTTAACTCCTAACACCGAGGTAGGTGTTTTATTCCATTATATATTATGTCTTTTAGTACTATGTGAAAATTCCACCAATACCCTTGAACGGGGTACTATGTGTTAACTGTTTTGCCCTTGTAGATTTCCTGCTTTGCTTGTATGCATGAGTAGAGGTTATTTTTTGTTATTAGGGTATCTTTCTGTGATTTGGATGTATTTCCCATGCATGGTTTTCCTGTTTATGATTTTTTGGTCTAGTTTTTCCTGTTTGGCTATTGCGAGTTCTATTCTTAGTGTTGTAGGATGAAGTGTTCTTTTTCCGACATGATATTATGATATAGAATCCTACCCAAGTAGTTAATGAGGTTTACATCATCCGATACATGATGCGATACTTGTTGACTTTACACAGGGTTGGGAGAACATAGTGTAGTAGGCTATAGGGAGAATGTATGTAAGGGATTCTCTATAGTGTCTTAATAATAAGATGCTAGATCACTTGGTAAATTGATGTTGAGTGTTTCCTCAGAGAGTATGTTGTTCCTCGATGAGGGCCACCAAGGGAATTTAACGTAAGTTCTTCCCTAGATCGCCTTTAGTATGATATGCGACTATAGGTGTAATTAAAGGTGAGTGCTTCCAAAGAGAGTCCATGATTTAGTTGAACTAGAAGGGTGAAACTGTGTGTGATTCTCAGAGGGTTGCTTATATCTACTAGGTAGGACCAGAGGGTATAGGCTCTGAGTACTTCCTAGAGGGTTACCTGTTTGTGTTTTTTGCTTTGATTAGCTATTGCTTGATATTTAGACTGTGGATTGTTTGTTTATGAGTACTTTCCTGTTTACTGATTTCTATACTTTTACCTGCCATATATTCACTGACTGTTAGGCATAGATCTTTGGGTGGTTGCCTACTGGGATTAGTCCCACACTCTATTTGGGTCATGATTTTGGGCCCAAACAGATTATATTTTTGCAGGTACAGACAATGGAAAGCGCCATTCGACTTCAGGTACTTCATTGCATTGGAGCTGGAGAGCATGGGACCAAGCCGAGGCTTGTGATCCTGATGAGTTGATCATCTGTTTTACTTTCGTACTTTGGTTTAGCATTGTATTCAGCATTGTGACTTGTTTGGCTATTTTTGTAGACATATATGTATCATGCATCATTTATATATATTTTTCTCCAGTTGTTTCTTTTCCAGTCTTTCACTATTTACTGTTGTTGGATATTTACTACTTCCATTATGGAATAATTGTTTATCTTCCACTATGTTACTCTACCAATGAGGGAATAGTTTCCCCACCATCACACCAAAGGCTCTCACTGCCAGTCGCAGCCACTATCATTCGGGGAAATGCGCTTGAGGCCATGTGACCAACCAGGTACGGGGCACCTTTGGGTGGCTTTCGGAACTGGGATGTTAAAAAGTGGTATCAGAGGATTCGTTTCTCTTGACTTACTGTTAGGAACCTTTATCCAGGGATATGATAGAATGGGTACTTGTTAATACGTTGTTCCCATGAGTAGCTAACCTGCGTAAAGGGAAAATCCATCCTACATCGTTTATTGAAATTTTTATGGTTTTGCAATTTTACAGTTGATTTGATTTCATCATTGGGTGATTCGTATGTTTTGTACTCTTACCATTGATGATATTGAGGTTCTATTTTTGTCACAACCAAATGAGATGAGGGTATTCCATCTCATGCATCATATAGGCACCTGTTAGAAATCACATATCATGCATTCTTTCCATGTCATCTAGGATGCATTAGCGATTTCATGTTGTTGTGATAAATGATTTGTAGAATATGCATGATGTTGTGATAGATTCCTTGATAAAAATATCTGATTCTTGTTAGATAATTTATTATTTAAGGTTATTTTTTGAATGAATGCATCGCTATGGTTCGCAACGTGTTATAGGCACTCACAGATTGAAATTTGGAACTTTCAGTGTTCGTTTCAGTGTTTTATGTGCTCCGGAGTAGTTTCTAAGGCTTACTATCTTGAAAAACCCAGAATACACGCCGTGTAGTTCTGAATACATGCCATGTGTTCTTTTGTTTAGAAAGAAACTGTTTTCTTAAGTACATGTCGTGTATTATTTAACCATGTCACATGCCATGTGGTTAGAGACACGGGATAGGGAAAATCTCTTGGGAACACGCTGTGTACCGGTTGTGCACACCATGTAGTGTAATCCTAGGTGTTAGGTTGTGTAGTTAACAACACGGTCAGTGGAGTCTCTTCCTATAAACATCATTTCCACCTTGAACATGCCGTGTAGTCTGACCCAGACACCCGATCGTGCCACAAAAAACACGGTTCAATGTCATCCTTTCTCATACATGTCGTGTTCGCCTGGAACACGTCGTGTAGGGTCAGCCATGTAGCCGACCGTGTGGCTAACCACACGGTCTGTTGGGACCTCTTAGTACACAATGTGTTCATCAGGAACATGTCGTGTAGTGTGACCTAGGTACACAGTCTATGCCACTAACAACACGGTCCAGGTGAAGCGCGTTGAGTACACGTCGTGTCTACCATTTACACATCGTGTAGTCATGTTTTATAAAACCTGAATGCTTCTTTCTTCTAATCCTTTCATGTCTTTTATACTTTCAGTATATGATAGTCCTGAATCTAAGGTGTGTGTTTGACCTTGCAGATTCATGCCACCGAGATGTCCTCCGATTTTCCGCCAATTGTAGGGCATTGATCATACGCCAGATATGGCTGATCAGGGGCTTCCCACAGATCCTCCTGTTATGCCAGCCTTGGCAGCAGCAGTGATACCGATTACAGGCATCGATTCGCAGTTTAGGGAAGGCATTCTGAGGATGATGCAGACCTTCCAGGGGAACCACCTCATGCCTCGACTATGGAAGATTTGATGTGGGTTTTCCAGTAGTAGCATCCTCCCACCTTCTAAGGGGAAGGAGGACCTCAGGTTGCAGAGTCATTTCTAGAAGCCATGATGACGATATTTGAGCATCTGTAGATGCCTCCAGAGAGGAGGGTAAAGCTCACTACATATATGTTATGGGATTCTACCAAAAGATGGTGGGATGTGATCTCACAGACAGGTCATCAGCAGGATATGTCTTAGGAGGAGCTTCAACGCATCTTCTATGACTACTTCTATTCGGAGACCTTGAAGGCCGATCGGGCTCGGGAGTTCATTAGCCTATAGTAGGGTACTCTTTCTATCTTGCATTATTTGTCACGCTTCACTGAGCTACACTGCTTTACACCCTTCTTGGGAGAATATGGGTTATTCCTAGCAAGGATGTTTGAGTATGGTCTAAGGAATGACATTCCTTCCCAGGTGAACATCTTTTAGTTGACTTCTATCACTTCTATCGTCAACCAGACACTGATCACGTAGCGCAATATGAAGAAAATAAGAACAGTCCTTTTGATCTTTCATATTGCCACATTGATCCTTATTCCTCCTCAGACTAAGGAGGTCACAACCATGAAATTCTTGTTCACTTTTCCTTGAGAACTGACCAGATGACTCATCACTAGACACTTCTTTATGTATTCCCTGCTCCACATTAGAGTTCTTTCCTCCTCAGAATAAGGAGGTCACAACATAGAAATTCTTGTGCACTTTCCCCTGAGAACTAACTTGATGAATCATCACCAGAATCTTCTCTAGGTATTCCCTTCTCCACATTAGAGTTCTTTTCTCTATCAACCTCCTAAAAATCCCGTTCATTGCATATTCCATAAAAAAGGCTACCTAGCATAGTAGATGTAAAATACATCCTCATACGTGATCTATACACTTTAATTGATTCAATCACCAGAGATCCTTCTCTTCCAGAGTTACCTAGCCCCGAATGCATTGCCTCCTCATAGGAAGAAGCCTTGATGATCTTTGAACCTTCTTCATCTACCTATCTTGCAACAACTTCGTGACTGGTTTGACAAAAATTTTCATCTTCTAGAACACCAATATTAAAATAATTATCCACAAGTTTCATAGTATCTCCTCATGATATTTCCACCTTTATAGGATGTTTCAGCTTATTAAAAATTTATTTCACATTCGGATTAGGAGGTACACCTGTACTTTTTTCACCATCACTACATCACATGAACACATAAGACTAGCATCCATGAAATGTCTGAGTCGACCAACCTCTAAGTTCTTCTTTTGATCAGAGTTGAAAATGATTTGGACCAACTCCAATGACCCATATCTGAAATCAGAAACACCACTTTCCAATCCCAAACTCAACTTTTTCATACCCACGTGCTTACACATATCCATTGTTTGCCTTAATTTCTTACATTTGGAAAAAAATCCATCATGGTTTCAAGGAAAACCACTTCCTATAGGAGAACTCTACTCCAACCAAAATCCACAAAAAATTTGGTTTCACTCAAGACACATCATTTTATTTTCATAATCTTGGAGAAATTGGATGAATAATAGATCGAGTTATTTTATCCAATAAAATTTATTGACCCATGAGATAACCTAACATGAAAATGATCGATGGAATTTGAAAAGGAAGATGTAGTTCAAGAAATATAACCTAGATAGATATAGTTGAGGATCCTCACTTCATATGAAAATTGTTGTTCCATCTAAATTGGAAAAATCTATATTTGTTGAATATGTGAGGGGAAATGGACCGTGCTTCAATCATATATTCCTCCAGAGGGAATCAAATCATGATGTGTCAGCGGTAAATAATTCCCACCATAGATCGACCGTCTAAACCCCAAGATCCAAAAATAAACCTAAAAAAAATCATCCACCGATGAATGAAATTGCATGAACCATGTTTTCATTTTTATGTGAAGAAGATCCAATCCTTATTAAATTCACTAACTTATGTTCTATCCATTGGAAGAAGAATGAAAAAATAAAATATTTTATAACCTTCATTACGTGAAAATATTTTACATTTTCACTAAAATACTATGCCATATTTTTTCAGCAGAAATGACCAGAAAATGCGCCAACTATGTCCTCTCTACTGTGATAAGGGAAAAACACATGGTCATTATGCACTGTTTGACTAACCATGTGAATATCATGCATTTCATATCTGAAAAAAACGATGTTTCCTCACATAGGTGTGTAATTCTACTTTTATAGTTTCATCAAACAGTGCTTCAAATAGCACTCCACTATTTAGCATTTCACATTTAGTCATAACTGTGAATACTACCCCCCACGGTTTATACTAGAAGTGAGACCTATATTTTTTTCCATTAAACTATGTTCCATTCTCTGAACAACCCCTAGATAATGTCGATACACCAAATACCTCAAATGTTATTTCCATTAGGTTGTAACGAATAATTTAAAATGAAAATAAAATATCCTTACCACATTGGGAAACCTGAGGACGTACAGTTTAAGGAATCTATTACTGATTAGTCCTTCCATAGAAATATCATACATGAAAAAATCTACCAAAGTGTGATCTGGCCTTAGCATAGAGGAATATACAACTTTATATGATATTTAATGAACTATTTCTAGATGTAGGAAATCCACCGTGATGTGTAGGTTAATACTCGATGCACAAAGATAACTCATTCATGTGTTGATGTTGCAGGGAGAATAACATGTTGGAGATAGAATTCCACGAAACAAGAATAGATAAAGATAAAGGATGAGTATCCTCTAATTCTATTCTAGAAGAATGGGGGTTTTCACCTCGAATGCTTATGTTGATGGAGGGGAAGTATCCGTAGGAAGAATATGTTTAATAGTGAATCATTTTATGACAATCCTAAAATAAAAACATTGGTCATAGTTTCACCCATTTAACAAAAACATTAACAAATGGTAAAAAACAATTAAATAAATATATTTTCAATATATTTCTATTATTTCACAAATCAGATCAATATGACTTGTATATCAAATGATATCATGAAAAAACTTGAATTATAAAAATTAGAACATAATAAAATGGGATTGAAATGATACAACACTTCAGCTATAATTTATGTCATTTAAATAACATTTTTAAATTATCATGTTGTTTAATGAAATGTAATAAAACAAATTATATTTATAACTCATGAAAATACAAGATATTATGGTGTGTATCTAATGATATATCATTGTAAAAAGAAAATACATTGAATTCTATAAATTCCATGATTATAGAATAATTTCATAATCATAAATTTTTTATACCATTAAAACAACAATATATGACTAACATGTAGTTTAATAAAATATCAATAAATCTTCTGGATATTCAAAATAACATGTTTCATGAAAATACAATATTTATAACTAAATTTATAATATAATTTCTAATTAAATTTCAAAACACTACAAAATGAAAATATTATTAAATCTAAATGGATTTAGTATATTCAAGAAAAAATGTGAACATCCTATAAATTTATTTAGTCATCGTAGTATTTGAATAAAATTTATACAAAAATATTATCATTAAAATTAAATTTGAATTGTAAAAAAAAAACCAGAACAACTCATGATTTAATAATAATATATATTGATAGTTAGAAATTATTTTCAAATAAAATATTGAGGTGGTTTTCAATGTTCAAAAACATAAATATTATAAATATAATTTAAAAAATTAATGAAAATGAAATTAAAATATGTATATCATCATGTGTCCATTTTTCACTTTTTTTGTGGTTTATTATTTCCAATTATAGGTTGTTTCTAGTGATGCATTATTATTATTTACCCATATGATCCACTCTGATAAGGAGGGTATTGTCTCTCTATGATACCAACATACTATCTTGATACTAGTAAAACACCTACAAGATATGGAGAGGCATGCTTGAGGTAATTTTTTTTATCATATTTCTTTAATTATGAATGAAATGAACTCATGATGTAACATGCATAAAATATCAAGGTTGTTTTTCTTAGGTACACCTCAAAAAATTATAGGGATGTATAGTTTATATAGTGTTGTTAGTTAACCCAAGAGGTTCTTTCATAAAATCTCTATGATTTAAAATCCCAGGAATACTTTTACTATGAACAATGATTATTTTGTGAGGAATGATTTTTTCTAGGATGCTTTCATGCATTAGATGGAGATGTTTTCCAGTTCCCTAATCCATTAGTTTACAATTGGGGTTGTTGTGTTCTTTGGTTTTTATAATAATTATCATGTTGTATTTCATTTTATATTGATGCCAAGGGGTAACTTTTCTCTTATTGATCTCAGGATCTATAACCTCATGAATGTAACTATTCCACCCTTGATCACATGGTTATTTTAGTAGTGTTTTCATTGATGTTGTCTTTGGAAGGAATTACCAGTGAACATATTTTTTAGTCCTTAGTGAACCTATTATCATGATGAATATTCTATTGTGATTTGAATTCAAACAACGCTATTTAAAGGAATACAAATAGGATTATGAGTTTTAGATTTCATATACACATGTTTATGTGAATATTCCAACTGATTCCAGGATTATGAAGTCATTTGGTTATGTTGTGTATGTGTTTGGGTACTATAATATGGTGATGGAGGAGTTTCATACTTTGTAACATGATATGGAGAAATTGATGATAGATTATGTCTTTATCAATGACTTTGTAGTCATATTTCCTATAGTAGTGAGAGGTGTCCCATTATGGGAATTTTAAGAAATTTGTTTTTCATGATCGATGTTTTTCATGGTTATGCTGAAATGGGATTATCTAATTATGGTTAGCATTAGATTTTATTTTTGTGGAAGATTTTAACTCCATATGTGATTCATCATATACTTCCTGTTAATTTCAACAATATTTTTTTGGTGGTATATCCTAGTATATAAATAAAATGTATCACTCTCTTAGTGGGCAATTTAGATGGCCTAGTATGATGTGCTTAGTTGAGAATCTTCGTATATTGGTGCATAGTCTTCTAGAGGGGTAAGTATAAGAATAAGGTTCCCTATGGTGTTCTTGAGCCATTCAATGATCCCAATTAGATATTGGAGAAAATCATGATGAAATTTTCCACTAGGTTAACCAATTATCATGGTTTCTATAACACAATATAGGTGGTCAGGCATATCTTGATGAAGTCATATCACCTATTAATGAATATTTTTTCGAGCCCCACATGAGAATGTATAACAAAAATTAATCATTTTATAAATATAATTATGTAATAATAATATCATTGACTATTCAATGAAATGTTTTCAAAATTATTAATTAAGTGTTGGAATTTTGGAAGGTCATAAATATTTAATTGAAATTTTAAAAATAATATAATAATTTAACTAGAATGTGTTATCCCAAGATTTATGCTTAAATTAATAATTTGATATAATATGATTTTATTATAACTTTATAAGACATTATGTAATTTTTCAATGCTCAATAAAATCATTTGTTATTTTTAAATCTGTATTTTCCATGTAAATGATGGATTTTATTCAATATCAAATGAATCATAATTATAAACTTTTTTTCATAAAATAATGTTCATTTTTTGAATTATACATTTTTAAAAATGGAATGTTGTAATTTTTTGAATTTTTCTAAAATACATTATTTTTTTATGAATAGTGAAGTACAACATTTAATAATAAAATCTAAATATTTGTAAAATGGAGTCATAGATTAGTTAAGGATAATGTAATCCCAAAATTTAGAACTCTCCGCAATTATTATTATATTTTTTGTGATAATTCTTTTACTATTCATAATCATGATCTAAAATAATAATCTAATGTGTCTAAGAATTATAAAACAATCCTCTCTTCAACTATAAATTCAACCCCTCACCACTGATTCTCCTCATAGCTCTAAATTCGTAATAAATTCCCAAATTCAACCAAATAAATTTCACTAGAACATATCCCACATATAGAAGATCTTAATCTCATAAAAATACCATGGTTATGTTCATTTAGTATGATCTTAAGATGGGAACACAAAAAGAAAATCCTCTATCTATATATTTTAATTTTCATTCATTTCCATTTAATTTCTTAATCTCTCCTAACCTAACTTCATCAAAATGAAATTATAACTCCATTACCTTAAATATAATGTACTTATATCATTTTTATGGTATATCCATCATTAAACTCATCCCTCTCACTCTTTAATTGTAAAAATGAAACGGTCACACGTGATGTGTCGATTCGGGGGATCACCCGGATCCTAGAGGCATACAACCACTGGAGTGGAAAAAATATTAACAAGGATAAAAGCCACTTCTATATTTCAAGTAGCTATAACAACAGGAGGGATACACATCTGAGTAGCAGGCTGGGCATGAAACGGGGATTCTTTCCCATGGATTACCTCGGCACACCAATATCCTCCAGCAGGACGCAGATTCGAGACTTCGACCAGGTGGTAAGAAGAATTACGGGGTGAGTGCTCAATTGTAAAAACTATTTCCTCTCCTTTGGAGGTCGGAATGCACTGACCAACAGTGTCCTATCTGCGATACATATCCATGCCCTGGAGACCTCCAATGTACCTAAAGGGGTCATTAAGAGTATTGATAACATGCTCTCTAAATTCATCTGGGATGCCTCTTCGGAACGTAAGAGACGCTGGGTCGCTTGGGAGCGGATGGAAACCCCTATCCAGGACAGAGGTATTGACGTGAAGAGTTTGGAAGTTACCATCCACAGCATACTTGCAAAACTGGCGTGGGTCGTGACCGAGGAGCGCATGTTGCGGGGAAGGACCATGTCGAGCAGCCGCGGCGGGAGCACAGACAACGCATCCCCAATCCATGTTTCCCCCCTCTGGTCCTCAGTTATCAACCTCATCCCGACCCTTCACCAGAAAACCCAATGGATCGTTGGAGAGGGAAACATCCAGTTCTGGCATGACAATTGGGACAGCGACGTGATCAGCTTCCCCCGCTGCCCCGCTCCCAACATCAACTTCAAGGAGGCGAGCCTCCACCCCCATTTCATCAGGCTGGTTCTGGATAAAATGTAACAAGAGGCCTATGATATGATCATCCTCAACTCGGAGGCGGACAGGTGCGTGTTAACCCCTTCATCTTTGGGCCACTTCACCTTGAAGGATTTCAGACGTTTTTCCGCCCCCATCCCCAAGTCGATAGGTGGCATGAGGTCGTATAGTGTATGAAAATACCCATGAAATACAGATTCCTAATATGGAGGATCAGGAACCAAGCCATCCCTTCGGATGAGAACATTAAAAAATTGCGGATCAAGATGGCCTCAAGATGCCATTGCTGCAGCAACAGCCACGAGGAAACCACACATCACCTGTTCTTCAATGGCGGATGGGATCACGAACTGTGGATCTTTTTTAGTGGCTTCACTGCGTACCAAGATTGGGACCTTCATGATGACTCCTTTGTTGAGCGCTGGTATAGGGGAGCGGACAGTGCAGGACCGGAAAGAACGGCGAGAACCATCATTCTTAGTGTAGGATGCTGGAGTTTATGGAAGGCTAGGAACTGTGCAAGATACGAGGGGTCTAGGTCTTATGGGAGATCAATCATTGTGCGCACAAGGACCTTGATAGCTGATTGGGTAACCCACATCAGCAGCTGGAGAGACGCACCCTCCCTCCGACTCATGCATGGTGTTTCGCCTACCCCTCACCCCACGCAGCAGAGCCATTGGGTATGCTGGATACCCCCAACGAATGGGCTCAAGTTGAATATTGACGGCTCCTGCTCCTCAGGTATCATACGAGGAAGTGGTGTAATGAGGGACTACACGGGAAGTACGATTCTGGCCTTCATGGCACACTACGGGAGGGGAAATTCTTTACAAGCAGAGGCCAATGTAGTCCTAACCGGACTCAATCTTTGCATGAAAAAGAAGGTTCGCCTTCCTCAGGTGGAGACCGACTTAATGATCATTCACGATGCCTTTCATGGAAGAGGAACCACACCTTGGTCGATAGCTTATATCATTAGGCGGTGCAAGACACTCATATCCAACAATATTAAAGTAACCCATACCTGGCGAGAGGGGAACAAAGTAGCAGACCATCTTGCTTCTCAGGCAGGACAAACGTTTGACGTCACATGTCTCCATAACATCTCTTGTTTTAAACCTGAGGGGGTGAACCTGATTAGAGGGGATGCCCTCGACCTGCATTACATTAGACCCCCTTAGATACCAGCCTCCCTTTCTTGGGCTTTGGATGTTTCTTCCGAAAATAAAATATACAATGATGATAATACTTATTCATTTGGGAACCCATGGTTTATGAATGTATTCTAATGAAATCAAACCCATTTATTTACATGGGTTATTTTATGATTGATATATTTTATATGTGGAATTCATGACAATGTAAGTGTTATGATGGGATTGGTGTACCCAAAATTATATAGTGCAATGTAAATGATATGATATGACGAGTGCACATAGAATTATATATCACTCCAACGCATTAGGTAATGTGATGAATCACATGATTGAAGTGAAGAATTCTTTAACATGATGCTAGATTTTTTTACCACTATTTTTTGTAGTTTACCACTAAGACATGATGTTTTCATTTTAATGCATTTTTATATTTAATGCCACTATCTAATTCTTCATCTCTTGATTATGATAATGATTTTATGATCATTCTCACCCCAAGTTATATTGATTCAATTTATTATCTAGCATAATCAAGGATTTTATCTCACCAATTTTTTATGGATATCCATAGGTGACTACATATATGAAGAGAATTCAAGGGAAAATAAGTAGCTAAAGAAATGGAAATACGTAAATTTTTATGTTTTATTTTTTAAATTTTATTTATATTCTTATTTTTCCCAAGACACTAATCCTTTGGATCCTCATCAAGTAATGATTTTATGTTGTTTAAAATTAAAATGATGTAATCTTTATGGTAGAAAAATAAGGGCCTTTATATAGATCCACCCTATTCATGTCATCATTTGGTAGCTGAGACAGCTATATGGATCCTATTTTGTGTCAGGGAAATGGACCTTTTTGATGAATTGTTTTTTGATGGTTAGGATTGAGTAAGGAGATGGGTTCGACTGTGGGTTTAGTACTAGGGACATTTAGTGTTATTTGTGTTATTTATAACTTTTATTTATAATGTTTTCAATTTTAAATTTATATACATATAATATTTACAATGAATGATTCATTTTTATTGGTTTATTGGATTCCAATTTACATTATTGATGAATTGAATTATGTTTGCAGTATTTTTATATAACTATAATTCGTATTAATGCAATTAATTATCATTGTATTATACTTTATACTAGGGGTTATAGACTCCAAACTATACATATCACTGCCCACCTTCTAGATGGCATCCTCTAGTTAACATGGATTTGGGATTGACGTCCAGTAACAAACCCATTTTGGCCATGTGAAAGTGTTCTAAATCATGGGACATTGTAATTTGGAATTGGATGATGGTTTTTATTTTATACTTTTTACTAAATTAGAATTTAGGAAGGAGTATAGGATTTTTCAAGAAATGTTATATATCTTCATCATGGGAGTACCTAACCCATGTATGAGTGAAAATACAAGGGGCAAGGTTGGTATTGTTGTATACACTTTTTATTATTATAATTGATGTTATTCTACCTAGTGTAATTCACGTGATGTGTGATGTCATTATTTCATGATTTCATAGTATCATTACATTTATACAGATGGACATCTATGGAGTGAGATGAGTGCATGTTCATCCTACTAGGAAAATTAGGGTATATAATGACTTGAATTGGCCATTATAGGGACATATTATTACATTCTTTATATACTGGTATAAATGAAATGCATTATGATATAGCTGATATATTTGAAAAATGGAATATAATGAATCGTTATGTCAGGATAAAACAAATCTATTCTATAATTAGAGAACCAAGAGTAGTGGTTCTCTATTAGGGACACCTGTTGATAATGACATTGTTTTTATATCCAATTTTACAGGGAGTGTGTTTATATTGTAGAGAAAATAAACGTTTATTATCATTGAGTTCAGAAATTAGAGAGTGTAAATCAGATCGATCACAATACATCTAATATGGACATTCTTATAGATTATGTGTATCATATGGAAGTTCATCTTCACGAAAATGAATTAAGGGTAATTTGGTCTATTAAATTAGAGACTGTTGGCACTATGAAAGTGATGTCAATGCATAAGAGAGTCATTCAGATATAGAATTTTCCTATGGTAAATAGAGAGGGAGGCCCCTAGGAATCCATGTTCAATATTGTGTCAGTCCAAATGATCTACAATCATATTAAGACACACAGAGAGAGATGGGTGATGCTTGTTGTGTATAAGATCCACATACCAACAAATTTTATGTGGGATATATTAGATAATATTATTAATTAGGGGGATTTATCTTGTAATGAAATCAAGTTGATTTTATTTATCCTCTTTTATCCATTGATGTTTATGGTGGAGAAAAATTATGTGTTCGTGAATCTAACACCGGAGGGAATGTTAGTAATGGTTTGCAAAAAATATATCACCAAACCCCAGTGATTTATGTCATCATTATATAGTCATGTGGTATCCATGGTGATGCACATTAAAGTATTTATTCAATATGATATCAATTTCATGTGATATTATTTCATCAATGTATATTTTTAGATGTGATGAATCTAGAACTCATCCTGTAATGGAATCTGAGAGATGTGCTAAGAATCTTCCACGTTATTTTATCATGGTGAACTGGGAGCTATTAATTTGTTGTAATGACGTGCCTCTATGATAGTTTTTATTATGTAAATATTCTGAAGAGTTTCCAGGGAAGTGGTTATTCATTTTAGGACCATGATGTGTTAATGTTTAAAAAGTGTGGCATGTTAGTCCTCAAATATCCTAATTGACCTTACCAAGTACATGAGTTCCAATGTTGTAGTAGGATGGTCTAACTTGATATGTTTTGTTGTAAATTATCATATTTGGGATGTGTAATGGGATCAATATAGAATCAATTGTCTCAAATGGACATAGCTACTACTCATTAGATAGGTAGATGGAGTTTCACATGACCTTTGGTTCATGGAAGGGGACATCATATCACATTGCAGGAACAATTATACATGGAAGAGGGAATATCTTAAAAGATTCAAGCTATATCCTAGCATAGAGGGACAGGTCATATGGATTTGATGAAGATTACTCCATCTATTTGTTATGCATAACCTTCTACCATCATAGGTTTGATTTGTATATCATCTAACCTTGATTGTATTTTTTGATATTGGTGAACCAAATTACATTTTATCTACCCATTTTCAAAAAAATGGTTTTGGTTAGGAAAACATGGGATATTTCTTTGACTATTGACTCACCATTGGGTTTTTAATAATAGAATATCAAATGGTGAATGGTGTGTTCTCTAGTGATTGGTAGTTACGATTTATTATTGGAACCGTTAATATTTTAAATGGTCGGGATTTATTATAAACTTGGTATGAATTTATTATCCTAATACTACGATCTTATTTATTATTATCAGAGGACATTTAACAATTTATCTCTAGAAGGAGGAATCTATTTTCATAATGGTTAATGGGATATTCCGGTTGGTCATGTAGGACCAATGTTGAGTAGATTATATTTTCACATGGCTTAGATAGAAAGTATAGGTTTAGATGATGGTATATTAATGAAGGATTATTTTCATCTAGTGGTAGAACATTTTTATGATTCCATTCTGGAAATGTTATATGGATTACCTCCCATTTGTGAGATTGAGTTCAAAGTCTTGTTGGTTTCGGGAGTAGAGCTAGTTTCAATTGAATCAGACTAAATAAAACTAACAAATTTGAAGGATTTGAAATATTTTTTGATTATATAGAAGCTAATGGTTTCATTCGACCTCGTACATATCCATGGGGTTCTATAGTTATTCTCAATTTCATGTTTGGAAGTTCCTATAATATCCTAGTCTAAATGTACATATACATTACATCAGTTTTTTGTGGAAAATTAAAACATTATACAAATAAATGACTAAAGACCGTGTTAGTCTAGTGCATTTGAAAACATAGAAACATAATCATTGGTAGGAAAGTGAACTTAATTATCCCCCACTAGGTTCATCAAGACTAGAACACTTCTCAGACACATCATACTTAATACATATCTTCATGACATTTGAAAGAAGATATAACAAGGGGTCACATCAGATTTACAATAATGCTAAACAAGGGAGAAATGCAATCATAAACATGATATTAGGGTTATGATAATGTGATCATAACATTTGAATATCATACCATATATATCATTTAATTATAAACACAAGTCATTGAATAATTTTTTTTTTCATTTCATAATAAATGAATAATAAGAAATCAATGAACATAATTCATGAATTCATATCATAGGAATAAGACATGTAATTGTGGGATACACATACTCAAATAAATACCCAATACCATGGATGCCTACGGATAACTTTGTAAGATGTCAGGCTTGGGATAATCACCCATGTACCTACTCTAGGATTGGGATTCCCTCCCATGTACCCACATGATTCTAGTATTGGTATTCCCTCACATGTACCCTCTTATTTCATACTTGGTATGGCCTCTCATGTAGCCTATTGTTTCAGGAATTGGATGACCTCCCATGAACCATCTTGTCTATAGCATGGTATTTCCTCCAGTTTACCCACTAGTTTCAGGATAGGGGCACCCTCTTATGTACCCTATATGATCACAAAACATTCAAAATTACCCAATGAATTGAGGAGGGATATAAGACCCACTTTTTAGATAATAAAATCATACATACATGTTCCACAAAACATTCATCATGTCATGAAACATGAAAAGGGATGTGTTTTGTGAACATCAAATCATAACACATAAAAAGAAATGGGAACCATTAAAATTTTATAACATTCTAACCTATGGAAAATAGAGAGGTTTTCATAAAAATTTCATCTAATAATAAAGCATGAAAATATGTATTTTTCATATGACTTCAACACATGAAAGAGAAATGGATATCTTAAAAATATAACCCATGAATGAGAAATAGGTTTCATAAACATCATTCCATCAAAACATAAACCATTTAGAGAGATAATATGAATGGAACCATTGAATATTTTCATAGAAGGGAATGAGTAACATCAAAATATGTCATCTTAGATAGGAAAAAATGTTCAAATTTATTTTAAATTCATTTCATAAGTAAAATAGAAATTATTAATTGAAAATATGTTATTTAATAGATAAAATCATTTGAAAACCATTTTCATGAAAATAAATTTGAAAACATATAAAGAATGATTCGAAAACATTTTGGAAACCTTCTTCATTGAAAAAATATAATGGGATATTGAAAATTTATGGAAAATCATTTTCCTTTATATCATATAAAATAAAATTTATTGTGTTTTGAAAACCATATCATTGAAAAAACTTTGAAAACATATGAATAAGTCTTTAAAACTATTAAAATGATTTTTAACCATAAATAATTTTTTAAAATATTATTTGAAACACGCATTAATAACAATCATTGTATAAAATAAAAAAATAAAAAATATCACTAAAAACAATCTTCTAAACATATAATGGACGTTTCATGTAAATAACAGTCATGATATAGGGTATGTCTATACATGCCAGACATAAATTTTAAACCTTAAAAGTTAATAAAATGTACTTGATCAAAAAATTACAACAATATTTATTATAAAACCATTTTTTATATTATAAAATAAGGGTTAAAATATATTTTAACAATATATGATAAGAGTAAATCATTTTTGAAATCATTATTACCAATTACGGTTTTAAAATAACACAAGTTTCCAACTGAAGGAAGAGGTCAAGTATTATTTTCAATGAAAAACTTTTCTAAGTAATCATAAGTACCATATTGTGATAAAATAGAACCATTACATTGATATAACTTATATATCAATAGGGTAATAAAAATCATGAGAGATCAAGAGATATTGGTAATAATATTTCATCAAGTCAAGCATAATCATAAATAATATCCATTAACAATGAGATTATAGAAATAAAATATTATTGTTTTGGTAACATTAATTAATAATGGTATGAATAAGCTTACAAAATGATTAAAATATAATGATAGGAATTATATTCAGGATATAAAATTGGAAAATGTAGTATATACACCTTATATAGAAATATTGGCATATGACATCACATGTGTCCCATAGACGGAAAATTTAGCGAAATTTCCTTTATCGATTTGGTAACAATTGAATCATAACCAA
The DNA here is from genome assembly GCA_963277665.1 of Viscum album. Lineage (NCBI taxonomy): Eukaryota > Viridiplantae > Streptophyta > Magnoliopsida > Santalales > Viscaceae > Viscum > Viscum album. Next base: position 1,554,456,276 of record OY728146.1, on the reverse strand, counting down.
CATTACATAAATATAAAATAATGGATACACTACTAGAAACTGTCCCTATAGAGACTACCATTGGAAAGCGCTATAGGTGACTGTAAATTCGGTCCATCGCGACCACCTGGAGGTCGCGGTTTGGAGGGCCTATAGCGAACTCCATTGGCGGTCACTATAGAACATTGAAAAATTGGCCTATAGCGACCCCCATTTGCGGTCACTATAGGAGATCGAAAAATCATCCTATACCGACCGCCAATGGTGGTCGCTCAGTAGGGACCGCAATTGGCAGCCGTAAACCCACTACCACAAAACTGTGTAAGGCCAGCACCATCCTTTATCGGTGCTAACGAAAAAGCCCTGATAAAGGGGGGTACTTTTATCTGCGCTAAAAAAAGAGCTGATAAAATTACCCATTTATCACTTCTTTTTTACCACTGATAAAGGTACCCCCTTTAATAATGCTTTCTTTTTGCGCTGTTAAAGGGTAGCCCTTTATCAGCGCTTTTTTAGTAGTGCTAATAGAGGTTCTGCTTCCAAAGAAATCATTAAAAAATATATATTAATATTTAAATATATAGATATAGTTATATTGATATAAATATAATATATATTTTTTAAATATAATTTTAAATATATTTTAGATAAGTGTAAATATATAATTACACTTAATATATAAGATATTTAGTGAAAATTTCTTACAAAAAAATTTAAAAAAAATTAATTAATAATTTTCTAATTATTTTGGAGTAATAGTCTTATAATAACAATTTAAAGACTAAAAAAATTAAAAAAAATCAAAAAAGAACCAAAATATGTTGAAAAAGCAACTCAAACGTCAAACGGTCATAACTTTTGATCCAGGTGTCTGTTTGAGCTCTATAACATATCAAATCAAAGCATGCAATGAGCTCTACATTCCAATAATTAAGGCAAAGCCTCTATCAGATTTTTTGAGGCCAAAAAGGCCCAGAAGGCCTATAAAACTGAGTTTTTAGTTTGGATACCCCGATTTTTTGCATTTTGTGGATTTTCAGCCATGTTTAAGGGGGTATTATTGGATTTTTTTGGTGGGGACTAAATTTATTACAATGTATTACATTCATATTGATATTATTCCTTTGAAATTTTATCATTTTTTATAATGCACTGTTATTTATAATCAAATATATAACAATATATACATATTTTTTTATATATTCACACAAAAAACTAATTTTTTAAATAAATAATTAAACATATTTACATATAAAATATATTGGATTTATCTAAATAATAACTAATATCCATTTTATTTAAAATACCAATATATCAATATTTATATACCTATATATTAATCTAAATATATATGTACCTATATAATGTGTGTGTGTCTCTTTGTGTGTGTCTATATATTAACAAACTGATATTATATATATATATATTCTAATATATTTATATGCATATATAGATATATATATAATTATACTTATAGAAACAAATATATGTATGTGTGTGTGACTGTGTGTGTGTGTCTGTGTGTTGTATATATGTATTTATTTACACACACACAAAACAAAACAAATTTTATAATTGTATTGAAAACTAATCTTATAAATATATATTAATATACGAATAAATATATGGATAAAAAATATAACTACATATATATAAATAAATAGATATAACATAATATTAATATAAGAATAAATATATAAATATATACATATACAAATATAAATAACTATATATATATATATATATATTAATATACAAATAAATATATAAATATATAAATATATAAATATATAAATATAACTATATATGTATATATATATAGATTAATACAACTATATAAATATATATTAATACATCAACAAATATAACTATATATATAGAGAGAGAGATATATATATCACTATTTGAAGAACAAATCAAATTAGAGGAGTTGTAAAAGCTTAGCGTGCATGGGGGGAGGTCATGAGTTCAAAACCTGGTAGAGACATGCACGGGCACATGCATGGGTGAATTTGGGGGGGGGGGGATATAGCGCTGTTAATGGGGTCTGCAAAGCGCTGATAAAACATGGGGCATCGTGGATGGGTATTGTGGGGGAGTGGGTGGGGCGGGGCGCTAATAAATGGGGGTGGGGGAAAGTGCAGTTAAAATCCCCCTCTGATTTACAGAGTTTTGTTAATTTTTTTTAAATTTGTTTTAATTTTTTAAAATTTTTATCTTTTATCAGTGCTATAAAAAGCGCTGGTAAAAGGGTCCTTTACCAGCTATTTTATAGTGCTGATAAAAGGGGTCTTAACAGCGCTTTTTTGAGCACTGATAAAGGGGACCCCCCACCTTATCTTCGCCGGTATTTATAGCGCTTTTCTAGTATAGTTAAAGGCCATTTTTAGCGCTGATAAAAGCTGTATTTGTAGTAGTGACCTAGAATATTTTTATAAAAAAAATAATTTATACATCACATTTACAAAAATCACAAAAACTATTTCTGAATATATGAAAAAAAGAAAAAATGACAATGAAAAACAATTCAAAACAGCATAAACATCAGGTTCCTCAAACACAATAAATGACATACATAATTCTTCACATACAACAATCCAAATAGATCTAATCCATTCCAACCTTCATCTTCAATAAATCTACAATAAGATACAAAAGAAACAATTAAACAAAGAAAATGAAAAGTGGATATATTTGTTTAGTTAATATATATATATCTATATATATATATATATATATCAAATTGAACTATTAGGGAGTTTTGGAATTTGGTCAATTCCCCATTAGGTCAATAGGCTAATATGCCATTAGGACATTTGGTCATTATGGCGTTACACTAATATGCCATTAGGCCGTTCGAGCGGCATTACCGCGTTACCCCCCCCCCCCCCCGAATAGCCCCCTTACACTGCGTGTTGTAAATGGAAAAAATATGTGTTTAACCGTCAAATGCATACTGAAATAAATCGTCATGACATGAAATCACATTACAACCCAATAATTCTTATTTGTGTGGTGTATGAGGAGATGATAGGTCATTCCGATGTGCGGTCTTCTCGGCACGACTAAATATTTATTTTTTAGTTGTTCGGCGTGCTTGAAAAGCATGAGTGGGGTGGTCAAAACTAGTCGAACGACCTCAGAATGCCATGAAATCGGACGAAAACAAAGGGTGGGTGAATTTTAAAATATTCTGGAAGATTTAATGTCAATCAGGGGTGTTTTTTGACCGCGGTGACCAAAAACGCACTATGTGTGTCGTAAATGACGAAAATATGCGTTTAATGGTCAAATGCATACCGAAAGACATAGGCATGACTTGAAATCACCGGAAAACACCCTAATTATTATTCATGAGGTGTAAGAGGAGAATGCATGTCATTTGGATGCGTGGTTTGCATGGAACAGCTGAATATGTGGTTTTTAGGTGTTCAGCACGCTTGAAAAGCGTGCGTGGTGTCGTAAAACCCTCCCGTTCGACATCAAAATGCCATGAAATCAGACGAAAAAAAAGGGTGGGTGAATTATAAAATTGTCCAGCCGACGTCACGTCAATCAGAGGTGTCATGTGACCGCAGGGACTAAAAATGCATTTTGTGTGTCGTAAATGGACAAAACATGTGTTTTATGGTCAAATGCATACAGAACGACATAATCATGACTTGAAACAACACGAAAAAACCCTAATTATTATTTGTGAGGTGCACGAGGAGACGGTACGTTATTTGAACTCGCGGTTTCTGTGACACGGCTGATTATGTGGTTTTTAGGTTTTTGGCGTGCTTGAAAAGCATTCATTGGGTGATCCAAACTAGCCGAACAACATCAGGATGCCATGAAATTTGACGAAAACAAAGGGTGGTGGGACGATACGTCAATCAGAGGTGTCGTGTGACCGTAGTGACCGAAAACACACTCTAAGTGTAAAAAATGGACAAAACATTTTTAACAGTCAAATTCATACCAAAATACATCGGAATGATTTGAAATCACACGAAAACACGCTAATTTTTATTCTTGAGGTGTAAGAGGAGATGTCACATCATTCGGATGCACTGTTTGCAAGGCACGACTGAATATGAGGTTTTTAGGTGTTCAACGTGCTTGAAAAGCATCTGTGGGTTGTCAAAACTGGTTAAAACACCTCACAATGTCAAGAAATTGGACAACAACAAATGGTGGGTGAATTGTGAAATGGTTCGGCAGGCATCACGTCAATCAGAGCTGTTGTGTGACTGCGGTGACCAAAAATGCACTCTGTGTGTCGTAAATGGCCAAAACATGTGTTTAACAGCTGAATGCATACCAAATGACATCAACATGACTTGAAATCACAGGAAAATAGCCAAATTATTATTCTTGAGGTGTATGAGGAGACGACACATAATTCAGACATGTGGTTTTCACAGAATGACCGAATATGTGTTTTTAGGGATTCAGTGAGCATGAAAAGACAACGTGGGGTGTCCAAAATCAGCCGAAAAATCTTAGAATGTCATTAAATCGGACGACAACAAAGGGTGGGTGAATTTTGAAATGGTCCGACAGAAGGCATGTCAATCGGAGGTGTCGTGTGACCATAGTGGCCGAAAACGCCCTCAGTGTGTCGTAAACGGCCAGAACATTCATTTAACAGTAAAATGCATACCAAAAAACATCATAATGACTTGAAATCACAAAAAAAACCCTAACTATTATTCGTGAAGTATATGATGAGACGAAATATCATTCAGCAATGCGGTTTGCGTGGCACGACTGAATATGTGTTTTTTAGGTGTTCGGTGCACTTGAAAAGCGTGCGTGGTGTGGTCAAAACCGGTCGAATGACATCATAATTCCATGGAATTGAACGAAAACAAAGGGTGGGTGAATTTTGAAATGGTTCTGTAGATGACATGTTAATCGGAGGTGTCGTGTGATTGCGGTGATCGAAAACACACTCTACGTGTTGTAAATGGCCAAAATATGCGTTTAACGGTCAAATGCAATCCGACTGACATCAGAATGACTTGAAATCACAAGAAAACAGCCCAATTATTATTCATGAGGTGTAAGACTAGACGACACATCATTCGGACGTGCGTTTTGTGTGGCACGACTGAATGTGTTTTTTTAGGTGTTCGGCGCACTTGAAAAGCGTGCGTGGGGTGATCAAAACCGGACGAACAAAATCTTAATTTCATGAAATCGGATGACAACAAAGGGTGGGTGAATAGTGAAATGTTCGGGAAGACGGAACATCAATCAGAGGTGTCATGTGACCGCAGTGACTGAAAACGCACTTTGCGTGTCGTAAATGGTCAAAACATGCATTTTACGGTCAAATGCATACCAAACGACATCATCATGATTTTAAATTACACGAAAAAACCCTAATCATTATTCGTGAGGTGTTAGAGGAGATAGAATGTCATTAGGATGTGTGGTTTGCGCGACACAACTAAATATGTGTTTTCTAGGTGTTCAGCACGCTTGAAAAGTGTGTGTAGGGTGGTCAAAACTGGCAGAACGACCTCGAAATTCCATGAAATAAGAGGACAACGAATCGTGGGTGAATTGTGAAATAGTCTACCATATCGAACGTCAATCGGAGGTGTCATGTGACCATGGTGATCAAAAACACACTCCATGTGTCGTAAATGGCCATAATAGGAATTTAATGGTAAAATGTATACCGAACGACATTAAAATTTTCTGAAATAACACGAAAACACCCTAATTTTTATTCATGAGGTGGATAAGGATATGGCACATCATTCAAACGTGCGATATATGAAACACAACCCAATATGTGTTTTTTAGGTGTTCGGTGCGCTGGAAAAGCACACGTGGGGTGGTCAAAACCGGCCGAACGACCTCGGAATGCCATAAAATCATACGACAACAATGGGTGGGTGAATTTTGAAACGGTATGGCAGAAGAAACGTCAATCAGAGGTTTCTTGTGACCATAGTGACTGAAAAGGCACTTTGCATGTCGTAAATGGCCAAAACATGCATTTAACGGTCAAATGCATACCGAACGACTTCGGCATGATTTGAAATCACACGATAACACCCTGATTATTATTATTTAGTTGTAAAAGGAGACAACACATCATTATCATGTACAGTTTGCGCAACATTACTGAATATGTGTTTTTAGGTGTTCGGTGAGCTTGAAAAGCATGCATGGGGTAGTCAAAACTGGCCAAACAACCTTGGAATGCCATGAAATTGGACGACAAAAAAGGGTGGGTGAATTGTGAAATTACTCGGTAGATGGCACCTCAAACGGATGTGTCGTGTGACCGCGGTGGCCGAAAACACACTTCACGTGTCGTAAATGAAGAAAACATGTGTTTAATAGTGAAATGCATACTGAACAACATAAGCATGACTAGAAATCACACGACAACACCCTAATTATTATTCATGAGGTGTACGAGGAGAGTAAACGTCATTCAAACGTGCAGTTTTCATGACACGGTTGAATATGTGTTTTTCAGGTGTTCGACGCGCTTGAAAAGCGTGCTTGGGGTGGTCCAAACTAGTCAAACAACCTTAGAATGCCATGAAATCAGATGACAACAAAGGGTGGGTTATTTTTAAAATGGTTTGATAGACAGAATTACAATCAGAGGTGTCATGTGACCACGGTGACTAAAAACGCACTCCTCGTGTCGTAAATGGCCAATACATGTGTTTAACAGTCAAATGCATACCGAACGACATCGCCATGACTTGAAATCACACAAAAAACCCGAATTATTATTCGTGAGGTTTATGAGGAGACAGACCATCATTTGGATGCACGATTTGCATGACACGGGTGAATATGTGTTTTTTAGTGATCGATGCGCTTGAAAAGAATTCGTGGGGTGGTCACAATAGGTCGAAAAACCTCAGAGTTCCATGAAATTGGACAAAAACAAAGGGCAGGTGAATTTTGAAATAGTCTGGCAGACGACACATCAATCAGAAGAGTCGTGTGACTGTAGTGACTGAAAACGCACTCTGCGTGACATAAATGGCCAAATCATGTGTTTACCGATCAAATGCATACCGAACGACATCAGAATGACTTGATATCACATGATAACACCCAAATTATTCTTTTTAAGGTGTAAAAGAAGAAGGAACGTCATTCAGACATGCAGACTACATAGAACTTCTGAATATGTATTTTTTAGGTGTTCGGCATGCTTGAAAGGCATGAGTGGGGTGGTCAAAACCGGCCGAACGACCTCAGAATGCTATGAAATCGAACTAAAATAATGGTTGGGTAAATTGTGTAATGTTCTGGTATACAGTGTGTCAATCATAGGTGTTGTGGACCATGGTGACTGAAAACGCACGTCACGTGTCGTAAATGGCCAAAATATGCATTAAACGGTCAAATGCATACCGAACTACTTCGGCATGACTTGAAATCACTCAAAAACAACCTAATTATTATTCCTGAGGTGTATGAGTAGACGTCACGTCATTCAGATGCGCGGTTTGGACGAAACTGCTGAATATGTGTTTTTTAGGTGTTCAGTGTGCTTGAAAAGCGTGCGTGGGGTGGTTAAAACTGGCCAAACGACCATAAAATGACATCAAATCGGATGACAACAAATAGTGGCAAAATTTTGAAATGGTCTGGAAGACGGAATGCCAATCAGTGGTGTTGTGTGACCGCGGTGACTGAAAACGCACTATGCATGTCATAAATGGGCAAAACATGCGTTTAACAATCAAATGCTTACCGAACGACATCGACATGAATTTAAATCACACGACAACACCCAAATTATTATTCGTGTGGTGTATGAGGAGACGACACGTCAGTCAGACACGTGGTTTTCATGCCATGGCTGAATATGTGTTTTTTTGGTTTTTGGCGTGCTTGAAAAGCATGTGTGGGGTGGTCAAAACCAGATGAACGGCCTAGGAATGCCATGAAATCGGATGAAAACAAAGGTGGGTGAATTCTGAAAAGATCTAGTTGAAGACACGTAAATTAGATGTATCACATGACCGTGGTGACCAAAAATGCACTATGTGTGTCATAAATGGAAAAAAATGTGTTTAGGTCAATATTCCAATAGGCCATTAGGTCATTTGTCCATTACGACGTTACACTAATACGCCATTAGGGCGTTTGGGAATTTGGTCAATTGGCCATTAGGTCAATAGGCTAATATTTCATTAGGTATTTGGTCAATACAGCATTACACTAATATGTCATCAGGGTGTTAGGGAGGCGTTAGCACGTTAGACTCCCCCCCCCAGTGCCGGACAGACAACCCCCACCCCAGACAGCACCCCCCCACCCCCTGGACCCCCTACCCCCCAGACAGCCCCCACCCCAGACAGCCCCTACCCCCGGACAACACCCCCACACCCCCGGACCGCTCCCACCACCCGAACATCCCCCACTGACCCCGAACAGCCCTCGCACCCCTAGACACCCCCGAACACCCCCACCCCCAGAGAACCCCCCTCACCCCCCGAACATCCCTACCTCACCCCGGACAGCCCTCTTCACCCTCAGAGGAAGTTTATATGGAACCAACATTGTGGTCCATGTGCTATGATTTTCACCAACCATAGCCTTGATTACATTGAAACCATCTGCTGCAATCCCCAATCGGACATTATGAACAACTTTAGCAAAGTCAGGGTGTCTCTTATCAAAATCATTCCATGCATGAGAGTCTTCCGGGTGGGTTAACATATCAGTTTCCTGATTCGTTTCCTCATGCCATCTCCTTAAATTAGAAACATTAGATGACATGAAAAATATTATCAACCTTGGATTTAGGGGAAGTAACACATTTGTTTTACGACAATCTATTTTCCCAATTTCACAGTCTGACTTTGATGAGTTTGATTTCTCATGTTCACATTCCACCTGGAAGTGCCACAGACGGTACAAATATCCAAATGGGTAGTTTCCTTTCTAAACAACATATAATTGTTTCACATACATCTTTGGTTTCATATGTAAAACCTATGTTATCTGTTAACTTATGAGACTGGTAATACGACTAAGGAATCTTAGTGTCGATAGGAATAAACTTTTTCAATAACTCCAATACCATGCTGAACGATGTGTTTGAATACTGATTAAAAGAGTTCAAATGCAACAATTCCATGATAAATGAAAATTTATTGTAACCACCACATCCATGATATAATTCCATTTTCACATCATCAAGTACATCACAAAACCTTCTCGAATCACAATATGCACCAGAGCGCGGATTTATCTCACCAGTCTCAATGTTATGGATGTCAATGCCTTCATGAGCCAACCCACGTACCATTTTAGTAAGCATTTCATTCATTGGATCATTCATCCTCAGATCAACATCCATCTGAACTGCATCTGTATTTTGGAAACAAATATATTCTTCCCCATGACGAGTACAACTTTTATAATTTTTTTAGAAATCCATTCAAGAATAGGTGCTCCCTCACGGTATTTCGTGTGAATTGATATCTATTTTCACATTTTCTACACCGACAACTAATATAGTCACATTTAAATCCTCCAGTGAACTCAATGAACTACATAATTCCTTCGAAATATTCTCTAGAAATTCGATTTGTAAGATCAATCCAACTCTTATCCATAATAATATTTGTACAAAAAACATTTACACAAATGTGGTCAAGCCTTAAACATGTTCTCATGAGATACGCACACAGACTCAAGAATGCTCTAAATCAAATAACAACAAAACTTAATATTAATCCAGTCAACATATACATGGACCGTACATTGTTTGTAACTTCCAACCTCATGTAAAGTGTGATATCTTCTTATATAAACATTGTTAACATTGTTTCATAATTCTTCATGCACACAAGCCCGTATACACATGAACTTCAATTTCCACAATTTTTATTCACACACAATATTCATATAATCTTCATGAATGCCATCATTGTGTTGTAAAATGCCCAAAATCAAAACTCATAAATGGAAGTTAAGGCAGAATAGATAGTGCTACAAATCTGGAAGGGAGGGGAGTCGAAGGTGGTGCTGTGAGAGAGAGGAGGGGCAGCGGAGGAAAGCCAGAGGCTGAGGCGGTGCGGCGAGGGAGGGGACAAGCGGCAGCGGGTGGAAGGCAAGAAGGGTTATATTCAGGCAAGCCGAAGACTCTAAAAAGGTTGATCAGAGGTATCTCCAAGTTATTGGACGATTACTGCCACAAGAGTGGATAGATGATCAATAAGGAAAAGAGTAACATCTACATATCCAATAAATGCTCCTCATGTTGGATAGCGGAGGTTCCACACAGCCTCGACATGAAAATGGGATGCTTCCCAATGGACTACCTTGGTGCACCTATCTCCCCCAACAACCTCCACCTTCCGGATTTTTATTTCCTAATATCCAATATTATGGACCATATTCTCAACTGGAGTAATAGATACTTTTCCTTTGGTGGGGGGATTGCTCTGATCAACATCGGTCACCTTTCCACCTTGTTTCATGACCTCTCTGTAATTAGAGTCCCCAAATGCATCATCAACAAAATAGACAAGTTATTGACCGGTTTCATATGGGACACTATGTCTAAGGGGAAACATCAATGGGCTTCATGGGGCAGGGTGGAATGGACTTCTATTGAAGGCATGCTCAATTTTCGGAGTCTTGAGGCCACCCTCGTTTGCATGCATGCTATGCTGGCATGGGAGGTACTGGAACGACGCATGTTATGGGGATTTAAAATGAAAAACTACCGCATTGGAACCGTGTCATCAGCGGCTACCCATGCCTCTCTATTATGGTATGTCATATCTCCCTTGATATCTTTCCTCCATCCTCACTTGCGCTGGATCATCGGGAAGGGTGACCTTACCTTCTGGCATCAGAATTGGGTCGGGGATGTCCTTAGATACCCAGGATATCCGTCCACTATGATATCGTTCAGGGAGGCTTGTAAATATCCATTCCTCATCAAGGAAGTACTGAATGAGAGCCAAAGTGTAATATTTGACCTCATTGATTTGAGTTTGGAACCTGACAGTTGGGTTTTCACACCCCTTGTCCTCAGGGGGGTGTTTTCTTCAAGAGACTTCTGGCGCTTTTTGGAGGCACATGTCCATGTTGAAAGCTGGTATGACATCCTATGGTCCAAGATCATTCCCTAGAAATACAATTTTCTTCTATGGAGGATAAGGAATAAAGAAATCATCATAGACGAGAATATCAAGTGGTGTGTTTTCCCGCTTGCTTCCAGATTCCCCTGCTGTAGTAACCATAAGGAAGAATGTGTTGGCCATCTATTCTTTGAGGGAATAGGAGTGGGTTTTGTGGGGATACATTAGTGAGTTCACTTCATTTTATGATCCTACTATGGAATATTTGTCATTCCGGGACCAGTGGTTTCATGGAGTCGGTGAGTGGGGCCTTGAGAAGATGGCTCAATCCTTTGTTCTCCATGCAGGCTGCTTGAGTATTTGGCAGGACCACAATAAGGAAAGGAATGAAGGGGTATTTTATACTGGGTGTTCCCTCATTCTATGAACTAGGAACCTGCTAATTGATCTGGTCAGGATCATCGAAAACTGAAGAGAGGCCCCAACTCTCCACCAGCTTCAGAAGCTCTACCATGATGTCCTTAATGGTGCGACCAACGTCACTGGGAATTTGGTCCAATGAAACCCCCCATCCATGGGCCTTAAACTCGATACAGATGGGACTTGTTCTATGGGAGCTCTTCATGGGGTAAGGTATGTCCGAGTCCACTCTAGATCTTTTATATTTTCATTATCATCCTTCCTAGGCCATGTTTCCTTGCTTTAGAAGAGGAAAAATCTTTTACTTTGAGTTTAACCTTGTGTCACCAAAGGAAGATTGTTCTCTCGGAGGCAGAAACAGACTCAATGGTCCTTCACAATGACTTTAATGGTAGGGGGCCTATTCTATGTTTGATCAATTACGTCATCTGGAAGTAAAAAGGCTTGATCAACAATAACATCAATTTAGTTCACACATGGCGTGAGGGGAACCATGTTGTGGATCACCTTGCTTCACATGATGTCCTGGTCTTGGAGAACGTCTATCTCCACAATGGGCATAACTTGAAACCGGAGGGGGGTCAATCTGATTAGTGGGGATGCCCCCAGCCTTCACTATTTCAAGAAACCATAGGCCTTCATGTTTTTATTCTCCATGGATACCATGTATTGTTTTGATAAAATAAATAAATATGGTGATTATATGATGATTTCACAGAAAATAAAAATGAGATGATATCTCCTTACCTTATGTCTTGAAACTCATAATACATGTTCAATACTCATGTTTGAAAACGTTATTTTTATTATAAATATATAATATAACCATATTATTATAACTAATATCATATATGGGTATATTATTACTTTATATTACCCGTTTATTAACAATTCTATGTTATGATTTCACTTTGGGCAATATTTTCTTTGTTCTTTTCATTTTTCCTAATTTGTTATATCATTTGTAGTTATACTTATATAATGATTTATATAATGTTAATAATGATATAAATTTCATTTATTTTTATTATATGGGTATTATAATAATCCATATAATATATATGTATGAAATGGAATACACCATTCCTGGAGATGGTGCGTCGTACGTACACATGAACATTATTTCTGTTTTATTGTCATGTTGAAAGAACAGAAGTAAATGAAATATATATATATATATATATATTATCATTATTCTTTGGGAATTATATTATCATGCATACAATATATGTTCAATAAAACCATAGTTTATACATTACATTCAGAGTGTGAACGAATCACATCCCTTTATGAGGTGGTAGTCCACACTTCCTCAAACGAAATTATCATATTTATCCAAATCGAAATGTACACATATATGAGTTCTAAAATAATTAAATAAGAATAAATATATAATAAATATAATATTATTCAAATAGAATTTGTTTTTAATTCATAATTCCCAACCATGAAATGTGTTAAAGGAAAAAACCACATAATCATTTAGTGAGGCGGTAGTCCATCGTACACAAAAAAATTATGTTATTTTCCCATTACCGGGAAGTGTTTGTATGTTTATGTCAAATACATAACACATTAAAATATTATTATATTTAGGATACAATTTTTGTTTTATAATCATGGAATAAAAATTTATGAGTTGGTTGATAAATAAAATAAACAAAAAGAGTTTGAGGAAAGATGTTACCTATTCTTTGGATAACCCCACTTGCTTTTCATGAAAGGGATTACTTGGATAGATTTCCCACTAAAGGGGGGATTCAAGGTGGAAGGTAGGGTTGTTGGTTAGTGAATTGGGAGGTTCTATTTTGATCATATGTTTCTTGAGCGGAGTGATGAGGGGGGGGGGGGGGTTGTGCCCTTCAATTTGGGAGGGAAATGACACACTTGTTATTTTTTGAAAACAATTGTGGGTTCCCAAAGTACTAATTATTTGAATTTTTTCAAATAGAAAAATATGGAATGTTAGAGGTTTTTTGGCCTAAATATTTCCATTCATTAGGTTGTGAAAATGTATGCAGAATAATTTCTTCCTTTAGATTATGGTTTAGTGCCATATAAATCATTGATTTGCATTAGTTACTATAATTAATTTTAACCACTTTAACTTATATATTTGGTAAAAAAATTATTTTGATCTTATTAGACAAAAAATATCATAAAAATTACAAATTTTTATGTACATTTTTTCTATATAAAAATAATTTAAGTGGGATAATGAATATTAATGCTAATACCTAAGATGTGGCCAGAAAGTGGGTTATAATTTAAAAAATCTCCAATGTTCAATATGTTTTTATAACAAATTAACACATATAAATGATTCTAATGAACTAAATTGGGATAATATATGAAAAATTGTTATATTTTTATAGAAAAATAAATATCATAATATAAATTAATATATCATGGTGTACTCTCACACTTTACACAACCATACTACCCATCTTTAGATCGTTTTGAGTGCACTGATGGGGAATCAGTTATATGCTAAGCTCTCAAAGTGCCACTTTTGGAAGGACCAGATTCACTTCTAAGGGTCATGTTATCTAAGAGGAAGGAGTATCTTTAGAGCCAAAGAAAGTGAGAGCTGTAGTTTCCTTGGAGTAGCTGAAGAACGTCTTTGAGGTGTGGAGTTTTCTGGGGCTTGCTGGATAATATAGAAGTTTCATACATGACATTTCGCACTTAGAAGAACAACTTACAGGTCCAACCAAGAAGGGGGTGAAATTATTATGGTCATATTCTTATGAGTCAGCCTTTCAAGAGCTGAAATGTAGGTTGACGTCAGCACTGATACTAGTCTTGCCAGAGCTGGGAAAGAGATATACTGTTTACTACGATGCGTAGGGTATTGGGCTAGGAGCTGTGCTTATGCAGGGAGATGGAGTTGTTTCGTACAAGTCTCAGCAGATGAGGACACATGATTGGAATTACCATATGCATGATCTAGAGTTGGTAGCTGTTGTTCATGCCATACGCTGTTGGATACATTATCTTATGGGAGAGCATTTTGTGGTCTTCACCGACCAAAAAAGTCTCAAGTACATTTTCACTCACCATGAATTGAATTTGAGGCAGAGAAGGTTGGCTGAGTACCTAACGTCCTTTGACATTTAGCTTTCCTACATGCTGGGGAAAGTCAATTTTGTGGCTGATGCATTGAGGAGGAATACTTAGATACATGTATTTCAGGAGGCCAGTAGTGAGTGACAGATTATGGCTTTGTTCTGTGAGATGCATTTGGAGGTGCATGATAGACAGTGGCATAATTTTCTATCATCTATAGATGTTACCTCTACCCTTCTTGATCGAGTACAAATGAGGCAACTATTAGATTTTTAAGGCCTAGTACTACATGAAAGTGTGTCAGGAGAGGACCCTATTACTGGATAGACCATAGGTGGGGATGAGATCATTCATTTCCAGGGGTGGGTATGGGTGCCAATAGATATATGTGAGGTGATAATGCGAGACTTTCATTCCTTAGTTTGGGAAGTTCATTCTGGTGTCACCATGATGTATCGTGATGTATACTGCCAGTATTGATGGCCGGGAATGAAGAGGGACGTTTCTGGTTTTGTCAAAAGGTGTTCCACTTATCAGCAGGTGAAGGCAAAACATTAGTGGCTAGCAGGGGTTTTGAAGTAGTTAACCATTCCTGAGTGGAAGTGGAATGACGTGGCGATGGACTTCATGATAGGGTTGCCGAGGACTCCTCGAGGGAACGACACGGTATGGGTTTTCATTGACACGCTCATGAACGTTGCTCACATATTTCCGATCAAGGAGACCTTCAGGGTTGATGAGTTGAGAAAAATGTACATCTGAGAGATTTTACATCTTCATGGAGTTACACACTCCATTGTTTCAGATATGGATGCACGTTTTACTTCTCGGTTCTGGCAGGGGCTTTAGAAGGCTTTGGGAACACATGTAATTTTGAGTACAGCTTAGCATCCCCAAACAGATGGCCAGTCTGAGCATATGATTCAGGTGCTTGAGGACATGCTATGAGAATGCATGCTATATTTTCGAGGGTCTTGGGAAAAGAATATACCTCTTATGGAGTTTCCCTACAACAACAGTTTCCAGGAAACTATTCAGATGGCACCTTATAAGGATTTGTATGGTAGGCCATGTCAATCACCCTTATGTTGGCTGGAGGCGGGAGAGGAAGAAATGTTGGGACCTCATCTTGTCCAGGAGACCACATAGAAGATATATTTGATTCGTAAGAGGATGGAAACAGCACAGTCTCATCAGAAGTCTTATGCTGATCAATGGAGATGACCTCTAGAGTTCGAGGTTGGGGATCATGTTTTCCGGCGTGTCTCACCGTGGTTGGGACACAGGAGGAATAGAAGACTAGGTAAGCTTTCTTCGAGGTATTTCGGGCCATTTGAGGTGTTGGAGAGAGTTATTATGGTTGCCTATCGGTTTCAGTTACCTCAGAGGTATCAGACTATGCACGACATCTTCCACGTTTTTCACCTCCAACGTTACTTTCCAGACCTATCTCATGTCTTTCAACCTAATGAGGTTGAGCTCGAAGCAGACACATCTTTTCGGGGGTATCCTATCCTGATTGTTGGTCGTAGTATGAAGGTTCTTTGTGGCCAGTCCGTTCCTCTGGTATGAGTAATATGGCAGCATGGGCGGGTGCAAGACGAGACATGGGAGTGGTAGGCTGATTTACGATCACAGTGGCTGATGTTGTTCGAGGCTACTTCTTCTATGTCGTGATAGGGAAATTCAAGGATTAATTTTTTTATGGGTGGAGGTTTTTTAGAACCTGGACCTTCTTTTCAGGTATGTTTTTCCTTTCTGGTCATTTTTGGAGAAAAGGGGAATTTTTGGAAATTTTCTATGTACACATCGTGTACTCAGAATCCGCAGTAGGTCGTGTCCTGGCCGTGTAGTAGCTGCACACATGGCCATGTGGGAGTGACTAGAGGCCGCTTAATGAGGAGTATAGAAAAGGAGATTACACACTATTTACTCCAAAAGTACACGCCGTGTACTTTTTTTTATTAAATGCACTGTGGTCGCGTCTGACGGACAAAAACCGCTCCTTCTAGGTTTTGTTCATCCGAGAGCACCGAGCATCCATATATCATCGATGAGCCACCAATCCTCCATCCATCGTACGATTCGAGCACCTTTGATTGCGTTGTAATTGCATCAGTAAGTTCTCTCATTTTCTTGAGCCTTGTTTTCCATTTTCTCTTCTTTTCCAAGTTATCGTGGGTTGAACATTATGGATGGTTTCTTAGATCTACGACGTTCCAAGAAGATTAAAGCTTTTTGGTTCAATAATATTGATCTCCCAACCTCAAGGTAGGTGGTCTTTTCCTTTTTGTTCAAATTCTTTGAGTATTATGTTCCAATTCCACTAATACCCTCAAACGAGGTATTGCGTTTTTACCATTTTACCCTAGCGGGCTGCCTTCCATGCTTGTATGCTTGTGTAGAGGTTATTTGGATATAACCTGGGTTAATTTCTATTCCTTGGATGTTCTGCTCATGCTTAGTTCTATTTAATACCATTTGATCCTGTTTAGCCTATTGTCCATTTACTTTTTTCCATGCCTTGTGGTCATAGGATGGAGTGTTGTTTTCTGACATGCGTGAGATGCTGTCGACTGGTTATCCAAGTAGTTCTATAGGTTTAATTTGACCATATAGCATTACTATGTGTCGAATTACATGGGGCCGTGAGAACCTGGTGCTATATACTAAAAGATGATAGATCGAGTGAGCTTCCTTAGAGAGTCTTCGGACAGTATAGACTATAAGAGGATAAACCGAGTGAGCTTCTTCAGAGATTCCTTGAAAATTATTGACTACAGGGGGATAGACTGAGTGAGCTCTCTCAGAGAGACATTTAGAATTATAGACTATAATGGGACAGACCGAGTGAGTTTCCTTAGAGTGTCTTTGTTTTAATTGAATTACCTTGAACCACTCTAGGATATAAGAGGAATTGACTGGGTGAGCTACCTCAGAGAGTTTGTGAACGACCTGGGGCTATAAGAGGAATTGACCGAGTGAGATTCCTCAGAGAGTCTCTTGACCATGGGGAAATAAGAGGAACCGACTATGTGATCTTCCTCAGAGGGTCCCTAACTACCTTAGATTATAAGGGGAATTGACCGAGTGATCTTCCTCAGAGAGTCTTATAATTTTAGTATGGCCAAGCTAGAGGGGTTAGACTGAGTGTACTACCCAGAGGGTTGTTGGTACTTGTTAGGAAGGACTAGAGGGGATGGCTGTGAGTAATTCCTAGAGGGTTACCTATTTTCATTTAGCTTCTTATTAGCTGCTTCGTGATATTGTAACTCAGGATTGCTTACTGTTGAGTTATTTTTCCTATTTACTACTTTCTGTACTTTACCTTCCATATATTTACTAACTATTAGGAATAGATCTTCGGGTGGATTCCTACTGGGATTTAGTCTCACACCCAGTTTGGGCCTTACTTTTGGGCCCAAACAGATTATATTGTTACAGGTATAGATAAGTGAAATCACCCTTCCACTTCAGGTACTTGACATGATATGTAGCTCGATGGCATGGGACCATGCCCAGGAATGGGATGTTGTGGAGCTGTTTATCTTTTCTTTTGTACTTTGGTTCAGTACTGTTGCATTCATCTTTGTGACTTGTTTTCATGTTTTCCTAGTCATATGTATCATAAATTATTTATTATTCATTTCTCCAGTTGTTTATTATTTCTAGTCTTCCATTGTTCAGATGTGTATGGATTATTACTGCTTCCTCTATTGTATTTTGTTTCTCAACTGTTGTGTACTCTTCCAATGAGGGCATAGTTTCCCCACTATCACACCAAAGGCCCTCTCTACTAGTCAAAAGACCTTGGAGTTTGGTGAAATGTTCTTGAGGCCATGTGACCAACTAGGTATGGGGCGCCTCAAGGTGGCTTCCGGAACCAGGGAATTACAAGAACTAAAAGGATTCACATAAAATGCTTGAAATTGATACAAATTTATCGAGGTATGATAGTTGATTTATATGGGAACTCCACTAAGGGTAGATGATCTTCCCATATACTTTGAACAACTATTACACAATCCCACAACATGTACTCCAACATTTTTACCATCCTCTATTACTGGCCTTCTATCTATGGATGATACGATGTGCTCATAGTCAACTAAGTCCTAAGGGATTTCTGTAAGGACTTCAAGAAATGAGATGTGAACCTTGAATCTCTATTTAGGATGATTGAAACTGGTATTCCATGCCTCTTTACCACTTCTAAGTTATATATTTCTAACAGATCCCACATCGTATGTGTTTCACGAATAGGGATGAAATGGGTCGGCTTGGTAAGCTTATCCACTCTCACCCATATGGAATCGTGTTTCCAAACCATTCTTGGAATACCTAAAACAGAATCCATAAATATCTTCTCCCATTTCTACATTGGTATTGGTAATGAATGTATCATACTTGAAGGTCTCTAATTATCATCTTTAACCTGCTGACAAATTAAGTATTGTGAAATAGAATTAGCCACTTTTCTATTCATCCTTCTCCACCAAAACTTTGCCTTCAGTTCCATATACCTTTTTTGTGTTCCTAGCCGTACAACCCATATTGAATGGTGGTAATAATGAAGTATCTATTCCTAAAAATCATTAGGTACAACAATATGATCTCTAAATCACAAACCTAAACTCCCATCAAGTTTTCAGCCTTAATTGGTCTCCCCAATATTGAGTTTTGAACTCATAACCAGACATTCTGTATCAGATGTTTATGCCTTACTGAAAAATTTTACCAAATCAGGAACAATAATATCTAAAAATAATATTACAACACCATCTCTGTCTTCACATTCTACATGAATTTCAGTTTGGATCAACATCAACTTTCATTAATCATAAGCTTCTTTCACCAAATGTTCATATTAATTTCTTCCCAATACATCTTCCACAAAATTCCCTTTTCCCAGTGTATACATTATATCAAAGTCAAGCATATGGAGATACTCCATCCATCTCCTATTCCATTGGTTCAAATATCTTTTTGAGAAAATGTGTTTCAATATTTTGAGGTCCGTGAACAAAATTAATTTCTCACCAACGAGATATTGTCTCCATGTTTTCAATGCAAAAAACTGTGGTAACTAACTCCAAATCTTATGTTGGGTAATTCTTCTCATGCATCCTCAACTACCTTTAACCATAAGAAAACACGCAGTCTCATTGCATGAGAATGCATCCCAACCATGATCTTAAAGCAATGCAGTACACCACTTACCCCTAACCTGATTATGGAAAAATAAAGATAGCTGCCGATGTAAGCTGAACTTTCAATTCCTAGAATGTTTTCTCACATTCCAATGTCCTTTGGAATGGATCATTCTTGATTGTCAAATACATCATTAGTTAATCTAGACATGATAAATCACTGAAAAAGTGTCAAAAAACTACCTACACCAAGAAAACATTGTATCTTGAAGACATAATTTGGTGGTTTCCGTGAGATAACAAATTCTATCATTTCAGGATCAATAGAAATTCCTTTTTCAGAAAAAAAATGTAAAAGGAAATGTACTTCTTGTATCCAATAATCAAACATTAATAATTTGGAATAAAATGTGTGATTTCTCAAGATGTGTAACACTATTTCGAAATGCCCCTCATGGTCAGCCCATGTCTTCAAATACACTAAGATGTCATACAAAAACACCACAACAAAAGATTCCAGATATTGCTGGAATATCCGATTCATCAAATCCATGAAGAATGGTGCTGCTTTCGTTAGAATGAAATGAATTAATACATATTCATAGTGTCCATATATTAATCTGAATTCTATATTAGGAGTATCCTTCTTCTGAACTCGCAATTGGTGATATTGTGATAGCAGGTCAATTTTGGAGAATCACTGACCTTCCCTTAATTGATCGACCAAATCATCAATAAGTGTAATTCAATATCTGTTCTTTATCACAACATGTTTAAACATGCAATAATCAATACCCAACGTAGGAGTTCCGTCTTCTTTCTTCACAAACAAGACCGGTTCATCCAACTGAGACGTACTTGGCCAAAATAAACCCTTTATTTCCTGCTCCTCCAAATGCACTTTCAATTCTCGTAACTCTATTGGTGTCATCCTATAATATGGAAGGGTAATGGGAATGGTCCCCGAAAGGAGATCAAACATAAAATCCAATTCCCTTCTAGGTGGTTAACCTTATAATTTATCGATAAATACATATAAAAAGTGATGCAAAACTGTTGAAAAACTAATTCCCTCGATTTAGTCCATTGATTCTAAGTTAAATGCCACTAACTGGTGAGAGATTGTCCCACCATTGGTTCCAACGAGATATTATAACACTGCTTTACCATCCTCTATCCTCTAAAGAGATTCCCAATTTTTTCCTCATTTATGAAAATAATTGTTCTCCTATAACAGTTGATGAGATCCTTAAGCATTGTCAACCAATATATACCAAAGATTAAATCATTGGAATCGATTTCTAACATCAAGAAGTCCCATTTTAGCTTATCTCTGACAATAGCTATAGAACATCCTCTACACACAAAGGATTGACATTCTCTTTCTCCAAGATGATTTTTTATTTTTAAAACAGAAGGCATCATTTCAAACATTAATCATAGAAAATAAATTACACGAGAAGAAATGAATGTATATGATGCAATGATATCTATGAGCACTTGAAGAAGGGTACAATTCAAAAGAATGGAACCTCTCACTGTATATGGCCTAACTTGATCATCAACAATAATCATCTCAGCTCTATACAATTGCTTCACCATTGCACTTATATCCTTGTTGCCTTGCTGAGATTGACCTAGTTGAGGAGTCCTGGTATTTCTAGAGTCACCATGGACAACTTTTCTCTGCTAATGAGACTAGTTCTACTCTCCTTGCCCTGTTTAAGCATATGATTCTTGCGACACCTGAGAAGTGTCTCGAGCATCTAAACATAGAGTACAATGACAATAGCACAAATAATGTACCATATTGTTGCAATTATGACATGCTTTAGGATCTTCCATACACTCTCACATTATGTAGTCTAGAGAACCACATTGAAGGAAATATTCTTTGCTCTGGGGTCATGGAGGGAGGTTCACCTATCTAGCCATATGGTTCTAATTTCCACTCCCACCTTTGAAATAGGTGTCCCTTTTACCACTAACTCCTTGTATTTGAGTTCCCACCATTCCTAGTGGGTAGCATCATACCTCCTCACATAGATCTCGAGATATCATGTCTATACACAATCGCTTTGTTCACTATATTTTGTATAATACCTAATACAAAGCACCACAACATTCAATTGAATATCCTGCCGTAACCCCTATTAAAAGATGCGTTCCTTCAAATATGCACTTTCCACAACCACTAGTGAAAAACTGATTATATTCATGAATTGAACTGCATACTCTGTGACACAAAAACTCTTTTTTCAGACTGAAAAAGCCTATCATTTTGTGGATACTGAACGTGTGAGGATAGAATTTTTTGATGAACAATTCTTCAAAATATTTCTATGTAGGGCCATAATTCAATTTATCATGCACCGCTAAATCCCACAAAAGGCATGCAAGATACAAAAGCATATACATCTCCAGATTGAACATTATATGTACTTGTGTGCTGATAAAGCTGAATATATGGTTCATCATACTCACCCAAACCTCTACCTTATCAGTTTCAGAATCACCCTGGATGATAGGTGGATTTTACTTCATGAATTGAATGGTATGATGAAATTTTTTTTCCCAATCATCCACTTCCCCATATCCACATCATGAAAATCATGGAAAATACTCTCAACTAGCTCTTGGTACAACCGTGGATCAGGTGAAACCACATTATCCACAGCTTCTTCGGGTTGGTTTTGATGATGCCTACCAGGTGCCCCTTTCTAAACCAACAAAAAACTCTTTCAATCTCACTATATATCAACTGATGGATTATAATTTCAAATTATATCACATCAACTATCCAGTTTATTTCCAAAAAAACCTTTTTCCCATGTTCAATCATTTTTTTGAAAATATATAAATTTCTTTTTGAAAATTAAACCATTTCCAAAATACAATAATTATCCAATTTTTCAAAATCATAATTTTGAAAAAAAAATTCATACCTTATCACGAATCAACAATTTCTTCACAATATGAATCATTCATCAAAGTGATGTATTCCCTCCTAGTGGGAAGTCATTCCTCTAAAATGCATGTCATGCTCATCTCATTGGATAAACCCATGACAATGAGATTCCTAAATCCTAGATGTGACTCCAAACACTTATCTCCCCAAATCCCCAGTAACTTTACATTCAAAATAAAATGGTTATCTATATCATTTAATGCTATACATATCACATTCCAACAATCCTAATACTTTTTAAAATTGTATCACTAAGAATATATAGGAAATAATTCTAAATCCAAGACCAAGAACACTGCTGAATACTTTCAGGGTAGGGACTAAACAAGCTGATAACATTTGTTCCCTAAAGGAAGGACGAGACTAATACCATTTGTAATGACCTGATCATTCTCATTATCTTGAGGGCACAACGAGACATTACTTGGCCTTCAGAAACATCCCCAAAATTCCAAAGGTTGTAAATAAATGCAAAAGGGTTTCAAAAATAAGTGAGGGACCATTTACCCTTTATTAAATGAACCAATAAACCAACAATCCAAAACCAATCCATTCAATAAATGATGCATGAACAAAATAAATACATCTAAACAACATAATGTATGTCAAAACCACATCAATGTGTGCTACAGCTGAAGAAAAAACAAGAATCAATGTACACAATATATAAAAATATAATAAAACTAAAGATAAAATGAGACTCCATGCTCTATGAGATATAGTCTCCAAAATCACCACACAACCCTAGTATCATGAGGTAGTGGAAAAAACGTGGGAAATGTAAACTTTTCCCCTATACTGAAAGATAGCATCGGCAAAAGAACCAATGTTCCAAAGCAGGGGTGAGTAAAAAAATCAGTAATTTTTCCCCAATGAATTCCCTTCTCATGCCACATGGATAGATAAGTTAGACACATTTATACAAAAAAATTTATATAAATCAATTTATGAAAACAGTTTATAACCAAATATAAACATGTTCCAAAAACCGTTTGCAACCATATGGAAAAAAATTAAATGAAAAATATTTCCAGCAAGTTATTCATCTAGAAAAATATGTAATCAAATATTAAAACCAATTATTCTTATCATTTGGTATTCCAATTCCACAGTTCACAACACAACCACACATGCATACTTCGTTTGACAGTTCTATACACATAAGCAGTCTCTCATCCAATTACCTAGTGTCCAAATGACACATGTACCAAATCCAGGGTCATGTCCCATATACCTCAATGGTACTCATCCCATATTAAGGTCCCATTAAGCATAAACTCACACCAACACGATTTATGAAAAATATTTCCATTTCAAAAAACAAACCACTCCAATAAAACTGAACATTCATAGTAAACCAAAGCCCAACAAAATTTGAAAACAATAATTCATTTTAATAAAACATTACCATTTTTTGAAAACCACTAATCCAATTCAAGTTATAATAATACATAAAAACACCATTTTTAAAATCCATATTTTAAAACCCAGAGCAAAAGTATTTTACTCAAACTTCCAATTTTCCAGATTTCACAACAATTACTAAAAAGGGATTACAACAAATTTTTGACAACCAAATCACTATAAAGTCAACACCACACATTAAATATGAAATATATCCAATCACTTATACCAAGTGGTGTCAGGAATGAAACCTCCTACCAATAACCTTTTGATGAAAACCACAACGAACGAAGAACACACAAGAAAACCGGGTTGATTCTTCAAGAACCCACCTTAGTTATATTCTCCAAGAATGATGAAGACCAAATATCATCATATTTAGCATCCACACACCTATATCTACCCATAAAGGGAATATATATAGGAATCCAAGAGAAGAGGAGAAGTATATCTATGTAGATCTAAAAAAATACAGATCAAGAATGATGAAGATTTATCACATACCTCATGAATCCAACATCGATTCACCAAGGAAAGCCTTAGGATTTCTGTCAGACATATTTGAGAACATTCATTGGCCATAGGAGAAGAAAAATACCCTATTAAGTTCTGTTTGAAGTAAAAACCAGCTACTTGGAGGCAAAATTGTGTGAGAGCCAATTTTTTAGGATCTCACATACAGAATCTGCATGGTCAGCTCACACGGTTAGAAAAACCGTGCCATGACTCTGTGTAAGCTACTGTCTAGGTAGAAAATCACAAGGCTTACTCGCACGATCTCCATAACCATTATCCAACAATGATGGAGCTACTACATCAAGAGGGCCATTGCGCATGGTTTGGCCTCATGGTTAGGAAAACCGTGCATTGCCTGTGTGACATCCATTTTCCCCAAAACCATTTCCAATATTCTCCCAACTCTCCCATCGATCACCCATAAAATTTATAACCATTTGAAACAACAAGTAAGGGTTAAATACAAGAAACTGGGGGTACCATATGTTTATTATAAGGATATGTTTTATAAAATTATTACAGAAGCATAAATAAATAGTGAATATATTATATATCATATATAAATATCTCTTATATTATTATTTAAACCCATGAAATGTGGTAATGGGAAAATGAATAATCATCATTTTCTAAGGAGGTACTTCTTCGTACACATAAACAATATATTTGGTACCCATTAGAATGAAGTGTGCGTATGTTAAGGTAGAACCCTTTGAATAAGAAAATATTTATATATTTAGGATAATTAAATTTATATATAATAATGTAATATTTATAGTTTTTGTGGGGGATAAAGAAAATATACTAAAGTATCATGAGGAAGGATGTTACCTCGCATTTGGGAAACTTTTTCTTGATTGCATAAATGGGATTCATTGGATGGATTAATGCCAAAAGAGAGGATTAAAATAGGAATGATGGGTTTTAGGTATATGAATTGTGAAGATATTTTTTTAATCTATGAATCTTGATATGATTTAAGAAGGTGGTATATGGGGTTCTTTTATAAGTAACAAAAAAGACACAGTTATTATTTTTTAAAATTATTTTTGTGTTCCCCAATTATTAATTATTATTAAAGTGTATAAATAGATCATTATAGATACTATTTGGTCTATTGCCTAATATATGGACAAAAAATTTGGTTTGGACCTAGGTATAGGTCATTTTCCCCCATTAATATTAATTTTATTCCCTTGTAATGCTTAATTTTATCTTAATCATTGTAATTAATTTTTAACACTTTTATTAATAATTTTGGTCAAAAATATTGTTGTTCTTATGAGAATAAAATTTTCATAATTATTAAAAATTTATATTTTTGTTATTTAAAATTCCAATTACATATATGGGAAAATTACCTATAATGCTAATCTCACAGATGTCATGAGAAAGTGTGTTTTTAATGAAAAAACATTCATAAGTTATATATGTTTTTATAACCAATTTCAATATAAAAATGAATCTAATGAACTATTTTTGTTTAATATATATATTATGGATCTATTTTGACATTAAAATAATTTAAAAATAAAAATTATTATTAATAATTTATTAAAATTAAATTCAGTTTTAATATAATTAATTTTTCACTATTTATAAAAAATGATGATTCTCAGAGAAATCTAATAAATTCACCTTAAGATAATTTAAAAATTTTTTAATTCAAAATTGTTTATTATTTTCTCAATTAAATTTCAAAATGTGTCAAAATATAATTTTATTAATTATTCATAGAATGACATGAAAATCTAATCATTTAAGAGAATAATATTTTAAAACACATAAATACTTTAACAAAAAAATTCATAATCAATATGTTTTATTTTTATAAAAAAATTATAAAAAGTAAATAAAAATTAGTTCTTATAATTCACTTTACTATTTTTAATTTCTAGTTTTTAACTATTTAATTTAGGTAATAATAATAAAAAAAATAAATTTCTTAGAAACTCAGTGTTGTGTGTAACGCACGCCATGTCAGTGCTGTGTACAATCTCTACCAAGTCAAAGTTGCATGTCACAGTAATAAAATCAATATTATGTGATAGGAATATATGAATTAATATAATGAATGTCTGAAGTGAAAAACAATTTATTCCTCCAAAAATAATTCCCAAAATGTTGGGATGTTATAGTAACTTTCCATTATATGTGGATTATCACAGAATGAAGAAGATTAATGTCAAGAACTGGTATCCTCTTAAAATAATTAATGATCTATTAAGTCTTTTGAGAGGTGTGAGTATTCTACAAGTTTTATATTATATAAGGATACAACTAGTTTATAGTTAGACCATTAGACATATATTAGACTACATATATGACAAATTCAGGACTTAATTAGTTCATAGTCATGTTTGTTGGATTTTCCAATACACTGATATAATTCATAGACATGATAAATTGAATTTTTCTTCATTTTCATTCTTTTTTACTAGTATTGATGATTATATTTTATTATACTTAGAATAAGTAGAAAATCGTTCCAAATATCTTGACAATTTCATTATTATATTGATCAATAACCATCCATACACAAAGGTAACTAGATGAGGGATCTATATTGATAAAGTGTAATTCATGGGCTATCTAATATCGGATAATGTAGTGGAAATCGAACCTGAGAATTTTATAGATATCACATCATTTTAGCATCCTAGGAATATATTTGAAATTAAGATAATTCTTGGATTATCATGTAATTATCAGTATTAGATTCAGGAATTCTCTTATCTATCATCACCGATAACTAATCTGAACAAGATGGGAGTGAATAATAATGTTTTTTCAGATTTTTGTTAAATATATTTTCAGATAATTAAAGGTAGGATGAACTCAACACACATCCTCACATTATTTATTATAGGTAATGTATATACCAAATACATTGGTTCGTCAATAGTTATACATGGGATCGTTTTGATACAAGAGGATCTAAATGGTTTTTATGCATCCATAGAGAAGAAATTGAATGAGGGATATATACATAACATAAATTTTGTGGTATCTATGGTGGTACATGCCCAAAAATTGTGAAGACATTATTTTATGGGAGAGTTTCATTTTTATTAATGTACAATAAGAGCCTAAGATAAATATTATATCAGTGGGACTAGACCCTTCAGTAGAGGAGGTGTGTTGAATATCGATAGGATTTCAACATTGATTTTTTTTATACATCGGGCAGGGAAAATGTAATTTCTTATTCCATGAGGTTTAATATTCACATAAAGGAACTGAATGATTCTAGTGATGTGTGGAGTATTACATAACTATTGGAATCATGCTTCAAGATGTTTAAGAGTATTAGGGGAGTGTAGTTATGAAATCGACATCTATTATAATCAATATTTTTTACTAGATCAAGAAAACATTTTATCAAATACAGAGGTTTTAGATCCATGGGAATGATTATATGGTGTGGAAATAATATTAGGATAGTATCTTAAAAGTGGGAAATCTTTTATCATCCATGGATGAATATGTCTTGCTATATGTTTTAATGAGGAGTTAATGCTTGGGTTTCATAATAATATATTTTCAGAAAATCATGGCTTTAAAATGACATTAAATGATATTCATAGACAATACTAGTTTTTATTAATTAAGGTGGAAGTTTTGGAATTTATAGCGAGTTTTTAAACTTCTAATAGATGAATGTTTATAAATAGCAGAAATACGATCTTTAACATCCCCTTCCCATTCATTAGATTAAATTTAATTACAAAACAATATATGTTTTTATAGGATTACATAGGAAACCCTATAAATATGGTGTAGCATGGGTGATCAGGGAATGATTAATGAAGGTCCCCCACATCTCACATATTACGAGGACCTTCTAATGCAATGTTCTTGGTAGTATATACATGTCTGAGCTAATTGTTTTACATGGATTTGGGAGGATTACCTTTTAGTCTAGAGATCCTAAATTCATATCACAGTTTTTGAAGGGTGTTAAGAAGGCTATGGGGTCCCATGTTATTTTGAGTATAACCTCTCATTTTCTGACAGACCGTCCATCTAAGAAAAGTATTAATGTTTTGTAGTATATGTTATAAGACATTTTTTTTGGATTTTGGTTGTTTTTTGGATAAACATAAAATGCTACTGGGGGTTTTATATAATAATGGATTCTAAAATTCAACCCATACTACACTATTGAAGGTTTTGTATAACAGTATATGTCATATGAATCATTTTTAGTTGGATCCAGGTGAGTCACCTCTTATGGTTCCCAGTTTAATGATGAATCCTTCTATTCATATTTAGTTAATCTAGAGAAAGTTACTGACCTTTCATAGCTTTTTTAAATTGAATAATGAACATCAAAGATAACTTATGGAGTTTGTGTCTGGTATTTGTGTTTTCATTTAACCATCCATAGGTTTGAGAAGTTGAATATTTTAAAATAGGGAAATCCAATTCCAAGGGATTATACGATGTTAAAGATAGTGGATATGGTAGGTAAAATAAAATAAAAATTACCATTAAACACCTCTATATAACCATTCATATTGATTTTCATATTTCATAACTTATGATATATTATCCCAAACCTTCTCATATTTTAGACATCAAGGTAATTGATCTTTGTTATGATTCATCAATTTGGGAGCATACAATATAGATTATGGACTATAAAAAGATGTTTCTATGAGGCATGACTATATTTATGGATTCTGTGCAAGGGAAACATGTGTTTTATTATGAGGACACCATGGAGAGGGTGTTTGATATGTGAGAATAGTGGAAATAATTGTTCATCAGGACCCCAGATTGATAATTGGATCTTCTTGGGGAAGAGAGGTTTTATGGATGGGTTGTTTAAAGGTCTCTAATTTTTCAAGGGAAATCTCCCTTGGCATTTTTCATTAATCATTGGTGGTTGTTTCATGTTTAGAGACTAAGATACCATTTTTATAAAATTGAACTATTTGTTTTGGATGTGTTCTTATTTAAATAAATGGTGTCTTGGTATAAATTTTTAAATGGAATTATGATTGTTTCTAAGGATTTTAGATGGGTTTGGAGGTTTCTTGGCCACATTTATATAAACAAGGATGAAAACTGTTCACTAGAAAATTACACGCTTTTTATCTGATACAAGATGCATATCTTCCATAAGGAACATGTCATGAACTGGTTCACTACATGATGTCATTGCATGACACAAACCTTACTCATTTTGTGTACCTTACGATCATGCAAATTATTTACATGAGGTGATATGTTTTTTTAAAATCTAATATATGATGAAATACATGATATGAAAGGATTACAGACATTGTATTCCCTAGACTAGTTAGACTTATGTCTTCCATGAAGTTAATTATTATTTACTCTATCACATTGAAACATTTACTCTTGATACTAAGGTGAAATATAGATGATTTTAATGTCACTTCCTCCCTTGAATACATTAGGATTTTATATTGGATTTCTAGGGATTCGTTCCACATAGGTCTCCATTATTTTCTACCGCCCATAGTTGTTTTGGTGTAAGTATTCTGACCATGAGTTTGTTTTGGGGTTTTTAACATAAACATGGTCAATCTATGTACATTATGTAATATTTTTAACCTTTATTCATCTTGTATTTTTCCATTTTTCAAACAATATTAATCGATGATTAAAGGTATAGATTCTAAAAAAACCCTATGGTCTATTTAATTGTGAAGTATATGAAATATTGTGATTTTAAAACCATAAACTGCATGAAATGTAATATTTTTATTGAATTATGGTAAATAATAATATATAATATGGGTTGGATAACATTTGATTTAATTGTTGGTGTGACCAAGTAGTGTCAAACCATTGGGTGAGAGAACCCTTGTGTAATTAAAATATCGCTAATTGTTTAATGTGTGCATAGCAGGACATGTAACCTTATGTGTTATATTGATATAGAATCACTACATTATGGATTATTCCATGATGACATGATTTTTTATCATTTGATACATAAATAAAAGTGTAATTGAATGATAGAAGTTAATTTTCACAATTAATGATCATATTTTATAATGTGATATTGTGATATCATTTCTTTTATGACATGTTGAGTTCAAGGTGAAATGTTTATATATAGGTATTTTCTCATAGGCTAATGTATTTATATAGTCATAATGGCCTAGTTATAGATGATGAAATACATATATAAAGGGATAATATCGGGAGTATAAATTATTATATTGAGGGAGTGAAGTCATGATACGTGCGTAAATGCTTAAATAAGAACGTAAGCTCAATTATACAATCTCAAATGATTATATATAATCCTATGATTGAATGCTAAAATTCATATACATAGGAAAATTCATAGTTATTTAGTTACTTAATTGTATATAGATATGGATGGAATTGATGTCCTACATGATCATATACATTTCAGAATGGTTTTAAAATAATTTTACTACAGTGTTGTACTAATTGGTAAATTAATCATAATTTTTATCAAATTATTGAAAACACATAATATCATATAGGTTCACTGACATTATATTTTTGACCTTCTAAGTTACACTCACACCCTATTTAAAAAATCCTTCATAACTCGAGTTGATCACAAGCATTCTTGTTTAGACATGGGAAAGGGCACATGTGGCTGATTATTTTTTTCCATGTTGGATGTGTTGGAGTTTGGATATGGGTATGACATGGGGTTTTGGAACCAGGTAATTTGGGATTATTTTTTATGATTATTATTTATTAATTCATTTAGTATGAAATTAAGATAAAAAATACCTAGAAATTAAATTAATTTTTAATTGGATAATCAACATCCCCATTAAATTCCAATTTTATTATAATCTTTCTGAACAGTTATATTTTTACTCTAATGTTTTTTAATAATTGATATTTGAAATTTATTATACTTTATACCATGGGGTACAGTATCCCAACTATCCATATCACATATACTATTCTATATAGTAGCATCTGGTATATCATGAGGCACACATGAGGTCCATTAAATTTTATGTTTTGGCCACATGAGAGAGAGTTAGATTGGGTGATGTTACACTAATATTCTAATTCAGAATCATATAATATTCACATATATTCGTGTTACTATGTCATAGATTCCTTCTCTCCTATCAAAAATGTATTTCTAGGCCAGGGTATTAGAAGAGTAAGAGGATATATATTGCCCAATTATTCTTATATTAACTAATATAACCTCATACAACTACCCACAATACCATATCTTTTATAGTTCACATAAGAAATAACATGGAACATGTGAGAAATGAATTCCTCTTTGTATTTTAGGAAACATTCACTAGTATTCCTAGAACATGGCCTTTGTAAATCTCAACTATGATAAAATCCAATAGATAATATCCTATTCTAGATTCACCTCCATTACTAATATGGACTCTGTTACTGTTATTAACATAATCCCCCTTCCATGATAAGCCTTTTCATTATCTTATCCTATTGGAATATTAAACCGAGTATTGTATCTATAAGAAATGATTTTATGAAATTTTAATTATCACTGAATGTTCAACAAGGAACCACAATGATCCTAATAATAAGAAATACCATGGATATAAGAACATTTTCCCCAATTTTTATTCATCACCCAAATGATAGGTTACATTTATAACAATTTAAAATTCATAATGTAATATAGTTATTTATATAATAAATAAAGAATTTAATGATTTCCCCATCAGATATAGTATCTATAATATTATCAAAATCCCGTAATGATTTTATATTCTAGAGAAATTAAAATTGAATAAACATTCTCTCATGAAAAATGATATTTTAGTTTTACATTTTTTGAGAATTAGGTCAATAAACTTACATAACAGACCCATATATTTCAAAGATAAAACTTCTATTCCGTATACATGTTTCCAAAACAATACGTATTTTAAAAAGAAAAATATTTACTTATCAAGAAGCGTCTTTAGAATTTTTATCACAACCACAAACTTGTCCCACTAATAATTTAAAATACATTTTTAATTATTGATTTGTCATAATAGTCATTGTATTGTAATAAAATTAAAGAAATAATGAAACCCATTATCCTTTGAATACATAAAAATTCTCTTCTTCAAAATAATATTTGAGATAAAAATAATAATTTTTTGACCAAAGTAACCCCTTAAACTACCGAAAAATTATCATATAAAATATTTTAATAAATTTTAATTGAAAAAATAATACTCATTATAGTTTAATTTCAACCATGAAAACACATAAAATATTTATCATAATGTTATAGTTATCATGCCTAAACATTTTAATATAATTTCATTTAATCATAAGATAAAAATCATACAATTATTTTTTATAAAATTTATATAAAATAAATATAATGAAAATATAAAATATATTGGTATGTTGGGACATCATTTCCATATAAACCTAAAAAAACCTTTCTAATTGAATAGCCAATGAATTTAATTCTACACATATTTCATTGTAGGGAAATCTAAGACCCTCCCATAAATGGATTGATGCATAAACACAAATATATTGATAATAACATAAAATCCCTCCATTGGTTAACAATGGATAACCCATCATCTTAATAGTTCTCATGAACCATAACATAATGAAATCACAGAAAATCATTCATTGTCCTACATTAAACTAATAAATGAATTATCTGCATCCATAATAAATCATTTGTTGTTCTTAAAATATGTGTTCCATTTTATTTTTTTATTTTCCATTATAGTGGGAAGGAGGGTTTTCAATTTAAAAATTAATTAAATATTATATATTAATCCAAAAATCAAATAATGGTTATGGTGACAGAAAATGTGTTTGTCTCCGTAATCATTATTTGGTTTTGGATCATTTAAAAAATATAATGAAGAAAATCAAATCAAGATATATTATTTTCCAACATGTTAATGAAAACCTTGTTGAATATTTTTATTCCTTTTATTTAACTTTTTATCATTTTATAAACATTTATATAATCAATTATTTTTATGTTAGATGTTTTGATGGCATTTTAATTGTCCAAAATGAATTCATTGGGTTATGTTTAATAACTGTGTTCATTACTAAATTATCACCAATAAAATAATAATAATTTTTATATAATACATAAATTATAATTTTAAAACCAATCACTACGTCAGGTTCGGAAAAATTAAGTACCATACCTTCATGGAGACTGTAGGTCATATGAATTTATGGGTAACATTTTTATTTTTCAATAATCTTTATAGAAATGTGGTTACTATTATTTTATCATTAATGAATTAATATTACATCAATAATAGAATAGTATTTATTATATAAATTTATATATATGTCATACAAGTGATGTTGTGATGAAAAAAATCGCATCACTTTGAAGAAGAGGTAATCCATACATACACATGAATGATTTTATCATTTATTAGTGAATTAAATGATGTGATATTAAATGATATATTATCCTATTTTAATGATAATTATTTCATTAATATCATATTTATTCATTAAATAAATCTATATAACAAGATTTTAGATGTTGCGATTGAAAAAAATTACATAATTTCATGGGGATGTAATCTGCCACACACAAAAATGATGGATTCATTTCCCATTTGACAAATGTGGGAGATGGATATAGGTCATAAAATTACCATAATATCACATTTTTAAAAGGGAGGAAAATTATGTGATTATATCATCTAGGTTAAGGAACATTTTAGTTATTTTGAAGAATAAATAGATAAGAAACACTTTATTAAGAATGATACACATTATTTGGACAACCTCTTAAGGATTATACAAAAATCGATCCTTTAGTGGTTTAATGAAAAATATAACATTCAATTTCAATTGGTATAGTTTACTTTTCATTGAGAAGTCATTCTTTTCCAAAAAAATCATCCTCATATAATTTTTTTTCAATAATTTGAAAAAGAATATAATTTTGTTAAAATAAAAATCTATATATTTTAATTTAATCTTTTAAATAAATAAACATAATGCTAGAAAATCCAATCTGGTTAGAAATCAATAATATTTCCATTTGGCTGAAAAATTACATAATATTCTTGTAATGATTGAATATCATTTAAATTTAACTAATAATAATATATAAAGATAAGAATTTATATTTTTTCAATAGATTGATATGTTTTTGAATTACCTTGTTTTATAATAATTATACACTATGCTCAAGCATCTAAAATAGTTGTTAAACATAATAATTATTATCTTCTCTATTGAAAACCTTAGGAAGAAATGGATGAGAAAAATCTTGAAAATATTTTCTTACCATCGAAATATGAAAAACGCTTTGTACCATGGTTTATAATAGTAGAAATGACACTCAGTTGGATTATAATCGAACTTTCTCTAATATTCCATATTGTGAAATTAATTATGGAATTCTATTAAATTTATTAAAAAAACTATAAACACTTTTCCATTTTGATATATTAAGAAACCATGATCACCTACCTGAAAAGAGATATCATTACACAATTTATCTACACAGATTTTATGCCTACTCTATGATATCCTTTTATGATGTCAAATTATCTTCATTACCTCTACCATTTCGTATTCAAATTCTAGTTGCATCACCTTACATCATCATAATTTTACCAAACATGTATCAGTTATGAACATATTTATATATATTACTATAAAATGTTTTACATGTATACTAAATCTAAAACAATTATAATCGAAAACTCAACCAAATAAGAATGACGACACCAACATCCCTAGTAATCCATTGAACCAGAATAAAGCTTCTCCTCTATGTTATGATTCAATCACCCCAACTCTATATCAGATTAATAATGATATGATATAATAAAATTTAATTCAATACCCATAACATATAAAGACCATTAGAAAAATTAAAAGTGAACCTAATATCATGTAAGATACAACATAGATGAATTCTATGTTACTATATTGACTCATTGAGATACAATCATGAATCTTGATTAAGTACATAATATATATAATGGGTTGAAAAATTATAGATATCGTTAATTGATCAACAATATACCAAATATAATTTTTCTCTTTGAGATTTGTTTTTCAATTCGACCATTAAATACAAAAAAAAATTATTTTTTCATTTATAATTTGAAACTACAAATGGTTGAAGCATCTTATTATGTTATTGGCCTTATATGTTAACCTATTTATAATTACAATGTTTTTTGGTAATTTCACCAATATCAATTTTCAATAAATCCCAAAAAAATTACATTCTAATGAATGTATAGATCGTAATGTTTCCATAATTAATGGAAAATATAAAATTTTCAGATTCATTCAAGAATTAAATCTTCAACTAAGGATCAAAGGAACACATATTCACATTCCAAATACCACTTTTTTTGGAAAAATAATTTCATAAAACATAAACATAATAATCAATACAATTGTTTCCTATATCCCATGGAGTGTCTTATAATCATTCCTAATTCATTCTGAAAATAATGATTGTACAGAAACATGAAATGGACTAGGGGATTTTTCTGCATCAAAAAGTTGTAGGCAAAAATTTATCATCTCTTAAATTAAATGGAAATATTTTAAACATAATATAGATAAATATTCATGATCTTTACAACTCATTGCATATGATTTTTTTCTTTTCAATAATGTAAATAAATCACAAAATCAGAACCTTTATTAAGATCCAGATATATTCTCTTCCACATGTTCAACTCTTTCATTATTAAAATATACGTATGTCATTTCTGATCAGTATAATGACCCCCATTACTCCATAAACAAGATTCATCAAAAAAAATAAAATTAAAACACACAGAAGAATGTTTTCTATCATTTGTAGTATTGTTTATCAAATGATTTTGCAAGATTCATGGAACATAAGTAATTACATAATAATTCTTCATCATTGTACAACATTATCACTTCATAGAATCATCATATTGAAACATTCCTCCCCTCTATATTTTTATTGTGATGTCGAATGGAAATTACAGGTCCTTAAAATAAATCACCATGGTGGTTATTGTATAAAATAAATGAAAAAGTATAAAATAGAATTGGGGGATGATTTTACCCTTAACAATTAAAAACACTGAACCAACAATTAAAATACAGAACCCCTACATGATCCTTAATAACAATATAAAAAAATTCAAATTAATACAATTGATATAAAAAAACTACAAAAAATCACCATATTTATGGAATACAAACATAAAAGTGCACAGTTGTAGGGTAAACCAACAAAACCCAAGAACTCCATGGACATCAATCCATAGCTCCAAACATGATTTATGATCCAAATCCCCCATATATACTATGTTTCATGAAGAACCACTAAATAACGCTGATCATATACATTTTCACGTGTCTCAATAAACAATATCTGCAAAAGATCAAAATCAAAAAACCAGAGGTGAATAATGGAACTCCATAGGATTCCCCAAACTACTCAACTACTCACATAACTAGGATATAAATTTTAATAAATTTTATATAAAACATTTTATATATAAAAGTTTAAAATATTTTATATCAACGATAAAAAGTTTAATAACAAAAATGATTCAATACCAAAACAGTAACCAAGGAAAAAGGTCAAAACAATACATTTGACTATTTCCCATTCTCTTTTGGAATACTCTTTCCATTATTCCCCACACCCACACAAATACATTATTCTCCGATAGTTCCATACTCTGGAGTTGTTTCCTTTACATCCACAAATTTATAAAGGATAGTCCAATATCCTTGTTCAGAAATGGCACATACCCCTTATATAGGTTCATGTCCCTTTTTACCCTAACCGAAAATTCCCCACATTTATGGCCGCATGGAAAGTGTGATCTCATATATCCCATGTATTCCAAGACCATTTCAAACCAAAAAATTCAAATCATTTTAGTTAACATTTTTATTGATTGACAACATGTTAAATAGTACATTTCAATACATATCAATAACACCATATATTTATAAAAAATATCTCAATTAATCCATATATAGAAATTCTAAAAAATAATGTTTGAAAAAAAATTCAAATCAATAAAACACAGAAAACACCACAACCACTCACAATTTGGAAAATAATATATAAAATACTCAAACAATAATAAAATAGGGTTTCTAACATGAAATATATAAAAATTTCACAAACAAATTCAAGAAATTTTAAAAAATAGAATCTATACATAATGTTCTATGAAGAGGATTTGAGATTGATTCCACCCACCCCAAGATAATATGGAAATAATGAAAACATTCGTGAAAACAACCATAAAACTAACAGATAACAAAAAACTACCTTATCTCTCTTCCAAAAAAATATTAACCATGGTTGGAAACGAAAACCATATATCTATCTACAACAAACTAGATTTAAGAATACAACAAAGGGTGGAAATAAGATCTATGAAAATCCATGATAAACTACCATAAATGAAGACTTGATGGGGGAATCAGGATTTAACTCACTATAAAACACTACTGGGGTACTTTTGATTTCATGGGGAATGATTCCATAGCCTTTGGGAGGAGAAATTATCATGATATTGTCAATTTTGATTAAAAATGATGGGCTACATCTTAATACCATATGCAATACACATTATTTTGATATTGTTTTTAGACCATTCATAGATAGTTGCACAGTTAGGAAAAACTGTGTGGTAACCATGTGTCTGGCTCTACCTCAAGGGGGGCCTCACATGGTTAGCCTGCATGGTAAGAAAAATAATACACCAACATTTGAAAATGAAATAATCCCATTCTTCATGGTTTCTCTTATGTATTTGAATAGTTTTTAAAAACCATCTCCTTGGCCAAGATCCTTCCCCATAGACCATGACTCACTATTCAAGTTTTCCTATAAGGGTTTCACAGTTTCCATAAAACATTCTCAATCCATGAGCCCAATAAAATGACCAAAACCATTCTAAATGGTTTTAAAACCCTCCCCAACATTACCAAATCACATTACATACATAAAAACTATAAATTAAGGGTTACTTCCATGAAATTGGGGGTTCTTAAATTTTCACCACTATCGGCCTTCCTGTCCTCAAAATGTAAAATCAACAGGAGTCCCAAATGTAATTTGTCCATTGCGTAACCATTCACATCTCATGTTAGAAAGACTCTTCCAATATCTAACCATGATTCTACAAAACACCCCAATAGATTAATAGATTTCCTATAGAATACATTATCTCTCTTACCTATAATCTACACTAGCACATGCACCAATTAAGAATATGCCTCTATGTCAAAGTTCTCTCATTGAATCACATGATTATGATTTGGATGATACTTTTTCATCTGAGATACATGAAATAATATATAAACTGGACTTAAACTTGGTGGCATTTCCAACAAATATTCAATATCTACAACCCCTTATAGTATCAAAAAACCATT
The DNA here is from genome assembly GCA_963277665.1 of Viscum album. NCBI lineage: Eukaryota > Viridiplantae > Streptophyta > Magnoliopsida > Santalales > Viscaceae > Viscum > Viscum album. The sequence goes on along the minus strand of OY728146.1, from coordinate 1,554,417,316 downwards.
ATATATATAATTTATAAATTTTATTTATTTCTTAAAGGATGATATCTATGCATTGGAGATATTATAAAAATCAGGACCTCTAACCTCGAATGACAATGGCCACTAATGGTGATCAACGTATGTTTTCTAATGACTCTATGACATCTCCATAATTTTTATGATCAATTGAATCTTCTACATTATTCCTTGTAAGAGGATCATTGCAACTAGTGATGATACACAACAATATCAAAACGCCTAAAAGAAATCAGATTAAACACTCAAATAGAAAAACAATGAGACTAATTCCTGCAGATAGAATAATTAAGAATTGGATTTAAATCTATCCAAATAAAAATTATTCATGAGACTAGATTTAATCGTCTAGACTAAATTACCTATCCACACCTGGTGACTTACGGTTCATTATAGTGAGATTATTCCAAACACTCAGTCAAAACTACATCCAATATCTTGATTAGAAAAAAACTAAATACTAACATCAAGGAATGATGATATACTTTTATCAATGAATCCAATTTTCCACAATGTACCCTATGTACCTCGGTAACATGATAACAAATTTATTTGAAATGTGGAAAAAATGGTGTTCTTGATCCCCACATGTTGGAGCCTAGTACCTGGAATTATACAATATGAATGTGGGAATGATTTTTTACACTGAACCCAATTAATGAATGATAAACAAGGTAGTATGAATATAATGAGAAATTCAAAGGGAGAATCATTACATAATTCAAACCAGTGAACAACCAAATGTTATACAACAAATTACTAGAAATAATGAAAAAAACCCAAGAGCCAACATAATGAACTCTTCATTCCCAAAGTTCAAAAACTACAACCACATATAATAGGTTCATTTCACCTCATATAACCTACCAAGATATAATATTCAATCATATGATGCCATAACTATTGGGGGAGATAAAATACTATTATGGTCTCACCAAAGAATCCAAAATAAGATGACAAAAAATGAACCAAATAAATCAATCTGTTTTAAATAAACATAATTTTTATTTCCAAATCATATTTAACAATATAATGTTTTACATTTCAAATTATTTAAATACATTTATCATATGAATTTACAAACAATTTATATAAAATAGTATTTATATATTCATAAGAAATGTAAAACAGGTTTCAACAATGGAATATATTCATTTCCAATACAAATCAGTGTTAAAAAAATGATATATTGGTATAGGTACATTGGTTCCAGTATAAGGGACTCCATAGTGTCAACATGACATGGAAATATGTGTATACACACGTCCCTTTACTACGTTCAAATGTGAATTTATCATTATCCTATCATGGATGTGATGTGCTAAATTTATGTGTTGGAACATTTCAAATCATAGAGTGTTGTCTGAATAACTCAAAAACATCATATGGTATGCATTTTCTCTAATAACAATTCAATGATGTGAAATATACCTTTGGACTGCTCAAAAAATAATTTTCCAATTCATCATTTCAAATATTCAAAATATCCAATTAAAAACCAAAAAGGGGATTTAAAAAAAATGCCTTCTCATTTCTAATAACCAATGGTTAATATCAAAATCAAGTCAAGATCTTTTGTTCCAAATACCATTTTGAAATCACATTCAATCAAATTTATATCACAATTAATATTTAAAAATTTAATTCAACAATTTTATTTAAAAAAATTCCAACCTACTTCACAATTTAAATTAAAAATTTTAAATTTCACATAATTCCATAAACACCACATATACTCCCGAATTCAATGGAATTTTTGGGTTTTTCCTAATTTTATACAAAAAATACAATTTTAAATCCATACGTGTTAATTTAATGAATTTTTTTTTCTAATAAACTAATTTAAATCAATTTCAAGAAATTAAATTCAAAAAAACCATAGAATTTAAATCAAAAAAATGATTTTAAATAAATAAATTTAGGGTTTATAAAATATGGGCATCATAATAGAACCACATACCTTGGGATAATAAGATAATGAATATCTAAACCCTAAAATATGTTTTCCAATAAAGAATGAAAAAATGGAATATAGGAGTCACACATATATCCAAGATAAAAAAGATATTGTTACTTCGAAAAACATGATGATCCACTAAACCCTAGAGAGTATAAGAGAGAGATAGAGCAGTATAAGGAGAGAGAGAAGAGGAAACCTACCTAGAGGAGATCAATCGTTGTTCTCCAAGATTCAGTCCTCTTATGAGAGGAGTAGATGGTCCAAAAACCATTGTTTTCAATCCTTGAAAAATAAGATAACAATATGGGATATCACAAGCCCATTGGTGTGACACCCTGACCCTAGTTACCCTGAGTTAGTGAACTATTACATAACATTGGTATGATCACAAGGGATCAAATCCTGAAATACTTATCATTATAGTAGCCTTGGAAGTAATGTATACATTCATGAGTTTTACATTACATCATGAAATAAATACATCAATAAAATTTTTTCCCCTTTGAACACACTTATATCCTCAGCCTATCCCTATAGGTCAACCATAAAATACCTCTTTAGATCCTTGGTAAAGTAAAACATAGAAAGGGGTGATCTCAGATGCTCAGTAAGGATACCAATATAGCAGAAATATTCATAAATAAGCATAAAAATCTAAGGCAATGTATAAGACTAAATAATAAGACTTTTAAAAATAATCATCTGCATAATATGGACAATATATATCTAATAATGACATTTAATTATTCACATGGATATTCTACTAGTTGAATAATCACATGAAATATCACTATCCAATTCCATAATGATGGAATGCATAATGCCAGACTTCATAACCACATAGTCAAGTCCTTATGCCATGAATACAAATAATATTTTGTCAAGGCCTTTTTCCAAGACACTAGATTGTCTCATGAGACCTATTGAGACATCGAAGAGTTATAGCGGGCTCCAACCATCACTTACAATGTCTAATTCATTCCTCATATGAAAAGGATTAAACATAACATAAACATTTATATTAAAACTAGCATACAAAATGTCAATACTTTATCCATAAACCATGAATGGTGTAAAAATAACACATCCACAGTCAATGATATCACAAAATCTTCAACAAAATATGGAATATTTGTATCATAATAAATCAACATCAAACAAGCTTAAAATCCATAAATGGATGTCGGCATAGATGAAATCCAAAATTTTTTAGAGAAATATCTCTTTTTATTTTGAAATCATTTAAAAGTCATATAATTATAACAGAAAAAATTTATTTTGAAAATATTCTTATAAGCTTGTAGGGGAAGCTTTGACAATGTTATAATGGTTTAAAATAGCTCCACCCACCATATAAGTTAAAAAACATTCTTACATTAATTTTGTCGAAAAGGTTATAAAGTACCTTGTTTAGAAAACTATAGAAAGATTCATTTCAAAACATATAAGGTCAAATAAGGATATAAATGACTTTAACCCATTGTCTCATAAATAGTAAAAATGTTTTGAAATACGTTTTTATGAAAACATAGATGTGGATGATAGAGAGGTCCCAGATGATACTTACGTAAAAACAACCTCAAGTAATAAAGAGATTGTGAAATTAAAACTTACCTTGTACTTTTTCATGGTTGAGGGTTCATTAAACTCTTGTATAATAGTTAAATAATTGTTATTAAATTATAAAAGGATCATATACATAAATATGATATCATATATGATCTTCTATTATTGCTTTCTTAATAATATTTGACTAGTATCATCATTTTGGGTGTCAACTGATTTGTTTTCCTTTATAAGAATGATAATACCAACATCCCTTGTAATCCATTGAACAAGAATTAAGATTATTATCTATGTTACAATTCAATCAATCCAACTCTCCATCAGATTAATAATGATAAGATATAGTAATATTTAATTTAATACCTCAGAACATATAAAGACCGCTAGAAAAATTAAAAGTGAACCTCAGGTCATATAAGATACAACAACGTTGAATTATATGTGACTAGATGGACTCATTAAGATACAATAGTTAATATTTACTAAAGTATATAACATATATAATGGGTGTAAAATTTATTGATATTGTTAATAGATCAAAAATATCCAAATATAATTTTTCTCCTTGTGAATTGTTTTTCAATTCAACCATTAAATATAAAAAAAATTATTTTCACATTTATAATTTGAAATATAAAATGCTTGAAGAATCCTATTATGTAATTGGTATTCTATGTCAACCTATTTATAGTTAAAAAATTTACTGGTAATTTCACCAATATCAATCTTAAGTGAATCCCAAATAAATTACATTCAAATGAATGTAAATATCATAGTGTTTCCATAATAAATGGAAAATATGGAATTTTTAGATTCACTCAAGAATTCCCTCTTCAACTAAGGATCACAGAAACAAATATTCACATTCCAAATATCATAAAATTATTGGAAAAATAAATTCTTAATACATAAACATCATAAAAAATACTAATGTCTCTAATATCCCATGGATTTCCTTATTATCATTTATAATTCATTCTAAAAATAATGATTATAAAGAAACATGAAATAGACTAGGAGATTTTTATACATCAAAAAATAGTAGACAAAAATTAATCAACTATTCAATCAAATGGAAATATTTTAAACATAATACAGTTAAATATTTAATATCGTTACAACTAAATGAATATTATATTTTTCCTTCCAATATTGTAAAAAAATCCCATAATCAAAATCATTAATCAGATCCAGATATATTCTCTTCCACATATTCAACTCTTTCAGTGTTAAAATATACTTATGTTATTTATGATAAGTATAATGAAATCCATTACTCCATAAATAAGATTCATCAAAATAATAATTAAAACCCATAGAAGAAAGTTTCCTATCATTTTTACTATAGTTTAACTAATGATGTTTATAGATTCATGGAACATAAGTAATTACATAGTCATTCTGCATCATCACACAACATTATCACTTCATAGAATCATCATTTTCAAACATGCATCCCCTCCTTATTTCTTGAGATGTCAGAAGGAAATTACTAGGCCTTAAAGTAAATCCCCAAGTTGGCAATTGTCAAAAATAAATGACAAAGTATAAAATACAATTGGACGATGATATTCCCCTTAACAATTAAAAACACTCAACCAAAAATTTAAAAATATAACCTCTACATTATGCAAGATAATAAAAAATCAAATAAAAATTATTTATATCAAATGAAACTTCAAAAAATCACCACAGTGAATGAATACAAACATAAAAGTGCATAGTTGTAGGGTAAAGCAATCAAACCCAAGAACCCCAATGACATAACTCCATAGCTCCAAACATGTTCAATGCTCCAAATCCCCAATATATATCATTTTTTATGAAGAACCACTAAATAAACTTGATCATATTCATTTTAACATGTCTCGAAAAAAAATATCTACAAAAGAAATAAATTAAAAATCTATGGGTGAGTAATAGAACTCCGTAGGATTCTCCAAACTACTCAACTACTCACATCACTTGGATATAAATTTTAATAACTTTTATATAGAAAAGATTATATATAAAAGTTTAAAATATATTATATCAAAGAAAAATAGTTTAATACCAAAAATGATTCAATACCAAAACAGTTACCAATGAAAAGTGTCATAACAATACATTAGACCAAATAAAATTCTATTTTGGAATAATCATTCCATTATTCCCCACACTCACACAAATTCATGCTTCTCTGATAGTTCTATACTCATGATTTGTTTCTTTTACATCCACTATGTCATAAAGGATAGTCCAATATCCTTGTTTTTCAAAGACTCAAACCCCTTATATAGGTTCATTTCCTTTTTATCCTAATAGAAAATTCACTATATTTATGACCCCATGGAATGTGTGATCTCATATAACCCATGTATTCTAAGACCATCTCAAACCAACAAATTCAAATCATTTTTGTTAACAAGTTCATTAATTGAAAATATGTTAAATAGTACATTTCAATACATATCTATAACACCATTCATTTATTAAAAACATCTCAATTAAACCATTTACTAAAATTCTAAAAAATAATGATTGAAGAAAATTTCAAACCAATAAAGCAATGAATGTATCACAACCACTCAAAATTTAACAAAACATATATATATAATACTTAAACAATAAAAAAATTAGGCTTCTATCATGAATTATATTAAAATTTCACAACCAAATTCATGAAATTTAAAAAAAATGGAATCTATACATAATGTCATATAACGAGGATTAGATATTGAAGCCACCCACCCCAAGAGAATATGGAAATAATTAAAAATGTCACGAAAAAACCCATAAAACTAGCAGGTAACAAAAAACTACCAAAAAACTCTTCCCCAAAAATAAAAAATCCAAATATAACCATGGTTGGAATAAAAACCATAGATCTATCTACAATGAACCATATCTAAGAATCCAACAATGGGTGGAAATAAGATCTATAAAAATTAATGATAAACTACCATAAATGAATAATTAATCTGGGAATCAGGCTTTAACACACTAAAAAACACCGTAGTGGCACTTCTGAAATCATGGGGAATGATTCCATATCCTTTGGGAGGAGAAATTGTCACGTTATTTTCAATTTTGATTAAAAATGATGGGTTTCAACTTAATAACATATACAATACACATTATTTGGATATTGTTTTTAGACCATTCATATATAGATTCACTGTTAGGAAAAACTATGTGGTAACCATGTGTCTTGCTATAACTCAAGTGGGGCCTCACAAGTTTAGCCTGCATGGTATGAAAAATAATGCACCAACATTGAAAAATGAAACAATCCCTCTCTTTATGTATTCTCCTAGGTGTGTGAATTGTTTGTAAAAACCATGTCCTTGGCCAAGATCCTTCCCCATAGACCATGTCTCACTAATCAAGGTTTCTTATAAGTGTTTCACGGTTTCCAAAAAACATTCGCAACCCATAAACCCAATGAAATGTTCAAAAACATTCCAAAAGGTTTTAAAACTCTCCCAAACATTACCCAATCACATTATATACACAAATATTATAAATTAATGGTCACTTACTTGAAATTGGGGGTTTTAAATTTTCAACACTATTGGCCTTCCTGTCCTAGAAATGTAAAAACCTCGGGAGTCCCAAATGTATTCAGTCCATTTTTAACCATTCCCTTATCATGTAAGTATGACTCTTCCAAAATATAACCATGATTCTACAAAACACCCCACTAGACTAATTTATTTACTACAGAATAAATTTTCTTTCTTACCTATAACCTACACTATCACATGCTATAATTAAGAATATGTATCTATGTCAACGTTCTCTCATCGAATCACATGATTATTATTAGGATGATACTTTGTCATCTAAGATACATGATATACCATATAAACTGCACTTAATCATGGTGGCATTTCCCACCAATATTCTATCTCTCCTACCCATTACAATATTAAAAATGGATTTTATATATAAATTATAAATTTTATTAATTTCCAAAAGGATGATAACTATGGATTGGAGATATTATAAAAATATCATGACCTCTAACCTTGAATGATAATGGCCAATGATGGTGATCAACATATGGTTTCTATTGACTCTATGACATCTCCAAAATTTTTATGATCAAGTGAATATTTTACATTATTTCGTGGAAGAGGATCAATGCAACTAATGATGGTGCACAACAACATCATAAATCCTAAAATAAATCAGATTTAACACTCCAATAGAGAAAAGGGAAATTAATTCCTGCATAAAAAATAAATAATAATTGGATTTAAATCTATCCAAATAAAAATTATTGATGAGACTAGATTTAATCCTCTATACTAAATTACCTATCCACACTTGGTGACTTAGGGTTCATTATAGTGAGATTATTCGAGACACTCAGTGAAAACTACATCCAATATCCTGATTAGAATAAAACTACACACTGACATCAAGGCAAGATGAAAAACCTACATCTCTAATACCAATTTTCCACAAACTACCCCAGTTACCTTGGAAACTTGATTAAATATCTATTACTAATATGGAACAAACGATGTTCTTGATCCCCACATGTTGGATTCTAGTAATAGGAATTATACAATATAAATGTGGGAATTATTTTTTACACTGAACACAATGAATTAATGATAAAAAATTTAGTATGAATAAATTGATAAATACAAAGGGAGAATCATTATATAATTCAAACCAGTGAAAAACCAAATGTTCTACAACAAATTACCAGAATTACTAAAAAAACCCAAGAACCAACATAATGAACTCTTCATTACCAAATATCAAAAACTACAACCACCTATATTAGGTTCTTTTTTCCTCATATAACCTACCAAGATATAATCTACAATCATATAAAGGCACAGGTATGGGGTGAGATCATATACTATTATGGTCTCACCAAAGAATCTATAATATGATGAAAAAAATAATTTAACCAAATAAATCACTCTATTTTATATAAACATATTTTTCATTTCCAAATCATATTTTACAAAATAATTTTTTATATTTAGAATGATGTAAAAACATTTATCATATGGATTTACAAACACTTTATATAAAATAGTATTTATAAATTCATAAGGAATGTAATACAGTTCACAACAATGGAATATATTCATTTCAAATACAAATAAGTGTTAAAAATGTTATATTCGTAAAGGTACAATGGTTCTAGTATATGAGACTCCACAGTGTCAACATGACATGGAAATATGTGTATACACCCATCCCATTACTATGTACAAATGTGAATTTATCACAATCCCATCATGGATGTGATGTGCCAAATTTACGTGTTGAAACATTGGAAATCATAGAGTTGTCTAAATAACTCAAAAACATAATATGGAATGCATTTTCTCTTATAATAATTCAATGAAGTGACATATACTTTAGGACTCCTCAAAATAGAAATTTCCAATTCATCATTTCAAATATTCAAAATATCCAATTAAAAACTAAATAGGGACTTTAATAAAAAAATACCTTCTCATTTATAATAACCAAGGGTTTATATCAAAATCGAATAATGTCGTTTTGTTCAAAATATCAATTTGAAATAAATTTCAATCAAATTTACATCACAAGTACTTTTTAAAAATTTAATTCAACTATTTTATTTAAAAAAAATTCAACCTACTTCACAACATAAATTAAAAAAATTAAAATTTCACATAATTCTATAAACATTAAATATACAACCGAATTCAATGGAAATTTTGGGGTTTTCAATATTTTAGGAAAAAAACAATTTCAAATCCATATGCATCAATTTAATGAAATTTATTTTTTAATAAACTAATTTAATTAAATTTCAATAAATAAAATTCAAATAAAACCATTGAATTTAAATAAAAATTGAATTTAAATCAATAAATTCAGGGTTTATAAAATATGGGTGTCGTAACAGGACCACATAAATTGGGATCATGGGATCAAGAATCTCCATACCCAAAAAGATATTTTCCAATAGAGAATTAAGAAAATGGAATCTAGGAGTCACAAATATATCCATTATAAAAAAGTTATTATTCATTACAACAACATGATGATCCACAAAACCCTAGGGAGTATAAGAGAGAGATAGAGAAATATAAGGAGAGTGAGAAGAGGAAACCAACCAGGAGGAGATTAATTATTGTTCTCCAAGCATCAATCATCTTCTAAGGAGTGTAGAGGGTCCAAAAACCATCATTTCCAGATTTCAAGGAATAAGATAACTATATGGGATATCATAAGCCCAATGGTGTAATGCCCCGACCCCAGTTACCCATAGTCAGTGCATTATTACATAACATTGGCATGATCATAAGGGATCAAATCCTGAAAGACAGATCAATTTATTAGCATTGGAAGTTCTAGATACATTCATCAGTTTTAAATTACATCCGGAAATCAATATATCAACAACACTTTGTCCCATTTGAACACACCTATATCCATAGCCTATCCCTGAATTTCAACCATAAAATACTTTTCACTTCCTGGGAAATATAAAACATCGAAGGGGTGAGATCAGATGCTCAGTAAGGATAATAATATAGTGGAAACATTCATAAATAAGAATAAACATTTAAGTCAATGTATAAGACTAAATCATAAGCCTTTAAAACAGAAACATCTACATAATAAGGCCAATATAAATGAAAAAAATGATATTTACTTATTCACATGAATATTCTAACAGTGGAATAATTACATGTAATATCAATAGACAATTTCATAATTATGGAATGCATACTTCCAGACTTCATAACCACATTGTCAAGGCCATGTGCCAAGACTACAAATACGATTTTGTCAATCCTCATGACAAGACACTTGTTTGTCACATGAGACATACTAATGCATTGAGAAGCTATAGTGGGCTCCACCCGTCACCTACTAAGTCCAATGGATTTCTTATATAAAAATGTTTAAACATAACATAAACAGTCAAATTAAAACTAGAATACTAAATGTCAATACTTTATCCATAAACCACGAATGGTGTAAAAATAACACATCCACAGTCAAACATATCAAAAAACCATTAATACAATATGGATGTTTTGTATCATAATAAATCAACTTCAAACAAGCTTAAAATCCCCCAATGGATGTTGACATTGATGAAATAAAAACTTTTTTTAGGGAAATATATCTTTCTATTTTGAAATTATTTAAAATTCATATAATTATTAAAGTAAACATTTATTTTGGATATATTTATATAAGATTGTATGGGATGCTTCTACGATGTTATAACGGCAAAAAATAGTCACACATGCTGTATAAGATATAAAGAAGACATTCTTACCTTAATTTTGTTGAAAAGGCTATAAAGTAACTTGTTTAGAAAATGACAGAAGATTTATTTCAAAACATATATGTTCAAATCAGGGTATAAATGAATTTAACCAATAGTATAGTAAATAAAAAAATGTTTCAAATTACATTTTTTACAAAACATAGATGTAGATGATATAGATGTTCCAATAGGTACTTACATATTAACAAACTCAGATAAGTAAAGAGATTGTAAAATTAACCCTTACATTGTACTTTTCTTTAGTATATGATATGTTAACCTCCTGTACTATAGTTAAATCATTGATATTAAATTATACATGAATTATATACATAAATATGACATCATATTGGATCCTTTAATATTGTTAACAATATTTCACTAGTATCATCGTTTCGGGTGTTAACAGATTGATTTTACTTTATATTCTTGGTTTAGGGGTACTCCATGAAGTCTTACAATATTATTAATATATAGTATATCCATACATTAATGTTGGAAATATTCTCTTATAGAAAGAAAATGTGTTGACTTAGTAAGACGATCAACAATGACCCATATTGTATCATTCCTTCTAAGAGTCTTTGGTAGCCCCATGACATAGTCCATCATAATATTATCTCATTTCCACTCAGGTATGGGAATAGGTTACATGACTCCTTGAGGTTGATTCCTTCCAGATTTATCTTGTTGAAAAACCATACATCTTGACACAAAATCAACAATCTCCCTCTTTATGTTTTCCCACAAAAAATATTCCTTCAAATCTAATACATTTTGGTTCTCCTAGGGTGTATTAAGAAATTGGAGCTATGAGAATCGTCCAACAATTCCCTTTTTCGATCAGCTATGTTAGGAACACAAACTCTTTTCCCAAATTTCAAAATTCCATATTCATATATTAATTCACTCAGTCTCCCATCATTAACAACATTAATCTATTTTTGAAACTCCTCATTATCAGTCTAAGAACTCTTTATACTTTATAGTAAATAAGGTTTGGCAACCATTTGAAAAAGTATGGATGTTTCACCTTCCATGGTTATTCTCATATCCATATTGACTAGATTCATGAAAATAGGATCTCTTTCAACTATCATCTTGTTCAAAACTCCATGATCCATTCTACTCAAAGCATCTTCCTCCTTATTTTCCTTCACTAGGTGGTAGTGTATATGGAAATAATAATCCATGAATAGTTAAATCCATAGTATTTGAATTAGGTTGAGTTCATTCTAGGAGAAAACATACTTAATACTCTTGTGATTAGAATAAATCTCAAATTTCTTCACCATAGAGATAGTGTCTCCATATTTTCAGAGAAAACATTATAGCTACTAACTCTTGATCATGAGTAGTATAGTTTTTCTCATGTGTTTTTAGTTGTCGTGATGCATAGGCTATAACTCTATCATTCTGCATAAGGACACAACCATGTCATTTGTTTGAAGCACCACTATAAATAACAAACGCATCGTTCCCTGATAGTAGATTCAAGATAGAAGAATTGACTAATATTCTCTTCAATTCATCAAAATATTATTCACACTCTTTTTTCCAAAAAAAATTATCCCATTTACGTGTGAGATTGGTTAGACAACCGGAAAAAATTCTAGACAAAATGTAAATAATAACCCAATAATCCAATAAAACTGCATACCTCGGTTATACACGTCGGTGCTATCCATTCTTGGATTTCCATAGTCTTTGAAGTATCAACAGAGATAACATCCTTAGCGAACATATGTCTAAGAAAAGAAATCTCTTCAAACAAGAATTCACACTTTCTAAACATCTCATATAATTCATTTCTACTGAGGGTTTTAAGAATAATGCGCAAGTGATATTCATGATCTTCATAGATTTTTGAGTATACCATGAACTAATCAATAAATACCACTAAAAATACATCAAGATATTCCTTGAAAACTCAATTCATTAGATCCATGAAGATAGAGGGTGCATTAGTAAATCCAAAAGGAATTACTATAAACTCGTAATACTTGTACCTAGTTCGAAACGAAGTTTTCTGAATGTCTTCTTTATTTACATAAAACTGATGATATCCAGATCTAAGGTCAATATTTGAAAAATATTGAGCTCCATGAAGTTAGTCGAATAAATCATCAATGCATGGTAGGGGATACTTGTTCTTTATTTTAATATCATTGATCTTTCTGTAGTCAATGTACAACCACATAGATCCATCTTTCATCTTATCAAAAAGGACAGGGGAACCACATAGAGAAACACTAAGGAAAATAAATCCCTTGTTTCTCAATTCCACTAGTTGTTTCTTTAGTTCCACTAATTCCACATTTTCCATTCTATAAGGGGTCTTTGATATGGGCCTTGAACTAGGAATTAAATCAATGGAAAACTAAAATTTTCATTCTGGAGGATGTCCAGGTAAATCCTCTGGATACACATTAACATATTCTTGAACAATAGGTATGTACTCTATTCGAACATTCTTTTTCTCACCCATAGTGTTTTCATTCTCTTCTTCCCTAATAATTTAATTTAGTAGAGCTACTGGGGGTAGATCAAGTTAAGAATCAGGTGGTGATGTTTCTACTCTAAAGATAAGGTACTCCTTATCATCATTATGAATTGTAACCTCTTTCTTATTACAATAAATTTTAGCATCATGGTCGAAAAGCCAATCCATTATAAGTATTATATAAAATTCAATCTTGGGTATGATGATGTGATCAGCAGATAAATAACATTTGTATTCCTTAATGGGAACTGATTCATAAAACTTTGTTGCGATGATATGACCCTTACCTGTTTTGACTGACAACTCCCTTGTTATGTGAAATTGAAAATATCTAATTTTCTTAGCACACTAGGAAGATATGAAATAATGTGATGATCTAGAATCAAATAAATCATTAGATAAACTTGGGAAAACTGTTAAATTACTAGCCACCACATCTTTCATAGCTTTGAACTCAGCAGTAGTGATCGCATAAGATTGTCCTTGCTCCCTTGGCCTTTTTAGGTAACTGTATTCTCTTTGGACATTAATTTTCATAATTCACTTTTTCTATACCATTGTAGCAATCAACATTTACAGCCCCTTTCTTCCCCATTCAATCACGACCATGGTGGCCATTTTCACCACACTAGTAACAGACTCGCATTCCCATACAGAAAGTACCAGGGTGTTTCTACCAACATTTACTACTGGATGGATATTAAAATTTTCCCTTCTTCCCCTTATTTCCATTTACTGTGTGTTCAACTGATCTCTTTTTCTCTATATTTTCTTTAAAGTCGCATAACTTAGAGAATTCCTTTTATGTCTTGATATCACATGAGACTATATCATGATATGATGAGAAGTATTTTGAGAATAATTATTGATGGATATATGGTCATAACCCCTCAAAGAATCAATCAATATTACTCTTTGTTTTACATATACAATCTGCGGCATTCCCTTCTAACCTTGTAATGTTTGCCTTATACTTTGTGACATTTTCATCCTCCTTTTTCCTCAGACTCAGAAATTGTCTTTCCATATCCACTCGATGGTCATAAAGAAAGTATTTTTCTAATAAAATATCTTTAAAATCCCTCCATTCCATGTTTGATACTTCTTCATCTTCCTTTTTTTGGATTTATGACCACCATTGATCTGCATCTCCCATGAGGCGATAAACTACCATGACAACGTTTTTGCTTTCGCTACTCCCCAAAGCATGAAATATTTTCTGTAAGGAATTTATCAATTACCCATCAACTAATGTATTTTTACCCCTATTGAATTTTGGTTCTGTTTTCCTCAGGAAGCTGTCTAACATTGATCCTCCATGTTGTGGATCAGGGTGCTCCATACGGGTAACGTTATTATTCATAACCTAAGTGAGTTGTCCCAATATGGTGATAAGCTGATCAGCACCAGTTGCATCACCAACTCAACTATAATTATCTTGAGTAGGACGGAAATCCCTACATGGATTATGTGAATTGATACAGTTTCCATTCCATACACTAGGTTCCATTTCTAAACAATGACATAGATTATATTAGTTTATTAATCTCAAACATAAATCCAAACTTTTAAAAGAGTTATCATAAATTGAACAGTTAATGGCTATAATTGATAACCATAAAAATGAATTTTTTGAGGAGGTATATACTCATAAATCCTTCCAAATGGTTTTTAATGAAAATGTGAATTTTCCTAAGAATATCCCCTAGGAGTGTCGTAACCAAGAGCGCATCAAGGCTCGTTTTCATACACCCGTTCCCATTCGAGTCTAGCTCAAAGCGGTGTTTTCAGGTTTTAAGCCTAGGTACATCTGTTCCACAGTTGCCTCTACCTGCTCGTATCTAGAGAGGGTTTTTGTAAAGACCTAAAAATTCCATGTAATGTTTTTAATATATGGTAATTTTACGAATCCACGAAAATTGACGGCATGTGATTTCGAGGTCCGGAGATCCTGGAATGAATTTGTGAACTTTTTTTCGGTACATTCAGTGAATGTGTGTGCGGTATTTTCTAACTTTTGAATCAGTGCTTGGAATTGAAATCCGAGGTCACCATTGAACATAAAGCACTGGTATTCGCATAAGGAGACCCTCACCTCGGCCACTGTAGGTCAAGGGTGGAAGTTTTCTTTTCACATATTCGTGAAAGAATAAAATAAAAATAAAATTGTGTAACTTTTATTTTTATTTTTATTTCAAACTCCTTGTTGATGTTGAGAGGTGGGTACCACCCGAATTAAACCTCCCAATGAGGTTATGGAGGTGGGGACCACCGAACCTAAAACCGCCGATGAGTGGTTATGGTGGTGGGGACCACCTGAGATTAAAACCCCTTTGAACCTCCCACTTAAATGAGGGAAAGTCTCTTGAACTTCCCCTTGATAAATTATGCCACCCCCTTTTTAATTAACACACCAACTCAATTAATTAATAATTCAAATTCTAAATTATTCCACCATATTTTTTCATATTGGCTACCTTTTCTTTTTGGTGGGTTGGGGGAAATTAAGTGTTTCCAAAGAAAGGAGCCTTGGGTGAAAGCTCTCCAATGAAGAACGCCGACATTGAGTCTGAATTCTTCCTCAGGACATTCGTTGACAAGGAACGTCTTGAACGTCATTGAACTAACGATCGAGGAAATGCCGACGTCACTGACATCCCTCCATTCCCAATGACATCGTCTCTTTCCCCACAGACAATCTTCAACGATTCAAATGAATGAGATTTGGTGGTAGTTTTAAATTCATCCCTTTTCGTTCTTGACAACTCTTATTAATTTAAAGAGAGTTTATAGCCGCTTTCTTCCACTATAATGCGGTGAGTGTGGTCCAAACGAACATGGCCCATCCTCTCCGCAATTCTTGTGATGATTTTTGGTGTTCTTCGCGATAGAGGAGGTCAGCAACCCACCAAGAAGGGGAACAAGAACTGTGGCCCACACAACCACCGTCCACAATAAAGGCGAAGGCGCAATGGTGCCGCTCCGCAGCCACTGCCACCTGTGACCCCCCCCCCATCCGCATCCACCACCCCCACCCCCACCCCCACCCCCCCCCCCCCTCGCGGCCTCCGCCGCCCGTGTCCACCACAGCCAGCCCCGCGGCCTTTCCGCACCACCCTACGGCTGTCTACGCTACATTGTGGCCTCACGATCCTGTGACATCACGCTGCCCACAGGGCCCCCACGACCTTCTTATTGCCCTCACGACCCCCATGGGCTCACGCTGCCCTTGAGCCCCCCCGACATCGCTCCGACCTCCACGGCCCCCACGGCCTCGCGCTGCCCCCGTGGCATCGTGCCACCCACCGTGGCCCCTCGAGGCCCTCGAGGCCTGCCGGACCACCCAGCGGGCAGGCCGCCCAGTGCGGGATGGGTCGGGTCGGTCTGAACGGGTCGGACTGGACCCAGACCCACTTCGACCCATTTACTCTCTTTTGTCCATAACTTCGGCACCTGAAGTCCAATTGACGAACCACTAGCAGTGATGGAAAACATGGAGCAAGATAGTCACTTTGGTATACCCCACTAGAGATTTGGATAATGTTGGGAAATAGTCGGTTTGGATCGAGCATGAATCCAACCGGGCCCTCATGACAAAAAGGCTAATAACATACAGACTGGGCGTCCTATTGATGAACCATCTATTGCGTTGAAACCCCTATGATGTGGTGATCTTTTGAGATAATTTTTCATGATACTTCATGACAGTTAGAGTATCAACCAGTGGATTGAGGAGAAGATCCTCCTAGAGACGAGCAAGCCTATTGTGGGAACCCAGTAGCTGGATTTGACATAAATAATGAAGAGCGATCCTGTATGGGTCAGCACATAGATATCCTATATGGGTCCGCACCAAGCGATCCTCTGTGGGTCAGCACCTAGCGATCCATTGTAGGTCAGCACCTAGAAATCTTGCCTGGGTCAGCACTGAGTCATCTTGTGTGGGTCAGCACCGAGTGATCCTGTGTGGGTCAACACCTCACGATCCTATGTGGGTCAGCACCTACTGATCCTGTATGGGTTAGAATTGAGCGATCTTATGTGGGTCTGCACCAAGCGATCCTGTGTGTGTTAGAACATAGCGATCCTGTGTGGGTCAGCACCGAGGGATCCTATGTGCGTCAGCACAGAGCGATTATGTGTGGGTATGCCTCTTAACAGAATAAGATGTTTCAGTAGTTACATATAATCATCTCTACTACTGTACTTAAGTTATAGCTGTTGTGAGATGAGTTCGTACCCAGTCGGTACTTTCCATTGTGTTAATACCTTGGTGGTATTATTATATGAGGCATACTTTGTGGTACTTTCCTTCCTGGTGTTCCATCCTTTGTGGAGCAGTTGATCTTTGGGCTTTGATTTGGATTCTGTTTTTTACACATGATTGAGATGGGTATTCTTGATAACTTAGGTATATGTATGGGAATATACCTATGTTGGGTTGTCAGTTGTTTTCATGCTTTGTGGTTTATCCTTTTTGAAATTTGTGAGACCTTTAGGGTCTCGGGTTCCCTATTGAGTATCGTTATACTCACCCCAGCATGGGCGATGCCCCCACCTCATTGTGTTTGGTGCAGATGATGGAAAACACTGACTGAGGACATGAGTACCAAGACTGGAGGCAGCTCGGAGGTGGACCTTAGATGAGGCTGACTACAGAGATGACTGATCAAGAGCTGTGCCTACCCTTCACGTAGGATCCTTGGCGGGTGGTCACAGGAGCTATTTCAGTTTACCTGTACATTCAGTTTCTTGTACTTTGCAGTTGAGCTTGTATTCTGGATCCCTTTTACTTACTATACTCACTCTATTTACTATTGAGTTTACTTGAGTTCGTATCTCTCTGTGTGCTTGGTTGTGTGTGTTTATAGGTTATAAATCCAATTCCTTCCCAATTTTAGAGAATATGCATTTCGGCTCTAGTCGCCAGCCCCTGGCCTATGGAAGGCGGGTTTGGGGTAGTCACATCATAGGCCCTGGGGGGTGGGTTGTGATAGTTGTATTTCATGGAAAACTCACAAAATCTCTACATTACAAAAATTCTAGGATGTTTCTCTATACTAATTCTCATAGTCTATCTTAGGGTAATGTTCTCTAATCTGAGTATTTATAATTATAGCTTCCATGGTTTGTACTAAATTTCCCCAAATACCAACTGTAATTCCCCAACCCTCATTACCCAGAGTTTGTGCATTATTACATAACCTTGTCCTGATCACAAGGGATCAAATCCTAAAATACCAATCAGTTTATTACCTTTGTAACTACTAGATACATTCATAAGTTTTACATTACATCCTGAAATAAATACACCACAACATTTTTTCCCTTTGAAAACACATATATTCCAAGACTATCCCTGTACGTTGACCATAAAATACTTCTTCTTATAATGGAGAAACAACATAGAATGGGGTGAGCTCAGATGCTTAGTAAAGATAACATTACAGAGGAAACATTCATAAATAAGCATACGTATTTAAGTCAACCTATAAGACTAAATCACAATCCTTTTAAACATAACAATCGTTATAATATGGCCAATATAAATCAAATAATTTCATTTATTTATTCACTTGGATATTCTACATGTCGAATAATCACATGCAATATCAATAGCCAATTTCATTATGATGGAATGCAAAATGCCAGACATCATAATCACATAGTCTAGGACTTGTGCTAAGACTACAAATAAAAATTTTCAAGGCTTTGTTCCAAGACACTAGTTTGTCTCATGAGACCTACTGATGCATCGAGGATCTATAGCGGGCTCCACCCGTCACTTACTAAGTCCAATGCATTCCTCATATGAAAATGTTTAAACAAAACATAAAAATTCATATTAAAACTAGCATACGAAATTTCAACACTTTATCCATAAACCATGAATGGTGTAAAAATAAAACATTCACATTCATACATATCACTAATATTTCAATACAATATAAAGGATTTGCGTCATAATAAATCAACTTCAAACAAGCTTAAAATCCATCAAAGGATGTTGACATAGATGAAATCAAAACCTTTTTAGTGAAATATCTCATTCTATTTTGAAATAATTGAAAATTAATATAATTACAAAAGAAAACATTTATTTTGAAAATATTTTTATATGCTTGTATGGGAAGCTTCGATGATGTTATAATGGTGGAAAATAGCCACACCCACCGTATATGTTAAAAAAAGACATTCTTACATTAATTTTTTCAAAAAGGTCATAAAGTACCTTGTTTAGAAAAGACGGAATTATTCCTTTCAAATCATATATGGTCAAATATGGGTATAAATGACTTCAACCCATAGTCTAGTAAATATTAAAAAAAATTCGAATTTCATTTTTAAGAAAACACAGATGTGGATGATAAAGAGGTCCCAGTAGATACTTACGTATTAACAACCTCAGATAATTAAAGAGATTGTAGAATTAACCCTTTCCTAGTACATTTAATTAGTATATGGTATGATACAATATTAAATAATACTGGAAGAATTGTTATTAAATTATATAACAATTATATATATAAATATGATATCATATATGATCCCCTAATATTGCTTTGTTAATAACATTTCAGTAGTATCATCATTTTGGGTATTAACTGATTCCTTTTTCCTTTATATACATGGTTATGTAAGACATGTTTGTTATGGATAGGATGTATATGATTAATATAAAAAATTATATTATGTTCATAAACATTATTTTTAATCATAAAAAGAAAATTATTCTTAAATTATTACGATGGGGAATGAATCTCATCGCGTTTGTGGAGAAGGTAATCTGAACGTACGCCCGATCGAAAATATCATTATATTGATGGTGAAATAGTATGTAATTGTATGTTATATTTTATTTAAATAATATTTAAAATTTTATATTTATTATTTACATCAATTATACTCATTATTAGACCCATCCAAAATAATGATGTGTTTGAATTACAAATTACACGACATGGAGACGGTATGTCGTACGTAGGCACGTATGGTGACTTTGTCATTTATTTTATGGATAGAATAATGAAAATGGTTGTACCATATTTATAATTACATAATAGTATGTAGAATGTACTGGATTTATTATTTTGTTATGGTATCAAAGAGAGAGGAAGTGGAAGAATAAAAGAAAATGAAAGATGGAGGTGAAATTATTACCTCTTATTCGGGTGTTGCCTTTTGAGTTGATCAAAAGGGATCCTTAGGTCGGATTTCTAATCCAATTAAGGACTCTAGGATGATGTGAGGGATATTTGGAGGATATTTGGGAATGGTTTGGCCGAGAAAAATGTCTTTGGAGTTGTGAAATTTAGAGAAACGGAATTCCCCTTTTATAAGAGATGTGAGGGTCACTTTAGGAAATGATTGAAATATTATTTTATAATAAATTCATTTTCGGTTTTGAATGGATAAAAATTATTTATAACATTATAAGGTGTGGATGGGTCGAACACTTCTCAACCAATAGGTTTTAGATAGGTTTCGATCACCATATTAACCTTATGAATTATATTTAACTCATAGTTAAATAGTTTGACATTTACCATTTGTATTTGTTTTTTATATAATATGGTAAATAAACAAACTATAAACTACCAAGAGGATCCCAAGTGGTTCATTATTAAAATATATAACCTTATCTATGTCCTTTGGACGAAACATATACTTTTAGGAAAATTATATCAATTAATAATACAGTAATTGTTTTAAAAACTCAATTATGTCAATTTTGACACTATTTAGTATTTTAATTTTTTTTGAAAGCCATAAAAGCATTATCACATTGAATGAAATTTATATAATCAATCATAACATGTCATATTAACCTATAAAATTAGTATAATTCATCATAAGTATCAATTTACATGTATTTGGATATTTAAAATATCCATTATTTTAATATTTCATTAATAAGGTAATTACTGCATCATCATTGTGCCAAAAATAAATTAATTTATTTAATGTCTAAAAATTATAAATAAAATACAATTATTTAGGAAATCTTGTTATATTTATAATTAATATTTATAGTCTAATTTATCTTATGTATAAACCTATATTAAAAAAGGTTTAGTTATTAAACATTGAATTTTACACTTTTAACTCTTCCTTAAATTAAATAATAATAAATGTCCTAGTCTAATCGAAGTGAACAAAATGGATCATATTTTATTCCTAAGGTAGTTTTTGGTCGAATTAAACTTATCCAATTGAATTAGGACATGTGTTAGGGTATTTATAATATCATTTTTACCCTTAATTACCCTATTTACATTTAAATGTGGTACATAAAAGTCAAACATTACTATTCACCAAAAATTATATTCGTCTTATTGAACCACATTTTACTTACTAATGTCAACCGTGTCTCTCAATTTTTTGAAATTTGAACTCCCAGAAGTGGTAAAATTAATTTTTATGCAAATTTTTAAATGCTCTTATAAGGCTGGTAAAAGACGTTAAAAAGTTCAATAAAATTTTATATATCTACCTTATTTATAAAATTATTCCAATAAATTACATTGAACATATATAGGTATTATGTATCTATTTTTACCTAAAATAAAATAAAATAAATATTTAAATAAAAAGTCATTTTTAAACAATAATGCAGGGTTATTTATCACTATTTTTCACGAATTGAAAGTTTTCATAAAAATACCAAAAATTTACCATAAGAAAATTTTGATATTCCAAATCCAAAAATGAAGTCCATTGTGAAAAATAAAATTTATAAAATTTATAAAATTACAAAATGTGGGTAATATTATTTATAACGGTTAGTTTGATTGGTCGTGGTGTGTTAAAACAACATGTTGCGTACAACGCAAGATACTGCATTATTCAAAGGGAAAAATACCCTGGAAGCTTGGGGTGTTACAATTGGGGACATGAAAGGATGGTTTTTATAAGTTTTATAAAATTTTTACATTAAAAATTCTTGTACGCACAGTTAGGCAGGCAGCGCTACATTGTTAAAAAACCATTACCCCTAAACGTGAACCCCATTTTCCAAGGAGCATAATTTCTAGCAATTGGGATCAAGGTTTTTTAAACTGTGTAGTAACTGTGATAAATTCCACTATATGGGTTTAAAAATTTTCCATGGAGATGGAACACAACATGTGAAAATCGTGAAACCACCATGAAGAAGAAAAAAACATTCAATGTTACCATTATTCTCAACCCAATACATTCTAAAATAATCCAAAGAAAACATTGATCAAAAAACGAGTTTAGAAATACCTAAAAAAATTATGAGGATGTTCCAGTTTATATACCACAACATCAGAGATTTTTTTTCATTAATTATCTTATATAATCTTTTCCCTCATTGGTAGATCTAAATTATATCTATTGAGGAAACAAACAACGTTTTTATCACATTTAAACAAATATATCACTATAAAACTATTTAGTTCATATTCCATCAATTTCAGTTTACTGATTTGGATGAATATCATCTTCTTATTTATTTCCTAAATAATCTTCTATGTTTTTCACTACTGAAATATTTTTTCAATAGATATAGTTTATATGAAGATACAATAAAATCATACAATATCATTTCAATATAACCATTCATTTAAAAAATTAATTATATTACAATAAAATTACCCCAACAACTGAAGTTATCAAACAAATTTTCTAATACCGGCTTCCTCGATTCATCATTAAATATTATTTATTCTATTTTATTTATACTAGAATTCGCATTTATACATTCTAAATGATATTTTAGGATATATTTTTTTATATAGAGTTGTTAAATCCTATATCATAAAATCATATAATACAATGTGGACTTCTGTATATAGTATCCAATTTTCAAATAAATATCATTTAAAAAATAAAATGTGTTTAATGAAAATCATTAAAATAATTATATGTACATTATCCTTGTCTATAATAATTCATTTTTTTATGAAATTTCATATGAGTTAAAATCCCAATAACAGACCTAGAAAGATGAAAGAAAAAACCAATAAGTAAATGAACACTTATAGAAATTTTCATTTTTCAAAATATCTAGTTTTCTCAAAATAATAATTTTATTTACTAATAAATCACCTAATCAATGCCAATAATTTCTTAAAATAATTAAAATGATAAATTAATAGAAAAAATTCAATTCATAAATTTATGTTTGAAATTAATAAAACTCATTAAAAAATTTCCCCATTAAAAAGATTCATATTTTTTCATTAAAAATATGATTGATATCTTATGTTGATAATAATAAAGAAACCTTGAATACCCATTCAAAACATATATATTAAGAACAAGTAATTTTTGAAATTATTAACATATAACTCTTATAATAACACTTACTAATGGAATATCATTATAGTTTACTGTCATACATAAATCATTTTTAGACATTCACTATCCCACCAATTATTGGACTATATCTTAACCACCCTTGATGTATAAATAAGACAGAGATCATATCATTTAATGCATATATTTAAATGATTTTAAGAATAATTAACCATCAAATTATAATCCAAGGATCGTAAAGTCTAGTGTATTTTTAAGATCACGTAGATAATTAAACATTGTGAAATAATATTTTGTTTAATCTATTTGTTGATCTAAAAACATCCATTTAGATCCAATATATACAATAGATGAACTAGGGAATACATGAAAAAAATGTTGAGCTAAAAGAATAGAATATAAATAAGAATATGAATAAAACATAAAACATGGGTTAGAAGGCATATCATGATGGCATAAAATACAAGAATCATGAATAAACATATTGATGATAGAAATTTATAAGAAATTAACTATAATCATGGAATCATATGAATGTTTAAATAAAATAAAATATGATATAAACATGTATCATGACTGACAACCAAGACTATATAACACGGTGGACAATGTCCCATAAAGGAATCATGTACAATCCCTATCCCATCATGACGTCTCATGAGAAAAAAAATTTCCAATGAATTAGAGCACTATATAGGAACACCCACTATAACATGATCATGAATATGCGTGATACATAATTAATAAACATAAGGGTTACCCAAATATTTTTTTAACAAAATCATTTCTTAAGGCATAACAAATGAGCATTTGATAAATGTTTCCATGAAATAATCGAACCAATACATATAGGGACATTAATAAGAAAAATAGGATTGGATCTAGATAATTGATGTCTAATGGATTTAAAATAATATAAAACAATTGTTTAAGAAACTTTATAAATGAAACATTTTAAAACGGTATATGGAAAATATTAAAAAGAGTTCAATATGGAAAAAAGAATATATTATTTCATTAATTTATTAATTAATATAGATAGTTTTTTGTTATAATATTTTTTATTTTATAAGAAATATTGGTTTCTTAAAATATATTATCAATGGTACAAGAAAATGGGTAATAAATTGGGATGCTCCCTTTGATTAGACAAGCTTTTCGGGAAGAAGTAAGAAGGGAACATAAATAGAACATGATATTTTAACATAAAAGAGGGATGATATGATTAGGATATATTATATTGGAACATATAAAAATAATTTACAATAATTATATAATAATAAGGTAGAATAAATTTGATGTAATGAGATATAAAGTGTAACTAAAATGAAAAAATGGGGAATCACGTAGAATCCTTTACCTTATGTCTGAAATTGTTATGCACTTGAACTTCATACCATAAGTAATACATTTAGATTTATTAATTAATAATACTACAACCATTTAAACATGTAATTTATTTTTTAAAATCTTAATATATACATTTTGGGCCTTTTTGATGAGTTACATTGTTCAATTTCATTATTCAAGACTGATAATTTTCGTAGTTTTCATGATCAGTTCCCTTATATAAGAGTATGAAGGATCAGGTAAAATGTAACTAGAAATATATAATTGAATTTATATGTTATTAATTAACATATATACATTTAAATTTTCTTATAAATAATTTGGTTATATACTATGAGGATGAATCATTTTCCAAAAAGTTAATGATAATAATTTTGATTATCTTAAGTAGTTTTTTCGCACAACTAACTTGGTTTGTTTTATTACATATCATCAAGTGTATGTAATGATTAAATAATATTATTTAGGCTTTAATACATATATAATATGTTGGTTTTTCAAAATAATTATTTTATGACTATCGGTGAAGGCATGAAGGGAAAATGGGTTTTTATATCCTTGATGATGATAAATTAACACTTTGTAACGCCCCGACGCCTGCTACCCAGAGTCGGTGCATTACTTCATAACATTGGCATGATCACAAAAGATCAAGTCTCGAAAGACCGATTAGTTTAGTAGCCTTGGAAACACTAGATACATTCCTAAACATTACATTACATCATAAAAATGAAAACTACAATAACATGGTCTCCCTAGTCCGCACTCATATCCTCACTGACTATTCTTGCAAGTCAGTCATAATACACTTCTTCACATCCTGGGAAAAATAAAACATTGAAAGGGGTGATCTCAAATGCTCCGTAAGGATAACAATATAGCAGAAACTTTCATAAGAAAACATAAGCATTTAAGGCAATGTATAACTAAAACAAAAGCCTTGTTGAACTTGAACTTCAACATAATATGGCAAAATTATAATAAAATAATTCCATTACTTACTCACATGGATATTATACTAGACGAATAATAGCGTCAAACATCAATAACCACTTTCATAATGAGGGAATGTATAATTCCAGACATTTTGAAACACTTTGTCATGGCCTCGGCCAAGACATCTAAAATGATTAAGGCCTCGGCCAAAACCATAAATCAAATTGGGAAAGGGCCTCGGCCAATTCCACGTCTAGTTGTCTCATGAGACCTACCGATGCATCGAGGAGCTATAGCGGGCTCCACCCGTCACATATTAAGTCCAATACATTCCTCATATGAATAGGTATAAACATAACATAAATATTCGTATTAAAACTAGCATACGAAATGTCAACAATTTCTCCATAAACTATGGATGGTATAAAAATAACACATCCACAGTCAAATATTTCACAAATTGATCAATGGAAGTTTTTTATCATAAAACAATTTCAATTAAACTTAAAACCCATCAAAGGATGTTGACATGGATGAAATCAAAGCTATTTGAGAGTAATATCTCTCCTTTTTGAAATCATTTAAAAGTCCCATAATTATAAAATAATACATTTACTTTGAAGATATTCTTATAAGCTTGTTAGGGAAGCTTAGACGAAGTTATAATGGTGGAAAATAGCCGCACCCGCCGTATAAGTTAAAAAAAACATTCTTACCTTAAATTTCTCAAAGAGGTCAAAAAGTACATTGTTTGGAAAATGACGGTAAGATTCCTTTCAAAAATGTATAAGGGTATAAATGACTTAAACACATTTTCCATTTTAAAGTAAAAATGTTTTGAAAGAAATTTTTAAGAAACATGGATGTGGATGATAATGAGGTCCCAGTAGATAATTATGTATAAACAACCTTGGATAATGAAGAGGTTGTGAAGTAAACCCTTACCTTGTACTTTTCCTTGGTTGGGGTAGGTTAACCTCCTCTTATTCGGGTTATTCCTTTTGATTTGATCAAAAGGACTCCTTAGGATGGCTTCATGACTAAAGTAAAGCTTCTATGATGAAGGGAGAAAAGTTGGGAGAGTATTTGGGCAGAGGTTGGCCAAACCAAAAGGCTTGAAAGTGTGAATAAGGTGGTAGAGGTGGGGGCCTTTTATAAGATGAGAGGAGGGGCTCTTTTGGAATGATTGAAATGTTACATTATTATAAAATGATTTTCGGATTCTAAAGGTCCCACACTTATACAATTCGTGGCTAAGGTGATAAGGGTTCGAAATATCCTCATCCAATAGGCTTTGGACAAGTGTAAGCCTTGGATTTTTCATTATCTTCTCATGTTATTTAAATCGTTAAATAATGAGGTCATCACTGCATCATCATGATGTCATAAATAATTTAATTTATTTAATGTCTAAAAATTCTAAAAAAATACTATGATGTAGGAAATATTTTTAGATTTACAATGACTATTTATAGTCAAAAATATGACTTGTATAACCCCATATAAATTTTTTTTAGTAAAACATTTCATGTTTGTGTCCTTTTTTACTTTAACATTAAATAAAAGGTATTTATGTCATTTTCCAACTAAAGTGGCTCCATGGGGTCCCCAAGTTGACCCATGGATTTTCTTGGTCGGCCATGGCATATCCAATGTGGGTAGGACATGTGTCATGATCATCTCATATTATTAAAACATTATTTTTACCTTAAACTACACTAATTACCTCTAATCGCGATTATGAACTTAAAAGTTACTATTCACCAAAAATTATTTTAATCTCATTCAACCAAATTTTACTTCATAATGACAACCATGTATGTCGGATTTTTGAAAATCAAATCACAGAAGTGGTAATATTTCATTTAAACGAAAAATCAGTTATTTAACTACCACTTAGTGGTTTCACTATTCATCAAAAATTGAAGTTTATCAGAACAATGCCAAAATTTCACCCTAAGCTATAATTGATATTCCGAATTCAAAAATGATGTCTATTTTAAAAAATTACAAACATATAAGTTGCATTAATTAATTTTATAATTAATTTCTGCTGTCACAACAAATAGCGTGTTTTTAAGAAACAATTTATATCAAAAGATTGGATATTGATTATGTCCATTTTCAATGTTAAATTAATTATAATGACCACCATTGTATAAAATGGTAAAAATATATTCTAATTATAATTTAAAACCACTAAATAGTATAATTTATCACTATAAATTATTTTGATTAAAAAAGTTGTTTTTAAGTATTTTTCACTATTCATAAAAAATTAGAAGTTCTCAGAAAAATACCAAAAATTCAACATAGGATAATTTTGATATTCCGATTCCAAAAATGAAATCCATTTTGATAAATAAAATTTATAAAATTTCAAAAATTAGGTATTACTATTCACAACGGCTAGTTTAATTAGTTGTGGTGTGTGTTAGAGCTCGAGGTTGCGTACAACACACGCTATTGCATTATTCGAAGGGAAACGTACCGTGGAAGTTTGGGGTGTTACACACTTCATGACCAATGTTTTCATTTCTAGAATGAAAATTTTAAGATAAGGGGATTGAGGAATTATTATATCATTTTCATAAAAAATACATTAAATGTACTTTAATGAAGTTATAATTACATTTTGATGATTGTAGGTTAGAATAAAATATGAATATAAAATGAAAATAAATTAAAATAAACGTAAATAAGAATTCTCCTCTTAGGTTTCTCCTCCTTGAAACCCACATGAGGGATTTTGTTTTTGGAATTATGATGTGACCAAGAGATCTTGGACGTGGGGTAGGGTATTTGGAATAGTATTGGGAAATTTTTGGACATGTATCAATGTTTTGAATGTGTGATGCGAAGCGATTGTGAGGGGAGGTATTAATAGTAGAGGAGTGGGGTATTTTCTTATTATTTAATTTATTAGTTTATTATTTGGATCCAGAATATGAATACATTGATAATTTTCACTAATTATATTAAAATAATGAATGTTAGTCCTATATTTTTTGTTACATCATCCATAAATCATATATGATTCCAAAATTCATGCATTTAACGTTTCTCATTAATTATAATATTTTACAATTAAAAAAAGTACATTTATTTTAGAAAAACCCCAAAAAATTACCCTAACCATTTTTAATGTTGAGAATTCAATAATGGACATCAAATCATGAATATAATTTTATAAATTTGAGAAATTGTAGTTTTCATTAAAATAATAATTTAATTGGAAAATACCAATTTTAATTTATGAATACATTTAATCGATATAAATTTTATTTTAAATCGTTATATTATTTATTAAATTGTAATTATTTATTTATAACTTAAAAATACCAATAGTTAATTAATAATTTTAAAACATTTATTTACTTATAATATGATATAATTATATCATAATTTCATTTATTGGACATCCAAATTTTATTCATACCCATATGGATGATATTACTATTCAATTGGTTAGTTTATTATTCATAAGGGTAATATTACTATTCTAAAGGAAATGTTACAATTCATTGGTATATGTTTATTAACATATAGAAATACCTCATATTCCATTCATTATTTATTTTCAATGTTGTAATTTGTTCTTAATAGGATTAAAATTGTATGAAATATTTAAAAGAATGTAATTTACATTGTCAAAAAATTTCTAATCATTAAATTGTCCCCCATTTGGAAATATTCCATCAAAATTTTGTTTTACATTCTATTTTGACAAAAGGTGTGGGTACACATCCTTGACCTCTTCTTCAGGTTCCCATGTTTCCAATTACTACTTATGGTTCCATCATAGAACAATAACTATGTGAGTAGTTTTGGTTCATAGAACATTATCTCTATGATCCAACATCTTCACTGCCTACTATTCATATGAGATATCATTTTAAACCTGTACCACCTCTAAATTCAGTACATGTTAATGATGCGGTATCTACATTCTTAATATAGATACATGTAATACATTATTTACTTGAGATAAGGTAGGTGCTAGTGTCAGTCCACAAGACACAACTCTTACATGATCAAGGATCCCAAAGGGACTGATGTAACTAGGGATTAGATTCCCTTTCATCCCAAATATCACGATCCTATTTTTGGATTATATATAGTGGAATAACATGTCATTAGCCTAATACTATTTGTCTCATCGACGATTTTCGGCATAGATATTTTATAATCTTTGGGATTCTATATGTTTCTCCTGAATATTTTTCACCCTCTCCACAATTTCATCAACCATTTATGGTACTTGATGTTTCATTCACTGACATTATCCCGTTATTCTATTTTTAAAATCTTTTCTAATAATAAGATTCATATGGATCCATTTGGATGCTCAAGTGGAAACTATTGTTGTATGATAACTCGACTTGTGGAAGATGTTGGTCCCAACATCCATTGAAGTTCATTGAAGATTCTCATAAAATTTTGTTAGAAATATAAATATTCCTATCAGGGTTTCCATCCATTCTAGGTTGATAGGTTGTACTGAAGTTCATATTTCTTCCTAGATAATGTTTTAGAATTTTCTAGAATTATGATGTGAATCTTGGATCCTGATCAGATACAATCAACATTTATACTACATAAAACCATAACAATTTTATGATATATATCCATAAATTTTTTTACATTGTGAAAATACACTTTAATTTTGAAAAAGTGATATGTTTTTGTAAGATGATACAAAACCACCCATATAGCATTGTTTCCTACAAATGTCTTAGGAAGTCCAGTGAAAAAGGCCATCATAATGTTCCCCCACATAAATGATTATATGGGATGTGACTGAATCATCCCCAAAGATTTTTTCTTTTAGGAATTTACATTTAGAAATACCTGGTACATTGAAGTATAATAAGATATATCCTTTTTCATATTTTCCCACCAATAATTCTCTCAGATATATCGATTCATCTTTGTGCTCCCTAGGTTAATAGAGAATATTGAGTTATGTGCATCATTCTGAATCTCCTTCTTTATCATTGGATTAGAAGGAATACATAGTCACGAACAAAATCATTCAAATACTCTCTCATAAATTTTAATCTATGAGGATGTACTCTTTGTCATAGCTTCCACCATCATTTGGATTTGAACAACATTTCATTGAGAATCCATTATTTTATCGATAAGGGGTGGATGCAAATTCATTTGTGAAAGGAATGATGATTTTTATTCCTTAAAAATTCAAATATCCATACTTTTTAGGTCTAATAATATTGGATCCATCTCAATTATAATCATTGATATAGGTGAAGTATCATTTATTCATTGAGAATCCACAACAAAAATTGCCTAACCAGGATGGTTGATGATTGAGAAGTCATAATCTTTGATGACAAATAACCATCTTCACTAGTGCATATTAAGACCCTTTTATGGGAAAATATATTTGGGACTATTGTAATCAATATATATCTGACAATTCTCCCCATAGGGATAATTCCACATGATTTTCAATGCATAGATCATAGCTGCCTACTCTAGATCTACAATGGGATTATTTTAATTATGAATTTACAACCGTGTTGATGTGTAGGCTAGAAAATTATCATTTTTCATTATTACAATGCATAATACCCATAAGGAATAATTTTTCTTCCCCACAAAGGTTTCATAATTATTATTTTAGGTTTGAGTACTATTGAAGTGATAAAAATATTCTTCATCTCATGGAATCAATCATGACATTCAATGGTCCAGAGTAGATTTAATTTTTTTAGAGTCATCTTGGTTAGTGGGTTTTATAATCATGATAATTTCATCATAAATAACCACTAATACCCAGTTGGACTAGGTAAGCTATAGATCTATGTAAAAGATGTTGTCCTAGGACACTATTTGAAATCATTTGTCGTGGTTGGGTCCACAAATATCCCTTTGTTAGTGATTACATTCCACAATAATGATTCTTCTTTTCATCTTGAAGTCAAATTTTCTATACATTGGATATAGTTTGTCCCTTCATAATGTATTTAATACTGTATTCAAATGATGCTCAAGTTCATCCATTCCCTTGGTGTATATCATAATATCATCAATAAAGACTACCCAAAATTTTCTTTGTTAATCCCTAAAGACTATATTAATTATCTCCATGAATATTTCATGAGATTAGTGAGTCTGAAAGGAATTAAAATGAAATCATGTCCATGCATTGTTCACAATTCGATCTTGGGAATAAATTCCTTCCTTAACATTAATTAGTGATATCCCGACCCAAAGTCACCCTAGAAAAATTAATGTACCCATTTAGATGATAAAATAGTCCATCGATCATTGTTAAGGGAAACTTATTATTTTTGGGGATTTTGTTGAGACCGTGATTAATAATTCATAGGTTCATTGATCCATCCATCTTTTTGATAATGGGGACTACAGTACCCCCTAGTGATGCACATGGACATGTAAAACCCATATCTAGATTATCCTATAAATTCAAATTTAGTTCTTCCAGCTCAACGATTCTTATTAAATAATATGACATTTATATATGTAGATATCCATGAATGTGTTCAATTTATAACTCAAATTCTTGATGAGGAAGAAGAACAAAAATCTCTTAATCGAATACATCTATGTAGACCCTCATGATGGGGATCTCTTTGAGAATAATTCTATCATTTATCTCAATCAATTGATATAGAAATTCTTGATCAAATAGAAAAAATAAACATACATGAGAAGTTGAATCTTAAGGAGATTAATTATCCTCCATAAAATTGTATAGGATTGGAAGATTCTCCAGGATGTGAAGAGTGATCTCCCTTTCCCGACAGTCAGTGTTTTCATTGTACAAATATTGAATATCAATGACCAAAATAGAATCTAACCCATCTAAATAAAATATGATAAGATTTTATATGATATTTAGTCCTTAAACATTAACCAAGGAGGAGTTATTAACATTAGATGTAGTAAATGACCCATTTCCTATTCTAAGAGATAAATCAACCTTAATATTTTGTGGTGGATCAACAATAGTTTTATTAAACATGAGTGATATGAAAGAATTCATAGAAAAGTAAAAAATAGTATGATCCCTATTGTTTAGTGAATAATCTATATACCTATCACGACATAATTTTTAACATCCACATCAGTAGTAGTTATAACTTATGTCCTTCCATGTTTCCTTGGAGGTTGTTGTGGAGGATTTTCTCCATCAAACCTTGGTTTAAGGAAATGTTCTTCATAATGAAATGTAGCCTTGTATTCGAAATGTTTCACTATAAGGCGAGGGTTTATCTAAACATTCCTTTATTCTTCATCAAAATTGTTATTATTCATATCCCTTCCACATTAATTAGACATATTCCCTTCACTTCCAAATTGGAAGCATATATTTTTCCCCATTATGTAGTTTCTGGGATTCTTTTCCCAACACTTTTGAAATGTTGGATGTACAGTCTTTATTCTATCATGGGATTTATCACTCATTTTAAACTCCATTTTACTCTTCATTTCATCCTTCCAATGAGTCCATTGAGAGTCTTCAGTATCCATTTCATCCTTTAAAAAACAATTGAAAGTAGCCTCATTACTATTGTAGTCTCGAATCGAAAATTCATTGCATAGAATTGGATTTAGTCCACTAAAGATGTGACCCACCTAACATTCAGTTTTCATGAAAATGATTGAGGCATTTCTTGAAATCCTTTTGAATGTTTCTTTATTGTCCCTGAAAGAATCATATTCCTTATTCTTATATCCATGTAATTATTTTTCCATCTTGAGATGGAGGGTTCAAGGAAAATATTTATTGAAAAATAATTTATTTATATCTCCACATTCCATGGAATTGATTTTATCTTGTTAATTTGTGTTCCTGATCATTCTCGACCACTGATTATCTTCCAGATTAAAATGATAGACCGCTATCATAACGTTCTATTCTAATGAGAACAAGGGAACATATTATTTATTCTCAGTGAAGTTAATACATTGTTCTATGATGAGGGGATCATAAGATCCACTAATCATGAGAGGATATTTGTGCATGATGGATTCAATGATAAATTTATGTTTCCTGGGATAAAGAGTTTGTTCCACATGATTCAATTTTTTATTCATATCATGAGATTTATAATAAAGTAATATCATGAATTTTAGGACCCATTCCCATTATATTTGGCATATCATTCAAAAAATCATCACATTTCCTATCACATTGATTGTTTTTACATGATCTTATATTTCTATCCATTAATTAAAAAATGAACGTTTTATTTTAAGGATTTAATACATAGCTAATACGAATATAAAACTAAATCATTGAACATAGAAAGGTAAATTATTATATGAAAACTTTAACCTAAAATGTGATTGCCTAGTTTTCAATCTAGGTTATCATTGATCTATTTCTTAACAAATAATATTTTGGAATTT
Source organism: Viscum album (assembly GCA_963277665.1). Classification (NCBI taxonomy): domain Eukaryota; kingdom Viridiplantae; phylum Streptophyta; class Magnoliopsida; order Santalales; family Viscaceae; genus Viscum; species Viscum album. Next base: position 1,554,383,032 of record OY728146.1, on the reverse strand, counting down.
TTTCGCATAACAATGGTCCGTAATGATATTATGAATAATCCAAATAATATCCCATAGGGGTGTCAATCCATGATAATATTATGTCCAATTGATGTGTACCATGTGACCCAAAGTCTAGAATAGAAAAACGTTTTGGAATTCTTACTCCTAGGTACACATCTTCTAGAACCTTGTCCATATTCAGTATAATGAATTGGACATATTGTGACAACCCGGACCCAGATTCCACTTAACGGGTGTCCCATGCCCGGTGGACCACATGGCCTCAGGCGCATCTTCTCGAATGCCAGAGGCTTACGAATAGCATTGAGGGCCGAGGGTGTGTTCATGGGAAGAATTTTCCCTCATTAGAAAACTGTAGAACAATGAATGGAATGTAAATTAATAGTAAAAATGTAAGAAATATAACTAAATAGAGGAAGAAAACTGATGTAATAGATAAGAAAGAATAAAAATAACGGTATCAACTAGAACTATGATTATGTGTGTCATCTCACTAGAAAACTTGAAAGTATGTATACAAGACAATTAGAATAACACATGTCGTAAGGAAAAAAATAAACAAAGTATACTCAATGAATAATGATTTCCCACTTGGTCATCTACTATCAAGCTCCATACTATCAGAACATAATCATGTATTGGAAGCTACATGCTTCCCTTTGTCAATAACCGCAACCATGTAGTCTACTATGGGTACCAAACGACGCTTAGAGTGGGTTTGAGATAAATATCAGTGGTCCACCAATTACATTGTCTATAACATCCAACCCATGTAATGGAATATTGAAATGTTCATGCATCTATATAAAGTTAAGAATGTAGTACAAAATAACTAAATTACCAAGTACCTACTTCATCCCTAAGCTGGTGTGTTGACTTGTAACCAGTTCATTAATTTATCAATTTCCATTTAATGTTAACAGGTCACATGAGGCATATGGAACACTGACATCACCTCGTGAAAGAAGAAGTTGTGAAATTCCAAAGACGTTACAAGGCAACAAGACATTGATATCCAATGAGGGAGTTCCAGGGTAAAAACCAATGTAACTTAAACTCACAGAAAGCAAACTCAATAGTATATGAGTCTAGATAAGGTGAAAGAGTCTAATCCATGGTTTATAATCCAAGGCATACCACAATAAGGATCCTACCAAGTCCAAGGTGATTGACCGAGGTAAAATGAGGCTAAGCAAAGATAAGACATTATGGGCTTTCACCATGGAACCTACTAGTCAATGTTGGATCCAAGGAGTGTATCCAAGCTATTATGTAATAAATAAAGGGACCCAATGGTAGTATACTGGGAATCCATGTAATAAAAAAGAATCAGAATCTAGGTGGGTATCAACCTAATCAAAATATATCCATAAATCAGAATGGGGTTTTCGAGACCCTATGTTTTCTCCTCTCAGAATCCATGGTGATCTTGAGTTGGTCCATTCCTATTTGATATTGAAATCATGTAATAATTCATTTGGTTGATGTCTTTCCTTACATTAGTGTGGATAGGTCACTTGGAGTTGAAACCATTAGTCCAAGCCTTGTATTCCATTAGTGTGGATAGGCTATGTATCGTTTTAGTCGTTTAATCAAGTCTTAGTTATCCATTACGGCATATTCAATTAATGAGGTTCACTATGCTACCTTCCATCAACATGGAATGGGGTTATATAGAAATGTAACCTTTATTCAATCTCCTTTGATATGTTCAAGCTATATACTTAGTATATTTTACATTTCACACTTCATATTTGTCATTTTATAAACATTTGTAAGAACCTACCTTAGGCAGGTCAAGTGGTGAGCATATATGGTACAATACATTATGTAATTCTCAATAATAACAATCCATTTATGATAATAAGTCCTATATTTTGAAACATAAAGTAATGGTACACCGGAATGGTTGCTCAAACTTCTCAAAACACTAAAAACCCAATTAAGGTATAACCTTTAAATGAGGCTAATTGAGTTCTAGGTGAAACCACAAACAACTAATCACATATTTGGAAATAGCATAGCAATATGATTCTAATGAGTATAATCATTGAAGGATAATTTAAGGAAATGATTTACAATGAATATGGTGGGCCCCCCACACAAACATTACAAAAACAAAAAACTATATGGATGAGTTGTAGAACACCAACATTAAGGTTGTAGGAGCCTTATCCTCTGGTATAAACCAATGATTTTCCTTAGATTAGAGTAGATCTCTGAAATGGTGAAAAAAACTCACATTGAGATATCTATGTCAAGAGTGAATGGGAAGAAGTATCACTTATGGGGACTTGAGTAATTACCATTGCACATCCAACGTGATAAAAAGAAGCTCGATTGGATGCTGGATGAAGGAGATCACATGATTTCATGTTAGGATCATCAAAATGACCCAAAAAGAGATAGATCTAGGAAAATCCCGCATAAACTCTGATTAGGGAGGAAGGGGTTGGCATAATTGATCATTAAGGGAATTTTAGACATTTTACATTGGTGTTTAGCCTGTTCATGGTTTTTTCACATAGATTGTCAAACTGTGCACAAATCATGTAAGATGGTTCTGCCTGAACATAGGAAAAGGGGTGCTCACATAGTTTGGATGCAAGGCTGTGCACCAACTGTGCGAGGTGCCACTGTACGAAAAGACATCAGCCGCATAGTTAGGCAAACTGTGTTCTAACCATGTGCAAACCATGTGACATGGCCTATATTCCTAAAAAGATGTGTTCTGAGATCCAAACAAGCCCCATACACCCTCAGAACCTTTGAAAACTCAAATGCAATCTAGATAATGTCCAAAGTAAATACTTAGACTGAAAATTAATGGATTCATATATAAATAAAAAAACTAGTATTCTTATAGACATCCCCCCTTAAAATAGCTCACCCTAGAGTTCTCCTTCCAAGGGAAAGGACACGCTGTCTGATAAAAACTGTGTCCATTGAGAACGTACACCAACTTCCCTCTCCCATGACTCTTCCAATACACAGTCGTGCTGCCATAACACCCATACAATAGGGACACAATTTCCTAAGAGAACCTTTGTACTTCGGTCAACTATGAATAATTGATACTCCTCAATGGTATTATCACCATCTATCTCAACATACGTGTCATCAAAGGTATGATACATGTCAGAATGAAATTGGCAAAGCATTGAGAAATGAAATATTTTGTGCAAGGAAGAAAACATCTGAGGTAATAGCAATGGAAAAAATATCATCCCGACCCTCTCTAGAATCTCTAATGGACAGATGTAACGAGTAAATAACTTACCTTGATTCTATAACCATCTATGCCCATGCTTGGGTGATACCCAAAGAATAACATGATGCCCAACCATGATCTCAAGAGGTCTTCAACGGCGATCGACATAAGATTTCAATGTAGACTGAGTAGTAGTCAAATGCTTCATGATTCACTGGACCTATTCTGAAGTCTCCTGAACAAGACAAGGACCTTGTAGTCTTTCCTAACCTTCCTCTATCCTGTACATGGGTTAATGGAATGGCCTACCATATAAAACCTAAAATGGATCCATTTGAATTGTCTCATAGAAACTATAATTATAGGCAAAATCGAAGAGACGGATATGCTTCTCCTAATAACTGCTGAAACCAAGGAAGCATGCTCATATCATATCCTCCAAAACAGGTATTTTCCATTCCAATTTCCCATTGGTTTGAGGGTGAAAAGTTGTTATTAGAATCACCTGAGTCCCCATAGCTTTCTGCAAACCCTACAATAACCTTCAAGTGAAACAAGAATGCCTATCTAAAATGATAGTAGGTGAAACCCCATGTAGTCATATGATCTCACAGACATACAGTCATCCAAATTTATACTATGATGAAGTCCCTTGAATAGTAATGAAGTGGGATGATTTCATCAGTCCTTATTGTGGGGAGACCCATTGTAGGTCTCTATTAATTTAGTTTGGCTTGATTCCTATGGTGGGGAGTCCGTTCGGGCCTCCCCATGTCAATATTAGAGTTTTATTTCAGGTATTGTTTGGTGGTGTTTAAACGGTTCATGTTTTTAGGATAAGTTTCATTTCAAGGGAGTTTAGTGTTCATTTGGGTCGATCAACTGGATGCACTTAAACTTTTGGGGGGTGAGTGTCAGAAAAGGAGTTTCATCTTTGGGTCTTGATCTAGTCGTGGCTTTCAGGGGGTGGAATGCATTATGGTGGGGAGAATTGTCACACCCTAACCTATCTTTAATTTATTTTATAAATTTTATTGACTTTTAAAATTTTTTGCGGTCTGGGTTGAGTCCCGAAAGAAATTTTTTTGAGTTATGTCAAAAAACACGCGTTTTTGAGTTAACGCCGCTGAGCGCCCGAGCAGAGCGCATTTTGGATACCCCACACGGCTTCGACCATGAAACGTCATGACTCACTTATCTACAGAAAATTAAAATGTGAAATGTTTGTAATTTGATGTGTTATCAATTGTTGTTAATAATTTTACAATTATTATTAATGTGAACATAATATCTATTTTATTTATATTTTATCAGTATGATGATGATGATGATGATTATTATTATTATTACTTTACGGTGGTGCACGGGCACAACATGGCTAGCAGAAGCCGTGCAGTCAGCTCGTGTACCGCACAGTTGTGGAGTTTGATTCGGCCCAATAAAAATGAATCAAATGAGTTGAAGAGAAAATAATTGAAATTAGAAGTTAGTGAAATAATGTTAAGTTATTATTTAAGAGTTTTAATTATTTAAATTATTATTTTCATCATCTCTATTATTATTTTTAAGGATGTTTTATTATGAGTATTAGGTGTATTATTAATATTATTGTTATTAATGTCAATATTATTATTATAATTATAATTATTTTCTTCTTATTATTTTTATGTGTAGTACTTTTATTATGTGGTTGTGTTTGTTTTATATTATTTATTTGTTTTGTTTTATTTTTGTTTTATTTATTTATTTATTTATTTATTATTATTATATTACTCTACCCCTAATGTACCTGCTCACCCTCGGCTCCCCCTCTCTCTGTGCACTTCCACCCCACCCTTCTCTTCTTCTCATCGCACAACACCCCCCTCTTGTGCAGAATCCATCCTTGCACTGCCCTCTTGCTGTAATGCACACGGTTTTCTCCCCATCCATAGCGCTTAGGCCCTCCGCCCTACCTACAGGCCGTGCTGCACCTCAGCCCTCCCTACGGACCGCCGCCTCCTGGCTTAGCCGAGCCCCTCTACATCCACATCTCGAAGGCCCCTGCCCTCCTCCGGCGCACTCCCTGCGCGACGCCCCTTCCATCTTCTCGTGTAGTAACCCGCCTCCCTCACTCTCCTTTGAACCTTGAGCATAACCCCCCCCCCCCAACCGGCTTCCGCATCCATTGTCTGACGCCCCCTTACTGGCCAAGCCCCTCACCGACATCGCGCAACCCCCCTTCCGCGGTCTCGAGCCTCCCCTCTACCCCTTTCCGTGCGACGACGCCTTCGTTTCCTGGTGCCCTGGAACTCCCCTCCTGCTATCTTTCCTTCTTATCTCTTGTCTGGATGCCCCCTTCTTTTTGAGAAGGTCGTGACGAACCCCTACACTTCGGCCGAACTCTGCTACACCCCTCCTTGTGCTTCCCATGAGTGCGTTTGAGGTGCACACGCTGCTTTGCACCAGTTCCAAGCATACATTCTCAGTCTGCTTTGGAGTTGAGGTATAAACCTTAGCAGTTCACATTTTAAATTTATGTGTTCACTGAATTATTGGTTTCTAGTGTTTATTCGGTGCTTAAATTTTAATTAATTTTTTTGGTACATGATCTAATTAATTATTTTGGTGCAAAATAGTTTTTTTATTTAGTTGTATTCATTATTTTGTTGTTCTTTATAAACTGTGTTGTTGGATTATTAAAATATACAAGGGTTGCAGATGTGTTTTGGTGTGATGAAAATGTTTGTTTAGTTATAAAATATGTTTTGAGTGAGTTTTTGATATTTTGAGTCATGCAACACATTTTGAAATTTTTTTATAAATTTTTCTTAGTGGTTTGTTTAATTGTGAAAATGGTTTATTATATTATCTGAATGGTGAAAAGGTGTTTTATAAATGATGTAAGGGTTATGTAAAACTATTTATGTGGTTCTGAGTTAGTTTTTTATATGTAAAATCGCAGTATGCTACTCAAAATAGTGTTATGAGATTATAGATAGTTTATTAAATAATTTTGATGTTGTGAACTTGGTTTTGAAAATGTGTTTTTGCGTGCAAGCTTTTAAATGTATATTTCAACATATCATGCACCTTGTTTAGGATTTTCCCTCTAGTGTTTTCTGGAAATGGCCCTGTGGATCTTTAAAATGACAATTGAATTTTTCATGCATTGTGTGGGTTTTGTATACACGTTGTGGATTTTAATGTGGTTTAGTAAATAATGTTGAGGTTGCAATTTGTGATTGGAAAACATTTCAAGGTGGTTCTTTTCCACTATTTTTTCGTTTGATTTGTTTTAAGTCCTTTTTTATGCGTTTTTAGTTGTGCGATTGTTGTAGCGTGTTATCAAGAAAGAACCATGATACTGTAGTTTTTGGCCTGCACATCTTTGTGCGTATATGCGAGGCGTGAAATGCCATTGTGTTTGGATAGCGAGTTGAAAAAGGTCCCCCACTACACTTACCTTTAAATTTAGAATTTATAAATTGCTTAATGTTTTATTAATTTGAATAAATGAAAAATATTGTAAGATAATTAATTTTGAAATTATTATTTGGTGTAACAACAGTTTTAATTTTATACAAGACACTTGAAATATTTTCTTTATAAGAGGAAACTCAGTAGTGAAAGAATGCACGTTTGGCTTTTAAACATAATTTACAGAATTTTAAATATAGTTCTGGTTTTTATGATAAATGATTTCATCTAAACAAGTGTTTTGGGTTTTCATGAGAAATGGGGTTTTTCTTTAAAGTTGGTGAAGGCCCGTTTGACACTTAAATAAAATAAATTATTTTGGAAAAACTCAAAATGGCTTTACTCAGTGGTGATCATTGGTGTGCGTTGATTGCGTGAGTTGTGTATGATATTTGTGCCTTGTGACTGATTGATTTACATTGTGGACGCACGCCTTTTTATTACATGTGTTGACATGGGAACCTGGCATAGTGAGTGAATCTCTTGAGAACTATTGCTTCACTGGTTTATATTACACACTATCTAGTGGCCCCATAACAAGGGAATACTGAGTTATTGCTGCTATGGGGATTGGGCCCCTCGGTTAGACCATGAAGGGCTATACTCGGTGTTAGGGAGTTATGATGTCATCGAGTTTGAGAATGATTTCATGATGAGTCAAATGTATAGTACGTTTTGATTGTTCATGATCTCCTAGGCTTGACACATATTTCTTTTAGTGTTTATTTGTATATGGTGGATGGTTGAGCGGTCTAGTTTAGTTGCTGGCCCATGTGTGCCACTTTTTCCATTTCCCTTGGTGTGTGTTGTGTGTTATGTGGTGTTTACCTTTTTATCTAATAACTAAATTTTGGTTTTCTAATTTTTCCAATAAATGGTTTAAAACGCAATGCACCTGTTCCTTTCAAACATTAAAAATTACTTTTAAATTAAAAAGGGCAATGGACTGTTACTTGTTTTAGAAATGAAAGTGTGTGTGAAAACTAATATTTTATATAATGTAGTTCAAACCTGGAATTAATAAATTTCTTTATTTAGAGGTAGTGCACTGGGAATAGATATCAGGATAGCCTACTTAGTTTTAATACTCACACCTATAGTTCTTTTCTGTTTTAGTGTTTGTGCAGGCTACAGCTAGGGTACGTTCGCCTTGGGCGATGTTTGGTCGTGACTTGGAGAGTGACTCGTGATGTCACATAGAAATAGTTGTTGTCTCTTTCGGTTAGTTTCATTTTTCTTTTGATCGTGTTTAATTACTTCACATTGTTTATTTATTCTGCACTACTCTGTTTTATTTATACTACTTTATTTATTTATTTTAACTGGGTTAAATCGTTCCCACCACCTATGTTGATTCCCCGGTGCTAGTCGCCGGCGCGGGAGGATTAGGAACACCTCTCGGGCCATGTCACAGACCGGTTCGGGTGACCGGTTTAGGGTCGACCTGAGTTGGTTCATGACAAGAAACCATACTCTTTGAGATCAACATCGTATTTCCATTTATCTCTTATCTAGAGGATATTTTATTAACCTTTTCTATAATGTGGGATTATAAAAAATGTATTTCCAAATGTTGAAAGATTATTAATGTTGATGACGTTCAAATTTGAATGATGTAATTTTTTAGATAGGAGAGAAAGTAATGCCTGAATATTAATTTATTATTAAAATTAAATTATGTTTGATATATTATATGATAAGAAATATTGTGACTAAATGAAAACATGTATAATATTATATATATTTTTTATCAAGTTGTTAAATTTGTGTATATAAATTGTATTCACTACCTTATGATATTTAAATATTTTGAACTCATTTTAAATAAGATGTTAAATTCTTATAAATCAATCAAAAAAACTCAGTATCATTATTTTATTAATGTAAAATATGTTTTCATAAAAATTTATATTTATTGATATATTTTAGTAAATATTATTATGAATTTGTAGAACATATATAATTTTATAATAGAAAGAAATAAATAAATTGTGAATTTATTTTGTCAAAATTATAGTATGATATATATTTTTATATTTTTTATAATGTTCAGATTTTTTATAGAATAGAGGAAAATACCAATGTTGGTATGTCCATCTTTTCATTTTATTGAAATATCCCTAAATTGTTTTTAATTTGATCCAATATTTATATATGTGTAATATATATATATAATAAAGTTAATTAAATAATAATCAACATTACACATGATCTTGGTATGAAAATAATATTAGACATAATAAGGCCTTGGTTACTAGAAAACCATTTGTCATTGCGCATAATGGGATATAGAGAAAATAAATTTCTACCACTAAAAGAGATTTTATTCGGTAAAATGGATTGAATATTTTGAATCAAAATAAATAATATTATTTTACATGTTATTATTAATTTCACATCATAATGATTAATAAAAATGGTAAACATGCATCACAATGTCAAAAGTGTAAATGATGATAAATTGTGATTAAACTTTGTAATATTGACACTATTTTTTATCTTCGATATTTTTTATGATGTAATTTTTACTTTTCAACACCATGTGAAGAATATTTATTTGATTATGTGATAATCTTTCATGATATTGAACGATATACTATTTTATGTAATGCGAATGTAACAATTACAAATTTTTTTTAAAATAACTCACATATTTTTAAAAAATGATAAAAATGTTATTAATGAATATTAAAGGTTATATTGAGAATAAAAGAATTATTATCATGATTGTAATTTGATTAATATTTTTTTAATTATCTAATTACCTAAAATGTATATATATCGGTGACAAAATATTAATTTAAATAAAATGAATACAAAACAAATGATTCTATTTGGTTTAAATGTAATATGATTTTACTAAATTATGTTGTAAAAAATTAATTTATATAATTATGTAACATTAAAGTTTATTTAATTTTTTTGGAATTTAATATTTTTTTCTTATATTTTTATTCTTTTAATGATACATTAAATTAATAGAGAAAACATGTACATTAATTTTATTTTAAAATAAATTATGGTTCATTAAATGTATTAAAAATACATTAAATATTTTCATCAGACATGTAAATTGAAAATTTCATATAAAATCATACATTTTCAATTTATTGGTGGCTTGTCCTCCTATTGTATATTTCATGACCACTATTGTGTATCTAACATTAATACAAGGATAATTGTTAATAGGAGATAAAACAGGTAAAAACCTGAAGATAAGGGAGAAAATATCAGAAAAACATGCCCATTTATTAAAATATCAGAGTATTAAGAATCCTCATGTTATTATTACAGAGTAATTTCAATGTTTTATAAAATTTATATTAAAATTAATTCATATTAATCTAATACATTATGAAATTCCAAGAGCAACCTTCAGCTCTCTTATAATAGGGATCATCCTCTACACTTTTATTCAATCAACAATTTTTTGGATGGGCCAATACATACCCAAATATATTCTTCACATCCCTTGTAATTTCATATAGTATTATTTTGGTATAAATACACCCTTGATTTTATTTTTCTGTAAACCTATAGAGGCTTTTTCATTGAAATTGTATCATTATTAAAAAAATTCCTTTTTTACTTATTCTTCAAAATCGTTTAAAAATTATTCCACCATATTGATGGTATAACAACATTATATCCCATTTGAAAATAAATTATCATGAAAAATTGGTCACATAAATCCATGTCATCATCCATGAAATGTGAAATGAAACCATCCATTGTGTGTATAGATGACAACGATATCATGAATATACAAATTTTTTTTTCCATAACGACAAAATAAATAATCAAATAATTATATATCATAAATAAATATATATATATATATTAGATGATAATTAGGAAATAATTATTTATATCTAGTTATTATATCAAATCTACAATCTTACATTCCAATTTATTAGACAATGATAAAATCAGTCGTGTGTACGTGGGGACTACTGCCTCTACGATATGTTAAATAAATATTTATGATATATATTCTATTATGACTAATATTTAAAATTTATTTCATAATTCCCATTAATTCATTCCATCTATTTACTAGTAGAAGAAGAATTTATATGTATATATTTCATACAGTCTCAATAAATAGAAAAATTCAATTTCTAGTCTCTAAAGCTTATGGATGAATGCAAATTTTAATGTAATGAAAATATATGATATTAATATCTTTATTAAAATTGTAATGATCTTGAAACCATGATGAATACACAAATATAAATCTATCGAACCAAATCATACATGAAAAACATAGTAGTTATTACCCAATGAAAATGAATATATTATAAAATTCTTATTAAATGGATTATAAAAGGCTATGATTAATACATATATTTTATTATATATGTATTTTTATTTTTATTTAAGAGATTTTTAGTGAACCTATATTTATTAAATTGTAGGCTTGAACATCTAGAATGAATTTCATGGCACGAGATTAAGGTTTTTGTTTAAATATCATTGTTTATGATGATTGATAAGGATTATACATATAATGATGAAATTTATTGATATAATGAAAAATAATATCATTGTTTTTCTTATATTGTATTTATTTATTTGGATTTTTTTTTCATTTGATTAAGAACTACTAACAAAAACTAATTTTTAAGGAAATTTAGTATTATTATTATTTTTTAAATCATTTCTCTTCTTTTTATATGATTTATATAAATAATTTCAATATTTATTTAAAAAAGCCCATAATTGTTTATTTTCTACATGTCGTAATTTTTTCATAATAGTCTAAAATGAATATTATTTTCAATTTCAATGTTTTATTAGTTTTCCTTATTTCAAAAAATTTGGAAGGAATCATTATTTTAACCATTAACTCATGGACATAATTTCCCACCATCAAAGCCTCCCATGTTTTTAAAGAATCCATTAATATTTTAAAATTTTATCTTTTAAAAAAACTTTATTTATATTTCTATATATTTTATTAAATTTAATTTTAAATATTTATGATATTTTCCTCATGCTATATTTTGATGATATTTTTATTTTATTTTTATTCATCACTAATAGAAAATGATATAGTATTTTATGTTCTGTGTGGGATTTGATGAAACAGTACCATTCATAGTCGTTATATGAATGGGTTTTTAGGTTTTTGATGATTTTTTAGGAATCCTATACATTTCCATGGGTTATTCAATTAGGGATTTCCGAAAGGTTTTTAAAACCTATATTATTGGTATGGATTGTGATATTATTCTATTATTAAGTTTTATTGATCATATGGAATTCATACATATTGTGTTAATTAGGTGATGAAGACACCCATAATTTTATATCCCTCTAACTAATTGGGTAATGTTTTATATATCATTAGATGTATATTTGAAACAAGTCAATCTTCTTGATCAACAGTTCAAAATAAGTTGATGTACTTGACACACTATGGGTAAAAAGATAATCTGCATGATCTGCTATGGGAAATAGGTGATGGTGCATGATCCGTTATGATATAAGAAAAAATGACTTGATATGTGAACCTTGATTATTTTATTGTATTGGTAAATAAAATATAACAATTCGGTGGTTTCTACAAATTATGTCACCACTCATTAATTACATAATCTTTTATTTATTATTGATTTTTGTTGACTTCTCAGTATTTTGATTCATTCAATTTGAAAAAAAAAATTGTTCCATGATTCTTGGTTATGATTAGAGATTTATTGGTTATGAAATTATTATGTTATGTTCAAGAACTAATACATTCATTGTTATGTTATCCGTTCATTATTTCGTCGATCGATATCCCCATGTTTACCGTAACTCATAATCTATGATCATCCATTCCAGGGTTTCATTTCCCTATGTTTAGAAGAATTATTTTACCTAGGGTACATCTATAAAGAGTACTAAATGCAGAGATCATTATGGGAATTTTAAATGATTATGCATGAAATACGTATAATTATGATCTTATCTCCGATAAAAATTATCATTATGGTCTTTTTCCTTGTATTTATGAATTAAATTTAATATTCATCATAAATTAGGAAATATTTACATATAAAAAGATTTTATTGTTTTATTGTACTTTTCATGTCATAGTGTTTTTTAATTTTTCTTTTATTATGTATTGAGTTTTGGAAGGGTGTTTTTTATCCCTAAAATTTTTCCAGGCACATTGTTATATTACAGTCTTCTTTATCATATTTGGTGAGATGAAATTTGATATAATAATTTTATTCATTAATGTATGATTGGAATAATTAAGTATATTACGAATGATGGTTAGAATATTCTAGAGGAAATGAAATCAAATATGAATGTTTTTGTAATAGAAAAATGGTCCCACCCTCCCCATTTTAATATAAACATAATAACTCCCCCAATCATGGTGGGATTATCCTATCCCAAAGGAGTTTTGTACTCCCTCATTCAATGACCTCTTCATGTTGGGGAGTGGATCCTCTTCTAAGGGAAATTACTCAATCAATAAAAATGTATTCCTTAGTGAGGTTTCGACCTCAAAATATTTTTTAAATAAGTTATAGGAGTTTTAAAATGATTGTTTTTTGATAAAGGCATTCTTATTGGTTTTATTATTCTATACTTGAGAAATATTAAACATGACAAAAAATTTCTAAATTCAATACATATATAAGTGTATCATTGATTTTTTTTGAGTCTTTTTCATTATAGGTTTTATTTTATTGGACACTCTTATTTAAACATAATTGTGTTTTGGTCCACCTACTAGGTATTTGTATACTCACACATGCATGGGTGTTTCACTTCCACCTATACGTTTTTTGATTGATAATGAATAATTTAATGATTCCATTATTTAACACTATTTTGGTGGACATTATTGGTTCCAAGAGGTGATTGAAGATGATGAAATTTATAACTAGATCATTTTTAAATATTGTTGACATTACATAGATTTTATATATTTGTTTTTAAATTTTTAGGAATATATTTTTCCCTATTTTCATTATCATTAATCCACATGTTATTCATTTTTTAATACAAATCTTTTCCACATGATATAAATATATAATAATTATTATTTTTAATTCATTATTACATCATAGGTATATTTTTTTCATCCAATTAGTGAACTGTTCTAATCGCTCCAATTATGTGTGACTTCTAAGCATAATTTTACTCACAAGTTACTAACCAATTAAGGGTGTGATTCATTTTAAATTCTTGTCTAACTACAGGTTGAGTTGAGGTTAATTTTTGGTTAATATTTTATAGCGTGTTATCAAAACCTATAAATAATTGGGTTTAATTACATATTAAGGAGTCATATGGGAATTATTTTGGGAATTTATGGTGATTATATCCATGGGTATCAATAAAATATTTAGGATAGGGATCCCACTATTGGTGAAACATACACTATATCGACTCATAGAAAATATAAAAACATGAATGACTACTTGAAGATATGAGGAATATATTGTACAGAGTAATTAAATTATACATGATATATGTATGAATGGGTTAATAATTTTTAATTCCACCATTATTTATATCACTATATATTATTTAATGATAATTGTTTATCTTTTCATCTATGGATTTCCTCCACAATGTCTTCCAATAAGATTCCTAAGGTTGGGTCATTACATGATTATACCTATGAATGAGAACAATTTCATTTATTATATTACTGATTGGAATTATATAAATTAACATGTAAATAAGATTCACCCAAAAAGAATTCATTGAATAGAACCATCAAGCATAGTATAGATTGTATAACCTCATACCCTAGTGCATGTGGATGTTAATACACATGGTGAGTAGAGAATATTTATAGTGATATATCATAATTCCCTTAGATTTATTTTCCAAAATGAAACCCCTTTGAATCAAAACTACACTCCATTAATTCATCCTTATATGCAGGAGGCCACTCTGTAACTTTTAGGGACAAAAAATATATTTCTTGTGAGAATATACCCTTGATATGAATTATTATATTACATAAATATAAATAAATAATCATCATAATATATTATATAATAATTATTTTAATTTTACGATAATAAAAAATTATTCACAATTCATACGAATAAATGAAATATGTTCCAAATGTGGAATTTCATACCATAATGTTAATGGTATATGGACATAAGTAATTTAATGGATGAAAAATTCAAATAGAGTCTACTCTCTAATTGATCAAATGATCCACACTCCATATCTCGTCTACCGTATATGAGTCCCTATCCTATACCTAGACCATTAATCATGAGTTTTATACATGAATCATGATTCCCATGTCGGGTGTCAGCAACACAAACATGCTGGTCGCCACCAATGAATCTGTAACATTTATTCACATGTATAACATGTTATATCCATTACATAGAAAATTCACATAAAATCTTAATAAATCATCTTTTTGTGTTTTTATACTGAAAAATAAACCATGATCCAAGATCATACAAAACATTTATAACTGTTGGAAGGAAAGTGAACAAGTCCATTATAAGTCAAAAGGTCATGAGTAATGTCATCCCATATGGTCGTCGCATCCTAGAAACATCACAAGTCAAGCCTTATCTATCACACCCTATCTCTATCATTTTTTCATCGACTACAACCATTGTATCCTTATACTACAATCTTCCATGTTATAAGTCTCTTTCCCCCTTTTTTATACCCTAGGTCAGGAATGAATCCCATCATAAAGTCACCATGACTTCAAGTATATCATCGTAATTGTGGAATAGTTTTCACACTTTTAATCTAAGGTAGAACCATTTCACAATGGTCCAATGCTTTTGATTTCCCTGGAAATACTTCTGATGGAATGATATTTAACCATATTAGGGTAGTTGATATTAAGAAAATGCGTAGAATGTAATGATGTGATTCAATATCATCATAAATGTACATGTGATCAATACCAAACATGGGTAATTATGCTACATTGACTTATTATGGTATATTAAATATCATATGTGGCCTCACGGTCTACAAACACATGTGATCAGTATTGATAATGATAAATAATGATATAACAAACCAAGAATCACATGAAGTCAAAAATTGTAAACACGGGCCTCAAATGTTTAGATTCATCATAAATCAAGACCATTTATATATATAATATGAATTTCCAAAATCCACCCTCAAAATTAGGCCCACAAACTTGGTGGATTTGTCCCATAAGCCAATTATTTTTAAAACCATTTTCATATAACCCTGAATGTTATTCTACAAGAGTTATCATGAATTAGATCATGTCATGGGTGTAAATAAGAAATTGATAAAACAAAGAGGTCAAAACCATGATGTAGATGATTAAAACTCTCCCAGATTCACCAATGGCCAAACCTATAATTTAACAGATGAATCCATGAGTAAGAGTGATATAAAGTCTCTTGGATAAGTCATAGCGACACCCATAGTTTGAGAATATTTTTGTGAATATATTAGGATTGTCGGGAAATGATAAATTATACATCTTCTGAAAGAATAAGATTCATATAATAACACATATGGATACACAAAAATGCTTTCCAAAATTTATTGGACTATAAAAATGGGGTTTTGGCTATACCATAGTGGTGAATTTAAAAATGATCATTATGTATCATTATTGTGTTAAATAGAATAATACTACAATCAATGTAAATGGAGTACATAATAAAAAACATATATAAATTTCTTACTAAAATACATGTCATATAAAGTAATCTATATTCACTAATTCTATATATTATTAAGATAATATTGTCAAAAACAACTAAAACACCTTATTACCTCCATAATGTAGATCATTATTTATGTCATTACAATGAGATAATATATAGAACTGACATAATGCACTGCTAAATTGAAATTCCCCAAACATGACACATATATAACCCCCATGAATAATTAAAAAACATTATTATAGAATAATGTTTCACCACAACACTTAGGCTAATTAAATTCCACTCCTCTAATGGTTTCTCAACATTGTGAAGAGTCTATTATAATAATAATTGAATAAATCATTTCAATGAGCCTAAATATATAATTCCCACATCAAATATTCCTCTTAGTCCCATCCATGATTCCATCAGATTTAAACTCATGTAGGTTTCTTTCCAGTAATACCACTACACTTTAGTCCACAGTCAACAGAGGCATTCATCATATGAAGAATCATGTTTTATATCAACATCCTTACTATTGATTCTATATGTTTGATCAGTATTTTAGCTCTATATATAAGTCACTTAAAACACATCATATATGCATCAATAATATAGATGAAGGCATATATTGTAAGACACATTCCCAATATGCGCAAAAATCTCAAATAGCCAATTGAAATTTTGAACAAGTTTTCCACTATTATTAAAAAACTAATTAAATAACCAAAAACCCACCTGAAAGAAAACTCTATAATTAATAGTGCACATTATAGGCCATACCATCTGGTTAGAACATAATCATATCCTAATCTGAGTGGTGATCAACTACTTCACCATCATATATACTCTCTCGATGGTCGCATGTACCACGATTTGCTCCACCAAAACTACCCCATCATCATCATTCCAACAAAACATTGAATTATATGTCTATCCCCAAAGGGTATAATGTTTGTTTATCTAAATAATATTAGAATTTATATTGTTATAATTTTTTTATTAAATTGATTTATGATCATACAAATTAACACCAACATCAATGATTCATTTCCAAAATATATTATCCAAAATCATGATAATCTTATCTGATTTAACATCAATATGCTGATAATATTTTTTATCCAACATCTTATGGTATCCTAAAAAAATCTTGAATGATAAAATTTTGTCTATATAACATAATATTATTGATGTAAATACATTTATACATTCAATTTCAAATGTATAAAACAGTCAATGGTCATCCACAAAATCCATCTCACAAATCAGAATGAAATGAGTAATTATCATGAGGTGATGGATAATCACCTAGAGCACACAAAAATCCTTACAGTCTAAGGTTGCAAAATTGTAAATTCCATTATCACATCATACAAATTTCATACCATCAACATAATTTGTCAAAATAGAAAACTATATTAGTCAAAATTTTATTTTACACTATGAAATGTAATTCATTGTGAAAAAAATCCAACGATGTAGAATTTCATACTAAGATACCATATTTGAATTCGTATTTCATCATAAATAATTTTAGAATATAGATTTACTGAAATATTGAATCATGAGTGTCTTTAATCAACTCATTTATCAAAGGATGTTTTCACTATATAACACTTCAATATGTTGATCACAACATCATCATACACTAATTGTCCTATAAATGGGTCATTGTCTGCCAGGCAATACCGAATAACTACACACATGGGATATAACTCATAGATAGATTTATAATAGTTTATAACTGATTATGTACTGACCATGGACACAAATAGAACCAATCCCAGATCCTTAGAAACATCCCTAAAAAATCAACTATCATGCTCGTCATATCCCACCCAATTGTGATTTCATCTCACCATGCTCTGGTATCTCTATTTTTTTTTCAAAAATGGGAATCTCTAATAATTATACCCTTCTAAGGTTCATATGAGACATTGAATTGAAATGTATGCATTTAATATAAATAATTACTCATCTTATTATTGATATAAAATTAAGAGTATATGTTTTGGAGGCTCTTATGTTATCTGTAAACAAAACCCCCCTCTATGAATTGATAATTTCACAAATAGTTTAGGGAATTTAATATAATTGTTAACACAAATTCATGGTAAAATAGTATTACTCAAGGGGTAGTGATAGAATTTAATCATAAAAAAGATCATAATTACTCAAAATTAGAAAAATCACATAACCCACTACACAAATGAATTACAATAAACATTGTATCAGATCCAAAGACCATGAAGAATGTAAACTAGTGTTTTCATCATCCTAATATTTTAATTAAGAAAATTCTCTTGATAATGATCATTTTATTCAATTTCACCCCTTCCTGATAATCTATGTCAACGTTGCTTCTATGTGGGATAGATATGGAATAAAAATTTTATAATGTCCAAAATTTTTTAAAACAATTTAATTTCATTAATATTACAAGGGATAACCCATTACGTTACCAATTATACATTCCCTGTATCCATAGAGATTCCGGACACTAAGACTACATGAATAAGGAATGGTTAATTATTAATTAATAATACATCTTTCAAATCACATAATAAAACTAACACACTTAGATTTTACTCAATAAGAACTAAATTTACCAATATTGTAACTCAAAAATAGGTAAATATATAAGGAACTCATAAAAAAATACAATAATTAATGAGGTGGGATATAGTCATATGATCACAATGAATAGTTATATAAACAAAATTGTGGAAATCATATGTTCAAATTCTAGGATGAGTTACTCATATAGTCCATAACTAATCCTGAAGACATCATTTTAATTTCATACTGTAGGAACCAAAAATTATTATATATGAAATGAATATCAATCATGGTGAATGATCAAGCTCCTCTTAATTTATCAAAAAATTTATCAATTATGGGTAAATGATATTGTTTTCAAAATCAATGTATTTATCATCCATTATTCAACACAAAGCTATATAATATGATTCTAATTCTTTTTTAACATCATATGATCACCCTTAATAATTTTTATTGGTCTCATGAGAGACATTGTATCTTTATTTATGGGTTTATTCATAACAAAACTAAACATAGCTGTTGCATCAAGTTCAGTATGAATCAAAATAGTTGGCACTCCTGAAAAAATTATCTGCCTCAATATCCAATATTCGGTTTGGAGGAGGACCACAAAAGTCATCATGGAAGAAAATCTTGTAGAGATCAACAATATGAGAAATATATGTGAACCCAAAAATTTGGTTAGTTATGAGATAAAATCAATCTATATAACCCATGATTCCTTTAATATAATCCCAATATGGTATCAAAGTATTTTGATCGACATCCCAATCAATAGTCAACAAAAAATCAAAAAATCAGTTAAAATAAAGGATACATACCATTGATAATATTCAATGTGAGAATGAATATTGGTTCTCCATACCATTATAATGATTTCATCAAATCAATGATTTCAAGGATCATGAAATCCCTAAAATTTATATATAGACTATTAACTATTATATTTAGAATAAATCACTACATATTATTAAAATTTTGTCCCATGGGTCATTAGAGAGTAAAAAACTCTTAACATAACTTAATTAGTATGTAAAAAAAATTATTAATGAATATAAATAAAATATTAAGCTACTATATTTTAAAAACTTAGATATTAAAGAGGTAATCATGTATATGAATTTGAAAGTCAATATCACATATCCAATGTTTGTTGGAACATGTCCCATTACATACAATTTCATAGCCTTATATCTGTGGTATTAACCTATATGTGTACAAATATCCTGAGTAAATATCATGTCAGGTTATAAATATGGATTTTACAGATCCTAGTCAGTTTTATTTGTCATAGATAACATATTTCCCTCACCCAAAAGGAAACCATAACTTAGTGATCTATAACAAAACATCTATAGATTCCCTTTCATTACATACAACTAAAACATGCTATTAGGGTCAATAGAGTAATTATTATTATCTATAAACATCCAATATTTTAAGAATTATAATACACCACTTATGGGGGATAATGAATACATTCACTGTAGTATTATGAATTCTACCCACTTGAGTGTAGAATAATGGTAGATAAAAAATAACGGATCCCCCTCCACACCCTTCCCTTTAATTAGATACCTGCATTGAACCTCCTAATACTCGATTATGTTTATACATGTAACATTTCATCTAATACCCCGAAAATGGATAATATAAATCTTCTGAGAATTTAATAATTCTTCTCGGATTAAAAGGGGGATAAAAGAATAATATAAGTGAGTTATGTGTTGCATACATATACCACCATGGATACTAATTGAATTTGGATGAATTACTATAAACAACATAACTATATTTTGATAGAAAATTATTCCCCATAGAATAAAATATTGATATCCCTAACATAAATTTACTCACGTTTCATCTATTTTCCTATGATAATCTACTATATAATTGATGGATCATTAAGTATAAACACTAAAAAATTCACCAAACCATCATCTGATATCTCTAGCATGTTAAATAATTTCTAATTTATATCTATTTAGATCTTATAATTCTATGTCTCCTAGTTCCCAATAAGGATGAAATATAACATAGCTGGAATGAATAGGAATAATCAACCATGGTTTTATATAATCCTATTTCATGGGATGTTATTTTATTAATGAATAGGATCTAGAGTGTATCAAACTTTTAAACCATGTAGGAATGTATGTTAAAATGATTTGGTGTAACCTCTTATATATCTTGCGGTCAATATTGTGTGTCTATCCTTCTGGGAAAATTCATCTGTCTATGAGGTGGTATTAAATGAATATTAAAAATTAACATTTAAAAATAGGATCCATTTGGACAGATCCAAATCAATCTATGGGATAAAATAATGGTTCTTCAAGAATGATAAACAAATCCTATTTTATATCATTCTTAGTAAAACACAATTTTCTACATACCCAAGAATTATTCACAATCATATAAATAAAAAACATGAAAAAATTTCAATTTTTTTATAATTACATCCAAATATAGATATATGGAATCACAAGAGAATGCATATATATCATTTAATATAGAATATACGTCCCTCTGAAATTGATTGGATAATTAAAGGAATAATATTTAATGACAACAATTTAACTCCAAAAATTTATATATTCAATGTGATCCAATATGCTAAATCTTGATGCATGAATACACCAAAATCCCATAAGAATGTGATAACAACCACATTTGTTGTTAATCCGCTCTCTGTTTAATAGGTGTTGTTCAGGAACATGTAACCCCTATACCATAGTTACACAAAATGTACATAATTTCCATAATCTCTAAAAATAAATAAAAATTAATGAAAGTAATATTACTATTTGACACAATTTTTAATGACTTAGACCTATATTTTTCATAATACAACTTGAGTAGACACCCCAAGACCTCATGTGTTCTTATATTTATTCAAGAGGCATCCAACCACTAGTTATGGTCTATAAAACATCTATATGGATATTATTAATTTGGTAATAATACCCATAGAACATAATTTTAAATATAAAATTACAATTATAGAATCAAGAAACAGACTATATATGAAAATAAAAAAATAAGTTGCACCCATGTTAAAAAATATAAAAAATAAGGCTCACAATTTGGAAATAAAAACAATTTTATGAAAGGTATAACCATAAAAACAATAAATATAATATAGAAATATGTTAAATTATATTATTTTAATTATTCCTACTTTATTATCCATACATTAACCATCCTTTTTAGGCCCCATTCCCATACATGGATCCAAAAAGATGAATTTTTCAACTACACCATGATTCTCCTGAACAGTTATATAATAAATTATTAAAATGCTTGAATATGTATAACATGTGTTTGTAATGATATTGTAAATGTGTTATCATGGAAAAAAACATATGTCAAACATTTTTTAGAAAACAACTCTAATATGTTCCCTGGACATACCTTAATCAACTCAATGATATAATGATAGTTGTAAAGGATATTAATAGTAAAAAAGTACCGTCTACATTTTTGGTGAAAAGTTTCATCATCCTTAATAATAAATCGATATAGATCCGGTTATAAGTCCATGAAACCCCATTTCCACCATGGGTAAGTCCTGAAGATCATCAAATAGGGCTTCTCTAATTGGTTCTAGAAAAAACTTCATCAGACAACGTTTCCATAATTATTTCATTCCATGATGGAATATTATCATTAAAATAAATTTTGTTAGGTTAAAAAAATGATACACTGCATCATATTCTCCCTTTTTCCAGGCTTCATGAATATCATTCCATTATCATGAGTTGAGGTCAATTATTTTCGTCAACAAATTTTATTCACACTATCCTTTTAAAGAGTAACTATATCAAAATGATACAACTATTATAAGTATCAAGGAAATCGATAAAAAATGATGATATTTAATACTAATAGTGTTGATTATATAATTTATGGGTATATATTGTCCACATGTGATTTATTTACTACACACAAGTACTGGATATCAAAATAAAATCTGAGAAAATAATCTACATTATGGTAAACTTTTGAAAAACAAAATCATTTATTGGTCTCACAAGATACATAAAATTTTTATCACTATAAAACATTTTAAATAATAAAATTCCAAAAAATATCACAGATAGAAAATTAGAGCATAGAAGAATCTAAAATATTAAATAAATTCCTACAACAATCATTTCTTCATCCATAAAATTTATTCTTAACAGACAGTATCACAACACTGAAAAAACTAAATAAAATTACAACACAAACTAAGGATCAATAAAACCAATCTAAAATCATTATAAAATATAAAATTAAATAGTAATAAATATGAGTATTGATGCAAAGGACTTATAAAAAATACAACCAAAAGGAAGTGAAAAAATAATGAATGATAGGATAAAGTCATCTAAATTTTCAAAATTGGAAAATACTTCATCAATATGGAAGAAAATAATAGTCATATGGTGGGATATCTTTTTAAGAAGACCTAAATCTCCTAATGTTTATTGGTAACAATGGGATTAAATTAGGATAAAAGGCCTCTCATGAATTTATATATTGTTGGGAAAATAAGGTATCATGGAATATAAATGGGAGCTATAAAAAAATTTATTCCAAAATGATAATGAATACAAAATAAATTGATTCCTCTATGTTTTATTCATTCCTAAAAAAATTATTCTTGAATCCACAACTTGGTTAATATAGAAATACTGTAAAACAGGGAAACATTACATGGTGAAACAAATTACACTACACCAAATCCTTTGATCCCTATATTGGATTCTACAATACAATAATCAATCAAAAGCATAGTAAACCCAAAATTGGTTATACTACAAAAAACCACCTTTCATATTCATTACAATAATCCATCATCCTTGTTATTGATAATCAATAATATACCAAACATGAATTTTTAACAGTAATCCATAATTTCTTGACCATTTAAAAAATATTATTTCAACAACATTGACTATAATACACAACATAAAATGTAGCACAACCTTAGAACATCATGGAATTTACAAAATATTACTTATTGACAGAAAATTATTAATTATTATTATTTTTAGCTATATATTTGACATATTTTTTCAAGTGATCCATAATATCTTCCATATGAAAATATTATTATGGATATAATAAAATTTCTTCATATATTAAGGATCCCTATTATAAATTTAGTGGTTTTAGAATCTGACCATAATTATGATACAACATAATTGCTTTCCATTTATTATATATATTTATATTGTGGTTACTCATCTGCAGTTCTAGTTCATGAGCATATTTTATTATTTTTATAACATTACTATATTAATATCAATACATTTATAGAATATGATAATGTTTTATTAGGGTAGAATTATTATTATCGAGTAATCATAAATGTTCAAATACCTCTTTAGGTACTATATTCAATTTGATTATGATAGTTCATTTGGAGTGTTCATGTTTGTGCACAACCTTTTTAGTGGAATCATAGCCAATGTTTCCCCACAATTAAATTCAACCATTACCAGGATCATTGAGAGATCCATCATGATCATTTTTATGATCCAAATGAAATTATATATGAGCTCCTAACAAAATTATTATATGTGTAGTGTAATAAATATATTCAAATTAAATCAATTTAGTAGAATGAAAATTCAAAATACATATTCATTTTCGGTTATAGTACTGAGGATTAGTAGATCATGAGTTATAAAGTGGGTCAACTAATTCATAACAGTTTAAATAAAATTATTATCGAGGAGGATGTAATTTTAATCATGGATATGCAATCTATCATTCATCATATGTCAATGAAATTGTATCTTGACCAACATTTTAATGGTGAAAAGATATATTGGGACCCTACCAAAGTTAATAATGTGTTCCCCTAGTAGGAATAAATTTAAGAGGATATGATTGAATGGAGGAAAATAATTTCATGGGAACCCAATTGATATTATTCCACCACCAACAACCAATGATGGTACACTCAGGGAAAGTTGATCTTGTGTCAATGGATATATCTACATGAATTTACTGGACGACTATGAAAAGGTGATGATCGGTATAATCTGAGTTGGGAAATATTATTTATTTATATAAACACAAACACTTATATATTCTATCATGAGTTATTGAATTGATTCATTTTCATAATTATTGATGTTAAAAATTATAATAGATCCGCTATATATTTTATTATTTCTATATTATCAGACTAGGTTTTATCATATAATTTACAACATCATTATATGATGTGTAGTTACATTTAGTTTCTTTATAAAACATCATATCTATTTAGAAAACCCAATAATTTAATCCATATTAAAAATTGATAAACTTAGTGAGTGGCTCGATAGAATACAACATTCATAGTGAGACGTTCCTATTTATAGATGGATTGATATTTTCCTTCATCTGTGAGAGGGGACTTTATTTAAAATTACTTGTGTTTATGAGTGAAATTAACACACAAATCAACCCTTAGTTGGTGAGTTTATCTCAATAAAAAGTTACCAACTTGGGTTATCTTATTCAAACAACCATTTATGAGCATATGGATATATTTTATTAGGACATTAATTTATTTCAACCTTAATGAGATATTTAATTCTATATTTATAAGAAAAAATGTACATGTATGATAACTTCTATTATCAATAAAAATTAATAATATTTGATTTAAGAGATGAAGGTGTAGTTTAATTACATATGTTATAGTGTTTTATTTTTCAAATATGAATAATCATCATAGATTTTGTTTTTTTCAATATGATGATGAATTAGAGGTTACAATTTTTTATTTAAATTCCCCACATGTATTTAGTGAACATTAATAATAAAATTAATTTCCAATGATTGGGTCCCACTTCAACCCGATGAAAGATGAAATTTTTTAATGATAATCAATGATATATTCAACTATTAAAATTTATAATGGTTTATAGAGGATATCACAAAGACATCATTCAAATGATTATATATCTATTTTGAGAATCAATTATTTATCTTCAGTGTGGTGAATTCCCTTATTGGATTCATGGGCCTATGGTACAAGAACACTAATGTATTAATAAACTAATTTGTATGTTCATTGTTGAAAATTTCCACATCTATTAAAAATAATAGTTTGATCATGAAAAAAATATACGGACTGACTATAAAAATATCTAGGGAAACTTGTTTTTTGGAATGATATTGAAGAGTCAGTTTTGGATCTAAGAGTTCCCACCCATGCGGGAAAAATATCTCATATGTTAGATATATATAAGTCCTAGAAATATAATGTCTTTTATTTCATAGGAGCCTCCTGATCACATGTTTTATTGTTTATACATTCTTGGGTTAGTGATAGTCTATTGAAATTTTATGGTGATCAAAACCGATATTTTTCTTCCCATGAAAGACCTTACTATAGAGGGGTGTATTTTAATTTATTTCTAGTGATTTAAAATAACATTAAAAAAGAAATGTATATATGTTTCAGTTATTATATTATAAGGGTTCTATGGTAAGGGTATGTGAAAATGAATTTTCGTGACACCTATAGATATGAGCTTATCGTAACGATTATATGGTGATCAACAGGGATTTATTCTACTCCTATGTAGTTTTTAAATGATTTCTATAACTACACGAGGATTCATTTAGTTGTTGATATGATAATGTTTTCCTTGAATACATTGATAAATTATAATCATTATGAGTAGTTTGTAGTTTCTATGAACTATATGATATTATGGTTCATACTAACATATAGAGATCATAATCCCTTGTAGTGGTGATAGTTTTAGTTCATGAAAGACTATTAAATTTATTTATTCAATAATATTTATTTGTTAATGTGTTTTTTGATTACTTAAGTTGGAACCATTATATTTAGATTATGAAGAATGTCTTTGGGGATTAAGCTTAATATATCTATACTTGTTAATCTAGAAACATGTGGGATATAATTGATTAATGATGGTTACCCCAAAATATTAATACAAAATGAGGGATTCATATCTAGTATAGATCAAATATTGGGACCTTCATCAAAAAAATATCAACAAACAATGTTGTAGAGATATTATTCAATGTAAAGGATCATGGAATCCTGTTATGAAGGAAAATTTTGATTGTGTTCATCCACGAGAGTAGGTGTTCATGGATATATATATATGACCCTTGGGGGTATATCCTTTTTTGAGGATGTTTTGAATGGTTCTCCTGAAATTATTTGGGTATCAAGTTAGTAAGGGGGGTATTTCTTGTTTTTTATCAATGTTTTGTACCAAATAATAAAAAAAGTGAGAGCCTAAGGTTCCGGTACATCTATCATAACCTCTTGATGATCCAGAAAAGAAGTGTAAATTTATAATTATGTTATTTAAGATCATATATAATCCATATATGAGATTCTATAACACTATATGGATGATCATAGATTGACTAAAAATTAAATCAAAGTGAATTATTATTAAGGGGAATGAATTCGTGTAGTGTTATGAGAAATATTATAATAAGGATAAAATCTAATTACATATGTTACCATATAAAATAATTTAGTAAAGAGGGTAATATTTTACATCTTTGTTGATGATCATATTTCTTCAGGAATTTAGGAATTATTTTCCGACTTGTGCCACATTACATCCCCATATATACATGGACAAAATAATTCAACCATTCAGGTTCTTGATGACTTGTTCAAGGTATACATGATATATTTTTTATAGAGTTTATAAAATCCCATATCCAAAATTTTGATCACGTAAAAGAATATATTGAAATATTTTATTTTCATGGTAGGTTATATGGACAAATTTGGGAGACCCTATAGTTGACCCTAATACTTGGATGCTGTTAGTGAGATATCATTGGCTGGGAAGGGAATGTGATGTTCATGAAAGGGAATGTTTTGGTTATCTATTAGTGGATGGGTATAGATCATATGAATTGAAATTAATTTATGACTTAATGATAAGGGCAGTTAGAGTTGGATGAATAATAATGTGTGTTCATAAAAGTATCACTATATTATTGTTTTCAAGAAATTTGATGAGGGAGAAATCTAATCTTGAGGTTCATCGGTCTATTGCAGTTCATTCATAAAATGGTAAATATTTCATAGTACACAACATTGACCCAAATATGGGATCATGTGAACAATTTCTTTCATGTATCATAGATTATGATATACATGATTGACCCATCATTTGTCACTGAGTTTGATGAGCATGAAATGATTTATAATGATTCCACCTTAATTTACCAATAAATAATTGATCGGTAATTGGATATGAATATATATATATATATATATATGGATTTTATATGTAATTTCTAATTTTTTTTGTTAGCATGATCACCTTCATGAGATATTATTTGAAAAATAGACAATTGGAAGCTCTATACCCCTATATTTTTTCATAGGATTTTTATTTCAAAGTGGAACAAGTTAAATGAGGGGGGAAATGGTGAACTCATTTTTCTCTATATATAATATTAAAATATTCTATATTTTATTGGGTGGTTAATGAGTCTATTTTATGGAAATGACTATCATAGATCCTCTAATATTATACAATAAAACTAATATATTATTTTTAGTATATATTCATTATCACATAAATTTTCCATTCCTTATTAAAAGGAGACTTGGATTGAAAATTGAATAGTAATGATGTTTCCATAAAAAGGGTTTACCTTATGAGATGAATTATTATTATTCACATATATTTTCCCCTAGATCAGACCATAATATGTGAAATTAATTAATAATTTAAATTAACTAAAAAATTTAATAATCATCCATATCTACAAGAAACCATAACCACCAATATTTTATACTGAAGAAACCTTGATATATTATTATCGTACACAAATAATATTAATATATTGAAATTCAGGACGATATATTATATGAGGTAAAAAAATATGAGGTGTTGATGAGATGATTAAAAACCAAGGTTTGCTAATGGTATTGTTGAATAAATAGTCTTCATTAGGATAAAAATAATTTATATAGATGGGATTGATATTTGGTTTTTCATTATTATTTATTATCCATTATGTATTTAACATGTACTGTTATTTCATAAATACCTACCATTTCCACAATAATATATTTTTTATTAATCCTTTTGAATTTCATTATTCCAAAAATTTATCAATACTAGTGAATATATTCTAAGATAATAGTTGTCAAAACATTTAACTGAACAAAAAACATTATATATTTTATTATTTCACCAATATCCCTCATTTTCATATATAAAATAATTTTTTAAAATTTTTGGATTATAGTTCTACGGAATAATTTACAATGATGTAAAATTAGGATCTAAAACTAAAGATATTGGAATATTTTATGGTAGTAAATATAATGGTAGATGAGATCAATATTTCAAGATGAAGAATTGGTAATAGTGGTTGAGACATCAAACTAATAAATGATGTTTAATTTAAGTCAAAAATAATGCATGAGGGAATATTTCAAATCATTTTTTGCAATGATGGACAACATGAAAATGACTGACAAGTTCTTTTTACTGAAAAATATTGTCATTAATGGTGATTCAAGATCATACAGTGCTAGGAACTACAAAATCAGTATTATTTCAATTTGTATTGGGGATTTGGGTCTCATATCCCTGATCAAATATTTTTTAGATCTTGAAACACACAAATTATACCCCCTATAGGTAACTAAGGCATTGTTAAAAAAAAAATTACAAATTTGTGACACATTGAAACTAGATATATAACCTGGTTATGAGTTTCTTAGATCCAAATATTTTTTAATGATATTTCGTCTTCTATTTCATTTAATATATATACTATGTATCCTAAGAAAAATTACATGTATATTGATATAGCCAAGACCTATGGTGTATAGATACTCACTGACTATACCAGATGAGTCTAAACACACTTCACCCCCTTAAGAAATGTAATGTATTCTACCCAACATATGACCAGATGTGATGAGGTATTCATCAAGTACAATCACTACACCCCATGACATATTTAACATCATAAATGTAATGTAGGTGTAATTTTATATTCTATATTGTATATGTTATAGGACTATAATAATTATAATAGGATACATGACCTATAATTCAATGGTACTTGAGTGGAACATTTCTATCCAAAGTGGATATTCAATTCCTAATGCAAGAATCATGGTTTTGGTCCCATGAGTGGAATATTATTTTTTCATAATTGAGTGAAATGCATCACATCTATATTTATTTATAGGTTATAGAAGAGGAATTTTTTGTTAGTTTAGTTTCTAGGGTACTATTGGGTTAGAGTTCATTCCCTTGATAAAATAAACTCTATCATCTTAATCAACTAAATATTCAATGATGTTAATATTAATATATATCATAACATGTTATGTTTTTTATTCTATATATAATAAACATTATAATGTGTTTATTTTATATTATTAATCAGAAAATAATTCATATTCCATTCTATAATTTGATTCGTTAAATTTTATTGTATGAATCTTATAAATATTTGTAATGGTAAAAAATAAATCAATATATTGGAACATATATGTTCTATTACTAATATGTTTTTGGGGATCATGATATTTTAATACATATTAAAATTAATTTTACACATTGAAACCCCTAATCAGTGTGGTTATGTGGACAACCCCTTTAGTATTAAGACACATGTGGTATATGACAAATTATGTTTATATATATGGATTACTGTAATTTTTATTTATATATGATATTATTTAACAAATAATATCATGATTCACATACAGTTATTCATGATCACAAAATTTACGATATATTAACCTAACAATATATAATACATTTGGTAGATCATTTGTCATTTGAAATATTTTAATAGGCCATGAATGGATTTTCCTTTTTGAGGAAATGGATAATTATATAATTAACCCTTTGATTGAAATGTTATTATATATTCAAATATGTTTCAATGTTAGTTAATATTATTGTTAATTTTAGATATTCCTTTGAATTATAAGTCAACTGTTGAGGATGTAAACTCAATGTTTTCATGCTTAGTGATGATATATTGATGAAAAAATATTATATTACATAGTAAGAAATAATTTTAGGTCATTTTCAATGAAACAATAACATATTTATCAATTGGATACATCACCTGTTTCTAGTTGGTAATAATAATCAATCTGAAATATCTCCTAATCGCATTCAGAATAATACCTATAGGTTCTAACCCATTGAGTATCCACAATCATTGTAAAATTAAATAAAAATATAATCATATGAATTAATATAATTCCAAACAAAAAATTTAGTAATATTCATGTTTTAAAAATCCTATAATTTCAAATACTAGGTATACATGATTTTATAGCATGCAGTTAAGATTGCATTTCTTTTTTAATTATTTAATATTTTTATATTACCACTAGAAACATCTCATAATAATACATTCCTATAAATATTTAAAATTTGTGTCTTTTGGGACTAAATAAATTATAAACATATTTCATGAAGGATCCTTATTATACCGAAAAATGTGATTTTTACATAGTTCAGTACCTAGGAATACCCTATTTAAAAAATTATTCATATCTTGTGTAAAAAAATTATATAGGCTATCTTTAGATTCTCAGAAAGTGAAAATATAAGAAATATCATTTAATAATCATATATGAGAATAAGAAAATTTTAATGATGTGAATATAGGATCCTAATATATATAGTAATACACAATTTATCAAATATCATTAATCATACTAATGAAATAAGGAATTAAAATTATAAATTAAATATGTTATAAGGGTCTATAATCATAAATAACCAATCACGATCTATGAGACCATATCTATAGAATAATATATATGTTTATGGCTCACACATGAACACTAAAAATCATTTCCTTGACCATGGATCACTTCTATGGTTATGATAGTGAAAAAAATACCAAAATAAATTGTATTCACTAGTAAATTGACCATTTACATAGTAATGATTCACTCCAATGAATATCATATATGATATAGTCTTATAGATGTTTTTTACAATCAATTCCAACATTTAATTACTCAGGATTTATTCTTAATATTATCTCAGTGGAAAAATTCCATTACATTATTTGGTTCACTAAACATTATAGTTCTTATTTTATCATTAGATATAATTATTTAACGAATTAATTATAGAGATAAAAATTTATGGTACCATACATTACACAATGATAACCATAAAAATGGTTTCCCCAATATCATAAAACCATTCATCATTTAATAATAACAGAAAACATGTAAAATTAAAGGGTTTCATTATGATGTTGTCATAATTATTCATCCACAATGAAATAAATAGGATTCATATAATCTTACTTAGTAAATCATCAACATTTTTATTTTTAAAGTTAAATTATCTAATAATTAGAACACAACACATTAGAGAATAAAAATCATTCAATAACATTTAAATAGTTTAAAAATTCATCCAAATTCGTATTTGAACATTAATAGAAAAAATGAGATAATATTTTCCATTTTATTCAATAAAACTAAAAATTACATTACTATTTTGTATACTATTTTATATTAAAAAAATAAAAATTCTAAAGGAATCATCATTAAAAATAATGGATGTGATGATACAAAATGTCATTCATGTAGTAAAACATAAAACGTACATTCCGTTAAATCATTCCATAAATGGTAATAAATATAATATTAATAAAAATTTAAAAATACATTTAAAATACATTAGAAATAAATTCATATAATTTTTAAAATAGCATAAAATAATATTTGGATCATAAAAAATAATGTGTCTCAATGAATTTTAATTTGCATGTAAATCGAAGGAAACATTTATAGAAAAATGAGCAAAATAAAATCAATTTTTCAAAAATTATTTTTGTTACTATTTTTATGGGACATATAGTGGAAAATTAATTTAATTAATGAAAAAAAAACTATTAAATATATGTTAATATAGTATACTGTGATTAAAATAAAATGTTCATATAATTACCCTTAATGGAAATTTAACATTGACAATCATGAAAATAAATGAGATAATAATACAACTCCTTACCACTTTGGTTACTGTTAAAACATAACCCATATGAAATAAATATGATAAAAAAAATAGTTAATATACATTAATAAAATATATATTTACTCTATAACATATTAAATGAGTAGTATTCAATAAATATAACAAAAAGTAGTTGTATAACATGAAACATGTCTTAAATAAACAATATTGATATAAAAACCCATTACAGATTTGTAATATCTATCAAATAACATAATGAAATAGAAAAATGTAAATGGATATATAAATCTAGATAAAAATAATTATAAACATCTTAAAATAAATAAACAAATAATATAAACAACAAAGATAAATCATGTTGTTAATAAGGAAAATGCCTCACAAATGGAATCTAAGATAAGAATTACTTCATACTAGTCTTATATTTCATTTTTAGACTTTAATACATCATATAAAATAAAGATGTATTTTTATTATAAATCTATTAATGATCTATAAATTAAAATAAATCATTATATTTTCATTTAAATTAAAATTATTTTAAAAAAATTTTCATTAAAATTAATATTTGAGTGAATATTAGTATATTTTCCATTCATGTTATTGTTCACTAGTTCATTCATTTCCCCATGTAATTATTTTCATCATCACCTAAATTTGGATTATAATATCAGTGTTAATATTTTACTCGTTCTTTTATCATTTTGGGTTTTTTTAGTTGGGATTATATATGTTATTTAATGGGAATTATTTAAGGGGATTTTACTGGGAGCTATTAGAATCAGGAAATAAATTTTCAAATTCAGGATTTAATGTTTCAAATAATTAATGGGAAATATATTTTAAAATGGTTTTCATTTTTGCTTCAAAGTACACATTACTTCCCCTTTAACATTGTAAAATCTTAATTTTTGGCTATGATAAAATGTGTTGATGCATTTTTAAATTTACAGGGAATATGGGAAATTCATGTAATGAAACTGGAATTCATGATCTAAATTATTCATACATTGTTTGTTTTATTCCCCTATCTTGGGAATCCTAATTATTTGGTGGTACAGACATATCCCCCAATCCCTAGGTTCCATCCATGCGATTTAGGATGATATCTAATAATTTGTCTTCTTCTATTTTAAACTTTATATTCACTTTGTTTGTGATTTCTCTAATCATGTAACTTCCACCTCCCTATATATTTATTTATAATTATTTCAGTGACAAAACTCTCCCCTATCTATTATGTTTTCTAATCATATTTTTTTAATATTTGATTAAAAAGAGATCCTTTTTAATATCATCTCTCTTAGGAAATCATTCGTGTTGGTTTTTGTGTGGTACAATAGTTATTTAAGGTTTTTTTATGATATAGTGTCTCTGCTGATAGTTTTTAAAATTATATTTGATTATGATATGTGGGAATAAATGTTATGGCCTCTATATTTTTGTATATCATGGTGTGTGATTCCTCTCACAAGTAGTTTGTCAACCATGATTGGGGTTGGGAGTTACTTATCTAGCATATATTGTATGTCCCTGTATAGTTATTGATTTTGATAAATTTTCAATGACTAATTTATTATTTATTATTTTTATTCATTATTTTCATCATGATGAAATATAGTATTCCAATTTATTCGATAATATAAAATTTTTATTCAATGCATTGGGATGTTGATTGAGAAATTGTTTTAAAAAAAATGTTTTTGGTTGAATTATGGGAGGATTTTAACTATTTGTGAATTGTTACTAACTTTGAAATTGATTTGATAAATGAAATAGATGGGAAGCCTCTGTAAAATTGGTTAGTGGTGAATTATTGGGCCTTATAAATTTTATTTTTAGTGTATTCACACATGGGGTGTTACTATAATCCAAAGGCCTATATTCTATGGACAAGATCTGGATATTATTGTTTGGTTCACTAATAGGTTGTTTACTTATCCTTAAGCCTAGGTTATAAACACATGATTTACCACTAGTCATTGATTTCGATGTGCATAGATTTTTATACAAGGCATTATTGATCTTTTTATTATTTCCATTAAATGAATGGTTTTTAATTTTTTTGGATTTGATATTAATTCTATGAGAAATTTTGATTTTTTGGAATATTTTTTTGTCATTATTTTAAAACTCATAAAAATGATAAATATTTACCAAGTCTTATACATAAAAATTCATTAATTAAATGGAATATTTTTTGAAAGAAGCTTGTCATTTATGATTATGTTTATTGAAAGTGTATGTGGAACACATGGGATGGATCCTTAAAATACAATTTATCTGACATCATGCACATCCCTTTGTTGGTGTTTTTAACAAGATTTTTCTTTGATGTTGGAAAAAATGTGATTATAGTGAGTTAGAATCATTTATGTTAGTTTATTGTGGGTATATAGTGGTGATACTATGTGAGGACTCCCACATATCACATGTAGCAAGAAATTTATGTTTTAGTTTTCCTTCTAGTTTTGATATACCTTCACTCTTTCTTTTTCTAATTTGTGATTTGTATTTCTATTATAGTTTCTAAATACTTATAATGTTTTCTATTCTATTTTTATTCACTATTTTTTTCTGTTATATATATTCCATTCATTTTCTTTCTATTTTTTTAAAATATTTCCTTTGGTTTGTTCTTTGATTCTGATTTGGATGTTTCATGCTCATGGGGATTTGAAATTATTTTTTGGTATGAAATGAAATATAATCAGAGAATATATTTTTAGGGAATTCTAGAATGGTTCGTCAAAAATTTAGTTTCATATCCTCTTTATTCTCAATCTTGTGATGTTTATAGCTATAATATATGATTGTCCCACCTCGAGGGGTGGTTTATTGTAATTTTATGGATAAATATTGACATGTTTATAATAAAGATACCATCAGATGTCACGGTGTGTGTGACTCTATTATCGTGAATTAATACCGATCTTAGTTTTTCTCACATATACATCAGAATATTAATATCCTATTATTTGATCATTTACTTATGTTTTGGTTAATAATAATTTTCGTGTGATATAACTATAATGTTTCTCAGGATGGTTAAATGAGAAATTATCTTCTAGGTAATCATATTTTTTTTAGAATAAAATATATTTTATCATGTGATATGTTAATTTAGTATATCAGAATTTACCACATGTTTAAGGAATTGTTATTGAGGAAAAACTAGGAGATGAGGGAGATAAGGATTGATCTCAAGAGTTATTTTGTATGAATCCACCATGAATTAAGTGTATTAATGAAGTAAAATATGTGGGGTATTAAAAATACCATTTTTATTAGAACATCTAATTCCTAATTATATCTAATGCTATGAATGCGACACGTGTGACATTCAAGATTCAAGGTTAATAAATATGATGATGGTATTCTATGGTATATATAGAGTGAAATATGGGGTTATCTTATTAGGCTATCAAAACCATTTTAATTATATTAATCGATATGGATAAATAGATTATGGAATGTTATATAGTTTTTTTCTCTATGAATCATGAAAAAAATTTAAGATTTAACTAATAGACTTTTGAATCATCATCGTTTTTCTCCATTGTTGGTGATGGATTATTAAATGAATCATCAGATATATATATATATATAGGGGTTTTACCTCATAACTCTTCACATGTGTAAAAATAAAATAATAAAATATATTTTGGAAAAATTAACATGGCTATTATGATAGAAATGAACATGGATTTTTGGATTAGCTATCTACCCCACCCTTCCATCCAAAAGATTCATTTGTAACAGGTATGGAATGAAAATGAAAAATCATGATCATTAAATTGTTATTGAAGTTGGTTCTCAATAATCATCCACCTCTGAAACATTATTAGTTTCCCATAGCCTTATCCTAACTTTATACTAGTGTGATAAGGTTGGTTACAACCACGGTTCATAATCAACCCCTATGAATATGTGTAATTATTAAGGCCTATAATTGTTTTTTAAAATTTTCTTACATGCCATTTATAGTCCATGTTATGATTGAGGATCCTTAAATACAAATTACAATATGGTGTAATCAAAAGGCTCGATGTCCATTGGGATCTAGACATAACCATATTTATTGAAGAAACTTTATTAAGTGGATTTGCTTCTATATGGTGTTGAAATATGGTAAATGATAGTGAGATGTAACATATTTAGTACATTTTCTATAGAATCTTATTTTATGGATATAGATTTGTCAAACTCCTTTATATCATCATGTTTTGTTAAATTTTTTATACATATAATCGATATATTTGTCTTTATTATGGATTTGAAAAATCATATGGAAATATATGTGAAGATGATTATTGAAAACCATCTTGTTATCTTTTGATAGGAAACATGATGTTATTATGTGTTTTCCAAGATCAGGTTATGGATCTGTGCTATTTCATCATGCAAATTTATTAGCACGGTTTTTATCATAATGTTATTTCCAATTATCATTAGTTTTTTTCATTTAAATCCATTATTGGGATATCTTCAGAGTTTTAGGGAGAGTGGGATTCAAATTATACTGATCCACATAATTCCTACATTAAAATCATTAGTTTTCTTTTTCATTTTAGTTATATTGCATATCATTTATTTCTATATTAGAATTTACTATAGTTGTTAAAGACATCCGTAATGTTTTCCCTGATAATTTATATAGTCATACTTTATAGAGGGAGGTATGTTTTATTATGGATCAAGATTTGGGTATTCAGCTGGTCCCAAAACTCTCTTATCTCATGGAACCCACTAATATAAAAGAGACCAAGATAGTATTGGAGGATCTTATTAATATTTTTTCCCTAGTGTTTCAATATATTAATCAGCTATTCTACTTTTCAAGAATCATGAATGATATATTGAATCATGTTTCAACTATAAATGTCTAATTTATTGATTGTTAATACTAATTATATTTTTTAATGTGTGGGTGACTTGTTTTATCCATGAAATGGGGTGGATTGGTTTTCAAAAATTGATCGTTATTTTGATTATTATCAGATCTATGATTGGGAGTTTGATATTATAATTAATAGTTTTAGGAGAAGATATGAATAATTGGAATTTATTGCATTTCCTTTTGGTCTACCATGTTATCCTTAAGTTTTTATGTATATTATGAACATGATATCTCAATAGTATATTGACACCATTTTCATAGATTAAATGGAAGATATCACAGTTTATTAGAGTTCCAAATTTCTGAATGAGAACTCTATAAATAGTGATTTAATTAATCCTTATGATAATTTAACAATATGGAATTCATTAAAAATGTATTTTATATAATCAATAATTAATTTTCATGGGGAATGAGAATTATGATCATGGAATCTCGGTTGATCTCATTAAGGTAAATGAGGTATTGTTATTTGAAGATCAAAAAAATGACATTAATTTTTTGAGATTTGTTAGTATGGCTACATATTATCAATGTACCATCGATTATCTCAATATAATGTAGTCACATATCAATACTACTTTCAAAAAACATTAAATCTCACATGTCATGATAAAAATAAGAAATATTATGATGTGGTAAAAATTATTCAAACATTATCTATTATTTTAATTTTACCTAATAATAGTAATGGATATGTGACATAGTGTGAGGATTCATGTTTTGGGTTAGGTTTTGTGCATATTCTTGAGATTAATCTTGTAAAATATTTATCTCTTCAAATTTTTATTGTTTATAAAAAATACAGAACCATTTATTTTTCTTATTCCACAATTACTCATGAAGTTAAGTGTTAGAGACACTATATTTTTCGGGGGTGGACAATAGTATTGATTGATCATAAGACATTGAGTTATATAATTCATATGGAATACTTGAATATCAGATTGATATGGTAGGTGGAATATTTTGTTATGTTCGACTTCAATAGCACCTAAACCCCCTATAGAATTTGAATTTTATAGGTGAATCTATCATTTGAAATTTTCCAACATATGAATTTATTGAATTGATGGAAGAGTTGAATATAATGGGATTATTCATCCAAATTGATTTCCATGACTAAAAGAATAATTCATATATATAATGAAAATTGATCAATAATCTTTATATGCCCTTGAGTCTGTTCTATATGGTCATAAATAAGATAATGAGTTTAGATAAATCATATAAACCTATTATGATAGGGATACCATTATTGGTTTCACTCTCTATTTTGATGTTAATATCCAATTTAGGGATCAATTTTTCTTCCCGAAATACTAAAAGATGTCAATTTTTTATGAATATAATACTTATTCCTTAGACATACATTAGGGAACTACAATTATTTATTATTATAAGAGAATTTGGTTCGGGTAGATGTGTATGATGAACGAGATTACAAGTTATGTGTCATGTTTTTACAGATTCTAGAAAATAATTTCATCATAACTAAAACATTATTCAATACATATTTCCTTTTTGTCTTAGTATAGAAATGGGAAGAGGTTCTTATGGAAATTATTGTTGGATTTACAAGGAATATTCATTGGAATGTGAAATGAATATTTTAATTTATCTGTTGATGAAACCAGCCAATTTATTTCTGATTATAGAAACCATCAAATCAAATTATATGGATAAAATTTTTATATAAGAGATCATGAGGATTCGTGGTGTTACCAATTAAAATATATTAAAAATGGACCTTATTTTAACTCATAAATTCTATAGCATTCTTGATGAGTTGATGGGGACTATGTTTATTTTAGATAAACTTACCATCCAATTATAGACAATCAAATGGATCATGATATTCAAAAATTGATGATATGATATTGTATTCCATTTTAAATTTCGATGGATCAAGGGATATATAAATTTTATTGTTCTTGTTAGTATATAATAACAAATAATATTCATAGATTACAATGCCACCCTTGAATCCTTTTTCTGGTTTCCTATGCATTCATATATTTTATGGTAAGTGGTGGGTGGGGTCTTTATTCTGGAAAAAATATATATTCAAAATAAATTAATGGGGATAATTGATATACATAAATAGCTTGTTCTATTGGAGGGTAAAAAGAAACCATATTTGGATTTTCTTTTACATACAATCATGTTTAACATTGTGGACCAAATTATCTGGAATGATTCACTTCAATTTGGTTGATGATATTTTTATGAAATTTTGAAATCTTAACATGTGATATTTTTTTACCATTTTGGGTTACTAAGAATCTTGGAAAAGATACTTATTGGTTGGAATATCTATCTTTGTTGATAGGTATCCATGATTTTCCTCATATCTCACCCAATGAAGTACAATTACAATCCTTCATGTCCTCTAAAATTGGAATATATTGATTTAGATCCAGACATTTATATTTTGGAGTAACGAGTAGAGATCTTTTATTAAATTTTAAATGTGTTTTTTTGTAACTATATTATTTGGTATAATTTCTATAGAAACATGAGTAAAATTCTTATTACAATCTGGACATCCAATTATCGATAATGGATAAGTGGTGTCACCATTTTCTAGATACCCCTTTATCCTCATGAAATCCAAAATACATAATAATAAAAACCACATAGAAATAAAAAAAAATATCCCCTATTCACTTATTCAATAAATTCTACCATTCCACATTGTGACATTTAAATATTATTGATAAAAAATATTATCTTCTACTAAAAGATGACTCAATAATAGAAAACACATCATTATAAAATCTCACATTCTCTAATGAAAATCCCAGCCCTATAGTCCTTTAATGATCCCAAAATAGAATAAAATTATTCCTCAAATTATTTCTGATTCCTATGGGTATAATATTTTACATGTAATTATTAAAATATATTAAATCTATAATACAATTATCTATCTAAAATGTATCAATTTCATTTTCCTTATTAACATTCTTCATTATATACACCCATAAAATAAAAAATAACTCTAAAAACCTATATTTAGATACATCAATCATTCAACATTCATCATATTACATTATCCATGAATTTCCATTTTATTATATAATAGAACATTCAAAAAAATGATATATCAATCATATATAAAAATTCAAAATATTTTTTAATATTTATTCAATAGTTTATCATAAGGAAAAATTCTTAATTTTATTATATTTACTGATGTTTAATAATATTTATTCATAAAAACTATATTCTACTACAATTCTAATACCCTTATCGAGTATTCCCCAATGGAAAAATATTATTCAGATCCATCTCATTGATTTCACATTTCTTTTTTTACTACATAATTCATTTTTTAAAACCGTTCATTTATACCAAAAAATAATTTTCAAATTTCATTTTTCCTTACCAAATAGGATTCATTCTAGGTTTACAATATAATTAAACCTAAACATTT
Source organism: Viscum album (assembly GCA_963277665.1). NCBI lineage: Eukaryota > Viridiplantae > Streptophyta > Magnoliopsida > Santalales > Viscaceae > Viscum > Viscum album. The sequence goes on along the minus strand of OY728146.1, from coordinate 1,554,341,823 downwards.
TTTCTTATATGGTTTTCATCACTTGATTTCGCATTTTACTATACTTTTCTCTAATTTGGTTGGTTATGAGAGTCAAATTGTTTCATTTAGTTGATCATAAATATTTAAAGGTGGATATGCATGACTAAAAGATATTTCACACAATAATATATCTTTATTGGTTACTAAATTAGGATACTACCATATTTTCTATAACACTCATTTTTAGCATCTCTCCAAATATACTGATCATTTTGATAAAACCAAAATGAACAATGAGATTATAAACAAAAAAATTGAGGAATACTATAATAATTAAAATAAAATATAAGATATCATAAATTGTAACACCATCTTATAAACCCACGACCCACAAAAAAATTATATTTTTATCATCAGAAAACATTTGAGGATAATGTGAGAAACAAAGGGATCTAGCATTACAACCACATACAACCAAAATAGAGAACAACCTAGACTAAACTACAGAATCTGCCCCTCCCAAGAAATAGAACAATGATGACAAGACTTTTCCAAAGCATGAATTTCGTATAGCAGTCCCATGCAGGATTGTATGGGCATGGTACCGATGGAATAGCAATGCCCTCTCTCCAAATCCAAATGGAATGCTCCAGTTAAGGCTTCCTTCATTGAATCCCATCTGAAGCCGAACCAATTGTGAATCCTAGATAGATATTGTAATAAGCTGAATGTATCCATATAGGGATTTAATTTCTAGGAAACCGCATAGTATGAACATTAAAAATATTACTAAATTTTATCCCATATATAAACATATCCATAAGGGATTCAATAATTTGTTCTTAACTTAAACCGAAAAAATAACCAAAACCGACTTTTATACTAGTTTAGGTCATCCATTACTAACATAAATTAAATATATTTCACTTTTAAATAATGTTAAATACATATCATTATATAACATACCATATAAATTTTAAGGATTACAATATTTTGAGATAATATACATAAACATCAAATTTCAGGAAATATTTTCAATATCTCCAACAATGTTCATCCAAAAAAAATATTATTCATTGTAATAAAATATTATAAATCATTCAAATTCACCATGTAAATAAATCAGAAGAATGGGTAAGATCGAATTATCCATAAGAATAAACAAAAGAGATACCAATAAATGATCATAAGTGAGACCATGTTATGTAATATGTTAAGAAATTATTGTTATAATATAAAACATTTATCACTAATAAATAAAATATAATTAATCAATAATCATTAAATATATAATTTTTATAACAATAATATAATTTATAAGGCTTTTTAATCATAAATAATAAATTAGGATCCATGAGAACACATAAAGATAATGATAAATATGAATGTGGAATATTCAAAGGCCTAAAAAATAATTTTCATAAGCGAGGATCACTACCCAAGAAATCATAGTTGTTTAAATCTATTTATTGACTGGGATCACTATACATTACATCCTTTATATAGTCAATGTTCACTTCCCTGACTATAATAGACTAAAATTTCAACATATTTTATTGGTTTAAATACACTTTCTATCATTTAGTTAGTGAATTGTTTCTCTCATAACTGTCATCATATATATAGTTACTTACTATACATGGATCAATACCAATAATAATTTATATTGTATCATGATATATAAAACATTGAAAAATAAATAATGATGTAATATTATAATGGGAAAACCATTAACATAATGATAACCATATATAATTTTAAAATATGGTCTGAAAATAATTCATCATTTCATAATAGCACAATTCATGAAAATAAAAAAATTAATTAATATTTCAACATAAAAAAATTAACCTATGGGAATGAAAATTATTACAAAACACCTTCCACAAGAAATCCTCACCACAATCTATATAATGAAATGTCATTGTTTTTAAAATTTGAAAATATCCCCAATATATAATGAGAAACATTACTATATGTCTACATGGATGAATAATAAATTAAAAAATTACATGACCAATTATTAGAGAAGTGTAAGTAATAATATTTTCCATTAGTATCATTAAAAAATAAAGTATCCCAAAATATTGAGAAAATAATTTTCTTTTAAAATATGTGTAAAAACATGTAAAGTAATATTTAATCAAATCAATGGCCATGTTGACTGAAAATATTATTATTATGGTAAATATCCAAATATAAAATTCTTTTAACACATTTTATAAAACCTCATAAATTACTCAGTCCAATAATTGTAATAATTTATTCCAAAACCAATGAAATTAAATTAAAATATAGTTTAAAATATATGAAGATATTTATTATACCCTTGGATATAAAAATAATGAATTTTTTTTCTAGAAAATGGGTGTGGAATAAATATTTCAGTGGTTAAAGATGAAAGAAGTTTTGAATTTCATAATAATATTTACATGGTATTTTATGTAAAATAAAAAGGATAATGATTTGAAAAAAATAACGACACAAGATGAAAAATTAGTTGAAGATAATATATCGTGCTTAAAAATTAAGGATTAAATAATTTCATGTAATTATAACTTAATATAAATAATGCCAATTAAATGAGATTATAATATAAACCCTTACCACTTTGTTAACATTACAACAACAATCACCTTGAAAAAATATTATATAGGTAACCTTAAATGCCATTAAAATAAATATATTCTTTGTAAAAATTATCCAAGAGAAAATATGTATGCCATATAAACCAAAATAGATTAAAAAAAGATACATGTCTCAATGAATGAATATTTACACACAGAACACATACAGTTTTTGTAATAACTCGATTAAGTTCACATGAATGGGAGAAAATTTGTAGGATTTAAATATAACAGTTAATTTAATTAAATTCATCAAACAAAAGAATTGCGGGCAGTATATATAGTACACGAAATAAAATGGTGGTGAAAGAAGTGTATGCCTCAATCGAATTTATGTTATTTTAAAAAATTCCTACCTCATATCCCATTATGAGTCATACATGTTTAAACATATATACAAAATAACATTGATTAATTATACATGTATTTTAGAACAGAAAAGTTCATTTTAAAATTCCTCTATAATGTCTAAATACCCTTTTATAAAATAGTCTGTATTAAAATGAACGTTCATATGGAAGTTGTCAGTCTTCCATGCATGTCCCAATTGGATAGTTTCAACACATTCAAAATGATAGTAATTTAATATTATACAAAAACATAATAACATGGTAATTATCATATTCATTATTTATATAAACATCTTCAACACTCTAATTGAGATTGTTGTGAGAAATGGCTTACACCTTTTCTTAGATATGGTAGTATATACATAGGCATGAGAGTGTTTACACTTTCCAGTGGATATAAATAAACAACATAAATGAAAAATAAAATATATAAATTCATAATTATATTAGAAATATTATATATATTCATTAAATTTATCTAGGTTATAATATATGTAAATTAAAAATGAAAAACGAATCTCATCACTTCAGGGTGGTGGTAGTCCACATGTGCACATGAGGAACATTATCATTTAAGAATATATAGGAAGAAGATATATGTTGTCTATAACATTGATACAAACATATAATTAATTTAATTAACATTATTTCATCTTTTTTTTATGGTTATAGTAAATTTTTATGAGATCTAACATGATTTAAACATGATTTTTAATAGATATATACCTCTTCGTAGTTTATCATCTTTTGAAAATAAACTTGATAAATTTCATATGGTTCATATAGAAATAATATATTCTCAAAGTCTTAGCTATGTATTTCGAAAGAGAATTTGGGATTATATATTTCTTATAAAGGTCTAATTTGGTGTCTATAATAGAGGAAATGAGCTGCCCTTTTATATGGTAGGGTGTTGACAGAGAGGAAACTATTCCATCACAATAAAAAAAAACAGAAAAAATTCAACAAATAGTTGATGATAATTATATCAATCTCAAATATGGTATGATATAGGGACTATATAAATTTATATGATATTATTTATACATTTTTTTGGTCTACTTGCACTAATCTCTTTGGTTTGACCTCCTTATTAACACTATTCAACCCATAACATGGAAACTAGATAACATTTATTTAATCGTCAATAATAGAAATCTTAAAATTGAAAGTATATTATAATTTTAGAATGTATTATATTATATTCCATTTAAAATTATTTTCTATTTTATAACTTATTTATGATTTTCTAATTACATATAAATAACATTAAACATTAAATCTCATTTAGTGACTGTTTCATGACAAATTGGCATTTTTACATTAAAATAATTCCTAAAATAATGTAGTTAAATAGTAAAAATATTATAAAGAATAAATAAATTTCATTTATAATTGAAATTATAATAACACCATGATTTATCCTTAATATATTACATTAAATTTTTTAAACATATTTTAATTTATTTTCATACTGCATTGACTAGTTCATAATTGGAAATGGGTAAGTGTTATAGGTAAATATATCATAAATAAAAAGTAATAAATAATATGATTAATATAATTTACTCAACTTAAATATAAATAATTATAAATAGTTATAATTGAAATTTTCAGTATGAAAACATATTAGAGATACTAAATGATATTGAATGAAATTCTCTAATTATATTTTACTTAAAATAATAAAAAACTCATAATTAATGGAATGTGCAAATGGATATCTACATGTTATAATATACATTTTTATTTTACTAAATTAACTGATCCAATTAAATGAGTGAATACCTAGTATTGATTTTGTTTCCCTTTCCTATAGATTTTACATCTCATTTAACTGATTTTACCCTTTATCATGGTGATAACCTTTTTTATTGTCAATATTCATTATAAATAAAAATAATAAACATATATACTAAATATTAAACTCTTATATCTTATGTGCAATCTTTTTCCAATAATTTGTTTTCCTTAACTAGAATCTATTACTCTTAATAAGATTGTAAAAAACAAAATGATAAAAAGGTTTTAGAAAAATAACGATTTTCAGAATTAATGTATTTCATATCAAAATCATGTATAATGTTGGGTTGTAAATATTTATCTATATTATGTTTAATAATTGTTTTCATTTGTTAATTTTTTTGAAAAATAAAAAATATATTGTGGCTGTTTTGTTACATTAATTCATGAAAAGAAATTTCTATTTTTCAAAATTCAACATTTTTACAAATCAAACATAAATAAATATTTAAGAAAAATTACAACGATTACCCTATTATATGTTTTTAATATTTAAATAATAAATATATTTTTTTAGAATTTTGTTAAAAATTTTATATATAATACATTTATATGAAAATATAATTTATTATTTATAATAAATTTCTGAATAATATACCTTTTAATATTTAAAACTTCTTAGATTTATATGATTTAATACTTGTCTATAAATTTTTTTTCCATTGTTCTAGGAAATATTTAATGAATTAGAATTTATAAATTTTTTAGACATAAATTTTTTATGTGTTTTTCACTATTCATACCCCGCCAATAAAACCACTATGTTATGATGGTCAGAATTAAATAATTTTATTTATATAGTATATCAACGTTTTTTTTAAACATGGATTTTCATGAATAAAAAATAATAGAGCAGATAAATGTTACTAAAGAGAAAATACTATAAAATATAATGGTGTTATCGAATACAAGTCAGTTAATTTTATGTTATATATTATATTTTATCAATATAATGTAATATTGGTTTCTCATTTTATTATTTTCTAGTAAAAATGTATTTTTTGTTTAAAAACATTTATTTTGATACATATATTATTAGTAATTTTTAGTAACATGTTTAGTGAATATAATTGTTATTTATTTATTGAAGTATTAATATAATTAAATATATATTATTTTCGACTTATTTACTAGTCAATGTTTGATAAATGTCATAGATTATGGGTGGGTAGTGTTATAGTATAAAATGATATGATTTTGTTTTTTTATTTTCTTTTAAATTGATATTGATTTATTTATTTAAAAATGTTATTCAAATATCAACGTGTTAGTTTTTTATTGAAATATAATAATAATAAAATAATTATAGTATTGTGAAATGAGGTTTACATAGGGTATAAATTATATATTGGGAATCTGTATATATAAAAATTATACAACAAAATCTATGTACTCAGATTCTTATATTTTTATAGAATTTCGAGGTCAGTGATAGTTGATTCTCTAAGGATAATTATTTCATATCCATAGAGTGAACATCTCAACAACTCTTTCAAGAACAAAAAGAGGCAATCCTGCTCCTCCCTCTGTATACTGAGAGGCTACATATAATTAAACCAAGATAAAAAAATCACTTTTTTCAAGGCAAACTAAAAAAAAGGAGTTTGGTACCATAATTTTATAATAGATAATACCAATTATGTTGATTTGAGACTCAAGGATCATGTGTCAATATCACATAAGGAATTCTAGTGTTTACAATTAACTGTAAAACAATATGAAAAAATAATGATTCACTTTATGTTTAGCAATAATTATATATAGTAGAATTATTTTAGTAGAATTATAATTTTTGATTCTAGGTTCTATTAAATTAAAAAAAACAAAATTACTAAATCTGTCATATAATATTTTAACCAAACTAAGGTAATATCATTAAATTAAAATTGATCATTACAATAGGGATATATTAAACATAGAATCACATACAATTTATTATTATATATAATTTATTATTACATAATTATAAAGTGTTAATATTAAGAATGGAAAAATAATTATAAAATAATAATGTATTCAAATCTAGAAACTCGCTATTATCTCATTCTCTATTGAGTATCACTATTAGATTAAAAATACTAAATTGATAATGAGTATCATAATAGGAGAAATCATGCTTGGTGATAGAAAATGTAAACTATTTAAAAAGAAATTATAACTCATAAAGTTACAATTAAAGGAATGAGTTTTGTAAGTTTATTTTTGATTCAATAAGGTTTTCCTTATGACTTTTCTATTCCTTCATGTTTTGAAAATCAAAAACACATTTCTTTAAGGATTATCACTTTTATAAGGAAAACCGCTTTTATAAGGAAAATCAGTTTTATAAGGGAATTCGCTTTTATAAGGAAGATCTCTTTTGTAAGAAAAATTATCCTTATCATATTTTCATTCATATATTTCTTAAGTATAAGTTTCGGATTCATTTATATATTCATGGAATCATTTGAAACTTTGATATGAAGCATTCTTTTTTAAGTACCGAATTCTGGATGAGAACTGTAATGAAGTTTCACTCCGAATTCCAGATGAGAACTGTAATGATGATTCACTCCGAATTCCAGATGAGAACTGTAATGATGTTTCATTCCGAATTCCGGATACAAACTTTGATAAAGTTCTACTCCAAATTCTGGATATGAATTATCATTACAAATTCTTAGGATGAATTCTCATTACGAATTCTTATTCCAAATTCTCATTCCGAATTCTCATTTTGAGTTCACCTATTAAACAGAATCTAATCATCTTTTCTTTATACACTCTGAATTTATTTAGACGCCGAATATTTTTTTTTGTCAGACTCCAAACATTCATTTTACCTACACTTTTATAATTTTCCTACACTTTGTCATTTTTTACACTCCGAACCTTCACTCCGAAATTATGTGTTAATCTTAAAAAGATTTCGTCTATTCTGTTATAAACTAACCATTGGTTTAGTTACACGTGTACAAGTCCCTCTGATTTTTAAGGAAAATATGACCATTCGAAAGGAGGTTGACCTTGCCTATAAATAGGAGCTCATTTGAAAGAGCTCAGAATTAATTCTTCGACATTGTGCATATATGCTGTTGAAGTGATTTCTAGAGAGAGAAGATCTTATTAACTCTCAAAGCTTCATGCGACTCTGAATGTTGGTGATTACATTCGAGGACTTTCGGGGATAGGAAGACAGAGGTTCCGACTACCTTAAAGTTGAGGTCTTCCTTGATGAGGAAGACAGAGGTGGCCAACTACCTTGATGTTGAGGGCTTGCAGGGATAGCAAGATAGATATTTCGATCTTCGTATCGAGTGTATACCCTAGTGTGGGTGAGACAGACTTGCTTGAAAGTATAAATCAAGGGACTTTTATCCATGGTTGTTGGATACCCTTCTCTTTGGGTTAAAAGGCTTTTATCTTGTTACCTGTAGTTTTACTTCTCAATTGTTTCCGCTTCATTTTGTATTATAAGGAATGTATAACTTTCTTATACTTCCTTACTTGTACTCTGTTTCATTTAGATTATATACGCTTTAAGGTAGAATCTCATATTGTAATCTTTTGTTAAGTTTCAATTTCCGGAACCATATTTCCGGAACCAACTTTCGGAATCTCTTTCCAGTTATATGAAAGTACATAGGACTTGAAGTTTATAACTTCATTCCTCCATCCAGGTTTTCATTTGGTGTTATAGGTGTTTTGAATTTACATAGATTAACTTTGTTAAACTTTTCCCTTTACTTTTCTTAAGTAAAACATAGTTAATCGTAACTAACTTTAAAGGTTTCAAAGGAATTTTTAAAGTGTAAAATTCACCCCCCCTCTTGTATATTGAGCATATACATCATTATTTCGATCCTACATTTATATATAAGAATAAAATAATACTGTTGGAAATATGGTCTTTTTAAAACATAGTCATTTAAAATATTGTCATTGGATATATAGGTAAAAAATATTTATAATAATGTTGGTTATTTTTATATGATAACATACAATGATATAATTTATAAGAAATAAATAATTTTATTAAAATTAAATAATAACATATTAAACATATAGATTAACATGTGTCATATTATTTAAAAGATTCAAAAACATATTATAATTACATCAACAGAATGTATAGATGATATTCAAGGGATGATAAAATCATTTAATTATTTTAATAAGTATTTTTAATTTTTTATGTATTCTGTATAACATGGTACAAAAATCCAAAAAACAAATCAGTCAAATAATATAACACATCCATTAAAATGGATCAAATATATAAGGAAAACTAAATTTTAAATTGTGTGAATAAATTATAAATATCATTACCAATAAATATTAAATGATAAAATTCAATTAGTTTTCCTAATTACAATTAATATAATTGTTTTTTCATGAAAATGATTAATAAAAAATAGAATTTTATGGGAAATTATAGTAAATTCACATACTCTCAAATCATACAGTAAATTCTGATTTCAATAAAGAAAATATTTATAGTGAATGTAATTTATTAAGTAACATTTTATTAGTAATTGATAGAAAATATTTCAAATAATAGTCAATAGATAAAATATTTATTTTTAAAAATATTTATTTTCTATACATCTCATCATTTAGTTTAAAATATAATTTCATCATATATTTAAATTAAATTTTATTGAAAGGATTGAAAATTATGAATTAGGACATCAAAACTTTGAAATAATGTTTGTAATATATTTTTAATAATAAAAGACATGTTGTTCATAATAATTACTCTATGAAAGTAAGGGTTAAAATTTATAACTTAATGTGGCTCAAATTATTTAAACATCAAGGAATAATATGCATTATATAAGATCATTTATAGTTTTAAAAATTATATCCACATTACATAAAAAATATTCCTCAACTAAAATTCATGATAATCCATTCTTTCCCATTACAGAAAATTATTTTTTATAAAAAAACTCTATAGTCTTCATTTATAAATAAATCACAAATCCATAAACATCAATACTAACATACATTATTTTATATGTAACACCCCAAGTTTCTTATAAATAAATATTTAATTATGGATTAATATTATGTATTGTATTTGGTTGATGTTTGGAAGTGATTGGATGACTTTTAGAAGGTTTTTGTAATTTTCTAATGTTGTATCGTTGGTTCATGGTTAGTGAAAACGCTGAGACTCCTACATAAAACTGTGAAAAGTGAGACTGGTGCTAAGGGGAAGGTGCACAATTTTTCTAAACCATGAAAAAATATAAGAGAAACCATGAAAAGTGTACAAATATATTTTTCATAGCACATGATTTTTATAATAGTGTAAGAAAACTATGTGACGTTCAACTTTGAGGTAAGGGATGGGGATTGGTTAGTACATGGTTTTTCTAACAGTGCAAGTGACCATGAATTGTTTAAAAAATAGATCCTAAATATACGAATCATGGGTAGTATTGACATTTAATCCCTTTTTTTCTCTATTTTTGTCCCAAAAAATAAATTTCTTCCTCCCCAATGAAGACAAATATCTCTCCATCAATTTAAATGTGATCTGATGGTGTTTCTCATTGCATTGATGCTAAATCCCTCCAGTAATCCTTTTTTTGGTAGTTTTTCTTGGATACTCTATGATCTACATTCTTCCCTATTTTTTTTCTTTGATGTAGTTTGATTTATATTGATCTAAGTCATTTGATTCCAATCATGATTATATTTGGACATGTTGATGTTAGGGGAAGAGATATAAAGTAATTTCTTGGAGATTAAACTTATATTTATTTGATATATTCACTCCCCACTCTATTATTTCTACTATTATTGATGTTGGTGGATTAAAAATTCACTCTACTTATTATAAAATGAAGGATTACTTTTAAAATGATTGAATTACGTGAAATTTATTGTGAAATTGTTGTGAAAAATATTTGTTGAAACCTCCTTTGGTTATTGTTTATAGAATTGTGGTATTTTTGGGAAATGTGATTTGATAAATTATTTTTAAAAGATGTATTTAAAATAGTTTCTTGGTTATATTCCTGGAAAATTTTTCTGTATAAATGTATTTAATAAAATATTGTTTTATTGAAATGTTTTTGAAATAATTGGATTGTCATGGTTTTAGGGCATATATGGCTATGTGTGTTTTTATTGCATATAGGTCCTTGATGAAATATTACACGAGTTTCAGTTCAAAAATATTAATAGAATAAGGGATACAACATACCTAGTGACTAAATTGTAGACCAAAGGGAGACAACTCCTGAGTGTGTAACATTAATATATTCATTAAGATTTTTATGTGTATAGTGTAATGTGTTATGTGAAATGGATTATGAAATGGTTTGGAATAAATATTTGGGTACATCCATGGAAAATAAAAATTCTTTGGAAAACTATTAATCTTAGAAAAAAATTTTGTTTTTTAATAATATATTTGGAAATTTTCTATTTAATCTTATAATAAATATTGATTTACATAGATGTTATAATTTTTCTTATACAAGTGTCATGTATAGGGAAGTCATTCAGGGAAATAATACTGAGGTTCATTACTCACTCTGACTTTGGAACATTTATTATTTTGTAGATATTGTTCATTGATACATAGGATATGTTAAATTAACCCACTTCTATAGAGGTTCTTCAGGATACTTGTGTTGTATTGTGGAGTTGGATGGTGGAAAAAGTTAAGGGATTTGGGTTATTTCTTGGTTTTGTTGAGTTGTGTTGGTGTGTATCCTATATTGTACATTGATATTAGTTGTCTTCCACTACCATACACTATTGTAGTTTTATTTTGAAATCAATGGTATTAATTTTATGTATCTTACATTTTGATCATGGATAATTTAGTTTTTATTTTCTCTAGAATTTTATGTTTCGGTATTTTATTTTTCAATTGGAAAATTGGCATTTATTTCAAGCTAATGGACCATTGGGGATAAAGAATAATCCTATATAGTAATTCTTACATGAATTATGAAAATTATGAGGGGTGGGTTGTTTTATTTTATATCAACTTCTTATACCATTGACATGAATGTGGTATTCCTAATGGTAAGTCTTTGACTACATTATATTTTCATAGATAATGTAGTTGAATTTAATTCAATTCTATTTCATGAGTTGATTTTGTAGTCTGGAGTTCGATTTTGAGTAATTATAATGATGTGAATAAGAAGATGTAGCTAACCTTTTTATGTTTAACATCATGTTACCAGGGTGTCTGGAACATAAGTTTTTTTGAGACCCATATTGGATTTGGAATCTCATTTTCCTGGTTTTATCCTACGATATGAGAATGAAATGTTCTTTAGAAATGAATTACCATTATGAGTATATATTTCATTTTGAGTGATGATATATGATTTTATGAAAATGGTACATTTTTTGAAAAATGTTAAATTTGTTTTTAAATGTGAGATATTTATAATATAGTAAATGGTTATTTTAAAAATACAATGATTTTCAAAATAATAGGAAAATTTTCTAAAATTGTTGAGTATGAAAATCGATGAATTTTGGGAAGAAATTTTGTGATATATGATGAGGTATAATTTCAAAAAATGTATTCTAAAATTAAAATAGTGTGTGACTTATTGAATTTTTATATATAGAAAATGGAATCCTGTAGTAATCATAGAAACCAACCCGAGGATGCTTTTGGGAATGTGTTGCAAATGAGCCATGGGTGAACCAATAGATGGTATAGAGTTTATTTCAAGACATTCGTGACATTGAAAATGTGAACATAAGGTATAAACCAAGGAGTGTGTATACTTATTATCAATTATTGAAGAAGATAACACAGATATTTAGAGGTGATTTGGAACTGGAGAAAGAGGAGGTGTGGCTGAACATGACGAATTGAATCTTCAAATTACTTAGGAAACCAACAGAATTGAAAGTCAGTTTAGTGATTTATATGATATAGGATCTTTCAAATCAGTGGTGGGATTTAATAGTACAAGATAAATTAGTCCAAGGGGTTTCATGGGAGTATTTTGAATAATAATTCCAAAAAAAATCAATCTGTATACATTTAGGATTGCAACAAAAATGAAGTTCTTTAACTTGAAATATGAGAGCTTGAGAATGATTGAGTGAGTAGATAAATATATGAATTTATTATGAATTTCACTATCATTTGTATCTATTGTGTCCTTTAATGCACAAATTTCTATATCATTATTGAGGTAATAATTTCACTTGATGATTTTCATTATTATTATAATAGATTATATAGAGATGATTAACAATATAGTTGTGGGTGAAAAGGCTATATTATGAGATATGGGTGGATATATCATCTAAATATAGATGGGAAATTGATAGAACAATAATGCTTGGGGAAAGTGGAAGATGAAACCAATTTCCAAGTAACATTGATGATTCCGAATTTGATAGATAGATTTTCAAATCATCCTTGAAGACCCAAAATAATTTTTGGATGTTTCTAATGCAGATCGTTCGACCACATGAAGTGATAGTGTATGAAACCACATATGGCCTACCAAAATGGCTATCATATGGGAATTATCAGTTTTATTGTCGAATTTCAATGAGGTAGGGTGTTTTGAACACTTATCATGTGTCACAGATGTCATATGTGTTGATGGGATGAGTGAAACAGAACAATTATCATTATTAGAGGTGAGCTAACCATGTTGATTCTAGGAATACCATTACTCATCAAAATGGGATATCTCAACAGTGTAATAAGGATCAAAGTGGAGAGTTTAAACTATAATGCAGATGAGGAAGTTTCAATGGATGATTTATCTAGGCCATCAACAATACTAGTTATGATCATTTTTTTTCTAAAATTATGTAATATTTGTTTGATATTTGAGTATCCCATTCCATTTTTTTCTTACTGTACAATTTATTTTCTGAATTTAAATTTTGAGATGTTTCCTTCTATATCGAAACTAAAAATCCTATTATTCAATTAGAATGTCAATCCATTATATTTTGAACATGTTAATTAAATTTTGATAGTGCGGATTTGACATGGGATTTATCAATGCATGAGATTGATTACTATGATATGATACTAGATATGATTCATTAAAAATTCTAAAATATCACGTAGGTTGTTATACACAAAGTGTTAGTTTTACAACTGAAGATATTATGGAGCATATCATTAGAGGATACTTGAATATAATGTCAAAAAAAAGGTCTTGGGAGAACTATGTGTTGGAACGATCTCATACCAGGTGGAAAGATTTACTTTGAGTCAATGGACAAGTTCTAGAATATAATTTTTATAGCTGTTTTCAATCAAATTTAAGATATTTTATCAAGAAAATTAATTAATGTTCCCAACTACAAGTAAAATGTATTTTACCATTGACTTCCTTTTAGTGACCAATCCTATTATCCTTCCATATTATCAAAATTATATAACCAAACTATGGGAATTTAAAGTGACGTTATAGGAGATGGAAGGAAATGTGTTCACTCCTCTGTACTCATCATCATGGACATCACTGGTATTGTTTGTCAATAAACTTGATGGAAACATTGAATATGTTTGGATTATAATTGTCTTATCCATGTGAAAATAATGAACTAATATCCACATCCAAATATTGATGACATGTTCTATCAATAAAGGTGATCTTAGTGGTTTTACAAAATTGACAAGTTATAATGATATCACTAATTACAAGTTCAAAAGTTGGATATTCAAATGAAAACTTTTTGGAGTGTATATTAATGATATGATTATTTTGTAATGGTCTATTCTTGTGGAATTGATGACCAAAATATTTTAGTGATATATAGATTCTATCAAGGTAGTTTATTTGGATGATATATTGGTATCTTAAAGGACAGGGGCTTGTTTTGAGCTACCCATGGACGCAGTTTTGGGAATCCTGCAAGATCACCAACTATATGAAAAACAATCAATGTTGGATTTTTTGTTACATTTATGGTTTTTTGTAATCCACATAATCTATGAAAAATGTATTTTCATTGATCCAGAATGATAGAATCTGTTTTCTCATGGATACTACCAATAATTTCATTGAGATATAAGATTTTATTGATCTATGATGCTATTGTAAATATTTTGATCATTATTTTTTATGAATGGAAACCCCAGATACATCCATTAAAGTTAAAAATATTCCATTCCAATGGAATTATAAATGTTTGAATACTTTTGAAGAACATATATTTTTCCTTTAATCAGCACTGATCATGATATTGCTGGAATCAGGATAAGGGCATGTTGTGTACTGTGATGCTTCATGACATGGGTTGGGATGTTTCATTATTAATATATACCATATTTTGATTATGTATCAAGATAGTTATGGTTAAATTAGAATAAATACCTAATATATTCTTTGTAGATAGATTACACAATACATTCTTTGACTACATGGAATACTTATCTTTTTAGTGAGAAATTGTAGTGTTTATAGATCATATGAAAACTAAACATATTTTCTCACAATTTAACTTGAAATTGAGACAAATTTTTTAAGTTTAGTATCCAATTTTTTTAATTTAACTATATTAATACAAGGTGAGAATCCATTTCGATGTTAGATGCATTGAGATAACATTAATATGTTGATTTTTACAAATAAGATTCAGATGAGTTGAAGTTGATATCAGTCATAGCCAACATAAACATGGAATTTTAATACTGACGTTTAGTTGATTTTTTTTTATTATTTTGTTCATTCTTTATTTGTTAGAGATAATTAAAGAGTAACTTCTTGGTGATTCCTAATGCAATTATTTGTGGTTAAAACTCAATGGTAGGGAGACCATAGAAGGATATAGGATGGATGTGAACTAAGTGTTGTGGTTTAAAAATAGGAAGGTCGTACATAGGGATTTTTAGGATCAACATCTTAATGTTTACTACAATTTGAGATGGGATGTTCATTCATGAATATAGAAGATATATATGTAGTTGGAAGTACATTATTGGTGGGTCGGTATGAAAAGTAATGTGGTTGATTTGTTTCAATTTTCTCAACTCGTTAGGTGGTAAAAGAAAAACATCAGTGACCAACCAGTATTTTATAGTCATTAATTATCCCTATTTGGTAAAGGGGTTATATATCCATAAAAATTTTAATAGGACTCTAATGAATGGTTTGAAAACAATATTCCCTATGTGTGATATTAGATCCGATCACAAATTCATATCATTTCATTCCAAATCATTATTATCATATGGAGGATGACCTATCTAAAATATATATCCCAGAAGTGATAAAGTGGAAGTAAATACCATATCGATAGTGTGAGAAATAGATAATATGTATTTGTCTCATTTCCATAAATCTGTAAATAATGCCTTTGGGACCTAGTTGACTATGACTACAACATATCATCATTAGATGAATAAACTATTAGAACTTATGATTAAAATATTGGAAGACATGATTCATTCTTGTGTAGTCAATTTTGATGGATCTTGGGAAGACTATGTAACATTAGTGGAGTTATCATACGATAACAAAAGCCATTCTTCGATACATGTTGAAATTTTTTAAGCATTGTATGGACATCCTTCATGTTCTCCAAATTGTTGAGTAGAATCATACAATACTTATACTATAATGTCCCATACATTAGATATAGTTTTTAGTTCAGCATTGAAGAATATTTATTAAATAACATAACAAAAATGATGACATGACCATATAGGTTTATTGACATTTCAAATTGGGAAACCTAACCAAATGATCCATAAAATATCTACATTATCTCCCACTTATTTCATCATAAATAGAATCTTTTTTTATATATATTACCTAATACCTTTATTCTTGACCTATGAAATAGAGACATATAAAAGGGAAATCTAAAATGATCAGTAAGGGTAAAAATGGAAATATTAGTCATATCATAATCATAAGAATAAAAAATTTCAAAATCTTTTCCCATATATAAAATATCAAAATCTCATGTCACGGGATAAATAAAAAAAGTGAAATGAAATTCAAAAATTTATAAAATATGACATAAAATTTCTTGGAATACACACATAATCATAATATTTTTATTAGTCAAGGCTCATTAGCAAGACCATCATAGCTGAGAAAGTCCATTACTGAACTGAGTTCACTCCTCGTTCTAGCCCCATATTACAAACCCAAATTTAATATCTGTTCTAATCATGTCAATCTAATGATATATAAATGATTATACATTTCATTGGAGGGATATTTAGGTCCCAACAATCTTCTAATTAAATCATTCTAAAATTTTACCAACTACATAAAGAATTCACCATAGAATAACCCAAGGAACATAAAAATAGCCTTCTTAAACACCATTCCATAATAACATAATCCATATAAGATAAATAGATTTCATAAAAATAATATTATAATAAATAAAATTAAATCAGGGTGATAATAGGTATAAATACATAAACATATGTCATTTTATATGGAAAATAATTTTGATAAAACCTTTGATCATAATTAATGAGGAAAATAATTTTTCTTTTTAAAAAACATTTATGTTCCTCAAAATGTCACAAAATTTTAGAAGAAATATTTTTTGGGAAAATAATCATGTAATTCCATAGGGGAATCTTCAATGAATTAATGAATAATTTAATTTTAAAAATCCATTCACGACGTACAATTTTTTTTGAAAAAATACTTATCGTACTTTTGCTGGAAAAGACAAAAAGTACCTCATAAAGAAAATGATTAAATATTCATTCCCCACCGTTTAGTAAAAATTAAAAAATGGGTCAAATTAACATTAAAAAATTATACAAGGATACATATAATATGTTGAAATACATATTTAAGAAACTTGGTTGTGTAAGATAAACATATGCCAATAAATACTTACGAATAAACAATCTCGGATAAAAATGAGATCTGAAAATTTATCACTTACCTTTGGTATGATAAGATTCGTATATATCCAAACCTCATTTATAATAATATTAATAATGATACTGATTTCTTACAGAATCATAATCATTTTTATGAATGAATTTATGATCATATTTTCATCCATTTGTTAGTAACATTTAATTGATACTCATTTTTTGGGTATTAACTGATTTATGTTCATATGCTTGTCTTGTCGGATATGTTATTTTTTCTATTTTTAGGTTATAATTGTATCATTTAAAACATGGTATGGTTATAATATATATAATATTTATTTACTGAATTCATTTATAAAATAATTAATTAATGAAGATTATAAAGAATGAATCACATGACACTATGGAGATGGTAATTCGTACGTATTCACAAGCGACAATATCGTTCGCATAAATTTTGAATAGTTATGAATTGGATGGTATATAGTATCTTAAAATGAATATCATTTTATATTAATCATATTTTTTTAATTCCATCATTATACCCATACATGTAAGGTGGTGGTGAAAAACATCTGACACCATGGCCTGGAGACGGTATGTCATACGAACACACATGGGGTGATTTCATTTTTCATAGGATGGGTAGAAGGTTGAGTATGGTTGTTTCATAATAATAATAACTTCATAGTATATATTTATTACTATATTAATAACAATATAATGAAACAAATCATGAGGTAGAAGTATAAGAAGAAAGAAGTTTGAATGAATCGAAAAATGATATTACCTCTTCTTTGATGTGCCTCCCCTAAATATCCTCATAGATCCCTATAATAGGACTTTGTAGAATTCCAGGACCACTATAATTCTTTTATGTATCTTTAGAATATAAATATGCATGTTATTTTTGATCTTGATGGCTTAAAATGAAGTGATGTGTCGAGGGAGGAAGTCCCCTTTTACGACTGAGTTGAGGGGAACTTTTAGAAACCTAATTTTTTTTAAATAAACTCAAACCCCACATAACGACCTCCAAATGTACGAATTTTGAAGATAATATGTGATAGGTTTCTAATCTCATCAACCAATAAATTTTAGACAAGTATTTATATCAACTTAAGCATTATCATTTTAATTAACACTTAGATAATCTACATATTTTTTACTAGGGTAACAAATATTTCAATATTAAAAAGGTAAAATATTTACTTATTTAAATTAAATTAGACTATATATGAATGATTTTGAATATTTTATACAATATCATAAATATTATATATTGTAAAAAATGTTTTATGATTTTTAAATAATTTAAGAAAATATTATTTTGACAAAATATCAATAGTGTCAATTTTCACACTAGTTATTTCATGGATTTTTAATATATAAAAATAAGTAGTGAAACTCAATCCAAATATTTTATTATAACCCAATGTGGTCACAATAATCTTGAAAATTTATTTAACATTATAATTATCCCAAATTTTATTAAGGAAAATATATTTCAAAATATTTATTTGACCTATTCCTTATTAAAAAAAAATTACAACCTCAATTTTGTGTAATTATTTAATATACATATTTGTTGAATAAAAAATTAAATGTAAACTAATATGATTAAGATAAATAAATTTTGTTTCAGAAGAATACTTTTAGTCAAACTTGTACTCGCCCGTGAAAACGCACAGGAC
This sequence comes from Viscum album, assembly GCA_963277665.1. Lineage (NCBI taxonomy): Eukaryota > Viridiplantae > Streptophyta > Magnoliopsida > Santalales > Viscaceae > Viscum > Viscum album. The sequence goes on along the minus strand of OY728146.1, from coordinate 1,554,322,586 downwards.
TATCAATTCTTTTCAAATCATCTGGTTCTTCATCATTTAAAAAAAGTAATGTCACTATAGTAAATATAATACTTAAAATAAAATGATGATAATGAAGTGAGTGGACATAATGTGAAAAATGGAAATGGATTGAAGACTAATGCTGGAAGACAAAGGCATTGATTATAGCAATGTTAGTAGCAAATGAAGCTACCTTGAAAATGCATTGTTATCTGTTAATTCAAACCATATATATAACCCATTTTTCCCAATAGGCTCTACATGACCCCATGAACGCAGTTACATAAGAGATTTAAAGTTTACATATGAAAATAAATGACAAGAAACATAAAATGGAAATAGAGACCAATCATGCGTATGTCGAGCCGTCAACCACTTCAGTAGAACCGATAAAATGAAATTGAAAAAAAAAACCAATGAAGACAGATTCAATCATGATGTTACATGAGAATCAATATCATTATTCTATATAAATTCCAATATTTATAATTAATAAGTGCATATAGAATATATAAATACAAAAAATGAATAAATATTCCAGAAACCAAAATTTGTCTTCGAAATATTTGCTACTAACATTGACATAATCAATGCTTCTGTCAAATGGGTGATCTGCAATGTTGAGCCCAAGAATGTGAAGAAACAAATGACAAGGCTAGTTGAGCATGGATATGAAATGATAGGAAACATTTATTTTTCATTCATCAACAAAGCACGAATGAAACATGTCAAGTAACGTTCCCAAACCTCAACACAATAGTATAAAGAATAAATTATATTGGAAAAGGATTGAAAATTTATTCTCAACAAATAGAAATAGTAAACATGAAGTAACATACATTTAAAATATTAAAAGGTAGAAAAATAAATAAAACATGCAAATTGAAAAAGCCGTTCTGGTAGAGGATATTATGTTTTTGAAACAACAAAACAACACTGAATGTTTTAACATACGATTACATCTGAAAAGAGGTGGGTTTAAAATCTGACAGTATGTTAATTTTTTAATAGTATTCAATGTTCCCTTGTAATTAAAATAGTCTACATCATGATGTGTTTGATATGTCCTCCATGTAATGGATTGATCTGTTCTTGTAGTAGAGTTGTACCGAAGGATGTTGTTTGAGAGTGATATGGTTTCCTGGAGCAGTTATTTATAGTTGAGAAAATAGTAAATTGAAATCGGTTCAATTTTCATGCTATACTCATCAGAAAGGGTCTATTTGTTCATTAAACTTGTTCTTACATATTTTAATGTTGTCTTTAATAAAGGTACATATAGTAGTGGATGTAAAAAATGTAAAAGTTTATTATAAAATAACAGATTTAATATGGTATTTCCACTACCTTGGAAATACATCACTGAGTTTTAACCAATTTAGTCTGTTTTTATGTTTTATACATCCTACAAATGGGTATGCAATTCATGGCATGCTATTTTCGAGTTTTAAGGAGTTGTATAAATTTGTTGGACTGCATCTTCAGCATCAAACTTAGTCAAAAAAAATTTCAACCTGAAAAAATGACTTCAATCAATAACATGCCAGAAAAAACTGACAAATGTAATAATTTGAACATAAATATGATTTTTAAGAATAAAAAAATGAGAAGAACAAATGGAGTGTCTTCTAATCATAAAATTTCAATGGAACTAGAGAAATATATATTTTCTACTCTAATGATGTAATGAAAATAAAAGATAATGAAAATAAAAAAACATATGCCTGAGTAGATGATATTTTTATATTTTTTGTTGAAATTACAGAGTCCCTATTTCACCTTACTCCTAATCCTCCTGGTTTGTTATGTTCCTAGCGGTGAAATGAATTTACACCAGTAGGGATCTAGAGGTTTACAAATCAAAAAACAAATCATGTAGAAGCCTGAAAAATATCATGAAAAAATTGAACAAAACAACCTACTATCAACTATTCCATGATCTCCAAAAAGGCATGTACTGTACATATGGATTCCTCCAATACAGGACATAAGGGAAGACAATGCATGCACCACATTGATTCTCTATCAAATTTATCCTTGTCTTTCACGCTTCTATACAATTTTCATTGTAAAATGAATGGATAAAATTGAACCTGGTGAAGTCCTTAATGCACTAAAACAACCATTTAGAAATGAAAACCAGTAAATGGTATGTTCAAGATGTTGTTCCAACATCACCTTCACATGATTTAGTGCAAGGTTCCAGTTTAGAGAAAACCATGTGTTCAGTGAACGGGTCCATCTTAGAGGACGTACAGATCCATCCAATATATTTACCTGCATATACATTAATGTTTATGAAAACATAATATGTGTGAAAAAATGGATCACATTAATAAGAAATCCTGAAATATGTATAACTTATCTGTAAAAACACCCTTTTTCTAAATTAGGATACAGTTGAAAAATAAATCCATAAATATCAATTTATTACTAATAGGGATACACACATACATAAATCATCTCGAATCTTTTATGCTTCAACCTATAAGAAATTTAGTGATGTTTAGCCCAATGTAATGGCCTGCATTATGTTGTTCTCATAATATATTGAATAAATTCTGTGAGGCTTAATATTTTTTTACTGCTACAATATGGGAATAAAATACATACAGTGAAGATATTAATGTGAATAAAAAGACTATTCATGGATGGTTTTGTTATTCACTTCATCTTGAGATTTAAATATTTTTTACAAATACAATTATCTATTGGTTACTTAACATAGAAACTGCTCTAAATGTCCTCAATTGTTTCTCTTAAAATGATTCATTGATCTAATAAATCACATGATGCACTGCACGAACAAATAACATGATCCAATACCAAAATAATGCATGATTCACATGCACAAACTGTTTCCACTGCTCTGAAAAGTTATCCTTATCTGAATTAAATTACAGGGTTCAATCATCAACGAAAATAGTAGACACTATGTTGTATAAAAATATTTACTGCTATAAAACATGACAATTCAGATTTAGTAAATGTAAAAGTAACTATTAATTTTTGGATGTTAAATGCTTGATGGCCCATAAGAAAACATTTCTAGAAATAAAATATGTTGTACTTGGTTTTTTAGTTGTTAAGAGTTATAGTGGTCAAAGAACATGTAATATTCTAGGAGTTGAGGATGTACACATTCATCCAATATATTTACCTGCACATACAATAATGTTTATGAAACCATACTATGTGTGCAAAAAATGGATCACTTTAATAAGAAATCCTGAATATGTATAACATATCATTTAAAACACCTCTTTTCACAATAAAGATACAGTTCAATAAGAAATACATAAATATCAATTTATAACTAATAGGTATACATACATATATAAATAATCTAGAATCTTTAATGATTCAACTTGTACGAAATTCTATAATGTTCATTCCAAGGTAATAAGGATGCATTTCCCATGTAAGCATGATTTGGTGGTGTCACGTAAGTGGAGGGGAGACCATATTTCTTTTTCCCCTTTCATGCTTCCAACCAGTGTTTCTCAGCCATTGGGAATCTTATGAGCGTGGTTTAGCATCTAGAAACCTGATTCTAAACAAAATGGGTTCTAATGTTAAATAAAAAACACATCTAACATTCAGCAGACCACAAAATGAATACCTATATGTAGAACACCAAATGGATAAACAAAATGACAGATTAAGAATCACCAAAATGAATATTTAGCATAAGGTTAACAGTAGTAAAAATTTCAGGAAAATCAGATGAATTGACCACATAAAAAACCGAGGAAAAGATAAAATGTGGAGGATCTTGCTCAATTATTTTATGTAGAGGAAATACCTGGAGAATATGACATAGTCTGGATAGTTCAAAATCCAGATAGCTCAGATGCTGCATCCAGGCATGACTTCCTTAAGAGAACTCCCAAGATCTCATGGGCTGTACAATAACTAAAAAGATTCGAATATGTAATGATTGGTGTATAGTTAAAAATTCACTGGGTTTTTTGTAGAAAAATATACCATTTTGTAAAAAATAATACCATTCCTATAACCATTCTGTTTTACTCATTGTTTTGAATTTTATTGTCACCAATAACCCAAGACATTGAAATAAAAGTTGTAATTAGTGAATGGGAAAATAGTTACATGAAAAATTATTAGCCAAAGAGAAATACTAAAAAATGAAGAGGATAGATAAAATGACTATAATTGGTTTGAAGAAGTGAAAACCAAATGTGGAGAATGGTTGGGTAACTAGAGTGAAATTGATGAACCTGAACTTTCATAGGTCCAAAGTGAACAAAAAAAACACAATAAATGGAAAAATGAAAGAACCCATGTAAGGAGTTTAATACATTTTGTTGGCCTAGAACATGAAACTACAAAAATCATATACCTATATAGACTCCAATGATTCAGCCACTCTATATCAAATATCTCTTCCCTAAACAAAATTAAGGAAAGGGAATTAATATACATTCAATTTTTTAATGTATGTTGTAAATAGTTCATTGAAAGCGGATGCTGTCTAAAATAAAAGAGTAATATGGCAATGTCAAAAGAAATATAAGGAACGAAACAAACCATGTATCGATAAATTTGATTCTGGAATTTTAATTATAGGATGTCAACTATAGTAGTATAAATGAAGTACTAATTATTCCCTATACGTAACATGGAGGATTCAAAAAGGAGAAACTTGCTTAACCATTGTTCTCAAAAGAAGGAACCATGCACCGAACCAAAACCTGAACCCGAATTAGCATTAATAGAGTAGAATAAACAAAAAAAATGGTAAAATGAAAGAGCACCTATATCAATAGATTTGATTCTGGAATCTGAATTGTATTATCCAAATATACTATTTGTATATGTGACTGTATCCATTAAAAGATTGTTTGGAACATGTTCATTATATTGAATGAACTATATATAGATGAAACAATATATATATATATATATATTCAACAGGTTATATGTAATTAAATTTAACGAAATCATAACTGGAGAACTGGTTGAAATAGTAAATGAATTCAATGATGTCAACTATAGTAGTTTCCATGCAGTACTAGTTACTCCATATACTTACCGAGGGAGATTCAAAAAGGATAAAATTGATTAAAAATAGTTCTCAAAAGATGGAACCATTCCCCAAACCAGAACATCAACCTGCGTAAGTCCTAAGAGAACACAATAAACATGAAAAATGGAAAAATGAAATAACACATGTGGTGATATAACACTTTTGATTTTCATAGAACCAGAACCTACAAAAGTAATAGATCCATATAGACTCCCATGCATCAACCGTTTTATATCAAACATTTCTTCCCTAAAAAAAGGTCAATCAGATTAAACATGTTAACTTGGAGTTTGTAATGTGATCATATTACAAACAATGTGAATAACAAAACATTATTATGAAGATCAGAAGGAAAATTCTTAAGAGAAATTATACTTGTAGTATTGAAATATGATGAATTAGTATGAAACATTAGTTACCTTATGTTATCCTGCAAAGGTAAATCTTTATAGACTCCCATGAATCAGACAAAAAAATGATAAATGATATGAGAAATGCAGAAGAAAGGATGTACATCAAGGAACCCAGCTGAGAATATGTAATATACAGAAAGGATTTAGATTTTCGAATACGTATTTAATCTCATACCAGAAGTGCCACGTTGATGCCGGAGGGAATAAGAGATGCGATGCATAGTCGGAGGAACCCATCTAAGATGAAATAATCGCAGACCTGAACTGAAAAGTAGATCTAGGATGGAATAGGGGTTGTGATGCATAGTAGGAGGCCGTGACCCATGAATAAATAACCACATAGCAGATGTTCGAAGAAGATTCGTAATAGAAGATGGGTTGAGATCCATAGTTCGAGGATGTGAGCTGAGAAGCTTGGAATCCAGGTAACCTAACACCGAGGATGGCGTTCGAATGGTAACGGGGATTGGAGGAGGTGTCGAGGATGATGCTGATAACCCGGTGGAAGGAGATTTCAGGGATCATAGGTGCTGGCGGTGGTGGAGGTGTGTATGGAAAGGGTATTCGGGGAGGGAGCTAAGTGGATGTCAAGGATTATGCTGATACCCTAGTGGAATGATATGTGGGGAGATATCAGAGGCGGTTGCGGAGGAGGAGGCAGTGGCTTTGCTGGAGAGGGGATTTGGGGAAGTAGACCAGGAACCGTAATATGATTCGTGAAAAATCACAAGCGGGAGGGGGAGAGATAAGTAGTAACCGGATGTGGGGCTTGTGGCGGCGGATTAGTCAGAGGAGTAGATGGGAGCGGCAGAGGCATAATAGATGAGGTAGAGAGGACAGATGGAGGAGGTGAGATAAGGAGTAATCTGATGGGGAGCAGGAGGTGGAGGAGCAGTCATATGAGTAGATTGGAGCGGCAGAGGCATAACAGATGGAGAGAGAGAAGCCGGATGAAGATGAGTCATTGGACGAGGAGACGAAGGTGGTCGATTCGGAGGCAGAGTAGCTGGATCCGGTGGTGGAGAAAAAGCCGGATGTGTGACTGTAGGGGGGTTTCATGGAGGGAGATGAGGAAATCAGCTGCAACCCTAAACATTGATGACATTTTCTATCAATAAAGGTGATCTCAGTGGTTTTTCAAAATTGACATGTGATAATGATATCACTAATTACAAGTTCAAAAGTAGAATATTCTAATGAAAACTATTTGGAATATATATTTCCGATATGATTATTTGGTAATGGTATGTTCTTATGGAATTGATGACCAAAATATTTTAGTGATATCGTGATTCTATCAAGGTAGATATTTTGGATAATATAGTTGTATTTTAATGGACAAGTTCTTGTTTTGAGCTACCCATGGAGGTAGTTTAAGGATGTTTGCAGGATCAACAACTATATGAAAAACAATCGATGTTGGGTTTTTTGTTACATGTATTCACATTTCTAAGCCATGTAATATATGAAAAATGTATTTTCAGGGATCCAAAAAAAAGATTCTGTTTTCTCATGGATACTACCAAATAATGTCATGGAGATACAAGGTTTTTATGATTTAGTTTGTAATTATAAATATTGTGATCATGATTTTTTATGACTGGAATCCCCAATTACTTCCACGAAAGTTAAAAATATTCCATTCCAATGGAATTATAAATGTTAGAATACTTTTTATGAACATAGATTTTTCCATACATCATCACTGATCACGATATTGCTGGAATTAGGATAAGGGTATGTGGTGTGATGTGATGCTTAAAGATCTGGGTTGGGATGTGTCATTATGAATGAATACCATATTTTTGATTATGTATCAAGATAATTATGGTTAAATTAGAATAAATACCAAATATATGATTTGAATATAGATTCCACAATATATGGTTTGACTACATGGAATCCTTACCTCTTTCGTGAGTAATATGTAGTGTTTATCGATCATATGAAAACTAACATATTTTCTCACAATGTAATTTGAAATTGATAAAAAAAATATTGATGTAGAGTCTATAAATGTTTTAATTTAACTTGATTAATACATGGTGAGAATCCATTTCGATGTTAGATGCATCGAGAAAACATTAATATGCTGAGTTTTACATATAAGCTTTAGATGAGTTGAAGTTGATATCAGTAATATCCATCATGAACATGGGATTTTAATACTGAGTTTTAGTTGAGTTTTTTATTATTGTTTCAGTCATTCCTTATTTGGAAGAGATAATTAAAGAGGAACTTCTAGGTGATTCCAAATGAAATTATATGTGGTTAAAACTCAATGGTTGGGAGACCATTGAAGGATATAGGATGGATGTGAACTCAGTGTTGTGGTTTAGAAATTAGAAGGTCATATATAGGGATTTTTAGGATCAACATGTTAATATTTACCATAATTTGAGATGGGATGTTCATTCATGAATATATAAGATGTATATGTATTTGAATGTACATTTTTGGTGGTTCAGTATGAAAAGTAAGATGGTGATTTGTTTCAATTTTCCCAACGTGTTTGGTGGTAAAGGAACAACATCAACGACCAACCAATATTTTATAGTCATTACTTATCCCTATTTTGGAAAGGGGGTATATTGCCCTGTATATTATAATAGGACTATAATGAATGGTTTGAAAACAATATTTCATATGGGTGATATTATATCCCCTCAAAAATTCATATCATTTCATCCCTATTCATTATTATCATATAAAGGATGACATGTCTAAAATATATACCCCAGAAGGGATAATGAGTAAGTAAATACCATATGGATAGTGTGAGAAATAGATAAGATGTTTTTGCCTCATTTCTATAAATCTGTAAATAATTCTATTGTGACCTAGTTGACTATGAATACGATATATTATCATTAGATGGATAAACTATTAGAAATTTTGAATAAAATATTGGAAGACATGATCCATTCGTGTATAGTAAATTTTTATGGATCATGGGGAGACTATGAAACATTAGTGGAGTTATCATATGATAAAAATGTCTTTCCTCGATACATGTTGAAATTTTTTAAGCATTGTATAGAAATCCTTCCCATTCTCCAAATTGTTGAGTAGAATCATACAAGACTTAAACTATAATGTCCCATATATTAGATATATTTTTTACTTCAGAATTGGTTCATATTTATTAAATAACATAACAAAAACTATTCCATGACCATATAGGTTTATTGACATTTCAAATTAGGAAACCTAACCAACTGATCCCAAAAATATCTACATTGTCTCCCACTTATTTCATCTTAAGTAGAATAATTTTTTATATATCATAGCTAATATATTTATTCATGACCTATGAAATAGAAGAATATGAAAGGGTGATCTAAAATGACCAGTAAGGGTAAAAAATGGAAATATTAATCATATCATAATCATAAGAACATAAAATTTGAGAATCTTTTCCTTTATATAAAAAATAAATATATCATGTCATGGGATAAATAAAAAAAGTGAAATGTAATCCAAATATTCATAAAATATGACATAAAATTTCTTGGAATACACAAAAAATTATAAAAAATCTTTTTATATTAGTCAAGGCTCATTGGCAAGACAATCATAGCAGAGAATGTCCATTACTGAACTGAGTTCACTCCTCATTATAGCCCTATATATCAAACCCAAATTTAATATCTATCCTCGTCATGAAAATCTAGTGATATATAAATCATTATCCATTTCATTGGAGGGATATATAGGTCCCATAAATCTTCTAATGGAATCATTCTTACATGTCCCACAATATATAAATCATTCACCATAGAATAACCCAAGGAACCAAAAAATGGGATTCTGAAACATCATTCCATCATAACATAATCAATATAAGATATATCGAATTCATAGAAATAATATTATAATAAATACAATCAAATAAGGGTGATAATAGGTATAAATACATAAACAAATGTCATCTTATATGGAATTTTTTTTTGAGAAAACCATTGATCTTAATTGATGAGGAAAATATCCATTCTTCTTGAAACAAATTTCGTTCCTCAAAATGAAAAAAAATAGAAGAAATATTTTTTTTTGAGAAAATAAACATGTAATTCCATAGGCGAAGCTTCAATGAAATATGGAATAATTAAATTGTAAAAATCCTTTCACGATGTACAATTTTAAAAAAAATATTTCTCATACTTTTTCCAGAAAAGTCAAAAAGTACCTCATACCGAAAACGATTAAATATTCTATCCCCACAGTTTATTAAAAATACACCAATGGGTCAAATTAACATTGAAAAAATATATAAGTATACAAATAATATATTGAAATACATATTTAAGAAACGTGTATATGGATGATAAATATACGCCAATAAATACTTACGAATAAACAATCTCGGATAAAAATGAAATCCTCAAATTTATCCGTTACCTTAGGTATGATAAGATTCATATAAATACATACCCCCTGTATAATGATATTAATAATGATAGTGATCTATTATGGAATCATACTCATTTTTATGAAATAATTCATGATCATATTTTCATCCATTTGTTAGTAACATTTAATTGTTACTCCTTTTTTGTGTATTATTTGATTTATGTTCATATGCATGTCTTGTCAGATAAGTTTTTGTTTCTATTTTTAGGTTATAGATGTATCATTTAAATCATGGTATTATTATAATATATATAAAATTTATTTAGTGAATTCATTTATAAAATATTTTTTTAATGAAGATTATGTAGAATGAATAACATGACACTATGGAGATGGTAATTCGTACGTATTCACGTGCAACATTATCGTTCAAATAATTTTTGAATAGATATGAATTGGATGGTATATAGTATCTCAGAATGAATATAATTTTATATTAATAAGAAATATTTTTTTAATTCCATCATTATACCCATCCATGTAATGTGGTGGTGAAAAACATATGACACCATGACTTGGAGACGGTATGTTGTACGAACACACATGGGGTGATTTCATATTTCACAGGATGGGTAGAAGGTTGAATATGGTTGTTCCATAATAATAATAACTTCATATTATATATGTATTACTCTATTAGTTACATTATAATGAAACAACTCATGAGGTAGAATTAGAAGAAGAAAGAAGTTTCAATGAATCGAAAAATGATATTACCTCTTCTTTAACATGACTCATCTAAATATACTCACAGAGCCCTATAGTAGGTCTTTGTAGAATAACATGACCATGATAAATTTTTTATGTATTTTTAGAATAGAAATATGCATGGTATGGTTGATCTTGATGTCTTAAAATGATGTGAAGTGCCAAGGGAGGAAGTTCCCTTTTATAATTGAGTTGAGGGGAACATTTTGAAACCTAAAAAAATATAAATAAACTCAAACCCCACATAATGACCTCCATATGTATGAATTTTGATGATATTATGTGGTAGTTTTCTTATCTCATCAACCAATACATTTTAGACAAGTATTTATATCAATTTAAGCATTATCATTTTAATTAACTCTTTGTTATTCTACTTATTTTTACTAGGGTAATAAATATTTCAATATTAAAAAGGTAAAATATTTACTTATTTAAATTAAATTAGAATATAAATGAATTATTTCGGATATTTTATATAGTATCATAATTATTATATAGAATTAAAAATTATTTAGGATTTTTAAATAATTTAAGAAAACATTATTTTGAAAGAATATAAATAGTGTCAATTTTGACAGTAGTTATTTTATGGATTTTCTAAAATATAAAAATAAGTTGTGAATCTCAATCCAAATATTTTATTATAACCCTATGGGGTCAAAAATACCATGAAAATTTATTTATCATTATAATTATCTCAAATTATATTAAGTAAAATATTTTTCTTATCATTTATTTGACCTCTTCCTTAATAAAATAATTACTACCTCAAATTTGTGTAATTATTTAATAAACTTATTTGTTGAAGAAAAAATTAAAAATAAACTAATATGAAGAAGATAAACCCAATTTCTTTCAGAATAATACTTTTAGTCAAACTAGTACTCTACCTGTGCAAACCCACGAGACTATCATTTTTTTCAAATCATCTGCTTCTACATCATAAAAAAAAGTAATGTCACTATGGTCAATATAATACATAAAATAAAACGATGATAATGAAGTGAGTATGCTTAATGTGAAAAATAGAAATATAGTGAAGACTAATGTGGAATAGATGGAACAAGATAGAATGGTAGAGGCGGGTATTTGTGACAGAGATGAAACGAAAGATAAATGTGGAGGCTGAGATGGAGGCAAGAGGCGAGATTGAGATAAATTGTGGAATATAAGCTAGATATATTTTCATGGTTTATGGATTTTAACTAGATTCTATAGGAATGAAATAATGCATATGTGTAGATTAGTAGGAGACATGAATGCATTTAATGTGGTTTCATTGAAATATAATTAATATATATAGAGAAAAATGGATCGGACGATTCATCAATATGGAAGTTATTTTGCTTCCCCTTTATAACAGTTGAGGTATTGATCACCAAAATCATGTTTATGAGAATAATGGAGTCCACAATTCTACATTACTCATATTAAAAGACCTTAAATCTCGATAAATCAATCTACCTTGGAACATTATCGTTATCTGTTAATTCAAAACAAATATATATGCCATTATTTCCAATCGCCTCTACATGACGCCACAAAGGTAGTTAAATAAAATATTTAAATTTTATATATGAAAAAAAAATGACAAGAAACATAAAATGGAAACAGAGACCAATTAAAGGTATGTCGAGCCTTCAACCACTTCAGAAGACTTGAGAATGTGAAATTGAATAAAAAAACCAATGAAGACGGATTCAATCATGATATAATATTAGAATAAATATCATTATTCTGTATAAATTCCACAATTTATAATGAATAAGTTCATATAGAATATATAAACACATAAATGCATAAGGATTCTATAAACCAAAATTTTTCTTCAATATTTTTGCTACTAAAAGTTCCATAATCAATGCCTTTGTCAAATGGGTGATCTGCAATGTTGAGCCCAAGCATGTCAAGAACCTAATGACAAGTCTAGTGGAGAATTGTTATGAAATAAGAGGAAACATTGACTTGTAATTCAACAAAAAAGCATGAATTAAACATGTCAGGCAATGTTCTCAAACCTCGACACAATAGTATAAAGCATAAATTATATTTGAAAAGGATTGAAAATTTATTCTCAACAAATGGAAATTGTGAACATGAAGTTACGTAAATTTTAAATATTAAAAGGTAAAAAAACATGCAAATTGAAAAACCCATTCTGGAAGAAGATATTATGTTTTTGAAACAACAAAATAGAATGAAATGTTTTCACTTACGATTACATCTGAAAAGAGGTGGGTTTAAAATCAGAAAGAAAGTAAAGTTTTTAATATTTTTTTGTGTCCCATTTAGAGTCAAACACCCTGAATCATGATGTGTTGGATATATCCTCCATGTAATGGCGTGATCGGTTCCTGCAGTAGAGTAGCACTGAAGGATGTTGGTCGAGAGTAATATTGTATCTTGGAGAAGTTATGTGTAGTTGAGAAAATAATAAATTGAAAATCATTACACTTTACATGCTATACTCATCCAGAAGGGTATATTTGTTCATTAATCCTATTCTTACACAGTTTAATGTAGTCTTTAAAAAATGTTCATATATTAGTGGAAGTAAAAATGTAAAAGTTTATTATAAAATAACTAATTTAATATGGTATGTCCAATACCTTAGAAATACATCATTGATTTTTATCCAATTTAGTTTGTTTTGATGTTTTATATATCCTAATAATGGGGATGTAGATCATGGCTTGCTATTTCCGAGTTTTAAGGCATTGTAACAATTTGTTGGACTGCATCATCATCATCAAACTTAATAAACAAATTTCTATACATGAAAAAATTACTTCAATCAATAACATTCCAAAAAAATTGACAAATGTAATAATTCGAACATAAATATGATGTTTAAATATAACAAAATGATAAGAATAAGGGGAGTGTCTTTTAATAATAAAATTTCAATGGAACTGAAATATCTTTATTGTCTACTCCAATGATGTAATGAAAATAAAAGATAATGAAGGAAAAAAATTTCCTGAGTGGATGATATATTTGTATATGTTTTTGGAATTCCAGATACCCTATTGCACCTTACTCTTAAACCTCCTAGGTTGTTATGTTCCAAGGGATGCAATGGATTTACACCAGTAGTGATCTAGAGGATTACGAACCAAAAAAACATCGAGAAAATGCCCAAACAATATCAAAAAAATTGAACAAAACAACATACTATCAACTATTCCAGGATCTCCAAAAAGGCATGTCATGTACATACAGATTCCTTTTATATAGGACTGAAGGGAAGCCAATGCCTATAAACCATTGATTCTCTTTCAACATTAGCCTAGTACTTCAAACTTCTATAGAATTTTCATTGTAAAATGAAAGGATAAAATGCAACCTGGTAAAGCCCTTAATACACTAAAACCACCATTTAGAAATTAAAACCAGTAAATGGTAGGATCAAGAAGCTGTTGCAACATCACCTTTACATGATTCAGTGCAAGGTTCCAGTTTAATATGTGTTCAGTGAAAGGGTATAACTTTGAGTACGCACACATTCATCCAATATATTTACTAGAACATACATTAATGTTTATGAAAACATAATATGTTTGATAAAAATGGAGCACTTTAATAAGAAATTGTGAAATATTTATAACATATATATAAAACACATTTTTTCTCAATAAGGATATAGTTCAAAAAGAAATCCATAAATATAAATTTATAACTAATAGGGATACACAAATATATAAATAATCTCAAATATTTTATGCTTCAACGTGTAAGAAATTTTGTAATGTTTATCCCAAGTTAATGGCCTTCATTATGTTGTTTTAATAATATATTGAATAAATTCTGTGAGGATTAATATTTTTTACTACTACAATATGGGAATAAAATACTTATAGTGAAGATATTAATGTGACTAAAAATACTATTCATGGATGGTTTGGTTATTCAATGCATCTTGAGACTTAAATATTTTTTAGAAATATAATTATCTATGGGTTACATAAAACAGAAACTACTCTAAATGTCCTCATTTGTTTCCCTTAAAATGATTCATTGATCTAATAATGCACATGATGCACTACACGAACAAATAACATGATCCAATAACAAAAAAATGCATGTTTCACATGCACAAACATGTTCCACTTCTCTAAAAAGTTATCCGTTTCTGAATTAAATTACATGGTTCACTAATCAAAGAAAATAATAGACTCTATATTGTGTAAAAATATTAACTTCTCTAAAACATGAAAATTCAGATTTAGTAAAAGTAAAAGTAAATATTAATTTTGGGATGTTAAATGCATGATGGCCCATAAGAAAACATTCCTAGAAAACAAATATGTTGTACCTGGTTGTTTAGTTTTTCAGAGTTATAGTGGTCAAAGAACATGTAATAAGCTAGGAGTTGAGTACGTACACATTCATCCAATATGTTTACCTACACATACAATAATGTTAATGAAAAAATAATATGTGTGACAAAAATGGATAACTTTAATAAGAAATCCTGAAATATGTATAACATATTTGTTAAAACACCTCTTTTCGCAATAAGGATACAGTAAAATAATAAATCCATAAATATCAATTTATAACTAATAGGGATACACACACATATAGATAATCTCGAATCATTTATGCTTCAACCTGTAAGAAATTTTGTAATGTTCAGTCCAAGGTAATAAGGATGCATTTCCCATGTAAGAAGGATTTGGTGGTGTTACATAAGCAAAGGGGAGACGAGATTTCTTTTCACCCTTGCAAGCGCCCAGCAAGTGTTTCTCAACAATTTGGAATCTCTTTAATGTGATTTAGCATCTAGAAACCAGATTCTAAAAAATGGGTTGAAACGTTAAATAAACCACATTGCTATCATTCAGCAGGCCACAAAATGGAAACCTATATGTAGCACCGCAAAAGGATAAACAAAACGATAGATAATGATCCATGAAAATGAATATTTAGCATAATGTTAACATTAGTAAAAATTTCAGGAAAATAAGATGAATTGCCCACAGAAAAAACCAAGGTAAAGATCAAATGTAGAGGATCTCGCTCAATTATTTGATGTAGAGAAAAAACTAGGAGAAAATGACATAGTATGGATAGTTGAAAATCCCGATAGCTCAAGTGCCTTATCCAGGAATGACTTCCCCATGAGAAATCCTAAGAGATTTTGGGTATGTACAAGAACTATTAAGATTTGGATATGAAATGATTGATATACAGTAAATAAATCATTGTTTTGTTTGTAGACAAATATACCATTTTTTAAAAAATAACACTATTCCTGTAACCATTATGATGTACTCAATGTTTTGAATTTTATTTTCACCAATAATCCATGACATTGAAATATAAGTTGTAATTAGTGTATGGGAGAAGCAGTGACATGAAAAATTCTTAGCCAAAGAGAAATAATGAAAAATTAAGAGGATAGATAATCTGACTATAATTGGTTTGCAGAATAGAAAACCAAATATAGAGGAATGGTTTGGTTACCAGAGTGAAATTTATGATCCTGAACTTGCATGAGTCCATAGTTTACACAATAAACACAACCAATGAAAAATGAATGAACTCATGTGAGGATTTTAATAGTTTTTGTTGGCCTAGAATCAGAAACTACAAAAATAATAGACCTATATAGACTATAATGATTCAGCCACTCTATATCAGACATATCTTCCCTAAACAAAAGTAAGGAAATGGAATTATTATACACTCAATTTCTTAATGTAGGTTGTAAATAGTGCATTGAAAGAGGATGTTGTCTAAAATAAACCAGTAATATGACAATGTAAAAGGAAATATAAGGAACTAAAAAACCATGTATTGATAAATTTGATTCTGGAATTTGAATTCAACGATGTCAACTATAGTAGTAGAAATGTAGTAGTGATTATTCCCAATACTTAACATGGGGGATTAAAAAAGGAGAAAATTGCTTAACCATTGTTGTCAATAGAAGGAACCATGCACCGAACTAGAACATGATCCTGAATCAGTATTAAGAGAGAAGAATAAACACAAAAAATGGTAAAATCAAAGAACACTTGTATCAATATATTTGATTCTAGAATATGAATTATATTATCCAAGTATACTATATGTATATATGAATGTATCCATTAAAAGTTTGTTTGGAACATATTTTTTATATTGAATAAACTACACATAGTTGAAACATAATATATAAATATATATTCAACAGGTTATAAGTAATTAAATTTTATAAAATCCTAACTAGAAATCTAGTTGAAATAGTAAATGAATTCAATGATGTCAACTATAGTAGTAGACATGAAGTACTGATTACTCCATATACATACCATGGGAGATTCAAAAATGACAAAATTTATTAACCTTAGTTCTCAAAAGAAGGAACCATTCCCCAAAACAAAACGTCAACATACACAAGTCCTAAGATAACACAATAAACATAACAAATGGGAGAATGAAAGAACACATGTGGTGATATAACACTTTTGGTTTTCCTAGAACCAAAACCTACATAAGTTATAGATCTGTATTGACTCCCATGCATCAGCCGCTATATATCAAACATTTCTTACCTAAATAAAATGGAAAATTAGATTAAACATGTTAACTTGGTGATTGTAATGTGATCATATTACAAACAATGTAAATAATGAAATAGTATTATGAATAACAAAAGGAAAATTATTAAGAAAAATAATACTTGTAGTATTGAAATATGATGAATTAGTATGAAACTTTAGTTACCTGATGTTAAACTACAAAGGTAAATCTGTATAGACTACCATAAATCAGACAAAAACAATGAGAAATGATATGAATAATACAAAAGAACACATATAAAGAACGAAACCTAGCCGAGAATACATAATATGCTGAATGGATTTAGGTTTTGGAATACGTAATTAATCTCATACCTAAACTGACATGTTGATGCGGGATGGAATAGGAGATGCGACACATATTCGGAGGAACCTTCCTGAGAAGAAATAATCACAGACCTGAACTGAAAAGCAGAAGTGGGATGGAATAGGGGTTGTGATGCATAGTTGGAGGTGGTGACCCGGGAATGAATAACTGCATAGATGAAGTTCAAAGAAGATGCATAAAGGAATACAGGTTACGATCCAGAGTCAGAGGCTGTGATCCAAGAAACATGCTATCCGGGTAACCTGAGGCCGAGGATAACATTAGAATGGTAATGTGGTTTGGATGAGGTGTCGAGGAAGATACTGATAAGCCAGTGGAATGAGATGTCAGGGATCAGAGGTGCTGATGGAGGTGGAGGCTTGGATGGAAAGGGTAGTCAGAGAGGGAGTCGAGAGGATGTCAAGGAAGATGCTGATAACCCAGTGGAAGGTGATGTTAGGAGATATCGGAGGCGGTTGCGGAGGCGGAGGCGGTGGCTTCGCTGGAGAGGGGATTCAAGGAAATAGACCGGGAACCGTAATATGATTCTTTGAAAATAACGAGTGAGAGGAGGTGAGATAAGGAGTAACATGACGGGGAGCAGGGGGCGATGTAGCAGCTGGAAGAGTATATGGGAGCACTGAAGGCATAGCAGATAGAGGTAGAGAATCCAGATGGAGGAGGTGAGATAAATAGTAACTGGACCGGGAGCAGGCGGCGGCGGAGCAGAAAGATGAGTAGATGGGAGCAGTGGAGGCATAGCAGATGGAGGCAGAGAAGCCATGTGAAGAGGAGTCGTTGTCATATGAGCTGAAGGTGGTGGATTCCGAGACATAGAAGATTGATACGGTGGCGGAGAAAGAGCTATAGGCCTGACTGTAGAGGGGTATCGAGGAGGGAGATGAGGAAATCAATTGTAACCCTAATCGCAGTGAAGTTTATACCCCAGTGGGGGAGTGGTATGAATGAAGGGAAAAGAAAAATGGATGGCAAGGACAACATGGAGCAATATATGAGTGACATGTTAGCAGAAAAATCCTATTTTTATAGATTTTTCTTCTAAAAAACAAAACATTAAAGATTCTATAATCTTTTAAAAAATGAATGTGAGAAATTTATCTTCACTTTAAATAAAAAAAATATAAGTGTAATAACATCTCATATAAGCCTCCACATGGTTAATAATTCCCCCCATGGATTCTTATAGTCGATATATACTCGACTAATATGGTTTAGTCGAGTGTTTTGTCTTTAGATTGATATTAATATTTTAATAATTTTTTTATTGATTTCAGTTAAATTAATTAAATTTTTCATCATCCAAGTATAAATCATTAATTTCATTACTTATTTCATAAAAAATACAAATAAATTTTAATAATAATGGAAAATATTTTATAATTTAAATGAGTATTTATAATCGAATTTATATTCTTTATACCCTTATATTAAAACTAATTTGATTTCCAATGTTTGAGTGGGACATATTTCATATTTCTTTACATAATTTAAATTAAATGTCCTAATCTCATCCAAGTGTGTTCCAATGGATACCATTTTTATTATAGAATTTTTTTTATAAAATTATAATAATCCAATTGTATTATTAAATTTGTTAGGGTAGTTTTCTAATATAAATTTTCCCCTTAATTAATCAATTTACCCTTTTACTTTGTTAATAAAATGTATCGAACTTACTATTTATATTGAAGAAAAATGAAAAAAAATCTTTTTAAATAATTTGGAACTAAAAATTCCAAATATGGAATACATTTTTACAAATTTAAAAAATAGAAATTGCATAAATTAATTTAAAATTATTCCTTTTGTTGAAATGAGAAAACATGCTTTAAAAGTAAAAATATTGTAAATTATTGAAATATTTTTATATTTTAATTTAAGGTGAAATAAATTCCAATGACATATATTATATTAAATGGTAAAAAATATTCTATTTTCAAGTTGATTCAATAATGGATCAAGAAGTGTGGTTAGATAAGCATGATAGAATAATGGCTCGAGGTTTCAAGCAGATTAAAATCATCTCCGAGGAATTTATTTAGACAATGGAAAGGATGATTAATCACCTTGAAGAGCTTATCAGAGATGATCTATTTATATAGGATTGTATGATACACTGGGAACATTATAGAGTAGCTATGTCAATAAATATTAAACTTGTGTTTAACCATTTTGTGAGGTCATTCAGCACGTAGTGGTAGACTCTTTTTGAACTTTGGTTTCCCATTTCTTCTAATAATGTTTTAATTAAAATATAAATTTGTATGTATCAGAAAAATATTATAAATTCATCCAAATTATATTTTTATATCCCTCTTTCAAATAAAATCATTATGTTTTTATATAAAAATTATCAATGTGTAAAAATATTAATTAAAAAGTGATTCACCTTTCTTGTTTATAAAATTAACATAAAAATGTTTTTATATATCAAATAAGATTTTATTCAAAACAATTGACTAAAATATCAATTGGATAAACATAAAAAATATTTTATTAACTGTATAACACATATATATCTCATTAATTTCATTACCAATAGTAATTAACTCATAAATAAAAACATCTATTTGTATTTTTCATAAATAATTTATAGCTAATGAATTCATAATTCATTTTCAGATGTTAGTTATAATAATTATCACAAAAATAATGGCAAGGATATAAAGGTAATTTTATAATGAGTGCGTCTTGTGGTTTTTTTAAACTAAAAAATCCATGAAAACCAAGCTACTGAAGAATAAAAACTATTTAACAAAAATATTTCATAAAAATAACTAGGTGTTACTTTCTACCCCCTTGAACCCATTTTCAGCATTGAAATTGTTCACTTGGAAACAAACACATGATAATAACTCTCCATAATCATATCCTCAAGATCCCATGTAGCTTCTTCAAATTGGTGGGTCCTCAATAAAAAATTAACTAATCAAGTGGTCTTGTAGCATATAACTCTTTCTATACAATCCAGAATATCTATCAGCTGTTCTTCATAAGAATGATCATTCTCCAGTAGTATGACATCTGAGCATACTACATGTGAAGGATCAAAAAATGTACTTTCCCATGAGATATACATGGAAAACATAATTAACATGAGATAGATTCAGTGGATGTGACAACCGGTAAACTACCTTCCCTATACGATCCAGAATTTCAAATGGATTGATATACCTAGGGTATAGCTTTCCCATCTTTCAAAATATCATTACTCCCTTCTAGGGAGATATTCATAGGAACACATTACCACCCACTACAAAATCCAGGCATTTTCATTAGTTTTCGGCATTAATTTATTATTGTCTCTGAGATACTCTTATGTGTTGATGAATAGATATGACTTTATCTTACATTTCATCAACAGGATCTAGTCCTAATAACTTTCATTCCCCAACATCATCCTCACGTGTTGGAGTTCTGCACTTCTTTAAATAGTGGTATTCAAAAGGATCCATCTCAATACTGGACTAAAATGTATTTTTGTATGAAAATTTGACTAAATTAAGGTGTTCCTCATAATTACCATTGAAATGAAAACAAAAATCTCTCAATATGTCTCCCAAAGATTGAATTATCCTCTTAGACTGGCTGTATATCTGAGGATGATAAGTAGTGCTGAAACATAACTATTTATCAAGAGGATACTAAAGATATTTTTAGAACATTGAGGTAACCATCAGACCCTGATTAGATATAATGGAATTTGGTACTCCATGAAATATCACCACTTTACTTACCTATATCCCTAAAAGATGATAAATATAGAAAAACTCTTTAAAATAAATTATGTGTGCCAACTTCGTAAGTTGAAAAACTATAAGCCATATAACATTATAGAATTTAGATGTTTTGGTATGACTGAAAATAAATTCCATAGTGATGTTTTCCAAATTTCATTATAGTATGGGTAATGGTTCTAAAATCCTCTTATACTTCAATCACTCAACCTTAACTAGCTGATTAACAAAACATCGAGATACATATTCAATGACACATCATTTCAAGTAATCCCACCAGAAATACACTTTTAGGTCAATGTACATCTTTATGAATCCGTGGAGAATAGAGAATGAAGAACTATGAGCATCATCTAAATGATCGTTATTTAATTATTGTATGGGAGGAAGACAAACCATGTTGCTGAACTTTATTATTTCATCACAATGAAGGTTGATTTCAAGAACATTTCTCACCTTCTTTTGCTGCTCTACATCTTTCTTCTAGGCCTCTTAATTATTCACTTTTATTGATAGTTTAAAATTCATTTTATAAGGATATTATTTCCACCATATTTTAAAATTTCAATATTTGTCCTTTAATAATCCCAAAATATTGGATCTTTTTTGATCCTTATCATTGATATACTAGTGTTGTTTTGTTTACTGAAAGCATTGGCCACCTTGTTCACTTTCATTGGGTGGTAATTTATTGAGAATTCCTAATCATTAATCAAATCCAACCATCTTATTTGGAACATTTTCTGATCCTTTTGTTTGAAAATATAATTTAAATATTATGATCAGTATAAATATCACAATATTCACCATTAATATAACGCCTCTATATCATTAATGAAATGATTACTGCAACTAATTCCAAATCATGAGTGGGGTTATTTTTCTCATATATTTTCAACTGTCATGGGGTAGAAAAAATAACGACATCATTTTCATGAGAATGCATCCCAGTCCCTTATTGGATGTATCACTATAGATCACTAACATTTATCCACTACAAGAAAGTGTGAGATTAGGTGCACTAGCTATCATTCTTTTTTTCTCTTTGAAATTATCTCCACATTCTTTTTTCTGGACGAAAAAATTCCTTTTCGAGTAAACATGGATAATATATAAGATAATCTTGAAAAATCATTCACAAATAGTTGATAATATCCAGCAAAATGAAGAAAACATCAGATCTCAGTTATCTTTTTTGACCTTTTCCTACTATCAACAATGCCTATTTTGGATGGATACATATATACCCTTCTTATGAAATTATTTGGACAAAAAATAGATCTTTTTGACGCAAAAATTCAAACATGGTAAATTTCACATAAATATCTCATATCTTGGGGACAGTGGTACAATTATATTGTGGTCTTCATGTGCTTCCTCTTTATTCTAATATATAATAATATCATCAATAAATACTACCACAAATTGATTAAGATATTCTCTAAGGACTCTAATCATTAGATCAATGATGATAGTAGGAGAATGACTAAGACCAAAAAGCATCAATATAAATTCATAGTGTCCATAAGTTGAATAAAATTCCATCTTTGGTATGTCCTCCTTTTGGACCCTTAATTGATGATATCCTGAATGAAGAACAATCTTGGAAAATTATTGAGCACTACGTACTAGGTCAAATAATTCATCAATTCAGCGGCTGAATATATTTGTTCTTGAACATGATATTGTTATGTTCTTAATAATCAATGCAGAGTCTCATTGTTCAATATTTCTTCTTAATAAATAGAACATGTTTTCCCCAATGTGAGGAAATTGGGAATATCAATCCATTATTAAAATTCTCTTGGAGATTCTTCTTCGATTTCTACAACTCCATTGGGTTCATTCTATGAGGTGTCTTTGAAGTAGGCATAGAACCTGTTACGAGTTCTACTAAATACTAAATTTCATGATTTGGTAGAAGACTGTAAAATTACTCTAGAAAGATATCATAAAACTACTTTTCAATGGGTTTATTATTAATTATGAGTTTCTCCACAACCATTTGAGATAAATAACCGTCATTTATATGGATTCATTCCCATAAAATGGAAGAAAATTCTACTGGAAAGATATATTTATCTTTGCATCAACAGATGATAATAAATTGATCTGGAATATGAAATGTGACTTCCCCTACTTGGAAATTGATATGATCACTATATAGAGAAAGACAATCCATGCCATGAATCACATCAAATTCCACAATAGAAAGGATCAACGGATTTGTAGGAAGCACCATCCCACAAACACCAACTAGAGGAGAATTAAAAAAAAAATTGCGACCATTTTTCAATTAGAAGTTGTCATCGCTAACCCAACATCCAATTGTTGAGTTAATATGGTAATACCATATATAATTATTCAGAATTAAAAGATTGGGTTGATCTATCATCAAATTAAAAATGTTCTACTTTAGAGTGGATGGTATGGGTAAATTTCACTACGTCACTACCATACTCCATGTCACTAATAATGATTTCATGTTTATTTAATTTGTCTTTTTTCCTTAAGAGATTGTTGACATCAATCATCATCCAATAAACCTTGTATTGGGTAGTTGATTGGCATACTTCCCCATTTCCTTTTAGATGTAGCATTGACGTGTAAGATGTCCATTCTGTGTAGAATTTTATTTGTTTTCATCACTAGACTTATTGTTGCCATCACTTCAGCATTTAACTACCCAATGACCTTATTTTTAATAAATAAAGAATTTACTAGAACCTTTATGAAAATTCCATCTATGTTTCTTTTCACACATTGACCATAGGGTAAAACTCAACTCTTTTACTGTGTGGTCTTTTGATTTTCCATTAAATTCTATTGTTCTCTTCAAATCAAAACCATATGACTAATGGGTTACTCTAATATCCACCACAACCAAGAGATCACATCAGATAATTTCATCATTTATATTCTAGTCCCTTAGGGATAATTCTCTTTGGATTCTTAGTTAATAGACAGTAATTAATTGATCAATTTCACACTCACGTTAGATAATAATTCTATAGGCATACTTTGAATGTCTGGTACAATATTCTTCATACATACCAATGGATTCATCATCCTTTTTATTAACATAATGGATGACCTTATCCATATTTTTTTGATGAATACATGGAATGAGATTATGGGAAAATAAGTTATTGAACTATTCCCATTCCATGGACTTAATTTCATGTCATTTCCACATATACTTGATAAGATTCAATAATTTTTCAGCTTCACATTCATAACTATATACTAATAATATGACATTATTATGTTCAAAACATTGTAGAATTGAAAATATCTTTTTAATGGTACTAATCTATTGTTCATCCTCTAATGGATCAGATGACCTGCTGAATGAAGGTAGATGTTGCCTCATGAAGGATTCAACAGAATGCTGCTCCTTCTTTTTCTTGTTTGGAATTCTGGTGTGATTCATAGATTTAAAAAGGTGTGTGGAAATGGATATATGATTTTTCATTCCATCTCCCATAACATTTGGTTTATCAGGAAGACAATAATTTCATTTCATGTCACATTCAACATTAACATGGTTAATTTGGGTTCCATCCATTGAGTAAAACCATGAATCATAGTATGAGAAACAAAAATCCTAATGGGAAAACCACATAATTACATAATAGAATTTCAATTTAGGACATATTAGGTTTTTTCCATGTTTATTTATGAAGACCCCTAAATCACTCAGATTGGATTATAACATATCTGTAGATACATCCTTAGTGTTTTTACTAAGGATCTGTCATCATAGTTTCCAAAGTTTAACTCTACCTTTTCTCTAATACCGACTTTAATAACTAATAATTTACATAATGTATTTACTTCAAAATTAAAGAATATTTGTTACCTAACATAAAAAACAAAGACAAGACCATATAGGTTTAGTGTATTTAGTAACTGAGAATCATAACTGACTATTTCATAAAATAACTACGTTGTGTCCCACTTCTTTCTTCAAAAATATTCTCCTTTTTGACATATATTATCTAATAAACATGTTAATGATCTGAAAAAAATAGAAACATATGAAAGGGTGAAATTAAAAGATCAATAAGTGTTAACATGTTTAATATAAATCATATTATAATCATAGGAACATAAAATGTGAAAATCGTATTCTTCATATAAAATATCATAATATCATATCATGGGAAAAATCGTAAAAGTGAAATGAAATAAAAATAGTCATAAAATTAGAAATTAAATTTCATGGTATACGTAAATAATCATATAGAATCATTTCATACAAGTCAAGTCTCATTTCCAATATGATCATTCTAGAAAAAGACTATTACTGAACCAAGTTCACTCCTCATTACAGCATTGTATTACTGAACCACAATCACGTGTCGTACCATTAATGTCAATAAAATGGGATATAAATGATTAAATAATTAATTGGAGGGATATATTGATCCCATCTATCTCATAATTAAATCATTCTAACATGTGACAGAAAATATAAACCATTCACCATATCATAACTAATAGAACAAGAAGTCGGGCTTCTTAAACATCATTCCATCATAACATAATCTATTTAAGAAAAATGGATTTCATAAAAATAATCTAATAATAAGTAAAATCAAATAAATTTAATAATATGGAGAGAAATAAAAACTTATTTCACCTTATATGGAAAATAATTTTGACAAAACAGTTGTGGTTAATTCCTGAGGATAATATCCATTCTTTTTCGAAAGCATTTTCCTTCCTCAAAATTCCATAAAATTTAGAAAAATCATTTTATTTGAAAATAAAATGGTAATAATTTAGGGTAATATTAAAGGAAATAATGAATTAGGAATGTCTAAAACACCATTCTTGTTTTACATGTTCAAAAAACATTCTTCTAGTACTTTTTTTGGAAATGCTAAAAAGCACCTAGTACCGAAAACAACAAAAGATTCCATTCATACCACTTAGTAAAAATCCACCGATGGGAAAAATTTTCATTAATAAATATAGAAGGATATAATGAATATTTTGAAATATATATTTAGGAAACATGGATTTGGATGATAAATATACCCTAGTAAATACAAACAAATAAACAATCTCAGATAAAAAAATTTGCAAAGATATCCCAGACCTTATGTCTGATGTGATTCGTCTGTATCTAAACCTACTGGATAATGATATAAATAATTTAAATTATTTTTTACATAATCATACTAATTTTAATGATATCATTTATGATCATATTTTTATCCGTTTTTTCGTAACATTACATTGGTACTCGTTATTTGGGTATTAACTGCTTTAAGTTCTTATGCAAGTTTTTTAATATAAGTTATTATTACTCGTTTTAAGATATTGTTATATCATTTTGGTCATGAAATTAGTATAATATAAATCATATTTATTAATTAAATTAATTTATATTATTATTATTTAAGAAATATTATGTAGAATGAATCACATCGTATTGTGGAGAGAGTAAGTCATACGTACGCATGATTGACGATATTGATCCAATTATTGTTGAATGGTTTTGATTTGGATAGTTTATTTTATCATAGAATCAATATAATTTTATATTAATCATATATATATTTATTAAATCAGTCTGTATATTCATCCATGTATGGTGGTGGTGAAAAAGAGATTACACCACTGTGTGCAGATGGTATGTCGTACGTACACACGATTGATGATTTCATTTTTCATAGGATGTGTAGATGGTGAAATATATTTGTTTCATAATCATAATAATCTCTTTGTATATAAGTAAAACTAGAGTTATTAATTTATAATGAAACAACTCATAAGGTGGAAGTAGAATAAGAATGAATTCTAAAAGAATCGATAACTAATTTTACCTCTTATTCGATGTCCCTCCTCTAAATATCCACCTAGATTACTAGAGTGGGTGTTTGAAGATGACCAGGACCTCTATAATGTTTCTAGGAAAGTTGAGAATGGATATGGTCAGGGTATGGTCATGCATGAAGGCTCACAATAAAGTGAATAGTTGAGGGTGGAAGTTCCATTTTATAATTTTGGTGAGGGGCACTTTTTAACCCTAAAAAATATTAATTTAAAATAAAATTAAACCCCACATAAAAACCTAAAAACTGTTCCAATTTCTAATATGAGATGAGATATGACTGTAGTTTAAAATACCCATTAATTTTATACAAGTTTATATGTCAATTTATACATTATCATTTTAATTAACACTTTGTTATTCAATTTAATTTTTTACTATGGAATCATATATTTCAATATTAAAATGGTGAAATATTTACTTATTTGAAGACAGTTAGACAATAAATGAATAATTTAGAAATATTAGAATATATAATAAATATTATATATTTATTAAAATGTATTATTATTTTTAAACAATTTATGAAAACATATTTTAACAAAATAGCAATAGTGTAAATTTTTACACTATTTATTTCATTGATTTTTTGAAAAAAATAAGAAGTGAACCACAATACAAATATTTTATTATAACCATTAGAAGACAAGGTGTTCTATAAAATTAATTTTAAATAATAGTTATCCAAAATTATTTTTATTAAAATATTTTTAATGACATTTATTTGATCTCTTCATTAATAAAATAACTACTAAATTAATTTTGTGTAATTAAATAGTATAATTATTTTGGATTAAATATTAAAAATAAAATTATGAAGATAAATCCATTAAAATTCAGAAGAATACATTTAGTCGAATTAATCTTCATAAAAACAATACAATAAAAATGATATACTCTTTTAAAATATGAATGGGACAAATTTATCTTCACATTAAATAAAATTTTATAAGTGTCATAATCTCTTCTATAGGCCTCAAAATGGTCAATAATTTGTCACATGGATGATTATGGATGATATATACTAGCCCCATAATGTTTTATAAAGTTTATTGGACTTTTTATTGCTATTAATATTTTAATAAAAAATGTTTTATTGATTTCACACCAATTACTTAATTTTTTTCATCATCTCAATATAAGTCATTAAGAGAATTATTTATTTCCTAAAAAATAAAAAAAAATCGTAATGATAAATAAAAACATTTTATCTATAAAATGATTATTTATAATCTAATTTTTCTTCTATATATCCTTATATTAAAAATAATTTCATTATCAATGATTGACTGAGATTTATTTCACATTTCATTAAATAAAATAAAATAAATTTCCTATTCTCATCAATGTGGGCTCCAATGGATACCATTTCGACCCAAGAATGTTTTATGGAATATTATAATTATCCAATTATATTTTCACAAGTGTTGGGGAAATTTTAGAAAATTATTTTTACCTTTAATTACCAAATTTACCCTTTTATAGTGTAAATAAAATTTTTAGAAGTTACTATTCATATTTCCAAAAAATTAAATAAATCTATTTACCTAAATTGGAAATTATTATTCCAAATATGGAATAATTTTTTCCATGTTCCAAACATAGAATATTCAATAATTAAATTAAAATAAATATCGTTTTTGATATGAGCATATGATTTTTAAAAGTTAAAATATTGCAAAAGATTAAACTCTTTCTACATCTAAATTTAATGTGAAACTAATTATGATGAAATACATTATAAAAATGATAAAAAAAATTATTTATAATTTAAAACCAATAAATATTATATTTTGATGTTATAAATTACTTCAATGAAATAAAGTTATATTCAATTAAAATTTAGCATAGTTTTACTGTTTATCAAAACAAGAATGTTCTCAGAAATCAATCAGAAATTCATCCAAAGTAAATTTTTATATTATGATTCAATATAACATGTTTATGATGTCATATAGAAATTATTAATGTGTCAAAATCACAATTTATAAGGGGTTCTCCATTCAAATGAGTAAAATTAACCTTTAAAAAAAAGATTTTTATACATCAAATAGGATTTTATTCATTCCTTGTGACTAACATGTACATTAGATGAATATAAAGTTTATTTTATCAAGTATATAACACACTTATATTTTATTAATTTCAAAAAAAAATTATTTCACTCAAAAATACAAATATTGTTTTTATATTTTTCATAAATAATTGACAGCCAATGAGTTCACAATGCATTTCCATAAGTTAGTTATAATTATTCCCAAAAACATAAAGACTAGGATATGACTATATTTAATAATAAGGGAATTTAGTGAGTAATTTAAATGCATTATTGTGGCCAAAGTAATCTATGGAAGAATAAAAATTATTTAATGAAAATATTTCAACAAAAACATCTAGGTATAACATAACTAGTTGGGATGATCCTTGTCGAGTAAACAATAGAGAAGGTAAAACGATTATAAAACGAATTGAGATAGATCTAAGCTATCATAAGTCATATATAGATCATCATTGACATATTTTTTCAACCAAGGTGAGTGATAATATGATCTTCAGAATCGATCTAATACATGATAAGCATCATATTAAAAAAAATATAAAGTTATCACCTTTGATACACAAACCATTTTCTAATACATGAATGGGTTCGTGAGGTGGAATATTAGTTGTCATTTCCATCATAGTTTATAGATGTGCATAATGTGTTTCATGTATCTGAATTGAAAATTTATCATCCTGATCATGGGAATTTTATTTGGAGGAATAACATTTACCTAGAGATATATGATTCATTAGTTCATATCATGTTATAAATTTTAGATAGGAAAGATAAAGTATTATACGGGAAATGAATCATTCTAGTGCAGTATTTGGGGAAAATTTGTATGATTCAGGAAGACCCTTGGGAATGGGATAATAAAATGGTAGATAAATTGTCCGAAATCTTTAAAAAGTCCATGGTTTTCTACTATTTGTGTATCTAAATACCAATAGTAGGGATAATTCTTCCCCCTATTTTCAAGTAGCAAACCAATTAATTTTTTAACTATTTATAGTGTTTAGGAAAACATGGGGGTTTCTAGGCTTGTATAATTTTTTGGGGATTTTCCATAGCTGAACAGTCAGTTCATATTTGGTGAATGACATTCATGTTCTATCATAAACAATGAACATTGATACATGGGGTAATGATAAGGCACACTGTTAGGGGAGTGTTTTCTTCAAACCATCTACCACCTAATATAAAATGGAAAAGACTGAATAGAAAAAAAACATTATTTTTTCATGGGTTTTCTAATCAGGATTGGTAATAGTTTGGTGTTCTTCTTAAGGTAGAGGTTGGAACACTATTATAGAACAGTTTTTCTAATCGTGGGACTAATCATGAATGGTTTAAAACTATATCCTAAAATAGTGGATATATGTCAACAAAAAAATTTGACCACTATTTTTTCTCTAGTTAGTCCATAAATATAATTTTATTCATCCTTATTTTTGTGGATGCTTTCACAATAGATTTTGAAGCAATCTAGAAGATTTTCATGGTGCAT
Source organism: Viscum album (assembly GCA_963277665.1). Classification (NCBI taxonomy): domain Eukaryota; kingdom Viridiplantae; phylum Streptophyta; class Magnoliopsida; order Santalales; family Viscaceae; genus Viscum; species Viscum album. The sequence continues at coordinate 1,554,291,972 of OY728146.1, read as the reverse complement.
TAAATTCCAACCCCTATCTTAAGCATTCTTTGGTTGTAATTTTACTTAGATAAATTTTTTTCCTTCTATATATTTATTATATCCATACATATATAGATATATATAAGTTTTTTTATGCTAATAAATATTATATATGGACTTTTTTATGATAGAGAAATATATATAATGTGGGATTTGTTTATATTCACCTTAATTTGACGGGTTATTTCATTTCATACATCATTGTTTCATTAATTCCAGAGTTAGGTGGATACAATATTGAATCCTATTATTATAACATGATTTATTGGTTTCAAATTTTTTTAATTACTTGAAATTAATTCATATTATTTATAAATATTGCTTGAAACTTTTGCTGAATATATTTTATGGAATTAAGGAATTGTTGTTCAATCTTCATTAATAAATATTTTAATATTTTCATTTTATAATAGTTTTTTGGTTTGAATCTGGGATAAATGTTCTATGAAAAGTATATCAATAATGTATTGTTTTTTTGAAATAATTTTCGGGATAGTTTGATTGGAAATTTTTTTGGGAGTTATTGGTTTATTGAGTTTATATTTCATATTGGACCTAGCAAAAATATGACATTATTCTCATTAGCAAATGTGTAATGAATAAAATGATAATTTTTTCCTTATTACAACTATATATAATGATGATAGACCACTCATGATTATATAATTTTCACCAAGGAATTAATGTGTATATGTGTTCATGCGTGGATTTGAAACGTTATACCAAATGGATTTCAAAAAGGTTTGGAAAACATTTTTGGTTACTTCCATTGAAAATATTTATGGTTTGAAATAATATTTATCATATAAATAAGTTTGGTTTTGTGAAAATCTATTTTAAATTGTTTTATATATATTTTTTTATAAATTTGTTTTTATAAGTGCTATATTTTTCTATCATATTGGCATGAGTGGCGATGTCATTTGGGAAAATACTACTGAGTTACATTACTACACTTTGATTTATCACATTTGTTATATTGTAGATATTATTCCTTAAGACACAATAAAATTTATGATCTTACACTTCTTTAGTGGTTATTCATGATATATATGAGGTATTATGGAGTAATATCATAGATCATGTTAGGAGTTTTAGAGTTTTTTTAGTTTTTTTTTGTTTTTTTGGTTTGTATTATACATTATACATTGATGTTAGTTGCCTTCCACAATTTACTCTGGTGTAGTTTGGTTGTGATATCAATGGTATGGCTTTGAGTTGACTTAAATTGGGATCATACATCATTAATTAGTTTATTTAATTGAATTTTTGGTTGGTTTATTTTATTTTTCAAAGGTATAATTATCCCCCACTAGTATTTAGGACTTTGAAATTTATTTCCAGTCATTACGGTATTGGTGTAGTCACTTACAGCCATGTTGCAATTCATCCCCTAATAAAATCCAATGAGGGGGGGGGGGGGTGGTGTTACGAAATTCAAATGAACCACATCAAAATTTTATTTCAATAAACTTGTATTCGGAATTTTTATCTCCCAATTTCCAAGAAGAATCTCTATGAACACTAATTTTCAACGATATCTAAATATAATATACATTTCTCAATTTGAGAATTAGAACTCCCAAATATCCATAGAAACATCATTCTTAACTATTATCTTCTAAAAAAATATATTTTCTCTAATAAAATGTAATTATATAATTCATATAAACAAATTAATAATTGATAATGTAATAATCATCTCCAAATTCCCCTATTAATAATTAGAACATTTTTAATGTTACATGTTCACAAACTTCTTCATTATGGATGTTTTTTATTATTCATAACTACCTTATTGGAATGGGTGCTATGTGTTATAAAAACATTGAATATAATATTTATAGATTTATTAGGATTCTGATTATTTAATTAAATTTAATCATTTATTTTCTTCTAATGAAAATCAAAATGACTAATTATTGTGTATTTGTGGACTACCACCTCTATGATGAAATTTGTTCAATTTTTTTTCTTACATGGATGTATATAAAATATAATTTATGAATTTATATTATATTATTGTGTAATATATTTCATGAACATTTTTAAAAAATGAAGACAAAATATCTTATTATAATGATTATATAATCCATTAACTACATTTTTTAATATAAACCATGGTCATCCTGTACTTGTTCATCTATACCAGGCTCATAATTTCCGTCAATTGAACATAATTACTCACAAATAATTTATATTTAATGATTTAAAAATCTTTATAAATATTATAATTAATAAATTATTATCAACTGATGTGATTCTCAATCACTATATAAAAACACGTGTAAAATAACCAAATTTGCAATCATTAAATGATGAATATATATACAATCAGTCTCATACATATAAACTGAATAATTATAATCGATGAATATATGCTTTAATATATTGAATAAGGTTACAAATAATTGATTAATATATTTATATTTATATTGGGAGTTAGTAAACATCAACGAATATACGGATAAAAAGGTAAGGATTTTCTCATGTCTATTTAAATTTAATGAGATAATATTTTTATTGACAACCTACTTTCATTAATATTTTATATATGGTTATTAGATGTTTTTATATATTCAAATCATTATTTTTAAATGATTCAAATATACATATTATTGTACCATTCCTGAAATTTTCATTTGAAATTTAATGAAGGTCAAAATTTATCTTTATAATATCATTCTCAAATAGATTTTAAAATGAATGAATTTCCATGAAGATTGTTAAAATTTAATCATTATATTAATGACCTCAAACACATTTGTAAATGTTTCTTATCATTTTGGCCTTACATATTCTCCCAAAAATTTCATTTCTCTTGAAAAATGTATACATTATGTGATGATTATTTGAAAACCGAACCAAAACACGTTTTTGGACCAATAATATTCCTTATCTATTTTCAAATTAATCAATTGGATTATGGTTTTTATTATACATAGTTTAATAATAGACAAAATTCAATTATTACCATTTTCAACATGTTTAAAATTTATTTTAATAATAAATTTTAACACATTCAACACATTTCAATTTGTATAATGTATCATGTTTGAAATATTTGAATTTATATATATTAGTTCTTCATTGTGAGAGTTCTTCTTTTGGAATCAACATTTATATATTCTAAAATGTGCTTAAATGTAATTTTAATAGCATATTTTCTAAATTAGATTACTTATTTCTTCTGCATTGTAAATTTATTTATCCAATAATAAAAAAAATTACTATTTTTTTATCAAGGAGTAATATATTTTTGTTCATTATGAGATTATTGACCTCCTTTATCTATATTTATTATAAAATATACATTGAATAATTTCTATGACCATTTCCTTTTCATGAGTATTGATATGTAATTTTTGAATATGTATTATTTTATGATGTTTTAGTAAAAAATATGTAGTTCCCATTATGAGGGTGTGAGAGAAAAATTACATATCTCATAATTAAGGTTTGTATATCTTGGAATCTCATGAGATAATAACAACGGTCATGAGGAGTGAACACCTATCCCAAAAATACTATGTCAATTATGTGATAGGTGGGATAAATATTATATATCACAATAATGGATATGGAATAAACATATATCTCATGAGGTGAAATTTTGGTGATTAGGAAGAGAACCTAACAAAATACGGCACACTTTTCACTATACTATATTTTAACTGATATTTATAACTAAAATAGGAAGTTATTTTTTATTCTTATATTTACATCATAATATTAGGTTATAAAATATTTCAATGTGGTGACTACTCATGTATTTTGAAATGTTCCTATACTATTGAATTTATATATAATTTATGATTCTTTTTTATTAGAATATTTTTTTTAGTGTTATGATCAAGCTCTTTAACAATGATATCATACCCACTTTGTTACACACATAATGTAAATATTTTTTTTCTCATATGATTACCCATATCGAGTAATTTATTTCACACATTTAAAATGATTCCATTTCCAGTGATAGAGGGAAATTATTTTGTATCATAAACATAGTAGTATACCATTTAACACAAAAATTTAATTATTTTAAGATAGATATATATATGATGTCTGTTTTGTATATTCTTATGACAATAATCCTCAATTGTTCTCAAGAATGTTATACAATGGGATGTATTAATATGATGTTATATTTTTTGTGGGATAATTTGGTGTAATCATACGTAATCTTAGATAATAATTAATTAATATGATTTTAGCTTAATATCATAGAGTTTGGGTCTGGGGAATCATAGTTTGTATCAAAGAGGATTTTAGTTAGTTTTTGGGTTTTATGATTATAGATTAGTAGTGAAATCACCTGGGATATTTCCTTGTATAAAATATCATTGTGATGTTTCAATAGTCTATATATTATGAGGATTCCTAGAAATTGAATCCTTATTTCGATATAACACGTTGGATAGAGTATTTGGAATAAATGTTTATTAGGGTAAAACCCCTAAAAAGGTATATTGGATATATGCTCGATCATTATCAAGGGACAAGAAAAGAGGTCGAACTGGACTCATTGTTCTAAACTCCCAGGGGATACTCATTAGATAGATTAAATTCACATTTTGAACCATTACGAGGGTTTTAAAAATTTTCAAGTTAGAAAATATAAAAATAAATGAACATGCATGACATATATTGAAACCTATATATTCAAAAGTTACGATATATATGTAATTACCTATCTGTAAATAGTGTTACATTTTTCGGAATTATGTATTCTCATTCTTAACATTCCATTAATTTATCCAATAAATAAATATGAGGATAAATTTTTACAATGTATTGAATGGTAAATAAAGTGATTTTCCAAATGATCATCCAAAAGTGATAGAATATTTTAGTATATATCCTTTCATTATTCATAACCATAAATAAAGATTTATTATTTATAATATAAACCTATAATAATTTAAAGACAAATAAAGTAAGTGAAGGATTATGTTTAATATATTTTTTATGTATATGTACCATGGAGAATATGAGAATCAATTTATAATGTTTGAAACATGATGTAAGAACTTCCACTGGAAATATATCATATCAACTAGAAGTTGTTTTATTTTTTGAATTGGAGGTCATCACATAGTCACCATATAGTGATAAATTAATATATTGTATAACACATATTTTTCATTCCCTTAAATGTGGAGAACATGGTAATTACCCAATTTGATCACCTAACTTAACAGATAACAAGGTCGATAAGAATAAAAATCCTTTATGAAGAAGGTAATGAGTATGGGGTAACTTTGTAACAATCGATGAGGAGGAACATGATAATTAATGTAAACTCATCCAAAAATCTATTTTTGTTGACTTCCCCAAGGACATTGATATTGGGAACTATTTTTAATTTGTATGTTTTATATAAGAATTAAATCATAAAACAAATGATATAATTTTTTGAGAAGACATCTAGTTGTATGATTAATTTATCCCATGTTGAGTTTTTTAGAAATATAATTTCATTAATTCGTATTATTTTTATATTATATAAATTTAATGCGATTTGATAAGGGGATTAATTTTATTAACATAGATAAAATATCATTTATTGGAAAATGAAATGACATATCATATTATTCTTTTATATTTCATTAATGGAAGTATACTTAGGAATTCACATTTAATGAATATTATATTATATAGATCTTGATAGAAAATAATGAAGGATACTTTGAGCAAATTGTTGTAATGAAACTCAATAATGGTATAATAAAATTATTATGTAATATATCATACTAATAGTCTTTAAAATTTTTGTGGGGTGAATATTCTATCCTGAGTATTATAACAATTTTGAACCAATATCTATTTTATTTGATTGATATAAAAAAAATATAATTTATATAAATAAAGAGAATAGAACAAACTAGTTTTTTCACCCATTTTTTTCCAGTAAATAATATTTGACTAAAACTATAGAATGTTTCCCTCTTCATTATAAATGAATAAATATTGATTATAAGGTTTTTCATACTATATATGAACAAAAAATTGTAACATTATTATCTTATAATAGAACAATACATCAATGATACATTAAACCATGTGTCTTATAAAATGGATTATCACATGTCATGGATGATTACATAAATTAAATATCTAAACAAATTAAGTATAGATAATAAAAATAAAATAATATTAACATTGAACTGGGAAATTCATAAGTACTAATATATATTTTTAGAATCAGAATTAGTGTTACAAAATGGATTCTAAGTAATAATATTGAAAAAGAAAAAATAATATTTTGAGAGAAAAAATTTAAATATATAAATTATAAGTTCAAAATATGATGTGTTAATAGAATTATTAATTATATTAGTTATATATATATATCAATACCATCACAAATGTGGTCCTGTGAAATATGGTAATTTGAAATATAATTCTTGGAGTTTTGGTCAAGGAAAATATGGTTTTCAGAAATATATGTATCAAATGGGTATGCAAAATTATTATATAGTAATAAGAAAACCCATATTGAAATAAATTCACACTTAGTAAACATTAAAAAATTTAAAAATAATATTTTAACAAATATATATTTATAACATATACATTCATTATATAATTTTAAAAAATAAAATTATTTTTTCAATAAATTTTATTTATGAAATTCAAGTATTTATATAGAACATAAATTGATTTTACTATGTATTTTGATATTCTATTAAGAATATTGTTTCAAATGGAAGAGAAAACAAAAAAACTACACTACCAATATAATAAATTTTTTGAATTAGTGGGAATAATAAATATATATGAATTAATAAATATTTGTAGAATGAAAAATGAAGATAAAATTTAATAATAAAGTATTTATTAAATTTAAACAGTGTACATAACCATGATCATTTAATGGTTTAAAATTCGTTGGACAATAAATTTAATTTTTTGTACTAAGTAATTTATTTTAGGAAAATAAATATTTCATAATCAAATGTTCAAATTAATAAATTATATATATAATAAAATATATATATATATATACATACCCATTTAATTTTAAATTGATAGGAAATATTCATACGAATTATTGACTCTTAAAAAATAACAATTCAAAAAAAATAGTTTTCTTCTATATATATAATGTTTAAATATAAAATTATATTTATTTTATAAAAAAGGGACTCAATGGTTACATGATTTTATTCCACACATAAAAATTTGTTATGATTATTTTCAATCTAAAATATTTACCATTATGAATGTTCATTCTATTTTATTAATGATTAAAATGGTTAACTTGTGGTGGAAAAAACATTATAATGATAATTTGAATCATAGGCCTTTTTAAGTCCCTGTAAATGAAGGTAATGTAATAACCACAATCCATTTTTCACATAATATACCGAAATTTCATGCTAATCCATTCTTACCCCTTACCTGAAATTCATTCTCAATGGAAAGTAGCCCAATTTCATTTATAAAAGGAACACACATCGATCCAATTTATCACCCTCTTAACAATAAAATTTTTTGTGACAATTTTTCATTATATATTCCTTGGAGACCTCTAACACATTTTCAAACTTTCCATAGTTGATAACGTGAGATGGATCATGAACGATTCGCCTCAGTTACAACACATGGAAAAAATTATGCACCCGATGCATCTATAGTGGAAGAGATAGATGGTATGCCACCTCGCCCACTCTGCTGAGAATCTAGAAATGTCCGATGAACCTCAGAGATAACATGTCATACCAGTTAGACATCTGTAATCCTCATTTGGGTGAGACCCTTAGGAATACATTTTCTCCCTTATCAAACAACAACGGTCTCCATATCCAGTCGGCATAAGACTTCTTCTGGTTCTATGTCGTCTTCACTTGCGGAAAAATGAAGCATCATGATACAAACTCTGCTACTACTTCCTTTATCCATGGCCACCAGTACTAACGTCGAAGGTCCTGTTACATCTTCACCACACCCAGACGTAACGTTAATGGGAATGTATGAAACTACAACAAAACCTCCTCTCGAAGCATCACTAGTACCGTGGTGCATCCTCTGAATAGAATGACATGATCCCAACCTTAAGAAAATGCTTTAGAAGACTATCCTGAGTATATATGAGCATGTTAGGCCCCACAATCAATGTCCCCTAGTTGTGCCTCCCGAACTCGCTAAAGAATTGGGGGAGTTATAGTCATATACTGGAGGTAAGCTTATCAATCTTTATCCATGAAGGATATCTACAGTGTGACTTACTACTCTGAGTCCCCACACAACAGTTGTAGTTTTAATCATGTTGTCTCAACTTCTGTGAGCCATAGGCGATCATGTCTCGCTCCTGCATCCAAAAACGACATAGTATATCCTCTAATGTGTCACGTATACTACATACCGAATTACCTCTACTGGTGGCCTCAAGATGGGGTCATTTGTCGGTCATTGTCTCCATCCCAGAAAGCTCAGCTGACACTTCTCTATCAATAGAAAAGGCCTCCCTTTCTCCATCAATGCTGAAAAGGGTTCAGCTACCCTAATGAGTTGTGGTAAAATTCTCTAGTATAACCCATCCTAAGAAGATGTCCCTCTCCCTTTGTGGAGGTAATCTTAGAGACATCATTTGAAAAGATGTAACCATACTCTGACACTATTTTTGGGAACTAAAAACTCATGCTTCAATGAGGGTAAGTCTGGCTTACTCAAGAGTGATCTGTTGAACCCTCTTATTAATGATTTTATCCTATTCTACCTAGGTTACATTTTTTCCGGACCATGGAAAACCCCATTCCATTGCAGTAGATATAATATAACCATTATTTCCTAAAAAATCAATCAGTGTTTGAACTGAGGATGTCTAGTCCATACCAAAACTTACATCGTATGGAATCAATGCTGACACCAAGAGGTTCCAACTAATACTCATTCCTTAAGGGTCATATCACACCATCCACATAAGTGTGATTATCGAGTCTCCTCCGAAGGGTATCTTCAAACGTAAGGTTCACGTAAATAGTTTAACTAGAAACTCGAGGTCTTGAACAAGATTCGTGAAAAGAAGGAATGATTAGTACCTATGTATATTAATATGACATCTAGTAGAAGACACATACTACAACCTGAATCATTCTTCGATCCCTTTGTTCACACACATTGACTTCTTTCATCTACTCCCATTCTTTGCCCTCCAGCTCCCTGAGCCTGGTGGGGACCACATCAGGGCAGTGGTTGTAACATGTCAAAAAGTGTACCACCTCCTACCTCTCTTCTAGCTCTTATTCCATATATACTTCCCTGATGATTAATCTACCCCTAACAATTCCTCTTCCTAAAACATTTTACACGTCTATGTCTCTGAGAATGACATCAGTTTCATGCTTCCCCCTCTTAACATTCACTGGTTGTATCTGCTCAGCCATATAACTTTCATCCACAAAGGGTCTCTCTAGCACCCTACATAAGTAAGAATTATCAAATGAATAGTGCTTGTTCAGATGTCCCTAAAAACATCTCTCTTGGAGGTCTGATCCATGAATCAATTATCAAATCATATTCACCGAGTACCAGGAATGGTCGGTACTCCTCTACGAATACTCATCTACCAACATCTCTTCCTACCGAAGTTGTAGAAGCTCATAGGAAAACTCACCCATTATCATTTTATGGAATGATACCCACATATATGAGGAAGGTTTTCATGATTTTCGACATATAAGTAACCTATTCCCAAGATCATGGTAATATAAACCCTGTAATTGTCATAGAGAGCCACATAGAAGGCACTCTACCAGGAGTGCCATATGATCGTATGGTGCCCCGGCTAGATGGAAACTCGACAGCCCCCTCAAGCCAGTCCTTAGCTGCCTGTGAGTTGTTCGTACCTTAGAACCTAAGGGGTTTTTTATGCTAAAACACGTGTAAGGTACTAAGGCTATATGCGTCCTTTACTGGTACTACCAGTTGTAACTGCTAACCAACGAGCATGGATAAAGCTAGCACTCTACACGAAGGTGCCATATCGGTCAACGGTCAATGTACAAAAGGTTATCTACACTGTAGACCATCCTCATGGTCATGCACTGGAAAAGTCTAGCATCTAGGATAACCATCTACTCTACTGGTGTCTCAACTAGGTGAAAACCTCTATTTACAGCCTCCAGACAGTCCTTATCTTCCTAGGAATGTGTCTCACCTCAAAACCTCAGAGGCCTCAACCACTAGAACTCAGGGAACACACTCAATCATCGTGCACCATCCGCCAATGCAGATGGTGGTAAATGCTTCGTAATGGGTGGTGGTACTGTTGTTACACCACTCGAAGGTGCCAACATTGTAATTGGGCCCTGCACCAAAGCCTCGTCGCTCAGTTGCCCGTAATCATGTACTTTCTCAGGAAACCTGGCATGTTGTCTACATGGCGGCATCTTAAATGAGAATCTAGATGAAAAAAGTCAAAAGGATATACCTAGTGACCTGACTCAAAATATATCTATGTATAACAATTCAAAACACACACAATCAGTGTTTTAGTCCCCCGATTTACAAATCAGAATTTAGGGTCCTGGTGTATGGATACAACAGCTACCGTAGCAACACTGAACTTCCCAAAATGGAAACCATGCTGAAAACACATAACACTATTTCCACATTATAAATACCAGATTCCTAGTTCTTTGGTAGAACCGACTCCACTGATACCACTTTGTCACGACCCATCCGTCAGGGCCCGTGCCTCGACTACACCAAGCCCACCTTCCAAAGGCCTTGGGTTGGCGACTAGCACCAAAAAAATCATATCCCTATAACAGGACGGAATATCGTTTAAAAATATACAAACACACAATCAAAGAACCCAACAAGAAGCAACCACGAAGTAATCTCTTGTAGTAAAAAGTGTACTGAAAGCATAGGGTCTGGAATACAAGCCCAGTTTGAAATGTATAAGTACAAATGAAAAGAGAAAACAACTCCCAGATTGTCCAAGGAGGATCCTAATAGAAGGTTAGGTACAGATTGTCCCCACATCACTCCACATCATCGCATCTCTTCTGCATACTGCTTTGTCATGTCTCCATTAAGCCTCAACCTTGCTACTCATCGTCTGCATATGAAATAATAAGGTGCGGGTGACACCTATTTAGGGGTGGGTATAAAACTACTCAGTGGGGACCCCAAGACTGCAGAAGGTCTCAAAGAATTATACAAAGGCAAACCACAATGAATGTTCTCAATAAAAAAGCACAAACTAGTAGACACAGCTCAAACAAAGTCTCAACTCAAACTGGGTATTAGTGATGTATAGAAGTACAAATGATCAGTCACAAATCTAGATCATCTAACTCTATCAAGAGGCACTAATGCTGACCATAAAGTGTCTGACACACAGAGGATCGATAGGAACTAACCCCCATAATGACCCACATTGGATCTGACCCACCAAGAGTCGATAGGCAGTAACCCCTGCATGACTGACACAGGATCTGACCCATACAGGTTCAGTATGTGCGGTCCCACACAAGATCACTGAGCGCTGACAGACAAACACACACTATCTGTCCCACACATTATCGATATGCACTGACCCACCTAGGATCATTGAGCGCTAACCCACACATGATATAACCCATGATTATCAATTGGTCCTTTGCTCGGAATCATTCTGGGCACATCGAGCTTCGAAATCATGAAAATTTAGATATCGCGGTATTAAAATAATTCCATATAATTAAATAATATATACAAAAATTCCAGGACATTACAATATGATTCATGTAGGTTTTAGTCTACATGAATACTCAATTGAGGTCATCATATTTCAACAGACGAAATCGCACGAAGGTAAATAAATTATTAAAATTATGTAATTATATTTATTTCACTGATAACATATATAAATATTAAATCCATATTTATAACTAATAATGAATGACGGTGATGGTAAATGAATCATATTGCATCATTGAGGTGGTAGTTCATACATATGAACAAGTGATAATTTCAATTCTCATATGATTGAAAGGGTGTGTAAATAGTGCACAAAAAACATGTTAATAATTGCTTATATTTATGACAATGACATCATTATTTTATAATGAATATAATATATTTCTATAGGATACTATAAGAAATAAATTGTTAGTTTTCAAGTAAGATGATTGCATTATCTCAAGTACACATCCTTATTATGTGACATAAGGACACATTGAATTATATTTTATGAATAAAATGACAAGTAAATTATTTCTAGGGAGGATAGAAACAACTGAGTGGTTCTTTTTGAAACTTGGTGGATGATAATGGTGTATAAAAAAGTGGAAGGGAGTCTTTTTATAAGTGGTGGAGTGACACGACATGATTATTTAATAGATTAAAATATTATTAAGTAAATATCACATTATATGGTTATAGGGGAAAATATAATCAATCTAATAAGATTTAAGAATTTTTTATTAAAATTTTAAACCATATATTTTTATTATAACCTCTATTTAATCATTTCTAACCATAATAGTGTTTTCAAATTTTCACTTTTTACTATTTTTTACCAATAATTTATTTGAAAATGTTTAAAAATTTTAAAATATTTTGATTATAAAAAAAGGAAACTATTTTATTAAACTAAATTCATAGAATTCAAATAATTTATTTTAAATACTAATCCCCAAAAATAAATAAAGAAAGGATTTCAAGAAAACACATATTAATTGGTATAAAAAATATATTTAAAACTGGAATTGATTAAAATTTATTTAACAAGATTAGTCCTTATACAAATTATGTATTTCTACTTTGAATCCATATTATTAAAAAATATTATTCTTAAATTATATAAATTAAAATTCAGTTTTCAATATAAATCACTTTTTACATAATTCCTCAAAAAATAAAACTTTTATGAAGTTTTAAAAATAATAATTATAATATAAATTTTACATGATTCTTTTTTAAAAAAATTTAAAATTAAAATACTTTTTATTTGAAAAATTAAATAAAATGTATGCATAAAAAATAAATAAAAACAAATTTTTATGGAAAGAAATATCTAAATTATAAAAAGTTTTTGGTAAAATTTTGTATCTATTTATCAATGTATATTAATTATATAAATAATTAATAAATATGTATGAAAATGTATTTATTCTCAATTATAACTCATATTTAATGCTTAGGATATATTGGTATACTATATTATGGTTGATTTATACTTGGGGATTCTTATTTCACAATCTATCAAATAATGAAATTAAATTGAAATTAAATTTATACTAAAATACTAAAGAGAAACATTATTACCACCTTGTAATAATTTATACATTGATATTATATCACAGCAATTAAAAAAATTTATTTTATATTAGCTACATAAAAACATCTTGGTCATCGACAAACCATTCATATTTTTGGTTTCACAATAAAATATTACCATGTGAACAGTCTTATTGTTCTGTATATTGTCTCTTTGATAAAATATATATATTGTGTGTTACTTATTCGAGAATTATTTCTCCATTAGTATGACCTATTTATATATTACATTTGATGGATCATGTGTGTGGTTTCTCTTGGATGATTCATTATTTTCATTTTGAAATTAATAGATATTTATTGGACGCACCAAATGATAAGAAACTATCCCTATATGGAAATGATTTATGTATGTACAGATATGTCTATTTCGTATCATAAACATTATTATAAATTTTATATCAATATTTCAAATACATTATAATTGAAATAATGTATGATGGACTAAAATATATAGATCCTACTAAATATTGTTAGCATTGTATTCATGTCAACTAAGATATGCCATATTATGATGATAAATATCTATAAATTTCTCTAACATTTCTTAAGATAAATCAGGTTCAAATATTTTTCCCTCTCAAAATCTATCTATGGATATTTTATTTATTCAATTCCTGACATATAATGATTCATAGGGTTCTATATATATGATTGACTGAGATTTATTGTTGTTAGTAAATTCTAACAATGTAATTTGTTAATCCCAAACACCCTTGGACAGCATAATGAATACTCATATTGTTACGTCTATTGTTTTAATGGCCATCTAAGACTAACCATGTAAATGAAGATGATGTGAAGAAAAAAAAATGAATATAAATCATAGTAATGAATTATTTAGGACATCAAGTTAAAAATTAATCAAGACAAGAAAGTATAGAATATGGTTTTCCATGAAGTATATCAACTTCAATAATATAATATCATTGAAATATTATCAAGAGATATATTTTTTTATTGTAATTGAAATTCACTGATTTCACTTGGCATGAAACTATAACAAAAAATTAATTATTACATTTTTTTGGGATAATAATAATGAAATACTTATTTATACTTTACCATATTTATTCTATATAGGGTAATGGTAAAAATATTCTTATATATTTTTCCCCTCAGAATTTAAAAAATCAAATACAAGGAATTAAGATAGATACTATGAAATATATTATTTAAGGATGCTGAACTAGAAATAAATTTTCATATATCTATATATATTGATTTCTCTATGATAATTAGAGGATTAAGGGCTATGACCATCTTCCAGTACCCCCATAATGACATCAATTAATCTAACATCTTGATCATTTTTATGTGTATGTTTTTTGGTTTGAGACATAATCATTCTATTTAAGATTTTTTTGGGACCTTGAGTGATCTTATAACCAAATTATTATTATTATTATTTAAAAAATTAATAAAAAATAAAACTAAATCAGGTTAAATTTTTTACACTTATATTGGGAATGGGGTCTGTATAATCATAAGGACCACCTACCATTCTTCAAGTGAATTTTGGGGTGTTGGGTAAATATAATCCCTGTTTTTAGAAAACTATATAAGGGTACAAAACCATTAGAAAATTTTATGGGATATATTAAATACGATTCAAATATGTAGAGAACATATTATATGGGATGCATAATGGTAATGATATTTTTGTCTGTAAGGTGTAATGGTATTCAATGAGTTAAAATTAGTTTATGATATGTTATTTAAGGGTGGGATCATGTTTTTAATGGATTAATAATGTGATTACCTAATCCATCAGATCACTTCTAGCTAGTGAATATATAATCATTGTTCACACATTCATTAATCAGAAAAATAAAATGATATGTTCAGGGGTTCTCACCATTAAATTATAATGTTTCCACTGGACAAAAAAAGTGGGATTTCATTCCAAAAGTTGATATTCTCCTACCAATCCTTAATATCCACTGAGTACACCGAAACTTTAGATCGATACTTGATGTAATGATCTACCTAGTAGTTATCATGTGTGGGTCTATTAAAATATATCACCATCTATGAAACATGGATGATGTCATGTACTTTTTGAAACTGCAATGGTAGAGAAAAGTCGTACACAACCCCGCCGACTCTACTAAATTTCTCTAATGGGAAATTGAATCATAAAGATAGCTGGTTTTGTATGGAAAATCACTACAATACATGTGGAGTTGATACCATTAAGAGCAAATCATATCCCACTTAGAACACAAAATACCTCTTTTGTTTGTTCACATAGGACTTCTAATGCCACTGGACACTCTTCATCCACTCCATAATGACATTCACCATTCTATTTCAGCTCATCGTTAAAATATGACAATGAGAATTAAATCATGTCAATCATTACACTACATCAGTGACTTCTAGGTTCTCCCATAAAAACCTCTAATTGTTATATAACAATGGTTTAATGGTAAAACTTTTTGTTTTAAACATCATTGAAGGGTATATTATCTATAAAACTATGGAAAATGTAGAAAACCTAAGAAAAAATTGTATCCTTTATGACCTGAATAGTCTCGTTTATCACGAAAATATTTTAGGTTCCATCCATATATTCAAATGAAATTGTGTACCAAGGACCTCTTAAAATCATCTATAAATTCATGTTCATGAATACAGATAATGATATTAAATGGTAATTAAGGAATCAAATTGAGGGAAAACTATTTATTAGATGTAATGAAGATCTAACTATCTAATAAATTATTCTCTCATGTTGCTAGGAAGAGGGCCAAAATGGTGAGTTATTTTAAAATTTACATTATACAATTGTCTTATAAAGATATACATGTTAACCCATAATGGTTCCCATATAAACACAAACGCATTTCCTCAATGTTACCTCAATTGAATAATTTAAAATAATTGTATCTTTCTCATCTTCCTTCACCTACTGATAAGTGAGTCATCCGTAGCCAAACCCTACTACATTTTCCATAATTCTAGGACACCAGAAAGGAATCCAAAGGGAATGGTACTTCTTTTCTAAAACTATTTTTAATTACAATGTGGATGTATAATAATATCACATTATATCCTCCAAAAATATTAAATTATACCTTATTCTATTCATGACAATGATAGATTCCTCCATACCATCAAGAAATCCATAAGTAGCATGTCTTGTAGACATCTGAGTACCCACATTCAGATAGAAAATATTTGACCATTGAGCCTTCGTATCACAATATATATTTTGTGGGGTAATATAAAACCACTATTTATATGAAGCACCATCCTTTTCAACTACAAACATATTCATTGAGGATAATTTTTCTGAATCCTTGGTCAAAAAAATGAGTATTTTTTCACGATGAGAGAAAATGATGCCTCATTCTCTATCAATGAGTCTAATAAATCCCAATGTCTAATTTATAGTGGAAATATAGCGATAAAATCAATTTCATTTTAATATCCCTTTGATAGAAGATATAATGGATACATTTTTATACATAGTAGATGATAAACCACTCATATACAAGGTAGTGTCTTCACATCTTTTATGTGAACAATAACACTTCCTATTCAAGTTCATGTTTTACATAGTTCTACATGGAGGTATCAACATCCTAGACATATAGGTTACCATTAACTTCCTATGCATCATAAAAAACCAATTATAGTCCTTAAGGAATCAAGGGACCCTTAATAGTTGTCATAATCATCTGGAAACCCCATGATGGGGAATTTATTCAATCTCCTCCTAAAAAATTAAAAGGCTTCGTGAACCATTACATCCACATGACTGGTTTCCCCTTATTGTCTAATGAAATCAAGGGCATTGATATTCTATAGAAATCAAGCATGAGTATCTTTTATTACACATCCAACGCAATAAATATCTAAACATCTATCACACATTTGGGTGGAACCGAAGCTAATAGTACCTCATCTATTTCTCATTCCATATCTACCCACTCTGATGAGATTACATGACCTTGAAATAGAATCTATAGAATCTGTAACTAACACATCAAGTGGTTCCTTCAAATATGGTACTCTCAGATTATGTCCAGGACTATCCTCTTGTGTCTCACATGCTACTCCTAAAAAGGTGACTACAATAGGATATAGTCCATGAAGAATTACATAGAATTGGATAGTAATGGATGAATGATTTTGTTAAAGATTCCCATGAATACTATTAGAGATTTCATCACTCTAAAGGGAATCCACAATTTAACATAGTGACTATATAAAAATATGAATTTCATATTCTATTTATCCTCATCTCATACTTGCATTTGGTGATAACCCAAACTAAGGTTAATCTTCAAGAACAATCATGATCAATTGAAATGAATAATGTGGTTGTTAATCATAATTAGATGATACATTTTAATCATGGGAACATGGTTTAAGAAATTATAATACATTAAGAACCACAATATCATCTCATCCTTCATGGTGAAAATAAATGGGGCCTGGCTTGGGGAAACACAGGGCCGAACAATGGCCTTCCTCTACAAGCAAAAAATGTACTCACTAAACACACCTTTTTTTATTGTATCCATATGATGTAATGGAAAATATATCATGGCCTTATATATGCATAATTGAATTCATAATTTTATCTCTCCTCTTGGATATATTCTCAAATCATCATCAAGAAATACATCCTGATAGTCAGCCACCACATCAAGAAACTGAAAGCCCATATCATCCACTATTCAAAGAGTTATGAAAGACTACTGGATAGTGATAAGATAAAGCCTTTGATGTATGATTCCATATAGATATTAATATGTGTATGTATTTCCAATGAATTAAAACCACATCACAGAAATGTGGACAAACTCATCATTATCCTAATACACACAATCATCAAATAAATTTTTTACAACCATTTCATTCCCATGATGACCAAGTAAGGCCTAATATATACCACAAATAGATCATAAGAAAAAAAAAATTCTTCAATAATTAGATCAATTTTTTAAAATTTATTGATTGATGAGTTACATATATTAATATTTTCAAGAATTATTTTTTTATCCATGGGTTCAACAAAATCCCCTATGTCTTGGTCTTTGGATGCATAAAGAAATGAGTTTCTCATGGTTGTGTCTATTAAAACAATATATATGGTAGAAAATAGACAAATAAAACCTCTAATAATACCCATATTATATTGGTCAGAGGTCTATAAGGCCTGTAGCACCCCTAAACAATATCCATCAGTCCATTAAGAATAGTAGGGACCACAGGGGGGTGATGGTTTCATCATGTGAAACTACATGACACATCTAGATGATATCCATACTCCTATTACATCTCTACCATGCTGCAGAACATAATTCATTTACTCCTTCTTTTTACTAGGTCTCCCAAACACTACCACTTGTTCATAAATATTACGGGTCATAATATCCATTGTGAGATATCCCTAACCATCACAAGTGTATAAAAACATATCCTTGGGATGACTTGAACCATCCTATTTGATATTATTCATAAAACCTATATCATTTGATCACCTATAGTTACATATCAGTTTTATATATCTCTATATTTACCATAAGATAACTTCTACAGATGTATAATTAGCTAGGATCCCACCACTTCCCCCCCCCAAGACACTGTCTGCTCAACCCAATATCACTTTATGATAATGGGACACTCTAGAACCCCAGAATAGGTAGAAATTCATAGTGGCGTCACAATGGCCCTAATGTATCTTAATGGAACTATATATATTATTTATAATCAAAATAATTGATCTTGATCCATAAATATGAATATTATGCATGGTTCACAGTCCTCGTTGAATACTCAGCCACAATCATGCTTCCTAATTGTCTCTATAAAAGCTAATGGATGTGCATTTATCACATCATTATAGGAGAGTAATTCTCCCAATTGAGGCGCTAAAAATATACACACAAAACCTTTATATTCCATATTATAAAAGAAAAAGTTTCCAAAAAATACATGTGAAACCATTAAAAGGGATCTCCATTAGGACCACAATTATTTCAGAAGAAATCCTAACACATTGAAGGAATCTGAAAACAACCTCTATCAAATCCATAGAAACATGGTTGTTTCGGTCACCCACGAACCTAAGGGGTTACTGATAATAAAATTAATGATGAATAATATTATTTCAATCCTCATTAAATAGAACTACTAGTACAAATTAATGCATGATGGGTTGAGGTATGGCTAAAAAACGACCAAGCCAACTACCTCATGATCAAATACATGTACAAATGATTTGTCACTTGTTGGACTTTCCTCATGATCCTAATTCTAAATCATATCATGAAATCATCATTGAGAAATCATAAAATAAAAATTATTCAACATGGTAAATGATTATATATGGATAAAATAATCAAAAAGGACATAAATCACAACCCATTCAAAAATGATTCATGTATGTATTCTTTCCCTATAATATTTTTTTCATGTAATGTGTTGTATGGTAGGTAGTTGGTGTCCTGGTGTATGGATATGTTAGTCACCACACAAACGATGCACTTCCTTGAAGAAAATCTAATATTTATATATATTTTCCTAAAATAAAAACCGATCTATCAATTATATAAATGACAAAAGTCTGGTCATAAGATGGAACATATCTGATGCCAATCTATCCTGACCCAATAATAGGGGGACTTCTTGGCCACTAATTACTCTTGTTTGACTACACTGAGCACTACACCATTGTCCAGGGGTATTAGAAAGGAAAATGGTCATTATATCAAACACATGGGAGGAATTATCCTAATGTACCTAATTAGATGAAAAAATATCTTTGATAAAAAATTAAAGGAACATAAAATAAGAAAAATAATAACAATAAAAGAAGTAAATTTATCAATCAATTAGATGATGATAATATCAAAGTAGTTTATAAATGTAAAAATAAGATACTATAAAAAAATAATATATAATTTATACATATTAGAAAGAGTGGACTAAATTGAAATGTTACTCCTGGTGTGAACAATATTAATTGTAGCCCAATATAACAACTACCTCCCCCTAGTCCAACGGTAACCTCATTGAAAATCCATGTTTCAATATAAGACATTAAATTTATAGGAATAGAACATGAAGGGAGAGTATAATAATACCATGTAGGACATGATAAAATCACTAATCATAAAGAATCAAGAGTAGTCATACCACCATAGGATATGTCATCATAATAAGATACATAAAATTAAAAATACAAACATACTCATAGTAGAAAATACATCTCAATGCATGTTACCAACCACATTACCAGAATAATATTCATCATGATAGTATGTATAGAAACCCACATGGGATAAATCAAATTATGAATATAATATCACAGATGACATCTATCTGAGATTTCATCATCATTAATTCCCACCAAGATAATGTACGCAATGTGTGTCTGAATGGATTTATTCATAGATGGGGATTGAACCTTAGAACATGGGGTATAATAAAATCTCAATATGGATTAACCATAAATTAATAGGATCAACTACCACGTAATGTTGATCATATCAATTACGAGTACCTCATTACTCGAAGAATATGATATAGGATTCCTATCAGTGTCATGGGGTATTCGAAAACACTAAGAGAGACTGATTTAAATAGAGTGGATTATATTACAATGAATATGAAATAATACCATAATGTAACCTCAATGAATGTAGAGGGATGGAACCATAAAAATAGTACCCAATTTAGTGAACAAGTTCATTTATCATATCTAGGAAATTTACACAATCAGTACATGTGGTATATAACATGTGTTTATATTCCCAGGTCTGCTGATGTGAACCATCCCCAAATATTGTATTATTATGAATTCCAATAAATATAATTTCTTATATTTATACCATCGTATAAGTATATATAGTATTACATGTTTAATTATATGGTTCAGATCATTTTATACAGTTGGGTCATGTACACATGTAACACAATGGATGCTTTCCATTCTCTTTTAAATGAGGGTACATAGCCGACCACCAGGTTGGGATACATAGTGATTGAAATGTTTCATATGGAGTATGATAATTTATTCACAATAGAATTCCTATACTCCCAACTAGGGTCCCACATGTTATGTATCTTCACATTACAAGCTGGGTTCATTGGAAATTTCCATAATTACTAGTTTTTTAAAGACATAATCTCCCACACATCATGACATAGATTTAGCTGAAATTCATGATGGATGATAGTGGATCTATTTTGTATAGACCATTTCATTTCTAAAGATTAATTTCTATCACTTTATATTTGTTTGGAAAAATTTTATGACCAATTCCATTATAAAAAACAACTAGGAAAAAGGTATCCTCTAATCTGGTCCCAACTCACCGTCATTTCCATTTAATCATGATCCCTCATGAATAATAAATCTATATCTATGGAACGAATATTTTACCAATGAATGGGTGTGAGACAATTTATTTTTGGATATTTTTTACCTTTGATCAACACCGTCAAAGAACACCTAAAGAATAGTGAATGAAATTAGAAAACAACAAAATGAAGAATATACCATGAACAATATTTGTGATTTAATTTTTTCTTTACCAATTAAATGAATAATGAAATTATATAATTAATTAACAATAATATTCACTAAATACATGTTAAAAAAACAACAACTCAAAGGACCCATGAAATAATACATTCGATGATTGATTCACATTCATTTCGGAAAAAAATATTGTGATGATAAATGATGTTAAAATATTTCAAAATATTTTTCTAATAAATCCCAAATTATTAAGGATCCTGCATCATAGTAAAATTATATAAACATTAACTACATTAGCATAGATGATCCCTACTATATCGGTGTGACCCCATGATCTATTGTCATACACCAACATCTCTCCAATGTCTCCCCCCTAGATCTCCTTTACAATACCACTAACCCATATATTCTCCAATAACATGTTACTTATAGTGGAGGAATTTGGTATTTTATAATTTATTATAAAATAAATAATATATATATATATATATTAACTGTTTACAAAAAACATTATCACAACCACCAAAACCCAACAAGTATCATGCTTCACCAACGGTAAATCCAATATTATAGACTCAACGGATGCAACATATTTCTAATATATATCCTTTTTAGGAGTTACCACACATTTTCATGAAAATGTGTGTATGTGATATAAATATTTTTAATATTTTGAAAATAAAAAATATTGATTAAACAAGCCTAAGAATCTCAATCTACATCTGCTTCTATATCATAAAATATGATAGAAAGATTTATAGGAATTAAATGTAAAAATATAATACATTAGTAAAAGAAAATATCTTTTTTTCTATAAATTTTGTGTTATTATTTGTTATTTATGTGCATATGAGAGGATGAAAAAGGCCTTCTAATGATGTAGGGTGCAATTAAAAAAATATTAATTGTATTATGGAAATAAAATAAAATGAAACAAAAAACTAATTAAAAGTATGGTGCGATTAATTTTTATAAATAATTATGATATATTATTGACGATGGTCATAAAATTTTAAAGAGAATAAGAAAACACAGTGAGAATTTAATTAGTTTTAGAAAAATATTTTTAGAAGGTTTAATAAATATAACTATACATCATCGCATACTTATTAATCATTATACATTAAATTGGACCCCATTTAATTTTGATAATAAAATATTTTAACCCTTGAAACCTACATGATTCAACATAGCTACAATTATTAAATGAATTAAAACATAGGATGTCTATATAAATGAAATCATGGAACCCTATTTTTATTGATTTTCTATGGATATATTATGGTTAGTGGTAAATTAGGCCACATATAAATTATTTCAAAGAGTATTTATAGTGTGTATGTATATATTATATCTCTGAATATTTATCCTATGTGGTTTTTTTACCTATTCTGATGATACGATCACAGTTTATTGATTAATAAACCTTAGGAGTTGGGAGTTGAATATTCAATCGATTTTTTAGTTTCTTTTAATTTTAAAACTCAATTCAAGGATCATATTATTTGACATAAAATAACCAAGTTAAATAAAAAAACTGTGAATGAGGTTTGAGTTGGATCAATTACTAAGAAAATATACACTTTAATGGGTGGTGCAGTAATTATATAAATGATTTTTTAGTGAAAAATATTTGAAAATGTATAACCCAGTAACATTTCTACTCATGATTTCCAGCCCAAATTAAATGATTAATGAAAAATAAATTTGAACAAAATAGAATAATTTAATGAGTAACTAAGACGTCTATTATACAAAAATATGACAACATAGGAAGGGGAAGAATGTTTCAATGAAGGGATCATTGCATCACGATCTCTTTCTATGTGTATAGCAAGTTCCATAACCTCCAAGTTGATGATATGTATTATATGTAACTACAGAAATTAATCACTTCAGACTTTGGTCGAACTACTAAATTAAATTCCCATTGATCCCTTTCACAGCCAAAATTGTAAGTGGTTTTGGGCTCCCATATTTTGAGATACAACTTCTATCTCTTCATTGTGTTTGTAAATATTATTTATCTCAAAATAGTGTAAAGTTTATAGTTTTTAGATTTCATCGTGATTGTATCCATATAAATGATGGAGTCCATTGGATGGATAATGCTTGAGATATGGATTAAATATAGATGGGAAACATTGATACATCAAAAAATTTAGTTTCTTAGATACATCAGCTCGGTTGGGGAACTAGTTGGAAGATTGATTCTAGTGTGCGTTCATAAAATTTGCATCCTAGTAAATTATTTAATATCAAACAATATTTCATCCAATTTTGATTCATGGATTAGATGCAGTGGGAGATTGAGTTCACATGTGTTTCTGGGCTCATGAAGAGTTTGGTACTCATGTATGGAAATCCCACATGGGATCTCCACATAATTTACAACTATAATGAAAAAATAAAAGAAAATGAGATTTACATTTTTAACAGTGATAAAAATTGTAATGTATAGGTTCAAGGTGCCATGAAATGGTTCCCCATACCCCGTTGATCAGATGACCTGAAGCACATTTCCCTAAATGCCAGAGGATACAGACTAGTAGTGATGGCCAGGTTATAAAAACGGGGAAACTATGCCCCCATTTGTATAGTATAGACAGTGGAATAACATATTGGAAACAATATAAGAAGCAGTAATAATATACAATATATGTAAATAGTGGAATACTGATAGAAAATAAGTAACTAGATCATATATATAAATGATTCATGTCACATGTGTCTAGGAAATCAGCCAATCAATTCAAAATAATGGACATACAATACTGAAACCAAAGTAAAAAAATAAATAACTCTAACACCAACAAAAGCCTCATCTTGGTCCCATGATCTCTGGCTCCAACAAGAATCAAGTACCTGATAAAGAAAATCTCTTTCACCTTTATAGACCTACAACCATATAATATATTTTGGTCCAAAGAATAACCCAAATAGGGTGTGAGATGAATCCCAGTATGGAACCAGGAAAAAATTTTATCCCAACAGTCAGTTAATATATGAAGCATGTACTATGTAGAAATGAAGCAATAAACTAAGAAGTACTCAAACATAAATAATACTGTAGTTCTCATTATCATTAATCTATATTATATAATTATTAAATCCATTTTAGAGTGAAATTTTGCGATCTAGATTATGCCATGTATCCATTATGTAATAGAAAAATAGATTTATTAGAATACCATCTAAACAATCTAGTAATATGGAGTCCAAGCTTGGGTTTGTCTTGGTAGACTCATCACAATAATCCAATAATTCACAGAAAACCCTCTATAAATGTTATGAAATTATATCCCCTCTATGTTTACATATCATCAATTCAATAAATAATGAACCTTTGGGAAATATCAAACAGTCTAACCCATTTTTTCCGATAGAACACTAATCATTTAGAAACGACCACCTCGGTAGCTCTCATGGTAAATACCCAATGATATTCTTTGTAATAAATATTTTAATTTATACATGGTAGCTCTCATAGTCAATGAAATATGGTCAAAATTCACTTAATAATGACCCTTTGGGTATCTCTCATGGTTTAACTCCTCTTGTCTATGACCACCCCATAGCTCTCAAATTCAATTCCCTTGGGACAACATGAGAAAAAATTATACACAAATGACCAAACATCAAGATGTTATCGCAGTCAAATTCTCCTTGGAAGTACATTCACAATGTGAATCACATGCATCTCAAATAAAAAATAACCCCATCCCAACAACATGAGAAATGGAAAACAAAACCAGCCTAATAGGCTTTGTAGAGAAAAGGTCCATTATCAATTAGACATGGGAAAACTCACCCATAATCTAGGTATTAAAACTTACACATAATCAATAACCCTTTTTCAATCAACCAAACCATATAATGTATTAATCATGGATCATTTCCAAAACACGTAATACCCCACACATGGGTAATCGGCACTTTAAGAATATACAACCCTCATAAAATCAAAAAAAGGAACAAACCACCTACCTCGATGTTGGGATATCACTATAGATGAATTTGTGCCCTTGAATCGGCCTAGATCGTCATATATAAAAAAATTATAATATTTCAACCTTAAATAACCCTTGAGATATTTTTAAATAGGAAGAGAGGCTCTACGGAAATAGAGATCACGCGGGTGGGAATCTGATGCTCCCAATGACGTCTCAATCAGAGCATGGGGGGAGGATCATGTAGAGCTTGTAGATCATTGGAATTTTTCTCTCTCCTGTATGAAACGTGAGACGAAGAAGGGTGCTCCAGAAGGGAGATGCGACCATGCACTGATTTAACAAATATTAATAAAAGTACAGAGCGTGTTCATTTAATGTAAACATCATGTACTATGCTCAACTTGACCCCGCTTTTGGTGGCCTGTCAGGTCACCTACATAGCTATGTTCATGGCTATTACACAGCCTGTACATGGTTACACATGGAAATGAGGAATACTGTGTGTACTCAAAAGAACATGTTTTGTGCATAGAAAATTTTCAATTTCATCCTTTTTCTTAAAAAAACCACAAATATTGATCTATATATGGTATCATTATCTGGTTCTTACAAATATACCCCTTAAATGTAATTTTTCCTTGAATTTACCTTCTAAGTGTGGTAACGAATAAACATCAAATAACTCTGGCCACTGTGATCGTACTACGACCTCCGTCTCCCAAGTTTCGTCCTGTAATCACTCGTGCTTCCATATCGCCCATAACATAGGAACAGAACGACCATAGATAACCTTCATTCCACAATCCATAATTTGAATAGGGTGCTCCTTGAAGGATTAACCAACCACTAACTCAACCTCCACGGGCTGGAAAACATGATACAGTTCTGAAAAGTAACGTTGTAGCTAATAAACATGAATGACATCGTGCATAACCCAATACCTATGAGGTAACAGAAACTAATAGGAAAGAATCCCAAATCTCTCAAAATCCACAAATGACCCAAAATATCTGGGTGAATGCTTCCCATGTCACTTAATCCTCAGGTGTCCCATCCTCTGTGTGACATTTGAGACAATCTAATCTCCAACCTCAAACTCTAGAGGTCGTCTCCTTCGATCAACATAATATGTCAGCTGAGACTGTTTATTATCCATCTTCTTCCAAATCAACTCCACCTTCTTAGTTGACTCCTAGACAAGATGAGGTCCTAGGATAGATACCTTTCTAGACTCCAGCCAACATAGGGCGGATCAGCATAGTCTATGATACAAAACCTCACAAGGGGCCATCTGAATTGATGCCTGAAATATATTATTGTAGTAAAAATATAATAGGGGTATGGGTCTCTCCCAAGAGTCTCCAAAAACTTGGACACATTATCATAGCATTTCCTCTATAACATGAATCATACAGTCAGACTAGACGTCTGTCTGGGGATGGTATGATATACTCAAAAGCACATGCATACCCAAAGCTCTCTTTAGTCCCTGTCAGACACAAGAAATAAACCGGAAATCCGTGTCTAAAAAATTAGACTAAGGATACCCAAGAAAATTTATAATCCTTCAGATGTGTAACCTTCCTAGATCACCAACACTAATGTTTCCAAGATTCGTAAGAAATGTGCAACCATCGTAATTATGTCAACAATAACCCAGACCGCATCATTTTATCAAGGTGACCTTAGTAAACACATAACTAAATCCATCACAACACAATCCCACTTCCACCCAAGAATGGGTAACTACTTTAGAAGACTTACTGGTCGCTAATGCTCCGCCTTCACCTGTTGAAAGGTGAAACATTTCATAACAAAACAAAAAATATCACTCTTCTTATCTTTCCAAAAATAATGATGGTTTAGATATCGATACATCTTGGTGACACCAGGATGAACTGCCCATCTACAGAATGAAAATAGCACATCAACTCCTCACACATACACATCCATGAAAATTAGAGTTCTTATCATCGCCTATGGTCCACCCAGGATTAGAATTCTCTCCTGACACACTATCCCATAGGACTATACCTTCAAAAATCGGATAGCTACCTCATCCACACATTATCTAGTACATTAGGAGTAATAGATATAGAATAAAGGTATGACTTCCCCTATCTATCGTGCACCTCCAAATACATCTCAGAACAGATCCATAAGATAACAATCACTATTGTCCTTTTAAACTGTCTGTATCTGAGTCCTCCTACTCAATAGAGCAACCACTGCATTGTCTTTCCCAGACATGTAGAAAATATCCTAGTCAAAATACTAATGGTACTCAACCCAACATCAATGTCTCAAATTCATATCTCTCTGAGTAAAGATATACTTGAGACTTTTGTGGTTAGTTTATACCAAAAAAATTTATCTCAAAAGATAAAGTCACCAATAACATAAATATCATACAACTACATATAATATGAGACCGTGCATTAGGTAATTCCTCTCACGTGGACTCACCTTCTAAGACCTATACATAATGACTCCTTCCAATTTCACAGGCACTACTCCTAGCCTATTACATAATGCATCACAATAAATGGTGTAACTCTTTCCTAGCTCTTGATAAATAAGTATCAGTGCTGATGTCCCTCTTCCTTATATATAATGAAAGGCTTAATCGTGTGGATCTATCCACAATTACTTTGCACCCATCTTAGTTAGGCCCATCAATGTCGCTGTTATGCATGAAAAGTTTTGTATAAATCCCATCTAGTAACCCGACATCCCCAAAAAAACTATATTCCTCAAAGATGTTCTTCAACTTCTCCTAAGAATCAACTGCTCTAAATTTTGTTGGGTCAACTGATAGTTTTTCCTCTAAGATAACATGACCCATGAAGTGAATCTATTCCATCTTAAAAAAGTATCTTTGAGAGCTTATCATATAAACAATTCTCATTCAGTGTACTAAAAAGGATCTCAAGAAGGATGGAATGGTCATTTCGAGTGTGAGAGTACACCAAGATATCATCCATGAAGACTAGATCAATTGAATCCACGTAAGGATGGAACACTCGGTTCACCAGTGCCATGAAAAATACCAGCTTATTTATGATACCGAACAAAAAAATACTCATATAGACCATAATTGCTCCGATTGGATGTAAGAGGTATATCAAATAGTTTAACATGAAAATGATGATAACCAGATCTCATGTTAACCTTTGAGAAAACACAGGCTCCTCAGAGATAATATAAGAGATCATCAATCCTTAGTAAGGGATATCGGTTCATAAACAACATTTGGAAATACTAATGATAATCCACCTAATTTCTGAGTCTACTGTCCACCTTCTTAGGAAAAAGGACATGAAAACCCCAAGGAGAAGTACTGGGCTGGGTGAAACCTTTTTCATGTAACTCTCTTAACTACTTTTTGATCTCTATAAACTCTGATATAACCATCCTATATAGAAGAATATACACTGGTGCCGCTCCTAGAACAAGCTCAATAAGGAAATTTACCTCTCTCTATAGAGATATACATTAAAATTCATCTAGAAAGAGATCCATGAAACGATCCACCACTAAAGGAATTTTCATCTGTGAAATCCCATGGTCATATGCATATAAACTAGAAATATGTGTTATAAATCCTCCTGAATTTTGATTCTTGGTTCAAAATATTGTTGCATGGACATCCAATTTTACCTTGTGTAGAAAATACACTCCCTCTGGTGATGTGAAACTCACCCTATGAAGATAGCTTTCAACAAAATACATAGAAGGAGACCAACCTATCCATTACGAGAATGACATCAAAGATTGTGATCTCAATGACATAGAGGTCCCATAGGAAGTGACACCTAGCTACCTCAAGAGGGAACTTCTTGCACTGACAAACAATGGGATTCCTAATCCTCAACGAAGTGTATAGAATCATAACATCCTTCGAAATGAAGATAAAGAGATAGAGGCTCTCCACCACAACAGATATAAAACTATGGGAATCCCCTTTAACAAAAAGGGAAGAATATAAAACTTTGGCAACTTGAATCATAACTCTAACTGTAGAGGGTTTGGGATCCTTCTTCTCCATGTTCTTCTCCACAGAAAATGTCTGACATGTACCGCGACCCTGAGACCCTTCCTGACTACTATGAGTTGATCAACCATGTTGTTGCTGAAAACCTATAGCTCGACTACCACAACCAAAACCAACTAATTGACCTTAATGTCCTGTCAAACTTATATTCCCTAACTGATGATAAACTGGTAGTACTTCTTCTGAATGTGGAGTCATAATAGAACCTCTATCACCCAATGGTTATGAGTAAAAATGAATTTTTTTGAATAATACACATCTTTCCATAGCATGGGAATCAACAGGGTTATTAGGGAAATGTGGTCTTGTATACCCACTCTTTCCACACTGGAATCATAACATTAGGCTACCTAAAATACATCTTGTGAATGATCCCTACAACATCTACTACTATTTATCGAATGAGTACCAACCTTAAATGTTGAACTGACCTAGATCACTGCTCCCAAATCCCTCAAATTGCTCTCGGTTATTAGCGCTTGCTTCACTATTATTGTCACTGAAGTCAACCTAAAAACATTCAACTGCAACAAAATTTCATACATGAGATCCTCCACAAAAAATCTAGTCAAATATAACTCCTCACCTCCATGAACTGGGTTGATGTTCTAAAGATATGTAAAATGAGATGAGAAATCCATCACTGAAAGATCTTTATTATCCAAATTCATGAACACTCGGGCATGGTCGGACCTCAACATCTTGGGATAAAAGAAATCATAGAAGGCCCTATGAAATTCATCCCTTGCCGTTTCCCGATAATGTACCTCCTCTGAGTTAACATCACACCATCCCTTTGTGGTATCACATAGCATGTACATCAGAAGATTCAGCCTCCTCTCTGGAGGTGTCTCCAGATTCCCAAAGATAGAAAGCATGGCCTCTAACCATGACTCTGCAGCCTGTGGTCTTCCATCCCCACAAAAAGTTTATGGTAGCTGCTGTCGAAACACCTGTGTCAACTCTACCACATAAGGAGAAGGTTTTGGTGCTCCCTTAATGGACTGTGGCATCCTCAAAATCCTTCATGTATCTTTGATTCGACATATATGTGTGGTATAATAGCTGGTGCAACAATGGTCACAACATGAGGATCTTTGGGAAATCATTGATCTACTATTTTTTGTGTCTGCCATTTCCCTGTATCTGGTGTACAACTATAGGATGTCTTTGTGGTATGACTCTGTAAGGTAAAGTTCACACCTCAATAAAAGAATATCAAGGACATCAACATTGAAGTTCAAGAACAGAACAAGATAAAGAAACCATTCATGTTTTAAAAAATAGGGTTACACGACAAGTATAACATCTACTAGGTGTGTTCCCTTGATCTTTTAACATGGAATGTTCATCTTCCAGTCATGGTCATGTGACAACCCTGACACACGACATGTTACTCCTAAAACACATCGTGTACTTAAATCGTCCCTCGTTCCAATGTACTTCCCCTGGATAGAACTGGATTGTTCCCTCATAGGTTACACTAAATGGAATGTTCACCCAAGGGATGACATGTAATGCTTATGTTCTAACCACCAACATCATTAGTTACACTGTCATATACACAGTCGACTCTTCATGGTATGCATATGTGGTACACGGTGTGTACAACCTATGTTTCATCCACCAGTCTCATTTGCAACATAGTCGGATACAAGTTTCTCTACAGCATGACGTGTACAATCTAGACATAGTGTGTTCTACCAAAACATTACCAAACCATTATATTTTCTATCACTTTTAGTAACATAGTCATGTACTACATGATATGTACTCCTAGTACATGGTGTGTACTTAAGGAAAGTAAATTCTTCAAAAATAGAACAACACCTGGCATGTGTTCATAACACCACATTCTGTGTAGTCTGGGTTTTTGGATAGTAGGTCTCTGAAACTCCTCTAGAACCCTTATAAGAATAAACCATTGTCTTATTCATGATAAATTCAGACCCGTGAGAGCCCATACTTCTGCTAATCAATGTTTGGAATCCTTAATCACATCATAACATGAAAAAATTCAATTAAATTGGAAACATTATTCAGAAAATTCTGATCCAAGGGAGACTATAACACTTCGACAACAAAAGTATTGCATCATTATAAAGAAACATTACAATTTTCAATACCCTATCTAAATAGAATGTATTCTATGAAGGATCCCATCACAACAACATGTGTTTCTAGAAAAACATCTATCGCAAAGACATGGAATTCATAATACACCCTAATTGACATGACAACAATGCATGGCATTTGATCTCCTGCAATTTCCTATATAATGTATGATAAGGAATACCCTCATCTCATCAGGTTGAAACATAAATTGAACCACAATGATGTCAATAATAATAGCACAAAACATGTGTGTCACCCAATGGTGAAATCAATTCAATTGTAACAATTGAAAACCCAAAAAAAATTCAATAATCGAGGTAAATTCACTTTCCTATATACAAAGGTTTGATACTCCCAGGATAACCATATTAACAAAATACCATTCCTTAAAATAAATGCCTATATATTCCAAAAAATAATACAAACAAGAAAAGATACTCCACTGATAGCACTTTGTAACGTCTCGGTTTCGGGTGACGCTCAAAGGTCCTCATACCCAGATGATCACATATCTGCAAACACATTTCCCAAAATGCCATAGGCTTCCGACTAGAAACGAGGGACAATGTCTGAAAATGGGGAAACTATGCCCTCATTGGCAGAGTATAAAGTATTTAATAATGTATAGTAATCAATATTGTAACCATTAATACCATTCAAAAGAAGTTAACAATTAATGACTGATAGAAAATATGATATTTAAGCATATATATATATATATATGATTTATGTAACATTTGTATAGGAAAGAATATGAACAAGTCACAATGCTAGAAATAAAATAATTAAATCAATGTACAGAAAAGTAGTAACTCCAACAGCATCACAAGCCTCAGCTTGGTCCCATTATATTCATGTCCAACGAAAATCAAGTACCTGAGAAATAAGGGTGCATTCCCTTATCTATACATACAACTATATAATATTTTTGGGTCTAAATGCATGATCCAAATAGGGTGTGAGATGAATCCCAGTAAAAAAACCACCAAAAGATCTATAACTAACTATCAATGAATATATATATATATATATATATTATGTAATATGTATAAACGAGGCAATAAACTAGGAGGTACTCAAAAGTAATCGATCCTACAGTTTTTCAATTACATTCATTTATATTCATTAATTATTCAATCCATTGAATAATTAAATCTTGTGATAAATCCAAAAATATGTATCCCCTTTGTAATAGAAAAACATATGTCTTAGAAGACCATATAAACAATATAGTAAGACTTAGTCCAAGCTTGTGCTTGGCATGGAAGACTCATCAAAATTAGTCAATAATTCACAAGAAACCCTCTTGGAACGTTCTCACATTATAACCCTCTAGTTTAAAATGACATCAATTCAATAAATAATGACCCTATGGGAAATCTCACACGGTCTATCCCATTTGGTCCCACATAGAACTAATAATTTTCAAAATTCCACCTAGGTAGCTCTCACAGTCAAAACCCCTTGGTCTTATTAGAAAAAAAATTATAATGAACACCTGGATGCTCTGGTAGTCAAATCACTAATGTCTAACATTCATTTTTTAATGGCCCTTTGGGTAGCTCTCATGGTCCAACCCCTCTGGTCTATGACCACCTTGCAGCTGTCATAGTCAATACCTCTGGGTCAACATAACAACAAAATATACGAAAATGACCCTATCTTAGGAATATCTCACAGTCAAATTTCCCTTGGTCATACATGTGCACCTCAAATAATTAGTAACTCCATCCTAATAACATAAGGAATGGAAAACAATACAACACTATAATGATTTCCAGACTAGACAGACAATATTAATCAAACACATGAAAACACACCCATGATCAAGGAATTGAACCATAAACATATGAAATAATACTTTATCAATTAATAAAACATTTTCATGTATTAAACATGGTTAATTTCAAAAACACTCAATACCCCAAACATCAGTATTCAAAACTATAAACATATATAATATAAATACAATCAATGAGTGGCCCAAACCACCAACCTCAATTTTGGGAGATCAATATAGTTGAATATAGGCCCTTGAATCGGTCTAGATCATCTTAGATCAATATAAAGGATAAAATCCATCAACCTTGAATATCCCATGAGAGAAGAGGAATCAGGAAGAGAGGATCTAGGGACCGAGAGAACTCACTGGTGGGAATCCAATGAACCCTCCAATGTCTCAATCTGAGATAAGAAGGAGGAACAGGTGGATCTCAAAGATATTTGACATTCTATCACTCTCATGTATGAACCGAGGGGGTGATGAATGGTGTTCTAGCCATGAGATGCAACCCCACACTGATTTATCAAATAAAAATAAAAGTGCACAACATTTTGATATAATGTACATGCCATGTACTAGCCAGAACATGCCCCTTCTTTATGTAGTCTGCCAGGTCTCCTACACGACCATGTACTCAACTGTTACATGACCATTACATTGCTACACGTAGCAACCAGGTACATGACATGTAATAAAAAGTACACGATGTGTACAACGAAAATATCTCATCTCTTTCCTTTTCCACAAAGTTAACCGGAAATAAAGATCCATACTTGAAATGATGATCTGGGTTCTCATAAAAGTAATATAATTTTACAAAATTTGATAAGAAATTTCATATGATCAATGTATTTATAATTCAAAAATAGCATAACACAATGGTATAAGGTTGGGATAAAATAGCGATTCATGGTGTGACCACACCGCACACCAGAACCTTTTCACATATAGAAGGATACATAAATGTAACATATAAGAAAACAAGGAAAATATAATCATATTCATATTCCTCAATTAAATGAATGATTATTGGAAAATTTATAATCCCATAAATATTCAATCACAAGAAATTTAAAATACATTTTCAAATATATTTTATCAAGATGAAATCTAGGGAGATACATGACACAAATCATAAATAAAAATTAATGAGTCAACAATACTATTACATCCACATGTGTCTCTGCCATCAACATTAGAAACTTATCTCCACCAATTAAGTAATATTCTTTGGAATTATTAAAAAATTATTTTTACCTAGTTCAATTCAATAAACTTGATCTACATTACATAGTAATCAAATTTCTATAACCACTCACATATGCATCATCAAAAGTAAAACCATATGATATTAAACTAGATATCCCCACATGTTGTGAATTTCTTTACATATGTATCCATGATTATTTTTTTCATTTTATTTTTTGTATTATTTAATTATAATTTTCTTTTGGCGCTATAAAATATCCAGATATTAGGTACACACAAATATGTCAATTACATATAGTAATGAATCTTATATGAAGTTAAATGAATATATGTATAGATAATTGATATAAAATTAATATTTACCAATCTTGGATATACCATAAAATGAGTAAGAAAAGTATCCAAAGTCATGGTTACGTGAACATATGTGTATAGGAATCAGTAACAAAAATTTCCATGAAACAATATCACAAATAATTATGTCAAGATCTAAATGGTTTTATAATTACAGAAAAAATCATATAACTGTTGGCATCTATTATTATAAAAATAAACCATAGATTAAGAAATCATTCCCAAGAGTATCACAATAAAAATGAAATTTGAAAGAATTAATTTTCAATATAATTCTCATGTGAATAACCATGTTAATATATATATTTTTATTTGTAATTTGATTTTGTTATTAAAAAATCTACTATAAAACATAACAAATAACACAAAATAAAAAATAATGAAAATTCAAAATGAATAGCTGTAATTTTTTTCTCCTCCCCCAACCTTGAAATATTATTTTGTCATAAATTTTAATCTATGAGATTTTATGATCACATTAAATGTTGAATTTGAAATATAAAAATTAATTTAAAAGTTAAAGGTTTAGGAATAGTTAGATATTCACAATCGATGATGGGGTCATACAGTGTAATGAAATTAATTTCATGGGTGGAAAATCTGTCAATTATTTGACTCAAAAGTTTTCAATTGACTATAAATAAACTTCATTTGTATTATTGACACGAGGAAAAATATTAGATAAAACATAATGACATAACTATATTTAATGCAACTTATTTGGTATCAGATTTATTTAAGAACTCTCTATAAGAACATTATCTCTAATTAGGCACTCCCATTAGATCATTTAATCATGACCCACATTTGATCATTACATGTTGGTACTTGATTTCTCATATATGATAATCATATCTCCACAATATGTTATATTGGTAGAATTATTTGAATACTAGGTTAGGAAAGATCATTGCGGCATTTCATTATAGAATAATATGCCTGATACTCAACCTCAACTAGGAGATGACATGATTTTAGAGAAATATCCTCCTAGGGGGAAATTACAGTGAGATATTTTAATTCATTCTTAAATGAACATAGCACATAATCCAATTTCTTTCTATAATCTATTATATTTGGCTTCATTATTTTCTCTAAAATTTTACTGAACTCGTGATATGGAACCTAGATCTATCCAATTTTATGTGGTTAGTATGTATTTGATGTTTTATGTATCATCACATAATTATGAAATAGAGAAGACACATTTTCATAAGAATATTGTGTGCCATAGTAACTGATCATATCCTTTGGTACTCTAATAATGGAAAATAATTGACACATAATATAATCCCTTACAACCTGATAATCATTATTCTAGGTGAATGTGGCTTCCAAACATTTACTAACATAATAAAAATTAATATGAGTTTACCTAAAACCAAATGAACATCGAAAATCTCCCATAAAATCAATTCTTAAAACATTAATACTCTCACAGAATAATATGTGTTGTTGGGTAATTTATTGTCGCCTTGAACTATTTCCATTTTTGTGGTAATGAGATAATGACATACAAAACACATGGGAATAATGAAATAAGTTAGTCCAGTAGATTCATTATTTTGTGACCTTCATTGTTATCTTTTTGTGTAAAAAGTATCCACCAAAATAAAGTGTATGAAATATGAAAAATATAATCAAACTTCTTATCAGCCACACACATCCTATTGAATTGAAAACTACACACACTCTATATAAGGATCTTCCCACATATAAAACATACTCCCAATTTTTAGTTTCATGACATTATTTTTCATTAATATTCAATAATCTTAGAGGTAATAATTTAGTTGACTTTTGTTGTATACCAATGATGTGTAGATAAGATGAAATTGAGTTCGTTAGTAGAGAAGGTGTCTTGATTTGTTACAAAGTTCAATATTTCACCCTATAGTGTCTGATAAGCCTAAATTATCTTTTCTATCCTGATTCTCATTGAACCCTTCACATCCTTTATCTCAATACACATTTTTTAGAAGGAAAATATATTATATTAGTGCATACAATGCATTTGGCTTCGTCAAGAAGTTCCTAAAATCAACATGATTAGGAAAAAACCATTATTAAATGCCAATAAATATGAATGGATTTTTTATAAAGAAAATATGACAACAAGAAAATTAGTTTAAATTATGATTTAATTTTCATGGGATACATCCACATTACTCGATGGATAAGAATTCACATGGCTTCAACCTTCCATTCTCTCAGATTAGAAACCTAAAATAGAGATGTTAGAAAAATCACACATAATCTCAAAAGGAATATCCCACTACAAGGGATATAGTATTGGTGGTGTTTTTGGAATATTCATTGGATCAAAAATTGAAATACTTTATGTATCATCAAGATCTATATTAATATTTTATTTGAAAAATCGAGATAACGATAATGAGATATTACTAAAATTTCTGATGAGTGGCTGATAATAGCATGCATTCCATTTGAATGATATTACATCACACAATCATGAACGATATGGAATGGATGGATAACCATCTATATAACATTTATAAACCACTATTCTATTTCTTCATAGTATATTCCGTAAGACAGTGTCATGATCTAAAATGACAGGAAAAATTTCAATGTCCAAAACTAGATTATTCTCAATTAAATGATTCAGGAACATTTTTAAACTAAGGAAACATTAATAAAATTTATATTATTACACTATAAATTCATCCATATATGCCTCCATTCATGTCATAATTAAATATAAAAAATTACTCATTAGGCATCTCTAGAGAGTACATTGGTAATTTCAAGGCTCTAATGGAATACTTGAGTAGGAAAATTTACCAAATAGACAACTGATTTTGTTCATTCCCTAATCCTCTAGAGATATAGGAACACGAAATTTCTAGAAAATCTATCCACGAAAAAATAGTGTTCA
The DNA here is from genome assembly GCA_963277665.1 of Viscum album. Classification (NCBI taxonomy): domain Eukaryota; kingdom Viridiplantae; phylum Streptophyta; class Magnoliopsida; order Santalales; family Viscaceae; genus Viscum; species Viscum album. The sequence continues at coordinate 1,554,253,803 of OY728146.1, read as the reverse complement.
TTTCTATGTACTCTATAATTTATTTGTTCAATAAATGGGAGGGGTAAATGGTCCTTGGGAAGGGATTGATTTAGTATCCTATAATCAATACACACACTGACTATTTTTCATCGACAATATAAGTAACAAAACCCCATAATTTATAACAATAGTACCTCCACATAACATAATAAAAACCCGAATAATTTTCAAAAAATAGGAATATGAAATTAGATTAATTATACCTGCCTCGATAAATTTTTGAAATTCTATTTTGACAACATCCAGAAGAGTAGGATTTAGCCTCTAGAATAGCTACCAAACTAGTTTATCCCCATCCTCTAATAGAATCAAACTCATGAAAATGGAGTGGATAATACTAGATTTTTCAGCCCACATCCTTCCTATTTCCATATAATTTTCCATAAAATAATAAAAACGTTTTTCTTCATTTTGACTTGTGATATTGTTTGAAATTATAACAGGTAATCTCTATCCACACAACATGAATGAGAATTTGAGATTTAGTTGAAATGAATTGATTTCCAATGACGGGAGATGATATATAGATGAATACATTGAAAGAAAATGAATATGTTCCCAATAAACATTAGTATTAGAATTGAAATAATCAAAATCCAAAAAATTGCTTCAAATCCATTAGCATACTCAATAGACATGTAGAAATCAAAAACTTGAGGAAGATAAATATATAAATATACATAAAAATCACATCCAAGAGTATTTTTTTATTATAAATGTGTTTGGAAATGAAATAAGAGAAAAAAATAGAACAATTATCACAATCTTTCTAAGAATTAGATAATAAAAATCCATGGGGTTTTTATACGGTTGATGAATATGGGAGAAAAAATAAGAATGATCCTTTAAGGGGTTGTTTATGGAGTCTATAATGTAAAATAACCCATGTTAATATTAAAACACCTTGTAATGTTTATCATAATGTAAATTTATGATAATAATTTATTATTGAGTAAGGGACTACATATGATAATTAGATGATGAGAATTTACTCGATTGTCCTCCATGTTAAGAACATAGAAACATACATGAAAGATAATGTTTCCCACCAAAACACATATATACTCATGGTCTCTATATAGATATAACATAGTTATATTCACTAACTACACCACTAATCACATTTTATAGAACTAAAAATCTGATAAAGAGTTGAGTATAGGTTGAGGAATCACATTTATGGAAGCTTCAAAATCACATTATGAATCGAAAAAGTCTATCTCTACTAAGGTTCAACGTATTTTCAGTTCCCCTTCATCAATAAAATTGTTATAATTGATTATGTTGGTGTAATTAGTGCTTATAAATTCCATATAGTACAAACTATCTCATTTCCATTGATCTCTCAGTGATTGGTATAATGTTATTTTAAGAATTATGAATTCATGGAGATTTTTATAATGGCCTCATTAAGGGGATATTTATCTCAATGTTAATGAATGTGTCTAAAACCAATTTTTTTATCTCATATTCATCCATATTTGTTGTTTGAATAACTATTGTTTGAAATTGAAGTGGACCAGGAAGAATATAATAAATTTTTTATTACATTTTATATTCTTCTTTAGTTTTTCAATGATTTGTGATGATGGGGGAATATCCTTTGGTTGGCTGGAAACCAGTGGAATTGATGGTTTCGATTAATTATATATTTTCATCCCACTTCTAAATTGTGTTGAAGTAAAATTCCCCTTGGGATTTTGAGTATATATGGATGGATTATTTATGGATTTTATACAAACTTTTTCATGGTGGGAAATGGTAATATGGATCATTTTTTTCATCAACTACATTATCTATGACTATAAAAATAGAAAATCATTAAATTTACTAGAAAATATATTTCAAAAGGACATTACTATTTGACTCTACATTTGGTTGGGAATTACCATTTTGTTGACTTGTTCATTATTTTTCTACAAATCACAATAGTTATTGTTTAAAATATTCTTTGTGAGGTCGAGGTTTCTATAAGTTTCATAAAAATGAATCATTTATTTCTATGGACATACCTCATGTATAGTTAATCATTATATCCGTGTTTATATATCGGTGTAAAGAAATCATATTTATTATAAGGATGTTATTATTGTTTCTATTGATATATTCTCATATGGAATTATCTAACCTAATCATACTTTTATTGAAGTTGGGGGAAACAATCATTTTGATGGTCTGTTATAGTGTAAATTCCATAAGGCCTCATATGAGTGGGAATGGATATATTTTGAGTGAGTGTAATAACTCTCACCACAATAGTTAGTTACCCAAATTTAGTGTTTAATAAAGTATTTCCTGAGAAGAACATACTTTATATACTCCTTTCAAATGTACTATAACTCGCTCACAATAAAATATGCATTTTTGAACCTTCTTTTCAATCAAAAAATTGTGAATCTGCATATGTTCTTTCAACCAATTACTACACACCTACATTATCCACAAAAATCCTTTCCATATGTGTGAGACCTTCATATAACTAATTAATGATGTGTTTCTGACTAATTATTTTATGGGGTCATCCTTCAACAAAAATATTGATTTCTCTAAATAATCATACATTGACTCACCATTTCCATTATTGATTCCTCATATCACTTCTTGAATGGTATTGTAAATGGATGTTAAATGTGATCTATATAAGAAAGTACCTTTTAAATCCATCCAACATGTTATACATTCCCCTTTTTAAAATAATACATCTAATATTTTTCTATTCATTAATGTTATAATGGGAATGGAATTTATATGATTTGATCATATGAACCATTTCATGTATTCATAGTTGATTAAGACACTTTAAAATCATTGAAGTGTTTTTTGGATCATATGTGGATAATCCCTAAAAATTTGGAAGAAGTTGAATTAGCGTAGATTTTAGTTCATTGTCCAATTCCAGATATTTCTAAGAAGACAATTTGGTTTATAGTTAATTTCCTATGAAAATAATTAACAAATAGTTCAATTATGTTCATTATTATTATTATTATACATTAGAAATGGGTTTATTCTTTAATAAAAGTATTTCTACTTTATATGTTTTCTGAATGGAGGAATTCACTATATAGGGGTTTGTTGAAATTTAACATAGAATGGGAATATCTAATTCGATCGATAAAACAACTTTCAATCTTCGGGACATCATTTGAGAGATCATTGGTATTATTTCATGTCACAAATAAATGAAACAAAAAATAAATGGTGACAAATCATCCATAATAAAAAGAAAATATCTTTTAGACGATGGTCTAAAAAATACGAAATGAAAAAAATAAAACATTAGAAAGATGAAAGATGAAAGAATTAAGGGACTAAAAAATTAAATGAAAAAAAAAATTAAAATACTCTTAATTGGTTAAAATATGAACTTTCCTCTTTGATAATGATTATTATTTGAATGGATCCTTCATGGGTGATATCAATTGATTAATTGTTTTTTGTTATATAGCTGATGGATAGTGGTTGACCACAGTTGTCTCTAAAAAGATATAGTAATTAAAAAAATATATAATTTGGAAAATAAATAAAATTAAAATAAAAGAAAAAAACTAAAATTATGGGGGTTATTTAAAATAATTAATGATGAAGATTTATTCTTATTGAGGAATGTATTTATTATATCTTTTTAAAGGAGGTTGAGAAAACCTAATGATAAGATATTTGTTTTGGAAGACTATTTTTTAGATGGAATCATCGATTCGATAGCCCATATTAACATAAATATTAATACTTAAAATTTAACCTAAACTCCCTCAAATTATGATCCACTAATTTTTCATCCCTCAAACACTACTAGAGTTAACATATCCACAATGATGAAATTATATAAATTTTATGCAGTTTCAAGACATGAAATTGTAAAACTCTTCTTTTATAGATGTTATATTTTTTAGGTATGGAAATTGGTAAATTTGGGTAATAATAAATTATTTAAATTAATATCTATTGGGTTTAGAGATTTTATTTTAAATCTAAATATTAATCAATTATGATTTTGTTTTACCGATTAATATTATTCCCTTAGATTTGACAAAATACTCGACATCACACTTTTTTTTATTTTCGTAATTTTTTTCATAGTTTATTATTATATAAAAACATAAATCATGGATTAAATCATTTCAATTAAATTACCAAATTTATTTACGAATTGTAATTCTAATGTATATAATTAGATCTATTACTAAAAAACTACACTTCCATGGGTGTTGTAGTCATCATAGAAATGTTTTGGATATGAAAAGGTTTAGAAATGGTAGAAACCATTAAAATTTATACAAATGATATAAATTTCAAAATAGGATGATTATATAATAAGAAATTTTAATAAAACATAAAAATTTGTTGTGAAACTAATATTTTTACTAGGCAAAAAAAATATTACAAAAAGGAAAGTGGTAAAAGGATTTGATGAGGGGATTCTTCCATAAGAAATATCCATACGAGTATATGTAGTTATAGACCCACCAAGATTATGAAAGAAATATTTTTTAACTCTATATTGGAATCACTTAACTCCTAGTTTGATCTCCCAAATGAGGTTTCGATGTTGAACTTTTATAGGAAAAATGGGAAGTGGTTTTGGGAACCTAGATTTCCGGATACCACTTATTTCTCTATATTGAGTTGGTAGATGACATATCATGGCATGGATAAAAGAGGACAGATTTTGGCTGGAATCATTACTACCAAAATTTTAATTTTCTATTCCATTGTATAACTAAAGAAAGATATAAAGCTGAAATATAGAATAATAATTTTGATTGTGAGGATGTTTGTTTTTTTGTGAATATTAGCTCAGTTGTGACCCTTTTTTAGGAAATGGGTTTTTTTAGAATAGTAATATCACACAGAATTTTGGATCATTCCCCAATAATTTAACCCATTTATATTAATTAATTAGATGAATATAGAATTTGACTCCAAATGTATGCTTGATATCATGCGATTTTTTTAAATATTTCCTTGAATTCCAACACGCGATCCTCAAATCCCCTAGAAAAAAAATCAAAACAGAAAACATTTATATATCTATTATTAACAGTGATACAAATAATCTATATTAACTAAATGAGATGTGAAATTTTACATAAAATGTGCAGTATACAATTCAAAATTTGTTTAACATAGTGGTATATGGGTGAAAAAAATAGTGATTCATGGTGAGAGAGATTATACGACAACCCTTCTTTTTTATTTCAAACATAAACATGATTTATTAAATAAAACCTTCACTTGATAAAACATGGATGATCGAGAGGTCTATTGTCTTTAGAGATTAGAAATATTACATAACAACTTAAAAAGTAACACCCCGGCCCTAGTTTCCCAGAGTCGGTGCATTATTTTAATACATTGGCATGATTACAAAGAATAAATTCCTGAAGGAATGATCAGTTTAGCAGTCTTGGAAAAATAGATCACATACATGAATGTTACATTTTCAATTTAAGACGTAAAAAATAACATAAATAATCTTTATAAACGCCATTATTCCCTTGGCTTAACCCTGTATATCAATCACATTGCACTTATTAGAATCCTAGGAAAAATAAAACATATAAAGGGGTGATCTCAAATTCTCAGTAAGGGTAAGCAATACAGCAGAAACATTCAAAAATAAGCACAAAAATTTATGGAAATGTATAAAAGTAAAACAAAACCCTTTTAAACTTGAACGTCAGAATAATATGGCAGAAATAAATTGAAATAATGCCATTTACTTATTCACATGGATATTCTACTAATCTAATAATCACATGTAATATCACTAACCACTTTCATAATGATGGAACGCATAATCCAGACTATCATAACCACATAGCCAAGGCCTCGTGCCAAGACTACAAATACGATTTTTTCAAAGCCTTGTCCCATGACACTATTTTGTCTCATGAGTCCTACCGATGCATCGAGGAGCTATAGCGGGCTCCACCCATCACTTACTAAGTCCAATTCATTCCTCATATGAATAGGTTTAAACATAACATAAACATTCGTATTAAAACTAGCATACGAAATGTCAATACTTTCTCCATAAAACATGAATGGTATAAAAATAACACATCCACAGTCAAACATATCACAAAACCTTAAATGGATGTTTTGTATAATAAATCAATTTCAAAAGAGCTTAAATTCCATCAATGGATGTTGACATAGATGAAAATGATGAGTAAATTTTTTTTATAGAAATATACATTTTGTAAAATAATTTAAAAGTCACACATTTATAAAGGAAGTAATTTTAAAATAGATTTTGGAAACAATGTGTCCCATTCCACTTTGAAACATTTGAAAATAATTATCTTTTTAAAACATTAATGTCCATATAAATAAATCCTTAAAATCATTTTTAAAACATGGACATTAATTAAAAATATTTAGAAAGATAAATAATTAAAAAATTTGAAATTCTGATCTTGATAAAGAGTTCCATTCAAAATCCTTAAAACATTAAATTTGAAATCATTTTTATGAAAAATGGATAAGGATTATAAAAATATCCCAGTAAATAATTACACATAAACAACCTCGGATAATGATGAGATTGAGGAATTAACCCTTACCAATTTGGTATCTTATGAAACTTACAACCCATGAAAGAGGTATCATACAATAAATATGTAAATACACATAAATTAAAGTGTATTACACAAAGAATACAATTATGTGCAGTACATACACCACACAAAAGGTAATAGTGGCAATATGGCATGAATCTCATGGGAATAAGGAGTGAGATGAAAACCCCTTACCTTGCACTTTCCTTTAGTCGAGGGTACATTTAACCTCATGTAGGAAGATCGTAGTATGTTATTAAATTATACCAGAACCATATTAATATTTATGATATCATACCTTATTAATTTATGACTTTATATTACCCATTTAATAATAATTTCCATGTTATGTTAACATTTTGGGTAATAATCACTTTCTTTATCGTACGTGTTTCAACTTATCACTCCTGGTTGTATCACCTAGATCATGATTTAAATACTTCCATAATATAAAACATGATAAATATATCATATATATTTAGAATATAAATATGTATAATAGATATATATATGAAATGGAAAACACCGTTTATGGAGACGGTAGTCTGTACGTTCACATAAACGTTGTTTCTGTTTTCATATAGTATTGAACGGAAGTAAATGAATAAGATATTTGTAAGAACATAAATCCTTATATAAATATATATATATATATCCAGTAGAATTATTATTTAATAAATAAAATACTTATTAGTAATATATATTTTTATAATCGTCGATGAATGGTGAACATGGAAATGAATCTCATCGCGTCGTGGAGACGGTAATCCGTACGTACGTACGAGCGAAAATATAATTATTTTTATATTAAAATAATATATAATTGGATTATATATCATATATACAGAATCATTATCATGTTATATTTATTATTTAAATGAATTAAAAATCATTATTATATCCATCCAAATAATAATATATTGAATAACAATTATACCATGACGTGGAGACGGTAAGCCGTACGTATACACGTATGGTGACATATCATTCAAAGGATGGATATAATAATGAATATGGTTGTACCATATTTATAATAATATTATAGTATATAGGAGATACTGGATTAATTATTTTATAATGGTTATAACAAAGAAAGAATAAGTGGAAGAAGGGAGGAACTTGAAAAAGGGTGGTGAAATCATTACCTCTTCTTCGGGTTCTTCCTATTTATTTGATCAAAAGGGCTCCTTATGTTGTCTTTCTGACTAAAGGAAGGCCTCTAGGATTAATTGAGGGAATTTGAGAGAGTATTTGGTAAGAGGTTGGCTGAACCAAAAGGCTTTGAAGGTGTGAGTTAATGAGAAGGGAGAGTGCCCTTTTATAAGAGTGGTGAGGAGCACCTTTGGAAAAGCTAGAAATATTATTTTATAATAAATTCATATTCGGTTTCAAATGGCTCCAAAGTATATTATTTAAAGGTTAATATGGTTATGGGTCCAAAACCACTCATCCAATAGAATTTATACAGGTTTGGGTCATTATATCAACCTTATCTTTAAGTATTAACTCTTAGTTAATTAGTTTCACTTTTACAATGTCTCTTTGTATTTTAATATTATATGGTTAATAAACATACTATATACATCCAAGAGACCCACAAGTGGTCCATTAATGATACAAATATCATTATATAAGTCTCTTTGCCGAACCTTAGATTTTTAGGAATTTAATATCAATTAATAATATAATATTTGTTTTAAAAACTCTTTTATGTCCATTTTGACACTATTCAATAATTGATTTTTTAAAAATCATAACAGAATGATTACTTCGAAAAAATTAATTAAATCAATACTAGAATGTCATATTATCCTATAAAATTATTGGTATTTATAAAAAGTATTAAATTAAATTTATTTGGGTATTTATAATATCAATTATTCCAATTTTTCATTAATTTGGTAATTACTGCATCATCATTGTGTGAAAAATAAATTATATTTTTTAATGTATAAAAATTATAAATAAAATAAAATTATGTACGAAATATGTTTATCTTTCTAATTAATATTTACAATCGAATTTATCTTATGTATTACCCTATATTAAAAATTTGTTAGTAAATAAACTTTGATTTTAACTCTTTTAACTCTTATTTTAATTAAATAATAATAACTGTCCTAATCTAATCCAAGTGGACCTAAATGATAATATTTTATTCCTAATGTTGTTTTTGGTCGAGATAAACTTGTCCAATAGAATTAGTACATGTTTTAAGGTAATATTAATAGCATTTTTACCCTTAATTACCCTATTTACTTTTAAGCGCGGTAAATAAAAGTAAAAAGTTACTATTCACCAAAAAATTATTTTCATCTCAATGAACCACATTTTACTCCTTCATATTAACCGTGTCTCTCATATTTTAGAAATTCCAATCACAGAAGTGGTAAAATTAAGTTTTATGAAAAATTCAGTTTTTTAACTACCACTTAGTAGTTTCACTATTCATCAAAATTGATGTTTTTCATAACAATGCCAAAATTTTACCCTAAGATATAATTGATATTCCGAATTAAAAAATGATGTCTATTTTACAAAATTCCAGACATATAAGTTTCATTAATTAATTTTATAATTAATTCCCGCTGTCACAAAAAAATAGCGTGTTTTTAAGAAACAATATACATCAATAGATTGACAATTGTTTATGTCCAATTTCAAAGTGAAATTAATTCTAATGAACACCATTGTATAAAATGGAAAAAATATATTCTAATTATACTTTAAAACCACTCAAATCCATAATTTATCAGTACTAATTATTTTGATTAAAAAAGTTGTTTTTAATTAAAATTTAGTAATTTTCACTATTCTTCAAAATATTAAAGTTATCCGAAAAGTACCAAAATTTCACCTTAAGCTAAATATGATACTCTGAATCCAAAAATGAAGTCAATTTTAGAGTTAAAATTTCTAAAATTTTAAAAAGTAGTAATGGATACTTTGATTGGTCGTGGTGTGTGTTAGAACTCGAAGTTGCGTACAACACATGCTACTATATTATTCAAAGAGAAGCGTACTGTGAATGCTCAGGATGTTACATTCTCCCCTCCTTCAATAAATTGTGTCCTCGAAATTTTATATTGATCTTTGAAAATAAATGTTGAAAGTAGAAAATATCATTGTGTAAAAACCCACATCAGAAATTTGGTCAATAAAATTTAGTCTTAACAAGATGAAAAGAGTAATGAAAGGGTCACCACAAAATCATGATATCGATTAGGAGGGAATTGGTGGAAAATATAGACATATAATTGGAGAGAAAAAAAAATATTTATAGGTAGTGATTGAGGTCATCAATCACAAACAATTTTAAAATTTAGGTCCTTAAATTCATCAATCTATGATGATTTAAAATACCATTGGTTCAAAAAACCATTAGGTTTTAGGATAACACATTTTTGACGTTTCAAAATATATTAGTTGAAATACCACATCGGAAAATTGAATTAATGAGGCATCTATTTAAAATAAAGTGTAGAAAGTATGAAGATTACCGAAAATAACACATACTATGGTTCTATGTAGGAAAATATGGATATGGAAGAGAAATATAACCATCAATTATCTGATGGAGAGTGGTAGAGAACATGGCTATGAAAAGGTCAACAATCCCAAAGCCATAAATTTGTGATGATCTAAGGTATCATCTATGACAACATTTTTGTTCTAAGTTCATTTTATTAATGTTGAGAAATTTATTTATGATATTTCCTAAGATCAGAATGAGATATACTTACATTATAATTAGAGTTTTATCAATTAATAAATTTCTACCACAAACTCATCTTTTACCCCAAAACATAAAATAACTCAAAAATACTCTATTTATCCTAATCGTAAAGGGTTCCCAATACAATGAATTTATAATTCACATATCAGACCCTTTATGTAATGAAACTACATTATACCATCCAAGAACTTCATGTAGCATAATGGTAGGCGATAAATCCCAATTGCACTATGGTTGTGGGTTCGATTCCCGCAGCTTTGTCCGACACGACGGGTCGTCACACGGTCTGTGTTTTGTACTTTTATAAAAATCCAAAAAAAATAACCTTTCAAACATAATCCATTCCAACCATTAGACTTATCCAAAATACTATTATCCAAACTCACAGTTCGAAATTTACAAGGAAGTTAAACATAATGAGGATCCTTTTTGCTAGGTAATAACATGTGAACGCCTTCCTCATATATTCTTTTACAACACCACAACATCCTAAATTACCAAAATCAACCATCTCTTATTCCAAAATCACTACCTCAGTATTACGACCATATTAAGGTTTATCTTTACTTCAACCATGTAATTTCCAAAAAAAAAAATAACTGGCTGTAGAGTCACTTTTCTTAGTACCATAAAATCTCAAATCCTTAATTAAATAGTACTGAAGTACAATCCTTATTTATTTCCAGAACATCATTGATACAACATTTAAATAAAATTATTATAAAATAAAAACATAGGAACACTAGTCATTCCTCTTCATCTGTGGTGGAATCATAACTTGATTATTATCCAATAGCATCATTTGTGGCATAGTCTGATGACTGGGACAGTGGTTCGTGTAGTGTCCAAACTCCATCCAAATAAAGAATTGTACATTTGAAACAATTTTCTTACCCTTGTAGTCAAGTACTTTGTGCCCTTTTCCTACACACTTATAACAAACTCACATTCCTTTCAGGAAAGTTCCAAGGTGTTTCTTCCCTCAGTTATCACATATGGGGAAATTCTTCCTTTCCCTCTTCCCTTTATCCATCTTTCTCTCTTCCATCCTTTTCTTTTCTTTCTTCCCTTTAAAGCCATAGGACTCAGTAAACTCTTTAGTTATCTTATCCACACATGATACTATTTTTCATATGATGATAATACGTGGAAGACTATTTTCCTTCAAAATGATGGCTTAATACCATGAAAGATATGATCCTTCTTACTCTTTGGATCATACGTATTACTGGAGTTCACATTCCTTCTATTGGGTGCCATTTCTATACAATAGCATAAACAAGGTTAGTTTATGAATTGAAATGAAAAATTCCTAACTCAAATTGAACAGATTATGGATATAGTCTATAATCATAAAAATGTATTCTTTGAGTAATTATATACTCATGAGATCTTCATAATGGTTTGTAATGAAAATGAGAATTATCCTAAGCATATCACCTGGGAGTGTCATAACCAAGAGTGCAGAAAGGCCCGTTGTTGTGCACCAGTTCTCGTTTGAGTCTAGCTCAAAGCTGTGTTTTCGGGTTTTACCCCTAGGAACATCTGTGCCAGATCCGCCTCTACCTGCTCGTATCCAGATAGGGATGTATTTCTCGGAAAACTCACAAAATCTCTACAATACCAAAATTCTAGGAAGTTCATCTATACTAATCCTCAAAGACTATCCTAGGGATATGTGATCTAATCAGAGTTTATCTAAATCTAGTTTCCATGTTTATTTCTAAACTTCCTCTGATACCAACTATAACGCCCCGACCCCAGTTTCCTAGAGTCGGTGAATAATTTTAATACGTTGGCATGATTACAAGGAATCAAGTCCCGAAGAACAGATCAGTTTAGCAGTCTTGGAAAAATAGATCACATACATGAATGTTACATTTGCACTTTAAGATGTAAAAAACATAAATAATATTTATGAATGCCATTATTCCCTTGGCTTAACCCTGCATGTCAATCACATTACACTTCTTGGAATCCTGGGGAAAATAAAACATAGAAAGGGGTGAGCTCAAATGCTCAGTAAGGGTAAACAATAGAGCGGAAACTTTCAAATATAAGCATAAACATTTAAGGCAATGTATAAAACTAAAACAAAATCCTTTTAAACTTTAACTTCAGCATAATATGGTAGAAATAAAATGAAATAATGCCACTTACTTATTCACATGGATATTCTACTAATTGAATAACCACATGCAATATCAGTAACAACTTTCATAATGATGGAATGCATAATGTCAGACTATCATAACTACATATGCAAGGCCTCGTGCCAAGACTAAAAATAAAATTTTGTCAAGGCCTTGTGCGAGGACACTATTTTCTCTCATGAGACCTATCGATGCATCGAGGACCTATAGCAGTCTCCACCCATCACTTACTAAGTCCAATGCATTCCTCATATGGATAGGTTTAAACACAACATAAACATTCATATTAAAATTAGCATACAAAATGTCAATACTATCTCCAAAAACCATGAATGCTATAAAAATAACACATCCACCGTCAAACAAATCACAAAACCTTCAATGGATGTTTTGTATAATAAATCAACTTTAAATGATCTTAAAATCCATCAATGGATGTCGACATAGATGAAAATGATGAGAAATTTTTTTTGAGAGAAATATCCTTTTTGTAAAATCATTTAAAAGTCACACATTTATAAAGGAAGTAATTTTCAAAGAGATTTATGAATCAAAGTGTCCCATACCACTTTGAAACATTTCAAATGAATTATCATTTGAAAACATTCATGTCCAATTAAATAAATCCTTAAAATCATTTTGAAAACATGGACATTAATTAAAAACATTTAGAATGATAAATCATTAAACGAATTGAAATTCTGATCTTGATAAATAGTTCCTTTCAAAATACATAAAATCATCATTTTGAAATCATTTTTATGAAAAATGTGCAAGGATGATAAAAATTTCCCAGTAAATACTTACACATAAACAATCTCGAATAATGATGAGATTGAGGAATTAAGCCCTACCAATTTGGTAACTTACGAAACATACAACCCATGAAAGAGGTATCATACAATGAATATGTAAATAAACATAAATTAAAGTGTATTACACAAATAATACAATTATGGGTAGTACATACACCACACAAAAGATAATAGTGATGTATGGCATGAATCTCATGGGAATAAGGAGTGAGAAGAAAACCCCTTACCTTGCACTTTCCTTTAGTCGAGGGTATGTTTAACCTCCTGTATGAAGATCATAGTATGTTATTAAATTATACCAGACCCATATTAATATTTATTATATCATACCTTATTCATTTATGACTTTATATTACCCATTTAAAAATAATATCCATGTTATGTTAACATTTTGGGTAATAATCACTTTCTTTATCGTACGTGTTTCAACTTGTCACTCTTGGTTGTATCACTTAGATCATGATTTAAATACATCCAGAATATAAAACATGATAAATATATCATATATTTTTAGAATATAAATATGTATAATAGACATATATATGAAATGGAAAACACCATTTATGGAGACGGTATTCCGTACGTACGCATAAATGATGTTTCTGTTTTCATATATTATTGAACGGAAGTAAATGAATAAGTTATATGTAAGTACATAAATCCTTATATATATATATATATATATCCAGTATCATTATTATGTCATATATTAGATACTTATTAGTAATATATATTTTTATAATCGTCGATGAATGGTGAACTTGGAAATGAATCTCATTGCGTCGTGGAGACGGTAATCCGTACGTACGCACGAGCAAAAATATCATCCTTTTGATATTAAAATAATATATAATTGGATTATATATCATATATACAGAATAATTATCATGTTATATTTATTATTTACATGAATTAAAAATCATTATTATACCCATCCAAATAATAATATATTGAATAACACTTACACCATGACATTGAGACGGTAAGCCGTACGTACGCACGTATGGTGACATGTCATTCAAAGGATGGATAGAATACTGAATATGGTTGTACCATATTTATAATAATATTACAGTATATATTAGATACTGGATTCATTATTTTAGAATGGTAATAACAAAGAAAGAAGAAGTGGGAGAAGGAACGAACTTGAAAAAGGGTGGTGAAATCATTACCTCTTCTTCGGGTTCTTCCTTTTGATTTGATCAAAATGGATCCATAAGTTGGTTTTATCACTAAAGGATGGACTCTAGGATTAAGTGAGGGAAGTTGATAGAGTATTGTGGCAGATTTTGGCCGATCCAAAAGGCTTTGATGGTGTGAGTTAATGAGAAGGGAGAGTGCCATTTTATAAGAGGGGTGAGGGGCACCTTTGGAAAAGATAGAAATATTATTTTACAATAAATTCATATTCGGTTTCTAATGGATGAAAAGTGTATTATTTAATTTTTAAGGAGGGGATGGGTCATAAACCACTCAACCAATAGAATTTAGACATGTTTGGGTCATTATATCAACCATATCTTTAACTATTAACTCTTAGTTAATTAGTTTCACTTTTACAATGTCTCTTTGTATTTTTATATTATATGGTTAATAAACATACTATATACTTAAAAGAGACCCCCCAAGTGGTCCATTAATGATAAAAATATCATGATATAAGTCTCTTGGCCGAACCATAGATTTTTATGAATTTAATATCAATTAATAATATATTATTCATTTTAAAAACTCTTTTATGTCAATTTTGACACTATTCAATAATTGATTTTTGTAAAAATCATAAAAGAATTATTACTTCGAAAAAATTTAATTAAATCAATACTAACATGTCATAGTATCCTAGAAAATTATTTTTATTTATAAAAAGTCTCAAATAACATTTATTTGGGTATTTATAATATCAATTATTCCAATTTTTCACTATTTAGGTAATTACTCCATCATCATTGTCTCATAAATAAATTATATTATTTAATGTCTAAAAATTATAAATAAAATATCATTATATAGGAAATATTTTTATCTTTCTAATGAATATTTACAATCTAATTTATCTTATGTATAATCCTATGTTAAAAATTCTTTAGTAAATAGACATTGATTTTAACTCGTTTAACTCTTCTTTGAATTAAATAATAATAAATGTCCTAATCTAATCCAAGTGCACCTAAATGATAATATTTTATTCCTAAGGTTGTTTTCGGTCGTGATAAACTTGTCCAATAGAATTATGACATGTGTTAGGGTAATATTAATATCATTTTTAACCTTAATTACCCTATTTACTTTTAAACGTGGTAAATAAAAGTAAAAAGTTATTGTTCACCAAAAAGTATTTTTATCTCATTGAACCACATTTTATTCCTTGATATTAACCGTGTCTCTCAGATTTTTGAAATTCCAATCATAGAAGTGGTAAAAATATTTTTTATGAAAAATTCAGTATTTTAACTACCACTTAGTAGTTTCACTATTCATCAAAATTGATGTTTTTCAGAACAATGCACAAATTTCACCCTAAGCTATAATTGATATTCCGAATTCAAAAATGATGTCTATTTTAAAAAAATTCATACTTATAATTTGAATTAATTAATTTTATAATTAATTCCCACTGTCACAACAAATAGCGTGTTTTTAAGAAACAATATATATCAATAGATTGACAATTGTTTATGTCCAATTTCAAAGTGAAATTAATTCTAATGAACACCATTGGATAAAATGGTAAAAATATATTCTAATTATACTTTAAAACCACTCAAAATCATAATTTATCACAATTAATTATTTAGATTAAAAAAGTTTTTTTAAATAAAATTTAGTAATTTTCACTATTCATCAAAATATTAAAGTTATCCGAAAAGTACCAAAATTTCACTTTAGGCTAAATTTGATACTCCGAATCCAAAAATGTAGTCCATTTTGAGAGATAAATTTTAAAAAAATTTAAAAAGTAGCTAACAGCTAATTTGATTGGTCGTGGTGTGTGTTAGATCTCGAGGTTGCGTACAACACACACTACTGTATTATTCAAAGGGAAGCATACCGTGGATGATCGGGGTGTTACATAAAACTTTAAATTCAACATATTTGTAGAAAAATTCCTTTATATGTCTACTATATTACCTCATACTTACCATTGCATGGGATAACCTGAGGACATGCATAAGAAAATGGTGAGCTATAAAGCCCAGTAAAGGGAATAATCATGGAATAAAATTAGGAATACAATACATGTTAGATAATAGGAATATCAATAGAGCACAATATAATCATAAAAATAATGGAATGATAAAGAATGATAATCATAAAAAGGAAATGTGGCAACAACACTTAACATAGAATTAGCATGATCCAAGGATCATTGCACATGAAGCATGAGTAAATCCTCATTGCAAATGAAGACTGAGTAAAACCTCATTTCACGTGGATTAGAATGAGTCAACACCCATTTCACATGACGTGTCATAATACAATACTTTACCCAATGCATTGGAGTGCTATAAGGGTGCACCCTTCATAAACATTTCATTTCATGCATAAGTGTGCCACATGGATCATATAACATTGATTCATAAAAAATAATAATTTATTCCATGATAAATTAATGTATAATTCATACATGGAATCATATAATCAATATGTAAATGTGCCTAAAGTTGAATACCCTTGATAGAGAAATGGGCATGGTATTCACTACACTTGGACATTGGCATAGAAAATCGGTGCAATTTTGGCAGCGTAACGACGTGATGTAAGAATTCATAAAAATTGTTTATGAGAGATAAAGGGGTGTCTCATAATATTTAAATTAATTGAATAGTAATCGGGTCATATAGATACATGTGCCAATAGTTTTAATGGAATTTAGACTCATGATACAAAATAATTGTTTGAATGTAAATAAGGATAGAGAAATTTCTTTCAGAATTTTGGCATTGTAACCTGCGTACATGGGAGGCATTTAATGAGAGAGAAAGGGGTCTCCCATATTTCAAAAATAAATAAGGATGTAAGGGGGAGGTTTGAAACCATACACCAACATTTATAATTGAACTTAAATGGGCATAACATCATTAAGAAAATTGGACAAAAATGAGAATGGAAGGAAACCCCTTACATGGAAGTGTGCTTCCAAAGGCTTGAGAGATGCTTGAGAGAGGCTTCATGGGAGCTTAGGGAACCCTAGGAGGATTCTAGGGATAGTAGGGAAGATATTGGTCGAACTCCAAAGGCTTTTATTGAGTAGAATGCGGGAGATTGTGTGGGTTTACCTAGGAAAGGTGAGGAAATTCTTTATTATTTAGGGTTGGGACACCTCACATTAAACTAATTCAAACCACAAACCAGCTGATGGTTTTTTCCATGTTCATTCACAAAGGGGAGTGGAAGAAAATATTTTATAATTCCAAAGTCTGAACAACTTAAAATAATTGGGTTTCTTATGTGGAGGTGAGTCACACTCCCAAGGAAAAAAAATTTAAAATACAAGATGTTTAATAAGCCTCGAAGGGTCCATTAATGCATTGTAAAATAAGTCAAACAAACCAAAAATCACATTATTTTAATGGTAAAACATATTTTTTCTGAAAAAATTCTAATAGTATTTTATTATATCACTATTGGGTCATTATGATGTCATAAAACACATTATATAGTTAAAGGGTATTGATTTTTTAACCAAAAATTTGAATGCCTCAGAAATTTATGAAACATTCACCGTTTGATAATTTCAACATCCCGATTCTAGAAATAATATTCCTCTTATTTAAATAATTTTCTAAATATGTTAATTTTCACTTTTAAAAATAAAAACCGACATTTATCGAAAATTCATGAGTTTTGACAAAAATTGCTTTCAAACATTAATAAAAATTAAAAATGCATTCATAAAATTATACGATCATTTATATTTAATAAAAAATATTTTATAAATACTAATAATATTTTATAAAAATATTATTTAATACAAAAATCCATTAATTCATCAAAATATATTTCGTAGTTGAATATTAACTAAAAGCACTCTTTGAGCTTTAAAAACTCTATAAAAGGTAACAAAAATTACATGGAAATATTTTCATTATTATATACAAAAATAATGTACATAACCAAAGTGAAATGGTCTTGTAACATAACCCCCTTATAACAACAGTATAAGATCGAAGATTAAGGTGTGCGATGGTGACATACTCTTGGGGTGGCTCAGATAACATTGCTCGGTTGGTAATCTCTATCAACTTCCACATCTCTCGAATGCGGTCCCACTCGAGCTAAACCTACTGAAGCTCAACTTGGGATTAGTTAAGAGCGAAGCCTAATGACGTCGCCTCTTTTATGAGTTCCAAAAAATGAAATTCATATGGGGCACATCTACTGGATGAGGCCATCTCTTCCTTTTTCTGAGTAAATTGGATTCGTAAAAGCCCTATATTTATACTAACCATGTGATCACTGTTCAATGACTATATTAGCAATGATCAAAATTATTAACCTAAAACCAATGATGTTGAAATTTTATATAAAAATTTTACATAATTATACATTTAATTAGATCAAGAGGGATTTCCACTAATGAATGTTTGTGTCATTACAGATTATAAGTAGGTTACTCAAATACTACATATAGTTATGTAATTAAAAGATACATACGAAAGGGTGAAATATATTTTACTTACTTCTAATCTATGAGGCCTTTAATGGTAAGTAATATTTCACTTAAAACACACCCTTCTTATTGATTTTTTCCAAAATCTAATTTTCTATTAATCTTATAAAATTCCCTATAATTTCATATTTATTATTTATAACAAATAAAAGAATTATTAGTCCATTATTTTGACCTTTTAAAGGGTGTAACTCCTATTAAAAATTGTTCGAGTCCTTCCTCATTAATGAATCCATTGAAAATAGAAAATTACATATATTTTATGATTGGATTTTATTCATTTTACCATAACGTGTAGGTTATTATTAATAATTAAAAATCCATTGTTAACTCTATTTATGTTATCCTCTAATATAGTGTTTTTTGGAATAAAACTGCTAGTTTTCTAAAAGAAAATAATTTTTTCATTTTTCTCTTTGATTGGGTGTGGGGACCTACTCGTATATGATCGTATGGATCAATTTTTTCTTTTTTTATATATTTTTATTTTCATAGATTATTTCATAAGGAAATTATAATAACATAAAATTAGAGTCACATTATTATTCTGAAATCGAATAATAATTTATTTTCGTGGACATTATTTTTACTTATATAAATAATTTTAAAATGGAATGATTTGTATGAAAATAAATTTGAAAATGGATCTTTAATTAAAATGTGATATTTGAGTAGAGTTGTTTAATATGAAATGGATGATTGTAGATATTGGTTTAAAACAACATTATTTTTTATTTTTGAGATAAATAAATTAGCTTTTGATAAAAAAAATTGATGTTGGTTGTTGAATATAATAAATTAATATGTTCAAATACCATCATAAAATAAAATTATTTCTAGGTATTAGTTTCCATACCTTGGGGAATAATAATTCCATTTGGGAAATAAAATGAATTAATTGGTTTCAATTTAGGTGTGTTACCCATGATGGTTCATGAATATTTGTGATCAAAAATGGATTATACTCTTATTTAATTTTGGGATGCAGTTTGGGTGATATTGGTAGATAGGAAAAAAATATTATTATTTAGTATAGTAAATCTTATGAGTGGGTACATGTTCTTGAATAATTTTAATGTTCCATTACGTTTATAATAGTAGTAATGGAAAATTATCTTTTAGGAATTTTTATGATTGAAGTATTGAAATTTCTAAATCATTGATCTGTGTTAGGTGTGTCCATGTGTATGTTTTTTTTGATAGAGTCAATAGTTTTTTTATTTTGATATTTTTTTTTCCTTATTAACTATTGATATTGTGTACTTTAATACCCACGATAATATCATGGAATAGAAATCTGGAGGGAGATACTTATGTAAAAACAAAAAGTGAACCCAACAGTTGATTATAAACCTGTAGAGGCTGTAATAAGAAACATATAATCTTTGGTTTGGGTTTTTTTACCTACCCATACTAAATATGCAGAGGCTTAACACAACATGGATAACATCAGAGACAATTCCAAAGACATTTTTCACATGAATATACCATTAATATTTTGTAAGGATGATTTTGTAGATTCTATTTACAGGTTAAATACATTAAAAATATTATTAGGTTCATTGATATCTACATTTCAGTGAAATTGATTTCATCATGAATGAAGGTAATTGTAGGTGGCAGTGGAGCTCAAATCTATAGATGTGAAACAATTAGATATTGTAGTAGAAATAAGAAAAGGTTATTTTCTTAGATGATTTCTATCAATAATATATTATGATTTATAATTTTATAGAATTTAATAATCATTATAAATTAAATCAAACAATGAATCATCATGCTATGAACCTTTTTGATCATATTCATTTCCCACCTAAGGGTTTTTCTAAAAAGATGAAAAATGATTAGTAATATTAAATGTGTCATTATCATAATATATTAACCCTTTATTTCATACTATATCTTGCATCATATTCTAATGTTCATGATATATAATTGATGAAATATAGTGGGTGGGTAAACATCAGTGATGATGAGAGATAATTATACTCCATGTTGATGATCGAGTGGTTTATATTTAGGGAATCAGAAGAATTATGGGATTCATGATATATTCTATGGTTGAAGATATAATATGTAGACATAAAATATATCATTAGATGTATCTAGAAAATTCAATTTAACCAAATTCATATAAGTAAATACTGGGAACATGGGTACTACCTACATGGAAACACAAATGATATATAGCTCATGTATATGCTCAGGTCACCTGCTGATGTTTTTCCATGTATTCACCAGTCTACCAAGAATTATAGACTTCATAGTATTGTGAATATCTTCTATAAATAATTATTCATCATGAAAAAGTGGATCTATCCATAAGAATCCTGAGTGTTTTAATTTTATATATTTTAGTATTCTCTAGTTGTATATAATGTGAGTCATACTATGTTGAGAAGTACCATTTCCATTGAATCATTATTACTGACTACAATATTCGATAATGGTCCCTATCATTCATTTTTTATCTTAATATACAATTTTTGAATCATACTATGGATTTGGTAATTTAATTTTGGTAAATTTTTATTCCCTAATTAATGAAGAGAATGTTAGGTCACTGATAAAATTTGTGTACTTTATGATTATCAGATATCAGTTTTTCCATGGTTTTTTTACGATATGATTCCATTATATCGAATTCTCAAGATGGATGGGACCATCACATAGAAATAATGTATCTAATGTCATATTTTCTGGGTTTCATTTTTTATCCCTAATGGGGTTTTTCAATACAATAATAGATAATGAGAACCAGGGTCGATTTGATTCAAACAACCTCTTCTTGATTTTAGTGGGATGACATTTGTGTTTTTCATTGAACAGTTTGACGAATCATCAAGTTGTGATATTAAATTAGTATTTTATTATTTAATATTTCCTTTTAATGTAATTTTATAGTTTACCAATGTTTAGGGAGTTAGAGTTTTCTATTTACATGTAACCACTTATTAACATTATTTCTACTCCCCAATACCAAATGACACTAGATAAAATATATGAGTTGAAAAATCAAATGGATTCTTTATTGTAAAAATTAATCAATCTCAATATTCTATCTCATTTTAAAGGGCTAGTTATTATTTCATAAAGGTTGACAGAAGCATTCACCTGTGTGTTGACTACGAAGTTCCCAATTGAGTCACGGTCATTTGAAAACATAATTCCTTCAAATTAATGATTTCTAACAAATGTATGCGGTGTACTATTTCATAAGGATTTTATGTCAGTGTTTTTATAATCAATACATGATCAAGGGTTATTATATCCAAAAGATAACTTTTAAGAAAATATATTAGAATTATAAATGCTGAAATTTTATTTTTGGTATATAAATGATCCTTGGGTTCTACGTGAATTCATTTAATATATTTTTACTATGTACCTCAATTAATATGGGTTGGTATTTATAGATAAAATATAGGATTACTATTAGACAATTAAATATTATTCACATGAGAAGAGATAAGTAATAAACATCATGAGAAATGATAAAAATTATATGAATAATTATAAATGAATAATATTAATATTTGTTGTAAAAACATTATGGAACATTATTTCCAGACATGTTATTTATATTGAACTTGGGAAAAGAAAATAGATTATTAAAATAAATGTTACATATAATGAATTTTTATATATAACATCGTAGTATTAGAAGATATCATATCCTTTATATGATGGGTTTCTCATTGTTGATTTCTTCAATGATATATCTAACAGAAAAGTGAATTATTATTTTTTGTGATTGAAAATTTTATGATTTTATTTATGAATAGAAGAGTTGGATAGCTTCTATTTCATTTTTGACTATTTTAGAATACAATTATAGATTTATGGTATTTTATGATATATCAGTTTTAGGTTTGGAATACATTCATATATAAGGTGATAACATTGTGTCTTGTGTTTTCTATTATATTATGCATCATGAGAAAAACAATACCTCAAATGTTCTATAACTCATAGAAGTGCTATAACATTTGACGATGGATTCTCATTGTAGTTTCGTTGACTTTTTTAAAATCTCATGAGATGAAAAATTCATATTTCATATATTCTCTCAATGATATTTCAATCATCCGAATAGACGTTGGGTGCGGTACTACAATCAAAATATTTTTTTCATTACATAAAATATTGGTAAGGGTAATTTCATTGGTAATTAGTTTAGTAGGATATGTCTATCTCCTGATATGAATGGAAATTTAATAGATTAGAACTTTATTTATCTATTTGGTTGAATCCAAATGTGTTCCCATGAAAATGTGATTGAAAATTTTTGGTTGACTATTTTGGTGACATACACATGTCTCGAATTGATTCTTCGGAAATATGAACTTGATATAATGATATGAATAATTTAAGATACTTTTAATAGTGGGAAAACAATTGAAAAGTGGTCTATATCATTAGATAGTATCTAATTCATCCATATCAAGTTGTTTATTAATATAACATTGAGTAATACTATGATTGGGGTACCAATGATTCTTAGTGGGCGGTAAACCATTCCACCACAATGATGTTATAAGGAATGAGGAAATGTGTCTATTTTCCTTGTCGAAAATAGTAATTATTTATTTCTCTTCCAATTTTGATACATGTGAAATAATCAAGGGAAATTATCAATATCCTTATGTTTTTCATTATTCCCTACAATTCCAACATGGTTATAAAATGTGTTATTAATAGAATTTTTTTCTAGTTTCTATATACCCATCACTGAATTAATTCGATATGTGTAGTGATTGAATAATTAACCAAATCATCTCACACTATTCAAAATAATGAATTGGCCATTTTTTAGGATTTGAGAAATCTATATGTATAAGTGTTTATCATATTTTATGGTGACCATATTAATTCATTTTTTGATAGGAAATCTTATATTAGATATCATATTGGAGGTTCCCCAAAAATGGATTTATGATCCTAGTCAATATTGAGCATTGATTACTATCCAACGCTATATGGTCATATGGAATGAGAAATTTATATTCTTGATGATATTCCTAGTGAACATATCCTTGTGTATGGAAAAGCTAAAAGTTTACATCTATAACTAGTTATGTTGTCAAATAACACTAAAAATAGCCATCAATAAGAAATAAACCCTTCAGAGAAGAAGTATGGTCATCCATGTAAGTCTTCGCATTGTTGTACATATGTTGAAGAAACTTCCCTGTTTTGGAAAAGATTTATCCAAAAGATAATTCAATGATTTAGTTGGTCTATAAAGAAAAATATAAAGAAAAAAGATGTTATAAATCATATAAATATCATCTATGAAGGCCTTTATCATTTGGATTTGGTGACCTAGTTAATTTTTATATTTTACATCAATTAGGTAACAAACGATAAAGAATATCGGGAATTCTTGTACTAATATATGTGGGAACGATTGATGTTATTGAGTATATCGGAAATAAGAATTATATTTTAACTTTTCAACCACATATTGAATCAATCCAAAATCAATTTCATGATTCATAGAATTTGAAGTATCATTGTTTTACATATCATGTATTGTTCTAGATTGATATTTATGTATGATATAATTTATCTGTGATGTTTTTCCAACTCAGAAAGTTTACTCTTAGATAATGGTTTTTCTAGGGATGTATATTTACTTTGATAATGTATTATTGAAACAACGATATGATTAAAATTATACATGGGAAATATTGTCATTGATGATAGAATAGTGGCCACATCACATTGATATGAAATCTTATTGATATCATTTATATGGATAGAGATTATATATATTGGTGTGATTTGTAACATCGTGATCCTTTCATTTAGTTACATTATATGGTTATTTATGTTTTAATTTAGTTTCACTGGTCTTTTGGAAAGACTGTTTTCTTAGGAAAACATTTTTTATTTATTTAATAAGGTTATTTAAATGAATTCTATATAATTTTAAATTTATGTTTTACCAATACATATCAAATGAGGACATTGTAAGGGTAAAATATTATACCATTTTAGAGATGAAATTTGTATTGATTCATGAACGTATCCCATAGTTCAAAACTATCACATAAGGGTAACAATTTTTCTACATAGGATTATTGGTGAAATTCCATATGTTGTGTAAGTGTACAGTTCATGTTATATGTGTGGTGTATGGGTATAGTGATTTTTATATGATGTTTTGAAGCGTATTCTATGTGATATTTTTATAAATAATTACTCCAAAATAAAATGATAATGTATTAAAAGGACATGTAAGGGTAATAATCGAAAAACTAAAGGAAATTACTCCTTAGTGAAATGAATAAGGTCAAAATCAATTACCCATATGTGGAAAATCAAATTTTTTTCATTCCTTTCCATAGTGAACATTAATTTGATTCTAATGATTTACAAGGATTAAAATCGTGGGTCATGAATTTTTTTGACCTATTACATTATAATCTATTATCTTTTATGGGTTTCAACCATAAAAATTTAATTTCCCATTAAAAAATCAAAATCAAAATGTTATATATTCGGTGATTTTCTTTTGAGAACTATAGCCTCTATAGTAATTAGTACAATAAGGAATTACAACATTTTGTCAATTTTTTTATTCCACATTAGTAGTGTTTTAGGGATATAGAATCTAAGGGATCAAATAGAACCACATTAGACATCAAAATATTTCATTGAATTCACCCAAAGGTTATCCATAAGTGTATCTCATTTCATAGGCTATGATTCAAATTTTCATGGAGCCCTATTAGTGTTGAAAAGTAAGAGTTATGGTCATTTGAACATGGGATGAAAAATGGCACATGGAGACTATTTGTGGAGCCCTGACATGAAGAATCTGTTTATATAGCTTCATCCATGACTATGATGAATTTTGAAGGTACTACTATGACTTTGACACCTTCTTTGACCATGAGAAAGTCTTTGATAGATGACTCCACATGTATGATAGAGATGAATCCCTTCGTGTCACCCTTTTCAACTTCATCATGTGCTACCAAGAATCATTAAATGCCCAAGACTATAAATATACCCATTCTTACATTCATATAGAGATTCCATTGGGTTTCAACCCCATGCTTTAAATTAGTGGAGCTCATGTGCTTCGAGAGATCCTTTTCTGCAGAACCCCTAGGCATAGTGAAGTCACATCTATTATATTCTTGAGATAATCATCTAATGTTGGGATTCAATTAATTAAGTCACATTAAATTCATTAAAAGAAGTCTGAACTCTAAGAAAATTGACTCTTCGTGAAGCATTGATCCATCATGAAGCACTCACTCTCTGATTTAGTACTTCACATTGAGTAAGGGGAACTCTGCTTCATGATGCTCCCTTGGGATGCCCTGAGGTCCAAAAATAACCATTCATCACTAAGCCATATCAGTAAAAAAAAGTTACTTCCTTTGTGATCACTGATCCATAAAACTGGGCATGTTCCCCACTCCCCCACTCAGCATCACTATAGTATTCTGTCCTAGACCTTTGTCATGGGCCCTTCTTTACCATCACAAATTCCCATAAAAAATAGAGAGTGACAATGTGATCATTTAGGTCAGGGTTGGTAACATTTTAGATTGTTCCAAAATTCACACTGAATATCCACCTCTAGAATACCATGTTTTTTCATGATCCATTTACCTTCATAAAAAACCCTGAGATGACATATCTTTCTTTGTCATATTCCCATCCCAGGAGATAAAGCTCTGGAATTGGATCATGTGAGCACCATTAGTTGAAACATTTATCAAGAAACTCTTCTGAAACCTCATTAAATGTATCCTATTATGTGTAGATATAGAAAGGTCTTCTTTCATATATGTCTCGCGTTGTCCAATTCTAGGTTCCATCCACCAAGTGGTCCTCAATACAAAACTTGAAATATTATCATACTCTATGTAAAAAATTTAGGATACCTCTTCTGACACATAGGATCTAATTAATGCATCTAGAATAAGATTCATCATATCATTATCCTGATAATAACACCAAATATTGGCCTTGTGTAACACCACTAGTATTTTATAAAATAAATTGAAATTCATGAATCTTTTTTTTAATTTGATAGTTATAACTATCATTTAAGCATGATTTTCCACAACTTTATTTTAAATTTCAAAAAACATTCATATGCATTTCTAATCAATATGTTTTTTAGTGTCTGATATAACCAACATGATTTTTGATGAATATTAACACACCCTTATGACTAGTAATATGAATACTATTATGACCCTAATGAATAGTAAATTGTATTATTATTTTATTTTCTTATGTCTAAAATATAATGGAATCTTGGTTATGTTTTCAATGTGATATAGAAGCAGTTATAATTTTAAAATCACTAACTGTTAAATAATGTTTGATTATATTTAAAAATTAAATTATTCATACTTAAAAAATTATTTTCAAAAAATCGTGTTCATTTTTTAATTCTTCACATCTGAAAATGGTTTGGGTAATTTTTTTTATGTATCTAAAATTCATGAATTTTTTATAAATAGTGAAATAAGATAAAATACATTTTATTCAAATTAATAGTTTAATACACTATTTTTACAGCATGGCAGATGTAAGACCACATTATTACAAATAAAATGCACTTATTACTTGTTGGATTCACATTAATCAAATATATTAAAAGTCTTTCAAAAAATATGTTAATGTAATGATTAAAATAATTTAAATTCCCTTGTCTCCTCCACTACAAATACCACCCTCATTTCCCTCTTCCTCACACACTTATAAAGCCTTGTAAATAGTCTATGTTCTAAAAAATTCCCTACCCAATTATCTTCCCAACATCAAAGAACTTCTGGTCCCAACCAAAGACAAAAAAAGGCGTTAAGGATGATCTCAAAGAGACGAGATCAATAGCTAAGAATCATCTTCCCTTTTTCATGTGTATTCTTTATAATTACTTTCGTTTCGTATTCTCTTCAGCCTCCACTTATCTAGGAGGTATGAAACCCCTAGTCTCTTATACATTCTATATATTATCATGTTAATGTAAAAGATTCATCATCTTTATTCCTCTCCTCTCCCTCTTATTGTAAAAATAAATGCAACATCCATGTTGCATTGATTTAGCAAAATCATTAATGATGTGTTTTCAATTTCCATTACGTCCTTCAAAGCTAATCATAAAACAATTTTAATGGATTAAATAGAATATAATATTTATCTTTTATCATATTTTATATTCTGTAATGATCTTATATTCCTGAAATGAAATAATATTATAAAACAAGGTCATGATTACCAAGGAACAACAAAAAATGATCTAAATAATCCTCATAAATGTTTTATCTAAGGATCTATCATCATATATGATAAATAAATAATTTAGGGTATAATTATATTCTAGGAAAACATATGAATACAATTTAATTCCACTACTAAAATTTCATTTTCAAATGGCATGAATGTCGAATACTAACTGACCATGGAAATCATGTAAATAACGCACCCATGACATTCAGAGGAACAAAATAATAATAATTAATGAGTAAAATGATGTTATGAAATGATCATATACGGTGTCATAAAATTTAATATGTTTATGTAATATATTAATAAAAATATTTTAACCATTATAAAATAGTTTTAAACAAGTTTAAATTATGAATAATATTTGGTAATGGAATTCTTAACTCGAATTCAATTATTTTTGTCAAAATTTAACTTCATTATTTATGTGGTATTAAAATTGATTGTTTGATATTTTTTTATATTATGATTAATTATGTGTATTTAGAGTATATATACTTATTATATCCACTATATTAAGTCTCAATTCAATTATATGATATTTGTAAGGGTCTTTTCTTTTAAAAAACTCTTTTAAAAATTCTTCTTTATGAAATTCAAAAGAATTGTTTTTATAAAACTATTCATTTTTTATGATTGTGTTCTGGTTCATGGGCATTGATTTTGATGAATTTTAGGACCTATATGTCCATATAATTCATTGGGTATGTGTAATTTGGAAGTTGTATGTATAGTTACACTGAGTGTAACTACGGTGGTTACACAATAAGGTAGCCATGAGGGTTATATTATAAGGTAGCTGTGAGGGTTACAAAATATAAGGAATCCAAGATGGTTAAAATATTATGTAATTAATAACCCAAGATACCATTATGGATTTATTTTTTATCATCATGTTTTTTGGGAATCTATTGTTTCAAAAATAAGTACATATGGGTGATATATATGTATTTTTGAGAATGGCTTCATGAATTTACCAGTATTCTTGGGGAAATTTTTCTTTTCTTCTTTTTATATCCCTTACTGATATTTTTGTGCTCTTCCCATGTTTTTAAATGAATTTCAAAGTTTATAAGGGCGTGTAAGACAAATAAGGAATCCATGTAAAATGTTATAATGATTTTTCAGAGAAATCATATTTTATTTGTAATGTTTCATATTACGGAAGTAATGGATATTGTTTTGTTGTATATTCTCTATATGAATTTGGAATATAACATATGGGTCATATCCCAATTATCTAAAACTACAAACTTAAAAATATCCAAAATGTGAAATGATGTATGTTCTTGACTAAAAATCTTGATTATGTAATGTAATAAGACCGGGTCCTTATATTTTGTATCATATGATGGTTTAGATAAATTTATGGGTTAGGATGATGTAAATAGAATAAAATAAATGATTTTTACTCTATAGACAATTTTAAATAATATTTCATTTTATGATTGCCATGTTTCTTCGACTAAGAATGTTTCTTCAGAATTGTTTTCGATAGAATAAATAAGGAACCTAGAGAGATGATTCACTGACAGAATAATTTCCTTCCTAGTCTATAGCCTAGAATGGTAGGGATTGGAACTGATCTGTTTATGATATCAAGGGTTAAGCTGAAATGGGAAAAAATAGACGTTTCAACCATGAAAAATAACATCTATAGTTACGAAAATAGAACAAGATGATAGTGAAACATTTTATGAGAAACACCCTCATTCATTTAGTGGATATTACGACCAAATAATGGATGAAGGATGGATTAATGTCCTTTAAATTATATTCGATATCATGGGATATTCAGATAATCCAAAGGTAAGTCATTGCATTTATCATTTGGAAGTTGAATATGATCTATGGTGGTCAATGGTAAAACATACTAAGGACTGAGAGGAGATTGATTCCATAAAGTGGGATGAATTTAAAATCAATTTACATGATAAATATTGTCCTATGGTGGTGCAACATAGGATAGAAAAGAAGTTCCATGAATTGAAGAAAAAGAGGAAGATTTCATGGTTGTGTATGAAGGAAAATTCACCCGACTGGCAAGGTGAGCTCCAAATATTATTTTGGATCTTTATTTATAAAATAATAATTTTTTACATAGGATTGATTCCAAGGGATCGAAGGTCATTTTCCTCCCATGAATTTAAAATTTACGAGAAACATTTCAGATGTGCTGACATGGTAGAGAAGGAGTTTTTTGATGATCACTTTCACTATGAAAATAAGGAGAACCAGAGGTCCATATGGAAATAAATGGGTAAGAATCAGTCAAATAAATATGATGGTAAGAAATTCCATTTTCCAGTTTGTGAATGGTGTGGAAAAAAGAACCATGGGGGATGCACTACCAAAACATGGATGTGTTTTTTGTGGTATGTTTTGATATGCGGCTCATGATTGTAATAAAAATAATCCTTTGACTATTCGTGACAAGAAAACTTTTAAGTATTCTAGATGTATTGAGATGGTTAATTACGAAAATTCCTTCCCAATGTGAGATATTAATGATCCAAAGAAGATAGACTATAAGTAGAAATAATTAAGGATATCCTTTGAGACTACATAAGTAGACGTCAGGCCATCTAAGGTTATTTTATAAGGCAACTTGTTTATTTACTCAATTTTTTTGGAAGTTATATTTGATATAGAGTATACACATCACTTTATTTATGAGGAATTTTTTGGTAAATTAGAAATATATCCTCAACATATGATACTGGAACATATTATTAATACACTATGGGTAAATATTATGGCAATGAGAAATTATAATAATCAATCTATTGTGGGTTGTGTATAGTCCTTACTTTCAAAACTTGTTTTATAACTTAGTAGTGTTTTATGTCATTTAGGGAATGGATTGGATTTCTGTTTATCATGATAAGATTGACAATAGAGGTAAAGAAGTTGTTTTTTAGAAAGAGTTTTAGTTTTTATACAAGAAAAAACTCACACAATTGTGGACAATTCTAGAAGGTGAGAGACTGTTGAATGATATAAATGAATGTTATCTTTCTCATTTTATTGAAAATAAAGGAATTTATTAGATTATTAATGTCCAAAAGGTAAATTAATACCCTGTTGTATCTCCCAAAAAGTTACTTGGGGTCATACCTATTTGGGAATTCAATTTAGAAATTTACCATGTTCTTGATTCTAATCCAATTTTAAAACAACCATATAAAATGTAATGAATATAACTTATTGAATTGAAAAATTAGTTATTGGAGCTTATTGATAATGGATCCATTCAAATTATCACTTCACCATGGGGTGCTTCTATTTGGTTTGTTAAAAATAAATATCGTTACATGAGACATTTCATTGACTATATATCCTTGAATAACATCATTGTTACAAACATGTATCCTTTGCCTCATATCGATGAATTATTTGATCAACTCTAGTGAGATCAGTACTTTTCCATGATTGAATTGAGATCTGGATACCATCATCTGAAGGCGAAGAAGGATGACATCCCGAAAATATCCTTTTATACTAGATATGAGTATTATGAATTTTTGTTGTGACATTTGGATTTACTAATTAAGATATTTTATTCATGGATATTATGTATAGAATATTTCATGAGTTATTTGATATGTTTTTGGTTGTTTTTATTGATGAAATTATGGAATTTTCTAGGATTAATGAGGATCAAGAAAAAAAAGGGTTATTTTGAAAACCTAAATGGAAAAGAAACTATATGTAAAATTAAATATGTGTGATTTTAGGTTGAAACCGATTTAATTTGATGAGAACATTTTTAATAAGGAAGTAATAATTGTTGAACCTGCCAAAACAAAAGTGGTTGATGAATGGTCAAGACCTAAAAACGTTATAGTGATTTGTAGTTTTATTGGATTAGAAATTTATTACTAATGGGTAGTTAAATGCATTTCATTGTTTTCTATCCTACTAAATATGTTAATTTGAAAAGGGATTAAATAATATTAGACAGAATAATATGATCTTTGTTCTCTAGAACTTATGTATAGGTTGGTGAATCCTCTAGTTTTGGCTTTACCTTCCAAAAATGGTGAGTTTGTCAAATATAGTGAAGCTTTTTTGAAGGGCCTTGGTTGTGTTATAATGCAGAATGACCTGTAATTACATATGCATTAAGATAACTAAAACCACATGAGAGAAATTATATCACACATAATTTGGAATTTGGCTCCTGTAGTTTTTTGCTTTGAAAATTTGGAGACATCATTTATAAGAAGACAAATGTCAAATATAAACAGACCATAAAATATTGAAGTATATGTTCACAGAAAATAAATTAACCATTAGAAAAAGAGGATATCTTGACCAGTTAATGGATTATGATTTGATGATAAATTACCATCCGGATAAATCAAACAATGTGGTGGATACCTTGATTCGAAAACATCATGCATCATTAACCATTTCATGTTTGGAACATGATCCCATGATTTAGGATTTAAGGATTTTTTTTCTATGATGTTATTGGTGTAATAAATACCACTTTTTTGTTCTGGGATTTAGTACAGTCATCGTTATCAGATTGAATTAATCATGTGCTGAATGAAGACCGTGAGCTATATAAATATATAGAATTGGTTAAAATGTGTATGTTTCCATAATTATACCTTGATAAATATTGTGTATTAAGATTTAGTAAAAGGGTGTGTGTGAATTTTCATTACCATTTAAATAATTAATGGTTGTTTAAAGCTCATAGTTATCCATTTTCAGTTCATCCTGGTAGAACTATGATGTACATAGACCTTCAAGAGTATTACTAGTTGAATGGAATGAAAAGGGATATAGCTAATTTTTCCATGAAAAGATTGACATGGAAAAAATTTAAGGAACAGTGGTGGTTACTGAATGGGGTGCTTCCCCCAATGCCTTTGCCAGGGTGAAAATGGGAGAATATATCCATGGAATTTATGGTGGTACCACCTAAGACTTCTCGAGGTAACAATAAGAATTTGGTTATTGTTGATCAACTGACTAAATATACACATTTTTATTCTATTCGAGATACACTGACTTTAGATCATCTTTCTCATTTGTACATCAAACAGATTGTCAGGTTATATGATGTGACTTTTTTCCATTGTATCTAATCGGGATCCCGGGTTCACTTCAAATTTTTGGAAGGGCCATCAGAATTTGTTGTGGAAAAAATAAAATTTTAGTACAACATTCCATCCTCAATGAGATGGGAAGTCATAATGAGTGATTCTAACTTTTCAGGATATGATTTCATCTTATTTCATGGACTAACAACGAAGTTGTGATCAACATCATTATTTAGTTTTTTTATAATAATAGTCATCATTCTAGTATGCATATTCCTCCTTTATTGGAATTATATGGGAATTGGTGTTGAAATCCATCTCTTTGGGATGAAGTTGTAGAAAATAAGTTGTTGGGACCAGAATTAGCAGAAGAAGTGGATGAGAAAGTAAAGATGATCAAGAAACACATGGGAATTTCTTAGAGCTGGAAGAAAAGTTATGCATACAAATGGAGGAAGGACTTTTCTTTTGAGGTAGGTTATCATGGGATTCATAGAATCTCACCATGGAAAAGTGTTATGAATTTTAGTATGAAAGGAAAGCTATGTCAAAGGTTCATTGGAACTTATACAATTATAGAGATAGTTGAACCAGTCACCTATAGTGTAGATTTTCCTCCGAGTTTGTCTCAGGTAAAAAAAGATTTCCATGTTTTTATTTTGAGATAGTATGTGCTAGATTCATCTCATGTCATGGTCCCAGAAGCAATTCAATAGAAAGATAATATTTCTTATGAAGAGAAACCAATTCAGATTCTTGATCAAAAAGAATAAGTATTGTAGTTTAAGGAATTCTACCGAGTACAGTTTTGTGGAGAAACCACTTGGATGATGAAGCAACATGGGAGACTGAAAATGCTATGAGGGAAAGGTAACATCACATGTTTAATAATAAAATAAAATTACGAGGATGAAATTTCAAGAATTTTGGGATAGTGTAACACCCCATTTTTAAAAAAAATTAATTTAAAAAATCCCTATTTTAATTAGATAGTTATAACTAGCCATTAATCATATTTTTTTCCGTTCAATGTCTTGAATTTAAAAAAACAGTCATCTAAAGTTAAGATCATGTATGTCATTTGGAGTCTGATATAACCAACATGATAATGGTGAATAGTAACATAACTTTATGAATATTAATATGACCATAATGAATAGTAAATTGTATTATGATTTTATTTTATTATGAATTTATTATAATGATATCTTGTTTAATTTTTTAATGAGATATAAAAGAGGTTATTATTTTAAAATTATTAATTTTTAAATAAAGTATGGTTTTATTTGAAAAGTAAATTAATATATTTATATATTTATTTTAAAAAACGGAAATCAATTTTGAATTCATCACGTGGAAAAATGATTAGGGTGAATTTTTCGTATTTTTATGAAATTGTTGTATTTTTAATAAATAGTGACAAATAGTAAAACAACATACATTCAAATTATCAGTTAAATATACTATTTATAACATCATGGATGATGGAAGAACACTTGGCTCAAAATCACATGTACTTATTACTGTTGGTGTTCACATGTATCTTGACTATTCATAGTCTTGCCCAAAAATATTATACTAAGGATTGAAATAATGTAAAACTCCTCCTCTCCTCCACTATAAATATGACCCTCATTTCCCTCATCAAGGAACACATATCATGACATGATCATTGACTATGTTCAGACAAATATCTTTCCCAAGGCTCTTCCCCGCGTCCTAGTCCAGCTAGTCCCTTCTAAAGTCATAAACAAAAGGCCTTAAAGGAGGATATCAAGGAGAAGATATCAATAGGTACAGATCCTCTTCACTTTTTCATGTGTTTTCATTCCAATTCCATTCTTATCTTATAATATCTTCCCCTCCACTTTTCAAGGAGGTAGGAAATATACAAATCATAAATATTCTATATGTTATCATTTTCATGTAAAATATTCATCATCTTTTATCCTCTCATCATCCTCTTATTCTAAAAATAAATAAAATTCCACTATGTGTAGATTTGCCAAATTCTGGACGATGTGTTTTCAATTTTTATTACTCCCTTAAAATATGATTATAAAACACATTAATGGTCAAAACAGAATTTAATATTTATTTTTTAATCTATTTTATTTTATGGAATTAACATTTATTCATGACATTAAATTATATAATGAACCAAGTTCATGATTATTGTGGAACCACAAAAAATTATCTAAACAAAAGTTTATAATGATTTATATAATGATCCATCATCATTTATGATAAAAAAATCATTTATGGTATAATTATATTTCATTTAAACGTATGAATACCTTTTCATTCAACTTATATAATTTCACTACCAGATGGGAATAAAATCACATACAAACCCATCATGGAAATCATGTAAAAGAACCCACCCAAAACAACAGGAGGAACAAAATACTGTTAATTAATGGTTGAAATTATGTTATGAAATTACTATATATGGTGTTATAAACATGAATTTGTTTCATTAATATATTAATAACACACTTTTATCAATTATATATTAGTTTTAAACAAGTTTTAAGTAAGAAAAACCTGCGGTAATTGAATTCATAACCTCATTTAAAAACCAATTTTAAAAATTCTGTTTTACAAAATTAAAAAAAAATGTTTTTATGTAACTATTAATGTTGTGTGATTTGGTTATGGTTCATCAGAATTGTTTATGATGACGGGTTAGACCTATATCTACTTCAAATTCATTAGGTATGTGAATGTTGGAGGTCATCCACATGGTTACTCCAAGTTTAACCACAAGGGATATATAATAAGGTAGTCATGATGGTTAAATTTTAAGGTAGCCATGAGGGTTAAAAATTATATGTTATCTGAGATGGTTACATGATTATGTATGAAATGAATCAAGATAACATTTAGGATTCCTTTTATTCTCATTATGATTTGATGGAATCTCATTTTTTAGAATGTATCTATATGTCGGTGACAAGTATCTTTTTTGAAAATTATTTCATGGGTTTACAAGTATTCATTGACCATTTCTTATTTTTAAATCCCTTAATGATATTTTGGTGCTCATCCGATGTTTTTAAACATCATTCATAAGTTATAAGGATGTGTATGACAAATAATGAATCTAAGTAAAATGTTATGAATATTTTTCAATGAAAACATGTTTATTTGAAAAGTTTAACATATTTGAAGAAATGGATGTCGTTTTGAGGTATACGATCTATATGAATGTGGAATGTTTTGTATTTATTATATCCAAATTCTCTAAAACTCTAAACCTTAAAATATCCTCAATGTAAATGGATCTATATTCTTATCTAAAATACAAAATTATGTAATGTAATAAGGATGGGTCGCATACATTGGGCCTCTATCTTTGGTGCAATCCCTAATCATATACCTCAACACACCAACATGTCAGGACACCCTGGTGACCCGACATGTGATAGCCTGAATGGGAAAATTTTAAGCATATACCCCATACACATAATCCATTCACATGACATTAAATAGTAACCATACCTTAGTCTTTTCCACATGGCATTCCCTCAAGTCTAGAAATGGGTATGCCAATATATGAAGCTTCTATGGGTAAGACCCATACAACTCATCCATTTATGCGACATTAAACTACATTCCAACCTCGTGAAATGAACATGGGTTTCCATAACTTCTAGGAATTGGGAGTATATAATGGGAAACCCCATGTGTATTCCCTATTTACACCATTTACACTCTATAGTAGCACTCAGGCCACCATTGACCATCATTCACACCATTACCAATCCATAGAGGATCTCGATCCTCCTTTGTCCCTCAGTCACACCATTTCCACTTCATAGAGGTAGAAAAGACTCATTTGTCCCTCCCTCACACCATTACCACTAAATATCATCCTTTGGGCCTCCTTCATCCATCATTCACACCATTTCCACTACATAGCGACACACAGACCTATGTTGCTCAACATTCACAAAATTTCCCGATAATAGTGACACACATGCTTCTACTGGACCACATTAAAACCATTGGCACTCCATAGAAGCACTCGTGCTTCCAATGTCTACCATCCATTTGATTACCGATCCTTAGTGTCACCAGAGAAGCTCCAATACCAATTCCCTATTCACACCATTGTCTCACCATAAGGACACTCAAGTATCTTCAACATATAATCCCCAAACCATATATCATTGGAGAAACGTCTGCAAAATGAGCGTCTAGTCTACTACTTACTCTTGTTTATCACACTGAGTGTGAATCATGTGGGAGTAGAGGTTTGTAGATACAATGACATATATTCTCCAACCATGAGGTTTCTCCTTCAAATAAACCCCAACCACATGCATAGGCGTCCTCCTCAGATGTGATCCCCAATTCCAATATTTTTGATAACTATATAGAATTTCATCCCTATTTAACTAGGGTATGTAGAAATCCTCCTCAGAGTTCAATCATGAAAATCCATCATTTCAATCGACATCATGTCAATTAATTTTCTCCACCATTTTAATTTATTAAACTGCATAAGACTATCAAACTGAATGTGATTTAATCCTTGAATCCTTTGTAGGGTACTTGGGATGCCTCTATGAGGGTTAATACTGACAATCAGGAAACCATGAGGACCTTCCTTGGGCGCACCCTCACAGGTCCACCTCTTATGATGTTATGAACAACCTACATAGTGTGACGTATTCCCTTCATGGGACACACCACCTATGATATTACTCCACATGAATTATAATCCATCCATTATTAAATAATGGTACACCCTACAAGGGGAACACCCTCACTGATCCACCTACAACAGAAATCATAATGACCTTCATTTTGTGTCATATTTTCTTCCTGAGAAACACTACCTAGGATCCACCTCAAAAGCAATTTTAATGCGTCTACATAGTGAACAGAGGTACTCCCTCCTTGGTACATACCATCTTGATTCGACACCTTCACATTATGGGATACATCCCATATATCTACCTTCATGAGATTTTTGGATACTTTATCCACTACATCACTATTATCTCGGTGATATCACTTCATCCATATTCTTCCACCAAGGAAATTAAAGCACATATGCCCCAACCACATGACTTGTATCCACCTAGGATTCATGATTTCATAATACCCATGCCCCTCAGTACCTAACTACATATTTTTTGAACCCTATCATCAAGACATGGTATATTGGAACCCTATCCGAGGATTATACCGATAAATGTTAAACTTTAGTGCTCCCTCCCGGGGATGGACCCTCATGTTGTGATATCTTCCATTTATTTGACACATA
The DNA here is from genome assembly GCA_963277665.1 of Viscum album. Classification (NCBI taxonomy): domain Eukaryota; kingdom Viridiplantae; phylum Streptophyta; class Magnoliopsida; order Santalales; family Viscaceae; genus Viscum; species Viscum album. The sequence continues at coordinate 1,554,215,242 of OY728146.1, read as the reverse complement.
CATAGATCTACATCACCGATGTGATCTGATCCATCCTCCATTACATGATCCTTCACCTATGCATTATCCAATTGAGATCACACTCCATACATTCCAAACACTTGGGCATCCTCAGCATGTAATCCCCTAACAACTTCCTTATATATATATATATGTAACACTAACCATGTGTAAGAACCAACATGTCAATAGGAATCTATCAATTTGTAAGACCTAATTTCATATAAAACTAAATGGGAATTGATCCTTGTCTTTTACACTGGTTATGTCAGAATCCTCCCTGATGTTCAGTCACTTCCAATATTAAAATTTGGTTTCCACCTCATTTGTTTCCACCTATATATTCCACCCTCGGTGGAGTCCAAATCCTCCTTCATAGTGTAACATAATTCCCTTTTATGGGACTCATATCCCGAGTTCATCATTTGAGGTGTTCCCACCCATCTAATGGTAAATTATGGTTCCTACCTCATATTGATGTATCCCATTACGGTGTGAATCATTCTCTATATAGGACACACCACCTCGAGTCCTCCCTTATTGGGTATTCTAATTCATCCATCTAGAAAATCTTATAGGTCCTCCATCATAGGGATTTACCATTATGATCTTCCTGAATTAAGAATTTTGAATAACCCCTCTCCATCACTGCAAGAGATAAAACTCACTTCCAACCTAATGATAAACATTGCATGGTAGAGGAAAACCAAAAAGGCATTCATCTAGAATAAGATATGTCGCGAATAATGTGGGATGAATTAGGTTTCGTTTCAATTAGAATCCCTCTTATGAGGAAGAAAATGGTTCTCAAATGTACCTGAGTCTAGACAAGCCACTATTTATGGAAATGACTAATCTAATGATCGAAGTTTTCTATATTGACAAGAAACCATGAAATATCTATAAAGATGTACCATAATTAACCGACATCAAAAAAGAGTTGGAATTGGGGATGAGTTTTATGAACAGCATCTTAATGTATGTGGGATACCCTTATTAGTGGGTGATTTTCATGGATGAATCCATGGAAGGTAGATCTAATGTCCAATTATCCAATTTCAATCACGGTGCAAAAATTTGTTGAGAAAGTAACGAATTCCACTCAACTTTGGAATGATTAAATGTGGTGTGAAATGTTTTCTGTAAGTGAAAAAAACATTGTGTGATTATTGAATACATACTGATGAGTGAATCTGAAACATGATTGACATTAAAGTGTTATTAGTGGTTTATATTTGATCTTTTACTATGGACGTTCTGTCACACCCGTCTCTTTTCCAACATTTTCTTTATTAATTTTCTGGGTATCGGGTGGTTCAGGTTAAATCCTGTCTTAATTTTTTTTTGAGTTCTTATTTAAAGACACATGTAATGGTCCGGACGGCATTCAGCCCACCACGGTCGAAGCCACGCGGCCTCGTTTGGGTGGCCGCGCGACCTCACCCAGTTTGTTGCACGCCCTGCCCGATGTTTCAAGGAGATAAATTTAATGCAATGAATAATAAAAAGTAAATAAAATAAAAAAAAGTGTGGTAAAAATCTAACGAATTATTTAAATGATGATAAAAATAATATTATTGAAGAATATGATTACTGTTCTTATTGATAACAATGGGAATATAAATTTAATTAGTTTATTAATATTATCATTACCATTTTAATTATTAACATTACTATCACCATAAATTAATATTATCATCATTCTTAATTTTTACCATTAAAACTGTTAACATTCTAATTAACGTTATCATTTTAAGGATATAACGTTTTTTTCTATTACTGTTATTGTTATTATTATTTGTACTATTGTTTTCATTAAGGTTTTAGTTTAAGAATTTTATTATTACTAATGATAATTTTGTTTTTATTTTATTTTATTTTATTTTATTTTATTTTATTCTTCCTTTTCTCTTTGTTTAGGGTTTCTTTTTTTCCCTCTGTTTTCAGCACCCCCATGCACAGGCCACCTCTCCCCTTTCTCTCCCTCATTTCCATTGCACCTCCTCCCCGATAAACTCATTGTCGCGCCGATGGAATCCTCCTCTCCCTCAAGTCACCGCCCTATCTCTTCCCCGGACTTGCGCCTCCCCAGCCGGCTCCCCTTGCGTCGTCGCCCCGACACCCCATCCAGCCGGCTTCCCCTTGCGTCGTTGCCCCGGCACCCCGTCTAGCCGGCTCACATCCCTCTTCCTTGTGCCCCCATGCCTCGCTCCTTCTGGCGACCGCCTTCTGCCGGCCTCCTCATCTCCGGCCTCCTCAGCTAGCCCCTCTGCAACCTCTTCCACATGCTATCGCGCCCCCTGATACAGCCTCCCCACCCTGTCGCACCTCTGCCCTGCTCTCCCTCTCTGTCGGTCTGGCGGCCGCCCCCTCTTCGGCTCGAGCCGCTGCACGAACCCCCCGCCTCGCCCCTGGACGACCCTCATAGACTCGCCGACCTCCTATCACCGGCGACCGAACACCCCCTCCTTGGCCGAGCCTTGCCGCGCCGTGACACCCTCTCCCCATGGTATACCCTTTTCTCTTATCTCCTAGTGTTTGGCCCTTGTTTTCAAGGGGTTTTCTTTTTCCAGCGGGTTTAGGTTCTGATTTTAGGGGTTTATCTTATTTTCTATTGGTTAAATTTCATGATTTATGGTTCACACCTTTGGTTCATTTATGGTGCGCATTAGGTGCGGTTGTATAATTCAATAAATTTATGGGTTAATTCTTGATGTTTTGGTTCAATTGTTTGTTTGGGATCAATTTTGTTTTGTTTGATTTGCGGATGACATGTGGCAGTCATTGCGCACCACAGTTATGAAGTCTGCGATGACTAGGTTGGAGGTTCCATTCCTTTGCATCATTTAGATAAATTAATTTGTTTGTTTAGTTTAATTTAACATGTTCGATGAATTAGTTTCATGGTGAGATCTATGTTTATAATGTGTTGGCGTGTTCATTTGATAAAAATTGGGTTTCCAAAATAGTATGTGTTTGTTGTCTATATGCGTGTTGTTGTATAAATGATTTGTTGGGTTTAATAGGTTGTGCGAAAGGTGTTTTAATTTTTTTTGACATGTGTGCGTAATGAAAATCTCACTTTCTTTATAAATGATATTTTTTTCATTTTGACCTTATTGGGGTAAGTCCTAAAATTGTTTAATCAATTGTTTATATGGTGAAAATGTGGTTTTAGATTAATTGAATGTGAAATTGATTTTGAAGTGGTCTTTGCACCTAAAAATATGTATTGTTTTGGTGCAATGTTTTCAAGTCGGGTTCCAGGTGATGTTTTTTTGGAGCGAACTTAGGTTTTAAGGGTAATTGAGTTTTGTGTGTCTAAATGCATATTTTTAATGTTTAGTGAATTATTTTAAGCGTTCTGTCTTGGTTTTTTTTTAAATGGTGTCATGTAAAAAAAGGTGGCTTCTTTAAAGTGGGTTTTGGTGTTTTACAAGATGTGCAGATGGTTCAGATAATTGTGTAGTTGGTGTGAAACTAGTTTTAAGGACAATTACTAAGAAAGTGGTTTGAACGACTACCTTCTTTGTAATTGGGTGTGTTTATTTGTGTCAGCCATTGTTGTGTTACTAAAAATAATTCATCCCATGGGGTTTGAATTGTATATGTTCTTGTTTGAGTGTTTCCAAATGGGGTTTTTGCGAAATGATTAGGTAACAACAAATATATTTTTAGAAAGGTGTTTTTGGCGTGCGTGAGTTTTTTTATGTTGTTTGGGTGTGAAAATGGTGACTTTTGTGTGAAATATCTTGCTTGGCCTGTGATATGAGAAAGAAATATACTATGTGAATGTGAATCTTGTTTGAGCACATGGGAAAACCCTGTGTATCTAGGTGGGCCGACTAGAACTAGTGCGCTAGTGAACCAGATGGGTGTCGTCCCTGTTTCACTTAGCTGGATTGATGATTTCAACACTAACTAAACATATGATATCTGAGGTTAGTGGCCTTCTAAGCCATGTGTTCTGTGGGTCGTGGCCTTTTAAGCCACGGTTTCTAAGGGTCGTGGCCTTCTAATCCACGTTTCACCGAGACACGAGGTTCTAGGGTCCCACTCGAGCTAGATGATCCTTAGGGGATTTACCATAGTTCTCTACCATCGATGGCGTGGTTCCTTCCATCGGCATATGGAGGACCACTTGTGTGTGTGCGTGTATATATGTGTGTGTGTGTGTGTGTGTGTGTGTGATTATGTGTGCGTGTGTGTGTGCCCATAATGAACCTTCCTCTTCCTCTTTAAAGTCGTGTTTGTGAAATGAACTATTTTTAGTGTTTTCCTTTAGCATTTGGTTTGTAAGTGTTTTCTTTAAAATCAATTCGAAAGTATAACTTGAATAAACACATTAAATTGTACTTTTGATGTTGTGGCATGGAACCTTTTTATTGGTTGACGTCCTACTGGGACTTTCGCTCACACCCTGCATACACCTTTGGGTGTATGTAGACATTGTTCCTTGTGTATTACCGGTTGTGACACTGTGCTCAGTGATGGTGATTTTGGTCGGTGATGGACTTCTCGTGCAGGTTGGTGTTGTGGCGTGCAGATGTTATACCACTCTTGTCGGTTGGAGGCTTGAGTTATAGTTTTAGTCTTTTTGTTGTCGTTTATTTTTTTTGACGTTAGTTACAGTTGTAAACCTTTAAATTTTGATTCTAGTTTAATGGTCTATTTGGTTGTCGATTCCTAGTTTTTTTTATTATCTTGTTAGTTTTTGCGTATTCCTTTTCAGGTAAACCGTTCCCACATGTTACTATTGATACCCAGGCACTTGTGCCAGCCCGTGGGGATCGGGAATGCCCTTCGGGCCATGACGCGGACCGCGTCGGGTGCCGGGTCGGATGGCGACCCGACCTGGTTCGTGACAAAATGGTATCAGAGGGCAAGGTTTTCTCTCTTGGGTCGTTTTCTTTTGAGATAGAGTTAGAGTGGACCAAAATTAAGGTTGTCAGAACTCAGCGTTCTAGCTACGAGCAATGTGCCTGGCCAGCACACCTCATGGCGGGAATCGGGTTACCAAAGTGTGTTGAGGTTTGTCTGTGTTTTTGGTCATTGCGGTTAATATTTTCTATGGGAAATGAAAAAGGGGTAAGTTCAGTGGTCCTTGTGAGATCGCAGGGTCTGGAAAGCCATGTGGAGCCAGGGACACTGTCCTAGAATACCCTATGTGGCAGTGTCATGACTGGTGTATGGCTGCCAACTATACATTCCAGTCATCCGCTAACACAAGTTTTCTCATGGGTCATTTCTCGTCTCTTTGATTTGGATTCGTGGAAATTTGGTTTTCTTGTAAAAATGATTTGGTCGTGGAATTTTTTTTCAAATGAAACGCTTTAAAAAGAAAATGAGGTATGAGGTTTGAAAGCTGTGGGTTGAATGTTTTGGTTTTTAAAAAAAATTGAAAGGTTTGGTTTTGATCCTTCGCTCTCTCACGGGAAACAACATGCATTAGTGTATGCGAAAAGGGAAATGGTTAATGGCACGAGCGGATGAGTGATTGGATGGATATGAGGTGGGTGCCAGTGCGGCATGAGAACATGCATGTGCGAGGCCCACGGGACACCATTGGTGTTTGTGCAACCCACTGGCTTTGCTTATTTTTAAAATGTTTTGTTAAAGGAAAAGTTTGGTGTTTTAGTAAATGGTGTTTGTGTGGCATGTCCTTGTGTTTTTGAGATGTTGGATGTGTGGCGTTTTGAGCTGAGTATTTATTATGAATGGTTTGTGTCTCGAGTTTGAGTTCTTATTTTTGAGTTGGTATTCATGTGTGTGGTTAGAAAATTCTTTTGAAGAGTACATCAGGGAGACCTTGCAGTGGTTTCCCCGGCATGTTTGCTGTTTGCTTGTGTGGTATGTCTTGACCGTTGGACCAGTTTGATTTGGGTCCATGGATTTCTTTCTTGACTAGTGTATGCCCCCCATAAAGCGTTAAAATTCAATTGAAATATGGCCATGGGCATTTCGTCATTTTTCGGCCCTCCAGTTAATCAGAGTACTCTCTTTTTGAATTATATAATTGAACCCACCTCTCCTTTCTACAACTAAGACCTCTCACAGCGGGATGACAGATGTGAGGGGAGTTTAACAGAGTTTGGTCTCTTTGAGTTGTCTGACTCGTCAGGTATGAAGTTGACATCGTTGTGTCTAAAGGTTCCCCTAGAAGAGGTGAAAGAAATTCTAGTGGGGAAGGGTGAAAGTGATTGAGAGCTATCAGTGATTATCTATGTCTTGAATGGTTGTAGTGTTTACATCAGCCGCAAGGGTCATGTTCGGTGACATCTTGTAGCGTGAGGTCCCTTTGATAGTCAACGGTGGTTTGGAAGCAACCCTAAGTTGTTGGTGCGGTCTATCGTTCTAAATGACCTCTAGTCTTTGGTTTGTTTCATTTAAGGAAAGGTTCTTGTTAGGCTACTAGTTTGGAAGATCCAGTCGTATGAGGCTACTATGGTCGTTTGCAGGAATCACGTGTAGTTCAAGATACAATTTAAAGTCTTTCTCGGTGCAATGTTTCTCTCGACAATAATGATCGTGCTTGGCGACGATTTGTGGTGTCATGTTCTCATTCAGTTTAACAATGGGTGATGCACGTGTACCATCTATGCTCTAGTTCTGGTGAATTTTCAGTGTGAGAGTAATTAGACATCATGGTGTGTTGTGTCTGTTTGTATTGCCTCGGGTGCAGTATGATTGTGTGTGACACTGGAAAGAAAAGCACCGCTCGGGAGTCCTCAATATCAGATTGCGAGGCAGGAGATGCTTCAAACATCAGGGCTCCAGCCATAGGCCTCGGAGTGAAGCTGGAGCGTGGTCAGGAACCCCGAGAGTGTATGTGACCCCAACCTGATTTCTGTCATCGATGTTGAAAATGAAACCAACTTAAATTGTTTTTCTATGGTTGTTCTGTTCGATTGAGCCGTCTGGTTGCGAAAGGTTTTCGTGTCCATGTGGAGGCACATTCGTCTCGTGCCTTAAAGTCTCAGGGGTTGCATTCCACTGGATACAATCGCTTTAGTGGTTCTTATGAGAGTATGTTGGGTAGTTCAGTCTCAAATTTGAATGGTGTTCATCTAGGAATGTGGAAATGCTGTTTTGTCTTGGGTTATGCTTTTGTCGGCCGGTAGTCGGGCCCCTCCCTCCCCGCCCCTTGTGGTGGGGTGTTTGGTAACCATTGTGAAATTTTCAACGTTCTATAACTTTCGTTAATTCAAATGGTGGGGAGACACACATTGGGTCTCACAAAAATGTATCTGGAATGAATCAGTGCTGAAATTTTCCTTAATGGTGGGGAGTCCGCTCGAACCTCCCCGTGTCGGTTTTCCAGTCTCGTTTCGTGCGTCAGTGAGTTCCTAATGCTGGGGAGCCCCTTGGGCCCACCATGTTGATCTTTTTCTTCTATTTTTAAATATGCATTGGTGATATGTGTTGAGAGTGTCATGTGGATGTTTTTTGTTCTTGTTTGTTCATTATAGCCAAATGGTGTGGTCTCCGTTTAAATTTTTCTTGAGATGTGTCATCTTGTTAAGTTGGTTTCCGTGGGGGAGAGAGTTCCCTTCCTTGACCTGTCAACTGGAGGCACTCTAGCTCTTCGGGGTGGGAGACACATACCATAATGTATTTTTATGTGTTTCTTGAGGTTTTCATTTGAGTCACTTTCTATGAGCACGATGTGTTTGCCTTTTCTCGCTTGTTGTTGTGGGAATCTTCTTTGAACCTCAAGGGGGTGTTGTTCCCTACTTTAGGTCTCAGCCTTTTTTGTGGCTTTCCGGGGAAGGAAAACATTATGGTGGGGAGAATTTTCACACCTGTCTCTTTTCCATTATTTTATTTATTAATTTTCTGGGTATCGGGTGGTTCAGGTTGAATCCTGTCTTAATTTTTTTTAGTCCTTATTTAAAAACACATGTAATGGTCCTGACGGCATTCAGCCCACCGCAGTCGAAGCTATGCGGCCTCACTTGGGTGGCCACGTGACCTCGCCCAGTTCGCCGCATGCCATGCCCAGTGTTTTAAAGAGATAAATTCAATGAAATGAATAATAAAAAGTAAATAAAATAAAAACAAGTGTGGTAAAACTCTAACGAATTATTTTAATGATGATAAAAATAATATTATTGGAGAATATGATTACTGTTCTTATTGATAGAAATGGGAATATAAATTTTATTAGGTTATTAATATTATCATTACCATTTTAATTATTAACATTATTATCACCATAAATTAATATTATCATCATTCTTAATTTTTACCATTAAAACTGTTAACATTCTAATTAACGTTATCATTTTAAGGATATAACTTTTTTTTCTATTGCTGCTATTGTTATTCTTATTTGTACTATTGTTTTCTTTAAGGTTTTAGTTTAAGAATTTTATTACTACTAATGATAATTTTGTTTTGTTATTATTTTATTTTATTTTATTTTATTTTATTTTCTTCTTCCTTTTCTCTTTGTTTAGGGTTTATTTTTTCCCTTTGTTTTCAGCACCGCCATGCGCAGGCCGCCTCCCCCCTTTCACTCCCTCATTTCCAGTGCACCTCCTCCCTAATAAACTCCTTGTCGCGCCGCTGGAATCCTCCTCTCCCTCACGTCGTCGCCCTATCTCTTCCCCGGACTTGCGCCTCCCCAGCCGGCTCCCCTTCCATCGTCGCCCTGGCACCCCATCCAACCGGATCCCCCCAGCGTCATCGCACCAGCACCCCATCCAGCCGGCTCGCATCCCTCTGCCCCGTGCCCCCCATGCCTCGCTCTATCTGGAGACTGCCTTCTGTCGGCCTCCTCATCTCCGGCCTCCTCAGCCAGCCCCTCAGCAACCTCTTCCCCATGTTGTTGCGCCCCCTGCTACAGCCTCCCGACCCCGTCGCACCTCTGCCCTGCTCTCCCTCTCCGTCTGTCCGGCGGCCGCCCCCTCTTCGGCTCGAGCCGCTGCACGAACCCCCCGCCTCGCCCCTGACAGACCCTCCTAGGCTCGCCGATCTCCTATCACCGGCGACCGAACACCCCCCTCCTTGGCAAAGCCTTTCCACGCCGTGACACCCTCTCCCCATGGTATACCCTTTTCTCTTATTTTATATTGTTTTGGCCCTTGTTTTCTTGGGGTTTTCTTTTTTCCAGCGGGTTTAGGATCTGATTTTAGGGTTTGATCTTATTTTCTATTGGTTTAATTTCATGATTTATGGTTCAACTTTGGTTCGTTTATGGTGCGCATTAGGTGCGGTTGAATAATTCAACAAATTTTTGGGTTAATTCATGATGTTTTGGTTCAATTGTTTGTTTGGGATCAATTTTGTTTTTTTTTGAGTTGCAGTTGACGTGCGACGGTCGTTGCGCACCATAGTTGTGAATTCTACAATGAATAGGTAGGTGGTTCCATGCCTTTGCATCATTTAGATAATTTAATTTGTTTGTTTAGTTTAATTTAACATGTTCTATGAATTAGTTGCATGGTGCGATCTATGTTTATAATGTTTTGGCGTGTTCATTTGATGAAAATTGTGTTTCCAAAATAGTATGCGTTTGTTTAATATATGTGTGTTGTTGTATAAATGATTTGTTGGGTTTAATAGGTTGTGTGAAAGGCGTTTTAATTTTTTTTGACATGTGTGCGTAATGAAAATCTCACTTTCTTTGTAAATGATCTTTTTTTTTCATTTTGACCTTATTGGGACAAGTCCTAAAATTGTTTAATCAATTGTTTATATGGTGCAAATGTGGTTTTAGAATAATTGAGTGTGAAATTGATTTTGAAGAGGTCTTTTCACCATAAAATATGTGTTGTTTTGGTGCAATGTTTTCAAGTTGGGTTCTAGGTGATTTTTGGTTGGTGCGAACTTAGTTTTTAAGGGTAATTGAGTTTTGTGTGTCTAAATGCATATTTTTAATGTTTAGTGAATTATTTTAAGCGTGTTGTCTTGGGTTTTTAGATGGTGTCTTGTAAAAAAAAGGTGGCTTCTCCAAAGTGGTTTTTGGTGTTTTACAAGAGGTGAAGATGGTTCAGATAATTGTGTTGTTGGTATGAAACTAGTTTTAAGGACAATTATTAAGCAAGTGGTTTGAACGACTACCTTCTTTGTAATTGGGTGTGTTTATTTGTATCATCCCTTGTTGTGTTACTAAAAATAATGCTTCCTAAGTGGTTCGAATTGTATATGTTCTTGTTTGAGTGTTTCCAAATGGGGTTTTTGCGAAATGATTAGGTAACAACAAATATATTTTCAGAAAGTTAGTTTTTGGCGTGCGTGAGTTTTTTTTAATGTTGTTTGGGTGTGAAAATAGTGACTTTTGTGTGCAATATCTTGTTTGGCATGTGATATGAGAAAGAAATATACTATGTGAATGTGAAACTTGTTTGAGCACATGGGAAAACCCTAGGTATCTAGGTGGGCGGACTAGAACTAGTGCGACAGTGAACCGGATGGGTGTCGTCCCTATTTCAATTAGTGGGATTGACGATTTCAACACTAACTAAACATATGATATCTGAGGGTCGTGGCCTTCTAAGCCACGTGTTCTGAGGGTTGTGGCCTTCTAAGCCACATTTTCTTAGGGTCGTGGACTTCTAAACCAAGTTTCACCGAGACACGAGGTTCTAGGGTCCCACTCGAGCTAGATGATCCTTAGGGGATTTACCATAGTGCTCTACCATCAATGGTGTGGTGCCTTCCGTCGGCATATGGAGGACCACTTGTGTGTGTGCGCGTGTATATGTGTGTGTGTGTGTGTGTGTGAGTATGTGTGCGTGTGCGTGTGCCCATAATGAACCTTCCTCTTCCTCTTTAAAATCATGTTTGTGAAATGAATTCTTTTTAGTGTTTTCCTTTAGCATTTGGTTTGTAGATGTTTTCTTTAAAATCATTTCGAAAGTATAACATGAATAATCACATTAAATTGTCCTTTTGATGTTGTGGCATGGAACCTTTTTATTGGGTGGCGTCCTATTGGGCCTTTAGCTCACACCCTACATACACCTTCAGGTGTATGTAGACTTTGTGCCTTGTGTATTCCAGGTTGTGACACTATGCTCAGTGATGGTGATTTTGGTCGGTGATGGTCTTCTCGTGCAGGTTGGTGTTGTGGTGTGCGGATGCTATACCACTCTTGTCGGTTGGAGGTTTGAGTTATATTTTTAGTCTTTTTGTTGTCGTTTATTTTCTTTTGAAATTACATCCAGTTGTAAACCTTTAAATTTTGATTCTATTTTTATGGTCTATTTGGTTGTCGATTCCTAGTTTTTTTATTATCTTGTTAGTGTTTGCATATACCTTTTTGGTTAAACCGTTCCCACAGGTTACTCTTGATACCCGGGAACTTGTGCCAGCCTGTGGGGTTTGGGAACGCCCTTCGGGCCTTGCTGCGAACTGGGTCGGGCGCCGGGTCGGATGGCGACCCTGCCTGGTTCTTGACACATTCTCTTTATTTATTCTTGGTAATCCTTTATTTTGGATTCAATATTTTTATTTGGGGGTAGTTTATTTAAAAAGTAAATTAGTATTTCATTAATCCATTTATGATTTCCTAATATAAACTGGATTTTGATTTTATTTTCTAGGATAAAATTGAGATATTGATCAATAATATTATATTTTATACATTTGTGTGATGAAATCTTTTTGAAAATGGATTATTAATTTAATTTTTAGATTTATGGAATTATTTTTATTTGAAATGAATGTTTTGTAACATATTTCTGATAAATTAAATTATTTTTTTTGTAAAATGAATCGAATGAGTTATTGATAAATAAACAGGATGTTATTGGTTATTTAATTTCATGGCTGGATTTTTATTTGAAAAAATTTTGATTTCAATTTTTCAATTAAATTCATATTTTCAACCCTCATGCTTGAGAATAATTAAATGATCAATGAAATAATTTATGAATGAATCTAAAATTTATTTCCATGACTAAATGTATTATTTACCTTCAATCACATTGAAGATGTTGTTGTTAGGTTGTATAATAAAACAATAGGAAAGTATTATGTATACTATAAAACTAATTGATGATAAAAATTTATATCAATAAAAATAAATATAGAGAAATTATTTCTTAGGGATATTCTATTATATTTCTTTAGGAATAAGACTATTTACATATTTATAATGTTAAGAACAAGTTCACACCATGGAACTTACATAAATGAGATGTCTGAGTATCAATGCATATAATATATCACCAGATCCCTTAAATATAGTTCTATAATTAATTTTTTGATTCTTTAAAACAATTTAATAATACAGTTAATATAAAAATTATTTCTCATGGATATTTTTGGAAAATAAATAATCATACATCATTTGATAAAATTTAATATTCAATCCTCTGAAAAAGGATATGATCTTTTAGAATCATTTTTATTAATTTCCATTTAAAAAATTCATAATGCATGTTTAGATTTGAAATACGAAATTTATTACATTTTATATTTTATTTAGAAAAATTTCATAATGGTTTCGTTATATTAAATAATTTTAATTTTTTAATATCCTAAAAAGAAATTGTTTTTCACACCATATCTTTTGGATGGGTTTTTTTATAATTCATTATAAAATTTTCACTAAAGGGATTGAATCACAAGTAAGAAATGTATATTATTTATAGAGGGGCCAAGGGAGTTAGACGTTATAATTGGAGTATTTATTCCACCTATTTTGAGTATATCCACTGTGGAAATTTTCATTGACTATATATATTTTGATTGATGTTATATATATATATTGTCTAGTTTAATTATTCATTCCTATATTGAAATATTTATTTTCATTGTTCCCTTAGAAAAATTAAATGTTATCCTTATGGATAAACTATTATCACTTGATGTCTCTCAATGTTTAGGTGACAGTCGTAAGCCCATAGAGACTATGAATAAACATTGGGGCATGTTTGGCTTAATTAGTGAATATAGTATGGGTGTTCCACCTTTTATATTATAATAGGTATTTATAGGAAACAAACATGGATTTCAAACTATGTAATTAGGTTACAATTATGGTTGAAATCATTAAAAATTTTGTTATTCTTATATAGTCTTAATTCAACCTTATATCCTATATTAACCCTTACATGGATGGATGGTTGATAATTCAACTGTGAAACAAATTCCATTTCACATATCCTCTTGAATTCATGATACATGTTCATAAATTCCATTAATATTTGATCTCTTCTTATCCCCATTGAGAAAATATTTGAATTTATTATCTGCAGCAGATAATTTGATACCATAATCTTCTTCAAAGGAAGTTAGTGTATTGATCCATAATAAAAATTTATAAATTATATACATATCTCTTGGTTAACATTAATGATTTTTCTAAATATATATAGCACATTATTTTATGATATATATATATATATCATATCATTCTCATTAATTATAATGCCTATAAATTTCATGTGTTATTATAATGGTGTCACATTCCTAATAATTATTCATGAATTTTTACTTCTAAACATCAATTGCATTGAGCCGTAATTTATCTCCACATCATTATACTTTATATGAATCTTAATACCATTATTTAAACATCACTAAGGATCAAAACCCCTTCTCCATAGTTTGGTATTTCATTTCAATGCATGCTAACTAAAATTTATTTCAGTTCATTGAAATATTCTTCACACTCAATGCTCCATGGTAACATGGATTACATTATAGCAAAATAATTATAATATTAGAAATATATAAGGGATAAATCACCAATAACAGGTTGTATCATTCCTACACATGGAAAATATGAATCTATATAACAATTATTCACTTGAAACATTTTTAAATAAAATTTAATTTTTGAAGGATCAACCAATATAACCTCACATGAAATTACATAACCCTAGAATAAAGCATCCTATATCCAAAATTAACACTTCTTAAATTTATCATACCACTTATCCTTTTTATGTACTTATTTACATTCCACATGTGGTCATCATTATAATCCTTTGTATACCAATATTGAGGAATTTACTCCATAATGATAACAGAAATTTGATTATGCTAATATAAAAGGGTTATATTTATTAAATCAATGAAGATATAAGAATAATTGGTGTAACATCCCAGGCATGATTTTACTGAATGGTGACTCGAGCCCAGTTCACCACATGGCATCAAGGGAATTTCCCCAAATTCCTAATGTTTGGGAATACATGTGAGGGACTAGGGTGTGTATTTCGGGATAATACCCCAATATAACATATTGTTACACAATATTATCAATAATTCTAGTAAAATAGATTATAAACTATAACAATTATAAAATTGATAAACAATAGGAATAGACAAAAATACAATGCTAGTTGGAATCTCGTATAAATTGATAATCATTTCATGTGTCAAAAAACCACCCAAAACATGTACATAGGCAATGGTATAATATAAGTATCACAATTAAAAAATTCCAAAAAGACCTAGCTAGGATCAGAAGTCATAGGTCAGTGAAATACTCTCCTAATCCGATGTTGTAATCACAATCCAATAGCTTGTTTGTTTTCCATATCCATACAAGCATTCATATAATATTATCTAGTACAAATGGAACCCCTATTATTCAGTGAGATAAAATAATAGTAGAGAACAACCAAAAGTTTCTAATGGAATGAAGTCAATGAATATATAACAATAAAATATTGTTAGAAGTAAAAGATTATATAATCGATTATTAAAATTAATCAACCAGTAATGGTCTTTGTTTACATGGACACCTATACCCAGTTACCTGTTTCATCCTAAGTTGGGAATTATCTGAATAATCAATCAGTCATGTGTCATTTAATTAATAAAACATGGTACCTAACATGTTGCATAACATAATTTTTTATGAATGTTACCAAGAGTATACTAACAAGTCCATCAATACGTTATAAGTCTCTAATTAAATTGAAGATTGTTCTTTGGCATGTAAGATACATTGTATAAATTTTTTCATTATTTGTAAAATTATGAACCTATGATTGTCCTTAGAATAATTGATTTACTATCTAGGTATCAATCCAATCATTCAATAAACTATTCAACATACATTACTTGCCAATGAATTCCTCATTGGAATCCATGTATCACTTTATGTGTGGTCTAAAATTATTTCTATCTGAGTTAATACTTGGTGGTCCTGTAAGTAAGAACATGTATCACCAATAGGGTATATATAATCGTCCATCTATGTACATCATTGGAATTCCATATAAGGAGTTGAAGTGACTCTAAAAAAAATCTGTTATGCATTTATGCCCATCCTTTATGGCTCGCTAAGGAGTCCAAGTGTCACCAATGGGTCATCATTGAAATTAAAAATGGAGTCTATCTATATTTATTTTATTTGAGAACATGTCTCACAAATATAATTTAATAAACATTCAATAAACATCATTTAATGTTTTCAATGGTCATCGCCATGACCATTTTAATTTTAACTCACACAAGAGGGTGGGTCCAGGCTTGTTATATTCGAAGATGTTTTAACTTGTTAATTATATCATGTGTGATATACAAATAGAGGAATAAAAACATGTTTGAAAATAAAATTTCATGGAAATATAATACAGACATATCCATTTATTCCCTTATTCAAATCAATTTAAATTTTAATTACAATTCATAATGTAAAATACCATGGAAAGGTGTAAACTATAAAGTATTAAATGTGATCAATTCATATTCTAACCATGGTTTCCAATTAAATAAATCAATTCACACATTGTGTTTTTTCAGTTCATGGTTCATAAACATTGATCATTGACATTGTGTCTCATAAATTACTTATGTAATACCTGTCCCTTTATGACTAGGATTAAATTCCATTTCAGAGGGATGTTCGTAAAATCATGAGGGCGGAATAACGACATATATATAAACACCACCACATTGAGTAAAGTCATGAGACTGCCTATAATAGATCTTCAGTATAGTTTACATACATTATTAACTCTTAATTTGACTCCAATCATGAGAAAAATGAAAATGGGGAAAAACGTAAATCTATAGACTATTAGGTTGCATCTAATTAGCACAAAATATTCTAAGAAGAATAAAGAAAATAAAATATTTAATTTAGTATTCATGGGTGTGGCTCTAATGGGATGAAAATATCTCAATTCCTAACTATGAAAATGTTTATATCCCAATTAAAATATTATTCTTCAAGGTAGAGATTAATAAAGGATGATATCCAAATAATGAGAATAGAAAGATATATTTATGTTTAAAATAATTTAATGGAAAAAATTGTTAAATTGTGTCAAAATACTTGGCCATTGGTTTGGCCTTAGAGATGGCCAAACTATGTGTCAATCATGATCCTACTCATTTATGGACAGGAATCTCCCATGGATAGTTCCCACCATTTGATGAACCATACAAAAATTGTCCCTGAAACCGCTGTAAAAAATAAAATACATCATCACACATGCACACAACATTATATAAATAATTTAAAAACCTGTGTGGTCTCTTATTTCACTCTTCATAAGAATTTCATATTTAGTAGTAGCCATGGAGCATGTCTTGAATGTTATCTACTAATGTTTCTCATTCATTAATCTCCCAAAAGCTACATTTAAAGCATTGTAGATGTTTTGAGTGCCACTAAAACCTCCATGAAAATACATGAAACTAATATTAAGCTGTAAATAATCATTTAAATAGAAAACTGATTGAATGTAAATGATTTCATACCCTATGAATGAACTATTTTGATACAAAGTTCCCCTTAATGTTATTCTTACCCAAACAACACCCCCAAGGGTGGGGAAGAATCATCTATGAACATCTCTGGAAACAGTGCTCATACATCAGCCTCCAACTCCCTGGTCCATTCATGATCAAGGATATGCTTCCTAAGAAACTACAATAATGGTACTGGCTATCCTCATATAACAATTATTCTATAATCTAAAATATGTATAAAATTCTCCAAGATGGATTAATCTACCTATAACTATTTCTCAACCGGTTGAAAATCATGAGACCAATCTAAATGATAATGAAATAGTTCAAATTCATGGATTACATCATTCATGGATCAGTATATCTGAGGAATCTAGAACCGATAGTATACCATCCTAACTCTTTTAAAAGTCTCAATCTTCCAGAAATATCATTGTGAATTCTTACACTATCTCATAGTCCTCTTTTGTTCCATATTAAATGAGACAAGTAAAAAATATTTTATAAATCAACATAAACCCTGTAGGTCATTGATTGAGACCATATTATGATTTTTGAAGATACATTTAAGTATCCATAAACTGTTGAATCTACTAAACCGACCCTATATTGTCATGTATGAGATGAAGTCCATTAAGTGCTTCTTCTCCAACCTCTAACAAGTACATTAGTGATCTGCATTACCTATCCTATAAATCCTCATAAGGTTTATAGGTATGTATCTTTATATCTATTTTTTATTCTATTTCATACATGGGTATTTTCCTACTCCATATCCCCTCTAAATCTATGATGCATTTCTGTATCATGTCCTCAGAAACCTATATCAAGTGCCCTAAATGGCCATTTGTTTAAGGTTGGTATTCCCAACACATATGAACATGTGTACCCAATGCAATCTAAAAAGCATTCCTGAACCATGATGTGAACTGTTCAACCCTATATGAAATGATATTATGATAGACCTCATGATGTCGTATTGTCTCACAGATATACAACCTCCCATGTGCATCTACTGAAATGTTCTACTAAATAGTTTCGAAAATGGAATCCTTTTTATACTCTAAAATCCCCAAAGACATAATATCCTCCATGTGACCGTAGTAAACTGGTAAAAAAACCTTCACAACATCATCATATTTCCACTCGTGAATGGGTGACTAAAATAAATGTTTGGTTGGTCACTGGTGTTTTACATTCACCTGTAGAAAAGTGGATCACCACATGAAAAAACTAGCTACATGTCATTTCTTACCTGATCTGTAGTATGGGTGACTTAAATCCTGATACATCATGGTGACACCATGATTTAGTACCAATGATAATTCCTGAATGTATCACTTAATCTCCTTGCAGAATTCTCTATAAACCCATATGAAACATTTTATACGTAGAATATATTCCATTAATATGGTTCAACCTGGATGACGGTCCTCACAAGCCACACATTCATATTGGACTATTCCATATGAAACTAATAGCTACCTCATCCTCACTCTACCAAGAAGAATATAAGGCACAACTAAGGATGAATTAAAAGAATACACTAACTATCCTAAACATCCATGTTTATCTTTTAGAACAAATCCATAAGCTACCACTCGCTAATAGACTCTCTTAATAAGTCAATCTGAATCCACAAACATAGTTCAATATCAAAAACATTTCCATTACAAAACTTATAAGAATATTATATGTAAATAGAGTATAGGTACTAAACACACCATCATTGCCTCATATTTAAATCATGCTATGTAAATATTTTCATGAGGAATTTTTATACCATGTAACCAAAATATTCTCTCCGTGTAAGTATGTATCCAAATGTGTAAATAATGAACTACTATAGATAATTAGAGATCGTGTATTAGGTACTTCCTCTCATGCGGCCTCATCTGATGAGACCTATTCCTAAAGAACCTATCCACAACCTCAAAATATCTCCATTCCTAATACCTGATGCATTGTATTAATCATTGTATCTTCTTTTTTTCTGTAGAAAACTGGTATCATTACTAATGTAAATCTACCTTGTAGCTCCTCAATGTATGAATCACAGATATATGATCATTTAAATATCACTTCATTTCCAGTCATGCCTGTGAGAGAACCCTCTATGTATGATATGTCCTCTATGAAACTCATGTCAAATCATTCAAACCCTAAAAATCATGATAGCTCAAATACATTCGCATGCCTCCCCAAATATACTAGATATAGAACCTTCTCTAGGTGAACAAATACTACTACATTTTTAGATAATGTAACCCAATATGAATATTTGGTTCAATAGGATATTTCACTTTGTGAGATTAACATATATATTATTCTTTCTCATTTTATCCAATATGATCTCCCTATCCTTGGAATGGACATGTTGACTGTTACAATACAACATGATATCGCTAGAGAGAACCACAAAAAACTGTTATAGATAATGTAGGAAAATCGATTCATTAGATCCATAAAAATTATTTTCATGTTCAATAAATCAAAAATCATAACCAAATACTAATATAGACCATAAATTCCATGAGTATTTTGGTGTGGTATGTATCATATTCTAGCAAACTAATGATGATGACCGGATCTCAAATCATTAATTGAGAATACACATGCTCCTCGATGTTTTTTAAAAGATATCAACTATCTATATTGGAGGATAAAAGTTATTAACCATTAATTAATTCAATTTCTATTAATTTAAACATATCCTAATGGTATTTCTCACATTTTTTTGAAAAAGGGAATGGGGAACCCCACAACGTTGTACTGAATCAGATAAACCGCTCTTCAACTAAATCTTATAGGTTCCTCTTGACCTCTAACATCCCAATAAAAACCATAGAAAGGAATGTGTAATAGTGTAGCACCTGGAACTAGATTGAAAGAGAAATCCACCTCTCTCACTGGAGGTAATCTGGAAATGTTATCTGAGAAAAAACCCCAAAACAGTCACCCAATGTAGGGAAATATGCTAGATGTATTCGATGATCATTCAGAGATAAACTCACAATCTCACCTATCATCCCAGACATCCTTTTAGGCCATGTTCTACCTTTTTTCCATAGACTTTACAACCATCCTTTAGAAAAAACTATCAATCCTCTATTAATGTGAAGGTTTCCATTCATCAATAATAATAAATAAAAGCAAGAAAATGAACCAACAAGTCCATCCTAATATTGATGTAAAAACCTATCATATAAAAAAAAGAGTTCCCATATGAATTTTCACACACCAATATCATGGATGTAATCCTTGAACTTGTGTACATCCTCCATTAAAATATCCAATGCATTATCAAACATCATAATTCTTTCAGAACAATGAATATTGTGCCCAAGTCTCTCTATAATGGGAATATATATTATGTTATGAGATACACTTGTATCAAATTGAGATGATGGTAATATAGAGGATAATAGAACAATAACTCTCATATTATAAGGTGTATAATTCATATCTGTATGAACCAATTTCACTATGTATATCTTGCCTAATTATAATACCTTAGATACAACATGGGTTTCCTTAGTGGATCCTATCTACTCCCACTACAACACCGGAGTCAGACTACCATGGCCATGACCCCCATCTTGGTGTAATTAGTTAACTTTACTGTAGATATCTTCCTAAAATGAATATGTTAACCCATATACTTTATGTGGAGTCATTTTACAGCATCATTCATTGATAGATGGAGGAAATGTACATCACAATTTCTGTAGATGGCCGATCATTCCATTTCATCAGCACTCAACTCTGTCTCTCATGCACGAAGGTATGTTAAGTACTGATCCACTAAACTACCGAAACATAATCTAGATAATTGAGAAACTGATATGTATACCAATATTACATTGACGAATCATCAGATGAAACATCATACTAGCAGTCGATGCACTACCAGAATGAGGTGTCAAACCATCCTTGCCCGCACCCCCCATCCTCTCTCAGCTTACACACCATGATAAAAACCCAACTCTCAATTACATAAATGATATCCAGTAGAAATAATATATTATGTTAACATATCTTACATGATATTATCCTCATATTCCATGGAATAAAAAAACAATTAACATATATGAATAGGTTAGAGGAACTGATGTTCTATAAAATGGGATAAATAATCCATATATGATAATGTGCCCTCGATCATGTGCATTAATTATCCTAATATATCATCCCTCAATATATTATTATATAATTAATCATATAATGTCATATAGAAACCCTTCCCAACCATCTACCTATGGGAATCCATCTAAAAATGACATCCTTCCTTCTACAGCCTGATTCATGAGACATTTAGATAGTGATATTTAACCTCATGTTAGGATGTGTGTTAAGATGGTTGAAACTAGATAGTGAGACCTCTAGAAATGATTCGGTATCCTCTGCTATTCCATCCACCAAAAAAATGGGTGTATGATGATACTAAATCAAATGGGGAACCCCATCAATAGACATAGAAGGATATGGTTCCCCCTAAAATAACTTCATGAAGCAGAAAAACCCATCATTGAATAGTGCCTATTTACATGTGTCTGATAAATATGATGGTCCCATTAATAGTTATATAGGAGGTTCCAATGGTATACCATGTCCAAATACCTCGAGAGAGTGGTCATCACCACCATCATGGTGTACTTCTAGTGTTCATTGTCATGGAATGTCTATAAAATTTCAAACACATTCCTTATATAATAACTTTGTCATTGTTTATAGTTAAAAAAATATATATTAAAGTATGATAGTAACAAGAATTCATATATAAGAATCACAGCCTCATACATCTCATTATTTATGTTCTAGATGATATATATATCACAATAAAGTAAGATGAACTTCATACTTCCCACAACTATAGATGTGTCTAGGGTAAGATCTATTCAATATATATTTCAATTTCCATTTAATTCAAATTTATTTCCCATTTTATTTTAATTATAACATAATTAAATATCAATTTTTAAACTGTGTGGTTTTAAAAATTCTAATCTATAAAGGTGCATACTCCTCATGTATAAAAATATGGAATCTTCCAAATATATATGATAACACATTCTGGTTCATGATACTCTTAGTCCATTACACAAAATGCCACAATTGGATACTTGCAGTGTCTGTTGTAGCATACTCCATAAAAATATCATACGTTAAGGTAGGTAGTCTAAGGAGAAACCATACATTTCAGTTTCCACCATATAATATCTATCATAAGAGTTGGTATATCAACCATGGAACCTATCAAAATATAATAAAAAAGAAATGCATTCTACATAGCATGTTATTATCCCTGGAATCTATGTCCCTAAATTTATGAATGAGATGGAATACCCTCATCTCATCACATTTCAAAAATATAGAAAATCAAATCAAATCAATGATAAAATAATTATCCAATTGCATCACCCTATGGTGTTATCAAATCAACTTTAATAGCCAAAATATAGAAAAAAAAATTTCATTTGAGGCAATTTTCCTTTTTCCTCTACATCTCTTAGCTACTCCTATGAAATGCTCATTATGAATTTACTATTCTGTCTTATACATTTTTATTATCTCAAAATAGTTTATAGAATAAGAAAATAATTAACTTATACAACTCTATAAAATCACATACCTATATTTCGATGATCATTTCATCATGCCTATTTGGCCACATGGCCTCAAGAGCATCTCCCCAAACTCCAAAGGCTTCTGACTAGTAATGAGGACCTAGGTTTTGTTTATGGTTATAATATTCCCTCTTATAATAGTGTAGAACATCATTATAATTTATAATGATCAAATATTAGAAACATTATAATAGATATGCAATAGATAAAAAATGAATATATACACAACAAGGATAGATGGAATCTCATATACAGTTATGATTATTTCATTTCAATAATCCATCCAAAATATGTACACAGTAAATGATAAAATACATCTATCTTTATAAAAATATTTCCAAAAACCATCCTATCTAGAATCAAGACAATCACTTCAGTCATGTTCTCTCATTCTCTTAATAAGAAATATAAAACCTAATGTAGATAGATTTACCTTATACATACTTGTTTTCCAACACTCTTCTCAGGTACTAATGGTATCCCAAGAATGGTTTGAGATAAAATACCACTAGGCCACAACCAATGGTACCTACTATTATCTATTCAGTGAATACATGATAATAAAAGAGTACATCAAATAATCGTAAATGTAATGGAAGTTCTGAAGGTAAAGAACACATAATAGTTTGGGATCTAATAGACACTTGTCCCCTACTACATACTTTAGGCTTATCCATAAAGTCAATAAGTAAAAAACCAATCATGTTCCATTCATCTAATAAGTATCCATCCATAGAACATAAGACAACATTCCTCATATGTATGAGATCCAAAAATACCTAGTATGGAAATCAATATTGTATAAGTCTCTATCCCAATCCAAAAAATTTCTTTGGATTGTAAGACAGATCATATAAATCATTTAATAGATCAATAAATTAACATAATGAGCATGTCCTTGTAATTAATTATTTTAAATCTAGGTATCCATCTAGACATAAAGTAAACCAATACCATTATAAGCTCTTACTAAGGAACTATTCATTCACATACTTATATTTTTATTAGTGTGGTGTAATATCATTAAAAGCTGAGTCTATCCATAATTACCTATTAATAGAATCCAATTCTCACTCACATTGTATATAGAATTGAAAACATGAATCAGCCCTTAGAAGTCCATATAAGGAGGCCAAATGTCTCTCAGAATCTTTTTAGTAAAGCCTTTGTGTCCATCCTTGGATGTCAACTAAGCATTACAATTGTCATTCATGAAAAATTAAGGTAGTATCCAAATTATTCCATCCATGTAATCTTATATGATCCCATGTCTCACCAAAATAATATAATTAACATTAAATAATTTTATTTTAATTGTTTAGTGTTCATCACCATGATCATTTCAATTTCACCTCACATAAGAAGGTGGCTCAAGGCATGGACTAAAGCTAAAAGTATTAGCCTCAAAACTATCTATTGTAGGAAATAACAATAGAGTAAAAACACATGAATAAAAAATTAATTACATTGAAATTACCTTGTGATATGATGATTCATTACGTAACATCAATCAATTAAAATTACAATTACCATTAGTCATTTAACATCCCAAGGAAAGGGGTATATGAGACACTTTCATAAGTGATAACTTCACATTCCACAAGTGGTGGCCCATTTAATTATGAAACACACCTAATGTGTGATTCCAATACAAGATTCACAACCACAAATCATTAATCAATGGGTTTATTTAATCACATACGTAATACTTATCCATTTAAAACCACAATTATATTTCTATTCTTCTATGAAACTCCAAAAAAGGGGTGTGTGGTTCAATTAAATATATATAAACACTTCTACATTGAAGAATAGTCACGAGACCACATAACATATGCCCTTAGTGAAGTTCTCATCCAAATATTAACTCACGATTCAACAAAGGTCAAGAGTAAAATCAAGAAAAAACAAAATGATGAAAATATAGAATATTATGTGGGACCTAAACAGAGTTGATCATGCCAAGAATAAAAAATATTTAAACTAAAGTAGTTAAGTACACTCTACAGTGGATCAAATGAGATGGAAAAATCATCCTTCCATGTTCAGACATATTTGATCCCAAAATTATATGATTTGGATTCATGGATGAGATCTAACAAGGAATCCATCCAATGAGTGGGAAATAAAATAACGATATATGTTCAAATGTATTTTATGGGGAAAATTTAATTTTTCTCAAAATACTAGGTGGAAAGGTTTGGCTAAACCAATGGCCAATATATGCTCCAATCATGCACTAATTATTGTACGGAGGGAAACCTTACATCGTTAGTGTGCATGATATGAATATATATAGAGAGAGGCAATTCCTGAATCCACTGTTAAAAAATATCATGTCCCTCGCATTGGAATGTTCCTCTCTCTAGATATATTGAAAAAATATGTGGGCTCCACATTCCCTCTACCCAGGTCACCCATATCTTGTAGTAACCATGCGACATGTCTAGACTGGTTTCTTGAAACCATTCGTCCTACCATATTCTCACAATAAGATATGATCTAGACTCTGTATAGTCCCCAGACTCCCAAAAAACATCCACTAACTCTAATGGAATAAAATTAGTTCATAAATAATCATTTAAACATAAAATTGATGAAAATTAAAATATTCAGTACCTTATTAAAAATCCGTTTTCATAAAAATGGAATCTAAAAAACCATCACCATAAAATCATAATGATAATTCATCTGTCATAAGATAATCGAGGGTAAATTTGCCTTTTAGAAGCACAATTTATGATATATAGATCATAGATCATTTTGGATGAAATATTTAACTCTAGGTTATTTATTTAACATATCAATGATATGGGGTAGATGATATTTTTTTATTTATGGTTTTGTTAAGATAAGTATTATCAATGAAAATATATATTGAATCGTAATTTTATGTAATAGAAAAAAAATTCCCCTCATGGTGATTCCGTAATTATAATTACTAACCCTAAATTTTTATAATCACATGTTTAAATTTAATGAATTTATTGTCTTATAATTTATGATATTATATGCTTTAGATTTTAAGATATGTAATTAATAACTCATACATAAAAAAACATATAATAAAAATTGAACACTTTTAATTATTAACAATTTATCTCTTAATATAATTCATTTAAAATTACGAATAAGGTTTTTCTTATTATGTTATAAAAACATTCAACTAGATTATTTATTTATGTTACCAAACAATAAATACATTCAAAACCATTTTAAAAATATGGGATTTTGAGAAAGAGATCAGTAATATACATTTAAATATTAAAACCATTATTCAAATGAAAAATCAATACCCATGAAATTATAACAATTATATTAAATATTCATTGAGAAAAATATATTATTCATATTCAGTTGGAAAATTAATAAAATTATACTAAAAAATAAGAATATGTTAATATATCAAGAAAATAGAAAACCATTATGGAAACATAGAGAATCAAAATCATAAAACCCTTAAAAAACTTTTAATTGGAATTGACTTATTATTGAATAAAAATTCAATCATTACCTTGTGAATTAGAGAGATGTAATGAGGTTAAGACTTCAAATAATCCATATCAGGAACAACTATTTTTCTTGATCTATATTGTAGCTCAACCATTCCTATAAGATAAATCTGGAACACCCATGATCTATAATGTGGTTCACCCAAAAATATAATATCAATTAGTCTTAGAAGTTGGTCAAATACCTATCACATACTATATCATTGAATAAAAATTAGGGTTTCACATTTCAATCCTAATACCCATTTAAAATAACTTTTGTAATCATATTAAAATCTCTTTGTATATAAAAATAAATTTAATTTTTTAAAACCCATTTTAAATAGAAAAAGAAATTTGTTTTTTAGAAAAACCATTTTCTAAATCAAAATATATAGGAAATGGATTGATTGTATTTCTTAGAAAAACTAGGATCTCTTTTAATTCAAACCAATCATAAAATAATATTTATAGTAATAGAAAATGTCTGTGTCATTGTATTCATTAAATAAATTCTTTGGTTGTTTGAAAAAAGATAGATTACAATTCCATATATGGAATGAATTTATATGAAAAAACATGAAAGAATAAAAATAATTTTATTTATAATCATATTATTTCAATAATGATATTATTTTTTAAAAATGTAAAACTATGAAATATATAGTTATGAGTAAAAAATTAAAATAGTTTTTTTAAAAGAATGTCCATTAACCATTTAAATAAATTTGAATCATTGTCTCCCTAGAAGGATAATACTAAATAAACCACTAGAGAATCATGGAATATATAACATCATAGTATAATAAGAAAAAATATTCTTTATAAACACCTCATAAAATATTATTGGTTAATAACTTCAAAATAGGCATCAATAAAAGTATATGGAGATTTCATCCCTTTCCTTGAGTTCGATACTTCACATTCATTCATTATCGTCTAGAATAATAAAATATATGATAATTATTGACATGATTAAGAAAAATTTTACTTTTTTATTACTCATTTTATATAAATTATTATCATAACATATACATGTTTTAAATCAAATCTTTATTTTCTATAAATTTCAATGATATTTCACTTATGTGTCAAAATTACATCTAAAATATGATTATTGGTTGAATAGTTACTTATATCAACATATAGAGAATAATTATCATGATATAATTATCATATTTATACATATATTAATCTTTAAAAACCAATCATGATTTTTTTAAGGAGTAGTGAACTTTTTTTCTTTCACATAGATGTTAAGTCATATGTAGACCTGAGAAACACATTCATTTTTAATGAACATATGGAAAAGAGGAATGTAGTTTTCTAATATTGATTAATTAAAATAATATCATATATGCACAATTATATCATTACATATAATTATATATAATACCCTGTTGATGTCGTGATGAATAAAAAATCAAATTGATTCTTGAAATCAGTAGTCCACATGATCATGAATGACATTAAAAATTACCAGAGTAGTAAATAATATTACTTATTGACTTATCAGAAATGAAAAAATTTCATTAATATGATTTTGATTTCATATATATATACATACCTTTATTTCATTAAATATATTGAAATGAAATTCTATTCCACAAACAAGTTAAAATAGAATCACATCGCATTGTGAGGTAGTAATCTATTAGATAGATGAACAACGTTATTTTATCCCTCTTAGAGTAGAAATGAAAAAAATGATTCATGTCATATCATAAATACATAATTTTAAATAAGTTATAAATTCAAAAAATATAATTTCAATTCATCATTAATACAATCCATGGATGTTGATTATGGAATAGAAATGAAATCATTTCATGATGGGATATTCCACCATACACATGAATAATTTTTTCATATCCAGTTTGAATGAAAAATAGATAAATTAAAATTATGAAATTAACATAATAAAATCTCATTATATGATATATAATTATGTTTTTATATAAGAAAAAATTAATAATATTTTATAGATGTGTAAAAATAAAAAGACAATGACACTCGATTAAGAATGATTCCTCTTCTTTTTCTAACATCCTTAAGTAACACCATGCTTTATTATTATTTTATTAATATAAATTAGTTAACTAGGTAATGGGTATGTATGTAAGTAGGTTGTTTTGTATGGTATTGGCAGATCAAAAGATTCGTTAATATATGAAGAGTGGAGTAGAGAAGACCACCTTTTATAAATAACTTTTAAGAACCAGAACATCTAATGTGGTAGGGACCTTTTAATTTTTTTTCAAATTACTTATGTTGGACCAATTATGGGTTCCTAATGAGATAGAACTGTTTTGGGGATGTGTCTATAGCCTTTTCATAGTACATAACCTAGAATATTCGAAGAATGTATAGGCTCCTAGGGTTATTAGAAATTGTGCTTCTCATCCCACATGTTTTCTAGTAACCGTACAGGGTGTTTCATAAGGAAAAGCATGGATCATAGTTTTCCCTAACTATGTTCCAAAGTATACATTCCTATGATAGTCACCTTTAACATTTAGTAGATCCAAATTTCATAGATGGAACAAGTTCTTTCAATCTACGTCTCCAAACTGTGCATGGTCGAATTTTAAGTAGTTATCTGTGCATAGTTGGCATACTGTTTAGCTAACCATGTTTCCAATCCATGAGACCCAATAATTTTTGGGTGAAAATTTTATTTTATTCCTTCAATATATATTAAAAAACCTCACCACTTCCATTTTATTATTCAATGGGAAAAGGTATTCATTCTCTTACTTTTGATCTCCAATTCCCCTTCATATATTTTGATCTTGTTTTATCATATGAGCATGGGTTTAATATCCATTAGACTTATTTGACTCATTTAGATATGATATTTAGTAAATATGCTTTGTTTTCCATTTTTATTCCTCTTGATGATTCTATTTTGATGCAGTCACATATTACCTATTTTTTAGGTGTTGATCCTTTTATCAGTTTTCATCTAAACCAAGACAATATAATGGTCAATAATGGATTAGGAGAGAACTACATTCCAATTGTTTTTGTTCTATGGATTTCATATAAATTTAACATAATTTAATAAACTATCATCATTGTGCGCATATCAGTCTCTTTAGTGGTTTTATACTAAATTCTTATTACTTGAATATAATCATTATGTCCCTATTATAGATAAATTCCTTTACATGGTTGTAAGATCCCAATTATTGGAAAGGAATGTTTTCGTTATGTTTTGGTTGAATCCCTGGTTTCAGGCTTCATGGGGTGTCTTTTGAAAGTATGAGAATCCTTGGGGTGTTTCAGGGGCTCGGGGCAAGGAATAAAAGAAAACTGGGCAAGAGAAGTCAGGGCGCACGACATGCGCATGGACAGGGTAAACCTTGTGGCCTGCCCAGGTAAACCATTCAACCCTTCTACTTCGGGCAGTAACATGTGCGCGGTTTGCGCACAGTTTGTCAAACTGTGTGTCTAAACCATAAGGCCACTTAAATTTTAGAAGAATTATATGTTTTCCACTCCGGGCTTTTAAACCCCAACTTGTGATTTTCCTCCATTCATCCCCTCTCAACCCTAGTGACGAACTTGGCCGACCCAAGCTTCCCAAGGGTGGTTATCCATCGATTATATGGCGTTTTTGGTGCCATTAGTTGCGGATCAGAGCTCAGGGTAAGGATAATCCCATCCTTGCATCTCTTTTTGGTTTAGGGTTGGTATCTTCTATCCCACTTGTTCCGAAGCTCTAAAACACTATATTTTGGGTGAGTTTTTGGTTGAATATCCAATGGTTGGTCAGATCGAGGTCTAAGGACTCGATTGAGAGTGCGTTAAACCGTGGTTTTGAGGTAGTTGTTCTACAATTCATATCCCACAGTTATTTGTGGATTTTTGCCTGTTTAGTTATGTTCCTGTTTCCACATGGTTATGTTTTGAATAACCTTGGAATGTTTTGTAATAATGGTGTTTAAAATGGAAAAATAGGAACCCCTACGATCCCCGTGAGATGTGTTAGGATTGTCTTGACCTAATCTAGGGCCATCCATGGGATGTTCCGGCTTTTCCCGGGTTTAGGAATTTTTATTAAACAAGTTACCTTGTAGTAATAAATTGTAGAATCCCTTGATAAACATGATGGAATGAATGGTTGAACATGGAATAGAAGTTAGGTGATTCACCTATAATTAGCAATAACCTAAGGGTTATTTGGAATGGGATGAATTGTTGAATCATGGAAATGATGAAAAAGATAAATGGGTTAATGTGTAAACTAGTTAAATACCACAATGGATAGGTTATAGGTCTTGTGAAAAAAGCATAGTGAGTTAGTCATAAAACATTGGAATTAGGTGAATGGTTAAATGATGTGAAATAGTAATGTGTTAATTGGTTAAGGCATGATGTGGATTCCCATGTGGGGTGTTGTGAATAGTGTTTTCCGAAGGGAAATGTTTTGGATGGTTGTTGGTTACTTATATTTATATAAGAATGTGCACATGGCATCGTAGAGTGGGGTATGACATGAGGATCTACACCCACGGGTTGAGTTAAGACCGAGGTTCTAAAATCCACCCTAAATGCACGGGTTAGGAAAGGGGACTGAGGGTCTATTCTCCTAACAGTTTCATCATCCTTAACTGAGGCTTCAAGGTGAGTTTATGGTTTCTATGAGGGGTTAGTCCTAGTGAGATAGGATATCGATGTGTTTACCCTCTTGCGTTTGATAGCTGGCCTTAGACCCATGTAACATAATGTATGTGATTAACCCATGGAAATGTGATGAAATGGTAAGTGATAAAAATTGGTAATAAATGAATGGTAATGGAAGAGGAAATGGATTTGGATCTGAACTTGTTAATGGAACCTTAATTAATTACTTGGCAATTATCATTCATATTCCTTTTCATGCACTACTTATTTATACTGGATATTTTATAGACACCGTTGGTGGTGGCCTACTGAGTTGTACTCACACCCTTCTCGGGCCGTCGTTGGGTTCCCGAGCAGACATCATGTTAGCATGTCACGAGAAGGAAAAGGGTCCTTTCTAGATAGTTGTGTGTACATGGGTAGCACTTAGTGGAGGATCTGGACTTGTAGTCAGGACCATTTTGAGGGTTTTTGGCAGTTGTCCATATTTTAGGATTTTTTTCACTTTTTCACTTGTAGTATGACATGGCTTATGTTAGTGTTGGAAATGGTTTTTATGCATGTTCCTTGTTTATTGATTATTTTTTCTGCTACTGGTTTGTTCTATTGTGGTTTACTCTGATAAAAAGGGGGTATAGTCTCCCCACATAACTCCATAGACCACCGCTGCTAGTCGGCAGCCTTTGGCATATGGGGAGGCGTGCTTAAGGTCATGTAACCACCCGGATCAATGCATCAGTTTAGTGGCTTCTGGGTTTGGTACATTACAAAGTGGTATCAAAGGAGGTCTTTCTTCTCCTTCTCTGAGGCCTTGTTATTTGGGATAGGTTTCAAAGGGTTAAATTCCGGGCCTTGGTAATGAGCTCATGCTTGGGAGTACCTGACCCAGGTACGGGGGAATCCCAAGTAACATTGGGTCGGAATTGTTGTTCTTGGTGGTATGTTTTTATAGTTGATAATATTTCACTGTTGGGTAGTGCACTTGTGGTTTGATGTGACAGTTTTATGATATTTGGCTCGTGGCCTTAATTCCACGAGGATTTTCATTCATGAATCATTGTAGGACCACAGAGAGATAGGTGACATGAATTGTGTTAGGCACAAGCACGAGGTGGGTGTGTGAGGCCGGAAAGTAGGGTGCATTATGCATTTCATGTAATCAATAAATGATGAGATGAATGAAATAACACAAGTGGGTAAGGGTGAATTAATGGTAGATGATGTTTAATAGAGTAATAGGGTTTGAAACAAAAGGGATAATGTTGTTGGGGTAGTATATGAAATGGGTTGTTGTATGTAGTAAAGAGCTTTTGATGGAGTCATGAATGTTTATGGTATGCGTTCTAAAATCTCATGCTTGGCATTGTAGAGAAATTCCATGACGACGTCGTTTACCAGTTGGGAAACATGAGGATGTTGTTGAGAACATTCCCCCAGTAGAGGAGAAAGAAAATGTGGCAACCCATGAAGGTGGAGAAGAGAAGCTCTGGGGGAACATGGCTCGTCTTCTGCAGATGATGGTTCGGGACCCATGGCGGGTTGCAACAAGCATGTTTGAGCTGACCAGGGAGTCCCAGTTGCAGCACCATCTGTCCTTCACCGGAGAGGGTGGGCCAGAAGCAGCAGATTTGTAGTTAGAGTCTATCCAGATGATACTAGACCATCTAGAGACCCCTTTCGAAAACCTAGTGAAGATGACCACTTATATGTTTTTAGGATAGGCAAGGCGTTATTGGGACATTCAGGATCAAATCGAGCAGGCTGAGGGAATGTCCTGGAATGTTTTTCAGGAATATTTTCTGGAGAATTTCAATACAGAGACATTGAGGCAGGAGCAGGCTGCATTGTTTATGACCCAAACTCAGGGGTTACTATCAGTGATGGACAATTCTAGTCGCTTCACTGATTTGAGACTCTTTGTACCATTGTTAGCAGGGGATAAGGCCGTTGTAGAAAAGCGTTTCCATTATGGAATGAGGCATGAGACCCAGTCTCATGTAAACATCTTCTGATTGAAGAGGTTCATAGAGGTAGTAGATCATGCATTGATCTCGGTAGGAAACTGGATGGGAGCTTCATGTAGTGGACTTGTGGTTCCAGTGGGGTAGACGAGTAGTGTAGCTACTGGGGGTCGGAAGCGACGCCATGAGAGCTCACAGCATAGCGGAAGTGTGTAAACTGGATGGAAGAGAGGTTCATCCTCTTAGAGTGGAAATCAGGTGTACTACTATCAGTGTGGTAGGCCGGGGCATATGCATGGTCAGGGTCCTCAACCTCATGTTGAGTGCTGCTCATGTGGAAGGATGGGAAATGTGCAGATGTTCTGCAAGAAACCTCAGCAGGTGGGAAAGTATAATGGTGGAAGAAAGGTACCAGATTTGGGAAGGGGATGAGTTTCCCCATATCAGGTTGGCAGTTAGAGCTCCACGGGCCATACTGGATGGGGCGGTGGATGTGGAACACCACGGAAAGATCGCTCATGCCAGCAGGTTAATTTAGCACAGAGTTCTCCGGCAGGAGCCCATGGTAGAGGGGCAGGTCAGCTTCAGGCAGTTCGGTTTGTGCCTGGTTGTGTCGAAGTCGGACCGTTGACTGTTCGAGGTATGATCCTTATAGATTCTACTTTTCTTGTGCCTTGTTCAACACATGTTCCACACACTCTTTAATCTCTGCTCAACCTGTGGTAGCGCTGGGTATACCTATGGAGAGGGTGTGTCGAGTTATTTCGATTGACACACCATTGGGGGTGGGGGTTGAAGATATCAAGCAATACAAGGGATGTGCCTTGGAAGTTTGTGGGTATCATTTTCTATTGGATTTGTTATTTCTCAAGATGTCAGGGTTTGACCAAATCGTGGTAATGGGTTGGTTTGTTTCGTATCAGGAACACATAGACTATTATTGTCACATTTTATCCTTCAAGTCTCTTGAGGGTGACGCTTATGTCCACCGTAGAGAATGGGATATTCGAGAAGATCGTGCAGGACTGATTGGTCAGCGGTTGAGTGGAATCACAAATCAAGTGGAATGTCTCATGCTTGATGATGATGATGAGGGAGGGGAACAATCTAATTTTCCTCTTTTGGTGGATCGGTTTCCGGATGTGATTCCTGAAGATTTCTTGGGGTTATAACCCGAGAGGGATGTTGAATTCAAAATCAATTTTCTTCCGGGAGCAGTGCCATTTTCTATTCGACCATACCAAATGGCACTCGTAGAACACTAGGAACTAAAGGTTAATCTTGAAGATTTTTAGCGTAATGTATTTATCCATCCTATTATTTCTCCTTGGGTATATCTCGTGCTTTTT
Organism: Viscum album; assembly: GCA_963277665.1. Classification (NCBI taxonomy): domain Eukaryota; kingdom Viridiplantae; phylum Streptophyta; class Magnoliopsida; order Santalales; family Viscaceae; genus Viscum; species Viscum album. The sequence goes on along the minus strand of OY728146.1, from coordinate 1,554,181,520 downwards.
TAAAAGAAGGTTGATGGGTCGTTAAGGATGTGTGTTGACTATCGAAAGTTGAATCAGATGACAGTGAAAAATTGGTACCCTCTTCCTAGAATTGATGACCTATTTGATAAATTGAGGGCTGCATTGGTTTTTTCTAATATTGATTTGAGTTCGGGTTATCACCAGTTATGGATGAGGTCTTCTGACCTATCGCAGACATCTTTCTAAAGTCAGTATGGGTTGTTTGAGTTTGTGTTAATGCCTTTAGGCTTTACCAATTCATAGGTAGTGTTTATGGCTTTGATGAACTGAGTATTTGATCCCTATCTAGATCATTTCAAGGTTTTCTTTGTTGATGACATCTTAGTGTACTAGAAATCTCACGAAGATCATGCCCAACATCTTGACATCATCTGGGGTTTGCTAAGAGACCACTGGCTATATGCCAACCAATAAAAGTGTCAATTCTGGATAGGCGAGGTGCATTATCTGGGTCACATCATCTCGATGGTAGGTGTGTCAGTGGATACATGGAAAGTGTAGGTGGTTGTATCTTGGGAGCAACCCTGATGTGTCTCTGATGTTCAAAACTTTCTGGGTTTGGCTAGGTATTACCAAAGGTTTATTGAAGATTTCTCCCACTTGTCAGCACCACTCTTGGGCTTGAACAAGAAAGGAACTTGGTTTATGTGGTCTGAGGGTTGTGAGAATTACTTCCAAGAGTTGAAGAAGAGGTTGAAGAACGCACCTATCTTGATATTACCTGCACTGGGAAAGAAGTACATCATGTATTGTGATGCGTCTAGTGTCGGACATGGCGCTGTGTTGATGAATGATGAGCGGGTTTTGGCTTATGGTTCAAGGCAGGTGAGACCCCATGAGCAGAACAATCCCACTCATGACCATGATTTGGATGAAAGTGTGTACGCCTTAAAGATCTGGAGGCACTATCTGTTGGGAGAACGGTTTAATGTGTTTAACGACCATAAGAGTTTAAGGTACATCTTCTCACAGCGGGATCTGGATCATGGCAGTGATGATTGGTTTAATATCTCTTGTCTTTTGACTTTGAGTTGGTGTACATGCCAGGAAAAGGAAATATTGTTTCTGATGCTTTGAACAGGAAGGTTCAAAATAAGGTGGTTCAGGAGTCCAGCACCGAGTTGAAGGTGTTGGCTTTGTTTGCAGAGATGCACCTTGAGGTGCAGGAATAGAATGGTCCGGTCATTATTGCTTCCTTAACAATGAATTCGACTCTTTCGAGTCGAGTTAAGGTAATTCATCTTGATTATTCTAAGTGTTTGATCATGAAGGAACAACTTAAATGTGGGGAGATACCTTCTGGTGGGACCATCGGTGTGGATGGTGTAGTTTGTGTTCGTGATCGTGTGGTTGTGCCATAGTGTATGCATGAAGAGTTGATGTGTGAGTTCCATGCATCAATGTGGTCAATGCATCTTGGTTTGACCAAGATGTACTGTGATCTCTGAAGGCAGTTTTGGTGGCCTGGAATGAAGAAGGATGTTGCGGGCTTTGTGGCGCGGTGCCTTACCTATCAGCAACTGAAAGCTGAGAATCAATGCCTAAGTGGTTTGTTTCATCTATTTCTCATTCTATAATAGAATTGGGATGATGTAACGAGGTATTTTGTCATGGGTCATCCAAGGACACCGCCGAAGAATAATGATTTTTGGGTGGTTGTGGATGGGTTAATGAAAGTGGCTCATTTCTTACCGATTCTGGAGACCTTTACAGTCGACCAGTTGGATGAGCAGTATGTTTGGGAAATAATGCTGTTTTATGGGGTGCCACAGACCATAGTTTCAGACTGATATCCACTTTTCACATCGCATTTATGGAAAGGGTTGTTGAAGGCACTTGATACGCAGGTGTTTTTGAGTACGACTTTCCGCCCACAGAAGGACGGGCAGTCAGATCATACGATCCATGTGTTGGAAGACATGTTAAGAGTATGTGTCTTGGACATTGGTGGTTCTTGGGAGAGGAACCTATCGTTATTTGAGTTTTCCTACAACAACGATTTTCAGGCTACGATTCAGATGGGACTGTTTGAGTCACTCTATGGGAGGACATGTAGATCTCCATTGTGTTGGCTATAGGTCTGTGAATCAGAGTTGTTGGGGCCATGTATCATGCAGGAGACTTCAGAGAGAGTTAATATGATCAGGAAGCGAATGGCTATGGCTCAGAGTAGGAAGAACTCGTATGCAGATTAGAGGCATAGACCTCTTGAGTTTGGGTGGGTGATAATGTGTTCCTTCATGTGTTTCCATGGTTGGGTCACCGTTGGATTCGAAAGAAGGGTATGTTGGCACCCATGTATGTGGGAACGTTTGAGATTGTGGAAAGGATCGCACTAGTGGCTTACCGATTGGCTCTTCCACTGGTGTTTCATGTGTCGCTGCTTTGATGGTATCACCCTGACCCATCTATTATGGTTAATGTTGAAGATACAGAGCTTGAGGCTGATTCATCCTTTGAGGAGCATCCAGTTTATGTGGTGGATCGTAGTGAAAAGGTCTTGCGAGGCATGGTTGACCAATTAGTGCGAGTACTATGACAGCATGGGGAATTTCAGGAAGATACATGGGAGCAGGAATCGGATATGTGGGCTCAGTGGCCAAAACTCTTTTCTTCGGTGGATCAATGGGGCTTAGAAACTCGGCTCGAGGAAGGGCTGTTATAAGGTGGGGAGGTTGTAAGATCCTGATTTTTGGAAAGGTTTGTTTTTGTTATGTTTTGGTTGAATCCCTTGTTTTGGGCTTCAAGGGATGTCTTATGAAAGTATGAGAGACATTGGAGGTGTTTTAGGAGATCAGGGAACAGAAGAAATGAAAACATGGCAAGAGAAGCCAGCGTACACGGCCTGTGTATGGTAGGGAAAACCGTGCGTCCTGCCCAGGTAAAACGTGAAACCCTTCTCTTCCGGGTAGTAGCATGTGTAGGGTTTGCACACGGTTTTTTAAACCGTGCGGCTAAACCGTGCGACCACTTAACATTGTGAAAAAATTACAAGTTTTCCACTCCATGATTTTAAACCCGAACTCGGTATTTTTGTCCATTCATCCCCTCTCAACCCTAGCAATGAACTTGGCCAACCCAAGCTTCTAAATGGTGGTTCTCCTTAGATTCTATGTCATTTTTGGTACTGTTGGTTGAGGATCAATGCTATGAGTAAGGCTAATCCCATCCTTGCTTCTCTTTTTGGTTTGGGGTTTGTATCTTCTCTCCCTCTTGTTCTGAAGCTCTAAAACACTATCTTTTGGGTGAGTTTTGGGTTAAAGCTCCATATGTTGAGTGGATCCTAGTCTAAGGACTCGATGGAGAGTGAGTTCAACCGCGGTTTCAAGGTAGGTGGTCTACAAGTGATATCCCATATTTATTTGGGGATCTTTCCATGTTTAGTTGTGTTCTTGTTTAGACATTATTATGTTTTGAATAACCTTGAAATGTATGGAAATAATGGTGCTTAAAATGGAAAATGGGAACCCTCGTGATCCCCACGGGATGTGCTGGAATTTTCTTGGCCAAATCTTGGGCCGTCCATGGGATGTGATGGATTTTCCCGAGTATAGGGATGGTTATTAAACAAGTGACCTTGTTGCAATAAATTGTAGATCCCTTGATAAACATTTTGGCATGATTGGTTGAACTTGGAATTGAAGTTATGTGATGCACCAAGGCTTAGAAATAACCAAAGGGGTATTTGGAATGGGATGAATGGTTGAATCATGGAAATTATGAACTGGATAAATGGGTTAATGTGTAAACTGGTTAAAAACCATAATGTATAGGTTAGGAGTCTAGTGATAAATATTTAGCGAGTTAGGCATAACACAAGGGAATTTGTTAAATGGTTAAATGATGTGAAATGTTAATTTGTTAATGTGTTAAGGCATGATGTGGATTCCCATGTGGGGTGTTGTGAATAGTGTTTGCTGATGGGAAATGGATTGGATGGTTGATGGTTATTTATATTTATATAAGCATGTGCACAGGGTTTTGTAGAGTGGGGTATGGTATGAGGATCTACGCCCACAGGTTGAGTTAAGACTGAGGTTCTAAACACCACCCTAAATGCAAAGATTATGAAAGGGGAATGAGGGTCTATTCTCGTAACGGTTGCATCAACCTAGACCGAGGCTTAGAGGTGAGGTTATGGTTTTTATGATGGGTTAGTCCTAGTGAGATAGGATAACGATGTGTTTACCCTCTTGCATTTGATTTTTGTCCTTAGACCCATGTAACATAATGTATGTGATTAACCCAAGAAAATGTGATGAAATGGTATGTGATGAAAATTGGTAATAAATGAATGGTAATGGAAGTTGAAATGGATTTGGCTCTGAACTTGTTAATTTCACCTTAATTAATTACATGGAAATTATCATTCATATTCCTTTTCACGCACTACTTGTATATATTGGATATTTTGTAGACCCCTTTGGTGTTGGCCTACTGAGTTGTACTCACACCCTACTCGGGCCGACGTTGGGTACTCGAGTAGACTTTATGATTGCAGGTCAGGAGAAGGGAAAGATTCATTGCTAGATAGTTGAGTGGACATTGGTATCACTTGGTGTAGGATCTGGACTTTGAGTCGGGACCATTTTGGGGATTTTTGCCGTTGTCCTTATTTTAGGATTTTGTTCACTTTTTCACTTGTAGTATGACATGGCATATTTTAGTGTTGGAAATGGTTGTTACACATGTTCCTTGTTTATTGATTATTGTTTGCACTACTGGTTTCATCTCTTGTGGCTTACTCTGATAAAATGGGGGTATAGTCTCCCCACTTAACTCCATAGACCCCCGCTGCTAGTCGGTAGCCTTTGGTGTACGGGGAGGCGCGCTTAAGGTCATGTAACAACCCGTCTTGGAGCACCATTTTGGTGGATTCCGGGTCGGGGACATTACAATGGTCAACAATCTATTAAAGGATGTTATCAAAACAACAAACACCACTAGTAGGGTGTTTCCTTATTATATTCCTTGAAAGACCATTTCGGGTTATTTTGAGGCATCATTTGGGTGCACATATAATACCTTGATAAGGTATGGATTTTATCATAATAAATTAAAGTATAAAATATTAATGGAAACTATTTATATATATATAACATGTCCTAGAAAAATGTAATGGAATGGTAATTTTGTTTCCCATCACTCTGTATCCTAATCATAATGATAACATTAAAGTAATTAAAATAATAAATTATTATGTAATTAGATATCTAAATGGTGTAATTTCACTTGTATACCTTGTCACATTAATGGAAGATGATGGAATTAACATAATAAATTATTAAATATAATGATTATTACATTACCTAAATTAAATACTAAGATTTTTATTAGGTGAGTATTTCATAGAAAACATTAATATTTATATAACTGGACTAACATGATCTAGTCTAGGATTTCATGGAAAATATCTTAATAAATGATAGGGAACCATTATGATTCCGGTAGATGGTTTTAAAGGGTGTTTCCAACCATTGAACATGGTACATGTCTATTTAAGGATGAAATAAATTATTTTGTAGGATCCCTTCATTATTTTTTGGCTGTATATGATGCCTTAGATAAAATCCTTGGATCCAACATGATGTAATCATAGATGTGGTCCCATGGAATCACTATGTTGGTCGTATTAATGATTCTTCCATGAATAAATTTTATATTATCATTGTACATGGATATAATTATTTATATTGGAATCCCATTGGAATTCCCCTGGATTACACTAAGAACCCATATATACCATACGTGGTGAGTTAATACAATGAGTGGGATGACCCATAAGATTATGGATGCATTGGTCATACGTTTGGTCTTCTATTAGAATTTTGGTGTCATATTTCAGTAATGTTGTCTTTTCATTAGAATTATCCATAAAAATTGTAATTAAATGAATTAATTTATTGATGTCTTGTTCAGATACATTACTAGTTGAGGGTAAAGTAGGAATGATTTATTATTATATCATTTTATAATATTTAAATATTTATTAACACTACTTATTTCATATACATAGACTGGATTATATTGACACTATCGGTGGTGGTCTATAGATATTTATCTAACACCCTATCTCGATAGCTGTTGGTACCCAGATATATTTTATGATCATTTTTTTGAATAAGGGGCAGTGTCTCACCATGGATATATTACATGTTCACTTGACTAAGGATGAAGCTTGATAGTAGATGATTGTTCCTGTTCTTGGGATTATGGGACTGATTTTCTGAATAATGGTTCATTTTTACAACATATAATCTATAGTATTCATCGTTCAATATATTATTTCATGTCGATTTTTTTAGAGTCATTCCATTATCAACATTAAAAAATTATATTGTTTCCCTCTCTGAGAATTATAATCTATTTCTTGATTGTTTATGTATTCTTAAACTATGTTATTATTTTTTATTGTGATTCCTCTATTTTAACTATTTATTATTTTTATATAATATTCTCTAGTAGAACACGAGTTCATTTTCTCCCTAAGGAACCAACCTTGGCCCTCAGTCATGTTTTTTTTCCTCTAGAATATGGGGAGGAAAGTTTGAGGCCATGTGGCCCACAGGAAGAGGGAAATCCTAAGTGGGACCTGATTCAAGATGAAAAAAAGTTGTATAAGATGTGTCTTCTTTTATTTTGTCTTTTTTTTGAATATATAAATGAAATTATTAACATGATGTAACTTGGTTATAATTCATCTTTTCAAGTAGCTAGCTAATTTTTGGGGAAAATACATTGTTTTCTATGAATAAGAATTTGATGTTCTGTATTTCATTTAATATACATGATATACATTCATTATTTGGTGATAAAAATTAATTACTGTATTTGAAATGTTTTATGGATATTTTAAATGGTATATTAAAAAATAATTATTAATACATGAAATCTTATAGGAACCTTGAATTAAAATTCTGTGAATAAGTCATGCAATATAGGTGTATTAAATTGCCTACATTTTCTATGTACACAATGATTATTGAGTGAAAAACAATTTCTATTAATATTCCCAAACCAATAACATATTTTTTAGGGTGTGGGTGTAGATTTTTTAATGATTCCATAGGAATAAAAATTATATATTCATACAAATTATTATAGATGTATCATAAAAATAAAGGTTTATACCCATGTCTTCTATGTACATATGGTTATATGATATGGACATTGGTTATGATTGAGTGAATATAGGATTCAATTTATGAGGTGTATGGGATCTCATGAAATTAAAGGGGTAATTCACTGGGTTAATCCATGTTACATTACCTATTACAATATGAGACTATTTGTAGAGGGGGTATAATGGAATTAATGGGTGTCTGTTTAATCTATAAAGTTTTTTGGTATTTTTTAACTGGGAATCAAAATCCATTTTCTAACCATGATGAATGGATATAAGAAAATATGATCCTTAAATGAAAATCATGACAAATAAATTTTTTTAAATTAGAGGAAAGGTGTTATTGGCCCTTCATCTTATAGAACCATAGTAAAATAAATTAAATTATTTACCAATAACATGGCATTTTATGTGGTTGGTTAGGGTTGTACATAACGAATTTACACCTAAGTATTATGTAATTCTACTCCTAGTTATTCTAGACTCTCATAAATGTTGTTCTAAAGTTTGTTATTAGCATTTGTGGAGCTATCATGACACGATGTCCATGATTTGTATTCCAGGAGAGTGGTGACGACTATGATCTAGAGAAGGTGGCCTTGAGACAACATTATTACCTCCAGGAGTGAAATTTTAGTCAATATCTATTATACTCATAATTGGAACTGACACTCATCTTTGAAAGAGTTTCTTACATGTAATGCAGTTCATGCATTTTGGTCCTCGACATGAAGCTACTATAAACGATACAAATCATGAGTTCCAGTATGAGATTCCTCCTATATTCTCCTAGTATGGAAGTCCTAATGTTTTTTTCCGGTATAATGTCCATTCATTCTATCTTCAATAATTTTTAGATTCCTCAAAATAGAAGAATGAATCATTCCACCTATATTTACAATGATTCAGCGAATCTCTGGTGGGATTTGATTACATAGGTAGGTCATTATCAAGGTTTTTACTACAAAGACATGGAAAATACATTCTATAATTACATTTCCTCTTATATTCTAAGTGACAAATGAGATAGAGTGTTCATGCATGTTGAGAAGGGACCAATATGTTTTATGAACTAATCTTTTCATTTTACTAGGTTGTAGTTCTTTTCACTATTTATATTCTCTGATGAGTTGTCTTCAGCATGAAATTTTGAGGATGGTATTATGTATTCGATCAACTCATAGGTGAATTTATTTTTCTTACCTACTATTTATGAGAGTGTAAATAATAGTATAATAATAGAGGAAATCTTGTGAGAATTCGATAGTACCGATCACTGATGTTCAGTGATGAAGCATGGAAATAGTTATTCTAGTAACATGACACACAAACATAATGAATATGAGTAGGGGATAGGGGGACATAGTATCTACACTTTATTCTCTTTTAAAATCAAAAAATTTGGATTGATGGGGAATATGAATACATAGATTGATAAATAACCACATGAAATTAATTCATGGGTTTATGTGGGATATCTTTAGAGATTCTCATTGAACATTCCACACACTTCTAGTGGAAGATGATCCACACCTGCTCCAAAATTAAGAGAATATTTACATATTCCACATATTGATTTGAGTTTGATTAGCACTATAAGGTCAGGACGAGGAGGAGGTTTTGTCCCTAGTATCCAGAGTTCTGATTATCAATTTCAGCATAGCAGGTATTCTCATGTTAGCCTACCTGTAGCACCTGGAAATGGATCAGGATTGGTGCATCATTTACATTTGATAACCTAGGATCAAAGTAGAGTATTTTCTACTATACAATGCAATATTAATGAATCGCGCACTATCATATCTACTTTATTCAATATATGTGATTCACACACCTCTTCACTTTATTAACCGTGGAAAGTCGAAGGCTGGAAATTTTGTACATCAGTGGTGCGATGGACATTTAAAAATTATTGGGCATGTAGTTAGAGAGAATAAAAATATTCATGGAATACCCAATTATTATATACCATTATCCCTAATTATGGGACTTCATTATACTTGAGACGTTGTGATTTTTGGATATTATTAGAATGTAATGGTTGGATCCATAAAATGACTATAAGGAAAACTATCCATGAAAGGTATTATTTGTATCCCCAGATGGTTGATGTTATATATAAAATGGTCAGTATACTATCAATTCTCATAGAGTGGGACAAGAGAATAAAGGACTTAGTGAAGTGTCCACCGATATTTCATCTCTCTTTAAGGGGATAAGTGAATATATCTAACCAATTTACCTATCAATGAATATTGTTTCATGGAATATTCTTATGGAAAATATTCTACCATACCTTCTATGAGGGAGGTAGTGTTTATGGCTGAGAATTTTCTAGGAGCATATCTATTATATATTCCTATACAAGGTATTTCACCTAATATGTTACAAGAACTAATGAAATAGTTGTTGGATTTATACTTAAATGGTTTTATCTAACCCATGAATTATTCTTGGGGTTCACCTGTGCTTTTCACCATTATGTCTAATGGTACACATCATATATTAATGTATTATCGATAGTTGAACCAAATCATTATTATGAATCGATAACAATTTCCTTAAATATATGATCTATTCAATTATTTCTGATGAAATATGCTATTTTTGATGGTTTTCCTGATATTAGGCTGTCATCAAGTGGGAGCTGTGCCTTCAGATATATCACATGTTGAAATTTGATGATGGTGAGTGTAACTTCCTAGTTATGTGTGCCTTTCAATGGTTCCCCATACTTGGTTGGTCACACAGCCTCATGCACATTTCATAGAACTCAATAGGCTGCCAACTAGTAGTGAGGGCCATGTGTGTGATAGTGGGGAAACAATTCCCTCATTGGTAGAGTAACACAATGGAATAATAATAATAAAATTTATTGGAAATAGTAATACCATACATATGATGTAAATAGTGTAAGAATAATAATATAAACAACTAAAACACACACACACACATATATATATATTAATGTCACAAGTATCTAGGAAATAAGGCCAAATAGTCATAGTGTTTGGAATAAATCACAAACACCAAAATACTAAAAATAGTAACTAACTCAAATAACATCACAAGTATCATCTTGGTCCCACGCTCTCCAGATCTAACAAAAATCAAGTACCTGACGTAAATGGTTGCTTTCCCTTATCTATACCTGAAGCCATATAATCTGTTTTGGTTGAAAATCATGACCCAAATTGGGTGTGAGACGAATTATAGTAGGAAACCACCAAAATATCCATGCCTCACTGTCAGTGAAAATATATAGTAAGAAATATAAAAAATTAAGCAATAAACAAAGAAGTACTCAAACTTAAACAATCCTACAGTTTCCAAAAACATTCATTTATGTTTATCAATTATTCAAAACATTTAATAATGGAAACCCAAGATATAGCCTAAACTATGTATCCCCTATGTAAAGGAAAAACTGATGCCTCTGAAGAAAATACGAAAATCAAGTAAGACTATGTCCAAGTTTCAGCTTTTTATTGGAAGGCTTATCACAATCAATAAATCATTCAAATGCTAACCTATGGGAATGTTCTTACAGTGTAACCCCTCTAGTTCAACATATCATCAATTCAACATAGATATAAAGACCCTCTGGGAAAGCTCACATAGTCTAACCACATTGGTCTCACAAAAGCCAAGACACTATGAGTAAGCACTCTTTTCCAATTACCCCTATGGTATATTAACAAAAATATAAATACTCTCTGTGGAATCAATCAATGCCAATTCTTCCTTTAGTATCATTACTTTATACTATAGACACTCTATGGGACCACTCATTGTTAATCCACCATCTGGTCTCACCATGTAAATATAATAGACACTCTGGGGAAGCCATCAACATCAATTCTCCCATTGGTCTACCTACACCAGGTTCTCATAGACATGTGTAATACAATCATACAAAAACGATATCCAGAAGCCCAAATTAATCTCAGTAACAACAAGTCTAAGAAACTACAATTCATAACCCATGAATTTAACAATCACCAAAATGCAATCAATTCCATCTTAACAATAAAGGAAATTAAATAAGGACTAACTCATAGGAAACATGGATGAAAGGGACATAAACATTCTAACACGGAAACACACCCATAGTGGGTCCCCTAAACATGCAGTTTTGCATAATGATTTAACAAAATCCCTTAATCTATCAATAAATCTAAGGCAAATGACAATGGGGTTCAATTCTATATAACGAAATACTCAAATCATGCTAAATCGTTACATAGATATATATAACTCAAAGACCAACACAGAGTGAAAATAAACCACCTACCTCGACATTGTACGATGAAAAATATTGAACATTGGCCCTTGAATCAGCCTATAACATTATATATCTACAAATTGGTCAAAAATGTTCAACCATGGATAACAAAAGAAAGAGGAGAAATAAGGACTATAGACTCTAGGGAAATATTGAACTCACCGGTTGGAGTCCAATGCACCTAATGATGCCTCAATCAGAGATCAGATAGTGTAATTGGTGGCTATAAAAGATAATCGGTCATACAACTCTCTACAGTAGGAGTCACAAGATCAAGAAAGGGGTTATGGAGATGAGACATGACACTAGTATGATTAATTATATAAAAAGAGAAGTACCTATGTTTTAATTTATTGTACATTCCATGTACTATCCTCTATCAGACCCAACTATAGGTGGTTCACACAGCCCTGTACTCGACCGTTACATGAATTGTACTCAAGAGCACATGACGTGTACTTAGAAAATTTCCAAATTCATATTTTTCCTCAAAAACAACCAAAAACCATATCCATACCAAAAATTATTATATATGTTCTGACAAACATTACCCCTTAAAGTAATTTATCCCTGAATTGGAATTCTAAGGGAGGAGAAGAAGTAACATAAAAAAACTATGGCCATTGTGATCGAACATCGGCCTCCCACTCCCATGTCTTGCCATGTACTCACCCAGGATACCATAGCACCTGAACTAGAGGAATAGATGAACAATGAAGAACCTTCGTGCTATGATCCAAAATCTATATAGGGTTATCCTCAAAGGATGAATACACCTCTTACTCAACCTCCTCGGGTTTTAAGACATGAGATAGTTCCGAAAAGTAACGTCATAGCTAAGAAATGTGGAAGACATTGTTCATAAATCAGTATATCTTATGTAACTATAACCAATAGAAAACTGGTCTGGCTCTCTCCAAAAACTCAAAAATCTCGATGTACCTCTATGAATTCTTTCCCCGTCTCCTAATAATCCTTTTCCCACCCTTGGTGTGACATGCAAGAAAACCTGATCTCTGACCTCGAACTCCAGAGGTCACCTCAATTGATCATCAGGATTGTGAAATATTCATCCTATTATGAATTAACTCCACTTAGTCAGTGGTCTCCTGGATAAGAAGAGTCTGATTATAGCTCCCTCTCCTGCCTCCAGCCAACATAGGGGTAATCGATATGGCCTACCATATAAAGCCTCATAAGGTTCCATCTGAATCATTGCATGAAAACTATTATTGTTGGAAAAATCCATCATCCACATGTCTCCCTCAAAAGAACCCCTGAAATATATGAAGCATGATCGAAGCATGTCCCCCAACACCAGAATTGTGCACTTGGTCTGACCATATTCTTGGAATGGTAAGCGGTACTAAAAAGTACTTTTGAACCGAAATCCCTTCATAGTCCCTTCAAGAAATGAGATGTAAAACATGCATCCCTGTCTAAAATGATAGATTGTGGAACCCCATGAAACCATACAATCATTCAAATGTAAAAACTTCCAAGATCACCAACGTTGAAGGTATCCTTAATGATTAATAAATGTGAAGCATATGTATGTATATCAATGAAACCCCAAACATAATCATTCCTTTGAGGTATCCTTGGTAAACCAATCAAAAAATCTATCATGACAGAATTCAACATCCTCTTGGGAATCGGTAACTGCTGTAAATTCCCTGTCGGTCCCTGATGCCCCACCTTCACCTGTTGATAGGTGGAGCAACACATAACCAAACCTGAAACATCTATTTTCATACTTGGACACCAATACTGACGGTGTAAATCTAGATACATCTTGGTGACACTGGGATGAACTTCAAATTATGAGAAATGATAATCTTTAAAATATTCTTATGAATGTCTGCTAACACAAATAGGTGCCCAAGAAAACACAAGACCTAATCCTCACATACGGTCTACGCACTAGTAGGGTACTCTCAAGACAAACTCTCCTATAGGACTAGTAATTAGAAATCTAATAATTTCCTTATCAACACATGCTTGAGAAGAGTGTAGGTAAGAGTTAAAAAAGAAAAAAAAGTATTCCTCTGTCTATCATGCACCTCTAAATGCATCTTAAGGAATAGTGTCATAAGATTCCAATCACTACTGGCCTCTTAAACTACATATATTTGGGTCATCATGCACAATGCATTAGCCACTGCATTTCCTTTCCCAGGTGTATAAGTAAGCATAATGTGAAAAGACAGAAGGTACTCAACCCATGTCCACTATCCCAAATTCAGATCACACTGAGTTGAGATATACAAGAGACTTTTGTGGTCAGTGAACACCACAAAATTCTCCCCCAATAGATAATGTCTCCATAAATTTAAATCATGCACAACTGCACTTCTCTCCCATAGATGTGGCAGGATGCAGTGCTGCCTGGTAGTTCTGCATGAACATCATGAAGCCTTCTCAGAACTTTGCCTCTGAACGTGTTTCTTGTATGATAGCTGGTTCCAAGATATGAAAGATGAGATCATCTACCGATAATCCATGATCTTCCAGTTCCAGTGTAGGATCTTGGCCATGTGTTTGGAATATAACTGAAGGATGTCCCGATGGAATAACACTACATGTTCATGCACACACCTCAGTTAAAGATTATTAAGGACTGAAACATTGAATTAAAATAAAGGAAGATGAGAAGATATCATTAATGTTAATCAAATCATGGTAACATAATGTGTATAGCCTCCACACGAAATTTCCCCTCAGGTTTCAACATGGGTGTGTACCTGTACACAACCTGGTCTTGTAACACCCATACACACGGCGTGTTCATTCTATGACATTGTGTGTACTTGATCATTCCCTCTTTCTCGAGTTCTTCTACATGGATAAACCACACGGTTCAATCCTGGGTACCACTAAATTGGCATGTTAACCCTAGAAATGACATATACTGCCTAAGGCATATCTAACCGTGTCATTAGTCACACGGTCAGAGACACAGTCAACATCCACACGACATGTTCATGTTGGACATGGCGTGTAATACTCGAAATTCATCCACCCATGTCATTAGACACAGAGCCAGATACATGGCCTCTATAGAACGACATGTACTCCTGATACACACCATGTTCTACCAAACTGTTACCAATACGTGTCTCTGATCACACAATCAGTCACATGGTTAATTTATATACTACATGTACATACAGTACATGACATGTACATAAGAAAAGTTGTTCCTTCTATAACAGAAAAACACATGGTGTGTGTTCAAAACACCACATGCTATGTTGTCTGGGTTTCTAGATAGGAGGCCTCTAAAAATTCTCTAAAACCCTTATAAAACTAAAATATTTCCCATGGAATGAAAAATTTTGAACCATGAGAGGTCATTCTACCACGAATCAACATTTGGTATCCTTATTCACAATATAATAGAAAAAATAAAATTAAATTTCATACATGATCCACCTAATTATGAACTACGAGGCCCCATAACACATCAGGGGAAAAGCATGGAATTCATTCAAATTAAAAATGACATATTACCAATACCATTTCAAATAGAAGTTATTCTATCAAAACATCTATCACAACAACATGCATTTACATCACAACATCTATCAAAACATCGCACAATTAGTAATGCACCGTAAATGCAAGTATAAGAATTCATGACATGTAATCTCTAGAAAGTGAATATATGATGCATGATATGGCTTACCCTATTATCATCAGGTTTCACCGGAAATAAAACCGCAATGATATAAATCATAACAACTCAAAACATGTTTATCACCCAACAGTGAAATCAAGTCAACTGTAACAATTGAAAAACTAGAAAAAAAATTTAACATTTGAGGTAAATTATCTTTTCTTGGTATATGGATTAGCTACTCCTGGGAAAAAATTATTACCAACTACCAGTTCATTCATATCCTTATATATAGTCTCCAAACAGTAAGACAAATAAGAAAATAAACTCCTCAGATACCATTTTGTGAAATCCCAGTTCCGGGTGCCACCCAAAGGTGCCCCGCACCAAGTTGGTCACTTGGCATTAAGAGCATTTCCCTAAATTCCAGAGGCTACCAAATAGTAGTGAGAGCGTTGGGTATGATAGTGGGGAAACTAATCCCTAATTGGATAAGAAACACATTGTAATAAAAAAATAATCAACTGCACAAACAATAATAACATACAATAGAAGTAAATAAAAGAAAACTGATTGTATAAAAAACTGCAATATATATATATATATAATGATGCATGTCACAAGTATCTAGGAAAGTAGCCGATGATGTCACAATGCTGATAATACATCACTAAAACCAATGTACTAAAAATATTAAATAACTCCAACTATATCACAAGTCCCGGCATGGTCTCTTGGTCTCAAGATCCAACAGTAATCAGGTACATGATGTAGAAGGGAACCTTCCCTTATCTATACCTACAACCATATAATTAGTTTGGGTTAAAAATCCTGACAAAAATTGGGCTTGAAATGAATCCAATATGGAAACACCGATAGATATGTGCCAAAATGTTAGTGAATATATATAGTAGGAAATATGAAAAATGAAGCAATAATCATGAATTTACTCAAAAGTAAACAATTATACAGTTTGAAATTACATTAACTTACATTTATTAATTATCCAAACTATTGAATAATGAAATACCAGGATCTATACTAAGCTCTGTATCCCCTTTCTAAAAGAAAAACAGATGTCTCAGAAGGCAATATGCAATCTTGTAAGACTGAGTCCAAGCTTCTACTTTGGCGTGGCAGGTTCATCATAATCAATCAATCATTCACACACATCCCTCAAAGAATTTTATCACAATATAACCCCTCTGAATCAAAAAATCATCAATTCAAACAAGATATAAAACCCCAATGGGAAAGCTCCCAATGTCTAACCCCTCTGGTCTCACAAAAACAGACTCTATGAGGAAGCACTCACAACCAATTACCCCAGTGGTCTTTTAATGAAAAAATAAATACTTCCTGAGGAAGAACTCAATATCAATTCCCCCTGTGGTCTCATAATATTATAATGTTGACACTATGAGGGAGCACTCACCATCAGTCCCCCGATACGGGCTGACAATGTATATATGGAAAATGCTTTGGGGAATCCCTCAGCATCAATTTCCCCAAGGTCTAACTACACCAAGTTCTCACAGGCCTCTGTAATATAATCGTAGAAAAATGATATCCAGGAGCCCAAAGTAATCACAACTACTACAAGGCTATGCTACTATAATACATAACACATGCATTTAATAACCAGTGATAAGAAAACAATTCCATTCCAACAAGAATTGAAATTAAACAAGGTCAAACTCATAGGAAACTTAGACCAAAAGGACATAAAAATCATACAAGGAAAAACCCCCAAAATGCTTCCCCTAAATATGAAATATTGTATAATGTATCAATGAAATCCCTTAATATATCAATCAATCAAAGTAAAATGATAAGAAGGTTCAATTCCTTAACATGAAATACTGAAATCATGGGTAATTAGAACATAGGCACATGTAACTCAATGAAAAACACTGAAAGGAAACAAACCACCTATCTCGATGTTTTATGATGAACACTATTGAATGATCGCCCTTGAATCAGTCTTGAAGATCAAATATCTACTAAAAGGTTAAAAAACATCAACCTCGTATAACTCAAGAAAAACGAGAAATTAGGATGTACGACTCTAGGGAAAGTGAATACTCACTGGTGGGAATCCAATGCACCAAGCGATGCCTCAATCAGAGCTTGACGAAGGAATGGAAGGTGCTCGGAGATAATCAGATGTACATCTCTCTTTTCAAAGAGACTAGGGAAGATGAAAGGGGTTCTGGAGATGAGACGCGACCTTAGTACGATAAATCAAATAAAAAAGAAAAGTACATAAACTATTGATTTAATGTACTCTCCGTGTACTATCCTCAATATTTCAACACTATAGGAAGTCCACATGGCCAGGTACTCGACCGTAATATGTCCTGTAGACTACTACCCATGAAAACTGTGAACACGGAATGTACTCAGGAGTAGATAGAGTGCACTTAGAAAATTTCCAAATTCATTCTTTTTCCTAACAGACAATCTGAAACAGGATTCACACCTAAAATGATGATTCTAGTTCTTATAAAGAGGTTTATATTATTATCTTTTTATGGAAATTGATCTTATGAATGAACATAATGGTTTCATATAATTGATTATTAGAGTATTCCAATGTTATCTATAATAATTTTTCATCATCTATATGGAAAACATGTTTTTGTATTCACGTAGATAGAGAGATCATGATAAATATCACGATATCACATTAAATACACTATGAAATCATCTACTATATTCTATGATTTCGAGGCCTACTTCTAGTTCAAAAAATCCCACTTCATTGATTATATTATCTCGAAATCAATATTATTCATTAATCCATACAAGGTGAGTGTTGTGGTGTACTGGAATAATAATAAAAAAACAAGTTTGATATATGGAGTTTCATGTAGTTTTCTGGATATTACATTCACTTAAAAAAGGCCTTATCATGACATGATTCTTGAATAACTTGACTTACATATATGATGTTAAGTTACTCTGGATTGAATTGTGTGAGAAGTCCTTTCCATAGATGAAAGTAATAATTAGCATGACTCCAATCCAGGTTCTACGAGAGCCTTTTAGAAGATATATTGTCTCCATTGTTGTAACATGCATCAAGTTGGTTGTAGTTTTGATGGAGGAGGATAGATTCAGCGCATTATATTGTCACTATTTGATACCTTATGAGAGTAATTACCCGATGCATGAACATGATCTAGAATCGATTTTCCATTACTCACATAGCTGGAGACACAATCTGATTGGTCTACTCTTTATGATATATACTTACCATATGATACATATATACATCATTACATTTGGACATAATTCATATACTATAAATATGGGTAAAATTGCATCATTCCATTGTTATTTATCATTGAAATATTCTTGGAATGGGAAATGAATGAGGTAAATCGATAACGGAGAAAATTAAATCACATGTCATATAAGAAGTTAGTGATGTTTCTAAATTGAGTGAAATATTATAATATATACCTATAGAGTTTCAGGAGAGTCACATGATCAATTTTTAGATAGATTCATCAGTCAGTTATATAATTCTGATTTGGGTTATGTGATGTCTGATTTCAGATCTGAAGGGGTTGGCTCTCCTGGAGTGTATTATTGGTGACTACCCACCAACACATTGGGATACTAAAGGAGATGAGTACCTATGTATAAATAAATATGTATTAGTTCCTACATATATGATAGAGTAACTTATGCAAGCATCCCATGATTCTTAGTTTGTAGTTCATCCAGAAAGGTCCACAATTTATTGAGATATGTGATTCCGGTATTAGTTATATATGATGAATAGTGAGATAACAGCTCTTATCACTAGGTGTTTCACCTTTCCAAAGGTGAATGTAGATCACCAACAACCTTCTATATTCATATAGCCTCAGTCCAAGAATTGGAATACGAGGATGTTGTGATAGTTTTTTCAATCATCGTACCAAGGTCACCTCATTTGGGTAGGCACAAATCAACTAGTAAATCAATCCTACTTACTTCCCATATGAGAGACATTCTATGTTGATGAACTATTAAGACTATATGTCTTTGATTACATACAAATACACATGGCCCCTCATACTATCATTTTAGTTAGGGTTTCTTATTTCACATAACGGTTCATTCTTGTCTTATAGGGTGATATGGGTCGACAAGGGATTCTATGCATAGAATTTTACCCTCTTATTGGTGGCCTGTTTGAACAAAAAATACACTTGTTGGATTACACTTTGTTAATAAGTCATTGATATGAGAATTTTATGGGAGAAGAATATCACTTTGTTCAATTTTTCCTATAGAAATATCTTTTCTGTAGTGATTCTGATGGATCCATATGAAAATATTTATGGTTGAATTTGTCATTAAATCTTTTTCTTGTTATATGTAGTAGAGGTAGTTCTACTAGGTCTTCGTCTTTTTTGGGAGAATTGAGAGAGGTCATATATCCTTAGGAAACATATTTCTACTATCCATTCATGGATGAAATCATATATTGATGATTTTCAATGACCTATTGAGATTCATATTAAGGATTTTTTTTTCTTTTCGGTATTACATAGACATTGGAATATATGAATAAAAAGGAAAATGAATATTTCAAAGAATTATATCAGACCATTTAATAATACAAATATAGTTTGGATGGTTTCCTATTTGTTTCTACTACCATTGAGTAACTGTCATATGAATAAAATCTTCCACATTTAACACCATTAAGGTAATTATTCTATCACACCTTAAAATTTTGATTCTAATTAGGTTTAGCTGGATGTCACTACTTCATTTGAGGTGTATCACATTCACATTATTATCATGATCATGAAGTCTCAATGAGTATGTTCTGTCCCTTAATAGTATGTTAAAAAAATTAATTGATGTTTCTAGGAATAGAACTGGGAATATGTGCCTGAAAAACATTCCCAATTGAAATATTTCATCTCTGAAATCATTTATTCACCATGATAAGGTTGACATGGGAAAGAGTTACTTTATAGGGATACTATAAGATCATGTATTTTCAATGATATATTTATGCTTTAAATTTCAGTATATTTATCATTATTGGACATATTATTGATTCCTAATAAGGTCTCAAATGTTTTTGTGGTTTGTGAGGCTTGTTCAGAGCTCTGAACCCTAGGTGGTGGAAGAATAAAATAGGAATAATGTTTATTAAGAACCATGTTAAAAAACACACATGGTTTCCCCAAAAAATTTATGTTGTTTTAAAGGAGAAAATGGTTCAAAAATTTCCCAAATCACATTCCCTAAGTTGGAGACCAGAACGAGTGGTCTTCTATATTTAGCAGAGAAAAATGGAATGGTTGGTGGATGATTTTTCAACCATATATCCAAACTACGTGGGTTATCTCTTGAAACAATGAGGTATTAATAATTGGAGCACATTTTTTTCAACCATGCAACCAATCCATGAGACTGAATATTTTTTTAAGTAAAATAACTACTTTTAACTACAAAATATATTAATTCATCCAAAAACATTAAATGTATTTTATAGTATACAAAGTTGTTCTTTATCATCATTTTTATCTCCCAATCACCTCTTAATATGTGTTAATTTTGTTTCCTCATCTAATATTAAATAAGTTAACCATTAGTCCTATTGTATTACCCTATTTATGCTCCTTATTCCATGGGATCCAATTGACATTTCATTCCTCTGAATGATGATATTTTGTTTTAGGTTTAAATATATTATTTATATAGTGTTCCCCTATTCCATAGTTTCATCTATTAAAATCCAATAGAAGGGAATGTAATGGATGTGGAGAGTTGTATAAACCTATGGTATGTGGTCTTTTACCTTCCATAAATATTTATTCATTTTATAAACTATCATCATTTTTCATATGCTGGAATTCATGGTAATTGCTTATTAAATTCATATACCATTAATATAATCATTCTTTAGTTATTTTATATAATTTATTCTAAATAATCATCATGAATTTGGAGGTTCTTTCATTAATTCTATCTACCCAAGTAGGGTAGTTCACTATTTATTCCATGGTAAACAATGTTAGGTTTATTTTTGGAACTATTCAGGTGTGATGGTCTTAAACATGATAAGGTATGTGTTGTGAAGAAATTATAGATCCCTAAAAATGTTAATGGAATGTGTATTTATATAAGTAACATGGACAAGAAAAATGTAATGTAATTATAATTTGGTTTAATTTCCATGTACACATTTTCATGACTATGATATGAATCATAATGAGGAAAATAAATGATATTGTATTTAATTTTATAAATTGTTTCATGTCCTTGAAAAACCTTGTTATATTAACAAAAGGTAATGGAATTAACCTAATAACATATTAAATAGAATGTGTATTACACAAATGAAATTAATAAAAGGATTGTGTATAATGTTCCTATGCATGCAGACCTCTTATCTTTGTAGGAGTGGTATGTCTTGATCCATATATAGATTTATGAGAGAATTCATTTAGAACACAGAGGAAACCATTATGATTAATTGAACCAATTTACTAGGGGTATGAACAAAATGGATCATCGTCCTTTTCTATTTGGGAATGTGTGTCATGACAACATTAGATCACATCATTATCTATCTTGATATTAGGATTCCATCGATACACACCTTGGACCCTTCTTGATTTCATTAAATACATGGAGATATGGATTCTCCCCATTTGGACCATTGATGAGTAGACTGTGATTACAATGTATGAGATCCATTGACATGGTTATAATCATTTATAAGGATATTACATGGGTGTTTACCCTGGATTACACTTGGAACCCTTTACAATTATATTGCATGAGTAACTACTAGGAATTGGATGAACAAAGAAAATTAGTATTCATTGGTAATAAAATGGATATTCTTTTTTGATTACTGGTATATATTTCATTATATTTGACAATTTAACATGATTTACCTGTGTAAATTTATATCAAATTATATAATTAAATTTTTTCATGTGCAAATAAATTACTATATGAGGTGGAATATGTTATGTGATATTATTTTAGAAAATATTTACAATTATATATCCCCCTAACCTTGTTCATTTATATAAAGATTATGTGTTGTAAAAACATTATTAGTGGAGGCCTACAGAGATTTATCACACAACCTTTATATGATAATTTTGGTACCATAGAATATTATACAATAACAGTTTTGGAAAATGGGATATTTTTCACTTTTGAAACATGCCCTAATTACTTACATTAGGGTGAAGCATGTTGGAATATGACCCAGCTTTTGCTATGGATGCTGGGACAATTTTTCATTTTTTATAAATTTCCCAACATTTATTATATTATATAACTGCTTCCATGTGTCATTGATTTATATGTTTTAGTGACATTACATTACCAAATTTTGTATAATATTCATAGTCCATATTTTAGAATTATTATTCATTTCTTGGTTGTTAATGTCTACCTCCAATGAGTTATTCATTATGTATCTTCTTCCACTATTTTGTTTGTTTGTTATACGAATCTTCTCCACTCTGACAGGATAACATAATATTCCAATAGACACACTATCGTCCCTCACTTCATGTTTTTATCAAATATCATATGGGGATATGTGCTTGATGACATGTGGTCCACCGGATCTGAGCACCCACATATAGCACTCGAGTCAAGAAGTCAGATGATTTGAGCGGTACAATTGTAATTTTTCAAAAAGAAAATAGTTTACCTACATTTTTCACCTAAAAATAGGATTATAAATGGGAAATTTTTGATAAGTAGAAATTATATGGTGAAAATTTTTTCATTAAAATGATTTTATAAAAGAGTTCATAAAATTTAACCACCATCATTTTATGTTAAACCCCAGTTAATCCATATTGATTTATATTATGGTAATTAAATTTTCTTGTTTTTAGTATTAATTATGATAAAAAATTTAGTTGAACATATTATAAAATTAAAAAGATTTAAATCCAAAATATTAAATACAATATGAAAAATTATCATCACATATATTGAACATTTCAATTTAAATGAAAAGTGATCGATGCGATGAAAAAAAAAAGTTTTCAAGAAGTGTATTTTTGAGAAAAAGATGATTTATTACTAACTATATTACTACTAATAATAATTTTATACATCCAAATTTCTATTTATTGAAATAAAATATATAAAATTACAATAACTATATATTTATTCGAATTTTTACCGATTAAATAAATGGAGAAATATTATGATCAATTACCTAATTTTTAATGAATCCCATTTTTAATCCAATAAATACACATATCCAAAAATAAAATATAAAATAGATTAAAAATCAAAATTTTTATTAAATGTAATAAATTAATATAATTGATGAAATAAATAATATTCAATAAATAATAGCATATTTAAATTGCTAATTTATAAAAATATATGAATTTTTTTTAAATTCATTTTTTCATAATTTACTAAAACATAAATATTATCTAACAAATCCCAAAAATGCATTATAAGATAATTTGGATATTAATTTTTTAAAAATAAAATTTCATTTCTATATATAAAATTATATAATTTAGTAGTTATACTTCTAAATCAAAAATTATAATAAAAGTGTTTAATTAAAATAAATTCACATTTGATTGAAAAACTATATAATACATTAAATATGAATATAACAATATATTTCATATTAATAAAGATGGAAATAATTTATTTCATAATTAAAGGATTCTGTAAATTTTCCCAATATTTTGGAAATTGCATCATAATAATTTTAATCACATATCAAAGTATAATGAATATCATTCCTTATTTCATTTTCATGCTCCCATGTTTCCACCACAACTGTAATGATTTCCATAAAAAATAAACCTGGTGAATCTAATTATTATAAATTATATTTTCCCTATAGAAAACAATCAAAATTGTTTTTTACTAAAAATAATTTCTCACATGAAATTAAAATAATTATAATCACAAAAAAATGAGTCATGGTTTTTTTCCAAATATCGTGATAAGAAAATAATTTCCTACCTGGGAGAAACTAAGGGAAAAATTATATTAGGAAACTGATCGATCAATATACTGGATTTCAAACTTTATAAGGATCAATATAATTATGTTTCCCTTTTTAACAAAATTAATAACACCTTTTTAAGAACTTATTATAATAAAAATATGGTCACATATATTGAATGAATGTTCTTTCATCTAGTAATATGCACAACTTTCTTTCATTCTCATATTCATCCTCACATTTTGACAAACCAAATGAACATTATGATATATTCCAATGACTAAATCTTGTCCCATAAACATACATTCTCATACTAAACCCTATCTTTTATATCCAATTCTGGTTACATTGTAATGTTTCAAATAATGTAATCATTATAGATGAATGAAATCAATTATTCTAATGAAACTAAAACAATGAATTATTTGGAATTCAAATTCTCTTGTAATCCATTGAAATAGAATAAAGAATTTCATCAGTATTTTGAATCATTATCCCATACTCTCTATCATATTGAGGATATCAATCTATATTTAAATTCAAATTACTAACCAATTAATTCTTAATTATATTCAAAATATTATATTCGAACATGGTATCACAATATATCAGAAGAGTGAGAGGAACTCCATGTATCGGTACAATATCCCTTAGATATTGTTGAAGAATATTATCAAAATACAAAGCATATAAAATTAAAATAAAATTCATAGATTAAGGATAGAATACAAAATATCGACAATGTCATTATTACCTTGGATTGTTTTTGTAATCCAACCATGAAATCCATTAGTATATTTTCCCATTTCAACATCCAAACTATAAAATTATAAAGCATTCACTTTTAATGTTTTTATTATTAAATAACCTACTAAAAATGAGTGACTTAATGGTAATGTTAGAAATTTATATTTGTATTACATCCAACCATTAAAACTCTTAATGGATTTTGTATATTATAGTTCTTCCTGGATGAATAGAAAATAATGAATGTCGTAATTCACTCAAAAACTCTTCATTAAACGAGGAATAATGAGGAATAAATAATATTTTTCAATATCGCAATACACATTCATAAGAAACATTAAAATAATTGATTTTTTCAATATTAATATATTTTACATTTTTTATCATGAATTTTATTCTTTATGAGATTCAATAATTCCTTCTGAAAAACTCCATTTCATTTAAACACAATCCTAAACAAAAGTTATCTCTAAATCCACACCTTCCATTACAAAATTTATCAACTAATTGTACACACGGTCACATAAAAAACTTAACATTGTTATTGAAGTGTTATTTTTTGAATAAATCAATCAACTAATTTTTGTTATTGATATGAATGTTAATGATAATGAAATCATAATCATTGACTAGTTCCAACAATATTCTCAATCTCATATTGAATTTTTTCTGAGGGAATATATATTTAAATATTTTCTAATCTATTTATATTTCTAAGCTCACTGTATACATATAATTCCATCATATTTTTAAATAACAAAAAATAGAAGCTAGGACCATATCATGTGAATGGAAATTTTCTTGAGGTTTCAGTTGGTATGAATAGAAAGATACCACCTGATAATTCATTATTAGTACACTAACAATCCCATTTCTTAAAGAATATATTTTTATCAAAATTTCACAATTATTGGATGGTTGGGAAAAATTTATCATTCATGATTCTTATTTTTTAGTTCCATAAAAGAATCAACATATTATATTTTCAAGATATATTTAAATCTATTTGGATTAAAAAAATGTTTTTTTGAATGGGAAACTATGAATATATATAATCAATATAAAAGTAGTAACCCACTAATCCAAGAAAATATTTAATCTATTTAAATTTTTATGGCCCCTTAAATTCATCAATTATTTTTTAATAATTCCAATAGTTATCCCATAATTACTAATAATTTAGTTAAATAAATAATTATTTTAATCCATAAGTCAATCATACTAAATCTCAAACACATATATTTTTTTATTTTATGGTTTGAAAATAATAATAATGAAATTTATATCAGTTTATATTGAAATTTATAATATACTATAATTTCATAAATAAACACAACCAATAAAATATCAATGATGTTTGAAATAATATATTCATGAGTTCTGTAAAATAATATTTTGAATTGTAAATTCCATAGGCTATAAATAATAACTCATGATTCCCATTTCTAATCTGAAAACTAACTTCCCAATTTCATCTTCCCGCACCTTTAGCTAATAGAACCCCAACCTCATATCAATTATAAAAATATTTAAGCTCCCATGTGAATATCAATCAAATCATGGATATAATGAAGAAGATACTAATTTTTAATTATGATGTTATCCATGGCTCTCTAACCAATAAAAAGACTCATTAGACTATATTTAATTTATTAAATAGAAAATAGTAGTACCCCATGGTGATGTGCGAGAAAAAAATAATCCTTTATATAATGAATCCTAAAAATTATTTTTCATTTCTATAATATCTACGTGATCCACATTAATAGGATATTTAGAATGAGATTCAAATATGAAATTTTTTATGTAGAAAAATAAACCACTTTATAAGTAATGAAACTATAAAAATAATAAAGATATAAATTCCTAAATTTAATCATAACTAGAAAATTAGTAATATCAATGTTTTCTGTCATTCTATTATTATTATACAGTTAGAATTCACTTCCATATCTAATAAAGTTTATGTCATATTGGTAATTAATCAAATGTATGATGACAATGAATAAAAGATCATTATATCTAAAATATCACATAGATTGATAAATTAAATGGAGAACATTTATAATGAAAATCATTAAACTGCAATGTTGAAAATAATACTATATTTGATGGAAATACCATTATGTTGATAACAATATGATGGTTCTTATAAATTATGGTTTCATGAATATTTCTACCAAAATGTATAACCAATTTTTTTATCATAATTTCATTATGTTTTTTATCATGCCTATTCATAATTTATCATAAATGAATTAATGCAATGTTACACAGTTAAAATGGGTTTTATAATAAATTCAATAGTATTATAAAAAACTTATGATCACATCACTTCACATAGGAACATCAATAGTGGTCATAAAAAATTATTTTTCCACACCTATATATTTCAAGTGACTTTGATTTCCACTAAGAGTATGTATCTTTAGAAACATTTTAGCATAATTAACCATTTAATTATAGTGAGAAAATCTCACTATTCACTGGGTATCTATTATCTCATTCATCAATAGTATTTGGACTCATTTTCTTTACTACCATGTTCTATATGAAAAGTTGTACCACAAAAGTAGCACATTCTATATACTATCAAACATTCATCAAAATGAATTTAAAATAATTTGATCACGTTGTGGGATTACTATGGGACTTATCATTATGGTTTTGACAATTATAATTAAATTATTGATCATGATCAAATCTTTTTTCATTGATATGACTTTTAGTGATACATCACATGAGCCCTATATTGAAATAAATTACTAATTCAATTTATTTATATTCTATGTCATGTTTCTCGCAAAGTATTCCCCACTATGAAATTATTGGCCAATAAATCTTGTAAAACAATGTTTATGAACTTTTTTATTTGGGACTTTTCCCAACTGTTCATCACATTATTCACCATTAGACCACTTATTCATGATTTGACATTTCTATCATGGTTTCAAGTGTGATCAAACCCCAATATTCATTAGAGTAGGATTAAAAACAAATAGAATGATTGGTTGTATAATGATTGATAAACTAGTGGGATGGGGGTTTATGAACATATCATATAAATAAATTAGGTGACGGTTTTTAAATTGGAGGTGATTGAGATCATGTTTTTGATCCTCATTTTCCCAGATGACGGGCATCAATGAAATGAATTCTAACGATATTATTACTATGTGGAAGACGTTTTTGTAGTTTCATGGTTGAGGATGATCATTGTGGACATTATGGTGGTAGCACTCAGATCTGTAATGAAGTTTTCATTCATGGTCAACACATTTCTCTTTAATAAGAATAATAATAATACAAATTAGTTGACAAAAAATTAAATGTGGATTTGTTACAATTAATATATAAAAAATAAAAATAATAATGTAATAAAAAATTTACATTGATAAAAACATTACATCTATTTAATTTAATGGGAGTTTTATTAATATTAATATTTTTCATAATACAAATGATATTTAAAATGAATGAAACAGGTATTTTCTCATTATTCCAATGTCTCTTGTCAAGAGATATGTTGGGAAAAATATTTTTTTTAGTTTGGAAGGAATATCTCTTCTCCTAGGAAGAATCTCATTGTACCAGTATTGGGTATTCTTGAGGGAACCATTCCATTCAACAATTTGGGGGTGCCTTTTTTTGGGGGAGGCCAAAAGCTTGATATTTCAAAAATATCCTTAGCAAGGCTAAAAGGAAATTGTCTACTTGTAAGGATAAAACACTCTCCATTGATAGAATGGTTTTCTTGGTTAAATAGGTTATTATTTCAATGTTTGTTTTTTTGTCTATGAGGTATAAATGGACTATTCCTCTCTTAATGAATTACAATGTTTATCTTAGAAATTTAATCTATAGTGGAAAAATTCTTGAAATGAAATTGGCTATGGTTTTCGGTAATAATTTTTGCAAACATTATGATGTAGGGGGGGTTAGGGATCAAAAATAATAATCATTTTAATGATTCAATTCATTTTTATTTTTTATGGAGTCTCTTCAAATAAAATTATAGGATCAATCTTTCTCTTAGAGTAAATTTTTTATTTGGATTAAGTCTGGTGCTTTTACCAATCTTGACTCTCCTGTGTGGATTATAATAAAATCTATATTTTCCTCAAATGATTATCACTCATGGTGGTTCACCTCCAAGGACACATCTATTGGATTTTAGACAGCCAACTGGATTGTTACTCCTCTATCATATTTTATTGCATGTGATTAATCTATCTTGGATTTGTATATTTTTTTCATGGAGAAGTTTGGTAACATGGAGTGCCTTTTAAATCAGATTTTTAATATTGTAAACAATTATTTCTTCCCTAAAAATAATGATATATGGGCATGGAATCCTGCTACAAATGGTTATTATTTTCTCTATGTTATATTATGATTTTTCTTTGCACTACAACATGGATTCTCCGTGGATGGAGGGGTTGCACAAAAATTATACCAGACCATCCAGATCAAAATTTGATTGGAGAGTTTCTGATTAGAAAATTCCAGTAGATTGTTATCTTCAATCATGTGGAATATCTCTATACTAATCTTCTGTTCTTTTACATCAGTACATGGTGGATTCATATCATCGTTTCCTTAGTTATGTTGCTTCTTCTTTGATGTGGAAAACCAATAGTGATCTATATTATGCCTACATGTCTTAGATGGTCTCTATCCATGACTTCATATAGAGATGAGAGTACCATACCCTATCCAGCCAGTTTCTCGATCATGGAATGATAGATGATTTAGAACTGCTACACTATACCTTGTATTCCTGAACTCAGGTTCATCATGGAGATGCGACTTTATCGGCTCACAAAGCATTGCCACAATTTCATGTTACTGTTCGTAAGGCATCCACTCAAAACATGAATTTTTGTTCCAACTCAATTCATTATCATAATTTTATAACATGAATTGGAGTCATTGTACCTTTTCAACCACAATATATAGAATTTGGAGTGATAGGGATGTACCCTTTTTGGAGGGATTAAATCCAAATACAATGTAGCTTCTCTTGGGAATCCTTTTGCCTATGGATATGGCTCCATCTTTAGTGATCATATAGGTAGAATTAATGAATGTTTCCATGTTTCCTGTGTCTTTGTCTCTTATCATGAGATGAATATTCTTGGAATTATTATGGTGGTGGAGTGGTAAATATTCATTGGTGAAACAACATTTGGCTTGACAGTGATTCTGATAACATTTTTTCTACCATTATGTTCTGATCTTTTAAATTATCTTATAAGATCACTAATATTTGGACCATCTTCTCAGGATTTATTCACTCAAATAATCATATCATCCATCATACTTATATAGAAACTAAATCGGTGGAGGATTTCCTTGAAATCAAGGGGGTCAATGAGGTTTATTTTCTTGGGTCTGATCAGTTTCTTAATGAGTTATTATTTATTCTTAAGAGGGATTATGATAAAACTCCCATTTTTATACCTGTGAATGTTTTTTTCTTATTAATTAATAAATGAGACTTTCTTTTCTGAGCAAGGTCTCATCTCTTTTAAAAAAATAAATAAATCAAATGATATTAATAGAGTGAATTGAAAAGGATGATTAACCCATTGATTAGTGAAGGTGGTTAACCACCACTTGTTTATATGTTGATAGGTGGGGGATTTAAAACCCATTCCTTTGGTATTATTATATTAAATGTAAAATAATCATTTCAGATAATAATGGGCATAAGAAATTAGTGTCAACTCATGTTATGTGGGTGAAGTGGAGGAATGAACAAGAATGATATCCCATTATGATTCCTTCATGGTTAAAATATGAAAAATATTTTAATAATATGATAATAATATTATTATTATTTTGAAACACATAATATCATCACAAATTCATCATAAATTGATTGATTTATGTGTCCACATTGATGACATGATACTATAATTGAGAAAGTAATTTCATGGCCTATGTTTGATATAAAATTCAGGCTCATTGTGAAGGTCTACGATGTTCCCATTGTTATTATAATATTAGTAATTATTATTATTATTATTATTATTATATAATAAATTCATTTTTGTATCATATTTATTCAGTGTCCTAAAAATGAACCACTTATGTTTTTATGACTTTAATTTGGTTTCATATGATTTAGACTAATATTATGTATTTGTTTTGGGTTTTTGGATCAGGCCCATGAAATGTTGTTCGAGTGATATGGTTTTAAATGTAATATTTTTCTCAGGTGTATAATTTGATCATTGAAATTTCATATACTGATCATTTTTATATGATAATTTCATTAGGGTGATCACATTCTCTATTCAAGGGTAAAAATGAAATAATTTTTTTCATCTCAGACCATTGACGACCATCATCCATTCGTTATGCTTTGTTATAATAGATATAATATAGTACCCTTATACGCCATGTAGTTCTACATGAACATAAATATATATACTGAAAATGAAATGGACAGACAACAGAGAGGGACCACATGTCTTCTTGATCCCTTACATAGTGTGTACACCTATAGGAATCGTTAACCTCTTGTATTTATTTGTTTGTAATAATATTTTCCCTCATGAGTATAATATCCTTATTTTTTCAAATAAAATAAAAATGATGTAATTTTTATTGTATTTATATATATGATTCCATATGTTAATATAGTGATGCTTAATTATAAGGTTCTTGTTGATGAAATTTACTAGACACAATAATTAGATAGTTCAGATAGAGAAAATATTCCACGTTAATAACCATGTTCAAGTACTCTATTCATCGAAAGGGTACTCCCCTATCACATCAGGGCCATGGTAATTCATACACATTATAATAATATCGACTTTACTCCCCAATTCCATTAGAGAGAGGGTACTCTGTCCATGGAGATGTAACTATTCATTCATATTAGTGGGTCAGACATGCATACTCATTGTGAATATTGAGAAAAAATCACCTATGTCACAATGGTGTGTGTCTTTTACAATTTTTATTAATACCCCTCTTTGTTATTAGGGAATAATTTTTCATACTCATTATTTAGATAGATAGAATACTCCCATGTGGAACCATGTCACCGGTCCTCTATCCATGTAAACGATACTCCCTCTTTTTATTTGAGAGAGTTTTATCTAAATTCATTTTGTATTTAGAAATGATAATCCCCTATCATAATATGTAATGAGTATTCTTAACATTGAGATAGTACTCCCCTTTCATACCAATGATCGAGTATTCCATACGTTATGTAAAACTGTAGATTGGAATCCCCCTATCAGTAGAGGGAATTTTTTTTATTCATGGAAATTGTGATTCCCTCAATTTTGTGACATAGTGGATATGTGTAGGATCTCCACTCTGTTATTCTAGACAGACATAGGAGATTCTAGGATTCCTTTATGAACATTATGGAACAACATGCAACAATTTTCCTAGTTTGGGATTTAGGATGGAGATTAAATAGTATCTTATTTTTGTTTCTTTTATTTGAACAAATATATATATATATGTGTACACGTTGTTGGATTTGGTTACAAATGTCCATGGTATATAATGAAATGAGGGGTATGCCACTTGATTTCAATGTTTATCTTCTAATGGTTGGATGAGGCTACTCTCTTACTTGGGGTGTAATATAATCAATGTGTATTAATCTACTATCCATGTTGTTCTCCTTGTGCTTGGATGAGAATACACTAATAATTTTTGTTGAGATTCATTATTTTCACTATTTATATTTCTCGCACAACCCCCCCCCCCCCCTCAGCTTTTAGGGTATCATATTTGGTATGTTTATACTCAACCTATGGTGGGTTTTTTCCCATACGTATTGTGTCTTACACAAAAAACAGATAGTTCAGTAGTGATTACATACGATCTTATGGAAACATGGGGCCTTATACTACATGCAGTTGTTGTTTCATGTAGATTAGATATTGGGATCTCTCAAAACTATTACTTTACATTCCAATTTTCTAGGTTGTTACATCATTTTCATTATTAGTTTTTTTTAACCTTTTGTAAATTTAGTATTACATTATCATACTATTTTACTATCATGATGTTTGAAATTCATGGTTGTTTCCATAGTATTTTAACCTTCAATTTTTATTACACAATATCTTTTTCCAGATAGTTTAGTGTGTGTGTACAGGTACATTGGTGAAGGCCTGTCCATGATAGTTATTCCTTCAATACTAGTCACCAGGCTTGGCCTATGGAGGCCCGATTTGTGTATTTTTGGATAAATCACCATTGGGATGGACATTAAATATTGGTAATATAAGTGGTTTGACCCGTAGGACAATGTTTGTAGTAGTCCCATTATAAGAATATTATTGGGATATATGTAATTTTTTTGAACTGTCTCATGTGATGATCTTAGGCTAGAGAAACATTTTTTGATGTGATAAATTTTTCATATCCATATATCAAGATTCAGATTACCTTCTTGTCAACTCAGAATACCAACACATTGGTTGCATGGAACATTGGAACATGAATTATATTGGACAGTGTCTTTAGAGATCCTTATTGAGTCAGTATACCAGTGATATATATATATATATATTAGTTTTACCATGGTACATCTTAAAAACCTAAAATATTTCTCCACAATTATAGCTAAATAGGTTATTGATTCATGATCATGATGATGTTCTAATTATTGACAAGGACCCAATTTATGGGCCAACATACGAGTTCCTTCTTCTAGGTCGGTCGGTGGTAACACCAAAATATGTTGAGTAGAAGATAATACTAGAAATGTAGGGTGAGTATATGCACATGAAAGTCAAACTCTAGGAGTTCATGTGATATGGGCATATGAGGATCCATGGTGAGCCAGATCCCCTAGTAGTGGATGATGGATAGAGCCAGTGATATTTGTTTTTAACATTTTATGGATCTTGATAGATCAAATGGTCTCACTCACAACTAGTAATATTCATAGAGAAATAGTTGGTTCGGGTGGCACATGAATATGACAGAGATAGATATTTTCAAGGTTTTATTTGGATATAGAATCCCTTATCAAGTGGTTGAGGTCTTGTCTGATCCTATAGTTTAGAAATTCTACTCATATGGGGACACATTCGTTGGTTGTCATAATGGTGCAACTTCTCTAGGGTGACATGGGGTGTTGTTAAATCCATGTTTTGGTGATGTTTTATATTGATTTTGTCTTGCACGCAAGATGGATACTTCCACCAATGAGATTCATTCATGTGAGCTGACATAAAAGTGTGTGGCAGAGTCAGTGTCATCCCAAAAAAGCATAATATTTAGTTTTGGTAGATGATTTCCTTTTAGTTTTATTTTTTAGGTACTTCTAAGGTGTTAAAGCGTATGAACATCCCCTAGATGAGAAGAAAAGACGGTAAATGGAAAGGATGAGCTTTCGTTTAACGTGTATTCTATTTGGGAGGATAATGTATGTTTTGTGGTATGAAATATGACATCACTACACAATCTACAATGTATTGAACAAAGTGAAAATCCATATTTCCAATTATGTAGATGCTATTAAATACATTTCAATACATGTGGATGCCCTTTTTTCTCAACCATTGTAATAGAGGTTTCATCAGAGGGGATTAGTTATCACAAATGTTTAATAATGGGGTGACCTTACCCTATGATGAAGGAGAGCCTAAAACAAAATAGTTTTAGAGTTGATGTGATTCCGAATGTTGTTTTCATAAGTACGGGTAGATCATTTAGCATCCTTTCTCAGATGATTTCATTCCGTGATTATTGCAGTGATTCTAGGATAAAATATGGGTTCTTCCTTCATTGAAAAGGATTGATCCCTAGATATATAAGGATGACATCAGACACATGATATTTCAACTTAAATTGTTGTTTTATTTTATTATCATTGGAGTAGAAAATTCAACAATATTTTAGTTTCCTGGAATAATGGTGGCCTATGAGGGCATCCATCATAGTGACGTGTCAGGGTTACCTTACCAATTGGATATTTCATTAGGAATGTAATTTCACTAGGTATGACCTGATATTTGTTCTAGCATATCAGATGACCCCGTCTAGCTGTGGGAGATGGTTGTTTGGTTGGACAAGTCTATATGGCATGGGGTTCATATGTAAAATTGTGTTTTTCCATGGAATCCATGTTCTGTTCTCCTATGGGGTAGAGTTGTTCATGTGGTCATACGTGGATTGGTGCCACCCGATCTATGATACTATTAGAGTGCACATTCTATCCCTAATAAATGATGACCGCTTCCCCAAGAAAATGGAGGTGAACTCGATCATAGGGTGTGGCATCAGGATGGGTTATCACCAGCCCCATGTTCAAGAGGTGAATGTTCCAAATATGGATTCATTGGTCCATTTTTGTTTCCATGATTTCTTGGTCATACATTTTCTAATGTTTAATAGTCCAGTATAGTTCCCATGATTTATAAAGTGGATCTTAAAACATTGTTAGATCAGATTGTGGTAGTCTTCTATGACGGTACACTCATTTACATTGTTTCATAGATGGATTATGAGAGATATGGATGATTTAGCATACATCTCGTTGATGATTGTTACCAATTCTCTTCCCTGATGTGTGATGGAGATTCAGTTGGGATCCATCAACTATAATGTCTTACATGACCAGATATTCTCAATATAATCACTATATGATTTCTATAAATAAGGTAAACACGTCATCATTTCTTGGTATGGATGTTGATTCCAGACACATTCTGAGAAAAGGTGATGTGGGTGTTTAAATCATTTCTTTTAGATATACACCCAATAGTAGTGAGTGGGAGATTTAATTATGAGTGGAATATCCCAAAAAATATTCATATTTTTTACCTATCAGGGAAGAAAATATTTTAATAAGGGAATAATATAATACTCTTCAAATTTTATTTCAACGATAATAATTAAAATATTCATCATGATCAATAAATTTTCATCCATATTCTCTTAAATTAATCATATCATGATCTTGTGTATATAAATAAATTATTCTTCTAATTTATTTATTGACTATTTCAAGTTTCTCAATGATATTTTCTTCATGTGAAATGATTATCATTGAAAAATAGTACAATAATTTTAATCACAATTATTATTTGGGATTTTCCCATATTTTTCACTATGTTGTTATTCTTTTGAGCGTGGATTTTGGATTTGATATTTATAGTGTAGGTTCAATTGAAACTGAAAACACAGATTCATTATGGTTGCATGAAAAACATGTGGATTAAGTGTTTTTAGTAAAAATGATAAACAGTATGGGTAGTGTTTTGGGAACAGATTGGATCGATAAAGTGGGTGAGGTTTTCTAATCGAACAATGTTCAAGATCAGATTGGTGATCCCTGTTCTCTCAGCTGATGCCTAGTGATGACATGTAGTGTGATAAGATCCATATCAAGGAGAGACCTCACCTGGAGTGTCATAGTGGGGGATTCTCAGTATGGATGTGATGGTTGTCAGACATGGTTATCCAATGAGGTGATTGGATGTGGTCAACACGGGGGGTCATAAATATTAATAATTATAAGAATAATGGTAATGATTTGATAAAAAAATAATGATATATTTTTAATACTATTTTATATAATAATAATAAAAATGGTGGCCCAAAAACTATGGTCAAATTAAAAAATGTATTGGTGTTAATTTAATGTTTTTTTATAATGATTAATTTTTAATTTTTTAATGTTTTGTGGAATTAATGAAATGTGAAATAACAATATCAAATGAAAAAAAACAGAATCACGAAGAGGAGGTGCCACTTGATTTGTGAAGGAGGGGTATTAACTCATGTTCAGGGGTAAAAATGTGGGTGATTTACCA
Organism: Viscum album; assembly: GCA_963277665.1. Classification (NCBI taxonomy): domain Eukaryota; kingdom Viridiplantae; phylum Streptophyta; class Magnoliopsida; order Santalales; family Viscaceae; genus Viscum; species Viscum album. Next base: position 1,554,144,944 of record OY728146.1, on the reverse strand, counting down.
CCCATGTCTTTGTTATTATTATAATAAATGAAAAAAATAATATAAGATAATGAGGGAGAAAAATGTTGTGGTGAAAAGTGGAGGTGTAAGCAAGAAGGATTGACCAACATGATTACTTCAGATTTAAAATTAGAAAATTATTATAATAAAAGTAATATAAATTAATAATATTATTATTTTTACAGAATACATTGATTTGGTCATAACTACTTCATATGTTTTTTGATTGTAATATTATTAGAGGAAATTTTCCCCTACAATTAAGAATGGAATTTCAAGACAATGGTTTGATATTTAATTTGGGTTCATGGTGTAGGTAAATAGTTATCCTGATAATAATATTATTATTATTATTATTACCCATATATTTAGACATATATTCTCCATGCAGTTTCCAAATGAAGAAGTGTCTATAACATTACAACCCTATTTTTGATGTGGAAATTTTGATGACAATATCGGTTATTTAATTTTGGTTGGTGGATTGGCCTCAGAAATCATCTTATGATCATGATACATTGAAATGAAATATTTTATCATGGTGTATGATTTTAGCATTTAAATAGTCTATCCTATGAATTTTTCCACAATGATCATAATGGTGTGATTATTTTCTCCATTATAAGATGTTTTCATAGGTTTCTCAGTGAAATTATGTTTTCCCCATCAAAATTATAATCAGCCTCATGCGTTTGTCATACATAGGGACAAGCCATGTCATGTAATATACATAATATCAATATTGTACAACCCAACCAAAAATCCATCTAATGGAATGTACAGGACCATGTAAAAGAGTGGGATGACACATTATCATGGTTTTGTTCAAACCAAGTACTCATTTAGGAATCATTAACCCACAATTTCTACATTATTGGGAATTAGATATTCTATAGTGAGTACCCAATCAGGATTTGTTTCCTCATATAATTCGATGACAGCCATTATTGAAGAATTTGAGATATGAGGAATTATTTTATCATTGTAATGATTATTTAAGTTGGTCATGATGATGGTAGTGATCAGAAAAGATCTTCAGAGAGTATTGAAAGATATGTTACTCCAATATCATCCTTGTGTTTTGGTCCCGTATCCATTGAGATGGTACACCCTTGGAATTTTGTGTCATGGTTCCTCCATAATCAATTTTTAGATAGATACAGTACACATCTGTTCCTCAAGGGAATGTATCCTCCATTATTTAAGATGATACTCCTCTATCACATTATGTAAAAGGTCCTCCACACTCATTCTTTAGAAAGAGATGACACTCCCTTACGACACTAGGTCAGGGGTCCTCTATCCATGGAGATGTTACTCCCATGAAAAATTACGAAGATAATCTTCCATATCCATTGTTAAAATATATAGTGTACACCTAATGGGAACTAGGTTGTGAATTATCTATCGATTGAGAAGGAAATCCCATTTCACATTTGGGAGTGGTCCATTTACATTGGTTGTGTAGATGTAGATGATACCCCCCCATTCATACTAGATCACATGTCCCCTATCCATGGTTAAAGTACTCACTGGTCATAGTAGGTAACTGAACCTCGATACATTTTAAATAGATGAAAAGTGTAATACCACTATAGATATATTCCATGGGTCCTCAAAAGGGAAATTGTTCCCCCTAGACTATTTTTTATAATGGATAGGTGTGGGTCCTTTACTCAATTACTTGTAGATATCCACACAATATTCTTAACATCATTGAGGTAATTTATAGTGTTTATGGTGACTCGTTTCCAAGTATTGGATTTCGGATAGAGATATTATTCTATATCATTTATGTTTATTTGGTTTGAGAATATATATATATATATATAATAGTTTTTGTGTTGTTGGATTCAGTTTCTCTAATTTCTGGATTGTGAAGAATTGTATGGTATTCCAGGTGATTTCCATGGTTATCTTCTCCTGGATGGAAGATTATAATCACCAACTATTGATTCGAAACACTCAATTGGTAGTTAATCTACACATCAAGTTGAGACTATTGTGTTTGTATGTGATTACCATTTTATTTTGGTTTGGGATTAGTTTTGTTCACTATTTTCCTTTTACTATTGCCTTTAATTTTGACTCTTACAGTCCACCCTTCACCATTTGGGGTGTCATATTGTGTATGTATATACTCGGCCCTACATTGGATATTCCCACCTCCATTGTCCCTTGAACATTCCAAGGACGGTTCATCTGGGATTAGAGAGGATCATTGGGATACACGGTGCCCAGGACCATGTACGGTGTTCATAGATTGGTGATCAGGATCTAGGATCTCTCAGCACTATTAAATTACATTCCATATTTGTTAGGATGTGACTTATTTCTTGTTGGTCATGAATTTTTTCATGTTTTACTTTCAATGTTACACTTCCATATTCTTATATTACAAATATGATTTACTAGCATGGGGTTTTCCAATGTGTTATTCATATTTTTGGTTTACTTCATGATAATATTTAATTTAAATTGTTATTGTTGTGTGTGGGTGTGTGGTAAATGGACTCCCCAGGTTAGTTTTACCTTCAACACTATTCTCCATCACAGGCCTTCAAAGGCAGTCCTTGAATAGTTGCAGCTCAAGTCCCTCAAGGTTTGGTTGTGGAACATAGAACTTGATTTATTATAAGGTGCATCAATAAAACATTCAAACATTACTATTTATTTGTTTTTCCTCTCTAGGGATGTATCTGTTGGTAATATCAATCCCAATTATCAAAGAACAATGAACAACATAATTATAATTTATAAATTCTCATGTGAAAAAATAAATCTCATAAAATTATTTGAAATGAGTCTAAAATCAATTCATTTTACTATCAACATTTTAAATATGATTCAACACATTCTTGGAATGTATTTTGGAGTTTTCATCATATATATCTATACATTTATTATTTTTTTAACCTCAATTAGAGGTATTATTTTTCAACTTGGTGTTGAACTACCTTATTGAAGTATATCTGAAATAAATGATTCTGACATGATTCACATTTTATGGAATCATTATTATATTTATATATGTTATTATTATACTAAAACAACCATCGGACACCCTCACAATTAAAATGATAAATTGATATGGTTTCATTTATTCATCCTAAACATCCAATGGAATATAATATATTACCTATTACATTGGTTCTTCATATAGAATTCAAATAATTATATAATAACCTAAATGTTGGGTGATATTATCTCAATAAATACTATATTCTTTTAGTTTTTCTCTATGGTAGATCCTTGTACTCTGTAATTTGGATACCACCACCATTTATAGCTTGTTTCAGTTGATCTATCAAAGAATAAAATGCTGAATTCTGATTCCACCCTTCTTAGGAATCTAATTTGGAAGGTTACATTACTCTTAGTGCCTTCCAACTAAAACCTAACTATTTATTTTTGGCAAAACCGTTTCGAAAAATTGATTTAATGAAGGAAAATAGTAATAATCAAATCGTATATAATTTTAACTAAACCATAAATAAATATATTTCAAGTGAATGTTATAATAATTATACTAAACATTAAAATTATCTAAAATGACATTTGATACCAACTATAAAAATCAGGAATTAAATAGTACATAATTTTTTTTTTCGTTTCATGAATTAATTTCCATAAATTTTAGGTTATTCTACAGCTTTATATTTTTAGTGTATTTTTCTATAAATCATTAATAAAATAACCATATAACAAAAGTTAGAACTTATAGTTTTTATTTTTTTCCATAATATAATTACTATAAAATATAGAATGAATTTGTTATCCTGTATTTGAGGGTTTTGAAATATAGGGTACATGATTCCATGTGTAAGCATTGTAGAATGAGTTATCTTATATGAATTATATTTCATTTATGGTCCTATCTCAATATTTTTAGTGTGAAAACTTTTTTTGGTATTATTTGATAATAGGTCGATTTTTATGTACCATTTTTGGGTGAAAATGGTTTTTTATTTTGAATTCCATTTTGTATGAATTGGTGTTGTTTTATAATTCATGGAATGGATTTATAATAATTTTTTAGTGATGAAAGTATTGGTTTGGGGTAATATTGTTATATATATTATGTTAAAAGATGTATTTTAATGGATTTTATGTGGAATGTTTTGTTACAACTTTTGTAGTTGTTTTATTGAAAATCTAAGAATTTTTTTGGGTTATAAAATGGTGAAAGTCATGTTTCGGTATTTTTTGAGTGTTTAAGACCAGAACTGGAATTTGTTTTTGTAAATTTTATTTTGTATCATGGGGAAATTGTTTGAGATTAGAGGGGGAATTTTGAGTATCTAGGTTTGTGGTCGTGTACAAGAATTCTTGGGATTCAGACATGTTTTTCCCTTGTTTCACATAGTGTGTTTGACATTTAAAATACCTAAAAAACTATAATGATAATGATTTTGGGGACCACAAGGTTTTGTGTGATTCCAATAATAGTGGCTTACGCACAAGAACATATATTGTTATGGTTACATTCACACTGAGATGCGAGTTACTTAAGGCTAACAACTAACTAGTTCCTAGGGGTTTTCCCATGTTGAGTTCTCATTAACTATTTGGAATTTATATTTGGATTATGGTGTGTATTGGATAGAAAATTAAGTATATTACATGTATTATTTAAATGTACATATTATTTAAATATAAGCTCTTCGAAAACTATTTTCATTCAAAATATATACCTTTGGAAATTATTGCTACCATTCTCTGTTTACAACACTTTAATACTTTTTATCTTAAAATGCTTGTCACATGATATATTTGGATTGTATCATTTTGGGATTAGGCTCACATGCTAAATACACATTTGGGTGTAAGTATAGTTGGTAATGTTGGACATAGGTAAGGGAAATTCTTTTGGAGACGGGGAGTTTATGTTTCTAGTTTCATCCATTGTGAGGGATTGTAGAGATTGCTCGTGGGTGATAACCCACTGTCTTGTAGTGGTATTTTTTTTGTCTTTGCGACTACATTTTTAGTTTGGGACCCCATTTGTCATTTTAAAAACTGTGTATTCAGATATTAATTTTAAATTACGTTTTTTGGAATGAATTTTCAGATTCATTTTATTTATTGTTTTTTGGTTGTCTTATGTATACAACTTCAGGTAAACCATCCCCAACACATTATTTATGATACTCGAGCACTTGATCCATCATTTGGGGATATGGAATGCCCTTCGATACTTTTTATAGACCTGGTCGTGTGCTGGTGTTAATATAGACCTGATTTGGTTTGTGACACATGAAAATGGTGTGAACCATATGATACCACATACAGGATATGGAATACTTGTTTTATCTATGAATTTAGGTGGTATGGATCATTATATTCACGATTGGTTGAGGTCAAGGGATTTTTTAAAGACCAGATCACATGTTTTTATTGAAAATACCTTATTGGAATATAGAGATACGACAACCCAATATTATAGCAAGATTGTTGTTGGGGATATAATTTATAAGATATACATACAGACTGAATCCTATTTATTCAGAGCACATTGTAATCTATAAACTGTACCTAGATTCCAAATCTATAACGAAGTACTTTTCTCTTATACCTTCAATCATCTCAAAATATATGTTCCATATATATATGGGGATATGATTTATGGAAATATATTTTTAAATATACCATTTGATTATTCAAACATCATGAAATAAGTTTTTTAATATCAATAACACTTTCATTTATACTCTTAATGGTTTAATATTTATAAATGGGATTTCATATCATTGAAATGATTGTATCTCTATTTTTATTATTACCAGATGGATAAATCTTTTTCCCATTGTAATGGTCCTATAATGTATACAATCTTCTATATTCATAATCATGGAACCCATAAATTTCATGTTTTTTGTTGGACATTCTTTGTATACTTGTACAATATTACTTTCCTAATTCTAAGACGATCAAAAATTATATATATCAACACCACTCCTCATGCATGTGATGTTGGGTGTTTTACATTTTTATAATTTACTCATGTTGTTTTTATATACCCACTATACATAGTTTGAGACCCATTGACTTAAACTATATACACATACCCTAATGATATTCTTAAATATGGTGTTGTGATTTTATTAACTATAATTAAACATAAACCCAATAAAATGTTATATTTTGTTATTTAATTATAAATTCTACTTGAAATTATGAATCAATAATTTTTTGGTTACACACAATGTACTTAATAAATGTGTTACCATTTATTTGATATGTTTCATAAAATTATTTGGTATCATTTTTACATTATGTTTTATTATATAATAATTAATTTCAAATCCTCATATCTTGGTAAAATATGTACAACCAATAAATAATTGTATAGAAAATCTATGAATCCTCAAACTCCTGAATTCAGTGGTATAAATTTCCTTACCTATAATTGTTATATAAAAAATATGGAACCAATTTGAATGAAAACCAATAATGGTTTAAAATGTAATAGTTTAGTAATTTTATGAAGGGGAACCCATTATATATCCTATTGAAACGATGTAGAGAAAGTTCATGAGAAAATGAATATTATTGGGCCCACTATATGGGGCCTAAAAACGAATCATATAATTATTGGACCCACATGTCCATGAAAATTTAATATTATATCATAATTATATCTATTTTCTCAGAATTTGTCTTCCCAATAAGGTTCAGTATGCTTAAGGATCCTTAAACCCTTCTTTTATGTCACTCTCAACGAAGACCTCCTCATTCCTTATATGTTTTAATCAACAATATCCATCTATGGACATTGGATAAAAATAAAATATTTATTCATTGGACACATTTTATTGGTAATTTACAATAAACCATATTCTATACATCTAACTAGAGGAATAAACGTGATAAGGGGAATATAATAAATTATTTATATTCCCGAGGAACATTGAAATGGAAGCCATCAATTGAATGTAGTAAAAATTCATCCTCTATGATTTAATTCCATAATTATATTTTCTAATTTAAATATCCTGATTTATAAAAAAAATCCAATACTCCATATATAAATGTGTTTTTTTTAATAACCATTTTACTAACCATTGATGAACTACACACCATTCAATGAAATAATATGACATGTTTAACATGAATTCTTAAATGTCCATATCATGGGTCACTAAACTACATGGAATTTTAGAACAAATGACATGAACATTAATTATAATCCCCCTTCTGATATTTTTCAATAAAAATATTATGAGCATATTTGAATCATCTTCATACCGATCCCCATATCAATTTTTTTCCAAAAATCATTTTTTCCATATATATCTTCTCAATTATCAGATAATCATTACAGTAAAAAATGTTCATGAAACAATGATGCTCTATATATTAGTTTCAATGGGTTTTTCATTCATATCATGTTCATCTAAACCTTTTTTAAAAGATAGACTACATCACGTTATGTTAAATTATGTTTTTTTAATAATTAATATTATCTGTTCGATTGATAGAAACATAAATTTACTTCTCTATTCCTCTCAATTTTCCACATTTAGGAAATTTTTATATTCAATCACATTATGTTTTCTTGGAATGTGTTTCTATATAGACAACATAATAGTTTTTTTATTTATATTGAGTGGAAAATAAAAAATATTTTATTAGATTCAAATACATAAAATGTCCTCTATAATGGTATATATCACAAAATGGGTAAAAATGAAGTGGATTCATATGAAAATGATGAGTTCACAATCACTAGGAAACAATTTCACCAGAATTTTGAAAAACTATTATAAAAAAAAAGAAATAAATAGAAGAATATATTTTTTCATTGAAAAAATGTAAAAGTATTGTTAAGAATATGTAGTTCCATAACATATTAACTTCCCCCCATATATGTTATTATAAAATGATTGGTTCCACATAATTTTAATAAATTTTTGCACGGTCCATCAGGTGGTCCCCAAATCAGTCATATAGTGCACACAAAGTCTCTTGACCTATAAATAAAACCTAAGATTCAACATGTTAATATGATATATTATGTATGATTATCATTGTGAAATGCATGTATATGTTGCTTCATGGCTCTTTATCCCTCTTTGAAACTTGCATCCTCATTCTATATCTCACTTTTTAACTTCATCATGAAGAGAAATCAACCCCATATATGAATTTCCTCACTCTAGTGTACAATTATATAAAATACTCTAATATAACCATACTTCATATTCTACATCCAAGATCATATTTTTTATGAGTAAATAATCATTTATATCTCTGAATACTAACTCTAGTATACATAAATTTATACATACTACAATATTTTTCTTTTCAATAAACATGGAGAGAATGGTACAAAGAGGAAACGCCATTGAGTATCTATATGTATTACCCCTTGATAAATTAATATTGAACCTAAATTTTTGTATCTATCATGCTTTTACCTTCAATATAGAAAACATTGGGAATAATACCCTACTATCACATGTAGTTGATGATCATGATTTTCTTGGTCAATTTTTATTTACTATTTGAGTATATTTGTTTATCCTCATGGGTCACGATGTTATATTTAAATACAATATTAGATCATTATATGTGATACAACATATGATATTTTACTATTTGTTATGTTTAAAGTCATTCACTGGTGTAAATCCACTAAATCTATCAACACATTAATTAAAAAAATACACTACTAAAATATTGATGTTATTGAATATGAGCTAAAAATATTATAAGATCATATAATAAAGTCATATAATTATTGATGGGGTAAATACCATTATCTGTCTCTGTATCCATATAGTAATTATTATGGTGTATCATTTTAATCCTAGTGGATACCTTTTTAATTGTTTATTGTATCATCAATTATCCTTTATAACTCTGTAAACATTCATTAGGAAGTATGTAGATATTATTAGTGGAAAACCATGATAAAAAGTGTCCATACTGATTAGGAATTATTTATTCAACAATGCCTCAACATAGGTACTTATCACCTAGAGAATCGCCTTAAAAAAAAGAACATATAATAGACTCTACCTATGATAGACACAATAAATACACTATCTTTATATCACATTACAATATTATTTCTATTAAAAAAATTGACTTTTCAATAATAAAACCACTTAGATATTGAGAACTAATATATCTATGGATTTATTTTAACTCCTTTAACAAATACATTACAACATTATATAGAATCAATATAAATATATTATTAAATTTATATAAATGTAATTTACATTTTATGTGTAGAGACTCGAGGTCCATCTCAATGTTTAGCATAGAGACTGAATTATATTCTAGATGATTTTCGCTCACACAGAACATTTGATCAATGCACATTGAGCGTGTTGAGACATTGAAGTCTCTTTCTTAGTTGACTCTATAATTTGGATCATAAATTGTGAGAAAATTAAAATTTCACATCCAGTTGTGATTTATTTTAAAAATAACTTATAATTGACAAATATATGAAACATTCAATAAAAGATCAAAAATGAATCAATATATATAATAACACATCTACCAATTTGTGTTGGAATCTCTATGTGTGACAACCATCATTCTCTTTATTGGAAAAAGAAGGTGGTAGGATGATACATGGACTTAAGAAACATCCTTAATGTGATCAAGGAAGGAAATAAATGTTAAAGGTATTCAATACATTTGGGGGTGATTTTCCCTTTAATAATAAATGAACAAACATAAAAATTTACAACAAAAAACCACTAAATGATGAATGATAACCATGAAAGACATCAAAATATTTTATTTTTTAAAATTAAATTAGAAACCATGTACCAAAGAGGATGTCTATAATGTAAATGTAAACAATAGAGGACAAACATATAAAACTCCAAGACAACCGCAATACTCTACGATCCACATGCTCTATGATCCAACGTCACCAAAAATACCTAGTAATAATATGTAGTGATTAAGACATGTGATACATTACATTGTCCCATATTTTGTAAGAAGACATTTGAAAATGAACTAATGTGATAAAGAAAAGGCGAGTATCAAAACTCTTTTTGTTTTACCGAATCACATCACAACTAATTACACTTGGATAGAATAGTTATGATCATTTATATAAAAAGTTTCTTTTAAAACGATATATAAAATTATTCATAACTAAATATAAACATCTGAAAAATATTTAATAACATAAAATAAAAATATATGATATTAACAAATTTTCCAATGAAATCTATTATTCACGGAAAACAACCAATCAATGGATAAAAACAATTCAAAAAGTTCCATTTGGCATAACAATTTCATTCCAAAAAACCACACCACTACCCATGCATGATTTTTAAAGAATTTTACATGTTAAATATCAAGCACTAATTGATCTAACATGTCGTCATAGGGTAATTAGTTCCCCTTTTTCATTACACCCATAGCATTGAGAACAAGGTAATATTTCAACCATGACTTGTAAATGCAATATGAACACACACCCAAGTATGACCAAAACCGTGTCAATGCAAATATTACGTAATAATTTAAATATAGATATATTTTTTTGGAAAAACATATTTCCGAAAATCAATTCAAAATTCCATCAAATAAATATTTAGAAATAACATTTTAATATCATGAAAATCAAATCACTTTTCAATTTTTTTTATATTTCCTTAATTTCACCAAAAATAAAAAATCATCACTAATGAGGATTTATATAATGATATTAATCCTGATATCACAATAAATTTCATTAAAATATACCAATATGAATCTATTTCAATCAATGATAACAAGGGGAGTCAATAGTGAATCCACTTCCGTCGATAGTTCAGGTGATAAAATTAAACAAAATGAAAAACGTTACAAAAATAGGTAGAATCTCCATGAAACCACCTTCGATATCTTCTAATATATTAAAAAACTATAATCTAAACTACTTTGTAAAATATACCCTTTGATCTAACCATAGTGGGTGTAGATATAAGAAAAATATAAAAGGGATAAAGTAGATATAAGAATAACATCAAGTATGATGAAGAACGATTACATGAAACGTTGAATTGAATTATAATCACTAAGAGAATCCTTCACATCACAATCATATCGACGATAGATCCTTAACAGACCTTTTTGGAAGAATAATAATTATGTAGGGCTATATTGGAGGAAAACTAATGGGTTACTATGAAAACCCTATTAGATCAACATTTTAGGATGTGGCTTTGACGAGCCCTTGGCTCAATCACATAGTTATGAAGAACATTATTTAGTTGTGGATTAAAGAATTCATTGATAATGGCCATTACAATTTCTATTTGCGTGGTCTCCAAACTATGGATCAACTATACCAAATCCATTACCTAAAGGGGACTACATATCTTTATCAATGTTCAAGGTTTCTACTTGGATTCCACATGGTTTAAACAAACAATGTGTAAATCATGCACATCCAATTTATCCCATATCTCACTATACACTATTTCTTGAAAGTGTTTCTTTTTTTAAAAAAAATTCACTAATTATAAACCTTAATAAAGTCACCAAACTCCTTAGGAGTACCCAAAACTATCCCAAATAACACATTTTTTACTTTAAGTACTTAAAAATCAAATATAAATGGTTACATACCGGAAACTAGGGGTGCTACATTTTCCAAACCATTATCCTTTAAATCCTCATAATTTAGAAAACTGTAGTCTCCCTGAAATAGTTCCATCCATTTCCCTTTTATTTCCATCTCACATTCCAAAGTCACATCCAGAACGTGACCTTGTTTCCACAAAACCTGCACTAGGACGATGGTTTTCTCCCATAAGACTTTATTTTACCTAATCACAATCGACACTCAGATTTATACCAATGATGAATCCACTTCTAGGTCAATATAATTCCATCATATCATATGGACATGATTAGGATAATTTTTTTTCAACTTAGCTACATGGATCATATTTTTCACCACACCAAACCGTGGTGGAAATTCTAACTAATATGCCACCTCACCTACCCATTCCAAAATATTAAACGGGCCTATATATAGAGTATATAACTCGCCCTATGTCCCTAAATGTTTATTTCCATGACATTTGGAGATCCACAAGAATACATGGTCACCCACCAAGAAGAACAACTACCATATACGATGATACACATATGATCTCATATGACTCTGTGCGATCTCTAATTTCTTCATGATCAACTGAATCTTCTCTATTGTTTCATGCACACTGCTTATCCCAACTAGTGATATCATACTAATTTCTACACAAAAATGTGATGAATGAAATTACTCCCAAAATATTCTCCAAAAATAGCCATATGTATGGTGGCGTGATATATATTTTTATATGAGGTATCTAATAAGTGTATGTGCTATTTTTATTATCCATCAAAATCCATTATACAATCCCAAAAAATGTATTCCATCAAATGTATTGTCCTTTTAGATTTCCCATCCATAATAGTATGAAACGATCTATTAATAGTCAACAATGTCATAAGGTATTTCTTTATGGTCATACGGAAATGAGATTTGAAGATCATTTATTTTTTAGATAAAATTAATACTGATATTCCATTACAATTTACCACATAATGGATATTGATCTTTGATATATCCTCTATATTATGAGCTTCAGAAATATGGATGAAACAAGCTGACAATGTATGTTGCTCAACTGTCACCCATACAAAATCATGTTACCAACTTTTCTTTGGAGATATTTAACAATATCCATCATTATATTCTCATATTTCAAAAAAGGGATATGTAATGGATGCAACATAGCTTCTGGTATCTAATGCTCTACATAAATTTTTTGGAAAGTTAATCATTTTGAAAAAAACTCATCTACCATCTAGTTTATAATGACCCACCGAAACTGCATCCTCAATTCCTTATAAATCGTCTATATTATTGGATTAAAATCCTATCTCAAATGGGGGTAAGCATGAATAATTATCTCCCAAAAAACCAGTGGTACCACCATCTGATTTATGAACCACAACATCGAAATCTCATCTAGCCACCAGCACCCAATGGTCTACCGACCACTGAGTTTGAAACCCATATCCATGCATTCTGCATTAGATGCATATTTTTATTTAACCACCATTACCAAATTGGGTTCAATGGAATCTGGATAGTAAACTAAAACATCCTCTCCCTCTTTACATTCCACATGCATATCAGCTGGTACTGGAATCAACTTCCATTCATCTAAAGAATAATTTTCCAATTGAGCATATGAATTTCTACATAATGCGTCTACCAAATTAATTCCATTACCTGGTGTAGACATCATGTTAAATAGAACATCAAGAGATACTTTCCCTATCTTATTTTCCTCAGATTCAAATTTTGTTTTGATAAAACATATTTGAAGCTCAAATGATCTATCACCTCAGTAAATTTCTTCCTAAAGAGATAATGATGTCATATCTACAAGGAATGAAAAACTATAGCTGACTCAAATTCATATGATGGGTAATTAATCTCATAAACACTTAACAACCTTGATCTATAATCAATAACATGGTATCCTTTTATGAGAATACACCCTAACCCAATTTTAGAATTATAACCATACACTATGTACCCTTATTCAGATTCTTGAAAAATCAATATTGGTGTAGATGTAATTTTCAATTTTACGACAATAAGTTATTTCTGACATTCCTCAGTCCATTAGAATGGAAAATTCATCTATTTTAGTAATATAATTGTTGATCCTAGCCATTAAATTTCATGAAATAACCATTGGTAATTACCATATTAGACAATAAATCTTCATATCTCAAAAAGTTTCTTTAATGGTTGACACGAGATAACAACTTCTATATTCCCTAGATCTACTTAAACAGCTCTTTGAGAGATTGAATAAACTAAAATGATTACATATTATATCCTAAAATCAAAAATTGAAAATTTGGAATGAAAAATATGCTCGTTAAATATTTCTAGCACTTCCGTCAACTGTTTATCTGGCTCATCCATAGACATGGAATACTCCAATATGTTGTCCACAAACACCATGATAAAAGAACCCATATTTCTCTGAAATATGAAATTCATAAATTACATTAAAATATATAGATAATTCTCAATACCTAAAGGATTTACCACATATTCATAATGGCCATATCTTCTTTGTAAAAATAACTTTTTTATTTCCTTATTCCATACCCACAATTGCTGATATCATTATGGAATGTAAATTTTGGAGAACCACTAAGATCCTTAAATTTATCTAAAATATTATTAATACAAGGAAATTGGATAACTATTTTTTATTTTAACATGGTTAATATTATGATAACCCACACACAATCATAGAGTTCCATCATATTTTTTCACAAACAACATATTTTCTTCCACAAGAGTCATGATGGACTTAATGAAACCCTTTCCATCTAGATATTCCAAATACACATTCAGATACCTTGATTTTGTTGGTTATATCATACAATATGAATTGGTGATCAGAATTATCCTCAGAAGGAGAACAATATTAAAATTCACTTCCATTATAGGTGGTAACACTGATGTGTTATTATGAAAAAAATCTAAAAATTGATCCATGAATACTAGAAAACTGTAACCCTTTATCACATCTATCGATTCCAAGGTCAATTCCACTAACCATTAAAAGAACATTCTCACATGATTGTTTCAAAAACCCTATTTTAGCTATCTTTACAGCCCAATCTCCTGTGAATATATGCTTGGTTCCATCCTCAGTTATGAAAAAAACTATTTTTATATAACTATTAATGTGGTACTTATACATTATCTGCCAATCCATATGTAGAATTGTATCATAAACATATATTTATGCACTGAGGAATATAATTTCTTCTCAATTACATCAATATTTATTGAACATTATCTACACACAAAGGCACAATATTATATTTGACGAAGAAGAGATTGATGTTTTATCATTGAAGGCATCATCTCATGTTTTTGATATAGGAAATAAACATCACGAGAAGTGATAATGGAATGAGATGCACTAGTATCAAACAACACATTCATGATAGTAGAATTAAATATAATTATACCTCTCCTTATTAGGGGTCTAGCGTGATCATTCCCAATAACCTTATCTGCTCCATATTGTTGTTTCATTACCTTACTCATTCCATTTTTGTCTTTCTGAGATTTAGCTCGATGAGGAGTCATGGTATTCTTGGAATCACAAAGTATGTCTTTGTTCTGTGGAAGATATGAATTCTTCTATCCTTACCCAGTTGAAGCATACGATGCTTGAAACACCTATTATGTTCCTAGAACACAATACATCAGGTCCTTATGATAATTTCGACTAATATGTACCCTATTGATTCAATTATGAAATTCTCTTTGTGTAGTTGTACACTATATCTTTATGTGTTTTAATGAAACACAATTCAATCATCCCACTTTTGTTTTGGTATCAGAGGAATATTCAATGATCCAGCAGTCTAATTCTGAATCTCATTCCCACTCTAGAAGTAATGTCTGCCACTTCTACTTTCTCATAACGTTATAGTTCCCAATCATTCCCATATGTATCAAAATAATACCTCCTCCCATATCTTCTGATTTGTTCCATTCATCCACAATAACACTATTGACCATATCTGTATAATATGTAATGCATCACATAGAAATATTCGATTTAATATACTTACATAACCTTGATTCAATGATGGGTGCCTTCATAAAACACTCACATCATATTTAGGTGGAAAGTGCACCAAATTCATAAATTTATCTACATACACTATGAAAGAGAGATATTCCTTCATTAGGCATAAATAAGTGTGTCATTATCTGAATATGAATGTGTGATGATGGAATAGATTTTTGAACAATTCCTCAAAATACCCACAACATAGTCTATGATCAACATTGTCGTACACTGCTATATTCCACAACTTGCATGTGTGAAATATGGGAATATACGTCATAATAATTACAGTATTTTTCTTTTTCAAAATGATTATATTGAAACCAATATCCTCCTTTTTTTAAAAATGATCACATTGGACTTCACCATAAATCATCTCTAAAAATGATGTAAGCATTCTTAGTGGGCATTCATTATTATAATGTAAGGAATTCTCATCTCATTGGATAAACCCTTGACAATGAGATTTCAAAATACTATAAGTTTTTCAAAAATACTTATCTACCAATATCAATGTTAACATCATGTTCATAAAAAATGGATTGATAAGTCTTTTTATGCTATACATTTCAAGTATTAAAATTCATAGTACTTTTTGAAATCCCAACATAAGGAATAAAATAGAATGAAATCAACTCAAATACTGAAAAGACTGATTACTACCTAATCAATAATGAATAGAACATTATAGTACCTATTATTTGAACAGATAATACCATTTTTCAAAACAAAAAATTTTGACTGAACAAAACTATTTACATTTGGAACATCCCTCCTTATCCTCATAGTATTGACAAGTTGGGAAGTTTCTACCCAGCCATAAGAAATATTTTGATGGCCACAAAGGCTGGAAATAAATTCCGAGGGGTTTCAATAAATTTGGGGGATGATATTCTATTTTAGAATAAACTACTTACCCATACAATTGCAACAAAAAAACACAGTAAATGATGCATGATAACAAATAAAGAAAATTCAAAATTTAATTTATCACAATTGAAATAGAAACCAAGTTCCATAGAGGATGAATAAAAAATAAAAGTAAAAACATGGAAGGAAAACTAACATAAATCAATGACAACTAGATGTATCGATGTTCCAAATTTTGTATATACCAACTTCACAAAATAACCAAATTATCATGAGGTAGTGCTGAAGACATGTGATACATCACCTTTTCCCATGTCAAGGTAGATGAAATATGTAATGGCATGGAATTTCCAAATTAGAGGAGTGTACTATATCTCATAAGGTTTTTCCCAATGACTTCTCTACTCACACCAGTAAGATAGACGAGCTGGCATCATTTATATAAAACATGTTTTTAAAAAAAATCCTAAAATATTTCATAACTAATTATAAAAAACTTTATAAATCTTTATATAAAAAATTAATTAAGTATGATATTAACCATCATTTCAATGATATTCATTATACAAATAATAAAATCAAACAAATATTAAAATCCCATTCCACAATTTTCATTTTCCATAAACAATACATTCCACATAACCAGACCACTGTCCTTAAATGCTTCATTATGACAGTTTTATATATATGAGTGGTCCCTCATTAAAATACCATGTCATCACTATGTAATTATTTACCATGTTCCATTACAACATTGGAATTAAGAACAATTTCATATTTCAACCAATCCTCAAAAATTCAATATGATCACCCACACAAGTGTTCCCAATAACCATGTGAAAAAAATATGGAAAACCCATTTCAATAAAATATACATTTTTAATGAAATATGTTCTTCAAAGAATCCATTTACAAATTCTAGAAAATCTATATTTTAAAACTTATATTTTTAAAATCTAGAAAAGCAAATCAAATTTTACAAAAAATATCAACAATTCCATAATTCCACCAAAATCCTTAAATCATCACAAAAGAGTATTTATATCATGATTTTTTGCAAGATATCACAATAAATTTCAATCAAATTGACTAATTTGAATCTAATCAGATTAATTCTAACAAGATGAGTCAATAGTGAAGCCACATACATAGTGATTTTTTGTGAAAATGAAACATGGTAAGAAATATTTCACAAAAAATGGGTTGATATCCATGATCCTACATTGTATATATTATACTATCATAAAAGCCCATATATAAACTAATTTGGCATCCACACCCATAGCTATACCCACATTGTGAATCAATATAATGAAACTATAGATGGGATGATGTATAAGTAAGAAGAATATCAACAACAATGAATAATGATCCCAAACCACAATGAATTGGCTTATAATCAACACGGGAAGCTTTTGGATCACCTCTAGACCAATGGAAGAACCTTCTTTGATTATAGGGGAAGTAGAAACCTAACATAAAGACACATAAGAGGGAAAATATATTTGATAATGTGATAAAAATTTTAGATCTACCTTTTATTGAGGAGGTTGTACTAGTACAGAGTTTAGTCACACTATTTAGAATACCACATGCTAACCATAATTCATCCACTTCCTTGAAGATGATCCTTACACGGTCTATGCATCCTCCATTCTGAAGACATTGAATAAATGTGACAAAATCTAATATAAAAATAGAATTTTTTTCCTAATAAATTCCACATGGTTTGAACAAACCATTCATAGCTCTTGAGTTTACCCTTTATCCCATGTCTCACTATGAAAAGTTTCTATAAAGAGTATCATGGTTTCCAAAAACCATTTACTATGTGTGCTCCAATAAAATAACCAAAAAAAAAAATCCTTTATATCCCTTAAACACTCCCAATATTCAAAATTATACGTTATGTACTTATAATTCATATGGAAGGGGTTACATAACATAAATTGTGGGTACTACCTAATGATTTTCTACTTCCTCGGTTGGAGTCATAAAATACATCAAGGTGGGTCTTCCCCATTTTCTATAATGGGGGTTCTATTAAATGTAATTTCAAAATTATTTTTCACCATAGGATCATCCTCATTTAATTTAAAATTTTTTATAATGTGGAATAATGACGAATTATATGATGGTCTACTCATAGGTTTGATTAAAATAATGGCCTATGTGATGTATATATTTGGTGGGAAACCTATAGACCACTTCAAGTAGGATGAATAAATCCACCAATTACAACTCAGGAACTATTTATTACACTACAGAAAGAAGAGTGATGGTTACAATAACTTAATATTAGAGCATATAATATATATTCATTACAAATATATAATTATAGGTAGGATGATACTAATGGATGTGTTATTTACAAACATGATCAACTAATGAAATAATAAATTACACTATTCTACCAATTTTATAAAATAAATATATTCTACTATGGGGGAATGGATAACCAATTACTAATAATGTTTTTAAATCAATGTTTTATCTCAAGAATTTTCAATAATATTTGTCAAAAAAAATATTCATATTGCTCGATGACCTGTAGTGTGACTGTTATAATCATTAATCATTCTTCATTTGTCCTCTCATCCACTTGCAGATATTGTTGGAATTGGAGTTGTTAATTCTCCCTCCACTATGTTCATATCAACGGTTTCTATAAGAATATGTGGGCATGTCCTAATATGCCTTTATGATATACTATATACTCAAAACATAGTGTTCCCTAAAATTGAAGTAATATTATAATCAATGTATCATGTAATTAGTTTTAATATATATATATATATATATTATTTAGAAATATAAGATTAATTTTAATGATACACAATTTTTTGTCATACATATGTTTTCTGAAATTTCTACACCCCAGGGATAAATGTTCAGGTGAGGATAAGTATCCATTATTTATCTTAGAGGAGAAATGTACGTTGGTAAGTAGAGGAAATGTGGGATAATTCCCTTCACTGTAATAAGCATACATTCCTCTGATGATATCATACTGTCCATATGGGTTTTTGAGAATAAAATTCTTGTCATGATTCCATCAATGATGTATTCTTGATATATATAAGGTAAAATTGTTTTCCTTATCATCTAAATTAATTATCCATGTGTGTATTTTTAGATAATGAATTAATGTAAATGTCATTCATCATAATTAATATCAATATAAATACAAAATTTAGGATAAAAAATGATCCTAGTCATAATAATTTAATGTTATGATTACTCCATCAACATTAAACTATTTTCATTTATCATACTCCTACTTGTTGTTTGAAATAGTCTTATTAGTAGAATAATAGAACATCAATTTCTCTATGATTTTCTGATTTTTTTTCCTTGAAGTTTGTCTAATGGTGTATTTAAAAAGATTCCTTTATGTTTCCATGTTACTGATGATAGAAAACACCTTGAAGGGATCCCATAAATCCATGTAATTCACATTAGTGATTATGTTTTCCAATTTGTGGGTAGAATTAGATATTAGAATGTCTTAAGGAGAATTTGTTAGCCCCTGCCTAGTTATAGGGGAAAAAACCTATTCCTTAAACATCAACTTCTTTTCTTTCATATTTTACATAACCATAGAACCGATATGTTATCACTACCTCAAATGTATCATCCCTATCAAATAATGATCGAACTATTAAATATTATACAATCACGAGTTATGATGTTTACATTGGTTATGTTTTCATACACATCATACATACATACATTCATATAATACTTATAGGAAACCATTTTCCTGTATTTTATCGGAAATGAAGTGGTGAGGTGGGGAACACTGGAAGCAAATATTTAATTCCAATATGAGATTATTCAAGATTTGGAAAACCTATTAGATATACTAATAGATTAATGTATTGAGGGAATCCTAGTTTGGGAATGAATTTTCTTCCTTCCAATCATTATCAATATATTTATTTCCATGTTTTTTTGATTGTCAATGTGTACAAATTTTAGAGGTTATATTGAATTATTCTCCTAGAAATATAATTTTAAAAATAACAATACAATTTATAGGCCTCATAATTATTGTAACATATTTACGTAAGAAAAAATAATGGAAACTCTCATGGTGATTTTATATGAAAATTATTTATATTCAACATTATCACTGTCAATGGTCAATACTATCAATGGATCATTGTAGTAGAGAATGATCTGTACATGTATATAATCTATAACATTTGATTTTTATGAAAATCACTATTACTCATAGTATATCATAGATAGAATGGATTAACATTATGAATCTACACATAAAAAATTTATCATCCAAAATGGGGTTATAAAATTTGAAATATTCTACAAACCTACCTTGAAAACAAGAATTGGCCATAATATGTCTCCGATATGATTTATTTTATAGATGTGAAAATGAAAATAATAAATCTTAACTAAAAATGGTACGACATTGATTAATTTAATAACCTATTTTAGATAGTATGCATCAAAATACATTCTTTGTTCTAAATCAATACATGAGACATTAAACTGTGAAATATAACCCCATATCCATAAGGAATGTAATCCTATCATAATTTTATAAAAATGGATCTATCAGAAAAAAATAATATCCTGAGTATTCTTAAAAATTTCACCCTAATAAGGGAAAATTTATTTCAATGGATCACATATTTCATGGTTGGTGACCCAATCAGGAACCTCAATCGTGGTCTATTTCCATGGGAAACCTAAATTATGAACATAAATGTCTCAAAATAGAAATTCCTACATGGACATGGTTCCTTATTTATGGGGGTTCAAATTTACCATTTTAGTCACTAATACATCAAAGGTAATTTTGTTGATCACTCAACAACAATATCTGGGGGAATATATTCATCATATATGTAATCAATTAAGGGTTCCAAAGAGACATTGAAAATTCCCAATTGAATAATAACAAGTCATATGTGCAACATATTAAACATGTACCTTTAGGGGATCTAATGAATAAAAAGTTCACGAATAATGTAAATTTTTTATACATATACTCATATGAAATTTATATTACCTCATAAATCTATACACCACTAAACATATCACAAATCTCTGTGATTTTCTAATGGACCAAATATTATCACAAAATTCCTGGATCCACACTACACTAAAGGTATATTAGTCAACCCTTTACTGATTCAGTACTCAATTATGCTACTTATTAGTGAGTTATTGATATGTAAAAAAGATTACGAAACCCTAATACATTTCAATGATTGATTGTGGTGTCCTTGTAATGTTGTATTATATCCAGTAGAGTGACCCTACACATTGATGTCTACTTCCTGAGAAGATATATTGGAGACCCAAAAACAATGTACTCTACCAAAAATGATATTGGATTGTTATAATAATGTCTTGGGATGTCCAAATCAATCAAGAGGATTTGGTTATATAATTCTATCAACAAAAATCTGGGGTAATTTTGTTTTTTATTTCTACTGGAATATATAGGAACAATCTTTTGTGGTATGCATTGGTGGACAATAATGTTCCATTTATCATCGAGTTATAGATCAATGATGAAATAATAATTGGAGTTTCAAGTTATATTAAATGTATGGGCCATAAATTAAATCATTATATAATATAATAGTGTTATTTCATATAAAAAATGGTAATAATTTGAATGAAAATATATTTAATATGTGATATATAAAAACAACATTATGAGGGGAAATTTTATCAAAGGAAAAATAATTTTCCTGATGATTAACCAATTACATGCATCATAAGTTTCATTATATATGATATTCACCGTGGTATTGTTCAATATATTATAATAATGAAAAAATCCCAAAATTATTAAATATTTCTTAAGGGAAGTTGGGAGCAACATAATCTGAGTATTATGAATTACTAGAGTGACGAAATAACATTAATCTTATGGATTGGAATTGGAATATTAGAGAATGGAAAATTTATTGTAACTATATTATTTATATATGAGTTTTGTCATTTGTGAATGAATTATTATGAAATATTTCTTCCATTTATTATCACAAACAATACACAATCATTTTTTCATGTGTGATGAATCAATGGACTACGACAATATATTTTCAATTACATTAGTTCTTACTATTAAAATGATTCCATATTCATAAAATAATTTGAAATTCTCTAATGCGAATTTATTTTCATACTTTTTAAAAATTTTGGAAAACAAATAAAAATACAGAAAATCATATCTTAGAATGTTTATAAGTTTTTGTTTCCTAGTCATTAAATCTAGCATGTTCATCAAGGTAGTTCTAAAACAACATGTCTATTATACGTGTGATATGGAATCATATTCTATCTACAAATATTTTAAATTCATACAAAAGAGTGTTTTCAGATTAATTAGACAACACCATTGTTACCTATTAGTATAAATTTTCCCATTTGTTTGTCATTTTCCATGTATATAAGAGTTTTAGTAGATGATGGGATGTCCAAACATCCTGACAACCATGTTTTCTATTCTATGATATAATGGAAAATTACTACATATCATAATTGGAGTAACTATTAAATTAGGATAATTTACAAAGAAAATTTTTAATACACTAAAATAATCTAGTAGGGTTGCATCTCCCATAATCGTCTAAAATTGTATGAATGGTCCCCTATAGAGAATCATTATAATGTTATACACAACTAAATCTACCAAAAACATTAAACTATAGAAAAAGTTTCCCTACTTTACCACTACGGTAAAACACACCATATAAATCTTCCAATGTGATACATGACACCGAGGAAACTATATATCCAAAACCACATATGGATGACCCCTTCACCCAAAATTTCCATTGAAAATGACATAAACCAGGACTCCCTATTGTTACTACTTTTCCCATTAATCACATGGATAAATTTTTTTTTTCTTCAATCAAAAAGAAAAACATTTTCATAAAACATTTATTCATAAATACGTTAATTCATATTATGAACATTCATCATTAATGTTTTACAAATGCGATAACAATATTTTCCAAAAAACATTATAAGAACCCCATTTTTTTGAAGTTAATCATGGAAATTTTCATACCAATTTATATATTTATTAGAATAGATAAACTAAAATATTATTAAATTCATGTCATTATGAATCCCTTAGATAATATATTACCTTAATAAATGTAATATCTCAATTATTGTCAATAACTATTAATGATCATATGGTATTTGAAATCATCTAAGATTGATACAGATGATCATCATTTGTTTTGGACACTAGAGACACCCCTCACATCATAGGATACCAATAATTTTTTATCCATATTATTGATTAAAACAACCTCTGTGAGAGGAGGGTCTCTTATTCCACTAAATTAGTCACATTGGTATAATGGTAATTAGAAAAATAGAATTCCATTTGAATCCAATTCCATGGTGATACAATTTTTTAATACCCTAACCACACCATCATTTGGAAATACCCCCCATGTGTCTAGTCATCCCTTTACCAAAAATTTATTTTTATGGAATCCTATGCTTGTGTGGGACTATTATTTGTTTTATTACCCTACCAATAATAAAAATATTTCATCTATTTTAATAAAATATTTCCTGGCCGTTATTTATGAATTCATCGCTATTAAATATCAGCGTGGCAATTAAATCATTATAGTGGCCAAACATGGGTAACACCAATATTTCTTTAAAGGGGAAATATCCTCATTGATTAAATCTTTTCTTAATTATCAAAAATTGATCCTAGATAGAGTAATAATAATTTATGGAAATCATTTGTGTGTACCTCATAGATATGCCTATTTCATCTGGGAAACAAATTTGATGAAAAATCGAAACACCAACTCATTACTCAAAGGGATCTATCCCTAGTTTATCATTTCCATGAATGGTTTGTATTAACTATTAAGAACATAATTACAAATCAACCATCATAAATCCACTACTAGTTCCTCAAAATCCTATATCCCTCTACAAAGAACTTTTCTTCACAGGTTCATATTTCCACCAGTTCTCTATTATGATTTGAAAAATATTCATTATCTGATGAACTATATCATGAAAACCTTCTGCAAACTAAAAAATACCATCATTTTCAACTAAATAATGAAAGAAAAATCATCATTTTTGTGTTAAAATTTATAGTACATCACTATTATGTGCAAATATGTTGTGAATTTCGTTTTATGTTGTGTTTGATTCATATTAATAAGGATATATAGGCAGTTTCTATAGGGAATAGACCAAACATTATTAACCATGCCTTCATTGTACCATAGAACATGAAAACACTTTATAAAATATCCATATTCATTGTTATTTATATATTCCCCAATATTACATATTATAGATGAATATTAATATCCATTACAACTATTTTTAAATTCTTTAAAGAGGCCGTCACACTATTAGATATGATCTTATTCACAGACATGGTAATAATTAAATGGATTATTATTTATATGCAAAAAATTATCCAGTACATTAAAATAATCAATTTTTACTGCGTGTATAATAACATTAAACAACTTGGGTGTGTTCATCATTTCATGATCAAAATATAGACCAAAATATTTCTTGTAAAATGAATATAAATGATAAATTGTATCGCATTATATTTCATTGAACAATATTTTTTATAATTCTCGTTATATTGATATATATGATTACACTTTTCCAAGGCTTTATCCTAACTCTATAATACCTATGAACACCCAATATGTATATATATATATATGTTAATTTTTTCCTACCTGCTGGATTTAAAAAATATAATCATTATAAAATAAATGAAATATGATAATACATACATATATTCACATCAATGCATTTTTTTAACAAAATAATTGGCATATTTATAACTATCCCCACATAGGTCTCTATGATTCATTGAAATAAATAGTATAAATTTATTATAGATATCCATAGTGATAAATAATCTCACTTATTTGAATAAATTATCCCATCCTAAAATCCTATTCATCAACATATGCCGAAGGTTTTTTCTTCAAGAAACCTCTGTCATTATTCCATTAAAATGTAGTTTTGTATTGCATAGATACCAATGTATGATGACATCAAATAGAAAAAATACCAAACATGACATCCTTACATCCATAATAATAAAAAAATGATATTTTTAGGTATTCATTAATGCATTTATACCATATCTCAATAATCAATTGAGTATTATCTCACCATATTCACAAAATATTGACTATGTTAAATCATTACTTTTTATGTATAATGTAAATACATTATATAATATGTGTTTGATGATAATGTATTTCTAAATATATTCATTTAAAAAAATCATTGAAAACTCTAGTTTCATCTATGTTATTTATCCTAATTTTTCTATCGCAACCAATATATAATCTATTAAATGATATAATTTAATATTCAAATTAATTATATAATTTAGGAGAATGTCACATTTTAAATAGTAGTACAAATCAAGAGTTCAATGAAATTGATAATTAGATGAAAATAAGTTTTAATTCGAAACATAAAATCCAAAATTTGAGTTAGTGTATATTATTTTATCGACAAGTACTATGATAAAGTGTAAAATATCATGAGTTTGTATTATATTATACAAAATATTTCATATATTTTTCTCATAATAATAATAAATTATAGTAGTTGGTTTAAATGATAAGTATATATGATAGAAATTATATATGAATAAAATGACTGATTCTATGTAAAAAAATATATTTCAATATTTATGTAGATTCAGGTGTGGAATTAAAACTGTTAATCCATATTAATGAAGAAAATAAATTGGGATGTTTGTATATATTTCTGATATTCCTTGAATGATGATTTATATATCTAATCAATGCCTAAAAATAGTCTAATGTGATTAAATTATTATAAATTTTATTATAAAATTTATTTCAAATGGACTTATCATAGATCATGTATATGATAATTCTTGTGGGAAAAAAAAGACATGACCACATTATTTTAAGTAAACCCTAACAATTATATCTATATCTTTCAACTATAATTAATGGGGATACAAAGGAATTATAATTTGTAATATACTATCTATATACAATTTGGATTATTTTCTACTTACATGTCACCTTGAAATCATTCCACATCTCCAAAAACGCTCGAATTCTACCTCCAAAGAAAAAAAAACTCATGGTATGCTTCCCCCTGTGATCCGGATTTTCCTCCCATTTCTACTAGGGTTCCTGATCACCTACAGTCCCCAACTCATCTATCCCACTCCCATTCATGACTCTCCACTCTAGTCCCACCATTTCCTCTGCGTACTCCATCTCTGCGGTGTGCTCCACCTCTTCGTGCTCCACTTCATACTCATCCACCTTCAGCTCCTCCACAACCAGAAACTCTAGATTCAGCTCTTCTACGTATGGTTCCTCCGCTCAACCTATGCTTCACGTTCCCTCAAGTGCACAACGAGTAATCTATTTCATGTATTTTATATCATTTATAGACGTTCTTTGTCCGGAGAAATCACCGGAGGATTACTCATGGAGCGTCTACAAATTTGCACAATGAAACATGTAAGTATCAACATTGAGCACGCATCGAGTAGCCTAATTTCTAATTACTGCTATATTTTTTATCAAGATACATGAAACCCAAGATTTTCTATAACAATATTAGTTTTATGTGCATATTTAGGGTTGTAATGCTCTGATTTTTGTTTCTTTCAGGAGGCCACCTCCTATTCATGCCTTCATGTCCATGCAGTCTCCCATTTCACAGCATGAGTGTAACACCTGAAGCCTCCACGGTACGCTTCTCTCTGAATAATATAGTAGCACGTGTTGTATGCAACTTCGAGTTCTAATACACAACACAACCAATCAAACTAGCCGTTATGAATACTAATACCTACTTTTTGAAATTTTATAAATTTTATATATCAATATGGACCTCATTTTTGGATTTGGAATATTGAATTTAGTCTAGGGTGAAATTTTGGTACTTTTCGGATAACTTTTATATTTTGATGAATAGTGAAAATTACTAAATTTTAATTAAAAAAAAATTTAATCAAAATAATTAATAGTGATAAATTATTAATTTGAGTGGTTTTAAAGAATATTTAGAATATATTTTTACCATTTAATGCAATTTAGGTCATTGGACATAATTTTACAATTAAACCAGACACAAACAAGTGTCAATCATTTGATAGTTATTATATCTTAAAAACACGCTTTTTGTTTTGACAGCGGAAATTAATTTTAAATTAATTTCTTCCAGTTATATGTTTTGAATTTATAAAAATGGATTCCATATTTATAATCATGATTTCAAAATTGTGTAAATAGGTAACTTTTATTTTAAATCATTTTGAATAATTATTTCGGTAAATATTTTATTTACTACGGTTAAAGGTTAAATCCGGTAAATAATGGTTAAAAATTAAAATTATAATAATCATAAATTACCTTAAAACATGTCCTAAACTTATTTTTGGATACATGTCCAACCATGGGCATCTATGCATCTATTTTGGGACACCATGGAGCCACTTTTAGGTGATAGGTATACATTATATTAATTATGTTAAAGTAAATACAAAAATGACATAAACTTATATCTTTTAGAAAAACAATTTTTACATAGGGTTATATATGTTATATTTTCCATTATAAATATTAATTAGAAAGATAAAAATATTTCCTACATAATCTTTTTTTATTTATAATTTAAAAACTGAAAAATTAAAAATATATATGACACAATAATGATGCAGTATTTTCTATGTTAATGAAGGAATCAAATAATTGGTATTATAAATGTTAAAATAAATATAATTTGAAAGTTTGGATGACATAAACTAATTTTAATGGATAATATGACATGTTATTATTTCTTAAACGAATTTGGATCGAATTAATAAAGTTGTTAAGACTTTATCATAAATCAATTATTGAGTAGTGTCAAAATTGACATAAATGAGTTTTTAAAATAAATATTATATTATAATTTATATTCTATTCCTAAAAATCTACGGATCAGAAAAAGGACTTATATCATTATTTTTGTGTCATTAATGGACCAATTTGGGGTCTCTTGGATATATATATTGATTTTATTAACAATATAATATAAAAATACATAGTGAGATGGTAAGTGTCAAACTAATTACCTAAGAGTTAAAACTAAAAGATAAGGTTAATATAATGACTAAAACCTGTCTAAAATATATTGGTTGAAAGGATTTAGACCCATTAAAACATTATAATTTTAATAACCGACTTTTTATCCATTAGAAACCGAATATTATTTTAATATAAATTAATACTTTAAGTTTTTCCTAAAGAGCCCCTCCCCCCTATTATAAAAGGTCACTCTCCCTTCACATTAATTATCACCTTCAAAGCCATTTTTCTCGGCCAAACTCTGCCCAAATATCCTCCCAACATCCGTAAATTCATCCTATAGAACTTAATGTTATCAGAAAGACAACCTAAGGATCCCTTTTGATCAAATCAAAAGGAAGAACCCGAAGAAGAGGTAACGTATTCACCACCCTCATTAAAGTTCATTTCTTCTTCCACTTCTTCTTTCTTTGTTATTTACATTTTAGAATAATAACTCCAATATCCTATATATACTGTCATGTTATTATAAATATGGTACAACCATATTCAGTATTCCATCCATCCTTGGAATGACATGTCACCATACGTGCGTACGTACGGCCTACCGTCTCCACGTCGTGGTGTAATTGTTATTCAACATATTATTATTTGGATGGGATTAATAATGATGTTTAATTCATGTAAATAATAAATATAACATGATAATTATTTTATATATATGATATACCATCCAATTATATATTATTTTAATATCAAAATAAGGATATTGTCGCTCGTGCGTACGTATGGATTACCGTCTCCACGAACTGGATGAGATTCATTCCCCATCATATCCATTCATGGATAAATTTTTTTTGATGAATAAAAATAATTTTTAGAGACATGATATCATTTTGGATATGAATAAGATACATCCCATCCATAACAAATATGGCTCGTATAACAAATAATATAAAGGAAAACGAATCTCTTAACACCAGAAACGACGATAATACTAATATACTATTAACAAATCAATGTTAAAATATCATATATGATATCATATTATTGTAAATTATTCTGGTATAATTCAATAAAAATTATTTAACCATTATACAGGAGGTTAACCAACCGTCGACCAAGGAAAAAGTACAAAGTAAGGGGTTTCTTATCTCACTTTTAGTTCTGTGAGATTTCCATTGTTCACCACTTATTTATTTCATGTGGTGTGTGTACTACCCATGTTTGTATTCATTTTGTAATATATATTAATTCATGTATATTTACATCATCATTGTATGATCCTTATTTCATGTATGTATGTTTATTTAGTTACCAAATGAATAAGGGAATTTGAAATTTCAATTACCACTCATTCGGCTTTATGCATACTTCATTCATGATTTTACTCCACGATTATGTGTGGAATCAATATTCATTTTCTTATGTCATAATTTCCACTTATTTTCTGTGTATATACTTTTGATACACATAATCACTCCATTGATAAATTCTCATGTCATCGGTATGAACATGATGAGAATAATTATTAGTCAATCTCGATTTTTTGAGTTAAACATCCAATCCATTGGTGTTGTTTTTACAAGAATATCTGTGAATGTACTTTTGTTGTTTTACACTGAATATCCAATCACATTTATTGTATTTATATGTTTCACAGATAATTATGTCGTTGATTTATCCTTAACCTAAGGATACAACCTTTATGGAGATATCACCTCAATTTACATTCCATTAAGACTCCTTTGTTGTTATACACCAAATCACATTTATATGGTGTATATAATGTACTTTGACATAGTATATCATGATTCCCTTTATTCTCATGATATTACAAAGTTTTTATTACCTCGAGTATTTGTATTCACATGTCTATCTTTTCGTTAGGAACTCTAACTAAAATATCATTTTAAAATGATTTATTGATTTATTATTCTAAATCTTTCTCATTAATGTCCATGTTTAAAAAATGGTTTTAAGTATTTATTTATATGGACATTAATGTTTTCAAATAAAAATTCATTTTAAATGTTTCAAAATGGTAAGGGACACTTTGACTCAAAAATCTATTTTAAATGGCTTCTTGATAAATACTATCACTTTTAAATGTTTTCAAGAAAAAGGGGGAAATTTATCTCAATAGTTTGATGATTATTTTAATCTATGTCAATATCCTTAGTTATTCTCAATTGAGGATAATCTGATATAATAGAATCTTCCATATTGTATCTAATGAGTGATGTTTGACTGTGGATGTGCTATTTTTACACCATTCGTGGTTTGTGGTTAATGTATTGACATTTTTATGCTTGTTTTAATACGAATGTTTGTGTTATGTTTCAAACTTTTTATATGAGAAATGAATTGGACTTAGTAAGTGATGGGTGGAGACCACTATAGCTCATCTATGCATCGGTAGGTATCGTGAGACAAACTAGTGTCTTGGAATGAGGCCTTGACATAATCTTTTTTGTAGGCTTTGCACGAGGCCTTGGCTACGTGGTTATGATAGTCTGGCATTATGCATTCCATCATTATGAAAGTGGTTATTGATATTGCATGTGATTAGTCAACTAGTAGAATATCCATGTGAATAAGTAAATGGAATTATATCATTTTATCTTTTCCATATTATGCTGAAGTTCATATTTAAAAGGCGTTGTTATAGTTATACATTGCCTTAAGTGTTTATTCATATCTATGAATGCTTCTGATATAGTGTTATCCTTAATAAGAATTTGTGCTCACCCCTTTCAATGTTTTATTTTCCCCAGGATGTGAAGTTGTAATTTATGAATGACCAGTAGGGATAGTATGGAGGGATATGAAGACAAGATGTGGTTTTAGTTTTTTTATGTTACGATGTAATGTAAGACTTATGAATATATCTACTGTTTCAAGACTAATAAACTAATCAGTCTTTTGAGACTTGATCCTTTGTGATAATGCCAATGTTATTTAATAATGCACTGACTCTGGGAAACTGGGGTTGGGGAGTTACAGTTGGTATCAGAGAAAGTTTAGTACAAACCATGGGAGCTAGATTTAGATAAACTTTGATTAGAGCACATAGCCCTAAAATAGAATTTGCGGATTAGTATAGAAGATCTTTCTTGAATTTTGGTATTGTATAAATTTTGTGAGTTTTCAGAGCAATACATCCCTGTGTGGATACGAGTAGGTAGAGGCGTCTCGGCCACAGATGTACCTAGGGGTTAAACCCGAAAACACCGCTTTGAGCTATACTCGAACGGGAACTGGTGAATGAAAACATGCCATGCTGCACTCTTGGTTATGACACTCATGGGGTATATGATTTAGTAAATTCACATGATTAGTATGAACCATTATAATGGGAATAAAAAAAATCCCCTAAGAATATATGTCGGGAAATAGATAGTGGATAACATATATTTTAACATAGGGTACCGCAAGTTAGGATATATTGTTCAATTACAAGATTATCTTATTTTGTCTAATTTTTATACATTCTTATAGATAAGTATTCAAAAACCCTAATTGTATTTTCTTTATGTTAGTTAAAACATGGAGGGAGCAAGATCATGAACAACTCTTCTCCCTCTTCCTGAAGAACTACTTACAATTATTATCCAGAAGTCATGCGTAGATGATGCTGAATCTTTTTCAAATGTCCAAGTTACATGATAACAAATTTATGAGACATCCAATACCACCAGCATTGCAAGATTCTTCCAAGGATCAAGTACCGAATATGGTATAATATTTCACTCTCAACATTTTTACCATGCTAAGCATGGGATGTACGATCAGGGTCTTTTCAAATTCATCACATTATCTCAAATTTACAATGCACTAAATGATTTTCTAGATGCTGTAGAAGAGGGAGACCTTCGAGTAGCCTATATGTATCAAATTATATATTTATGTCTTTTGGGATATACGGAAACTGATTTACTAAAACCTTATTTTGAAATATTTGAAGATGAATAAGTAAGAATTTTTCTAAAAAATCATGTTAAAGATGATGTCTCAAAATTATATATAAGAAATACCTATTTTTTATGATCCATCAATGCTTCCATCGATATAATCCAAGATGGATGAGGAGTTTTTGGATAAAGGAAGTAGATGATTTTGAAAAATTCCTAAGGTACCATTGTGACACATGATAACATTCTACCAAAAGGAAATTTAGACAAGTCTCTCTAGATTTCATGATGTATTCCACATATCACTAGTGAAAAAATACATGCCTCACCCAACACATGTAATCACCTATGAAGAATTAGAACTGGAACCTGATCTGTCTTATTGTGAAGAGCCTCTCATAATTCTTCATACCAAAGATCAATTGTTGAGAAACCGGATGACTCGTCTGGTAAAAGATCTATGGAGAAATCATAAGATAGAAGAGGCAATGTGGGAAACCAAGGAACACATGATGAAGAACCTATGTGGTAATATATGGATTGCGAAATTTTTAAAAGTGTTAGCTCTCTTTATTGATGGGATTGCATTGGAAGAAATTTATCTTGTATGTGTAAACCTGCAATTTATCATGTGAAAATGATATTTGAGGAATAAATATCTTTTCTCTTGCGGATATAGTTATAAATAACCATTTGGTCTTATATGATCATTGGGTTTGAGGCAATTACATGTTATTATATTTTGGGAAGATAATTCAAGGTATGAGATAACATTTTTGGTAAAATTATGTTATGATTATTTTGAAGAATTTATCACATTTTGGTAATATTATAAAATATTGTTTTTGAAAAAGGACAAGACGTAGACCGTGTGACAACCCATCACGTTGGAAAAAGCTGTGGGAATCGAACCCACAACCAAAGTGCGATTGGGATTTATCACCTACCACTGGACTATGTGAAGTCCCTCGTTTGTGTGACTAATTATTTTTAGTTTAATGATTTTATTGATCAATAATATGTTGATTTGGGATCTTATGTATTATCAAATGAATACCCATAGTATAAGAAAATGAATTGGTGATTAAGTGATGAATGATATTTTGGAAGATGTTCGCTTTGTTGGGAAAACTAGATGCCCAAGGAAAATAGAATTCCCTGGGATTTCATTTGAGGAGTAACAGTGGATTTTTATCTATGTTTTTATTGTGGATTTATATTAATTTGGTTTATTTATGGAAATGATTAACATATAATAGAGAATATGTGATTAGGATAATCACTCTAAGTGTTTGACTTTAATAGTAGTTTATGTCATTTGGAGATACAATTTAACGTGGAAGACTAAATAACCAAATTTTTCTATGTTTTGGGTTTCTATATTAGTTTGGATTATATTGAAATATTTTAATGAAATTTGATTATTCAATGGTATTTATTTAACTTTGGGGTATTCTTGGTTTAATTTTAGAAATTAGGATTTGTATTTCATTCTCTAATGAAATAACTGTTTGGGGGATCATCATATCTTATACTAACCATTTTGGTTTTGATTAATCTCTAAAGACAAGGTAAATATATACTTTATTCTTCGTGGATCATGTGATTCAATAATAATTTTATTATCTCTTCTAGTGTGACCAAGTCTTCTAGAATACTCATAGTTTAAAGATGAGTTAGTAGTAAAAATTTATTAAAGAATTAAACATTACATAAAAATTAATTATATACCTTTATGTTCTTAGTCAATATCAGAAATTAATTCCTCAACTTTATGTATTGTAACTTAAAAATAAAATAAAAATAAAAATGCAGTCTGTTTACTTTTCCTACTGTGAAACTAATGATCGTTTGTCCCATCACAATTTTGTGGTTTTCTTGTTGTTAACTTTCTCCTGATCATTTTTTCTTATCCCTATCCATCAGAACATGACACTTAGTTTATCATCCATATCCATGTTTTTCTACATGGAATCCTAGTATAGGTTATCTCAGGTGACCTTCTTTACTTCTCTTTCATTCATGTAAAGTGATAGTTTTATTGACTCATTTTCCAATTTGGGACTTTCCAATATATTCCCAATGTAAAACCCCAAGCTTCAATGGTACGCTTATCTCTGAATAATACAATAGCGTGTGTTGTATGCAACATCGAGTTCTAATACACACCACAACCAATCAAACTAGTCGTTATGAATATTAATAGATACTTTTTGAAATATTATAAATTTTATCTCTCAAAATGGACTTCATTTTTGGATTCGGAGTATCAAATTTAGCCAAGGATGAAATTTTGGTACATTTCAGATAACATTTATATTTTGATGAATAGTGAAAAATTACAAAATTTTAATTAAAAACAACTTTTTTAATCAAAATAATTATTTGTGATAAATTATGAATTTGGGTGGTTTTAATGTATATTTATAATTTATTTTCACCATTTAATATAATTTTGGTCTTAGAACATAATTACACAATTAAACCGGATATAAACAAGTGTTAATCTTTTGATAGTTATCATATCTTAAATACACGCTTTTTGTTTTGACAGCATGAATTAATTTTAAATTAATTTCTGCCACTTCTATGTTTTGAATTTGAAAAAATGGATTCCATATTTGAAATTAGGATGTCAAAATTTTGTAAATAAGTAACTTTTATTGTCAGACATTTTGAATAATTACTTCTGTAAATATTTTATTTACCATGGTTCAAGGGTAAATCTGTTAAATGAGGGATTCAAAATAATATTATAATAACAATAAATTACCCTAAAATGTGTCCTAACCTTATTTGTGGATACATGTCCGACCATGGGAATCTTTGGGTCTATTTTGGGACCCCATGGAGCCACTTGTAGGTGATAGGGACACTTTCTTGTAATTATGTAAAAGTAAATACAAAAACGACATCAACTTATATCTTTTAGAAAACCTATTTTTACATAGGGTTATATATGTTATATTTTAGATTATAAATATTAATTATATATATAAAAATATTTCCACATAATGGTATTTTATTTATAATTTTTAGACAATGAAAAAGGAAAAAATATATGACACAATAATGATGCAGTATTTTCCTTGTTAATGAAAGAATCAAATAATTGGTATTATAAATGTTAAAATAAATATAATTTTAATGTTTTGATGACATAAACTAATTTTATTGGTTAATATTACATGTTAGGATTTCTTAAATTAATTTGGTTCGAATTAATAATGTTTTTAAGACTTAAAAAAAATCAATTATTGAATAGTGTCAAAATTGACATAAATGAGTTTTTAAATCAAATATTATATTATTAATTGATATTATATTCCAAAAAATCTAAGGTTCAGCCACAAGTAATATATAATGATAGGATCATTATTAATGGTCTACTTTGGGGTCTCGTGGATGCATATATTAGGATTATGAACTATATAATATTAAAATACAAAGTGACATTGTAAATGTCAACCTAATTAACCAAGAGACAAAACTTAAAGATAAGGTTAATATAATTACCAAAAAATTTCTAAATTCTATTGGTTGAAATAATTTAGTCCCATACCATCCTTATACTTTTAATAATCCAATTTTTATCCATTAGAAACCGAATATGAATTTATTATAAATTAATACTTTAACTTTTTCCTAAAAAGCCCCTCCCCCCCCCCTTATAAAAGGACACCACATATAACCAATTCCTCACACCTCTATAGACTTTTTCCACATAATAAAACTACCCTATTAATCTCCATACATATCAATCCTCCTCCTAGAAGCCTTAACTTTGGTAGAAGGCACTTTAAGAGTCCTTTTTGTTTCAAACCAAAGGGAGTTACCCAAATTAAAGATAACGATTTCTCTTAGCTTCTTTTCTTTTATTTTACTTCTCCAACCCCGAAACTCTTATTATTCTTTTATTTTGGAACAAAATAAGTATCCTAAATATACTAGGATATTTTTATGAGAATTTTTCTAACTACACTTAAACACAACTATATCTAATGTGTAATGAACATAATGTTTCTGTGAATGGAAACCAAACGCCTCACGAAACGATGATTGTTCAATTATATCCTACCACCTCTCATGGTGGCCATTAAGATGGAACTGTAATTAAATATGATATTAATGATATTTATTTTATATATAACCATCTTTAAATCCATTATATATTATACCATTATTCATTTCATGTTGTATATATATACGATAATTTCATTTGAGGAAGTGCGGACTACCGCCCCCCTCAAAGTGATATGACTCGTTCATACCATAACTAGAACATATAAAGGATAGTGTTAATGAACATAATTAACACATATAAGATATTATAATATACTATAATAATAATATTCCTATGTATAATTTGTTTTTGTTTCCTTTTAAAATTAAAAATAAAAAGGAAGTAGCGTTCGTGCGTACGTACGGATTACCGTCTCCACAAACGCAAGGAGATTCATTTCCCCA
This sequence comes from Viscum album, assembly GCA_963277665.1. Lineage (NCBI taxonomy): Eukaryota > Viridiplantae > Streptophyta > Magnoliopsida > Santalales > Viscaceae > Viscum > Viscum album. The sequence goes on along the minus strand of OY728146.1, from coordinate 1,554,107,969 downwards.
TCATATCCATTCAAGACTAATTATTATTTGATGATTAAAAGTAATGTTAATGGAATTTATATCATTCTTTATATGATTATGATACAACCTATCCATAACAAACATGGCTTACAAAACCAAACATTTAAAGGAAAACGAATCAGTTAACACCTGAAACGATGATAATACTAAAATATTATTAACAAAGAAATATTAAAAGATCATATATGATATCATATATATATATATGATTATTTTATAATTTAATAATAGTTATTTAACTATTATACAGGAGGTTAAACTACCCTCAACCAAAGAAAATTACGAGGTAAGGGGCTTCTAATCTCCCTTTTAATTCCGTGAGATTTCCATTATTCACGACTTATTTATTGCATGTGGTGTGTGTACTACCCATGATTGTACTCACTGTGTAATATAATTTAATTTATGGATATCTAAATCACCATTTTATGATCCTCATTTATTGGGTGTAAATTTCATATGTAAGAAATCGATAAGGGAATTTAAAATTTCCACTCATTTGGATTTACGCATACTTTAATGATTATTATACTCCAAGATTATGTGTGGAATCACTATTAATTTGCTTATGTCATAATTTCCACTCCCCTTTTTGTGGATGTACTCATGATACACATAATCACTCCATTGATATATTCTACAGTCATCAATATGATATTGATAAGATAAATTTTAACTCATTCTCCATTTGATGAGTTAAATATTCAATTCGTTGGTGTTGTTTTTACAAGAATATTTGTGATTGTCCTCTGATTGATTTACACTGAATATCTAATCATATTGGGTGTATTTTTATTTTTCACATAGAATTATGTCGTTGATTTAACCTTAAACTAAGGATACGACCATAATAAGAGATTTCATCTCACTTTACATTCCATTGAGACTATATTGTTGTTATACACCAATTCACTTTTATAAGGTTTATATAATGTACATTGACCTAGAATATCATGAATACCTTTATTCTCATGATATTATAATGTTTTCATTACCTCAATTATTTGTATTCAAGTGTCTCTATTTTGGTTATAAACTCTAACTAAAATATCATTTTAAAAGTTTTAAATATTTATTATACTAAATCTTTCTCATTAATTTCCATGTTTTAAAAATGATTTTAAAGATTTATTTATATGGAAATTAATGATATAAAATTAAAACTCTTTTTAAAAGATTCAAAGTGGTATGAGGAACTTTGATTAAAAAATATATTTTTAAATGGCTTTTTGAAAAATAGTATGACTATTAAATGATTTCAGGAAAAAGGGGGATATTTCTCTCTAATAGTTTTGATGATTGTTTCCTTCTATGTCAATATCCTTCATTATTATTGATTGAGGTTAATATCATACAATAAAATATTCCATATCATATCTAATGAGTTATTCTTTACTGTGTATGTGTTATTTTTATATCATTCATGGTTTGTGGATAAAGTATTGACATTTCGTATGCTAGTTTCAATGGGAATGTTTATGTTATGTTTCAAAATTTTCATATGAGGAATGAACTGGACATAGTAAGTGACTGGTGGAGCCCACTATAGATCCTAGATGCATGAGTAGGTCTCTTGAGACAAACTACTGTCTTGGCATGAGGCCTTGACAAAATCATATTTATAGTCTTGGCACGAGGCCTTGGCTATGTGGTTATGATAGTCTGGCATTATGCATTCCATCATTATGAAAGTGACTATTGATATTGCATGTTATTATTATACTAGTAGAATATCCACGTGAATATGTAAATGGAATTATTTCATTTTATCTTTTCCATATTATGCTGAAGTTTATGTTTAAAAGGCTTTTTTTTAGTTATACATTGCCTTAAGTGTTTATGCTTATATATGAAAGATTCTGATATATTGTTATCCTTACTGAGAATCTTAGCTCTCCCCTTTCAATGTTTTAATTTTCCCAGGATGTGAAGATGTAATTTATGAATGACCTTTAGGGATAGTATGATGGGATATGAAGAGAAGATGTTGTTGTTTTTTTACCTTATGATGTAATGTAAGACTTATGAATATATCTAGTGTTTACAAGACTAATAAACTAATCAGTCTTTAGAGACTTGATCCTTTGTGATCATGCCAATGTTATGTAATAATTCACCGACTCTGTGTAACTGGGGTCAGGGCGTTACAATTAGTATCAGAAGAAGTTTAGTATAAAACTTGGGAACTAGATTTAGAAAAACTATGATTAGAGATCATATCCCTAAGATAGACATTGAGGATTAGTATAGAATATCTTCCTAGAATTTTGGTATTGTATAGATTTTGTGAGTTTTTCCAGCAATACATCCCTGTCTGTATACGAGCAGGTATAGGCATATTTGGCACAGATGTATCTTGGGGTAAAACCCGAAAACACCGCTTTGATCTAGACTCTAACGGGAACTGGTGCACGACAATGGGCCTTGCTTCACTCTTGGTTACGACACTCCCAGGTGATATGCTTTGGTAAATTCACAAGATTAGTATGAGCCATTATAAAGGGAATAAAAAAAATCCCCTATGAATATATGTCGGTAAATTGATAGTGGATAACCTAGATTTTAACATACGGTACCCCAAGTTAGGATATATTGTTCAATTACAAGATTATCCTATTATGTATAATTTTTTTAACATTCTTATTATATAAGTATTCAAAAAACCTAATTGTATTTTCTTTTTTTAGTTAAAACATGGAGAGAGCAAGATCATGAAAAAATCTTCTCTCTCTTCCTGATGAACTACTTACAATTATTATCCAGAAGTCATGCGTAGATGATGTTGAAACTTTTTCAAATGTCCAAGTTACATGATAACAACATTATGAGACATCCAATACCTCTAGTATTGCAAGATTCTTTCAAGGATCAAGTACCGACTATGGGATATTATTGCGCTCTCAACTTTCATACCACGCTAAGCGTTGGAAGTACCATCAGGGTCTTTTCAAATTCTCCACATTATCTCAAAAATTACGTTGCACTAAATGATTTTATAGATGTTGTAGAAGAGGGAGATCATCGAGAAACCAATATGTATCAAATTATATATTTATGTCTTTTGGGATATACAGAAACTGATTTACCAAATCCTTATTTTGAAATATTTGAAGATGAATCAGTAAGAATTTTTCTAAAAAATTATAGTTAAAGACGATGTCTCAAAATTATATATAAGAAATGCCTATTTTTTTATGATGCATCGATGCTTCCATCGATATAATACAAGTTGGATGTGGAGTTTCTTGGTAAATGAAGTATATGATTTTGAAAAATTACTGAGGTACCATTGTGACACATGAACACATTCTTCCAAAAGGCAATTCCACATACTCTCTCCAGAGTTCATGATGTGTTCCACATATCACTAGTGAAAAAATACATGCCTGACCCAACACATGTACTCACCTATGAAGAATTAGAACAGGAACCTGATATATCTTATTATGAAGAGCGTGTTAGAATTCTTCATACCAAAGATCAATCTTTGAGAAACCTGATGACTCGTCTGGTAATAGTTCTATGAAAAAATCATAAGATGGAAGAGTCAATGTGGGAACCCGAGGAAAATATGATAAAGAACCTATGTGGAAATAAATGGATGGTGAAATGTATAAAAGTGTTAGGGATCTTTATTTATGGGATAACTTTGGATGAATTTTCTCTTGTATGTGTAACCCTGCAATTTATCATGTAAAAATGACATTTGAGGAAGAATTATATTTTCTCATGTGGATATTGTTATAATTAACCATTAGTCTTTTATGGTCATTGGGTTTGAGGAACTTACAAGTTATTATATTTTGGGATGAAAATGCAAGGTGTGAGATACATTTGTGGTTAAATTATGTTAAGGTTATTTTGAAGAATTTATATCATTTTGGTAATATTATAAAATATAGTTTTTGAAGAAGGACAAAACATAGACCATGTGACAACCCATCGCGTCAGACAAAGCTGTGGAAATCGAACCCACAACCAAAGTGCGATTGTGATTTATCACCTACCACTGGACTACGGGATGTACCTAGTTAGTTTGAATAATTATTTTTAGGTTAATGATTTTATTTATCAATAATAAGTTGAATTAGGATCTTATGTCTTATCAAATGAATACCCTTAGTATAAGAGAATTATTTGTTGATTAAGTGATGTATGTTATTTTGGAAGATGTTCTCTTTGTTGGGAACACTATATGCCCAAGGAAAATAGAATTCTATGGGATTTAATTTTAGTAGTAATGGTGGATTTTTATATATGTTTTTGTTGTGGATTTATATTAATATGGGTTATTTATGGAAATTATTAACCTATAATAGAGAATATGGGATTTCTTTAATCAGTTTTAAGTATGTGAAATTAAGAGTAGTTGATGTCACTTGGAGATAGAATTTAATGTGGAAGACTATATAACCAAATTATTTTATGTTTTGGGTTTCAATATTAGTTTGGATTATATTTAAGGATTTTAAGGACAATTGATTATTCAATGGTATTTATTTAACGTTGGGGTATTATTGGTTTAATTTTAGAAATTAAGATTAGTATTTCTTTCTCTAATGAAATAACTTTTTGGGGGATCATCAGATCTTATACTAACCGTTTTGGTTTTCATTAATCTCTAAAGAAAAGGTATATATATAGTTTATTCTTCGTGAATCAGGTGATTCTATAAGAATTTTATTAGCTCTTCTAGTGTGACCACAACTTCTGGAATACTCATCGTTTAAAAATCATTTAGTTGTAGAAATTTATTAAAGAATGAAACTTTAATTAAAAATTAATTATATCCCTTTATTTTCTTAGTCAATCGCATAAATTATTTACTCATATTTATGTAATGTAACTTTAAATAAAATAAAAATAAAAATGTTGTCTATTAACTTTTCCTACTGGGAAACAAATGACCGTTTGTCCCATCACAAGATTGTGGTTTCTTGTTATTAAGTTTATCCTAATCATGTATTTTCATCCCTATCTATCAGAACTTGACACTTAGTTTATCATCCATATCCATGTTTTTCAACATGGAATCCCATTATAGGTTATCTCTGGTGACCTTTGTACTTCACTTCTTTCATTTAAAGTGATAGTTTTATAGACTCATTTTCTGATGTGGGACTTTCCATTATATTCCCATGACCAATTTTAAAAATTGAGAGGATGAAATTTATTGATTAAGGGGATAATGTAACACCCCAAGATTCCACAGAACGCTTCTCTCTGAATAATATAGTAGCGTGTGTTTTACTCAACTTCGAGTTCTATTACACACCACAACCAACCAAACTAGCCGTTATGAATAGTAATACCTAATTTTTGAAATTTTATAAATTTTATATCTCAAAATGGACTTCATTTTTGGATTCGGAATATCGAATTTATCCAAGGGTGAAATTTTGGTACTTTTCGGATAACTTTTATATTTTGATGAATAGTGAAAATTACTAAATTGAAATTAAATAAAACTTTTTAAAAAAAATAATTAACAGTGATAAATTCTGAATTTTAGTGGTTTTAAAGTATATTTACAACATATTTTTACCATTTAATACAATGTTGGTCATTGGACATAATTTCACAATTAAACCGGACATAAACAAGTGTCAATCGTTTGATAGTTATTTTATCTTAAAAACACGCTTTTTGTTTTGACAGTGGGAATTAATTTTAAATAAATTTATGCCACTTAATTGTTTTGAATTTGGAAAAATGGATTCCATATTTTGAATCAGGATGTCCTAATTGTGAAAATAGGTTACTTTTATTTTTAGACATTTTGAATAATTACTTCGGTAAATATTTTATTTACCATGGTTAAAGGGTAAATCCGATAAGTAAGGGCTACAAAATAATATTATAATAAAACTAAATTAACCTAAAACGTGTCCTAAACTTATTGGTGGATACATTACTGACCATGGGAATCTTTGGGTAGATTTGGGGACCCCATGGAGCCACTAGTAGGTGATAGGGACACTTTATATTAATTATGTTAAAGTAAATACAAAAAATGACATGAGCTTATATTTTTTTGAAAAAAAATATTTTCTTAGGGTTATATATGTTATATTTTTTATTATAAATATTAATTAGAAGGATAAAAATATTTTCTACATAATGGTATTTTATTTATAATTTTTATACAATGAAATGTAACAATATATAAGACACAATAATGATGCAGTATTTTCCTTGTTAATGAAAGAATCAAATAATTAGTATTATAAATGTTAAAATAAATATAATTTTGAAGTTTTGTTGACATAAAAGAATTTTATTGGTTAATATTACATGTTAGGATAGTGTAAATTAATTTATTTATAATTAATAAAGTTTCTATGTCTTTAACAAAAATAAATTATTTAATTGTGTCAAAATTGACATAAATGATTTTTTAAAACAAATACTATATTATTAATTGATATTCTATTCCTAAAAATATAACGTTCTTCCAAAAGAAAAATAAAATGATAGTATCATTATTAATGGACCACTTGGGGGTAGCTGGGATGTATATAATAGGTTTATTATCTATATAATATAAAAATACAAAGTGACAGGGTAATTGTCCATCTAATTAACCAAGAGTTAAAACTAAATGATAAGGTTAATATAATGAACCAAACCTGTATAAAATATATTGGCTGAAAGTAATTAGTCCCATTCCCACCATATATTTTGAATAATTCACTTTGGATCAATTATAAACCCAATATGAATTTATTAAAAAATAATTCTTTATGTTTTTCCTAAATAGCCCCTCCTCCACCTTATAAAAGGATACCACTTCTAACCAATTACTCACTCTTCTCAAGACTTTTGGCTCGACCATCATCTACCCAATTAATCTACCTACATCCCAATCCACCTCCTAGGATACTTACCTTAGGAAGAAGGCACTTCAAGAGTTCTTTTTGGTTCAAACCAAAGAGAGTTACCTAAATTAAAGGTAACGATTTCTCTTAGCTTCTTTTAATTTATTTTACTTCTCCAACACCTAAATTCTTCTTATTCGTTTATTTTGTAACAAAACCAGTATCCTAAATATACTAGTATATTTTTATGAGAATTATTCGAACTACATTAACACACACCTCCATCTAATGGGTAAAGAACATAATGTTTCATGTGGATGGCAACCAAATTCCCCACGAAATGATGATTGTTCAATTATCTCCTACCACCTCTCATGGTGTCCATTATGATGGAACTGAAATTAAATATGATATTAATGATATTAATTTTATATATAATCTTCTGTAATTTTATTTTATATTATACCATTATTCGTTTCATTTTGTATATATATACGATTATTTCATTTGAGGAAGTGCGGACTACTGCCCCCTCAAAGTGATATGAATCGTTCAAACCATACATGGAACATATAAAGGATGGTGTTAATAAACTTAAGTAACATATATAAGATATTATATTATACTGTAATAATAATATACCTATGTATCATTTGGGTTTTTTCCTTTTAAAATGAAAAATGAAATGGAAGTAGAGTGCATGCATACGTACGGATTATCGTCTCCACGAACACGATGAGATTCATTTCCCCATCTTATAAATTAAAGAATAATTCTCATTTTATGATTAAAATTAATGGTAAGGGGATTTATATCATTCTGAATATGAATATGATATAACCTATCCATTACAAACACGACTTACATAAAAAAACAAATAAAAGAAAATGAATCAGTTAACACCCGAAATGATGATAATACAAAAATATTATTGACAAAGAAATATTAAAAGATCATATATGATATCATATTTATATATATGATTCTTGTATTATTTAATACAATTATTTAACTATTATAAAAGTGGGTAAACTACCCTAAACTATGGAAAAGTACATGGTAATGGTCTTCTTATCTCACTTTTAATTCCGTGAGATTTCCATTGCTCACCACTTATTTATTGCTTGTGGTGTGTGTACTACCCATGATTGTATTAATTGTGTAATATACATAAATTTATAGATATATACATCACCATTTTATGATCCTCCTTTTGTGGGTGCATTTTCCATATGTTACGAAATCGATAAAGGAATTTTAAATTTACACTCATTTGGCTTTATGCATACTTCAATGATTATTATACTCCAATATTATATGTGGAATCACTATTAACTTTCATATGTCATAATTTCCACTACCCTTTTTGTGGATATAATTTTTATACACATAATAACTCCATTGATAAATTCTCTAGTAATCAACTTGAACTTGATAAGAGTAATTTTAACTCAATCTCCATTTGTTGAGTTAAATATCCAATTCGTTGGTGTTGTTTTTACAAGAATATTTATCAATGTCCTCTGATTGAATTACACTGAATATCCAATCATATTGAGTGTATTTATATTTTTCACACATAATTATGTCGTTGATTTATCCTTAACCTAAGGATACAGTCTTTATATGAGATTTCATCTCAATTTACTTTCTATTGAGACTATTATGTTTTTATACACCAATTCAATTTTATAAGTTGTTTATAATCTACATTGATCGAGTATATCATGAATACATTTATTCTCAAGGTATTATAATTATTTGATTAACTCAATTATTTTTATTCAAGTGTCTCTCTTTTGGTTAGAAACTCTAACTAAAATATCATTTTAAAAGTATTAAAAAATTATTATTCTAAATCTTTCTCATTAATGTCCATGTTTTAAAAATGATTTTAATGATTTATTTATATGGACATTAATGTTTTAAAATTAAAACCCATTTTAAAAGTTTCAAATTTGTATGGGACACTTTGATTAAAAAAATCTATTTTTTAATGGCTCCTTGACAAATAGTGTGAATATTAAATGATTTCAGGAATAAGGGGGTTATTTCTCTCTAATAGTTTTGATGATTATATTCATCTTTTTCAATATCCTTCATTATTATCGATTGAGGTTAATCTGATACAATGCAATCTTATATATTGTATCTAATGAGTTATGTTTGACTGTGGATGTGGTATTTTTATACCATTCATGGGTTTTGGATAAATTACTGACATTTCGTATGCTAGTTTCAATAAAAATGTTTATGTTATGTTTCAAAATTTTCATATGAGGAATTCATTAGACTTAGTATGTGATGGGTGGAGCCCTCTATAGCTCCTCAATGCATCGGATGGTCTCATGAGACAAACTAGTGTCTTGGAACGAGGCCTTGACAAAATATTATTTGTATTCTTGGCACAAGGCCTTGGCTATGTGGTTAGGATAGTCTGGAATTATGAATTCCATCATTGTGAAAGTGCTTATTGATATTTCATGTGATTATTTTACTAGTAGAATATCCATGTGAATATGTAAATGACATTATTTCATTTTATCTTTTCCATATTTTGCTGAAGTTCAAGATTAAAATGCTTTTTTAAAGTTATACATTGCCTTAAGTGTTTATGCTTATATATGAAATCTTCTTCTATATTGTTATCCTTACTGAGCATCTGAGCTCACCCCTTTCAATGTTTTTTCCCAAGATTTGAAGAAGTAATTTATGAATGACTTGCAGAGATAGTATGAGGCGATATGAAGAAAAGATGTTTTTTTTAATTTTTTTTACTTATGATGCAATGTAATACTTATGAATATATCTAGTGTTTCCAAAACTACTAAACTAATCGGACTTTTGAGACTTGATCATTTGTGATCATGCCAATGTAATGTAATAATGCACCGACTCTGGGTAAATGGGTTCGGGGCGTTACACCCAAGCCCAATTTTAAAAATTGCAAGAACCCAATTTATTTAAGTAGGGGAGAATGTAACACCCCAATCTTCCATAGTACTCTTCCTTCCGAATAATTTAGTAGTGTGTGTTGTACGCAACTTCGAGTTCTAATACACACCACAACCAATCAAATTAGTCATTATGAATAGTAATACCTACTTTTTAAAATTGTATACATTTTATCTCTCAAAATGGACTTCATTTTGGGATTCATAATAACAAATTTAGCCTACGGTGTAATTTTGGTACTTTTCGGATAACTTTTATATTTTGATGAATAGTGAAAATTACTAAATTTTAATTAAAAACAACATTTTTAATCAAATTAATTAATTGTGATAAATTATAAATTTGAGTGGTTTTAAAGTATATTTAGAAAAAAAAATTACCATTTATTACAATGTTGGTCATTGGACATAATTTCACAATTAAAGCAAACATAAACAAGTGTCAATCTTTTTATAGTTATTATATCTTAATAACACGCTTTTTGTTTTGACATCAGAAATTAATTTTAGATTAATTTCTGAAAATTCCATGTTTTTAATTTGAAAAAATGGGTTCCATATTTGGAATCAGTATTTCCAAATTGTGTAAATAGGTAACATTAATGTTTAGAAATTTTTAATAATTATTTCGGTAAATATTTTATTTACCATGGTTAAAGGTTAAATCTGGTAAATAAGGGTTAAAAAATAATATTATAATAATAATAAATTACTCAAAAACCTGTCCAAACCTTATTGGTGGATACATTTCCGACAATGGTAATCTTTGGGTCAATTTTGGGACCCCATGGAACCACTTGTAGGTGACAGAGACACTTTATATTAATTAAGTTCAAGTATATACAAAAATGACATAAGCTTATATCTTTTAGAAAAACAATATCAACATAGGGTTATATATGTTATATTTTAGATTATAAATATTCATTATAAAGATAAAATGATTTTCTACATAATTATATTTTATTTATAATTTTTAGATACTGAAAAAGTAATGTTATATATGACACAATAATGATGCAGTATTTTCCTTGTTAATGAATGAATCAAATAATTGCTATTATAAATGTTAAAATAAATATAATTTGAAATTTTTGATGACATAACCGAAATTTATTGGTTAATATGACATGTTAGTATGGAATAAATTAATTAATTTATAAATAATAATATTTCCACGACTTTAACAAAAATCAATTGTTGAACAGTGTCAAAATTGACCTAAATGAGTTTTAAAAACAAATTTTATATTATTAATTGATATTCTATTCCTAAAAATATAAGGCTCCGAAAAAGGTCATATATAATTATTGGTGTATCATTAACAGGCCACTTTGGGGTCCCTTGGATGTATATAGTGAGTTTATTAACTATAGAATATACAAATAGAAAGTGTCATGGTAAGTGTAAAACTAATTAACTAAGAGTTAAAACTAAAATATAAGTTTAATATAATGACCCAAACCTGAATAAAATCTATTGGTTGAAAGAATATAGCCCCATCCCCACCTTATACTTTGAATAACCCACTTTGGATCCATTATAAACTGAATATTATTTTATTATAAATTAATACTTTAAGTTTTTCCTAAAGAGCCCCTCACCACTCTTATAAAAGGGAACTCCCATATCTCATTAATTCACACCATCCAAGACATTTGTATTGTCCAAACAATGCCAAAATACCCTCCCAAATTCCCTCAATTCATCCTAGATGCCTTAGTTTGATCATAAATCTACCCTGTGGAGCCCTTTTGATCAAATCAAAATGAAGAACCCGAAGAAGAGGTAACATCTTCACCACCCTCTTTAAAGTTCCATTGTTCTTCCACTTATTCTTTCTTTGTTATTTCCATTATAAAATAATAACCCTAGTATCCTCTATATACTTTGATGTTATTATAAATATGGTACAAACATATTCAGTATTCCATCCATCCTTTTAATGAAATGTCACCAAACGTGCGTACATACGGCATACCGTCTCCACGTCGTGGTGTAATTGTTATTCAATATATTATTATTTTGATGGGTATAATAATGATTTTTAATTCATGTAAATAATAAATATAACATGGTAATTATTCTTTATATATGATATACCATCCAATTATATATTATTTTAATATCAAAATAATGTTATTTTCACTCGTGCGTATGTACGGATTACCATCTCCATGAAGGCGATGTGAATCATTCCTCATCATATCCATTCAAGAATAAATTTTATTTGATGAATAAAAATAATTTTTAGAGACATGATATCATTATGGATATGAATAAGATACATCCCATCCATAACAAATACGGCTTGCATAATAGTTAATATAATGGAAAACGAATCCGTTAACACCCGAAATGAGGATAATACTAAGATATTATTAACAAATCAATGTTAAAAGACAATATATGATATCATATTAATGTAAATGATTCTTTTATAATTAAATAACAATTATTTCGCCATTATACAGGAGGTTAACCTACCATCGACAAAGGAAGAAGTACAATGTAATGGGTTTCTTATCTCACTTTTAATTCCGTGAGATTTCCATTGTTCGCTAATTATTTATTGGATGTGGTGTGTGTATGGACCATGTTTGTATTAATTGTGTAATATACTTAAATTCATGTATATTTACATCATCATTGTATGATCCTTATTTCATGGATGAATGTTTTTTAAGTTACCAAATCAATAAGGGAATTTGAAAATTCAATTTCCACTCATTCGGCTTTACGTATAATTCATTGATTCTTTTACTCCAAGATTATGTGTGGAATCAATATTCATTTGCTTATGTCATAATTTCCACTCCCCTTTCTGCTGATATACATTTGATACACATAATCACTCCATTGATAAATTCTCAAGTCTTTGGTATGAACTTGATAAGAATAATTTTTACTCAATATCAATTTGTTGAGTTAAACATCCAATCCATTGGTGTTGTTTTTACAAGAATATGTGTAAATGTGCATTGGATGTTTTACACTTAATATCCAATAATATTGAGTGTATTTATATTTTTCACACATAATTATGTCGTTGATTTATCCTTAACCTAAGGATACATCCTTTATGAGAGATTTCAACTCAATTTACATTACATTGAGACTCCTTTGTTGTTATACAAAAAAACACTTTTATATGGTGTATATAATGTACTTTGACATATTATATCATGAATACCATTATTATCATGATATTACAATGTTTTTATTAACTCAATTATTTGTATTCAAGTTTCTCTCTTTTGGTTAGGATCTCTAACTAAAATATTAATTAAAAATGTTTTAAGGATTTATTATTCTAAATCATTCTCATTAATGTCCATGTTTTAAAAATGGTTTTAGGATTTATTTGTATGGACATTAAAGTTTTCAAATCAAAATTCTTTTAAAATGTTTCAAAGTGGTATGGAACACTTTGATTCAATAATATATTTTAAATGGATTCTTGACAAATAGTGTGACTTTTAAATGTTTTCAAGAAAAAGGGGGATATTTCTCTCAATAGTTTGATGATTATTTTAATCTATGTCAACATCCTTCATTATTCTCAATTGAGGTTAACATGATATAATAAAAGGTTTCATATTGTATCGAGTAGTTATGTTTGACTGTGGATGTGCTATTTTTATACCATTCATGGTCTGTGGGTAATTTATTGACATTTCGTATGTGAGTTTTTATATGAATGTTTATGTTATGTTTCAAACTATTCATATGAGGAATGCATTGGACTTAGTAAATGATGGGTGGGGCCCACTATTGATGAACGATGCATTAGTAGGTCTCATGAGACAAACTAGTGTCTTGGCACGAGTCCTTGACACAATCATATTTGTAGTCTTGACACGAGGCCCTGGAAACGCAGTTATGATAGTCTGGCATTATTCATTCCATCATTATGAAAGTGGTTATTGATATTGTCTGTGATTATTCGACTAGTATAATATCCATGTGAATAAGTAAATGGAATTACTTCATTTTATCATTTCCATATTATACTGAAGTTTACGTTTAAAAGGCTTTGTTTTAGTTATACATTGCCTTAAGTGTTTATGCTAATCTATGAAAGCTTCTACTATATTGTTATCCTTACTAAGAATCTGAGCTCACCCCTTTAAATTTTTTATTTTTCCCTGGATGTGGAGATGTAATTTATGAATGACCTGTAGGGATAGTATGAGGGGATATGAAGACAAGATGTTCTTTTAGTTTTTTTTTCATATGATGTAATGTAAGACTTATGAATATATCTAGTGTTTCCAATACTACTAAACTAATCGGTCTTTCAAGAATTTATCCTTTGTGATCATGCCAATGTTATGTAATAATGCACCGACTCTGGGTAACTGGGGTTGGGGCGTTACAGTTAGTGCCACTCTTGTCTCCATTGCATCTATTGCTAATTTTAATATAATTTTTCAGTCTGTGAGAGCCACTCTTGTCTATTTTTTTCTTTCTATCATTCATGCATCGATGGATTAGGATTAGATAGGCATAATTTTGTGGAAAAAACGAATTCTTTTACCTTAAAAATCAGCATTTCTTTCCAATATGATCCATTGGATGATTTTGAATCCTTTTTTTTACTTCACTAATCCATTTACCTTTCATAAGACTTCCTAGGATTTGAATATTTCTGACCTCAATATGTCCTTTATCCTATAGTTTCATTTCCTTCCATGAGGTGCATGAATAATCCAATGCTGACTCTTTGATTGTGTCCTCTTATTCTGAGAATCTATCAAATATTATCATTTCTGCATTGAAGTTCAAACCTCTCTGATACATTTGTTCAATGAAGTTCCAAATGAATGATACTTGTATACATTGAAAAAAATTCTAAATTGTAGCCTTTCATGTATTATATTTGAATTGGTGCTTTCTCCATCAGAAAGATGAAGTAGACTACTGCTGGTTTCTTTCATCCTATACCCAGTTATGAAATTATTCATGGGCATTGCAGTCAATTTTAAGAATTCAAGATATCCTGGTTATGTAGATCTGTATGAATCTCATTTTTAATTTTACCAAATGAAAATACCATTCAAAAAAGTTCTTGATAACCTCTATGTTCCTAAACTGAACCTAAATGTATTCTACCCTACATAAGGTCCATTTTTAATACATTATGAATTAATTTTATCGCTTCTCTAAAATAGTTTCTACTTCCCTTTTCTTATAATTTTTTCATAGGTTATCACAATAAATCTAATTTTATGATTTATCAATTATTGTTTCGTGGATTTGGTAATAAATGATATTAAATTATGTTAATATTTTCATGTTGTTTTACTGCATCCTGAAATTAGGTGTTTGTTAGCTATCATTTTGTCCCACTTCCATGTATGTCAATATATCCATTTCTGTTGAAGCAGTTTTCAGTTGTGGGCAGTATTACTGCCTTTATATATGGTTAACTTCATTACTGTTATCCCGACTCTTATGATACAGGTATACCTTATGATTTCTAATTTCCCACATCCATGTATGAGTATAATTCTGTCTATGTTGAAGAAAATTTCAGCTGCAGGTAGTCTTACTACTTCTAAATGTGTTCACCTTCAATACAGTGATCCTGCTTCTTTCCATGCAGGTATACCATATAATTTTAAATCTCCCATTTCCATGAATGTTTGTAATTCTGTTAATGTTGAAGGATATTTCAGTTACAGGCAGTCTAAATTCCTCTAAATGTGTTCCAACTTCAATACAGTGATCCTTCCTCTTTTCATGCAGTTATAGCTTACAAATATTATTTTCATACATTAATGTGTGTGTTTATTTCTATTTATGTTGAAGAAAATTTTAGTTTCAGGCAGTCTTACTACCGCTAATTGTGTTTAACTACATCACTGTGATGCTTACTCTTATCATATTGGTATAACATAACTATTTCATATTCCCACATCCATGTATGTGGGAATGTCTGTTTATGTTGAAGCAGATTTTAGTTGTAGGTACTCTTACTGACTCTAATGTTCTGATTATTTGAATGTATTCATACTTTTTCTGATTATTATTTTTATTTTTGATATTATGTTATAAAAAATTGATAAACTGGTTTGGTCGGCATATAATTTCCTGTTTTTAATCATCTTAATGGAATTTTTTACCTTTTTAAATTCATACATATCCAGTTTTTTCTTTTTTTTCTTTTTTAGATTTTATAGCTGTCCATTCATTACTATTGTGCTATTACCCCGATTCTGAAAATGTTATTTGAGAAAAGTCCTAAATATTTAGAATTGGCTTATTTCAATCAACTATATGTCAGTACTCACATTGTTTTACAATAACTGGTATTCTACAATTTTTCCTTCACGTATTTCTATTAGGTAGACTGAATCACTGACTTGCTTTCACCATCATCATCAAGAACAAATAATTCTTCGCATTTGCGGCATGGTATGTCATTCCAATCATTTGAACACTTTCATTTATTATCAGCATCAATATCAAAGTAACATATTCAAATGCATTTTTAACTGAAATCATGAAAACTGAATGTTATATCAATTTATAGATCATATTAATAATATGTATTGATGATTCTGTAATAGGAAACATTTTTCTTTTACCATCAACCACTTTTCATGCATTAAGGTAGGGATAAAATTTTTTTTGGTGAAAGGGTGTCATAAGAGACATTCATTAAAAGAAATTTTTTCAATTGACTAGGTTTGAGAAATAACATCATCGGACTGAGTTTTTTCTACTACAAGTTTCATCAGAATGGGGGCACGATAGAATCTTTTTTCAGTAACATCTTTCTTTAGATCAGGGGCATGATAGAAGAAGCGATCCTAGCATGACATGACCCCTCTCCATCCCATCATTTCGCATATGCATGTATCCAGTTCATGTTATTTCAAAAACTTCTCTACTTATAACTGTTGATTGAAGATGTTTATGTTCATTGATGTCCACTGCGCTGTAAGAAACATTTCACTTATGTGGTTGCAAGGGTGTTGAAGTGCGTGGCTCTATGCTTTGGAAATAGAATGTTTCATATAAATGCAATGTCTTTGAACATGATAAAATATTACGCTCTAATTGACTTCTTTGTCTAGAATCCTGGGGTAAGATGATAGTTCTATCATTACCAAATTAGTGTGTATGCCACATAATATAATTGCACTCTGATCCACTAGTGACCCTTTTTTTATTTAATGTATTTTTTTCTAAGCCATGATTCATTTTTGCACCTAAAAGAAAAATTTACAAGGTTTATGACTGGATTCTTGGAGCTTCAGGTGCTGTAGAAGCTATTTCAGCAGTGAAGGTATTGAATATATCCCTCTCTGCCTTATAATTATGATGTGTGTTTCTTATGTTGTGGGTATATGATAAAATTCCATGTTTGTTACTACAATGACCGAATACAAAATATAAATTAATAACAAACTGTTTAAAAGGAATTAAAGAAAATACTTAAAATCGATTGAACATAAGGAATTTATCATTGGTATTTTTACTTTAACATTTACCTTATATTATCTTTTCTAATTAATGAATGCTATTTGTGGGAAAATAGAATTGAATCAACTAATTGACAGAGTGTTCTTCAAATGATTAACCAATCTGTTTAAGCTGCTACTTAATAACTTTTCCTTAATTTTTGTCTGATTTCAGTTTGGGAGCATGGGATGACTCTGTGCTATGGGCTTCAAAACACCTAAGGAATTTCCCATAGTGGAGATGTTTAGTGTCATTATACATGTAAATCATTCTTTTTTAAGGTAATATCATTAATCATGTTTCTTAATCCTGGCATTATATTACAATTTTCCTTTTATAACATATTGTTTATAGTTTTTTCAGTTATTTTTGGATCATTCGTGCACGCCTCATAATTATTATGTTTGATATTTCTATATAATGTCATAAAGATTTGAATGGATGTGTTATTTAGATGGGATTGAATTTAATGTTGTAGGATATTTTTTCCATGCATTATTTGAACCTATTATTGGTGGGTATGTGTTTATATATCTAATTATCACTACATCGCTTAGAATGAGTGATTACTTTTAGAGTGATTACTGTTACTTCTTACAACCATGCATCATTTTTTATTTGGAGGTACACACTATGTGAGTTCAGGTTATTGGTTGTAAAATCATGGAGTTAACCTCTCATTCATCTAACATATGAATGCAGGTAATCTATTTTCACTATTCACTCCACTCTTTATTGATTTTTGTGAATGAAAAACATATGAAACATATTATTATAACACTTTAATACGATTATGATTTCACTATCGACTTCAATGTATAATGACAAGGCATTATTTTAGTATGATTATGTTGTGATTCAACATGTTTTGTCTCCACTATGGGATATTCATCTCATAATGTTTTATTTACGCACTTCATCTTTTAAGATGCATATTGATTATTTTTATTTATATATAGCAGGTGTCTCACCCTCCACATGAAGAGATCAATGTAATCCTTATTATCTTCACCATCTACGGTAGCTCAATTGTTTTCTTCGACAATGTATATTTCATGGCTATATTATGATAGTCAATTGATTCACAATGGGAAAATATTTTTGACTAATTTGGTGTTTTTTCACTGCCTAGTTGTTTTTAATAGATCTGATAAAGCATGCCAGTCTATACAAAGGTGGAACATATAAAGGTTTTGTTACTAGGCTCCCCAATAGTGGTTATATTAGCATTATTATTCCATTAGGGGGAGGGGAAGGGAGGGGTTGGGAAGGGGGAGGGGATGAGAGGGGAATAACGGGGTAGGGGGAGGGGGTCGGTGGGGGATGGGTCTAGGCAGGGGGAGGGGCTATTGGGGGAAGGGGCTGGGTAGGGGAGAGGGGATGAGAGGGGAAGAACTGGGTAGGGGGGAGGAGCCTGGTGGGGGATGGGGCTAGGCAGGGGGAGGGGATGAAAGGGGAAGAACTGGGCATGGGGGAGAGGGCAGGTGGGGAATGGGGTTGGGTAGGGGTGAGGGGATGGTGGGGGAAGGGGCAGGGCAGGGGGGAGGAGATGAGAGTTGAAAAACTGGGCATGGGGGAGGGGTCTGGGAAAGGGGGAGGGGATGAGAGTGGAAGAACATGGGAGGGGGAGGGGGAGGGGGGGATGGGGATGGGCAAGTTGGATGGAGCTGGGAAGGGGGAGGGGGTTGGGGGTATGGGGCTGGGCATCTTCCTGCATTTCAAGGTAAATGAAGTCAGAGAAGATAAAGAAACTCTCTTTTTAAATTTGTATTTTATAGTTGGATGATCATATATTTGCAATACTTGTAACAAAAAATTATGACATAATGCTTTAACAGTTTATGTTTGGTTGCATGGTACTCTATAGAAAAGTGGAATTGATTATGGTTGAAGCTGGTCAGGGGGGAGGGGAGGGGAGGGGCAAGGTAGGGGGATGGGATGAGAGGGAAGAACTGGGTTGGGGGGATGGGGCCGGTGGGGGATGAGGCTGGGCAGGGGGAGGGGGTTGGGCAGGGGGGAGGGGATAGAGGGTGAGGGGCTGGGTAGGGGGGATGAGAGGGGAAGAACTGGGAAGGGGGAGGGGCTAGTGGGGGATGGAGCTTGGCAGGGGGGATGGGGCGGGGCAGGGGGAGGGCTGGTGGGGGAAGGGGCTGGGAAGGGGGAGTGGATGAGAGTGGAAGAACTGGGCAGGGGGTGGTGGGGAATGAGGATGGGCAGGGGGATGGGGTTGGGCAGGTGGGTGGGCTGGTGGGGGAAGGGGCATGGCAGGGGGAGGGGATGAGAGTGAAAGAACTGGGAAGGGGGGAGGGGGCTGGTGGGGGATGGGGCTGGGCATGTGGGATGGGGATGGGTAGGGGGAGGGTCTGTTGGGGGATGGGGCTGGGCAGGGGGGATGGGGCTGGGCAGGGGGGAGGAGCTGGTGGGAGAAGGGGCTGGGCATGGGGAGGGGATGAGAGTGGAAGAACTGGGCAGGGGGGAGGGGACTGGTGGGGGATGGGGCTGGGCAGGGGGGATGGGGCTGGGTAGGGGGGGCGGGCTGGTGGGGGATGGGGCTGGGCATCTTCCTCCATTTCAAGGTAAATGAAGTCGGAGAAGATAGAGCAAATCTCTTTTTCATACTGGTAATACATCTAGATTAATCTACCATTAATTTCATGTTCATAATAACATCCCATTGTATATTTCATATTAAACATTCAAAATATTATTTATTTTAAATTTTCTACAAAACTATTTATTGTGTTTTCATTTTTTTGTGCTATGATTTATTAATGGTTGTTTTTTTAGAATGTAGAAAAACGTGGTTGGTATTATACAGTCACCCTCCTGTTGTAAGTGGGTCCATTGCAGGAGTCCACTAGATTGCAACTGAAGAGATCTAATGGATGGATGGGTACTTATGGTTAAGATGGTTTATCATTGCCATCATTTTTAATCATTTCTAGAGTTGTGTATTACGTCTTTTTTCATGGTGTTTTACAGCTCCTACAATTAAAACTACTTTAGATAGCTCTTATATTTTGTAGGTTATGTTCTAAATGAGGCTAATTGAAATTATTTTAAGATTCAAATGGATGAATGGTTTGGTTTGTTTAATTTTCAGGATCATTTTCCCTATCTCTGTTCCCATGGTCATGCGATTTTTCAAGCATAATAGAGGCAGAATGTGGTGCTATTGTGTATGTATGCTATCTAAAAATGTTTTAAGCATTTGTACCCTATTTCTAAAAACTTGTACAGGTACTAGATTACTACCAACCAGAAACCACCAATACTTTTCTACTGTGGCGCCACAGTAACCAAATTTTGGAAGGTTTTTACTACAACAATTTATTGAATTTAGTTTCATTCCAAAGGGTACACCATATAATATTACATGATTCTATTACTGTAATATTTTTCAACCAACTCTGCTAAATAAACAACGATTCCAAACAATCCATTTTTGATTCCTTATGTTCCATTGAAAATTAACTCTGAAACTATTATTGTTTCAGTTTGAATGTTTCACTATTTATATTACTTCTTAATAATTCATCTAAATAATACATCATTTATCTTATTTCTCTTTGTTGACAAATAATACTATTCATTTTCATTTGAATTTTCTTCTATTTACTAAAATATTGATTTTTTCTCTTTACTACAATATTTAATTTTTCAGTAACACGAAATAATTGTTTCATGGCATTGAGTACAATGACATTACATTTTTTATAATTTAAGTAGAACCATAATTTTTCATTTAAAGATGATTTCAAAATAAAATTGATTAATCCCCTGAAAATTAGAATATCATACTTTTTTCTATGAATTAATTTATAATTTCAATATATTATTTATTAATTTTCATTTTGTTTCACTGTTGGTTCCTTGATTGTTAATTTTATATAGAACGTCACCCACCATCTAATTTTTCTTCCTCAATTTCTAAAACTGTTAATCGTCATTGTGTATTTCATTTTCTTTTCAAATATATTCAATATTAATATAAACTATTATTTTTTATAAATATTAATTTATAGTAAATAACAAGAATTATTTTATATTTTTGTGCATCACACAGGCAGAGTACAAGTATATTACATAATGATGAAATTTATGTTTTGAAATATTCAATACACTAATCACATATTAGTTTTGAGGATGAAATTTGAAATTTGGTTATTTTTAGAATATAGTTTTTTAATGTTTTTATAAATGTATTGCGTGATATCAATGGCTTCCCATGGAACATATATTGGCATCATATAGAAAAAATATATTTTTTTCATATAGTTATTTATAACTAATCATTATATATTTTACTAGGAAGGAATAAATATTGAATCCAATGTTCTAGGAAACAAAATATATTTGAAAAAATCTAGAAAGCTTTATAAATATAGTAATTGTTCTCTCTTGTAACGGAATTTAAAAAATATCATACAATTAATGAATTATTTTATAAATTTGTCACATGGTTGGTGATCTATCCATGTTGTTGTGTGAAAGCATGAGAGTATAATTTTTTGAACTAATTCTTATACACATATTTTTTTTGGAATTTATCACATATTCAATGTTATATACTGAGATTTCACATTTCATATGTATGGATAATAGTGTGGAAATTTCAAAACGAACCCAAAAAAAATTCTTATTTTATTTATTAGATCGATCTAACAGAATATAAGAATAAATAATTTATGTGTTAATTGTAGTTAGAGAAATTAATTTTGAATTTTTATTTTGGGTTGTGGTTAAAAATATGTATCCCTATAGTTAAATTTTATTTACTTTCACAATATTCTTAGAATAGGTATTTGGGAAATGGGTTACCATATCTACCTAGACCGAGTACATTTCAACTTTTATTATAGCTAAAGAAGTAGTTTAGTGATAATTGTTTCAATATTTTTCTGTTTATCAATTATTATAAAGTATTATCACAGATGTGATAAAAAAATAATTATAGATTTAGCAAGAAATGAATGTTTCAAATAATAAAATATTTGAATGCACAATTATATCACTTCTAGATATAATTTCGAAATGTAGTGATGTAACTATATAAAAAAGATTGATATGAGAAAATGTATAACCCATTATCCCTTTCCAAAAATTATATGAAACATGTTTATCATGTCAATGATAAAACCAACTGACGATGTATATTCATTCATTAAAGAGAATTCTATTTAGTGTATATACCATAAAACCAACTGACGATGTATATTCATTCATTCAAAAACTCAACAGCATTTATAGTGTTAAATATCATTTCACAATATGTTATTTATTATATGAAAATATATTGATATAATTTTCTTTGAGTATAATTAAAAAAAAGTTTTAACACAGTTACCAAATATAATGATAACCATCAATCTTTGTTCTAATGTTATTAAACAAAATTCATATGTTTTCTAAGACATCCATATAACAATAAACATGATATGTTTGATAGTAATATATTTTTGGATCATATGATATTAATTATTCCACTACATATTTTTAGACCTTAAAATATTCTAGATGGGTCATTATAAATAAAAAAACCCTAATAAAAAATACATACAAATATTTTTCATTAGATATTACTATATTGAATTGTATTCATTGTTCCTAAAAAATGACATTACTATTAATATATATCATCAATATCATAAATTGATTTAGGGAATAAAATAATTATGATATATGTTAGTGGTTATGTATCATAAGTTGGTTGAGTCCCAAGTGATATTACATTAAAAGAATAATTCACTGTATAATTTATTAATTCCAATTTAATAGAAGATGTTATCTATGGTCATTTAGGTTAAATGGGACTGTATGATTATAATTATGAAGAAAATATATATAAAATCTATTTCCATAATAGACATTCCCAATATTATATATTATTTTAAAAATATAACACATAGAAACTAAAAAACACAAATTATGTCATTATTGGAGATGGATATATTAGTAAATAAAAAAATATAAGAAAATCACAAATATTAAAATGTGAATGAATGAAAATATGAAAGTTGTAATTGGAAATATTTTTATCATCTTGATTTTCTAGAATCATCTACCAATGAACAACATTATGTGGATGAAACTAAATTCCAATAAACCATAAAAAATATATTAAAAAGAAAATATAGAAATTTAGTATGAATAATATAAAGTTATTAACAACGTAATTAATTTTTATTCATATGAGGAAATATAATTATTAGAATAGTATTATGAAAATTTGGAATATTAACTTAATCTTTACTAATATTTACCATACCTTTGGGAATTGTGACCCAACCATTCAGATATTAATTTTACCCCATAATGTTATATTTCATTTAAATAATATTTATCAGTTTTTATTTATTGAAATATTAATATTATATGGTCTTAAAAAATATCTACACTAAATAATAAAATAAACTATAAACCAATTATTAAAAAATTCTATTCTAATGTTTTTTGGAAATCCACTTTATTATTTTAAAAATTATAATTACCAATGTGATAATATAATTTTTATAATATTGAATTAATTTTTATAATAATCATGTTAAATGTAAGAAGGGTGATTTTCATAATATTTTTAAATTATATTCTATTTTATGTTAAGAATAAAAACTGTTTTTTATGACCAATAATTTTTACATAACATTATCCATGGGGAAGATATGAACTAATCAATTTAAGAAATGTGGTATTGAATAAAAAATATTTAACGAGTACATGATTTATTAAAATGAAATATATTTCTTACAAAACATAAGGTGTTTATTAGCAGACCTAAAGTAAATATT
Organism: Viscum album; assembly: GCA_963277665.1. Classification (NCBI taxonomy): domain Eukaryota; kingdom Viridiplantae; phylum Streptophyta; class Magnoliopsida; order Santalales; family Viscaceae; genus Viscum; species Viscum album. Next base: position 1,554,083,915 of record OY728146.1, on the reverse strand, counting down.
AATCTAAAAAATTACTTCTCAAACCTTATCCACAATCCTTTGTAATATAATTAAAAAAATTTCAAAAATTCCCCAAAAGATTGAAAATAAATTTCTTGAATTAAAATATTACTTATAATTTAATTAATATCAAAACAATAATTACTTCCATATGTATTATATTATAATATATATTTTAAACTAAATATTTTACTCTCCTCAAATCTAAAAAACCCATAACCCTCCCATGTAATCCACATATATTTTATATATTTGAGAAAAGTATCATAAAAAATCCCCTCTGTTATTTCAATTAATATATTTAGGTTTGTTTTCATTACTAAAAATTGATAATAGGAGGATTTTAGTCCCATATAAAAGAAGAAAAACATATAATTGTGTATTTTTTTAATTAGCTTCTCCCATTTTAATATTCTGATCATGTTTTTCAATATCATTTTCAATCCCAAAAATAAATGAATAATTATGTAGTATGATAGAATTATATTAGTCATTGTAACCTAAGAAAATTATTATTCTTTGGTTATATTTATGTTCTATAATTATCTCTCATCCTTTTTTACAAGGTTCTGTTAATGGTAGGTTTAACACCCATAAGGATATTTCCATCTATCAATTTATCACAGCCATTATAGAATGATCACAACAAATTATTTAGAATATATATGTATCAGTAAAATAATTTATATGTTTATGGTATCAATGATTCAAATGTATAAATATAAATACATAAATGACTTCAAATTTAATCAATACATTCTATTTTATTAAAAATGTGACATTAAATTGATTCAACAATAACAAATGGAATTATATAATAGAATAGAAGTATTATAATTTATGTATAATGAAAATAATTATTTGAATTTTTCCTTGGAACCTTCCCTTAATTGTCCAATGTTTATTATTTTGGTAAAAAAAATTCAATATAATATAGTTGGAATTATGGTAATAGGAATCTTGAACAGAACACCATATTTTTGGTTATCTGGTATTTCACAATATTGAGGTTGTTTATTCCATTGATATACATATTACTTATATTAAATATTATCTAAACCCATAATTTTGTGATATAATTTTTTTCCTTGTCAGACATATTTTTAATAAAAAAAGTGTTTTAAAATGGAAAATATTTCTCAAAACACTCGTTTGACTCAACACGATCTATATCATATCCACGCACAAATACAGATTTTTTATGAAAACTTTTATTTCCCTACTAATTTTTGAATACAAATTTTTATGAAGGATCTTTTCCATTATCAATATTATATTTAAATAATTCAATTATATGGGTTTATTTCATTTCTATGATTGTTATATCTTTTTATTCCTAATTCAGGAAATATTATGACTTTTTTCATATAATGGGTGAACGTGAAATTATATAGCCATACAATACACTATTTAATGGGATTAATCTCTTGAGAATATGGGTATTGTGAATAATCATGATTCTATCTCTGTTTAATGGTATGATGATGTGAGTTTTTCACATATGATATATGTGAAAATGACCCATTATATTAATGAGAAATATAATTCATATTTTTAAATATATAATTACATTACATTATTATGTGAATTCCAAATTGAAAGATGGTTTATATTATTCAAGCATGATTATGATATAAAACCAATGTATATATTAAGATGATGACAATTATTCTCAGCCATGTAAAACTGATTCATTTTCCTTGTTCCACCCATGTTATTAATGTAGTTAATAATATTTTAATTCACCCGATTCATTAATGTGTAACCTAAGGTAAATAAATTTCAATAGGAGAGAAGTAGTTGTTTTAAGAGGTTTAAGATGAATAATTTAAATAATTCTTAAATTTTATATTTCACATGTGATGTATATGATTAATATTAAAATGATACCGAACCATTATATCATGGATTGCATCAATTTTCTCTTTCCTTACATAAAAATTAATTGGAATTCATGTAAGGGAAATATGTGGAACAACAGTTGGTATTAGATGAAAGTCCAGCTAATTATGTAATTTATCCTATAAAAAATTCATTTGAAATCATAAGGATATGTCTATGAATAGGTAAAAAATTTAATATTTGGTAAAGAATATGATTGGGTAGTGTTCATATAATGAAATCAATTTATGTATACTATAATTGTATTTTTCTCTATAAGAGTAAAACATAGGTGTAATAACACAAAAATTAAAAATTTTCTATTAACTCGACCATCCCCTGATGCATAATAAAAAGGCTTTTTGCCACGCCCAGTTTGAAACCCCTAGGTGATGTGATTAATTTAATTTTAATCATTAAAAAACCATATAAATATTATATATATAATTTATTTATTCCATTTTTTAGTTCATAAAATGATTAATGAAAATTATCGAAGAATAATAATATGAAAAAATATAATAATTTTAATTCCATGTGATATGGTTTTACTATTAATTTTAAGAAGATAATTTATAATTCATGTAATACAAACATATAATTTTTTTTCAAAGCATTTATATTAAATAAAATAGTAAGAACAAGTTGAAACCTATCCAAAAAACCCATATTAAGGACTATTCACTGATTAGACAATGACATTCCTAATGCAATGGGTGTGAGGTTAAGAAAGAATCGTGAGGCCTACATAGCTATACCAAGCAATGAATAATATCATAATACATAGGGAACATTCATCAACACACAAGAAGAAAATACTATACATATATTCATTTCTAATGTAATGAATATTATTATTTATCAGATTATTCAGTCCAATTATCATATAACAATAGGTTAAATCAATGAAAAATATATTTCCTATTAAATATTGCTTTTAGATAGACAATTTTACCTTGGTTTTGAATAATTTTTATTTAGATTAAAATCAATTGTGGGGATTGATAATGAATTTGAAGAAAAATAATGAATAAATGAATTAAAGTGAGAGAAATTTAAAAAGTTTTTTCTAAACAAGTATTTAACTAATGCATATAGATATATGTTAGAGAATGAACATATATAGTTTAATCGAATGGGGAATAATGTTTTAATGTATTTAATGAAAATATCACAAGGCTTCTAAGATATTGCTCTAGGTTTTATATCAATGATGATACTAAAATAAATACATTATTTTATGGATGTATATGAAACCTCTAAAATGATACAGCTATCAAATAAATTGGGTTTTTTAAACAAAATATTTTAATGTACTCTCAATGTAGTGATGTATTTTATAAAATATTAACATGTACATTTATATAAGAATACTATAACATACATTCAAAATGGAAGATAAAATCCCTGTAGAAGATATACGATCCAATCACCCTCATGATAATAATATGGGATGAAATATCATTTGAATTACCTTAAATGAAGAAGGGAATTATTTTTTTTGTAATTATGTCCATGAATCTAATGAATGTAAAAGAGACATGAAAGATACATCCACTATGATAGATGAAAATCAAGATCCCCCATATAGCACACCAATGTATCAATGAATAAAATAAAGCGAGTTTTATTATTAGTTAATTCATTTCACTAAAACTCATTTCATCAGGTGTAATAACCATTACAAACCAAAAAATTTTGAAGAATATATGGAATGATTATTATATCAATACCACTGAGGTGGAAAATCAAAATGATTTCATACAAGGTAAACCAAATATAAAATAATTATTTTAAAAAGTTTTATTTTATTATGACTAAATACATTCCATTATATTTTAAAAGATTATTTAATTTTTGAATCCAAACATATATACATTGAATTATTTATATCCATATAATCTCCTAGTGGCATGATCACAGTAACCAATGTGTTGTACTCTAATTATTTTTTCATCTATGGAATTATCCTTCAGTAGAATAATGTAATATTTCACTTTTTATAATATAAATATACCTACAGAAAGGATTTTATATATTTATAGGGAGGTCACATAAAATATCAAGTGAAGTATTAATATTTCAATATTATGATCCATCCGATTATTATGTCTAAATATATGTATGATTATGTATTTCATTAGGAAATTCACGCAATGGTTTTGTCAATGATAACATATAATGAATAATATCATTAAAAAATTGTTGAGTATATGAAATGAATAATCTAGATGAAATGATTACTATATGAGAATATACTAAGGTATTTCATAATGTGTTTTTCTAACATTCCCTGGGTCATGATGTAGTGTTATTAAATATTTCTTATACCTAGAGTGACACTTACTCCCAAATTCCCTTATATAATGGCCCCAATTTAACTAGGGGAGATAAAGATGTGGTTAAAACATAATTTGGAAAAAAAATTCATATTCACTATTGCATCAACATTGGCTGAAATTGACCAATTTTAGAAAAAAGGTGGGATATTTTTGTTTTATTATTGATTATAAGGTGATTAATAAGATCACCACAATAAATAAGTTCCCTCTTCCATTGATTGATGTCACATTTGGTCAAAAGTATGGAGGATAATACAACACAAATGTGGAACATCATTTTGAATATCATCAGTTAAAGGTGAAGAATGAAATTAAAAAAAGATAACTCTTTAGAGGTGATAAGAATAGTATTACATGATATTGATTCACATTAAAAGTAATAATACAACTATAATCATCCCATATTTCATTAGTATACCAATTATAGACGACATTGATATATTTTTTTAGAATATATTGATGATATTTAAATTTACCATAAGACTTAAAAGAAAAATGGAGTGAATATTAGTATTTTTATACTGACATTACCAAAGAATAAAATGAATGCTATGTTAAGAAACAAGGAATTTATGATCAAGAAATTAATATTCCTGGGGGTTGTGATAAAAAATAAGGGAATTTCTATAGAGAATTGTGGAACTATCAAAATTATTGAATGAACCAAACCCACTAGTGTCACACAATAAAATAGTTCTCATGGATTCCCCAGTCAATTATGAAATATTTTTGAAATTTATATTCGATGTATATCCCACTGACTACATTAACAATTAAATAGGTAATGTTTTTTAGGATATAATATTGTGAGTAAATCATTAATGATCATAATAAGCGGGTAATAAATGATCCAATAAAAAATATAACTCTACATGTATATGGATTTTTATATCAAATCATGGATTATAGAAATTTTTGAGTTTTTCACTCATTAAAAATGACAATATGATAACCTACGGATCAAGATAGTTTACTCACAATGAAAAATATATTTTACACAAGATTTGGAGTCAGCTGCATTAATATTCCCTTAGATTATTTTGTGGTGGCACTACCAATGTGGTTATATGTGCTGCATATATGAAAATTTCTATATTATAATCAATATTTAAAAAAAATATTTGTACATGCATCAAATAACATTTATATAGATGTAAAAAGACTATGATTCTAATATTAACCTTCATTAGGGAATGGGATAAACGGTTGTTGATTCTCTTAGTGGAAAATACCCTTTTACTAAATCAAGGGTGTTGATTGGGAAAGACAATATATTCATAGATATTCAAATGATTGATATAATAATTATAAAAGTATCGAATAAATCCATTTATTCAAAAATAATCTCCCATCCATCAGTCTAATAAATGTTCAAGTAGGAACAAAAAAATGATTGGGAGTATTAAATTCTGGATAAAGAAGTAATTGATGTTAATAATAATGAATTACACATAAAATAAAATGGTTAAATTTTATTTAAAGATAGTTTATTGATCCTCACTATATATGATAATGAAATATATATTTTATAATTATCATAACTCATCATTATCCATTGATCCTATATGTTCTAATATTGTACCATGATATTATAGATCCCTTTTATTGGAAAACATATAAATTGAGATTATCGAGTACATCTCCGAGTGCCTATCCAAAAAACATGTTAATTAAATGTGATAGATATCCATGGGGATGAAATTGTTTTTATACCCCCATGGAAATGGGTTAACATCAGCATTGATATTGTAATTTGTCTCCCAAATACATAGAATGTAATAAATCTGACATGGGATGTGGTGTATTTAATATCCAAGAAAATCAACGTGAAAACTATTAAGGATGATTTCATACTTGAATAATAGGCCTTCATTTTAATAAAGTAGCCAGTTTAAATTGGATCCACCTTTGACCATTTCGAATCATGATCCATATTTCACAACATAAGTCTGGTGATTTCACTAGAATGATAAAAATGATAAATTGAATTTTAGAATAATCTATAACTCCAAAAGTAATGAAAAATTTAAAAGGAATATTTAAACACGTGGGATTATGATATGTTCTTTATAAATTGTTGTTAAAAGTGGATCAGATAAACATCTACAATTTTTTCTGTTTTAAGACACTAACAATTACAAAAAATTATTTTAATTTAACCATAAAATGACCTACATGGGTAGAAATTTTTTAAAACTAATTATTTTGATGAATTTGGTGAATTCATGTAGCATGGAATTTCTCATATATATAATATGATTTGAATAGTTCATTTGTTGTAGTTAAATTTAAATTCTAGTTAATGTCAACATATAAAAAATGTTTTTTTATAATCGAAGGGTCATGTATTTTAACGTTAGGGGAAATGTATTACATAAAATAACACCATGTAAGAGGGTAATTATTTTTGAAAAGAATAAAATTCTCATCCCATGGAATATTTTACCCTTTGATATCCATCATCATATACGACCAGTTTCATATATTCTAGCACATACCCCAGACCCAACTCAAAAGTAAGAGGAGTTACACATATATCTCACATGGAATCAAATTCATGTTCCCTCAATTTTACTAAATATGTTTTATTTACGAAGGTATAATTACATCTCTTAAGATGATAATACCGTGAATATATTAGAGGATATAGAAAATATTTTATGGTAAAATGGAATCTCACATTTTAATGGAGTTTTCAATTATCAATAAATATTTATATGTGATATGGGAAAGAGAGTACCTAATGAAAATATGTAACATCAATTATCAGCTACCATGAATATGATTTCAAATTATCAGGATCAAATGTTTGCATTGGGAGTGACTATAATGAAACATAAATTAAAAATATTATATGCTTCATATATAAATGTGTTTTAAATGATGTACTACAACATATATACAATACATATATGGAACACATTATTTAATTATTGGAGAATAACATATTAGTTAAAAAATAAACCCCTAATGTTTCTAAAAAATTCATTGAGACCAAAATTTAATATTAAAACGGAGTAAAGAAGAAAGATAGATCATATATATTGTATAGAATCTCTACCCAAATAATCAACAATAATGAAAAAAAATTAATAGTAAACCGGTTGACATATTTGAAAAGGATAATACTGAAGAATAGAAGTAATTGAAGTGATTATTTAACAAATTAATAAATTGTTCCAAATAAGAGATAATATATATATTGTAAAATTAATGTGACTAATGGGAATAATGACATGGAGTTTAATAATGCTAATAAGGTAACAAGTTATACTAAAAAAATTCGTATTATAATTTCACATAAATATTATTCAATTACATATAATTAATATTTAGTAGGAATAATTTAATAAAAATTTACTATTAATCATTAAAAAAATAAATATAATTATTAGGAAAAATAGTATGTATAATAACAATTATAGAAATTTAAATTTTAATTTTTTTCAGGAAAATAAAAATATTCTATATTAAAAAATAATATTTTATAGATATTAATATTGAAAAAATGAATTTAATTATTAAATTAATAAAAATGAATTTTGTTTTAGTTTAATGTTTTCAATATTTTCCTAAAATATATAAATTTTTATGTGAATAATAAACATTCAGTCTTATTGTAGCTGATTTGTTTTATATTACATCATTCATGATGAAATAAAGAACAAATAAATTACATTAATATCTGATAAAACATTAACATATTTAATGAGAAAAATTCAACATAAGAATATTATTATCAATTTATAAAGATAGAAAATAATTTTCTAAATTCTAGAGTTTAATGTATTAAATTAATGAAACTATTTTTTCTTTATTATAATTTCCATTTTAAAAAATTAATGAAATTGGTTTTAGAAATCCAAAAATTCCCTAAAAAATATTTACACTTAATATTAAAAAAACTAAGAATATCACTATATTTATGATTATTATGGAAAAAATATTTATAAAAATATTTTATCATAAAAATACCACTCTTCTTGATTTTAAATAACCCCTCACTCCTCCCCTAAATAACCACATAACATTCATATTAAAAAATCCAAATACCTAAAAAAAGTAGCTCTATTAACTCCTAATAAATGTTATGTTCATTCTAGTGTCACACAATTTTGGAATTATAATATGTTTAGTGTATTATTAAAGAAACAACACTGAGATAGGGGTCTTTTTTCATAAACATCATCACTCGTTTCCTCTCACATTCCTCATTTTCCTAAAAATATTGAAATAATATTATAAGAATAATAGTTTAAAATGTTATCTTTTAAATAATGATTATAAAATAATTTAATTATAATATTTAAAACCCTTTTTATATACAATGATTTTATTTCCCCCTCTTTTGAAAAAATATCATCAACAATCGGCTTACCACCCATGATCGCATTTCCAACTCTCTAACTATCAACATAATTATTATATGATGCTTAATTTATATAGATATGTATTAATTTTTATTATAGGTATTTTTTTAATTTTTTTTGCACAATTTTGGGGTGTAACTAGGTTGTGTTTTGGTGGAAATTTGAGGAATTTTTTAGAATTATTGACAGTGCATGGTTGGCGCATAGTTTTCCAAAACTGTGCACCACATACTAGGAAAACATCTGAACCCAAAAAGAGGTAATTATCATGGAAATAAAATGGGTTTTAAAATATATGACCTCTCAAGAGATACTATAAACTCCCTAGAAGTGGCATTTAGTTAAGGAATAGGGCTAGGGGAAACCATGTAATGTGAGCAGAAAACAATGAAGACATGATTTCAATCCCCCTAAAATTATATTAAAAATTTCCTTATCCATGATTTTAGTCATTATTTTGGAACCATATTGACCATAACTAATTGGTCATTTTTTGAATCCTCCATGATAGATTAAAAGTCACTCATTCCTCTATTATTTACGATTTGAAGCTCCGATTGAATATCTCCACCACTCCTAGTAAGTGGATCTCATCCCATGTGGTTTATATTCACTTTCACATTCCCCTTCCATAAATCAACGGATTAATCATCCGTATTGTTGGTATCATCCAGATCATTGATTTTTGACATAGATATATAATTTTGGGATGTTTATTTGTTCAATATTGATTCATGATTTATGATCTAGATCTAATTTTAAATCTCTATACTCTACAAAATTCGGATTTTTATTGAGGATCACTAATCGATGAATTGATGTATGTGGTTTATTATTAAAATCATATATTAATAATTTCATTTATTTTTACTTTATTTTATAATTTATTGGGTTTTTTTAGTGTTATAGTTTCCTAATTTAATTTCTTAATATGGAAAATTAAATAATCATGTAATTATAGAATTGGGGATAATTAAATATTTAGTTAAATATGGAAATGTTGAAATTGTTGGACTTTAGGAATAATTAATTGTGTAATTTATGGGGTATTATATAAATATATATTTGAATAATTAATTATTTAATTAATTATGGGGTTGTTGGGATTTTATAACATGTTTAATTAATTGATAAATTAGTAAATGGGAATGATTGGATTATGAATCAGATTTGTTTGAAATAATCAATTATTGAACTAATTATAGTGATTCAATGATCATTTAATTGAAGAGTAATTTGTTGCAATAATTTTTTATATATTTAGAATTTTGATTTGGAACACATAATTGGATAATTAGTTTTTAGAAATTGTTTTGAATATGAAATTTATAAATATGGTTAATTAATTGTAATGTTAATTAATGAAAAATATGTGACTAATTAATTTTCTATCAATTAACGGAATTTATGTTATTAATTAATTTTCTAAATAATTAATATGATAATAATTCCTGATATGTGGTCCATTGTATCAAAATTCAATAGTGTGAAAATAAAAGTCAAATGATAAAAATTGAATTAATATGTGATTATTGTGGGTGGGATTTGGTCTATTGTAAAAAAATCCCATAGTGTGATATGAAAAAATGAATTATAAAATTGGAATTTATATGTGAAATTTGTGTAAGCTATAGGGTTTGAGGTATCAATATCCCGTAACATGAATTTAGAAAATTATTGGTTATAATTACATTCAAATGTGACTTTTGATAATGATTACTAACAAATAAAGTTAATATATATGATAAGTCTTACTGATAGTTTAAACCCTGACATGGGAAGAAGAATTTTTTGGGAGTTTAGGTTACATGGGATCCTAAGTATTATGTGGTTAAATAATGAGTAATTGATTACATGTAAACTATTGACATTGTGATTTAATTTATTCGTATTACAACTACACACAAATGTTATTGACAAGAAATTTTTTGTATAATCTATTTTTTGGATGCCTAATAATTTATAATCACACCCAACATTGTCTTCCTAATTGGTTCCAAAATAGACATCATGACTATAGTATAGGATAATGGAAAATGTTATATGTCAGCTGGCTCAATTGGGATGTACCATCGATGAGGGGACCAAATGTAGTTCAGGACCCTCATTGTAGTTGACAATTCCATAAATTTTGGTTTTTCATTTTACACATGACACATAGTTTAGAATGAAATATCTACAGTTCATTTTGATTTTGTACTTCTAGTTTAGGTCATCTTGCGAAACTTTTTTTATCTGAGTAGTGATTATTTGTTATAATATAATTTTTTATTATCATTTTACACATCATTATTAATATGATAAAAGAGGGTATAGTCTTTCTGTGATTGATATTAGACCATCAATGCTTCATGATTTCCTTTTGAATATGGTGATGTGAAACTGACGTAATTTGATTGAATAGCTGAGGGAACTACTGTGTGGCACCCATGTCAGGATGTTACAATGTTTATCAGAGGATATTTCTTTTTATTTAATTCTTTTTACTATCTAGTAAAATTAAATAGGAGAATAGAATGATTCGTTCCTTTTACACGAGCACAATCAAGGGGCTTACAAACCCATGTATATGGTAAAACCCAAGTACCCATGGAAGGGATTTCTCTTATAGTTACTTTCAATTATAGTTTAATGTTTTTTCACCTTATCAAATGGAATTGTGGATTGATTTAATAATTTTTTTGAGTGTTTTTATATTTTAATGATGTTATATAATATAATTATATTTTAATATTCATTAGTCATTCTAGGAACACATGACAATTTGGTTACATGCATCATTTCAGGGATTCATGGGAAATGGGATTTGGGTAAGTTGTTGCATATACCATATTTTCTCTAATTGTGAAACTATGTTGAAAGGAAATATTAATGTGAAATTGATAATTTTAAAATGATGAAATATGGGAATAATGGGTGTCTAAATGATAATCATGAATATTGAAATTGATTTTACCATTTTTTATCCACAACCAAGATGTGGGTTTTTTACAGTTGGTAATAGTGCCACGATTTTGAAAGTGTGGTAGGGTTTGGGGGAAAATACAAGTTGTAACTTGTTCTAGTTCCCTCTATTGTAAATATGATAATGTGTTATTATGTTTTATTTTTTTTCTTTTTATAATTTAAGACATATGTCTCCACAAAAACACTAGTAGTGAGGAAGATATGAGGACATTGCAAGTGAAGTCCTGCAAGTAATCGATGATGATGAACCAATAGTCCCAACCAATGAAGTAGGGAGAATTTCCGAGGTATATTTTAACACTTCATGTATTTTATAGAAATATACCTATATTAGGTTCTAATGATCATGTTTGACATGAATCTTCATTTGTAGTTACATTACCATCTATTTTTTTATTAGAAATGGTGGAGATGAGGTATATGAGTTATGGATTGAGTCCATATAGACTATACAAGCCAATTTGGATACTCCTACTAATAAACATTTGAATTTTTATACTTTTATGATATGTGGGTCAGTAAATCATGGGTGTGATTTTTAGGATTGGATTGGACAAGAAGACAGTATTTTATAATAGTAAATTATAGAAATGTTCGTATAAAACATTTATATCGATACATAGAGAAAGAAGATAAAAACAATGTTCATGGGGATGACTCATGGGAGTATATCTACGATAGAATATATTGAATTATTTGTATATTTATATTTCTTTAATCTATTTATGTAAGGTTAAGGGACATCTATAGTGAAGAATTTACAAGATGAACCTAAGTGCTCAATTAAGTACCAAGATATCCCAATTCAATTTTTCAATGTTTCTATGGCGGTGGATCAGGATCTCTTTGATGAGGGGAACTGAATGGAGGCCTCCCGTTCAGGATAAGTGGTTTCAACTGGATGATCAGGAGGTATGTATTCTGAGAGAATGATAGATCACAAAAAGGGTGTTATCCATAGAGATAATATAGGAGTAGGCAGTGGGAAGGTTTAGTTACACATGGCCATGCATGGATTAGTTGTAACCGGTGGATTATGAAAGGCTATTATCAAATACATTATACCTTACCATTAGTGGAGTTCCAATCATGTAGAATCATGGGACACCTATAGAGATTTTTATGGAACCAATGACATATAGGTAGTTTTAGAGAATGTCTAAAGAAATATAGTTCAAGAATGGGATCATTTATACCATATCTGTTTAGAAGATGCAGTTATACTAATAGAGATAGTAATGGTTATAGACTTATTGCTTCAGGGAAAGAGTTCCCCTAATAGTAGAGTGGTGATGATTAGAGGGATCAAAATATATCACATGGAAGAGGGGTAGGAATGTAACATACCATTGACCCTATACATGCGGAATGTGATTCTAGAACATAGATAGTTATATGTACTAGTCTTATAGCATATATAATACAAACTTCCCTTTTTGAAACAGGTGCCTCTCATTCATATATTTCTGAAAAAGATGTTAATTGGTTGAGTGTGGAGGTGGATTAAATGGGAGGGGTGTTGATTATTGATATTATATTGGGACTAATGTTGATAGAAATATATTTGGTCAAGGGATGTATTTTTTAATTTGGAGAGTATCTCATTCTATGAGATCATTAAATCCTCAATATGATAGGCTTAGAGATAATTGTGGTATAGATGGGATACTAGAATACTAAGCGCATGTTGACTCAAATCATATGAGATTAATGTTTATGTATCCTATGGGTGAAAATTAATTTCTCTTTTTATAGTGGCATGTTAATGTATTCCATATAGGGCTACATCATAAGAAATATGGGAAGCCTATAGGCCAGGTTTATAGTTTGTTGATATATCATAGAGGTGTAAATATATATTTCATTACATTCATACTTAATAGGTTTTATGATGTTTTTATAAAGTCTTATTAGGGTTTTCACATGATGGATACATGTAAGTCAATATTGTTTTCATGCCAAGGGATGAACTAGTTTCTATCCCACTATAGATAACATAACCGACATGTTTTCAAGAGGTCCTGAATTATAAGGACAAGTTGTAGGATAAGGGGTTTATATTTCTAATTATGTCACTGTAGCTTTATCCATTATTGTTTTCTAATATGTTTATGAGATTTTATTCTATTATGTCGATTAACAGATGTTGAACCAGATAAATGTGAATAACCAATATCATCTTCTATGAATTGATGATAATTTTGGCCAATTGAGAGGGGATTTTGTTTTCCCCGAGATCAAATTGAGATATGGGAACCATATATTCCATGTTTGAATAATTGATATAATCCTGACTAATTTTAGAAGTTTTTATGGCCTATTTGTGTTCTTTGTATGTTTTTGGGGTTAATTAATTAAACTATGGTCTTTATAGCCATAATGAATATAATCTTTCATTTTTACCTATATTTGAATGTGGTAGTCATTGTGGATGATTTCATAATATACTTTATGACATGAGATAATAATTTTAAAAAACATGAAAACATATTTATTACAAAAAGAGAGAATCATATATAAAAAAAATATTTCTTTAGTTTGGGAATGATTAAGTACACTTCAAATTCCACATCATCTTAGAGGAATGTGTATATATACCTATATATCTTATAGGTATTGGTTTCATAAGACAAGACCAATTACATTTTTTATATTAGTAGCTATATAGGGTTATAAATATATTTCCAAAGGTTTATCTAGAATATCTCTCTATTTGTTTCCCTACAATCCTGATTGCCCAAAAATTATATAAAAATTGAAAAGATATAATTAGGTGAAAATTCATTCAAGGACATGAAGAAGCACTTGTTATCGACCAAAATATTGATCCTAGGTTATCATGGTTGATGTATATGGTGTATAATGATGGTTTTGGGATAGGAAATGTAGTAGTTTTGATGATGGGAGATTGAATTGTGGAATACAGGTCACGTATATTCAAGCCTCATGTTGGAATTTCCCTACCAACAACCTCAAGATAGCCATAGATGTTTATGGTACAAAGTGTTTGTGGATGTATCATTTGGGTGATAATTTTACTCTTTATACAAATCCGCAGATCTAAAATTACATGTTTTTACAATGATATTTGATTCTTCCGTCAAAAATGGGTTTAGTATATGTAGTCATTGGATTTTGAGATAGAATATACAACCAGAATTGTAAATAATGTGGATGATGCTTCCAGTAGTAAAACTCCATCTCAACCAGTTCTACAATCTAGTGCGGTGTGGGAAAAGATGAACATGTTGTCTAAGATTAATGTGGTGGTTTATCAGTGTCATGAGATGATGACTATCATATGATATTCATTGGTGTCTACTACTTGGATAATTCTCAGTTACATTCTATATTAGGATCCAGAATGCATGACCCTGTGGGGAAAATAATTGTGAGGAGTCACCTTCACACATTATAAAAGATGTGGATAATATAATATATGTTATAAATTAGGTTCCTGTGACTATGGCCATGAAGGAGGAGACGAGGTGATAATTTTATTCCATTATGTTGGTGATGCATCTATGTGTGACAAAAATGTATTGTGAGTAATGATGATATTTTTTTGGATGGTAATAAAATATGATATTTTGGGGTTCATGAATGAATTATACACATATCAACATGTTATGTCTTATCATCAATGACATATTGAATTTATGTACATACATCCCATAAAATAATGAAATTGGGACACCATTACTCTAGAATTTATTATCAGTCTCCTGAGGATACCTTAAAATAATGATTCTATATAGGTTTTTATGGAAATACAAATGATAGTTTAATGTTTATACATAAAATGAGAGAACATAAAAATGGGTTAGTTGGGAGATTTGTATGTTAGGGAGATACTTCGACTGCACGATGTAGCACCATCTATTGTATCAGACCACAACTGTTATTTTACTAAAAACATGTAGAAGGTCATGGAGAAGGTACATAGAATGTATGTTTTATTGAGTATGGCCTTCAACCAATAGAATGTGGGAAATTCAAAGTACACCATAAATGTGATTAAATTCATTATATGAGCATTTATTCTATACATTAGTGAGACATGGTAATTACATTTAGTCTTTTGGGTTTATCCTATAAAAATACCTATAATGAAAGAGGAAATATGGAACCAGATGAGGCACTTTATAGTTGGATCTTTATATATCATTTATGCAAGATGGATGTATGTGAGTTGTAGTTATTTAATTGAATCTTGTATAGGAGAAGTCGTTTGAGGTTAATATAGTTCAGAAGTGTATGCATGTGACTCATTATATATTTTAATAGTATTCTGATAGTCTTTATTGTCCCCATGTTTTTACAAAGGTGTTCATGTATCTCATAGTGTGTCCCTAGGCTAGTTCACTGTAGGATACATATACAGTTCATATTGGAACTCAATTTTGTGGGAATATTTGAGTGTGTCAAGATAATCAAGCTGGTCGCATACTAATTGGATCTTCCAAAAAGATATTGTTTTTATGCATGAATGTTCCCATGTCTCATAACCTTAACTATATAGCTATGACCCTTTTAATTGGACAGATGTGGATGATGAATATATTGAGATAAATGCATCCATTGAATATTATCTGATACATATGGTGGATTATAGTGAGACTGTTTTATGGGGAAACAATGTTCCATAAGTTTGTGTATTATGGACATATGGGTGAGTGCATGAAAAAACATGGGAGAGAGAAGCGCTTATTTAGTCAAAGTGGCCCGGTCATTCTACCTTAGAATATTAAATATCCTTTAGAGTAAATCCAGAGGATGTGATATTATATAATGGAGAGTTTATAATATCCCAAGAATATATTGTGATGTCTTAGGTTAATTTTCATGTACTATTTTTCACATTTTGCATATTTTTTGTTTATAATGTTATAGGGGTGTGTCTTTTTTGGATATTTGATAATTTTTTTTAAGTATTAGAAGTGAATAGTTGGAGAACTATTTTAATAAACCATTAATTCTATCCCAGAAAACAATTTGAACCCAAAAATATTTTATTTTCATTACTGTGGCAAGGTTTTCTAAACTGTGCGCCACATAGGAGAAACTATGGACCCCATAAGAAGAGGTGCACAGATAAGGTGAAAAGTTATAGGAATAGATGACCCCAATGTAGTAAACCATGGATGAAAAATTTTAATCCCCTATAAATTAGATTTAATCTTTTTTGACCCCCCATTTTAACCCTTATTCAGCCCTATATTGACCCTAACATATTTTCCATGATTTCTGAACCTCCCAAAAAAATTTCAAGCCACTCCAACCTCTTCTATTCGTGATAAGAATTCGAAATGGAATATCTACAGCTTTCTGGGTTAGAGGATCTTATCCCATCTAATTTCATTTCCCATTCATATTCATCTTATATCAATTGAAGGATTTTTTATCACTATTTTTTGTCAGAAACAGGTCCAGTAAAAGGGACATAAACCAAAAATCGAGGGAACATGACTGTTATATCAATATTTAGTGTTTAAGATCAAGTTATCATTCTAAATAATAATTTGATTCAAATTGGAAGTTTCAATTGAGATATATGTCATCAATGAATTTATATTAGTGGTCTATTATTAAAATCTCATACTGTTGGTTTCAATTTTGATATGTAATTGTAGAATTTTTAAGGTTCATTTAAAAATTGAATTTCAAAATAAAATTTAATAATTTTTAATTTAATTAAATTATGGATTATAGAATTTTGGATAAATAATGTTTTTATTAATTATCATAATATTGATGTTGTAACATTTGGGGAATAATAAATAATTGACATAATTATGGATTATTGAATTTTTAAATGGACTAATTTATTGTTGAATTTATTTCTGGGTAATTGAAATTATTTAACATTATTAATTAATTATATAATTAATAAATTGGAATGTTAGGATTATGAAATTTAATGATTTTAAATAAATAATTATTGATCAGTATATGGTGAGATTGAGTTTGATGAATCAGATAATTATTTATTGAATTTTCTATTATAAATTGATATTTTTTATTTGCACTCAAAAGAGTCAACCCCTGTAGAGAGACTTTGCCGATGACTCCTAGGCTCAAAGTCCATTGGGTACCAAGGGAGGCCCACATACTCGGGCTTCATCTTGAGTTAAAATAGTCAAAAAATTTCAAATTATCAAAATTAGAGATAAAATTACTAACTCCCGGCTAGAAAACTATGGAGTCATGATCCCCAAGTGCTGAAAGCCACGGATTAGGTCATTTCGTTGCTCTACGTGCAAATTTGTTTTTTTTTAATTTATTTTATTGAATACTCATATTAAGACTAAAATGATCACCAAGTCTATGCTATTTATTTGGGGGACTCCATGAACTCAAACTAACACCCCACTATCCAAAGTACATGTGTTGTATTTTTTTATTTTCATGAAAATATAAACCCTAAAATATGACATTGGACATACACACATTCCAAAATCTATGCTAATGAAATTATACATGGATTAAAATCATAATCAGGGCATGCTATATTTTTTGATATTCAGTTTCAAAGTGTACAATGTCTATTATCAGGTTCATGGTTAAAGAAATATTTCCTTCCATTAAAGCACAATTTTTTTTTTCAAATCATTCATTTTTTGACACAAAAGAAATTTTATATTATCTCCCCCCAACATTAAAAAACAATGTCTTCAATGTTTAAGGAAAAGAAAAAATATAAGTGGGTAGAGGTAGAGAATGGGAGTTCAAAAAGGAAATTGAAAACTCGGATCATGGAATGAAGTCACCTAGTGGTTGATGTTGAAATTCTTATTGCTCCCTTTTAATCCTTTGATCTCTTTGTCACTCTGAGAATTCCCTAGTGGAGAAAAACAGAAAAACAAACAAAAAAGAACAATATATATATCTATTTATATAATAAAGAATGTAAAATATAAGTATATTTATAAATATTATAGAATAAGGAAGCACAATAAGAAGTAGGTCAGTGGTAAGTGCAAGACCCTACCTCTCTTCGGTCCAGGGTTTGATTCCTCGTGGCTTCTCTGGTTGTGAAGGGGTTTGACCCATGACCTACGACGTGTCCTTTTTTTTATTATATTTATTTTTAATTTTTAGTATTTTTATTTGACCTACAAAAATAGAAAAATAAAATAAAATAAACTGATGATACATTGACTTCTTTTTAAATTTCAGGGTATGGTATTAGACAAGGATCACCCCACATGAAACTGATGAATATGATGCTCCCATTTCGTACCCATCCAAACTCATAATATAAGAACATGTCAAAAATATTTTTTATTAAATATAAAAACGTTTCATTAATCCTATTTTAAAAAAATATGATTCACAATGATGAAAACAACAGGTTTCCTCTCGTACAATGCTTTGGATTAATGACACTAGCTCAACATAGACCCTTAATTATTTTAGTATTTTAATGATCTATGTTTGGTTCACCCATGTTTTCATCAAATTCATTTTTTTGAATGGTTCAATGAATGGTTTGGCTATATGAGAATTAACTTTAAAGGTTTGACCATTGGTGGGATCTTGAATTTCTACATCCCCGTGGGGGTAGACCATATTCACTATGTATAGACCTGACCATCTAGACCTCGACTTTCCTGGGTGTAAATGAAATTTATAACTTTAAAAAATAATAGGTTTACCTGGTACAATGTTTTTGGTTTTAAGATTTCAATATTGGTAGGCTTTTACTTTAGCTTTATTGATCCATGAATTTTCGTAAGCCTCTATCATAAGTTCTTCAGGTTCATTGAGATCTAATTTCTTTTTTCTATCAGACAATGGGATGTTATAATTCATTTTCATAATTTCCCAAAAGCCCTTATGATCAATCTCCACAAAAAATTGCTTTATTTACCATAATACAACCTACAAGGGGAAATTCATAAAATGGTTTTATATGCAATTAGATAGACCCAAAGAGAATCGAAGAGATTCTCGGACCAATCTCTCCTAGAAGGATTGATAGTCTTTTCAAGAATATTCATAATGTCCATATTTGCTAACTCATCTTGACCATTAGTTTTAGGATGGTATACAGTAGAACCTTTTTGTGAAATCTAATACTTAGACTTGAGTGAAGATAATGGAAGGTTGTAGAAATGGGTTCCTCGATCACTAATTATAGCCCTAGGAATTCCAAATCGAGAAAATATGTGCTCTTTCAGAAATCAGATCACAACATGATGGTCATTAGACTTGGTGGGAATAGATTCAACCCATTTTAAGATATAATCAACATCTAAGAGGATATAGAGGTATCCCCTAGTGTTTGGGAAAAGACCCATTAAATTGATTCCCCAGTAGTAAATAATTTATATCACTAAGATGAGAGCGAGTGGCATTTGATTCCTTTTTGTGATTAACCCTACTTGTTGACACTTTGGACAAATTTGAAAAAATGTGTAGGAGTCCCTTGAGAGAGTGGTCCAGGAGAGACCACACTGAAGAATCTTAGCAGATGTTTTCTGAGAGGAAATGTGACCTCCCTGTGCCTCACTATGACAGAATTTAAGGCTAGACTCTTGTTTTGATTTCGGGACACAACATTTAATGACTTGGTCATTGAAAAAATTAACGAGGTATGGATAATAAAACACATAGTCTGTAACATCAAAAATTAATTTACAATTATCTTCAGTCCATAAGAATTTTGGAATGAATTCAATAACTTAGAAATTGGCTATGTCGTCATTCCAAGGAAGTCACTCACAGAGTATAAGTATTCATCAGGAAATGAATCAGACAAAGAATAGTGATTTGAGTTGTCTTTGAATTCCATACTAGAGACATGATCATCTACAACATTTTCAACTACCTTTTTATCCTTGATTGAGAGGTAAAATTCCTATAATCGAAGGACCCACCTAATCAGTCTATCCTTAGCATCATGTTTCTAGAACTTATATTTTAGTGGAGAATGGTCAGTGAACACAATGATGGGGGATCCTAAGGGGTACGACCTAAAAATTTTAAGGCAAACACAATAGAAAGAAACAACTTTTAGTGGGTGGTGTAGTTTATTTGGTCATCATTTAAGGAATTTCTTACCTAAGCAATAACCTAATGACTTTTATCACAATGTTGTCATAACACAGCTCCTACAACAATGTCAATGAAATCACACATAAGTTCAAAAGGAAGATACCAATTTGGATATTTCATAATGGGAGGAGAGGTGAGAGAGGATTTGTGGGTTGATAATGAGCCATCCTTTACTAGTGGAGCACAGAGGGGATGGGAGAATGAACTAATGTCCTCGATGAATCATCTATTTAAAACAGCATGTCCTAAGAAAGACCTCACTTCTTTAATAGTTATGGGTGATGGATGGTGATGAATTACGTATACCATTTCATTATCAACTTCAATCCCCCTACCCAATACTATATGGCCAAGGAAAAATCCATGTTTAACCATGAAATGGTATTTTTACCAGTTTTGGACCAGAATCGTTTCTTCACATCTAGACAAAATTCTCTCCTCATTCCTAAGACATCCCTCAAATGTATCCCCAAATATATAGAATTCATCCTTGAAATCCTCAAAAAAATCCCCTACCATGTCGATAATATTCCCATCATGCACCACTGGAAGGTTCCATGGGCATTGCATAACCCGAAGGGCATGCGTTTGAAGAAAAAGGTGTTGAATGGACATGTGAATATAGTCTTTCCTTGATCATCTAGATATACCTCAATTTGATTATACCCCAAGTAACCATATAAGAAACTGTAAATGGAAAGACCTTCCACTCTCTCAAGGACTTGGTTAATGAATGGTAATAGGAAATGGTCTTTCTTGGTGAACGAGTTTAGCTTTCTATATTCAATGAAGACCCTCCATCCACTTCTCACCCTAGTTGAAATAATCTCTCCGTCCTTATTGGTTATCACTGTGATTCCTTCCTTCCTAGGAACCACATGGATTGGGCTGACCCACTCACTCTCAGCTATGGGATATATGATGCCAGCTTTTAACAATTTCATAAGTTCTTTTCTCACTACTTCCATCAGATTAGGATTTCGTCACCATAGAGGTTTACAACATGGAATTGAATCATATTCCAGAACAATCTTATGAGTCCAAATACATGGGATAATCCCTGGAAAATCAGACAGGGTCCATGAAATTGATTTCATATATTTCCCAATGAAATCTAGAAGTATCCTATCATTACTGGCTTCAAGGGAAAATAAATGAAAATAGGATGTGTTTGATTGTCCCCTAGAAAGGCATACATGAGTGCAATGGAAAGATCCTTCAATTCATGGTCATGTTGGTTCAGAATTTTAGCATAAGATTGGGACATTGGATCAAAATCAATTTTGTTTCAGAGTTTTTTAGATAGGATTGAATCCCCACAAGTAGAATTTTCAGGTACTAGATTGGCTTGATCATATTTAGGGAAGGAAGTTGGAGTGGTCTTCGTGAAAGTGGTATCCTGAAAGGTTTTACTCATTTTTGGACCTAAGACTTCATTATTAATGAAATTTGAAAATGATTCAAGACAAGGAGATAATATTCCTTTATGTAAACAAAGGATGTCAATCTCATCCTGACATAAACATCCATCAAATATTCCTTGATGTTCTATGGATTCATTATCAATGCTTCCTATCATGTTTACATCATGAATGTCCTCGTCATCCATTATTTGTGATCTTGCATTATAGATGTTCAAGTATAGACTCATTTATCCAAAGGTTATGGTCATTTCCCCATTTCGAACTCAGATAACAATGTTTATTGTTGAATGATAATGGCAACCAAGGATTATTGGGGCTTGTTCTTTCCTTCTTATATTTGGATTGTTGTTATGGAAAATGATGTAGGCAGGGTAGATGAAGTTTTCAACCTCTACCAAAATGTCTTTTAAAATTTCCTTTGGCACCCTAATTCTACGATCATCAAGTTGAAGCGTGACAGATGTGGGTTGGATATCTTCTAGGCATAAATGGCAGAACACAACATAGTTGATGAGATTTACACTAGCACCTAAGTCACACAAGGCCTTGACAATATTTCTCACTCTTAGTTCAACATTAATGTAAGGGAATCCCGAGTCTTTCAACATAGGGGGAATGGACCCTAGAATGGTTTTACTCACATTAGCTTCCAAAAAGACATCGTTTTTATGTGAAAATTGTCATTTAAAAGTGCCCAAGCCCTTAAGTTAAATTTAAATTGTAGGTATGGTTTGGATTACATCGATAAGGGGAATGTCCAACTTAACTTGTGAGAATATTTCCCTCAATGTTTCACTAAATTCCAGCATCGTTTCCCCACTCATGCATTGAGGAAATTGTGAAGGTTATGGGGTTGTGTTTGAAGAGTTGTTTCTTTCACATTGTTATCAGTTTCCTCAGTTTGATCTTGTGGTACATTTGAATTTTCAATAGAGTTTGATGATTCACATGGTCTCTGAATTATTTGTTCAGGTTTCTCAATTGATTTCCCACTTCTTAAAATAGTCACAACCTTTAGTTGTTCATGATTTGTTTTAGTATAACATTACTCTCCCCTTGAAGATGAGGATTGTACCGCCAAAGTAGGAATGGGTGCCATTCTACTTTAGATGGTTTGAGGTTCTTATTTTAGGAAAGTGACTTCTGAGTTCATCGTTTCCAATTGTTTGCACAATTTTTCAAGTAGGCTTTGTGGAACAGTTTGGGTTAGTGCTTGAAAGGATTGGTTTATCCCAAAGGGAAAATTTTGGAGGTGGGATGGTTTTTTGAAAATGGGCCGCTGGCTTTTTGTATTTGATGGGTTGGGTTTGTAACTAGTTATGGGTTTGATAGTTCTAACGGGGGTAAGGATTTTTTCCCTGTAGTTTGCTAGGTTGTTGGATATCTTTCCAACAAGAGACTGGGTGTTCATTATACCTTGTATTAAAGGTGTTTGGTATTAAGGATTTTGAATGTTAAAAGCATTTACTTCCATTGGGGGTCCTCCTAAAAAAACATCCTTGATGGATGAAATGGTTGGGCAGTTGTCTGTATAATGGAGTTTTTTGTCACAAATTGTCAAAATAGGGTCTAGAGTTTGGATTTCATGGACTTTCCTAAGGTCTATCTCTCCATACATACTAGATTGTGTTGCAAGTTTTGCCCTAAGGATTCCCTCTTCTCTATGTGTATGAATTCTAGAAGTTTTTTTTGGATTTTCAGAATATGGTGAAGTTCCCCATGTTCTTTTTTGTTCAGAAAGGCTTTCAAGATACTCGTAAGCTTCATTTGGGGCATTTTTTTGTAAAGATTCCATTATACATCATGTTAATGAATTGTTTGTTCCCCAGACCCAATACTTCATAGAAAACTCTCACTTTTTCATCAATAAAAAACCAAGGTGTTGAACCATATTTAGAGTGTCTTTGAACCACACCCATGTTTCATAGAATGACTCTCCCTTTTTTTTAAAAAAAATGGATACTCTTTTTAAGTGCAACATTTTTGTGATGGGGAATGTATCTTTTGTAGAAATTTTTTCATAGTTGGTCCCAAGAGTTGATGGATGATGGTATCAAATTTTTTAGCCATCGTTTAACACGATACATTAATGAAAAATTATAAATCCTCACCATAGATGATTCTAGTTGATGTGGGGGACAAATGGTTTATACAATGTTGTTGAACCCCTTAATGTGAATGTAGGACATCTCGGACTCCATTCCATCAAATGTGGGAAGGTGGTATAGTACATGGGGTCTAAAGATGTAGTTGGCATATCATATGGAGTTTTGAATAATGCTTGAGGGGGAATTGGTCCAGGAAGGTGTGAGGTAGTCATTCATGGTTTGATCAACATTTTCCCTATGTTTGGTGCTACCTCATTTGGATTTCTATTTTGGTTTCCACCCGAGATTATGAGTTGGTTTATTTGAATACCTTCCATTGAAATGGGCACAATTTTGGAATCTGGAATATCTAGAATATTGGGATATAATGGAAACAATCCCATAGGTTCACTTAACTCCCCAACCTTAGGACATTCCACCCTAACTAGACGGTTTGATTGATAGCAGGTGTAGGCAGACATGTGCGAAATGAAAAAAACGAGAATGGGACAAGATAACAGATCTTGGATGAGAATATAATAAATGGGAGATAATATAAAGGGTGTTGAGATGAATTACTTGTGTCACCAGAAATGGCACAAAAATTTGATTCATTCTCAAATTTACCCAAGAGAGGAAGGTAGAACAGTCAGTGTAGTTTAGCTTTGGTTATCGAATCCTCAGAAACCGAAGAAGTAACCTACAGACATGTACATTATATGGATTGTTTTTTTCTATGAAGTGGAAAACTTGAGTTTATTTTATATGGGTTAAAGTTATCCCTAACATATTTAAGTTAATTAAAATTAAGTTAATGAGTTGATCCTAGGTTATCGCTTGGGGTTGATTGGATGAATTCCTTTTTTAATGTTTTCAATTTCTTATATTTGAGATTTTTTCATTTAAGAAGATCAAAAAACATCATAACATACTTGGTTAATATCGACACCATTTAATACTAATCATATATACACTTGAATGATCAATGTTTTGATCTATTTAAGGTAAACGTTCATAATAGCACTTGAAGTGTGTGGCCTTAAATCCATCAAGGATGAAGGAGTTTAATGATCATCAAATAAAAATCTCAACTGAATGAAGTGATTATAAATTAATAGGGTGATATATAACATCCAATAGAGCCCCTTTCTACTCCCTTGGTTCAACCCATAATGGGGTTACCCCTCCATTTATTCTATGGTTTCAATGGAAGTGGGAAGTAGACTCATGAGGGAGGAATTGAAGATGTAAAGAAAACAATAAAACGAAAATGATCACTCCACCATTGGGTGAATAATTTCACAAGGTTTTTGTGAATAAATTCACACCATGAGGAAATTGTATCAACGTGAGATAGAGAAGAACAAAATAATAGTATATGAACTTTTTATATAGAAACTAGGATGAATTAAAACAACTTAAATTAACAAGACAATCTTGAGACAACAAAATCGCAACATAACATTAAGATGAAAGAAAGATCAAAAGATCCTCAAATACTCTACCACCACATCCTTAAATAGGATAATTTGAAGCCATGGGTAGAGCCTACAATAGTTTATGTCACCTCAATTAATAGTGGTGGGCCTTGGTGTGTTGAATGTTAAGAGAGAGTAGACTTTTCTACCCTTGACCCGAGGCGGCAGCCAACTTGCTTCCACAGCATAGAGGCGCCTAGAAGACCTTATAGATGGCCTAATTGGAGTGTAAATAGTAGAAAAAACTAAATATCACACTTTACCCTAGATCACTATAAAATTTGAGCCCAAAATAATACGTTGTTTTCGATATATGATTAAAATGGTGGGATTCTTTTATGGGCCTCAGAATCTGGCAAAGAATTTTATCTCCAGATTCGGCCGCCTTAATAACCACCATGAAGGATGAATTAGCACTAGATCCTGATGAATGATTCTTTATGCAATATGTCTTATATCATCCCACAAAATTTTGGATTCATTGGGCCTATATGTTGGGCCCTACATTCTCATCAGTGGGAAGGGGTCCAGTCTTCCTTCTCCAGATTTGTTTGCACGAAATCCCATTTTGGAGGTCTTCCAATGTGGATCATCCAACACTCCACAAGTTTGAATTGTACCCAATATAATTATAAATATGAAAATTAAATATGAAAATAAGATCATGATCATTGGGTAAATTAAATGATGTTTAAAAATGAAGCACATAATAGTGCATTCTAAGTAGGAATTACAATCATAACGTGAAATGATGTTCAAAGTGTAAAATGCACTAAAATGGTGTTTATTAATAATAAATCATATGAATATTATATATATTAACAATAAATATTAGCTTCATTTAGTGGATAATCAGAACCCAAGGCTTCCCAAGTGCTCCATTTTCAAAAAAATTATTCAAAATTAGTATTTGAAATCCATTGGGAAAATCCATTTCACAATCCTATTAAAATAAAAAATTATTTTCCATAATAAAAGGAACCCACCATTTCTAAAAAAAGTTGTTTAACTAATTTTCTTTATAAATCATAAAAAATGATTTATAAAATAGTTTATAAAACATTAGAATTAATTTTTCATGTAGCATTGGATACAGATAGAATGACTTACATCAACACAGGTTTAGAATTCTTATAATGGAATCCAAAACATTGGAAATGAGACAAAGGCCACAATAGTGGTTAAAGAATTTATTCCCACATCATATAATAATATTATAAAAAATATAAATAGAAGTTGGTATATAACAATATACCATAAAGAACAAAACAGTGCTTCACCATACACTAAAAAAGGAATAATCCCCCAAAAATTATCACACTATATATTTGAATAGTGTTAATGAAAATATAATCATAGTGTCAATGAATCTAAAATTTAATTCCATGCTACTGCCACAACCAGTGGAATATAATAATTAGAAATACAGCTTATCTTGAAGAATATGATTATCTTCCTCAATGATTGAACATTTAATAGAGGAACTTAGAAGAAGACAAGACCACTAAATCACACATGGAATATCATATGGTTTGAGACTCAGAGAAACTAACCCAATGATATAAGGTTTATGAATGTATCATTATAAAAACCGAACAAACCAAAGGGTTTGTAGAGTAATACATGGTTGTGCAGCATAAAATATCTATAATACACATAGGTAAA
Organism: Viscum album; assembly: GCA_963277665.1. NCBI lineage: Eukaryota > Viridiplantae > Streptophyta > Magnoliopsida > Santalales > Viscaceae > Viscum > Viscum album. The sequence goes on along the minus strand of OY728146.1, from coordinate 1,554,056,641 downwards.
AAATTCATCACTAGGGATTAAATTTATTCAGATTGGATATTTTATTGAGTGAATGTGTATCATATATCATAAATAATTTTTTTGGCATTAAAAACATATTACAACATGCATGAATTTGATGTGGTAAAAAATTTCATATATTTATTCCACCTATAAATGAACATGATAAACTACACATTTACTATTTAACATTTTCATTTTGGAATTAACCATTCCAGGATATATAGAATGTACCAAAAACATATCCAAAACAATATAAACCTATAAAACTATTTAACATATAAAATAGAGTATATTTTGTCTATGATGTTAAAATCACACTAAAAAATTGTTTTTCCCTTAATATGTCCTGTATAATAAGGATTCTCTGAGAATAGATTTCTTAATAATCCATCATGAATGATTTGTGCTCCAATGTGACATGAGAATCTGATCAATCTCCCCATAACACTCTAAATAAAAGGATAAATTTCTTTATAGAATACCTTCAGTAATGAATAAATTATCTCCATTAGATGATTTACAACAAAAATTTGAATCTCTTTATATATTTCGTCTCCAAAAATTATGCCAGAGGGATCATGATAGTTCATTTAGGGATGAGATATTTAGAAAACATCATCAATTCTCTTAAAATAGGTTTTAAATTCAAAGAGATAGAAAAATTTCTTATGTTCCTCAATTAATTCAAATGGTCTAACATAAATCAAATCCAACATTCCAATTTTTTTCTAAGACAACGATGACCCTATATAGGATAAAATTTCTTGATAATGAGGTCAACTATAGATAATTATATAGGATGATATTGATGATCCTTAAATGATTTCTACTAACTCTGGGCTATAAAAACCACCATCATATGCCCTATATACTCAGAAAGAAATCTTGAACAACTGTAAATCATGTATGATAGGTTCTTCCGACATCATACAAATGAAAAGGTGATCATCACAGTAGACCATACAAACCACTGATGGGAACCATTATAATAAATGAGTAAAAAAAAATTCAAATTTACAAACAAGACTATTCCTAGATTCAAATACAATGATCCATTATGTACTAAGATGTTGGAATGATGAATACCATCAATGATTTGAATAAGATTATCTATATGACAATCTATTAATCAATGGTAATATGTTCTCAACTAATATATATTATCCATCACCTCATGGGGGGTTCCAAAACTGAAAGGAAAACCTAGGATCCCAATTTAAGATGATAAAATAGGGAACCCATTATTACCTCATATTTTCCCAAGTATATATTACCAAAATATTCATCTCTATTCTCATACCTATTAAAAATAATATGATAACATTTTTTTAATCGATAAATCACTACTCATTAATCATTCTTCCCATAGGGAGTCCATTGTAATATAAAAGTGATTTATAAGGACACCTCCTCCGATATCAAATATAGAACTAAAATAGGTGACATAAAAGTAGAAGGTTTTAGATTCTTTTCCATTATCTATAAAATGGTGCAACAATGGGATGAAAAATTAGAAATATCAAGCTTTATACCATACCACCAGACAGTTCTCCTCATGTCATAATAATCATCATAATGTCTATGCAAGCAGCAAAAAATATCTATTATATTTAAGGAAAACTGGACTCCTATAATTTAAGATGAATTAAAAAATAATTATGAGGAGAATACTATCTAGGTGGAGTGATAATCCCTAACTCATGTTCCCACTATAGTGGGTTTATTTTATTCCTCTGAACACATTATCATCCTATAAAATCTATGGAATAGACCCATGGGGGTTCAATGATAACTTATATCTTTTCATAACCATACCTTATGAATCTTATAAAGCTTCAACAAGAAACTGAGCTAAGAGACCCATAAGCTTCCATGCTTCTTTCGAATATGAAATAGGATGATATCATACATTCCTATTGAGAGAATCTAAAAGGTACATCCCCTTTCCCAGAATTTTACAGATGTCAAATTAAAAAATATAATAGTGTTTGATAATATATATATATATATATATGAGATTACTTTATTTCTTATAAAATATATATCCAATACCCTGATGGTATAAATTTTTTAACCACTTCCCCAAGAGATAATTTTTTCAATCATTTTAGCTCATTCATATTTGTGAAAATCTATAAATTATTATTTGGGAAATTCGTATCATATAGTAAATGTTGATGACATTCATAGGCCAAAAATTTATCCTATTCGAAAATAACACAACTCAAGCCATTCCCATATGCATTATAGCGTACTACACACCCCATAATAGGATCAGGTATGATTAGAAAAGGAGTTGAGATCAGAATTTATTACAGTTCATTAAAATAAAAAGTACATTCACATCAAATGGAAACCAGAAAACATTAAAATTTGATCAGTAAATGGTGTTTCTAAAACCAATAATTACTTGATTTACTATTAATTTTTTCAAAAAATACTATGAGTGATATTAATCTGAATGTTTTTTTGTGGCTCCTTCAATGTCATTATAAACTTAACCTTCCTAAAATCATGGTATAATTAATTTTTAGATATCATATGTCCATTTAACATTGATGTATGTATACCTGAATTACATTTGAAAACATATTAATTCATATGATGACACCATGGTGTTATAAAATTAAATCATTTATGGTCATTTTTCTTATTATCACACATCGAATAAACAAAATATCATCAACCAAAATCAAAAAAAAATCCACCACATAATGATGTAATATATAATTAATGATGCATTTTGAAAAAAATAATATTAAAATTAGTCACAAATTATCGATGATAGGATATTGCTAATGAAAGTACTGACTCCTTGAATTCATATCATGTGTATCATACTCTTTATCTATAAGTCGATGATAACATGACTGGACAAATATCTTTTGAAAAAAATGTTCACGCATTAAATAGTCAAATATATCATCTAAAATGGGGAAAAGTTAATTATTAACATATTTAACACAGTTCAACATCTGGCATTCCTTACACAGTTGAAGTGAACTATTATTATTATTAGAAATGATCATGGGAGATTCACATGGTGAATCCATAGTGAGAAAAAACAGTTCCGAATTAGATCACCAATGAAAATCAATTTCTTTTTTAGGTTCACTTGTGCCCTATAATTAGAGGGTAGATAGAACAACTATGAACCCATCAACAAATCAGTTAAAAATCTTGATACTATTCTGCAGTATTAAAATATATATCATTTTTAAGGAATTTGAAAAATACCTAAAAATGATGGGATGATTACCAATATTGTAATATTCAATAGGATCCACTACAACCGAAGATAATACACACCTATGCTCTTGAAATAGTTATCCTACAATTCTATAAATCAGATGGTACACAATAGAAAACACATGATAACTCCACATAATAGTATCAAATGATAATCAACAATGATTTAAATCAACCTTATAAGCATTATAAGAAAGTAAATCCATCATAAATATGACATAAAATTGATTAGGAATAGTAATGGTAAAATATGAGGCAAACTCCATTTGTAATATTAATATATAACAGTAGGGACACTAATTCCTTGATCATTACACTATATAAGTGGTGTCGCTAACTCCAAAAATAAGGACATATGATTTATTAGAGGTTTATTAATATCATTAACATTGATAAATATAAATGAGTGGGATAAACCAATATCATATAATGCACTTCCAACAGAAATGTAAAAAATATTGCACCTCTCACTATCACTGGAACAATGTCTACATCCATTAGAAAATATTTTTTTGTGGGAATGTTTATAAATCCCATAGAATGTCTATGGATACCTATAAAAATTGACTTATTTAATTATTTCATTGTATTCATTGGATTTGATGATCCCAAACCATAATGAGGCATAAACATATCCCAATAAAACGATAAAACATGGTTGTACCAACCAGAACAATTTCACATATCCATAGGTGTTCAACAAGTACACCGAGTGTGCCTAACCTTGATGGATTTATATAAATTCAAAATATAAATAATTTATATAGATTATGTATTTGAGGAGGCATGCGTCTGAGAACCCCCTCCACCACTCATTTTATTTTTATTCCACATCATCTTCTTTCTGTATAACCCATGGAAGCCACCACTAGTTAGAAGATAAGGTGTAGAATGGATAATATTTCATTCAATGTCACTTTCTTCCATCATATATTTTGATATAGTATCATAATATATATAATTCTTAATCAAGGATACCTACTGTCCAATATTTTGTTATAAATTTTATTGGTACTATTTTGGATCCAAATTAAATTTTTTTTACTAGTTATGAAGAATTTTGAACCACCTCCGTTAAACAATTGTTGTATATCAACACAAAACACTATAAAAGTTTAATTAAGAATAATACTAGAGTATTTTATATAATTAAATAATAAATAATGAACATGTAGAATGATTGGGTCTTTGAACAACTCTAATAAATGATCACGTGAAAATCCTTATATACCATTGAATTCGACCATCTCTTCGAAGGACCCTAGAGTATGAATACTATACACAACACCTTGATTACCGTAGCTACATTGAAGATGTTATTGTCTTATTCCTTTATTTATAGATGATCCTCTACCACTTGGGGTACATAGGTACCCTTAATATAGACGATATTCTCTTGTATGGATTCTATAGATTGATCCATTTCTCCTCCAGCAACTTTTTTCACCGCAACAACATATTTATATAACTACAGTCCATTTTTTCAGAAATGAACTAATCATAGGACATCCTCTATAATATTATTATGTAATGAAATATTACATTGAGTAGCATCCACTAAAACCTTATCTGGAACCTATCAGAGATGTCTGGGAGAAATATAATTATAGTCTAAAAACGATAAAATGATAATATAAAAGTACAATACCATTCAATGAAATATAAATTTTGAATAATATAATTTTTAATATTAGGAAATTATCTTGGAAGAAAAAAACCCAAAATCCCATGGTTACACGAGTCTCGTTACTAAGAGAGATGGTTGGGTCCTCACCACAACCTATCATTCAAGTCAAAAAATCATATCTTTAGTCTATCTGATGTCTTTAAAATTAGTTTTACCATCCTATGATAAATTTTATTAAGGAAAATACCGAGGATACCCTAAAAAACTAGCACATGATATTATATTCCACATACTTAAAGGATATTCCATATTTCCATAGGCTACAAACTAGAACCTCAACAACAAAAATAACCTGAGGGAACTATTTTACCTTAAATGAATAGATGAAATGTTATATATATATACAAAAATATTTGAAATAAATATATTAAGATATAAAACAATAACTATTTCATAAATGGAAGAATAAACACATCAAATTCAACTTAAAAGCTATTACAAAAACTCCATTATGGTAGCCCAACAGAGAATGAAAAAACTATAAATTGAAGAAACTAATATATTTGACAAGATAATGGTGTTCCATTGTCTCAATACAAGATCCCATGAATATTTACTAGATTATAACCAAGTAATAGTAACCTTGTTGCATTTCTTGCATCAAAATACAAAACTAGTTTTTCACATCACAGATGGGGTGTATAGGGTGTGAGATAAACTAGATCAATTGTATCTAAAAATGGTGTCCCAACAAAAATCTATTTATAAAAAAATAAAAATTATGATATTTTGTTAAACTAATTCTTGATAATTAGTAAAACTGTTTCTTATAATAATATTAATGTAAAACATTCTAAATTTTTCCTTGTTCCAAATAAACTATGTCATATTGTTTTAAATAAAATCATATAGATTTAAAAATATTTATTTAAATACATTAAATACATACCAATGAACATTTACACCATACTAAAGATAAATATAGAAATGGTTAATAGAAATATTTGTAAAAAAACCTAGAAAATAATGTGCATCAGTCCCCTTGACCAAATAATTGAATGTAAGGAGAAAAAAAGCATCCCCACAAGAGGAACACCCAAAAGTGTCTAATAAGTCCCTTGGACACTTAAAAAAAGAGTGTTGGAAATCCCATAAATGAATCCCTCCCTAGAATTTTTTTTGAATTATAACATTTTACCATTACGCTATATACCCAAGGCCTCACTTCTGTAGTATATTGTAAATTTTTTCATCAAATTTTTTCATTGAAATAAATTTTATTAATAGACATCTTAATTCTTTGAAAATAAATTTCCCTTAATGATATGGCGGAAATAATCATTTAAAAAACACTCTATAAACAAAAAAAATTAAATGATCTATGACTATCAAAATATAAAATTGTTTATAAAACTAGATCATTCTAGGATCATTCAATATGGCTTAGAGACAAAACCACTTACCATATCTCGGGTCACACACACCTGAAACATAGCACACAAAAACATGAATGAATGTGGAGAAAATAATGGAGGACCAATAAATTATTCTTAAAACATAGAATAACATTAAACTAAAAAAATAGTGGGATAGGGTTGATACTAAAATCCCAAAATGAAGATTCGCTCGCTGTACCAAATTGAACAAATGACAGGCCCCCAAAAGATGATCAAACAAAAACTCTAGAGAGGATTAAAATGTATACCTTGTGTCAATGAATACAAATGGACTCCCAATTCCACTAATGTGATAAACAAAAAAAATGATGAAGAATAACTACATTATTGGATAAATTGATGAAACATCCACATAGATCAAATGTTTAATAGAGGAACTCAAATAGATATGAGACCCCAAAATCACCGAAGTAATCACTTCTGGTTAAAGGATATGAGAAAAAACTATATTGATAGATAATTTATGCATAATTGTGAATAGAATGTTCCATGCCAACATTGGTATGCCATACACTTGCGATTTACAGTGAAAAATCCCAACAATCCACCATAATCCTAAAATACATACCTTACAATTTAATTCAGTCTTATTGAATATTTTTTGGTTTAAAAGAGGGTCATATGACATGAACAGAATTTAGAACACAAACATAATTAATATATTTCATGATTTTTATCGATAAATGCTATAATGGAATCCTTCATATGACACATTAATGAAACAAACAACACATTATGGATGAAAAATGGATTTGTTGGTAGTATATAGCACAAGTACTGCAAACAATCAGAAAATATCCCCAGAAAAGTCTGACAATAAATGAACACTTATAAATATTTAAATGGTATACCTTATATGAAAAATTATATTTGTTTATATCCATAACTGTCTCTATTTTTTGGTGTTTCTTATATATAGACCATTTTGTTTTATTTTTTTAATTATGAATCAATGTATTTTCAGTTATATATAGTACATGGGTTTAGGATATATATTAGTATCAAAAATGGATTGATGTTATAACTGTGATCATATATTATGTTGTATTTGTTAAAGGATCATCAATATTGGAATAAAATATATCATTGAATTTTTTGAAATCTTTTGATAATTTATAAATTGATGACATTCTTATTGAATGGTTCAATTTTGATTGGGAAAACACATTGTCTTTTAAATAATAGACCAAACACACATATGTTTGAAAAATCATAGAGAATATGTAATGTTATCTATAAAATGTATTGGAAATATATTTTTTTAAATCATTTGATAATTTTAAATGTGATTTTTTAAATAATGTTTATTGAATGGAGAAAATATATTAACTCGTTCATTATGATTGAGAAAAATATGTTGATAAATTTAAAAATACACAATAGTGATTCATTGAAATAATTGTTTATTAAATATAGTTCATTGAGAAATGTAAAAAATAATAATAATCTAATATATATCCTAATTTTAATATTAGTTAGAATGTATTTTCATAATTATTCAAATTTAAATTATAATTATATAATTTTTATTTAATTTAAAAGTATTATAATTTATATTTTTCCTTGAATGATGATTGTAATAATTTTAAACATTCCAAATAAATTTAATGATCATGAAAAATAAAAAATGAAATTTGGTTTATAGAAAGAATTTTTTCTAAGTAATTAATGTTAACAAAATATTAAATAATAATATATAAATTATAGTGGATATATATATTTCTAAAATAACTTTTTATTCCTCCCCTATATCAATAATCCCAGAAAAATTATTTCAAACAAATTATTATCCACCTTACAGCACCTGACATTTTATAGAAATTATATTTTCTCCAATGGTAAAAACAAATGACACATACAAATTAAAAATACTAAATAAAAAATTTTAGAGAATAGGGGAACACATAATTCATGTTTTGATATTGTCAATGTTGAGTCAATAAGGATATCTTATGACTTCACCAATGTTTAATGCTTTTTGTTTTTAAAATCACAAACACTTTTTGTTAAGTTATGAATTTTTTTTTATGTTCTGTATTTTTCATAAGATACAGAATTTTCATTCTATTATTCTTACAGAGATATCATTATGTTTTTCCATTATGTTAGACTTACAGATCTGTCATTTTGATTTTCCATTCTGATATACTTACAAATCTGTCATTACGATTTGTCATTCAATATTTATGATTCCGATTCCAGTGTATATATGATTCAGTTTTTATGATTCCTATTTTGGTGTATATATGATTTAGTTAATATGATTCTGATTATGGTGTATATGTGATGCTGATCTTCACCATACCTATTCCAGTGTATATATGATACTGATCTTCACAATACTGATTTTGGTGTATATTTGATGTTGATCATCACAATACTGGTTTCAGTGTATATATGATGCCGATCTTTTTGATATTGATTCCGATGTATATATGATATTGTCTTCATGATACAGAATCTGGTGTATAAGTGACACTAATTTTATGATTTCGGTTCCAGAACAAATGCAATATCGGTTTCTCAATCTGATTTAATTTTCCTTATGAATCTGTTTTCGTGATAATGTTTTTCTTAAGAATCCATCTACCGGACAAAGATAGATTTTCCAAATGTATCATTCCAATATTATCAGATTCTAAGATTTATTATACATAATTTTTTACTTAAAATTAACATCATTTCTGTTAATTAAAATGATGTATTACAATATGTTATGAACTAACCGTTGTCTGTTTGCCACTTGTCCAGGTCACTCAAAAAGATAGGGAAAATATGACTATTGGAGTGGAGCTGACAGTTCGGAAATATTTCCTATAAATATAATCCCATTTGATTGAGGAAACAACATCAACTTCGACAACTAACTTTGACAGGAAAAATATGTGAAGTGATTTCTAGAGAGATAGGATCATACAAATCTCAGTGCTTCTTGAAGATGTTCTGAACAACTTGTTCAGGAATTAATAACTTGTTCATAATTTCTTTGTGCAGACTCTGATTGTGATGATCATGGGATTCTGAGATTAGAAGACAGAGGCACCGATTTCCTTCAAAATCGAGGGCTTTTGAGGATATCAAGATAGATACTGATCTTTGGATTGAGGTCTTACCTCGGTTTGGGTAAGACCTACTTTCATGAAACTATAAATTAAGAAACCTTTATCCAAGGATGTTGTATACCATCTCTTTCAGTTAAATGAATCTTATTGTTACTTTTTTACTATTACAAGTTGTTTTAATTCCACTTTCAGATTCTTTACGCATTTAGGTAGAACCTTTCTTTTAATAAAATTGAAAAGGATTCCTTAAGAGGTCTTGTGAATGTTTGTTTAACTTTGTTAAACATATCTTTAATGGTTCTAAATAAATTTTTGAAGTATTCAATTCAATCCCTATTGTATTTGAGCTTCTCAATTTTACATATTCAATACTATAGTCAATGTAATGTTTTTTCATTATAATTATCACTTTAATAACATACATGTACTCATATGTTCTAGAATCCCCATAAGGTTTCCAATAAAATACTCCAACCATTTTATTTACCAAAGTAATAAAATATCATATGTGATGAAAACTTCTTCTGTCTCAAATTATTTATAAATTATCGCTTAATTCCAAGGAAATCAATGACCATTTCTATTTTAAAGAGTAATTATAATTCCACATGGGTTGAAGATATCTCTATTGAATAATTTTAAAAAATAATGATAATTATTATTTTCTGTTTTTTGGATATTTCTATGTTATTATAATTTTTCAATATTATATCATTTTTCTATAAAATTCATATGAAAACACACATTTAAATTTCAACGCATATATTCATACATGGAATCTATCCCATTGAAAAATGATTGCTTAAAATAATAATAAATAGAGAGAGGTTAATATTCTCTTCAAAAAATAATAGAATCATATATTTTAGACATGCATGACTTCACAAATATTATGTTGAATAATTCCTGAGCTATTCAGACAAAAAGAATCATCCAAACCCAAAATGATAATGGGATTAGATAATTATTATTTTATAATCTAAATACATATAAGTAACATTATTTCCACAAATTGAAATTAAAAATATAATTTTTTTTAAAAATAGTTACTTAGAATCATAGAGTTTAAATAATTATTTATATGATTCTTGAAACATTAAATGAACTATGATTCAATTTCCCATTATTGTTCTATTTCAAATAATTAAAAATCATTACAGGTAAAAAGTATTTATGTAGAATACTAAAAAGGGGTTATTTCTATTTTTTACAAAAAGGAAAGTCCATATGGGTAACATAATATTACCCTTAAACAGACATCACCTATTTTGACTAACCTTATAGAAGTTTTTTAATATCATTGAAACCCTTAAACATAATTAGGTTTCCCTAAAAAATCGTTAAAAATTATTTGTTTAATATTACATGAGACTCTACTTACCATTACAAAAGGAGTGTAAATTTTTTAATATCCTTACATATGTAATTATTTACCATTATATGTGTTGGTAGTTCCCTTAGTTTTTGTTCACTTTACCTATAAAAAATATATTGAACATGTGTGTTCTACTTAAGAAACTCTTTTAATATCCTTATACAATCATATTTACAAAAAATTTTAATTGTTGTACCCTTAAAGGATAAGTAGTTAATTCATATTATCCTTCTACATCACATGCAAGTTCTATATAACCTTATGCAGCATTTGGGTAAACATTATTATAAAAATAAATGACCAAAAAACCATTATGATATATTTGAATTTCCATTATATAAATAAAAAACTCTATATGAAAGCTTATATTTTTATTACAATTTTATAGTACCATTTATCTATGTATGTGATTAATTTTTTAAAAAAATAAATAAAAATTACATTTTAAACAAAAACAATAATGGGATAAAAAATTAAGATGTTAATATTATCTACCTTTAATGAATTTTCATCCTAAGAAGCGTTTATAAGGATTATAATCAACCCATAAGTCATACATGATATTATGGGATTGATGCAGTTATATCCCACCACATTTCGGTTCTTGTGGAAACATAAATGTGTAATTTTTCACCAGATTTTTCAAAAGGAATTTAAATAAAAAAAATAAATAGAACACCACACATTGTATAGGTCTCTATAAAATTTAGATATTAAACCAAATAATAAAACAAACTAAGGATTCCTTGATGTTATACCAATCCATAAGAATGGAAAAGCATGGTAAATGATTTATACCTTGGAAAATTACTCTATAGTAAAATAGGAATTTCAACATAGAGTCTCAACACACGATGATGTAATCAAATCACCCACCCATACATCCTGGTTCCTACTCTATAATCAATCCAAATCATTATATTTACCCTTTTCCACTCACCCATGACTCTTTATAATTTCATCAATTCAATTACATCTAAACACTTCATCTAAAATTACAAGGACAATACCAATGACATACAAATACATATCCTGTCAAAAAGGTTATTCATAAATTGGGCTACCTCATATGGCTTGTCCTTTATATTACACTCATGAGAATATTCAATATATGAAGATTCACATACATGACAAGATAATAAATTTCATATACATATTTAATCTCACATAGGAAAGTAATTATAATAAATTTAAAGTATATATTTATATAAAACTCATGCTTCATCAGGTTATGGGTCAGAGGAAATGATCACTCCTCTCTTCTAAATTAACCATTTCAATTTCAGTTAATTATTATTGTAATTCAAATCATATTAAAACATTACATGAGAGAAATATATAAATTCACTATAAAAAGAATTTAGAAACCTGGTTAATTCACTATAAAATGTCTAGAATTAATAGGGTTCAACTTACAGTTACTAAAACACCATGACAATTGGTTCACCACACAATGAAATATATAAATTTCATGAATTTAATTAAAAGTCCTGAGACAATCTACTATAGGCACTTCATAAATATCTTGTCTAGTAACGACTCCTAAATCAATAGAGGTTGAGAGAAATATAAAGAACAGATGAAGAATGAGAAATTAGGGCATACTTTCCAAATTAAAAAAAATCAATTTCTAGAAGAATCGATAACCGGTAAAAATTAATTTTGACCTTACAATTACAGATCCAAGGAGAAAACCACTCTTGATATAGATATAACATGGAGAACTAGGATCAATTCCTAGTTTATCCACTGAAGGAGATCTCTCATATCCTTTCATTTTTATACCTTGTAAGAGTAGTGAATAATGGATTAAATAAATAATTAATAAATAATTATGAAATTTCCAACACGTCCTGGGTTTCACAGTTTGGAATGCGCCATTCATGCATGCCTTCCACTAGGCTAGGGGGAAGTCACATGGTTTCCCTTAATCATTTACCATCCTTGTAGAAACTATGAAATTTTTCTTCTAATGGACTTCAAAAAATACAGACATGGATGCAGGTCCATGAAGCCCAATCCATATAGTTTTCAAAAACTGTGAAACCTCATGTTTTTACAAAAATCATGGGTTCAATGCTCTATACCATCTACAGATATCCTTGAACCCTCAATGACTTCAACGAGCATTCATAGTATTCCATAATTAAGAAACAAAAATGATATAAAGTTGAAACTAGGAATTTATACCTCAAGTAAGAATTGGGTTTGTATATATATCGAGTTAGACAGAATCATATACCATAAGATTCTTGGTGGGAAAAACAATATAAAATTTAGTTAGAACAACATTCAATATGGAATTTATATAGGTTACAAACATGATGTTCATTAAAATGGAAATTAATGACTAAAAAGGACCTATCATGTGAAATATACCATATATTCTTAGTTGTATATCATCATTTTTTTTTCATCAACATTATCAACATCATCGCCCAAGATCACCACACCATAGTGTCACATGACCTTTTAGATAAGGTAGAAAAGCATCATTTTAAATACAATTACAAAAATAATAGTGTATCTGTCTTGGGATTCCTATGCGAATATTCTGATCCATGTGATTCTGTATTATTATACGATAAAAAGAAAATCAAAATGAAATCCAAACATAAATCCACTTGCTTCACTATATGTGAACAAATACTATAGCTTGTAATGTAAAGAACACCCTTTCATTTTCCTAGAAATATGTACATTCCTCATAATGCTGCTTACGATGCTAAAATTCATACAAGATCACAACCTCCAACACATTCTTATGTGACATGTATACTGACTCTGGAAAAAAATAATGTATGTGAGACTAATAAATAATTTTTTCCATCATAATTAAATCTCAATGTCAGAGACGAAATTTCAAAAGATCTCAATTGTGTCTCCTCACAAGACTTACGTTTCTGAATAGTAGGGAGGGTCCCTAGAATATCCTTGGAGAGATAATAAAATTCATCATATAGAATATTAGAAAATGAATTGCTAAAACATTTACAATATATAATTTAATTATATGGAAATTAATTACATACAAACCATACAAATAAAATCGAAAACAGAATGGTGGAACTTCCCCTAAACTATCATGTATGAAAATAATGATGGGTATAATTTCACACGGAGGATCTAAAACCCCATTCCCCACATCACCAAAATGTAAAAAATCATAGCAAGATATCCTATAGTATTATTAACATATAACAATACCCATATTGTATATAAAACAAGCAAGGGATATTAGGGTACACACGATTCATGACCACCCATGAATGGTTTTACTTAAACTCAAAAAGATGCCTCCAACATGGTCTAGTAACCAAATATTACATACAATGTATGCTCCTAGGATTGTCTAAATAGAATTAAATCACTAGACATAAAATCAAAACACAATATAGTATTGGGAAATAAAAAATATTTCTTGATCAATCTTCATCTTACAATCTTATAGTGAACCCCGAATGTACCACCTTTATATATATTGTGGTTGGATAGATATAACAGATAACGTAATTGGTCAAAATCTGTCCACAATGTTGGATTGATAGTTAATGTAATCTTTAATAATTCCATTTATTTTAGTTTTCATTGATAATTTAATAACATATAGTCTGAATCCAGAGGGCATCAGATCATTTATATGACCTCATTGAATTCAATACACATGGAATGGTGACATGTCTCTCAGAATCATCATGTAATAAATATCATCTTTTCCCTAAAAGATAATAATAATAATGTAAAATAATGTTCTCAAAATCATCAATGAATGAAAATGTGGATGAGAAACTAAAATATCATCCTCTGTCTTTTCACTCAGGTTCATCATCATCAACCTTAAGAGTTATTTTTACTTTCCCTAAAGGGAAAATAAGGACATAATGGGACAACTAATCTAGATGTATATTTAATATCTATAATTGAATGGATGATAACTAGTAAATTATAGAAAATTAATAATAAATACAGAATAGCATGTCCTCATGTGAAAATAGTTTCATCAAAATCCACAAGGGTTCAATAATGAAAAATTTTATTATAAAATATATAATCACACTCGTGGAATCAACCACCATAAAAGTTTCTCATGTATATGCATGCAACCACATGAAATCAAATTTTATCCTGGCCAATAAAAAATGATACAGACTATATCTTACTATAGAAATACAAGTGAATGTATACCAATGTTCGGGGTAATGTTTTAGTCATAACATCTTCACATGTGATATAAAAATATTCTATTTGTATATTATTTATTACAGATGTAATAAATAAACTGACATAGTCCAATGGCTATAGTACTCATGTAGCACAAGAACAAAACTCTTCGTTTTCATTTGCTATTAGTCATTGATATTTGATAAATTATAATAAATTTTTGACGAGTATATAGAATGTGAAATCATATATATCAGGGAACATTAAATATAGTCAAATTTTATTAGCATTGTTTATTTAAACTAAATAAGGATCAATAAAAATAAATAAATAAATTATTATTAATATTCATAAATTTATATAAAATTAATGGTTGTTCATCCAAGGTGGTGAACCTTATATAACATGTTAACATAAATTCATCAATACCAAATTGTAAAATTTATAGGGCCAACTGCATCATGTATTTCAACATTGCCTTCAATTATTGTAATAGAATCTATACCTTAATCATTTCCACATATTCAATACTTCAAAAAATGCTCTAAGGATTTCTATAAATGAATCCAACTATATTATTTCTAAAGGCAATAAAATATCCCATGTCATAATTTCTCTCTCATGGATAATATTTAATTTTTTTCATCTCCAGTTTGAGATAAAAAAACTCTAGTTTAAATGATATTTTATTTTTTCATGTGAAAACATTTAATCTCTAGAATAATCTGAGATGATAATGATAATTATCGTTATCTATTTTATAATACATTAATATAAAAAAATTTAAATATTTGATATTATTATTTTCCTTAAATCATAATAAAAATTATGTTTCAATTAATATATGGATAATATTAAATTAAATTTTTTGGAGTTAAATATATATACTCAGAATAATATAGAAGATAAAATGATTTATGTGTGCTTTGGAAAAATTCAATAGAACCGTAATTTTTTTAAGGAGTACATAATAGATCATTCATAAAAATATTTTTTATATTTTTATAAATAAGGGATCATTAAAAAATGAAAGAAGCAAGGTTTTATGTAATTTTAAAAATGTATTCCTTATACAAGACTATATCACTAAATACAAAGATTATATTGAAATTTTAATTTTTATAAAAACTATTTTTAGTAGTATATATTTTAAAAAATCATAAATAAGTGTCTCTAATATTTATGGATTAAATAAATAAATTAACATATATTTTTAAAAAATTTAAAAATTCAAATCACATTATGGTGTTTCACTAATGTAGATGGAAATAAAAATAATATAATTATTTAATTTTCCCTAATAAGTGGAACAATGCAAGGGAAACATTGATTTATGATAACATAAAATACACTCAAGTTTGATGCCCTTTCACGGGTCATTGAAATGCATTAGTAATATTATGAGGAATCATTTCTCCCATATGAAATCTCCATAAATCATAATTTAAACACACATAAAACATAGTTTACCCTAATTTATGTTGCTAATATGATATTTTAAACTAACCATTTAAGTTTTTACCCTTGTGCAGTCATGTACTACCCTTAATAGAAGTTCATTTTGACCATAAGAACTCAATTTAAATTTATTTATACCCTTACAAAACTTTTAATGCATCATTACACAATTAAATATAACCTTATATATATATATATCCCTTATATAAGTAAGAATTTTTTTGGATGGACCTTTAGTAGTGCAAGGATGTTCTAGATACACTTACACATGCATGGAGAAACTTTACATGATGCCTAAACAACCCAACAAAACATACAAAAATTTTGATTTATGCTCATATAACTCATTAAATAATTCATGCATAAAGGTAAAGTGTTAGGTAACATTACACCTTCCATTTTTAATACTTATAGAAATTTTCAATATTAAAATAAACATTCAAAAAATCCTTCAATTATATTCCATGAATTATTTATGAAATTGGGGTTGAGGATATATTTATCATGGTTTCTTATTTTATAAAATGGTTCCTTCATCTTGAAATTTTATATTTTTTACAAAAAATTCATTTTATCCATCATATAGAATTTTATAAATTCTATTTCAAATTGGTGACATAAAAATGAATACATCACGTCATGGGGGTGGTAGTCAAATATAATAATGATGAATGTTTACATTTCCGAATAAACGGTAGGTTAATATGCTATAATATATATAATAAAACAATAATAATAATAATTTCTTAATATTTAGAATATATTCATTAATTATATTGTAATAACTATCTATGAAATGTTGTGATGAAAATAGGGTTACAACAATGGATTGATTGTATAATATATATATATATATGAACTGATGATGTTTTCCTATTTTATAATATAAAATGTTGAATTAAAATGGAGATAACCAAAAAAACAAAACAACATTATTTTAATGAAACAAATTTAATTATTAGATGTATATTGTTAAATATTTTTTGGAGATCTAAGATGATACAAACACTGATAAACTTGGTAAACACCTATACCTTTCCTTCTTCTAATCCCCATCGATGTAACTATTAAAATATCCAAAATTATAATTTTACATATCATAACCTATTGAATTTTGATAAATTTATTTCATTGTTATAATGAATTTAATGGTTATTGATCATTTTTTATGTTGTATCGAAGAATGAGGGGTGTAGGTGCCATTTTAAAATTGTGTTTGCTAGAAAACATGTAAATACATAAATCATTATTATATATTATATAAATTATTCATTTAATAATGAATTATTTTTACATAATAAAATATATTATGATCTCACATTCTAAATATAACAACGAAATGATACTTAAGATGGTGTTTTTTGTTATCTTTTTCCCGTATCCCTTTATTTTAATATATTAAATCATATTATTATTTACTGATATATAAAAATTATATGAAATTTATAATTTTTATAATATAATATAATATAATTTATAAAACATTAAATAATGTCAATTTTCTATTCCAAGAAATATACTTAATACTACATGAAAAAATTCAATGATTTTTAAAAAATATATTTAATATATGTTCCCATAACACAACAAAAAAAATTATTTGGAAAATTAGTTTCTTCAGACTAATAATAATTTTATATTATAAACATAAAAAATATCCCCATTGAATTTTCAAATTAATGTTATATAAAAATTTTAATTTTTTAGGATAATCAAAACATAATGCAGCTTCATTAATTATTCATTGAACTAGATTAAATGAAAACCATTTTTATTCAGAAATAAAACATTATTTTGATTCCAAAAATGATGAAAATAAATTTATATATTTGATATAATATATTTAAAATTACAATAAAAAATTTAATATATATTTATATATTCTGTAAAAATACTTTCATTGACATTATATTCATTAGTGTGTCCGGTAATGTAATAATAGTGATATTATTTATAAATTTTTTTAACTATGCAGAAGTAAATAATCTATTTTATAAAAATATAATTAATTCTTCCTTGTGAAATTTTAAATTTATTGATTAAATAGGACCAATAATTTTATAAATTTAAACATATAAATTTTTTTACATATATAATTAACACATTATTCAATAAAGCTCTGTGAATTATTTTATAGTTTCATTAGAATGAAAAATTTACGTATTATAATTGTTTCATGGGAATAAAATTTTTCTCCAATTAAAAAATTTAATATTTATAATTTATAGTTTTTAATATCATATAAATTTGTTTTTTGTTCATCTTTATAGTTTCTAATGGATTACACATTTTCTCCTCTATCTTATGATTTCCCCACTATACCTTTACCATTGTAATTTTAAAATTCTACCACACATGTTTTCTAGTTTTCAGAATCATGGTTGGATATTCATAATACGATATATTGGGAAAAAATTTAATTTAATCTTATAAGAGTAAATTAATTTGGTAATAATAATATCCTAAATAATGAGATATGAAACTACACTTGCACTTAGGGAGGTTTCGTGTAATTTCAAAATGCTATTCCACAATTTCAATTCATTCCAAAAATCATGAAACACATATTGTGTTAAGATATAGTTTCCCATTCATACAAAACCCTTTAACACACATCTATAGAGATAAAATCAATAAAACAAGATCCATATCATATCGTTCTTGATGGTTAATTTTGTTATCGATATAGCTCTTTTTCTAGCATTAATATTCCATGTCTTTAAATAGAGATTTCTCTCTATTGTTATTGTCTCCCTAATGATTTATATTTCTAAAGGATTAGTTTCACTATATTCATATCAATAATTTTGGTTACAAAATAATTTCATAAAAACTAAAATAGCTTATTCCATTTAAATGTTTCATTTGATGCTATTAATATATTGAAATAATAGAAAAGGAAAATAGTGATCATGTTTACAATAAATGTAATGTGATAACCACATTATAATGACTTAAAATATTTGAAAAATCCCATTAGAATTCCAATATAAATATGTGTTATAGTAATTCTCAAATATTACTCGATCATTGGATACATTCAATGAAACATTTTGTATTTTTAATATAATTATGTCTCATGATAAGATTCAGTATAATGCGGTGCACCGTGATGACATGAAGCTGTATTAATGCAGATTCATTTGAGGTTTTCCATAGGTATATATTCCCTTATAGTGAGGAAATGTGTATTAATATAAAAGAGATCAATAATAATCCATATATCTTTATATCTCTCAATGCACCTTATAATATTACTAAATAACTCCAATATAATATCATCCAACATCTAAATATTATTTGGTAGGGGTTGAAGGAATACATTAGGAATTTTTTTTCATCTATCCACAATTGAAATTCTATAAAACATTATACTCTGCAAAAAATTTCAAACATTGTATTACCTACCCAAAATTCATTCATAAATCAGTATATAACACGATGTTACCATTGTGTAAAAAAATCATTATTCTATGATAATAACTACATAATCAACACATCGTATCAGGTATTAAAGGAACACATGGCCTCTTATATATTTGAAGACATCATCGTCATACATATCTTGTTTAATATCCCCTCAATCATGGTTTTCATGTTCATTTTTAAAATCAGATAATCATGTTTGGACTTCATTATCAATTATTGTAAAGATGGTTTAGAAATATTTTTTTAAAGGGACCATTCCTTCCACTTCCATAATTATTTAAATATCTAACATTACTTAATCAATGAATAAAATATATTTATCAATAAAAATGTCAGCATGAACAACATGATCATTTTTACATAATTCATTTGTATCCAATATTCCTTCCAAGGGGAGTGGTGTATTGATCAATCATAATCTTTAACTATATCATTCTATATCATTTTTTCCATTTCTCGATCATTTTTCGAAATTATTTATATTATGACTTTTTTTAAATATATATCTCCTATATAACACAATATAGATAATGTATCTATATTTTAATTTAAATAATATGTCTCCCAACTCGGAATCTTATGATGAATAATTATATTCAATGGTCATTAACAATATTTATTTCATTATAAACTACTCTATTATTTTTCATAAGGATTAATCTATTTATTTTATTTGATAATAAAATATATATCAACTATTTATACCTTCCAAAAAGTAATATGTAATTTCCCAAACCTAGATGCCACCCAAGGGTTCATCGAGCCTAGTTGGCCACTAGCCTCAAGTGCATCCCCCCAAATGGAAGAGGCTACCATCTATAATTATGGGCCAAGGTGTGTTTGTGGGGAGACTATTACCTCATTAGAGGAGTATAAAACTGATGTATTTAACAAAAATAAAGAATGAAATCAAATAAAAAAACTAAACAACTAATAAATAATCACGAATAGAATATATAATAAATCCTAAACTATCTCATATATAATGATGAAGATGATACATGTACCTATAAAAATAGCCAATATAGGAACATTTCAATACATTAAAAAAGGTATCCAAAATCCAAAACGGCCAAAAAGTTTTCTACTGACATCACTAGCCTTGACATGGTGTTATTTTCCCATGATCATAGGTAAAAATAAACAACCTATGTTATATAGAATTCCCATATCATTAACTAAAACCATATAATCTGGTTGGGTCCTCATAGGAGACCCAATTGGGTTGTGAGATAACATCCTAGTAGGTAACCATCCAATGCTCTATACATTTCTTCTATTATATATAAGCATTTAAGTGTTCTTAAAGCAGTTAAAATAGAAGTAATGTGCTCATGGAATGTATCAACACAAAATATGTGTCACCAAATAGAATCTCAAGGCATCATTGAAAACAAGTGTCATGCTCCAAATAAGGCATCTACAAGAAATATGAATAAAATCATGTCCTTACTATCCTCCAAAATGTATCATGTCCCAAAATACATTCTATATAATTAAAAAATATCAATATACAATGGACGTTCTATAGAACCAATCATTCCAAAAATTTGATAGCTATTCCATATAATGAAAAGAAACACAACTCTATGGCCCAGAAATAATAAAAAATGTGTCATACTAAGAAGGTCCTGGTCCAAGGTGTCAGAGACTGAGGCATCCTCACTGATCACCAGAAGCATGTCTATGAAAATATAGTATGGGAACAAGTTGGAGTCCTATGATCTTGTATACCAACATTCCCTACTCAATTTAAATTAATATGGATCCATGGAATATCATAGCCAAATGCATCCAACGTAATTAATAACAATGAAGAAATACTACTCAACATTTCATCTAATACATTCCAAATCAATTGAGAGTCATCCATGGAATCCAAAGAATCATTTATCCATTTTAAAATTTTAACAATTCAAATCAATATGGTTCTAGAGACTCATATAATAAATTTAATTTAATTCCATCCAATTAGTATACCAACTCAAATAATCAATTATAATCAATTTGATCTCATTAGTATATGAACTCATGTATTTCATTCCAATTTAATCATTTCACATGGTTATAAAAACAAATTTATAACAATTTTCTATTAAAAATCCACATGGGATTATAAACACATACTACACAATTTCTAACAAATCCATTTATGAATTTTAAAAATCTCACGTGTAATTCCACTAGTTTTACCAGTTCCATTAAATCCATTTAACAGTTTAAGAATGGAATATTATGATAACACATGGTAAGGTGGAATAACATATCCTAAAAATGTAATTCAATAATATTTACTTTCAATTGTGCATCCTTTAACTCATAAAACTAAATAACACACCCCTTGGGTTGTTCATCAGTGGTCAAAACCAAAAAAAATGGCATAGTGCACCCCATGGGTGGCTTGGGTTAGGAAAAAGACCACCAACACATCTCATGGATGCAATCAGCACCTCTAAAAGTTCCTATTTAATATATTTCAATTTAATATTTCAATTTTATGGTCATACAAGAATTTATTGTGGGTGACATAATGGTTGATATCTCAAAAAAACACCAAAAGAAGAAGGAAAAATATAGATTACCTACCATATCTTAGTAGTGGAGTGTTCTTCCTATTTCAAGCCCTAATTCAAATCAGATTAGAATAAATATGAAGAATGGATGAAGAATGGGATATTATAGATAATTAACCTAAATCAATACAACCCAACTGTTAGAAATAAGAATCAAGAATTACCAGAAAAGTAATTCATTTATTACAAATTTGTATCTGATGAGACAAATCATGCTCATAATAGAGTTAAAATATAGAGGAGATATGAAATACATCATTAGTCACTCATGAAATCTCTATTAAGCCCTCTATTATGTGTGTATAATGAAAATGCTTTTAGGAATATAAATAAAATTATTTCAAATAAAAATTAAAAAAATCCAAAATTCCCTGGGTCATACAGTTTTGGACCATAGTTTAGAAAATAGTGTGCTGATCAAGCCTGGATTCCGGTAAGCTAACTGGAGCCCTCATATTTCACCTAGACAATTACTGACCATGAATAAAACATGAGAAAAGGCTCTGTCAGGTTTGTCATAATATGTCAACATGGTGACATTGGCATCCACCTGTTATCACACATTTTCTTTCAACATTATGGCATGTATACCCCCTCTGTAAAACATCATATGGAATGTACAAAACTTGATCTTGGACATGTTCATCCAAAAAACAAAATTCTAGGATCCAAACAAGTATTTGACACCTCCATAATACCCTAAATCATGTTGGGAGCTCACATAAATCCATATTTAAGTATTCAAAAGAAAAACGAAGGTATATGTTCCACATATGAAAACATGGGCACTTACCATATTCCTCCATTATATAAATTCATCCAATTATTTATCTCTGAAGGGTGATCAATATTATTATAAGAACAATTCTAGTAATTGACCACATAAATCATCCTCCTGCTCCCATGTATCTTCCTATTAATGGATGAGCTTCCATAGCAACCTTACTATAGGAACTTATTGTGATAAGATATCTATAATTATCATGTCAACAATTTGAATCAAATTCTCTTAATAGGATGCATCAACTAGTAATTAAACTTCATCATGATGAAAATCATGATACATGGAAGAATGATAATGGCATAGTTAGGATACCTGGATGATTTAATGCAAGAATCAGTACCTCTGAGGTAACTACCACTGATAGGCTACCGACTAGAATCTCTTTAGAATATTGAACTGTTCAACATAATGTAGTGAAATCTTACCATGTCTCATGATCTGTATGTGTCCTATCGTTAGGTAAATACATTGGATAAATAAATCCATGTCATCTAAATATTGTGGTTGTCTTCTAAAATCACCATAAGACTTATCTCAATACTAGTAAGTATCCCCAAAAATATAAATCAACATGACAGACTCATAAGTCTCATACACATGAGGTTTTCAAAGTGAAACCATCTCACCATCCTATAACCAACACATGGGTTATTATAATGACAAACCATAAAATTCCATATAGGGTATTATCTATATCGTCACCTAATAAATTTTTTTAGGAGAATAAAACAAGCGATGTATGCCTCTCCGAAGAGACCCTAAAACCTAAGACACCTTGTCATTGTATTTCCTATAACACCTTTATCGTCTTCTCTGACAAGATATCAGTTTGAGGGTGGTATAATGTCCTTAAAGTAACCTATTTACACAACTCAATTTATAAACTACACTAGCAAAATGAAATAAATGGGAAACCCTATCCCAAAAAATAGTGCATGGGACCCATTGAGTTCATTCTATTTGAAAAATATACAAAATCCCAAGAATATGAAAATTTATTATCTCCCTGATCATCATGAATTAAAAAACCTTCATGATCCAATAAAAGACCCCACACAACATCATTACTTTGAGGATACCATGGTACATTGGTCATGAAATACATTGCGACATCATCCCATTTACATTAAAAAATAGGTTACTACTATAAAACTAATATTGGTCAGTAATTTTTAACATTCACTTATTGACATGTGAAACACCTCATAAGATTACTATCTACATCATGCTTCATATTAGTCCATCAGAACTGATGACGCATGTCATAATATATCTTGGTGACTTCATGATGCACTTCCAATGATGAATCATGAAACTATAACATCAACTCCTTAAATATACACAATCGAACCCAAAAAGGACCTTGTATATTCCATATCTAATCCTCATATATGGTACAAAAAAGAGGCAGGTCCTTACTTGACACACTATCTCATTGGATTTGGCACTCAAAATTCGAGATCTGCATCATACTAACTCCATCTAGAATGGCATAGTTCATAGAAACATATGATATATATATATATATACCCATCACTATCATGAACCTCTAAGATAATAAAAATAATCATCTCTCTATTCCACCACTAATTACTAATATGTTTCACTACCTATATATGATTCATTTTACTTAGTGAGTCAACCACCAGATTTACATTACCTGGAGTATAGGTAACCTCTATATCGAAAGACTAAAGGTACTATACCCACATTTTCTAACTCAAATTCAGATCCCTATATGAAAATATGTACTTGAGGATTTTGTGGAACATTTACACCACAAAATTCTATCCTAGTACCTAACATCTCAAACAATGCAATTAATAAAAAACAACGACTATCATGGGATCCTACGTCAGGTAATTCCTCTCCTATGGCCTCTACTATCAGGGCTCATATGCGACGACTCTATCCAAATAAATGTGAACTATTAAAAACTTAATACCTGATGCATGACAATAAAAATTATATCTCATTCCCTATTCTAGAATTATCAGGGTTGGTGCTGATCTGAATTTATCTTTCATCTCTAGAAAGGCTATATCTCAATATTGTAGCCATACAAACATAACACCCATGTTAGTCGAGCCAATCAATGGTGCTACAAAGAATGAAAATTCCTATATGAAATTATTGTAGTAACCAGCTATCCCCATGTAACTCAGTATGTAAATAACATTCATGGGATATTCCCATGAAAATCCAGCTCTCACCTTCTTAGGGTCTATTGATACTCATATCTATAATATGATGTGTCCTAGTATGTAAATTTGATCTATCTAGAAGGGTAAATTTCATATAACTAATTTACAATCACTGCAACCAAAATGGTATCCTAATGTTTTGAATGGTGATTTATTTTGTGAGAATACACCAATAATCATCCACCAAAAACAACTACAAATGAATCTAGATATGGACATAACACATAGTTCATCAGTTCCTTGAAAACTTCTCACCCTTCTGTTTTACCGAATAACATAACCATATCCCAATATAGACCAAACCAACTAAGAAATTTTTTATGTGGTATGTAAGAAGGTCGAACAAATACCTAGTGTTATTCGGACCTCGAATCAATTATTGAGATCACTTGAGCTCATTGAAGTTGCTAATACAGATCATCTATCTATGGTAATGGATTCTATTTCATAACTATGAATTGTGACAAAATATGATAATCCATTAATAGAATAAGTTTAATGTTAGACTTTTCACAAAAAGAACCAGTGAAACAAATAGAGAAGAACTAGGTCGATAAAATTCTTTTGCCTCAAACTCCTCTAACAACATAATGAACCAATGAAACTCCATGATATCCATCCTGTAAAGAGAAATAGATACATGTGCCACACCAGGTTCTATGTTGATAGAGAACTCCACCACACTTTTTAGTGGTAATCAATAAAATTCATACCGGAACAAGTCCCTGAAGTGATCAACCAAAAGAGGAATGTCCACCTGACTCACTCCCAGATTGTAACACCCCATGACTTCATACTACATTATTTATCTAATGTAATTCAATAGCTAGCGCTATAAGAAACACCGAGTTCAAGAGCATCACATCCTATCGAACTATCTGTTTAAAAAGTAGTTAAGAATAATATTAACTACATTTTAATTTTTTATATATCCTATATAATTTTAACATTCATATTCTGTGTTTCTTAGACATAATATAAGGTCAAATTCATTTTTTCTGAAAAGAGAAGTATTTTTAAAAAAATGTGTATTTCCCTCCTTTTAATGGAGAACGATTTTTAAATCAAATATTTGACACTTTAATATATTAAATTAGATGAAATTATGGTATTATTTAGAAGAAGGACCTAAAAATTTAGTTTTGATAAAAATTTGGTACATTTTTGATAACTTTAATATTTTTCTCAATAATGAAAAATACTATATTTTAATTAAAAACAACTTTTTAATCGAAATAATTAATAGTGTAAATTATGAATTTTAGTTGTTTAAAAGTAGAATTATATTTTATTTTTATTATTTAATATAACTCAGTTCATTGAATATAATTTCACATTTAAATTTTATATAAACACGTGTCAATCTTTTGATAGTTTTTACTTAAAAAACCCAATTTTATAGTTGTGACATCAAAAATTAATTTGAAAATAATTTATGAAAAATAAGTGTTTTTAATTTTGTAAAAATGACATCATTTTTGAATTTGGAATATCAAAATTTACTTTTGGTGAATCTTTGGTATTTTAATGAAAACATGTAATTTTTGTGGAATAATTTAAAACACTACATTGCATATAAAAATCGTCTTTTTCATTTATATAGATATATTTTTTTAAAAAATTAATCTTAAAGTAAAAATAAATATGTAATACATATATTTTCCCCATTTAATTAATTGGAGTCATTTTATAATAAGATTTGATAATTAAAAATTTATTGAACTTTTTAACGTCTTTTACCCACCTTTTTGGCACATTGGAAAATTTGTATAAAACATAATTTTACCACTTCTATGAAATGAATTTAAAAAATTAGAGAGACACGATTAACATCAATATATAAAATGTGGTTTAATAGGATGAAAATAATTTTTGGTGAATAGTATCTTTTGAATTTTATTTTACATGTTTAAATGTAAATTAGCTAATTAAAGTTAACAATAATATTAAAATTACCCCAAAACATGTCCTAATTCTATAGAATACGTTTTTAATAACTTTTACCCACTATTAGGAACATTTGAAAATATGTATAAAAAATAATTTTACAACTTATATGAATATAATTTCCAAAATATGGGAGAAACAATTGACTTCATTTAGAAAAATTTGGTTCAATAGGATTAAAATAATTTCTTGTGAATGTTACATTTTGAATTTCATTACCACGGTATAAAGTAAACAAGGTAATTAAAGGTAAAATTAATATTAAAAATACCCCAAAACATGTCTAAATTCTATTGGATAAGTGTTTATAGACTAAAATAAACTATAGGAAAAAAATAATATCCTTTTGATCCATCTGAGTTAGATTTGATCATTTATTATATTTTATTTAAAGTAAAGTTGCAAGTGTTAAATTCAATGTTTAATAACTAAAACAATTTTAATATAAGGTTTTACATAAGAAAAATTATAATATAAATATTAATTATAAATATAAAAATATTTCCCACATCAGGATAATTTATTTATAATTTTTATACATTAAATAATTGAATTTATTTATGACACAATGATGATTCATTGATTACCTTATTAAATAAAGATTAAAATACTAGATGTTATAAATATTAAAATAAATTTAAATTGAACCTTTTGAGGCCATCCATGAATTTTAAATGATAATATGACATGTTAGGGTTGATTCAATGTCTTTTTTTCTATGTAATCAGGTTGTTATGACTTTCAAAAAAACAAAATTGTGTTAAAATTGATATAAATCAGTTTTAAAACAAATACAATATTATTAAATGATATAATAATTATAAAAATATAATATATGTCCAAATACCTTATATAGTGTTAGATATGGAATTAATGAACATATTTAGGTTCACATAATGTTTTTCAGTATGTTTATTAACAATATAATATAAAAATTCAAGGAGTCGTTGTAAATGTTAAATTATATAACTAAGGGTTATATCTAAAATATAAGGTTAATATGGTAACAAAAATCTATCTAAAACCAATTGGTTGAGGGAATTTAGAACTATCCGCAGCTTATCCTATAAATAAATCCATTTGGAGCAATTATAAACTGAAAGTGATTTTATAATAAAATAATATTTCAAGCTTTTCTTAAAGTTCCCCTCACCTATCATATAAATGTGAACTTCCCATTCTCATAATTTCACATCTACAAAGCCATTTGGCTCAGCCATGAACTACTCTAATATCATTCCATCTATCCTCACTTCAACTTAGAGGCCTTAATTTGATCAGAGATCCAACCTATGGAGCCATTTTTTCAAATCAAATGGAAGAACCTGAAGAAGAGGTAATTATTTCATCACCTCATTCAAAAATCCTTTCTTCTTCCACCTTTTCATTAATTTTTATTTCCATAAAAAGATAATAACTATAGTACCTTCTATATAATGAGATATTGTTATAAATATGGTACAACAATACTAATAATTCTATGAATCTTATGAATGCCGCAGTCACCATACATGCGTACGTATGACATATGGTCTCCATGTCTGGGTGTATATTGTTATTCAACAATTCATTATTTGGATGGGTATAATAATGACTATAATTGAATAAATAATATATATACAATTTTAATTATTATATATATATAATATACCATCTAATTACATACAATTTCACCATCAATAGAATGATATTGCCGCTCGTACATACGTACGACTTACCGTCTCCACAACGCGATTAGATTCATTTCCACGTTCACCATTCAACAATGGTTAGAAAAATATATCATATTAATAAGAATTTAATATATGAAAAAATAATGGTACGATAAATATATATATATATATATATATGTAAGTAAGTATGTATTTATTTGTAAATATCTCATTTACTTACATCCGTTCAATACGATATGAAAATGGAAACGACATTTTTGCATACATACGACCTACCATCTCCATAAACGGTGTTCTCCTTTTCATATATCTATCTATTATGCATATTTATATTCGGAATATATATGATGCATGAATAATGTTTTATATTTTGGATGCAATTAAATCATGTTATAAGTGATATGATCATTAATAACAAGTTAAAACACCTACAATGAAAAAATTGATTATTACCCAGATTGTTATTTTAACCTAGAAATTATTATTAAATGTGTAGTATAAATATATAAATGAATCAAGTATGAAAGGATAAATATGAATATATTTCTACTGTAATTTAATAACATACTATAGTCATTAAACATGAGGTTAAACTTACCTTCCACCAATGGAATGTACATGGTAAGGGTTAATTCCTCAATCTCATTATTACCTGAGATTGTTTGTGTGTAAGTTTTTATTGGGACATATTTATTATCCATGTCCATGTTTCAAAAAAGAGTATTAAAAAGGAATCATTTTATGGTAATCTTTAACTAAAACATCATTTTAAATAAATTAAAAATTTATTCTTCTAAATCATTCTTAGTAATGTACATGTTTTCAAAATGGTTTTATGGATTTATTTATATAGACATGAATGTTTTAAAAAATTAATTCCATTAAAAAGATTCAAAGTTCCATGGTACAAATTCATTCAAAAATATCTTTTAAATGACTTTTTTTATAAATGTGTGTCTTTTAAATGATTTCACAAAAAGGGATATTTCTCTCATAGAGTTTTACTCGTCATTTTAAACTATGTAAACATCCTTTACAGAATATTATTCTCTATTGAGGTTGATTTATTATCTTCCATATTTTATTGAATGAGTTATGATATGTTTTACTATGGATGTTCTATTTTTTAACAATTCATAGATTAGGGTTAATGTATTGACATTTAGTATGCCCGTATTTATTCGAATTTTTATGTTTTCTTCCACCCTTTTCATATGAGGAATGCATTGGACTTACTAAGTGATGGTAGGGGCCCATTATTTCCTCGTGATGCATTAGTAGGTCTCATGAGACAAATTAGTGTCTTGGAACAAGGCCTTTACATAAATTCTATTTATAATATTGGCATGGGGAATTGACAATGTGGTTTTGATGTCCATCATTATGCATTCCGTATTTATGAAATTTATCATTACATGTGATTATTAAACTAGTATAATATCCATGTTCGTTTTTAAATGGAAATTTTTGATTTCTTTTTTAAATAATATGTTCATGTTTATGTTTTAAAGGCTTATGTTTTTATTACACATCTTGCCTTAAAATTTTATAGCTTCTACTAAATTATTCACCCTTAATGAGCATCTGAGCTCTCCCCATTATTATGTTTTCTTTTCCTAGGATTCCAAGATGTGTATTATGTTTTATATGCATGGTTAAGATTGGGGAATAATGTCATTATCAATGGATTATTTATGTTTTGTTTTATGTTCAAATGTGTAATATAACATTCTTGTATTTTATCTATTTTCCCATACTGCTAAACAAATCAGTCCTTTGGGACATTATACATATTAATCATGCCAATGATATGTAATAATGTACCAGCTCTAGGTAACTGGGGTCAGGGAATTACAATTTTTATGAAAGGAGGTTTAGAAACAACCTTGGAAATAGATTTAGATAATCTTTGATTAGGAACGATTACCCTAATATATAATTTGATGAATGGTATGGAATAAAATCATTTAATTTTGGTAATGTATAGATTTTGTGAATTTTCCAAGAAATACTTCCCTTTTTGAATAGAAGTAGGTTGAGATAGCTCGGGACCGGATGTATCTAGGGGTCACAACAGAAAACACTGCATTGGTTTAGACTTGAATGGGAACTTGTGCATAACAATGGGCCTTACTGCACTATTGGTTACGAAACTCTTAGGGGATATGCATGGGATAATTCATATTTTCTTTAAAAACGACTATAAAGGATTTATGAGTAAATATTATAGAAAATAAACGATTTTAATTATTATGAGACTAGTGTGAGAATATTCAATTAATGTTGATAATTTTTCTTGTTTTTGGATTCTACATTATGATATGATCTAAACTAATCTATCTCATCATTTCAAAATGGAACCTAGTATAAGGATTCAGAAAACCAGAAATATGTGTGTCCCAAAGTGTAAGAAAGATGATATCATTAATAGTATAACACAATCATTTTAAAGGTAAATAACATCCCATGTATTCTCATAATATGAATAAATAGTATCATGTTTTAATAAGATAAGTAAATAAATATATGAGACCAATGGCTTAGAAGGGAAACCAGAGAAGAAGAGGATGGCGGAGAGAAAGATGTATAAAGGGAAAAAGGGAAAGAAGGATTTTCCAATATGTAAAAAATATGGAAAGAATCACATTGGGAAGTGCTTGAATGGATTGCGTGTTTGGTATAATTGTTGGGAAAAGGTTGGTTCGGAAAAATAATGAAAAGGGAACAAAGAAAAGACTAATATATTGTGTTTTAACTATAGTGAAATGGTGAAATAAACAGATAAATTTACTAAGATTCAAAGAAATATATCTCAAAAGAATCAAAGGGGTTAGGTCAAGCACCAGATTTTACTACAGTTGACGTGGAATAATAAATGTATTTTTGTTTCTAGATTGGATAATTATGTCATTTTAGTGTTGTATCTATGATGTACTAGTTATATGAATAATGGAAATAAATTAGGATTGTACTATAGTACTATTTCATTAAGGATTTGATATTGTGTGGTACCATGAAAGGTAACCCAATTGTAGGTTGAACATTTTAGAAAATATATGGTTGAGAGAAAGATAAACATTAAAATAGTCATGAGGTAGATTTAATGATTCTAGAATAAGAGAAAAATGAGTTGGATAATGTATATTGGATATTATTGACTACCTTGGAACTAATTAATGGCTTGTTTATTCCATCACTGTTGGGGATTACAACATATTTGGATTTAAAGAGTATGTCTAGTATTCTATGTTTTACAGAAGGAATAAGGATTTATATACCAATTCAAAAAAAAATTCTTGTAATTCATTTTATTACCATGTCTTATGAGAATACACGATGAAGGTATTCACATGTATGTTATACGACCTTCCTTATTAATTAAGGACTGTGAGTTTGGACATAAGTATTTTTGGTAAGTCTAAAGGTTGGAATGGATTAATTTTTACATTGGATACTATTTCATAAAGTTAAAACACATATTAATATTATTTTGGGATTGTTATAAAAAGGAAAGCCTGGAGGTCGGACGACAACCTGTCGCGTCCGGCAAGGCTGCGAGACTTGAACCCACAACCGAAGCGCGGCAAGGGTTCATCACCTACCACTGGCGTACCTGATATCCTAGATTGTATAGTGTAGCCTTTTAATATTCTGATAGATTAATTATAAATTCTTTCTTTTGTAACCTAATACAATTAGGTAAAATAGAATTTTTTTGAGTTCTATTATATTTTAGAGTGAATAATGAGTTTGTGGTAGAAATTCGTTAAAGAATGGAACTCTACTTGTCATGTATTATTTTTCTCAAAATTTAGGGAAAGGATCTTATAACTATTTTTTTATTCTAATACAATATATTTTGTTGAACCGATGATATTTTTAATCAGCATCATAGATTTATGGATTTGAGGATATGAATTTTGCATTTAGTGTTCACCTGTTTCTGATTGATGAGATCAATTAGTCCCTATAAATATTTATGTTTTTCTTCCAATTGTGGCTATCTGATTTCCACCAATGTTCTATTATTATAAATCCTAATTTGATGGTGACATTTTCATTTTCATTCCCCACTTATTAAGACTAAATTTTATTAACCCTATTTTTGATGTGGGTTTTCCAAAAATGTATTTTCTATTTTACACCTTCTATATTCGAAGAACAATTTCACATTCTAAGGCCACAATTAATTAAAATTGGGGATAATATAACACCCTAATATTTCACAGTACGTTATCTCTTTAATTCAATTCAATAGCTTTCACAACCCGCACCATCGAGTTCAAGCGCATCACGACCTATGAAACTAGCCATTTAAAACACGGTTATGAATAGTATTAAATTTTTTTATTTTTTATATATCCTATATAATTTTAGCAGTCATATTTTCTGTTTCTTAGACATTATATAAGGAAAAATTCAATATTTTAGATAAAAGACGAATTTTTTCAAAAAATTTAGTTTTTTCATCTTTTAAAAGAGAACCCTTTTTAAATAACATATTTCACCATTTTATATATTCTATTTAATAAAATATAATTCATATTTAGAATAGGGACATAAAATTATAGTTTTGATAATTTTTTGGTACTTTTCTGATAACATTTATAATTTGATGAA
Source organism: Viscum album (assembly GCA_963277665.1). Lineage (NCBI taxonomy): Eukaryota > Viridiplantae > Streptophyta > Magnoliopsida > Santalales > Viscaceae > Viscum > Viscum album. Next base: position 1,554,023,019 of record OY728146.1, on the reverse strand, counting down.
TAGTCAAAAATACAAAATTTTAATTAAAAAACTTTTTTAATCAAAATAATTTGTAGTGTTAAATTAAACATTTTAATTTTTTTAACATATAGTTAGATTATAATTTTATCATTTAATATAATTTAGGTCATTTTATGTAATTTCACATTTTAATAGATTAAAAACACCTGTTAATCATTTGATAGTTTTTACTTCTTAAAAACGCAATTTCGGGTTTTAACAACTGGAATTAATTTTAAATTAGTTAATGAAACATATATATTTTTAATTAGGTAAAATTGAAATCATTTTTTAATTTTGAATATCACAAAAAAAAATTGGTGAATAGTTGGTATTTTTCTAAAAACATTCAATTTTTTATGAATAGTGAAGAAATACTATGTTGTAGAAAAAAATTGACTTTTCATTTAAATAATTAGTTTTAATTAAAATTTTCTCTATATGTAAAAATAGATACATTATAAATATATTATTTAATGTAATTCATTGGAGTCATTTTATAATAAGATTAGACATAAAATTTTATTGAACTTTTTTAATGTCTTTTACCCACTTTCTAGGCACATTTGCAAATTTGTATAAAACATAGTATTACTACTTTTATGAATAGAATTCAAAAAAACTGGGATATGTGGATGACTTAGTTATGTAAAATTTTGTTCAATATGATGAAAATAATTTTTGGTGAATATTATCTTTCGAATTTTATTTACCACGGTTAAAAGGAAACAAAGTAATTAAATGTAAAAATAATATTAAAATTACCCCAACACATGTCCTAATTCTCTTGGATAAGTATTTTTAGACCAAAATAAACCATTAGAAAAAAAATAATATTATTTTTATTCATTTCGGTTAGATTAAAAAATTTTTTATTTTTTATTTAAATAAAATTTAAAAGTGTTAAATTCAATTTTCAATAACTAAACCATTTTTAATATAGGGTTTCACATAAGATAAATTATATAATAAATATTAATTAGGAATATAAAAATATTTCCTACATCATGATAATTTATTTGTATTTTTTATACATTGAATAATTAAATTTATTTATGACACAATTAGGATGCATTAATTACTTTATTAAAGAATGATTTAAATAATTGATGTTCTAAATATTAAAATAAATGTAAGTTAAAACTATTGAGTCCATCCACAAATTTTATAGGAGAATACAAAATTTTAGGGTTGATTCAATGTATTTTATCTATGTAATCAAGAATTTAAGACATTCACACGAAAAAAAAACAAAATGTTTTAAAATTTACATAAATAATTTTTTAAAACACACTATATTATTAAATGATATAAAATTCCTGAAAAGAAAATATTTAGAGAAAGTACTTATATAATGAAAGATATAACATTAGTTAACCACTTGTGGTTCTCTTGGAATTTTATAGTATGTTTATTAACCATATAATATAAAAATACAAGGAGACATATTAAATGTTAATCTATTTATCTAAGGCCTAAATATAAAAGTTAATGTTAATATGGTAACCAAAAAGTGTCTAAAACCTATTAGTTGAGAGTATTTCGACCTTTCCCCACCTTATCCTCTAAATAAATCCATTCAGAGCTATTATAAACAGAAAATATTTTTATAATAATATAATATTTCAATCCTTTCCTAAAGCGCCAGTCACCTCTCTCATAAAAGGGTATTTGCCCTCCTCTTAATTTTAAACCTCCAAAGACATTTGGCTCAACTATCCCCTTATCCAATCATTTCCCAAATACCCTAAATTCAAACTAGAGGCCTTACATTGACCATAATTCCAACATAAGGGTCCCTTTTGTTCAAATCAAAAGGAAGAACCAGAAGAAGAGGTAATTATTTCATCACCAAATTCAAAGTTCTTTTCATCTTCCACTTCCTCATTCATTCGTGTTTCTATACCAAAATAATAACTATAGTACATTCTACATATTTAGATGTTATTATAAATATGGTATAGCCATATACAATATTCAATCCATCCTATGAATGACAAAGTCACCATACGTGCGTGCGTTCGGCTTACCATCTCCACGTTGTTGTGTAATTTGTTATTCAACACTTCATTATTTGGATGGGTATAGTAATGATGATAATTGATGTAAATAATAAATATAAAATGTTAATTATTCTATATATATATATAATATAACATCTAATTACATATTATCTCACAATCAATAGAATGATATCGTCACTTGTGAGTACGTACGACTTACCGTCTCCACAACATGATGAGATTCATTTCCATGTTCACCATTCAACGATGATTATAAAAATATATTGTTTTGAAATGTTTGTAATATATAACAAAATAATGGTACTAGAAATATATATATATATATATATATATATATATATATTGATGTGTGTGTGTTTGTATTTACATATATCTCCTTCACTTACTTCCGTTCAGTACGATATGAAAATGAAAACGACATTAATGTGTAAGTATGACCTACCATCTCCATAAATGGTATTTTCCATTTCATATATATATATTATTCATATTTATATTCTGAATATATATTTTAAACAAATAATGTTTTATATTCTAAAATCAATTAAATCATCAAATAAGTGATATGATCAAGAATCACACGTTAAAACACATACGATGATGAAAGTGATTATTACCTGAAATGTTATTTTAACAATGAAATTAATATTAAATGGGTAGAATAATTCCATAAATCATTCATGTATGATATCATAAATATGAATATGGTTGTGATATTATTTAAAAACATACTATTGTCATTATACATAATGTTAAACGTTCCCTCGACCAAAGGAAAGTACAAGGTAATGGTTAATTCCTTATTCTCATTATTATCTGAGATTGTTTAGGTGTATGTTTTTACTGGGAAATATTTGTTATCCATTTCCATGTTTCGTAAAAGATTTTTCAAAAGGATTATTTTTAAGCATCTCTTTAAGGAAAAAAATAATTTGAAATCTCTTAAATATTTATTCTTCTTTAATCAATCTAAGTAATTTCCATGTTTTGAAAATAGTTTTAAGGATTTATTTAAATGGACAATAATGTTTTAAAACATTAATTGAATTAAAAAAAATTCAATGTGGAATGTGAAACATTAATTAAAATTTATCTTTTAAATGAATTTTAATATTCGTGTGTGACTTTTTAATGAATTCACAAAAAAGGCTATTTTTATCAAGGAGTTTTACTGATCATTTTCAACAATGTGAACATCCGTTGTTGGATATTATTATTGATAGAGGTTGATTTATTATCTCCAATGTTGTATTGAATGAGTTGTGATATGTTTTTTATTGATGTTCTATTTTTATACCACACATGGTTTATGGTAAAATTATTTAAATTTTGTATGATAGTTTTAATATGATTGATTTTGTTATATTTCACCATTTTCATATTATGAATGCATTGGAAATATTAAGTGTTGGGAAAGGCTTGCTATATCTCCCTGATGCATCGGTAGGTCTCATGAGACAAATTAGTGTTTTGGAACAAGGCCTTGAATTTTTTTTTATTTTTATTCTTGACCCAAGGCCATAACTACGTGGCTATGATGTCCAATATTATGCATTCACTTGTTATGAAATTAGTTATTACATGTTATTATTGATCTAGTAGAATATCCATGTGGATGTTTATAAGGTAATTTTTGATTTATTTTTTATATATTATGTTCAAGTTTATGTTTAAATGGATTTTTTTTATTAAAAATCTTGCTTTAAATGAATATAGCTTTTGCTAAATTATTTACCCTTACTGATCATCCGAGAACACCTATTTCTTATGTTTTGTTTTCCTAGGATTCCATGAAGGGTATTATGTTTGATATTCCGGTTTATGTTAGGGGAATAATGGTGTACTTGACAGATTATTTAGGTTTTGTTTTATGTTTGAATGTGTAATGTGAAATTCATTTATGTAATATATTTTTCATGAGTGCTAAATTGATCATACCTTTGAGACATGATTCCTTGTAATCATTCCAATGTCCTGTAATAATGCACCAACTATGGGTAACTAATTTTGGGGAGTTACACTAACCGTCCATATACAAAAAAGCAAAATATTTTATCAAATTTTCATGTACATGGTGTTTTGTTCAATATCATTTCACATCAACATCACATTCACCGTTTTATGTATACACTACATCCTATTGTGATGTGAAAGTCACCCTCTAGAAAATTTACACCATGTAAGATTGATAAGATAATATCTAGCCATCATGATAAAGAATTCAAAACCTATCATATGGAGGACATGAATATCCCATAAAAGTGACACCCACCAACCTCATGGGGACACTCCTTACATTGGCATACACCCTCTATTCTAATCCCCAATGAAGTGTCTAGCGTTATTACGATCTTAGAATACAAAACAACGAACCCATAATTTTTCCCCATAGTCTATCATATGAAACTATGAGATTCACTTGTATTAAAAATATATTATTCTATATTAGATTCTACTATGACCACTCCTCCTACCATACTTGGAATTACACCCTATTCCTCACGGGTAGGATATATATAAAATATTTTCCTTATACCAGAACATTTTGTCATAACCACACTGCCTTGAGATGGTCTAATCTATTGTGTCAGTGTAACTAGTTTTAGGATACCTCTGCCACTTCAAACACATCCATTGATAGATCAGACACAATTAATTTATTAAACATCATGATATGAAGTTGAGAAACTTATTCAAGTACCTGGCATTGGATCTGACCCCTATAACACACAGCTGGAGGGAAGGTTAGGCATAGCCGTTGCATGTTCACCATTACACTTCATGATCTGACCTCGACTTGGCCACTATCACACTAGTTTTTAATTTTTCCATTCCTACCAAACTCATTCCAAAACACTAAACTTCCAATAAATATAGTATGACTACCACTCCTCTCATAAGAATCCCTAAAAAGGAACTTCCTTCCAGATGTTGTTGATCCACTAGGCTAAGAGACATAACTTCCATACTCTACTCCCAATGATTCCAACCATATCCTCTCTATAATATATAGAAAACTCACAATCACATTTATGGAACTCAGTCAAAACATGTTATCATGAGATTTTATCATATTTCAAAGACCTTAATTGAAGCATCTGTCCCCCGATAACTCATCATGAAAGTTTACACACCCAATACAGTGATTATCTGTAATGCATATTGAGTACTCCATAACATTCATTGTGTCCTGCTCCATATGCCTGAAATCACTATCCCTTTTTTATGTAGATCCACTATGTAAAATTAGTCAAATATACAGGTCTAGAAATAAGTGTAACATTTATCTCACAATTTTCTTACTTGGATCAATACATTCCACTAGTATTTTAATGCTCCGAATAATATATATGTACTGAGATTTACCCTCTTGTCAAGTGGTTTCTATAGATTATTGAATATCACTACCATAGTCTCAATCCACCTCTCTATAGAATGGCAGTATCTATCCCCTAAAAATGAAGGAGGATGATTCTGTGGGAACACATGTATCAACTCATCCATAGATAATATAGTATATGTTGCTCGATGATATGTTTTCATAATGTAATAGAAACCTCATATATATATTCCTTGTAAAATAATAGTTATTATCACATCAGCACTAAAGTGGGATAAATTTATAAACCATGGTCCACCACATCCAGAGTGTGGTTTTTTCCACTCACATAGTTTAAAAATGTAGGTCATTATAGTGGCATGCCTCTATAAATCCAAATACATGCCTAAAAATTTACTGTATCTAATTCACAGCTCAAAAGCGTATGAAATTTCAAATCTCTCTAAAAAAATTTCATAACCCACATCCTGATCCTAAATCAAGTAATGTATAAGAAATGATTTCCCAAACCCACTAGAGACACTACCCATTTCCCACTCACTATTCGGGTCTATGAAAATTATCTATTCATGTTTCCATTTTCATTTTAATTTATATATTAATTTATAGTCATGCTGGTACCAATACATTAACATGTTCTAATACAAGTAGTCCCAAAACAACTCATGAACCAAAATATGATTTCCATATAATTCATACCATATAAAATTTAGTTCACATTAATGAAAATAGTCCAATGGTGCATCATTTTCCGGTCCATAAGGTCCTATTAACCTTACGAATTGAAATATGATATTAAATCATCTATTTTATACAAAAAAAAGTCTATCACAAGAAAACTTGTAACTACCACAATACCTATCACAATATCATGTGTTAGTAAATCATGCTAAATGTTTTGGTGTAATCGATGACATGTTATTTCAAGAATGGTATCTATATGACGCATGATTTGATATACCCACATCTGATAGGATTGTAAGAGATGTGGAACCAAAATCATATAAATAGTAATTACACAATATATGTTTATCACCCAAATGTGGAATAAAATCAATGATAATTGTTAATATCTAGGAAAAAATGATTCAATTTGAGTAAATTTAGATTTTCCTTGTATGCGGGTTAGCTATGCCAAAGAATAACTCATTACAATACTCCATTCCCTTCTAATCCAAATCTCTTGTAACTAAATATTAATGAATAACTGAAAATAATACTATGATACCACTTAATAACATCCCAAACTAGGATTCCACTCAAGTGATCCTGGATCCTGGTTTGCCACATTTTCTCAATCGAATGTCCCCAAACACTTGAGGTTTTCAACTAGAAGTGCGGTACTATGTGTGTTTGGGGGGATTTTAACCTCCATACTAGAGTGTAACAATATAAAAACCGATAACAGTCAATAATAGAAGGAAAAATCACAATAATACAACAGATAAATAATCATAACAGGAATATAGAACAAATCATGAAGTGTATCATATACTATTATGTTGATGACACATGGCTCATGAAAGAAAATCCAAAATAGATAAATTTTAATACAGTAAAAAATATGTATCCAAAATACAAAAGAAAAAAAATTTAACTTTAGTATTGTACGCTTTGGAATCTACCTATAATCACATACCCCTAATCAACAATCGAAAACCTGGGTTATAGTGATTTCATCAGTTATCAAATTAAGCCGTATAATTTTGTTGGGACCCAAATGGAAACCCAAATATAGTGTGATATAACATCCTAGTAGGAAACCTCCCAAAGGCCTATACATTTAATTCTATTATATAAAATATTTGTAGAGTATGTAAATTAGGTAAATTTAAGTAATGTGCCCAATTAATATATCGACTATAAACAATTTATTCCAAATATCCTGAAACGTGTGGCCGATTGTTGCCTATCGACCGGTCAAGGTTTCAGTGCTCTACTAATGTGTACAGTAGCACTCTGGTCGAATCCTCAGTGATGATACTTTGTAATAGTTGTTTGTTTTTAGTTAATTGTATTCTTATTGGGGGGTTTGTTTGTAGAGCCTATGAAATAATTTATGTATGTTGGTTGATTTAAAAAATTGATAAATATTGGGGTGAGCTCATCATTTGGTAGTTAAGAATGTGAGATACTTGAGATTTGCTTTATATTACATTAAATTAACACCCACATCAAAAGTGGATATTGATTGGAATTCCCAAGTATTAAGCCTTTAATAAATGCCTTAACATTACATAGGGATCTAATATCCATCAGTGCTTGATTGTGTATGTTAATTTATGGTTCCAATAATCCTTGGAAACCACACGTTGAACATAATATGTCAATAATACATGACATGTTAAGTCCAACAAACACAATGTTAAATTAAAGAATACTCATCAAGCAAAACATCTCAATCACTTAACATCCCTAAATTATAACTCACCCCAATATGATATGTACTCAGCCATTTAAATTATTAGTAATCTGGTCTATTATGTTTAAGGTGATGAATTACAAAGAGAAGAAAATGAAATGGAAAAGAAAAGAGTTGTGTGCCGAACACATACACGAACGATGATGAGAGTAAAAAAACCAGACTATTTATTGAATAACAAAGTAAAAGAAGATGATGGATTTAAGATTGATTTAAAATAAAATAAGAACGTTAATATTGAAATATAGAAGGTGGACAAGAATTATAAATTAAGAAGAAGACAATTCCCTTAAAACAAAATTATAAAGACAAACACTTGCAAAATTACAAAGAAGAAAAATGCAAAAGTAAATGAAAACAAAGAGAGAAGGAAGGGATTATAAAGTGAAAACCTGAGTTTGGAAGATCTTATCAAGTCTTTTTAAGGTCTTTGTAACTTCCAATCAATCCTCCTTTGCTCTGAAATGCCAACCCCTCTCAAGGAGAAAAGGGGAGAGTATTTATAGCCCAAGGAGTGGACTGTTTTCATTCCCAATATGTCCCTCCAATTGCATCACCAATTTGGCTATTCAGACAGCCAAATATCCAAATATCTCCTTTTCCACAGTTGTACCTAATAAATTTGGCCGCTACTGTAAATATTTGGAGGCATTTGGACTAGTGGATCCAATGTTATGGATATTTTAGTAAACAAAGGTAAACTGTCCATTTCTATCCATTATTTTTCGATGGCCAATATTTGAATGGATTTTGGAACAAGATGATGCCTTCAAATCCGAATTACTTATTTAACAAAGACTTCCGCCTATATTTTATCCTTCACACTGAAAAATCTCAACTCTATTTGATGATTACATCATGATATATATCATGAATACTATTCTGATTTTATTTCTCGGCCAGAATGGTAGGCTGAACTTCAAAGCTATTTTTGGGCACCTTTTTCTTGGATTTGGGCCTTCAACATTTTATCCCAGATTACATGTAGTGTCCCCCGAATTATGGTGGAGTTTTAATGTTTTTGGACTTCTGGATTAAGCCCAGTAAATAAATCTTCAAGGCTGGTCTAGTTTGTTCTCAGATTCCTTGGTCTTGTTTGTGAGGACCATATGACCCTTTAAATGGAAGAATTGGCTCATGGTAAATTCTAATGAAATGTTTGTTATTGAAAGGAGAATCGTAAAAAATAATAACCACACAATTTGGATCATTATAGGGGTAGTTATTATTAAAACATTAAACTGACTCAATTGGACTACTTCTAAAAATGCTCAAAAATTATACTTAATATTAAATCATTAATATTTTCACACAAATTATGCACATTTCATTAAAATCAGTAAAGAGTAAATATAATAAGTCGTGAAAATATTAATAACATCAAATCCCCCACAATTAGTTTTGTGCATGTCCTCATGTGAAACAAATATAAAAACCTGACAAAAACATTTTTACTCACCAACAAATATTAATATTTTGTTTTCTCCAATTAGGGGAGGTTTAGACTATTTAACTCATCCATATTGAAATCCACCACAAGTTTTTACAGAAACAATGTTCCAAAACTAATTACTTTTTTCATGCTCAAATTTAGAAATGGAAAATGTGGTCACTCAAAACTCAAACCTCTCATGATGATAAAATTTATTTGTGGAGGTTCACTCTTTCACCAACCAAAAGTTAAAATCATAGAATTTGAAAAGATCTCTAAGCATTCAATACCTATACAAAGTGTACAAGATTCAAGAGGTCTTTTTAAGGGTTTTTCCTGTGGCTATGGGACAGTAGGAATATAATTTCTAAGAGAGAAGAAGAGGGGTAAAACACCAACATAGAAAAATCAATGAACATTTTTTTTAAATAAAAATGGAAGGAAATGAAAAGACATATTTACAAGGTAATGATTGTGTGAAGAAAGAAATAATAGATTAAGAAAATATGAAGGTAATGATAAGATGAAATATTTACAAAACACAAAACTTCTCCCAAAAAGAATATAATGCAAGTGTTCCTTTATTTTCTTTATTTTAATTTTTTTGAAAGTTAAACTTGGAAAAGATCACACACTCATAACCCAGCCCATTATTGATCTTCTCAAGACACTAATTGTAATAGTTATAACAAGATAAAAGGTTTAGGAAGAGTGATTTTTGACCTACCCAAGACACAACACATTTTTTCATCAATTTTTATTTTGATTTTTATTTTTATTTTTTTTTCATCATTTTTTTTGAACACTTGTCAATAACATTTACAAAATTACATAAATATAATTTAATTACATTCCCAAAAACACACTTAATGACAACCTATAAACCACAATGAAATGGATTATTTCCCTTAAGCATATGATAACATGGAGAAAATCAATAATAGGGTACCCAAACAATGAAATCCATCCCCCCCCCCCACATAAATAAATGAAAATCCATGTTGATATTGGGTGGGAAAATGTATTGGGCTTGTAATGTGGCTATCAAAGAAACGGTTTTCATAGGCACGAAGGGGATTTCAAAAGGAGGATTAATGTAAAGGAAATGAGAGGATATTTGGCTATTATGATTCTCATGTGGTTCAGAAAATGCCTCTATCATATTAATACACAATAAGGTAGTAAATTCAGCTCGAAGGTCCACAAACTCAATACTCACAAATGGGAGTGAAAACACACATTTTGAAAAGATGGCCATAGGTGGCCTTGGCATGAAAGAATATGTTGTTCGTCGTGGTTCAGAAAAAGCATTTTCCAAATCAAAAATTGAGCATTCAAAATTTGTTAATTTTGCACAAAATTCTTTATCCAAAGTCATGATTAAAATACAAAATTTTTGAGATAAAAAATGTCGGTTAACTCCCCAAAATGGTTGGACAAAATTTCAAAACTCAATGGTGAGTAGGCATGACTCTTTTTTTTAATTTTTTTAACTGATTGTGTTTTTTGGTTTTTTTATTTTTTTTAGTTTTTTTTAAATACACACCCTCACAAGCAAGAAAAAAAGGGTTTGAAAACATAAGTGTTAAAAATATGAAGGAGAGAAGAAGAAGAAGAAATAGGTAGAAAGATGAAGAGATAGAGAGAGAGTTAAAGGAAAAGAGGTGCCCCCTGGTTTGGATTTGGCAGGACGCCATCTCCATCTAGTGGTTGGTCGATTGGAGAAGTTGGAGATCCAGGGGAAGTCGATGATGATCCGGGATTGTGCATCCTCTCATGGTGATGATTTAACCGATGTACATTAACCGTGAATTTCCTTTTGGAAGATGGGTCATGGACTTTCACTACACCAAATGGGTAAAGGTTAGTAATAAAAAAAGGGCATTCCCAACGAGAATTAATATTACCTGGGTGAAGAAGAAATCAAGAATTGAATAGCATTACCTTTTCACCTTAATGAAATACCTTTCTCAGGATGTGTTTATCATGGAGTTCCTTGGATTTTTCTTTGTAGAGATTAGCATTCTCATAAGAATCAAGTCGAAGCTCCGCCAGTTTATCCAATTTCAACAGTCTTTCCTCACCAGATTTTTCACAATCAAAATTAGAAGTTTTCACAGCCCAAAACGACTAATATTGGATTTCAAATGGTAAGTGACATTCTTTACCAAAAACTAGCCTAAAAGGAGACATCCCAATGGGTGTTTTATAGGTAGTTTTATAATCCCAAAGGGGTTCACCAAGTCTCTTAGGACAGTCCTTTCTGGTGGGCATAATAATTTGCTCAAGTACCCTTTTCACTTCCCTATTAGAATGTTCAGCCATGCCATTTGTTTGAGGGTGATATGCAATTGAAGTTTTATGTACAACCCCATTCTTTTTTATAAGAGCTTCCATGGTTCTTTTACAAAAATGGTTTCCTAAGTCACTGATCAAGGCACGTGGTGTGCCAAATCTTTGGAAGATGTAGGTCTTTAGGAACTCACTAACAGTATGAGCATCATCCCTCCTAGTGGGTTTGGCATCAACCCACCTTGAAATATAATCGACCTCAAGAAGAATGAATGAGAATCCATAGGAAGGGGGAATTGGTCCCATGAAATCGATTCCCCAAACATTGAAGATTTCACAAAAGATTAATGGATTTTGGGGTATTTCATTTCTTTTAGAGATTGTGCCGAACTTTTGGCAAGTGGGACATGATTGACAGAAATCATGTGAGTCCTTAATGAGTGAAGGCCAGAAGAATCCAGAGTCTAGGACCTTTTGGGAGGTCCTTTTTCATCCAAAGTGGCCACCTCCGGGAAGTGAGTGATAGAATTCTAAGATGGAAGAATGCTCATTTTCATCAACACATCTCTGAATTACAATGTCATCCCCAGTTTTCCAAAGTTCATTTTATTCCCAAAATAGAATTTTGAATCACTTTTCAACTTCTTTTTTTTTATTTTGAAAACTTTACAGATAAAACACCAGAAACCAAATAATTTACAATTGGGGCATACCATGGTGTCATTGGAGTGAGAGACGAAATGTTCTCAATGGGGAATTCAGGGTCAATGATTTCTGAATGAGAAGAATTAGAAATTCTACTCAAGTGATCAGCCACAGGGTTTTCTTTTCTAGGTCTATCTTTGATTTCAAGGTCAAACTCTTGGAGCATTTCGATCCATCTTATTAGCCTCGGTTTGGAATCACTTTTCTTGAGTAAGTACTTTATAGCAGAATGGTCTGTGAAGATTATGATTTTGGCACCTAAGAGATATGGTCGTAATTTTTCTAAGGAAAAACCACTACTATGGATTCTTTTTCAGTCATAGTGTAGTGAGATCGTGTTTCATCCAATTTTGTTGAGGCATAATAGATGAAATGAAGAATCTTTTCTCTTCTTTGACCAAGAACAGCCCCAACAGTTCTATCAGAAGCATCACACATTAACTCAAAGGATAAGGACAAATCTAGGGGTTGGATTATTGGGGCAGATGTTAGAGCAGTTTTGAGTTCAACAACGTCTCTCTTGAAAAACTCCTCGAAATGGAAGGTGACATCATTTTGGAGTAACCTAGTGAGTGGGAGGGAAATCCTACTAAAGTTATGGATGAGTCTCCTATAGAAACAGGCATGACCGAGGAATGAACGGATGTCTCGAACAGAAGTTGGTTCAGGAAGTGATTGGATTACTTCAATTTTTGCAGGATCGACTTCAATACCATCTTTTGAAATTATGTGCCCTAAAACAATCCCATTTGCAACAATGAAGTGACATTTTAAAAAAATTTACACAAGGTTACACTTGACACTCTTTTGGAGGACTAGTGAGAGTGAATTCAAACAAAATTCAAATTAATCACCATATATGGTACAAAAAAGAGGCGGGTCCTTACTTGACACACTGTCTCATTGGCTTTGGCACTCAAAATTCGAGATCTGCGTCATACTAACTCCATCTAGAATAGAATAGTTCATAGAAACCTATGATATATATATATATATACCCATCACTATCACGAACCTCTAAGGTAATAAAAATAATCATCTACATATTCCACAACTTATTAATAATATGTTTCACTACCTATATATGATTCGTTTTACTTAGTGAGTCAACCACCGGATTTACATTACCTGGAGTGTAGGTAACCTCTATATCGAAAGACCAAAGGTACTCTACCCAACTTTGCTAACTCAAATTCAGATCCCTATAAGAAAATATGTACTTGAGGATTTTGTGGTACATTTAAACCACAAAATTCTATCCTAGTACATAACATCTCAAACAATGCAATTAATAAAAAACAACGACTAACATGGGATCATGCGTCAGGTAATTCCTCTCATATGGCCTCTACTATCAGGGCACATATGCGACGATTCTATCCCAATAAATACGAACCATAAAAAACTTAATACCTGATGCATGATAATAAAAATTATATCTCATTCTCGACTCTAGAATTATCAGGGCTGGTGCTGATCTGAATTTATCTTTCATCTCTAGAAAGGCTATATCTCAATATTATAACCATACAAACATAACACCCATGTTAGTCGAGCCAATCCCTGGTGCTACAAAGAATGAGAATTCCTCTATGAAATTATTGTAGTAAACAGCTATCCCCATGTATCTCAGTATGTAAATAACATTCTTGGGATAGTCCCATGAAAATCCAGCTCTCACCTTCTTAGGGTATATTGATACTCATATATCTAATATGATGTGTCCTAGTATGTAAATATGATCTATCTAGAAGGGTAAATTTTATATAACTAATTTAAAATCACTGCAACTAAAATGGTATCCTAATGTTTTGAATGGAAATTTATTTTGTGAGAATACACCAAGATATCATCCACCAAAAACAACTACAAATGAATCTAGATATGGACATAACACATGGTTCATCAGTTCACTGAAAACTTCTAGCCCTTTTGTTTTACCGAATGACATAACTGTATCCCCGTATACACCATACCAACTAAGAAATTTTTTATGTGGTATGTAAGAAGGTCGAACAAATACCTAGTGTTATTTGGACCTTGAATCAATTTTTGAGATCACTTGAGCTCATCAAAGTTACTAATACAGATCATCTATCTGTGGTAATGGATACTCTTTCATAACTATGAATTGTGACAAAATATGATAATCCATTCATAGCATAAGATTAATGTTAGCATTTTTCACAAAAAGAACCAGTGAAACAAATAAGGAAGAACTAGGTCGATTAAATTATTTTGCCTCCAAATCCTCTAACAACATAATAAACCATTGAAACTCCATGATATCCATCCTGTAAAGAGAAATGGATACATGTGCCACTCCAGGCTCTATGTTGATAGGGAACTCCACCACACATTTTAGTGGTAATCAATAAAATTCATACCGGAACAAGTCCCTGAAGTGATCAACCAATAGAGGAATGTCCACCAGACTCACTCCCAGATTGTAACACCCCATGACTTCGTTGTACATTATTTCTCTAATGTAATTCAATAGCTAGCGCTATAAGCAACACCGAGTTCAAGAGCATCACATCCTATCGAACTATATGTTTAAAAAGTAGTTATGAATAATATTAATAACATTTTAATTTTATATATATATCCTATATAATGTTAACAATCATATTTTGTGTTTCTTAGACATAATATAAGGTCAAATTCATTTTTTCCGAAAAGATTTGTATTTTTAAAAAAATGTGTATTTCCCACCTTTTAATGGAGAACGATTTTTAAATCAAATATTTGATACTTTTGTATATTAAATTCGATGAAATTAATGTATTATTTAGAAGAAGGACCTAAAAATTTATTTTTGATAATTTTTTGGTACATTTTTGATAACTTTAATATTTTTATCAATAACGAAAAATACTATATTTTAATTAAAAACAACTTTTTAATCGAAATAGTTTATAGTGTTAAATTATGAATTTTAGTTGTTTAAAAGTTGAATTATATTATATTTTTATCATTTAATATAACTCAGGTCATTGAATATAATTTCACATTTAAATTTTATATAAACACAGGTCAATCTTTTGATAGTTTTTACTTAAAAAACCCAATTTTCTAGTTGTGACAAGAAAAATTAATTTTAAATTAATTTATGAAAAATAAGTGTTTTTAATTTTGTAAAAATGAAATCATTTTTGAATTTGGAATATCAAAAAAAAAATTTGGTGAATCTTTGGTATTTTAATGAAAACATGTAATTTTTGTGGAATAATTTAAAACACAGCATTGTATATAAAAATCGTCTTTTTCATTTATATAGTTATATTTAATTAAAAATTAATCTTAAAGTAAAAAATAAATATGTAATACAAATATTTGCACCATTTAATTAATTGGAGTCATTTTATAATAAGATTTGATAATTAAAATTTTATTGAACTTTTTAACGTCTTTTACCCAACTTTTTGGCACATTGGAAAATTTGTATAAAACATAATTTTACCACTTCTGTGAAATGAATTTCAAAAATCAGAGAGACACGATTGACATCAGTATATAAAATGTGTTTTAATAGGATGAACATAATTTTTGGTGAATAGTATCTTTTGAATTTTATTTAACATGGTTAAAAGTAAATTAGCTAATTAAAGTTAACAATAATATTAAAATTAACCCAAAAGATGTCGTAATTCTATAGAATTTGTTTTTAATAAATTTTACCCACTATTATGAACATTTGAAAATATGTATAAAACATAATTTTACAACTTATATGAATATAATTTCCAAAATCTGGGATACACAGTTGACATCATTTAGAAAAATTTGGTTCAATAGGATAAAAATAATTTTTGTTGAATCTTACATTTTGAATTTCATTACCACGGTTAAAAGTAAACAAGGTAATTAAAGGAAAAATTAATATTAAAAATACCCCAACACATGTCCCAATTCTATTGGATAAGTGTTTATAGACTAAAATAAACCATAGGAAAAAAATAATATCCTTTTGATCCATCTGCGTTAGATTTGATCATTTATTATATTTTATTTAAAGTAAAGTTTCAAGTGTTAAATTCAATGTTTAATAACTAAAACATTTTTAATATAATGTTTTACATTACAAAAATTATAATATAAATATTAATTATAAATATAAAAATATTTCCCACATCATGATAATTTATTTATAATTTTTATACATTAAATAATTGAATTTATTTATGACACAATGATGATTCATTAATTACCTTATTAAAGAAAGATTAAAATACAAGATGTTATAAATATTAAAATAAATTTAAATTGAAACTTTTGAGGCCATACACGAATTTTAATTTATAATATGACATGTTAGGGTTGATTCAATGTATTTTTTCTATGTAATCAAGTTGTTATGACTTTAAAAAAACAAAATTGTGTTAAAATTGATATAAATTAGTTTTTAAAACAAATACAATATTATTAAATGATATAATATTCATAAAAATCTAATATATGTCCAAATAACGTATATAGTGTTCTATATGGAATTAATGAACATATTTAGGTTCACTTAATGTTTTTCAGTATATTTATTAACAATATAATATAAAAATTCAAGGAGTCATGGTAAATGTTAAATTATATAACTAAGGGTTAAATCTAAAATACAATGTTAATATGGTAACAAAAATCCATCTCAAACCAATTTGTTGATAGAATTTCGAACTATCCGCACCTTATCCTATAAATAAATCCATTTGGAGCAATTATAAACTGAAAATGATTTTATAATAAAATAATATTTCATGCTTTTCTTAAAGTGCCCCTCACCTATCTTATAAAAGTGTACTTCCCATTCTCATAATGTCACATCTACAAAGCCATTTGGCTCAGCCAAACCCTTCTCTAATATCATTCCATCTATCCTCACTTCAACTTAGAGGCCTTAATTTGATCAGAAATCCAACCTAAGGAGCCATTTTTTCAAATCAAATGGAAGAACCTGAAGAAGAGGTAATTATTTCATCACCTCATTCAAAGATCCTTTCTTCTTCCACTTTTTCATTCATTTTTATTTCCATAACAAGATAATAACTGTAGTACCTTCTATATAATGAGATATTGTTATAAATATGGTACAACAATACTAATAATTCTATGAATCTTATGAATTCCATGGTCACCATACATGCGTACGTATGACATATGGTCTCTATGTCAGGGTGTATATTGTTATTCAATAATTCATTATTTGGATGGGTATAATAATTATTATAATTGAATAAATAATAATATAAAATTTTATTTATTATATATAGATATATAATATACCATCTAATTACATACAATTTGACCATCAATAGAATGATATTGTCTCTCGTACATACGTACGACTTACCGTCTCCACTACGCGATTAGATTCATTTCCACGTTCACCATTCAACGATGGTTATAAAAATATATCATATTAATAAGAATTTAATATATGAAATAATAACAGTACTGTAAATAAATAAATATATATATATATATATATATGTGTGTGTGTGTGTGTGTATATATATATATTTGTAAATATCTCATTCACTTACATCCGTTCAATACGATATGAAAATGGAAGTGACATTTATGCATACGTACGACCTACCATCTCCATAAACGGTGTGCTCCTTTTCATATATCTATCTATTATGAATATTTATATTCAGAATATATATGATGCATGAATAATGTTTTATATTTGAGATGCAATTAATTCATGTTATATGTGATACGATCATGAATAACAAGGTAAAACACCTAAAATGAAAAAATTGATTATTACCCGGATTGTTATATTAACATAGAAATTATTATTAAATGTGTAGTATAATTAAATAAATGAATCAAGTATGAAAGGATAAATATGAATATATTTCTACTGTAATTTGATAACATACTATAGTCATTATACATGAGGTTAAACGTACCTTCCACTAAAGGAATGTACAGGGTAAGGGTTAATTCTTCAATCTCATTATTACCTGAGATTGTTTGTGTGTATGTTTTTATTGGGACATATTTATTATCCATATCCATGTTTCAAAAAGGAGTATTAAAAAGGAATCATTTTATGGTAATATTTAACTAATACATCATTTTAAATTATTTTAAAATTTATTCTTCTAAATCATTCTTAGTAATGTCCATGTTTTTAAAATGGTTTTATGGATATATTTATATAGACATGAGTGTTTTAAAAAATTAATTCCATAAAAAATATTCAAAGTGGAATGGTAAAAATTCATTCAAAAATATCTTTTAAATGACTTCTTTTATAAATGTGTGACTTTTAAATGATTTCACAAAAAAGGGATATTTCTATTATAGAATTTTACTCATCATTTTAAACTATGTAAACATCCTTTAAAGAATATTATTCTCAATTGAGGTTGATTTATTATCTTCCATATTTTATTGAATGAGTTATGATATGTATTACTATGGATGTGAGATTCTTAAACAATTCACAGTTTATGGTTAACATATTGACAATTAGTATGCTCGTTTTTATTCGAATGTTTATGTTTTCTTCCACCCTTTTCATACGAGGAATGCATTGGACTTAATAAGTGATGGTAGGGGCCCATTATTTCCTTGTGATGCATTAGTAGGTCTCATGAGACTAATTAGTGTCTTGGAACTAGGCCTTTACATAAATTCTATTTATAATCATGGCATGGGGCCTTGACAACGTGGTTATGATGTCCATCATTATGCATTCCCTGTTTATGAAATATATCATTACATGTGATTATTAAACTAGTATAATATCCATGTTAGTTTTTAAATGGAAATGTTTGATTTCTTTTTTAAATATTATGTTCATGTTTACGTTTTAAAGGCTTTTGATTTTATTACACATCTTGCCTTGAACTTTTATAGCTTCCTCTAAATTATTCACCATTAATGAGCATCTGAGCTCTCCCCATTATTATGTTTTCTTTTCCTAGGATTACAAGATGTGTATTATGTTTTATTTTCATGGTTAAGATTGGGGAATAATGGTACTATCAACGGATGATTTTTGTTTTGTTTTATGTTAAAATGTGTAATATAAGATTCATGTATGTTATCTATTTTCCCAGACTGCTAAACAAATTAGTCCTTTGGGACATTATACATTTTAATCATGCCAATGATATTTAATAATGTACCGGCTCTAGGTAACTGGGGTCAGGGCATTACAGTTTGTATGAAAGTATGTTTAGCAACAACCTTGGAAATAGATTTAGATAATCTCTGATTAGGAACCATTACCCTAAGATAGAATTTGATGAATGGTATGGAATAAAATCCTTGAATTTTGGTAATGTATAGATATTGTGAATTTTCCAAGAAATGGATCCCTGTTTGAATAGAAGTAGGTTGAGGTAGCTCGGGACCGGATGTATCTAGGGGTCACACCTGAAAACACTACTTTGGTTTAGACTTGAATGGGAACTTGTGAATAACAATGGCCCTTACTGCACTATTGGTTACGACAATCTTGGGGGATATGCATAGAATAATTCATATTTTATTTAAAAACGATTATAAAGGATTTATGAGTAAATATGATAGCAAATAAACCATTTTAATTATTATGAGACTAGTGTGAGAATCTTCAATTAATGTTGAGAATTTTTCTTGTTTTTCAATTCTACATTAAGATATGATCTAAACTAGTGTATGTCATCATTTCAAAATGGAACCTAGTATAAGGATTCAGAAAACCAGAAATATGCTTGTCCCAAAGTGTAAGAATGATCATATCATTAATAGTATAATAAAATCATTTTAAAGGGAAATATCATCCCATGTATTCTCATAATATGAAGAAATAGTATCATGTTTTAATAAGATAAGTAAATAAATATATGACACCTATGGCTTAGAAGGGAAACCAGGGAAGAAGAGGATGGCTGAGAGAAAGATGTATAATGGAAAAAAGGGAAAGAAGGTTTTTCCAATATGTGACAACTATGGAAAGAATCACATTGGGAAGTGCTTGAATGGATTGCGTGTTTGATATAAGTGTTGGGAAAAGGTTGGTTCGGAAAAATAATGAAAAGGGAACAAAGAAAAGACTAATATATTGTGTTCTAACTATAGTGAAATGGTGAAATAAACAAATAAATTTACTAAGATTCAACGAAATATATCTCAGAAGAATCAAAGGAGTTAGGTCAGGCATCAGATTTTACTATAGTTGACGTGGAATAATAAATGTATTTGTGTTTCTAGATTGGATAATTATGTCATTTTAGTGTTGTATCTATGATGTACTAGTTATATGAATAATTGAAATAAATTAGGATTGTACTATAGTAATATTTCATTAAGGATTTGATATTGTGTGGTACCATGAAAAGTGACTCAATTGTAGGTTAAAAATTTAGGAAAATATATGGTTGAGAGAAAGATAAACATTAAAATAGTCATGAGAAAGATTTAATGATTCTGTAATAAGAGAAAAATGAGTTGGATAATGTATATTGGATATTATTGACTACCTTGGAACTAATTAATGGCTTGTTTATTCCATCACTGTTGGAGATTACAACATATTTGGATTTAAAGAGTATATCCAGTATTCTATGTTTTACAGAAGGAATAAGGATTTATATACCAATTCAAATTTGTTTTTCTAGTAATTCAATTTATTACCATGTCTTATGAGAATACACTATGATGGTATTCACATGTATGTTATACGACCTTCCTTATTAATTATGGACTGGGGGTTTGGACATAAGTATTTTGGGTAAGTCTAATGGTTGGAATATATTAACTTGTAGATTGGATACTATTTCATAATGTTAAAACACATATTAAGATTATTTTGGGATTGTTATAAAAAGGTCAACCTGGAGGTCAGCCGACAACCTGTCACGTCCGGCAAGGCTGCGAGACTTGAACTCGCAACTAAAGCGCGATAAGGGTTCATCACCTACCACTGGCGTACCTGATATCCTAAATTGTATAGTGTGGCCTTTTAATGTTCTGATAGATGAATTATAAATTCAATTTTTTATAACCTAAGACAATTAGGTAAAATAGAATATTTTTGAGTTCTATTATATTTTATAGTGAATAATGAGTTTGTGGTAGAAATTCATTAGAGAATGGATCTCTACTTGTCATGTATTATTTTTCTCAAAATTTTCGGAAAGGATCTTATAACCATTTATTTATCTTATTACAATATATTTTGTTGAACCGATGATATTTTGAATCAACATCATAGATTTATGGATTTGAGGATCTCAGTTTTCCATTTAGTGTTCACCTGTTTCTGATTGATGAGATCAATTAGTCCCTATAAATATTTATTTTTTTCTTCCAATTGTGTGTCTTTGATTTCCACCAATGTTCTATTATTAAAAATCCTAATTTTATGGTGAAATTTTCATTTTCCTTCCCCATTTATTAATACGAAATTTTATTAACCCTATTTTTGATGTGGGTTTTCCAAAAATGTATTTTCTATTTTCCACCTTCTATATTCGAAGAAAAATTTGACATTCTGAGGACACAATTAATTAAATTAGGGGTTAATATAACACCCTAATATTTCATAGTATGTTATCTCTTTAATTCAATTCAATATCTTTCACTACCCGCACCACCGAGTTCAAGCACATCACGACTTATGAACCTAGCAATTTAAAACACGGTTATTAATAGTAATAATTATTTTTTATTTTTTATATATCCTATATAATTTTAGCATTCATATTTTTGTTTCATAGGCATAATACAAGGAAAAATTCTATATTTCAGATAAAAGAAGAATTTTTTCAAAAAATGTAATTTTTTCACCTTTTAAAAGAGAACCCTTTTTAAATAACATATTTCACCTTTTATATATTCAATTAAATAAAATAAAATTTGTATTTAGTATATGGACATAAAAATATAGTATTGATAATTTTTTGGTACTTTTCTTATAACATTTATAATTTGATGAATAGTCAAAAATACAAAATTTTAATTAAAAAAACATTTCTAATAAAAATAATTTGTAGTGTTAAATTAAACATTTGAATTTTTTTAATGTATAGTTAGATTATAATTTTATCATTTAATATAATGTAGGTCATTTTATGTAATTTCACATTAAAATAGATAAAAAACAAATGTTAATCATTTGATTGTTTTTACTTCTTAAAAACTCAATTTCGGGTTTTAACAACTGAAATTAATTTTAAATTAGTTAATCAAACATATATATTATTAATTAGGTAAAATTGTAATCATTTTTTAATTTGGTATATCACAAAAAAATTGGTGAATAGTTGGTATTTTTCTAAAAAAATTCAATTTTATATGAATACTGAAAAAATAATATGTTGTAGACAAAAATTGACTTTTCATTTAAATAATTATTTTTAATTAAAATTTTATCTATAAGTAAAATTAGATACATTATACATATATAATTTAATGTAATTCATTGGAGTCATTTTATAATAATATTAGACATAATATTTTATTGAACATTTTTAATGTCTTCTACCCACTTTCTATGCACATTTGCAAATTTGTATAAAACATAATATTACTACTTTTATGAATAGAATTAAAAAAATATGGGATATTTATTTGAATTAATTAAGTAAAATTTGGTTCAATATGATGAAAATAATTTTTGGTGAATATTATCTTTCGAATTTTATTTACCACGGTTAAAAGGAAACAAGGTAATTAAATGTAAAAATAATATTAAAATTACCCCAACACATGTCCTTATAATATTGGATAAGTATTTTTAGACCAAAATAAACCATTAGACAAAAATAATATCCTTTTTATCAATTTGGGCTAGATTAAAACATTTATTATTTTTTATTTAAATAAAATTTAAAAGTGTTAAATTCAATTTTCAATAACTAAACCATTTTTTATATAGGGTTTCACATAAGATAAATTCTACAATAAATATTAATTAGGAATATAAAAATATTTCATAAATCATGATAATTTATTTATATTTTTTATATTTTATATAATTAAATTTATTTATGACACAATTAAGATGCATTAATTACTTTATTAAATAATGATTTAAATAATTGATGTTCTAAATATTATAATAAATGTAAATTGAAACTATTGAGGCCATCCACGAATTTTCTAGGAGAATAAAATTTTTAGGGTTTATTCAATGTATTATTTCAATGTAATCAGGTATTTAAGACTTTCACAAGAAAAACAAATACAAAATATTTTAAAATTGACATAAATGTGTTTTTAAAAAACACTATATTATTAAATGATATAAAATTCCTGAAAATCAAATATTCAGCAAAAGTACTTATATAATGCTAGATATATCATTATTTAACCACTTTTGGTTCTCTTGGAATTTTATAGTATGTTTATTAACCATATAATATAAAAATACAAGGAGACATGTTCAATGATAATCTATTTATCTAAGGCCTAAATATAAATGTTAATGTTAATATGGTAACCAAAAAATTTCCAAATCCTATTGGTTGAGAAGATTTCAAGATTTCCCCACCTTATCCTCTAAATAAATCCATTCAGAGCTATTATAAACTGAAAATATTTTTATAATAATATAATATTTCAATCCTTTCCTAAAGCCCCAGTCACCTCTATCATAAAAGGGTATTTGCCCTCCTCTTAATTTTAAACCTCCAAATTCATTTGGCTCGGCTATCCCCTTATCCAATCTTTTCCCAAATACCCTAAATTCAAACTGGAGGCCTTACATTGACCATAATTCCAACAAAAGGGTCCCTTTTGTTCAAATCAAAAGGATGAACCAGAAGAAGAGGTAATTATTTCATCACCAAATTCAAAGTTCTTTTCTTCTTCCACTTCCTCATTCTTTCAGGTTTACATACCAAAATAATATCTATAGTACATTCTACATATTTAGATGTTATTATAAATATGGTATATCCATATTCAATATTCAATCCATCCTATGAATGACAAAGTCACCATACGTGCGTACGTTCGGCTTACCATCTCCACGTTGTGGTGTAATTTGTTATTCAACACTTCATTATTTGGATGCGTATAGTAATGATGATAATTGATGTAAATAATAAATATAAAATGTTAATTATTATATATATATATATATATAATATAACATCTAATTACATATGATCTCACCATCAATAGAATGATATCATCAGTTGTGCGTACATACGACTTACCGTCTCCACGACACGATGAGATTCATTTCCCTGTTCACCATTCAACGATGATTATAAAAATATATTGTTTCAAAATGTTTGTAATATATAACAAAATAATGGTACTAGAAATATATATATATATATATATATATGTGTGTGTGTGAATGTTTGTATTTACATATATCTCCTTCACTTACTTCCGTTCAGTACGATATGAAAATGGAAACAACATTAATGAGTAAGTATGACCTACCATCTCCATAAATGGTATTTTCCATTTCATATATATATATTATTCATATTTTTATTCTGAATATATATTGTACATAAATAATGTTTTATATTATAAAATCAATTAAATCACGATATTAGTGATATGATCAAGAATCACACGTTAAAACACATACGATGATGACATTGATTATTACCTGAAATGTTATTTTAACAAAGAAATTATTATTAAATGGGTTGAATAATTCCATAAATGAATCATGTATGATATCATAAATATGAATATGGTTGTGCTATTATTTAAAAACATACTATTGTCATTATACATAATGTTAAACGTTCCCTCGACCAAAGGAAAATACAAGGTAATGGTTAATTCCTTATTCTCATTATTATCTGAGATTCTTTAGGTGCATGTTTTTAATGGGAAATATTTTTTATCCATTTCCATGTTTCGTAAAAGTATTTTCAAAAGGATTATTTTTAAGAGACTCTTTAAGGAAAAAATCATTTGAAATGTCTTAAATATTTATTCTTCTTAATCAATCTATGTAATTTCCATGTTTTGAAAATAGTTTTAAGGATTTATTTATATGGAAAATAATGTTTTAAAACATTAATTGAATTAAAAAAATTCAATGTGGTATGTGAAACATTAATTAAAATATATCTTTTAAATGAATTTGAATATTAGTGTGTGACTTTTTAATGAATTCACAAAAAAGGGCTATTTTTATCAAGGAGTTTTACTGATCATTTTCAACTATGTGAACATCCGTTATTGGATATTATTCTTGATTGAGGTTGATTTATTATCTCCAATGTTGTATTGGATGAGTTGTGATATGTTTTTTATTGATGTTCTATTTTTATACCATCCATGGTTTACGATAAAATTATTTAAATTTTGTATGATAGTTTTAATATGATTGATTATGTTATATTTCACCATTTTCATATGATGAATGCATTAGACATAGTAAGTGTTTGGAAAGGCCTGCTATATCTCCTCGATGTATCAGTAGGTCTCAGGAGACAAATTACTGTTTTGGCACATGGCCATGAAAGTTTTTTATTTTTATTCTTGACCCAAGGCCTTGACTACGTGGCTATGATGTCTAATATTATACATTCACTTTTTATGAAATTAGTTATTACATTTTATTATTGAACTAGTATAATATCCATGTGGATGTTTATATGGTAATGTTTGATTTATATTTTACATATTATGTTCAAGTTTATATTTAAATGGATTTTGTTTTTATTAAAAATATTGCTTTAAATGTATATAGCTTTCTCTAAATTATTTACCGTTACTGATCATCCGAGAACAGTCGTTTCATATGTTTTGTTTTCCTAGGATTCCATGAAGGTTATTATGTATGATATTCTAGTTTATGTTAGGGGAATAATGGTGTACATGACAGATTATTTAGGTTTTGTTTTATTTTTTAATGTGTAATGTGAAATTCTTTTATGTAATCTATTTTCCATGACTGCTATATTGATCGGTCCTTTGAGACATGATTCCTTGTAATCATGCCAATTTCCTGTAATAATGCACCAACTATGGGTAACTGATTTTGGGGAGTTACACTAACAATCAATATACAAAAATGAAAAATAGTTTATCAAATTTCCATTTACATGGTGTTTTTTTCAATATCATTTCACATCAATATCACATTCACCCTTTTATGTATACACTAGATCCTATTGTGATGTGAAGGCCATCCTCTAGAAAATTTAGAGCATGTAATATTGATAAGCTAATATCTAGCCATCATGATAATGAATTCAAAACCTATCATATGGCAGACATGAATATCCCATAAAAGTGACACCCACCAACCTCATGGGGACACTCATTACACTGACATACAACCTCTGTTCTAATCCCCAATGAAGTGTCTAGTGTTATTACGCTCTCAGAATACAAAACAACGAACCCAAAATTTTTCACCATAGTCTATTATATGAAACTATGAGATTCACTTGTATTAAAAATATATTATTCTATATTAGAGTCTACTATGACCACACCTTCCACCATATTTGGAATGACACCCTATTTCTCAATGTTAGGATATATATAAAATATTTTCCTTATACCACAACATTTTATCATAACCACACCGCCTTAAGATGGTCTAGTCTGTTGTGTTAGTGTAACTAGTTCTAGGATACCTCTGCCACTTCAAACACATCCATGGATAGATCAGACACCATTAATTTAGTAGACATCGTGATATAAAGTTAAGAAACTTATTCATGTACCTGGCGTTGGATCTGACCCCTATAACTCACAGCTGTATGGAAGGTTAGGCATAACTGTTGCATGTTCACCATTACACTTCATGATCTGACCTCAACCTGGCCACTATCACACTGGTTTTTAATTTTTCCATTCCAACCAAACTCATTCCAAAACACTAAGCTTCCAATACATATAGTATGACTACCACTTGTCTCATAAGAATCCCTAAAAAGGAACTTCCTTCCTGATGTTGTTGATCCACTAGGCTAAGATACATAACTTCCATACTCTACTCCCCATGATTCCAACCATATCCTCTCTATAATATATAGCAAACTCACAATTGCATTGATGGAACTCAGTCAAAACATGTTTTCATGAGATTTTATCATATTTCCAAGACCTTACTTGAAGCTTATCTCCCCCGATAACTCATTAAGACGGTTTACGCACCCAATACAGTGATTATCTGTATTGTATACTGAGTACTCCATAACATTCATTGCGACCTGCTCCATGTGCATTAAATCACAATCCCTTTTTTATGTAGATCCACTGTGTAAAATTAGTCAAATATACGGGTCTAGAAATATGTGTAACATTTATCTCATTGTTTTCCTACTTGGTTCAATACATACAACAAGTATTTTTATGCTCCAAATAATATATATGTACTGAGATTTAGCCTCCTCTCAAGTGGTTTCTATAGATTATTGAATATCACTACCATAGTCTCAATCCCCCTCTCTATAGAATGGGGGTATCTATCCCCTAAAATTGAAGGAGGATGATTTTGTGGGAACACATGTATCAACTCATCCATAGATAATATATTCTATGTTGCTCCATGATATGTTTTCATAATGTAACTGAAACCTCATATATCTGTTCCTCAAAACATGTTTGTAGAAAAATAGTTCTTATCACATCAGCACTAAAGTGGGATAAATTGATAAACCATGGTCCACCACATCCAGAGTGTGGTTTTCGCCACTCACATAGTGTAAAAATTTAGGTCTTTATAGTGGCATGCCTCTACCTTTCCAAATACGTGCCTAAAGATTTACTATATCTAATTCATAGCTCAAAAGCATATGAGATTTAAAATCTCTCTAAAACAATTTCATAACCCACATCCTGATCCTAAATCAAGTAATGTATAAGAAACCATTTCCCAAACCCACTAGAGACACTACCCCTTTCCCACTCAATATTCAGGTATATGAAAAATTCCTTATTCATGTTTCCATTTTCATTTTAATTTATATATTAATTTATAGTCATGCGAGTACTAATACATTAACATGGTCTAATATAAGTAGTCCCACAACACCTCATGAATTAAAATATGATTTCCATATAATTCATACCATATAAAATTTAGTTCACATTAATGAAAATAGTCCAATGGGGCATCATTTTCCAGTCCATAAGGTCCTATTAACCTTATGAATTTAAATATGATATTAAATCATCTATTTTATACAAAAAAAGTCTATCACGATAAAACACATAACTACCACAATACCTATCACAATATCACGTGTTAGTAAATCATGCTAAATGTATTTGTGTAATCGATGACATGTGATTTCAAGAAAGGTATATATATGACGCATGATTTGATATACCCACATCTGATAGGATTGTAAGAGACGTGGAACCAAAATCATATAAATAGTATTTACAAAATATATGTTTATCACCCAAATGTGGAATAAAATCAATTATAATTGTTAATGTCTAGGAAAAAATGATTCAATTTGAGGTGATTTAGATTTTCCTTGTATGCGGGTTAGCTATGCTCAAGAATAACTCATTACCAAACTCCATTCCCTTCTAATCCAAATCTTTTGTAACTAAATATTAATGAATACATGAAAATAATACAATGATACCACTTAGTAACATCCCAAACTAGGATTCCACTCAAGTGATCCTAGAGCCTAGTTTTCTACATTTTCTCAATCGAATGTCCCCAAAACCTTGAGGTTTTCAACTAGAAGTGAGGTACCATGTGTGTTTGGGGGGATTTTAACCTCCTTACCAGAGTGTAACAAAATAAAAACCGATAACAGGCAATAATAGAAGAAAAAATCACAATAATACAACTGATAAATAATCATGACCGGAATATAGAACAAATCTTGAAGTGTATCATATACTATTATTTTGATGAGACATGTCTCGTGAATGAAAATCCAAAATAGATAAATTTTAATATAGTAAAAAATATGTATCCAAAATACAAAAGAAAAAAATTTAACTTTAGTATTGCACGCTTTGGAATCTACCTATAATCACATTCCCCTAATCAACAATCGAAAACCTAGGTTATAGTGATTTCATCAGTTATCACATTAAGCTGTGTAATTTTATTGGGACCCTAAAGGCAGCCCAAATATAGTGTGATATAATATCCTAGTAGGAAACCTCCTAAAGACTTATACATTTAATTCCATTATATAAAATATATGTAGAGTATGTAAATTAGGTAAATTGAAGTAATGTGCCTAATGAATATATCGACTATAAACAATTTATTCCAAAATCCGGAAATGCGTGGCTGATTGTCGCCTATCGACCGGTCAAGGTTTTGGTGCTCTGCTAATTTGTATAGTATCACTTTGGTCGAATCCTCGGCGATGATACTTTGTAATAGTCGTTTGTTTTTAGTTAATTGTATTCTTATTGGGGGGTTTGATTTTAGAGCCTATGAAATAATTTATGTATGATGTTTGATTTAAAAAATTGATTAAGATTGGGGTGAGCTCATCATTTGGGAGTTAAGAATGTGATATCCTTGAGCTTTCCTTTATATTGCATTAAATTAACACCAACATAAAAAGTGGATGTTGATTGGAATTCCCAAGTATTATGCCTTTAATCCAAGCCTTAACTTTACCTAGGGTTCTAATCTCCATCAGTGATTGATTGTGGAAGTGTATTTATGGTTCCAATAATCCTTGGAAACCACACGTTGAACATAATATGTCAATAATCCGTGACATGTTTAGTCCAACATACACAATATTAAATTAGAGAATACTCATCGAGCAAAACCACTCAATCACTTAACATCCAAAAATTATAACTCACCCCAATATGATATTTACTCAGACATTTAAATTATTAGTAATCTGTTCTATTATGTTTAAGGTGATCAATTACAAAGAGAAGAAAAAGAAATGGACAAGAAAAGAGTTGTGCACCGAACACAGACACGAACGATGATGAGAGAAAAAAACCAGACTATTTATTGAATAATAAATTAAAATAAGATGATGGATTTCATATTGATTTAAAATAAAATAATAACATTAATATTGAAATATATAAGGTGGATGAGAATAAAAAATTAAGAAGAAGAAAATTCCCTTAAAACAAAATTATAACGACAAACACATGCAAAATTACAACGAAGAAAAATGCAAAAGTAAATGAAAGCAAAGAGAGAAGGAAGGGATTATAAAGTGAAAACACGAGTTTGGAAGATCTTCGCAAGCCTTTTTCAGGCCCTTGTTACTGCCAATCAATCCTCCTTTGATATGAAATGCCAACCCCTCTCAAGGAGAAAAGGGGAGTGTATTTATAGCCCAAGGAGTGGACTCTTTGCATTCCCAATATGTCCCTCCAAATTCATCGCCAATTTGGCTATTCAGATAGCCGAATATCCAAATATCTCCTTCTACATAGTTGTACCTAATAAAGTTGGCCGACTACTGTCAAATGTTGAGGCATTTGGACAAGTGGATCCAATGTTATGGTTGTTTTAGTAAACAAAGGTAAACTGTCCATTTCTATCCATTATTTTTCGATGTCCAAAATGTTAATGGATTTTGGAATAGGATGATGCCTTCAAATCCGAATGAATTCTTCAACAAAGACAGCCACCTATATCTTTTCCTTCACACTAAAAAATAGCAGCTCGATTGATTCTTACATCTTGTGATATGTCATGAATACTATACTGATTTTATTTCTCGGCCAGAATGGTATGCTGGACATCAAATCTTTATTTGGGAACCTTGTTCTTGGATTTGGGCATTCAAATTTTTATCCAAGATTACATGTAGTGTCCCCCAAATTATGGTGGAGATTTAATGTTTTTGGACTTCTGGATTGAGCCCAGTAAATCAATCTTCAAGGCTGGTCTGGTTTGTTTACAGATTCTTTGGTCTTGTTTGTGAGGACCATACAACCCTTTAAATGGAAGAATTGGCTCATGTTAACTGCTAATGAAATGTTTTTTATTGAAAGTAGAATCCTAAAAAACAATAACCACACAATTTGGATCAGTATAGGGATAGTTATTATTAAAACATTAAACTGACTCAATTGGACTACTTCGAAAAATGATCATAAATTATACTTAATATTAAAACATTATTATTTCACACAAATTATGCACATTTCATTAAAATTAGTAAAGAGTGAATATAATAAGTCATGAAAATATAAATAACATCAAATCCACCCCACATAGTTTTGTGCATGTCCTCATGTGAAACAAATATAAAAACATGAAAAAATCATTTTTACTCACCAACAAATATTAAAATTTTGTTTTCTCCAATTAGGGGAGGTTTAGACTATTTCACTCATCCATTTTGAAATCAACCACATGTTTTTCCAGAAACAATGTTCCAAAACTAATTTCTTTTTTCATGCTCAAATTTAGAAATGGAAAATGTGGACACTCAAAACTCACACCTCTCAAGATGATAATATTTATTTGTGGAGGTTCACTCTTTCACCAACCAAAATTAAAAATCATTGAATTTGAAAAGAGATATAATCTTACAATACCTATCCAAAGTGTAAAAGATTCAAGAGGTCTTTTTAAGGGGTTTTCCTATGGCTATGGGACGGTAGGAATATAATTTCCAAGAGAGAAGAAGAGGGGTAAAACACCAACATAGAAAAATCAATCCACATTTTTTTAAATAAAAATGGAAGTAAATGAAAAGACACATTTACGAGGTAATGATTGTGTTATGAAAGAAATATTAGATGAAGAAAATTTGAAGGTAATGAGAAGATGAAATATTTACAAAACACAAAACTTCTCCCAAAAAGAATATAATGCAAGGGTTCCTTTATTTTCTTTTTTTTCTTTTTTTTCGAAGGTTGAACTTGGAAAAGATATCACACTCATAACCCAGCCCATGATTGATCTCCTCAAGACACTAATTGTAATAGTTATAACAAGATCAAAGGTTGAGAAAGAGTTATTTTTGACCTACCCAAGACAGAACACATTTTTTCATCAATTTTTTTTGGATTTTTTTTCATCATTTTTTTTGAAAACTTGTCAATAAAATTTAAAAAATTTCATAAATAGAAGTTCATTACATTCCCAAAAACACTCTTAATGACAACCTATCCCCCACAATGAAATGGATTCATTCCCTCAAGCATATGATAACATGGTGAAAATCAATAATAGGGTACCCAAACAATGAAATCCATTCCCCCCACACTTAAATTTCAAAATAAAATTATGAAATGAAAATCCATGTTGATATTGGGTGGGAAAAGGTATTGGGATTGTAATGTGGCTATCGAAGAATAGGTTTTCATAGTCTCGAAGGGGATTTCAAAAGGAGGATTAATGTAAAGGAAATGGGAGATTATTTGGCTATTGTGATTCTCATGTGGTTCAGAAAATTCCTCTATCATATTAATACACAATAAGGTAGTATATTCAGCTTGAAGGTCAACAAACTCAAGACTTCACAAATGGGAGTGAATACACACACTTTGAAAAGATGGCCATAGGTGGCCTTGGAATGAAAGCAAATTTTTTTCGTCATGGTTCGTGGAAAGCATTTTCCAAATCAAAAATTGAGAATTCAAAATTTCTTAATTTTGCAAAAAAATTCTTTATCCAAAGTCATGATGAAAATACAAAATTTTTGAGATAAAAACAACTCTGTTAACTCCCCAAAATGGTTTCAAAAAAATTTCAATACTCGATGGTGACTAAGCATGACTCTTTTTTTTAATTTTTTTAACTGATTGTGTTTTTGGGTTTTTTTTAGTTTTTATGTTTTTTTTAAAATACACACCCTCACAAGCAAGAAAAAAAGGGTTTGAAAACATAAGTGGTAAAAAATGAAGGAGAGAAGAAGAAGAAGAAATAGTTCGAGAGATGAAGAGATAGAGAGAGAGTTAAAGGTAAAGAGGTGCCCCCTGGTTTGGATTTGGCAGGATGCCATCTCCATCTAGTGGTTAGTCGATTGGAGAGGTTGGAGATCTAGGGGAAGTCGATGATGATCTGGGATTGTGCATCCTCTCATGGTGATGCTTTAACCGATGTCCATTAACCGTGGATGTCCTTTTGGAAGAGGGGTCATGGACTTGCACTACACCAAATGGCTAAACGTTAGGAATAACCAAAGGACCTTCCCAACGAGAATAAACTTACCTGGGTGAAGCTGAAATCAACAATTGAATAGCATTACCATTTCACCTTCATGAAATACCTTTCTCAGTATGTGTTTATCATGGAGTGCCTTGGATTTTTCATTGTAGATATTAGAATTCTCATAAGAATCAAGTCGAATCTCCTCCAGTTTAGCCAATTTCAACAGTCTTTCCTCACCAGATTTTTAACAATCAAAATTACAGGTTTTCACATCCCAAAACGACTTATGTTGGACTTCAACTGGTAAGTGACATGATTTACCAAAAACTATCCTAAAAGGATACATCCCAATGTGTGTTTTATAGGCAGTTCGATAAGCCCAAAGGGGTTCACCATGTCTCTCAGGCGAGTCCTTTCTGGTGGGAATAAAAATTTGATTAAGTACCCTTTTCACTTCTCTATTAGAGAGTTTAGCCATACCATTTGTTTGAGGGTGATATGTAGTTGAAGTTTTATGTACAACCCCATTCTTTTTTATAAGAGCTTACATGGTTCTATTACAAAAATGGTTTCCTAAGTCACTGATCAAGGCATGTGGTGTGCCAAATCTTTGGAAGATGTGGGTCTTTAGGAACTCACTAACAGTATGAGCATCATCCTTCCTAGTGGGTTTGGCCTCAACCCACCTTGAAACATAATCGACCGCAAGAATAATGTATGAGAATCCATTATAAGGGGTAATTGGTCCCATGAAATCGATGCCCCAAACATTGAATATTTCACAAAAGATTAAAGGATTTTGGGGAATTTAATTTATTTTGGAGATTATGCCGAACTTTTGGCAAGTGGGACATGATTGACAGAACTCATGTGAGTCCATAATGAGTGTAGGCCAGATGAATCTAGAGTCTAGGACCATTCGGGAGGTCCTTTGTGGTCCAAAGTGGCCACCTCCGGGAAGTGAGTGAGAGAATTCTAAGATGAAAGAATTCTCATTATCTTCAACACATCTCCGAATTACTATGTCAGCCCCAGTTTTCCGAATATTTTTTTATTCCCAAAAATAGCGTTTTGAATCACTTTTCAACTTCATTCTTTGTTCTTTTGAAAACTTTTCAGATAAAACACCAGAAACCAAATAATTTAAAATTGGGGAATACCATGGTAACATTGGAGTGAGAGACGAAAGGTTCTCAATAGGGACTTCAGGATCAATGATTTCTGAATGATAAGAATTAGAAATTCTACTCAAGTGATCATCCATAGTGTTTTCGTTTCTATGTCTATCTTTGATTTCAAGGTCAAACTCTTGGAGCATTAGGATCCATTTATTAGCCTCGGTTTGGAATCACTTTTCTTGAGTAAGAACTTTATAGCAGAATGGTCTATGAAGATTATGATTTTGGAACCTAATAGATAGGTTCGGAATTTATCTGAGGAAAAAACCACTGCTTGAGGTTCCGTTTCAGTCATAGTGTAGTTAGATTGTGTTTCAGTCAATGTTTTTGAGGCATAATAGATGACATGAAGAATCTTTTCTCTTCATTGACCAAGAACAGCCCCAACAGTTCTATCAGAAGCATCACACATTAACTCAAAGGATAAGGACCAATATAGGGGTTGGATTATTGGGGCAGATGTTAGAACAGTTTTGAGTTCAACAAATGCTCTCTTGAAAACCTCATCGAAATTGAAAGTGAAATCATTTTGGAGTAACCTAGTGAGTGGGAGGGAAGTCCTACTGAAGTTTTGGATGAATCTACGATAGAAATAGGCATGACGGAGGAATAAATGGATGTCTTGAACAGAAGTTGGTTCAGGAAGTGATTGGATCACTTCAATTTTGGCAGGATCGACTTAAATGCCATCTTTTGAAATTATGTGCCCTAAAACAATCCCATTTGCCACAATGAAGTGACATTTTACAAAATATAACACAAGGATACACTTGACACTCTTTTAGAGGACTAGAGAGAGTGAATTCAAACAAAATTCAAATGACTCACCATATATGGTACAAAAAAGAGGCGGGTCCTTATTTGACACACTGACTTAATGGCTTTGGCACTCAAAATTCGAGATCTGTGTCATACTAACTCTATCTAGAAGGGCATAGTTCATAGCAACATATGATATATATATATATATATACCCATCACTATCACGAACCTATAAGGTATTAAAAATAATCATCTCTATATTCCACAACTTATTAATAATATGTTTCACTACCTATATAGGATTCATTTTACTAAGTTAGTCAACCACTGGATTTACATTACCTGGAGTGTAGGTAACCTCTATATCGAAATACTGAAGGTACTCTACCCACCTTTTCTAACTCTAATTCAGATCCCTATATGAAAATATTTACTTGAGGATTTTTTGGTACATTTACACCACAAAATTCTATCCTAGTACGTAACATCTCAAACAATGCAATTAATAAAAAATAATGACTAACATGGGATCCTGCGTCAGGTAATTCCTCTCCTATGGCCTCTACTATCAGGGCTGATATGCGATGACTCTATCCCAATAAATGCGAACTATCAAAAAAATAATACCTGATGAATGACAATACAAATTATATCTCATTCCCTACTCTAGAATTATCAGGGCTGGTGCTGATCTGAATTTCACTTTCATCTCTAGAAAGGCTATATCTCATTATTATAACCATACAAACATAACACCCATGTTAGTCGAGCCAATCAATGGTGCTACAAAGAATGAGAATTCCTCTATGATATTATTTTAGTAATCAGCTATCCCCATGTAACTCAGTATGTAAATAGCATTCTTGGGATAGTCCCATGAAAATCCAGCTCTCACCTTCTTAGGGACTATTGATACTCATATCTCTGATATGATGTTTCCTAGTATGTAAATTTGATCTATCTATATGGGTAAATTTTATATAACTAATTTACAATCACTGAAACTAAAATGGTATCCTAATGTTTTGAATGGTCATTTATTTTGTGAGAATACACCAAGATATCATCCCCCAAAAACAACTACAAATGAATCTAGATATGGACATAACACATGGTTGATCAGTTCCCCGAAAACTTCTCGCCCTTTTGTTTTACCGAATGACATAACCGTATCGCCATATAGACCATACCAACTAAGGAATTTTTTATGTTTTATGTAAGATGGTCGAACAAATACCTAGTGTTATTCGGGCCTCGAATCAAATTTTGAGATCACTTGAGCTCATCGAAGTTGCTAATACAGATCATCTATCTGTGGTAATGGATACTATTTCATAACTATGAATTGTGACAAAATATGATAATCCATTCATAGCATAAGTTTAATGTTAGTCTTTTTTCACAAAAAGAACCAGTGAAACAAATAAGGAAGAACTAGGTCGATTAAATTCTTTTGCCTCCAAATCCTCTAACAACATAATGAACCATTGAAACTCCATGATATCCATCATGTAAAGAAAAATGGATACATGTACCACTCCAGGAGCTATGTTGACAGAGAACTCCACCACACTTTTTAGTGGTAATCAATAAAATTCATACTGGAACAAGTCCCTGAAGTGATCAACTAATAGAGGAATGTCCACCTGAATCACTCCCAGATTTTAACACCCCGTGAATTCATAATACATTATTTTTCTAATGTAATTCAATAGCTAGCGCTATAAGCAACAGCGAGTTCAAGAGCATCACATCCTATCGAACTATCTGTTTAAAAAGTAGTTATGAATAATATTAACAACATTTTAATTATATATATATCCTATATAATTTTAACATTCATATTTTGTGTTTCTTAGACATAATATAATTTCAAATTCAGTTTTTCCGAAAAGAGAAGTATTTTTAAAAAATTGTGTATTTCCCACCTTTTAATAGAGAACGATTTTAAATCAAATATTTGAAACTTTTATATATTAAATTTGATGAAATTAAGGTATTATTTAGAAGAAGGACATAAAAATTTAGTTTTGATAAATTTTTGGTACATATTTTATCACTTTATTATTTTTCTCGATAATGAAAAAATCCTTATTTTAATTAAAAAAATCATTTTAATCGAAATAATTTATAGTGTTAAATTATGAATTTTAGTTGTTTAAAAGTATAATTATATTTTATTTTTATCATTTAATATAACTCAGGTCATTAAATATAATTTCACATTTAAATTTTATATAAACACATGTCAATATTTTGATAGTTTTTACATAAAAAACCCAATTTTCTAGTTGTGACAACAAAAATTAATTTTAAAATAATTTATGAAAGATAAGTGTTTTTAATTTTGTAAAAATGACATAATTTTTGAATTTGGAATATCAAGATTTTATTTTGGTTGATCATTGGTATTTTAATGAAAACATGTAATTTTTGTGGAATAATTTAAAACACTGCATTGTATATAAAAATCGTCTTTTTCATTTATATAGTTATATTTAATTAAAAATTAATCTTAAAGTAAAAATAAATATGTAATACATATATTCTCCCCATTTGATTAATTGAAGTCATTTTATAATAAGATTTGATAATTAAAATTTTATAGAAGTTTTTAACATCTTTTACCCACTATTTTGGCACATTGAAAAATTTGTATAAAACATAATTTTACCGATTCTGTGAAATGAATTTCAAAAATCAGAGAGACATGATTGACATCAGTATATAAAATGTGGTTTAATAGGATGAAAATAATTTATGGTGAATAGTATCTTTTGATTTTTATATAACATGGTTAAAAGTAAATTAGCTAATTAAAGTTAACAATAATATTAAAATTACCCCAAAACATGTCGTAATTCTATAGAATAAGTTTTTAATAACTTTTAGCCACTATTAGGAACATTTGAAAATATGTATAAAAAATTATTTTACAACTTATATGAATATAATTTCCAAAATCTGGGAGACACAGTTGACATCATTTAGAAAAATTTGGTTAAATAAGATTGAAATAATTTTTGGTGAATGTTACATTTTGAATTTCATTACCACGGTTAAAAGTAAACAAGGTAATTAAAGGTAAAATTAATATTAAAAATACCCCAACACATGTCCCAATTCTATTGGATAAGTGTTTATAGACTAAAATATACCATAGAAAAAAAATAATATCCTTTTGATCCATCTGAGTTAGATTTGATCATTTATTATATTTTATTTAAAGTAAAGTTGCAAGTGTTAAATTCAATGTTTAATAACTAAAACATTTTTAATATAAGGTTTAACATAAGAAAAATTATAATATAAATATTAATTATAAATATAAAAATATTTCCCACATCATGATAATTTATTTATTATTTTTATACATTGAATAATTGAATTTATTTATGACACAATGATGATTCATTAATTACCTTATTAAAGAATGATTAAAATACAAGATGTTATAAATATTAAAATAAATTTAAATTGAACCATTTGAGGACATCCACGAATTTTAAATGATAATATGACATGATAGGGTTGATTCAATGTATTTTTTTCTATGTTATCAAGTTGTTATGACTTTCAAAAAAACAAAATTGTGTTAAAATTGACATAAATCATTCTTTAAAACAAATACAATATTATTAAATGATATAATATTCATAAAAATCTAATATATTTTCAAATAACTTATATAGTCTTAGATATGGAATTAATGAACATATTTAGGATCACTTAATGTTTTTCAGTATGTTTATTAACAATATATTATAAAAATTCAAGGAGTCATGGTAAATGTTAAATTATATAACAAAGTGTTAAATCTAAAATATAAGGTTAATATGGTAACAAAAATTTATCTAAAACCAACTGGTTGAGAGAATTTAGAACTATCCACACCTTATCCTATAAATAAATCCATTTAGACCAATTATAAACTGAAAATGATTTTATAATAAAATAATATTTCAATCATTTCTTAAAGTGCCTCTCACCTATCTTATAAAAGTGTACTCCCCATTATCATAATGTCACATCTACAAAGCCATTTGGCTCATCCAAACCTTGCTCTAATATCATTCCATCTATCCTCAATTCAACATAGAGGCCTTAATTTGATCAGAAATCCAACCTAAGGAGCCATTTTTTCAAATCAAATGGAAGAGCCTGAAGAAGAGGTAATTATTTCATCACTTCATTCAAAGATCATTTCTTCTTCCACGTTTTCATTCATTTTTATTTCCATAACAAGATAATAACTATAGTACCTTCTATATAATGAGATATTGTTATAAATATGGTACGACAATACTAATAATTCTATTAATCTTATGAATTCCACAGTCACTATACATGCGTACGCATGACATATGGTCTCCATGTCAGGGTGTATATTGTTATTCAACAATTCATTATTTGGATGGGTATAATAATGACTATAATTTAATAAATAATATATATATAATTTTAATTATTATATATACATATAATATACCATCTAATTACATACAATTTGACCATCAATAGAATGATATTGTCGCTCGTACATACGTACGACTTACCGTCTCCACAACGCGATTAGATTCATTTCCATGTTCACCATTCAACGATGGTTATAAAAATATATCATATTAATAAGACTTTAATATATGAAATAATAATGGTACTGTAAATAAATAAATAAATAAATATATGTATGTATGTATTTATTTATTTGTAAATATCTCATTCACTTACATCCGTTCAATACGATATGAAAATGGAAACGACATTTATGCATACGTACGACCTACCATCTCCATAAATGGTGTTCTCCTTTTCATATATCTATCTATTATGCATATTTATTTTCGAAATATATATTATTCAGGAATAATGTTTTATATTTGGGATGCAATTAAATCATGTTATAAGTGATACGACCATGAATAACAAGTTAAAACACCTAAAATGAAAAAATTGATTATTAACCAGATTGTTATTTTAACATAGAAATTATTCTTAAATGTGTAGTATAATTACATAAATGAATAATGTATGAAAGGATAAATATTAATATATTTCTACTGTAATTTGATAACATACTATAGTCATTATACATGAGGTTAAACATACCTTCCACTAAAGGAATGTACAGGGTAAGGGTTAATTCCTCAATCTCATTATTACCTGAGATTGTTTGTGTGTATGTTTTTATTGGGACATATTTATTATCCATGTCCATGTTTTAAAAAAGAGTATTAAAAAGGAATCATTATATGGTAATCTTTAACTAAAACATCATTTTAAATTATTTAAAAATTTATTCTTCTAAATCATTCTTAGTAATGTCCATGTTTTCAAAATGGTTTTATGGATTTATTTATATAGACATGAGTGTTTTAAAAAATTAATTCCATTAAAAAGATTCAAAGTGTCATGGTAAAAATTCATTCTAAAATATCTTTTAAATGACTTCTTTTATAAATGTGTGACTTTTAAATGATTTCACAATAAAGGGATATTTCTCTCATAGAGTTTTACTCATCATTTTAAACTATGTAAACATCCTTTACAGAATATTATTGTTGATTGAGTTTGATTTATTTTCTTCCATATTTCATTTAATGAGTTATGATATGTTTTACTATGGATGTGCTATTTTTAAACAATTCACAGTTTAGGGTTAACGTATTGACATTTAGTATGCTCGTTTTTATTCAAATGTTTATGTTTTCTTCCACCCTTTTCATATGAGGAATGCATTGGAATTACTAAGTGATGGTAGGGGGCCATTATTTCCTCGTGATGAATTAGTAGTTCTCATGAGACAAATTAGTGTCTTGGAACAATCCCTTTACATAAATTCTATTTATAATCTTGGCATGGGGCCTTGACAATGTGGTTATGATGTCCGTCAGTATGCATTCCCTATGTATGAAATTTATCATTACATGTGATTATTAAACTAGTGTAATATCCATGTTAGTTTTTAAATCGAAATTTTTTATTTCTTTTTTAAATATTATGTTCATGTTTATTTTTTAACGGATTTTTTTTATTACACATCTTGCCTTAAAATTTTATAGCTTCCACTAAATTATTCACCCTTAATGAGCATCTGAGCTCTCCCCATTATTATGTTTTCTTTTCCTAGGATTCCAAGTTGTGTATCATATTTTATATGCATGGTTAAGATTGGGGAATAATGGAATTATCAACGGATTATTTATGTTTTTTTATGTTCAAATGTTTAATATAACATTCTTGTATGTTATCTATTTTCCTAGATTGCTAAAAAATCAGTCCTTTGGGACATTATACATTTTAATCTTGCCAATGATATGTAATAATGTACCAGCTCTAGGTAACTGGGGTCAGGGCATTACAGTTTGTATGAAAGGAAGATTAGCAACAACCATGGAAATAGATTTAGATAATCTCTGATTAGGAACCATTACCCTAAGATTGAATTTTATGAATTGTATGTAATAAAATCCTTGAATATTGGAAATGTATAGATTTTTTGAATTTTCCATGAAATACATCCATGTTTTAATAGTTGTATGTTGAGGTAGCTCGGGACCGAATGTATCTAGGGGTCACACCTGAAAACACTGCTTTGGTTTAGACTTGAATGGGAACTTTTGCATAACAATGGGCCTTACTGCACTATTGGTTACGACACTCTTGGAGGATATGCATAGGATAATTCATATTTTCTTTAAAAAAGATTATAAAGGATTTATGAGAAAATATGATAGCAAATAAACCATTTTAATTATTATGAGACTAGTGTGAGAATCTTCAATTAATGTTGAGAATTTTTCTTGTTTTTGGATTCTACATTATGATATGATATAAACTAGTGTATGTCATCATTTCAAAATGGAACCTAGTATAAGGATTCAGAAAACCAGAAATATGCTTGTCCCAATGTGTAAGAAAGATCATATCATTAATAGTATAACACAATCATTTTAAAGGGAAATAACATCCCATGTATTCTCATAATATGAAGAAATAATATCATGTTTTAATATGATAAGTAAATAATTATATGAGACCTATGGCATAGAAGGGAAACCAGAGAAGAAGAGGATGGCTGAGAGAAATATGTATAAAGGGAAAAAGGGAAAGAAGGATTTTCCAATATGTGACAACTATGGAAAGAATCACATTGGGAAGTGCTTGAATGGATTGTGTGTTTGATATAAGTGTTGGGAAAAGGATGGTTCGGAAAAATAATGAAAAGTGAACAATGAAAACACTAATATATTGTGTTCTAACTATAGTGAAATGGTGAAATAAACAAATAAATTTACTAAGATTCAAAGAAATATATCTCAGAAGAATCAAAGGGGTTAGGTCAAGCATCAGATTTTACTACAGTTGACATGGAATAATAAATGTATTTTTGTTTCTAGATTGGATAATTATGTCATTTTAGTGTCGTATCTATGGTGTACTAGTTATATGAATTATTTAAATAAATTAGGATTGTACTATAGTACTATTTTATTAAGGATTTGATATTTTCTGGTACCATGAAAAGTGACTCAATTGTAGGTTAAACATTTAGGAAAATATATGGTTGAGAGAAAGATAAACATTAAAATAGACATGAGGCAGATTTTAAGATTCTGTAAAAAGAGAAAAATGAGGTGGATAATGTATATTGGATATTATTGACTACCTTGGAACTAATTAATGGTTTGTTTATTCCATCATTGTTGGAGATTACAACATATTTGGATTTTAAGAGTATATCCAGTATTCTATGTTTTACAGAAGGAATAAGGATTTATATACCAATTCAAATATGTTTTTATAGTAATTAATTTTATTACCATGTCTTATGAGAATACACGATGAAGGTATTCACATGTATGTTATACGACCTTCCTTATTAATTATGGACTGTGAGTTTGGACATAAGTATTTTGGGAAAGTCTAAAGGTTGGAATAGATTAATTTATACATTAGATACTATTTCATAATGTTAAAACACATATTAAGATTATTTTGGGATTGTTATAAAAAGGACAACCTGGAGGTCGGACGACAACATGTCGCGTCCGGCAAGGCTGCGAGACTTGAACCTGCAACCGAAGCGCGACAAGGGTTCATCACCTACCACTG
This sequence comes from Viscum album, assembly GCA_963277665.1. Lineage (NCBI taxonomy): Eukaryota > Viridiplantae > Streptophyta > Magnoliopsida > Santalales > Viscaceae > Viscum > Viscum album. The sequence goes on along the minus strand of OY728146.1, from coordinate 1,553,979,742 downwards.
GCGTACCTGATATCCTAGATTGTATAGTGTATCCTTTTAATGTTATGATAGATGAATTATAAATTCATTTTTTTGTAACCTAAGACAATTAGGTAAAATATAATATTTTTGAGTTCTATTATATTTTAGAGTGAATAATGAGTTTGTGGTAGAAATTTGTTAAAGAACGGAACTCTACTTATCATGTATTATTTTTCTCAAAATTTAGGGAAAGGATCTTATAACCATTTTTTATCCTAATACAATATATTTTGTTGAACTAATGATATTTTTATTCAGCATCATATATTTATGGATTTGAGGATCTCAATTTTCCATTTAGTGTTCACATGTTTCTGATTGATGAGATCAATTAGTCCCTATAAATATATATGTTTTTCTTCCAATTGTGTGTCTCTGATTTCCACCAATGTTCTATTATTAGAAATCCTAATTTGATGGTGACATTTACATTTTGATTCCCCACTTATTTAGACTAAATTTTATTAACCCTATTTTTGATGTGGGTTTTCCAAAAATGTATTTTCTATTTTCCACCTTCTATATTAGAATAACAATTTCACATTCTGAGGAAACAATTAATTTAATTAGGGGATAATATAACACCATAACATTTCATAGTACGTTATCTCTTTAATTCAATTCAATAGCTTTCGCTACCCGCAACACCGAGTTCAAGCGCATCACGACCTATGAAACTAGCCATTTAAAATATTGTTATGAATAGTATTAATTTTTTTTATATGCTATATAATTTTAGCATTCATATTTTTTATTTCTTACACATAATATAAGGAAAAATTCTATATTTTAGATAAAAGAAGAATTTTTTCAAAAAAATGTATTTTTTTCACCTTTTAAAAGAGAACCCTTTTTAAATAAAATATTTCACACATTTATATATTCAATTAAATAAAATAAAATTTGGATTTAGAATAGGGACATAAAATTATAGTTTTGATAATATTTTGGTACTTTTCTGATAACTTTTATAATTTGATGAATAGTCAAAAATACTAAATTTTAATTAAAAAAACATTTTTAATCAAAATAATTTGTAGTGTTAAATTAAACATTTGAATTGTTTTAACATATAGTTATATTATAATTTTATCATTTAATATAATGTAGGTCATTTTATGTAATTTCACATTTAAATAGATTAAAAAGACATTTTAATCATTTGATAGTTTTTGCTTCTTAAAAACTCAATTTCGGGTTTTAATAACTGGAATTAATTTTAAATTAGTTAATGAAACATATATATTTTTAATTAGGTAAAATTGAAATCATTTTTGAATTTGTAATATCACAAAAAAAATTGGTGAATAGTTGGTATTTTTCTAAAAACATTCAATTTTTTATGAATACTGAAAAAATACTATGTTGTAGACAAAAATTGACTTTTCAATTAAATAATTATTTGTATTTAAAATTTTATCTATATGTAAAAATAGATACATTATACATATATACTTTAATGTAATTCATTGGAGTCATTTTATAATAATATTAGACATAAAATTTTATTGAACATTTTTAATGTCTTTTACCCACTTTCTAGGTACATTTGCATATTTGTATAAAACATAATATTACAACTTTTATGAATATAATTCAAAAAATCTGGGATACGTGGTTGACTTAATGAACTAAAATTTGGTTCAATATGATGAAAATAATTTTTGGTGAATATTAACATTCGAATTTTATTTACCACGGTTAAAATGAAACAAGGTAATTAAATGTAAAAATAATATTAAAATTACACCAACAGATGTCCTAATTCTCTTGGATAAGTATTTGTAGACAAAAATAACCCATTATAAAAAAATAATATCCTTTTTATCCATTTGTTTTAGATTAAAACATTTTTTATTTTTTATTTAAATAAAATTTAAAAGTGTTAAATTCAATTTTCAATAACTAAACCATTTTTAATATAGGGATTCACATAAGATAAATTCTACAATAAATTTTAATTAGGAATATAAAAATATTTCCTACATCATGATAATTTATTTATATTTTTTATACATTAAATAATTAAATTTATTTATGACAAAAATAAGATCCATTAATTACTTTATTAAAGAATGATTTAAATAATTGTTGTTCTAAATATTAAAATAAATGTAAATTGAAACTATTGAATCCATCCAAGAATTTTCTAGGAGAATACAAAATGTTAGGGTTGATTCAATGTATTTTTTCTATGTAATCAAGTATTTAATACTTTCATAAGAAAAACAAATACAAAATGTTTTGAAATTGACATAAATGAGTTTTTAAAAAACACTATATTATTAAATGATATAAAATTCTTGAAAATAAAATATTCAGCCAAAGTACATATATAATGCTAGATATATCATTATTTAACCATTTGTGGTTCTTTTGGAATTTTATAGTATGTTTATTAACCATATAATATAAAAATACAAGGAGACATGTTAAATGTTAATCTATTTATCTAAGGCCTAAATATAAAAGTTAATGTTAATATGTTAACCAAAAATTGTCTAAAACCTATTGTTTGAGAGGATTTCGACCTTTACCCACCTTATCCTCTAAATAAATCCATTTGGAGCTATTATAAACTGAAAATATTTTTATAATAATATAATATTTCAATCCTTTCCTAAAGCTCCAGTCACCTCTCTCATAAAAGGGTATTTTCCCTCCTCTTAATTTTAAACCTCCAAAGACATTTGGCTCGGCTATCCCCTTAACTAATCTTTTCCCAAATACCCTAAATTCAAATTGGAGGCCTTACATTGGCCATAATTCCAACATAAGGGTCCCTTTTGTTTAAATAAAAAGGATGAACCTGAAAAAGAGGTAATTATTTCATCACCAAATTCAAAGTTCTTTTCTTCTTCCACTTCCTCATTAATTCGTGTTTCCATACCAAAATAATAACTATAGTACATTATACATATTTAGATGTTATTATAAATATGGTATAGCCATATTCAATATTCAATCCATCCTATTAATGACAAAGTCACCATACGTGCGTACGTTCGGCTTACCATCTCCACGTTGTGGTGTAATTTGTTATTCAACACTTCATTGTTTGGATGGATATAGTAATGATGATAATTGATGTAAATATTAATATAAAATGTTAATTATTCTATATATGTATATATAATATATAACATCTAATTACATATGATCTCACCATCAATAGAATGATATCGTCACTTGTTCTTACGTACGACTTACCGTCTCCACGACATGATGAGATTCATTTCCCTGTTCACCATTCAACGATGATTATAAAAATATATTGTTTTAAATTGTTTGTAATATATAACAAAATAGTGGTACTAGAAATATATATATATATATATATATATATATATTTATGTGTGTATTTTTTTATTTACATATATCTCCTTCACTTACTTCTTTTCAGTACGATATGAAAATGGAAACAACATTAATGCGTAAGTATGACCTACCATCTCCATAAATGGTGTTTTCCATTTCATATATATATATTATTAATATTTATATTCTGAATATATATTGTACATAAATAAAATTTTATATTCTATAATCAATTAAATCATGATATAAGTGGTATGATCAAGAATCACATGTTAAAACACATACGATGATGAAAGTGATTATTAGCTGAAATATTATTTTAACAAAGAAATTATTATTAAATGGGTAGAATAATTCCATAAATGAATCATGTATGATATCATAAATATGAATATGGTTGTGCTATTATTTAAAAAAACTATTTCCATTATACATAATGTTAAACGTACCCTCGACCAAAGGAAAGTACAAGGTAATGGTTAATTCCTTATTCACATTATTATCTGAGATTGTTTAGGTGCATGTTTTTACTTGGAAATATTTGTTATCCATTTCCATGTTTCGTAAAAGAATTTTCAAAAGGATTCTTTTTAATAGACTCTTTAAGGAAAAAATCATTTGAAATTTCTTAAATATTTATTCTTCTTAACCAATCTATGTAATTTACATGTTTTGAAAATAGTTTTAAGTATTTATTTATATGGAAAATAATGATTTAAAACATTAATTGAATTAAAAAAATTCAATGTGGTATGAGAAAATTTAATTAAAATATATCTTTTAAATTAATATGAATATTAGTGTGTGACTTTTTAATGAATTCACAAAAAAGGGCTATTTTTATCAAGGAGTTTTACTGATCATTTTCAACTATGTGAACATCCGCTATTGGAAATTATTCTTGATTGAGGTTGATTTATAATCTCCAATGTTGTATTGAATGAGTTGTGATATGTTTTTTATTTATGTTCTATTTTTATACCATCCATGGTTTATGGTAAAATTGATTAAATTTTGTATGATAGTTTTAATACGATTGATTACGTTATATTTCACCATTTTCATATGATGAATGCATTGGACATAGTAAGTGGTGGGAAAGGCCTGATTTATCTCCTCCATGCATCAGTAGGTCTCATGAGACAAATTAGTGTTTTGGCACAAGGACTTGAATTTTTATTTATTTTTATTCTTGACCCAAGGCCTTCACTACGTGGCTATGATGTCCAATATTATGCATTCACTTGTTATGAAATTAGTTATTACATGTTATTATTGAACTAGTAGAATATCCATGTGGATGTTTATATGGTAATGTTTGATTTATTTTTTAAATATTATGTTCAGGTTTATGTTTAAATGGATTTTTTTATTAAAAATCTTGCTTTAAATGTATATAGAGTTCGCAAAATAATTTTCCCTTACTGCTCATCTGAGAACTCCCGTTTCTTATGTTTTGTTTTCCTAGGATTCCATGAAGGGTATTATGTTTGATATTCTGGTTTATGTTAGTGGAATAATGGTGTACATGAAAGATTATTTAGGTTTTGTTTTATGCTTGAATATGTAATGTGAAATTCATTTATGTAATCTATTTTCCATGACTGCTAAATTGATCGGTCCTTTGAGACATGATTCCTTGTAATCATGCCAATGTCCTGTAATAATGCACCAACTATGGGTAACTGATTTTGGGGAGTTACACTAACCATCCGAATACAAAAAAGCAAAATAGTTTATCAAATTTCCGTGTACATGGTGTTTTGTTCAATATCATTTCACATCAACAACACATTCACCCTTTTATGTATACACTACATCCTATTGTGATGTGAAAGTCACCCTCTAGAAAATTTAGACCATGTAAGATTGATAAGATAATATCTAGCCATCATGATAATGAATTCAAAACCTATCATATGACAGAAATGAATATCCCATAAAAGTGACACCCACCAACCTCATGGGGGAACTCCATACACTGGCATACACCCTATGTTCTAATCCCCAATGATGTGTCTAGCGTTATTACGCTCTCAGAATACCAAAAAACGAACCCATAATTTTTCACCATTGTCTATCATATGGAACTATTAGATTCACTTGTATTAAAAATATATTATTCTATATTAGAGTCTATTATTACCACACGTCCCACCATATTTGGAATGATAACCTATTTCTTCAAGGGTAGGATATATATAAAATATTTTCTTTATACCACAATGTTTTGTCAAAACCACACTGCCTTGAGATGGTCTAATCTGTTGTGTCAGTGTAACTAGGTCTAGGATACCTCTGCCACATCAAACACATACATGGATAGATCAGACCCCATTAATTTAGTAAACATCATGATACAAAGTGGAGAAACTTATTCATATACCTGGTGTTGGAACAGACCCCTATACCTCACAGCTGGAGGGAAGGTTAGGCATAACCGTTGCATGTTCACCATTACACTTCATGATCTGACCTCGACCTGGCCACTATCACACTAGTTTTAAATTTTTCCATTACTACAAAACTCATTCCAAAACACTAAGCTTCCAATACATATAGTATGACTACCACTCGTATCATAAGAATCCCTAAAAAGGAACTTCCTTCCTGATGTTGTTGATCCACTAGGCTAAGAGACATAACTTCCATACTCTACTCCCCATGATTCAAATCATATCCTCTCTATAATATATATCAAACTCACAATCGCATTGATGGGACTCAGTCAAAACATGTTTTCATGAGATTTTATCATATTTCCAAGACCTTACTTGAATCTTCACTCCCCCGATAACTCGTTAAGACGGTTTACACACCCAATACAGTGATTATCTGTAATTCATACTAAGTACTCCATAACATTCATTGTGACCTGCTCCAAATGCATGAAATCACTATCCCTTTTTTATGTAGAGCCACTGTTTAAAATTAGTCAAATATACGGGTCTAGAAATAAGTGTAACATTTATCTCACAGTTTTCCTACTTGGTTCAATACATACCACTAGTATTTTTATGCTCCAAATAATATATATGTACTGAGATTTACCCTCCTTTCAAGTGGTTTCTATAGATTATTGAATATCACTACCATAGTCTCAATCCACCTCTCTATAGAATGGGGGTATCTATCCCCTAAAAATGAAGGAGGATGATTCTGTGGGAACACATGTATCAACTCATCCATAAATAATATAGTCTATGTTTCTCCATGATATGTTTTCATAATGTAATAGAAACCGCATATATCGGTTCCTCAAAACATGTTTGTAGAACAATAGTTCTTATTACATCAGCACTAAAGTGGGATAAATTGATAAACCATGGTCCACCACATCCAGAGTGTGGTTTTTGCCACTCACATAGTTTAAAAATGTAGGTCATTATAGTGTCATGCCTCAACAATTCCAAATACATGCCTAAAAATATACTATATCTAATTCATAGATCAAAAGAATATGAAATTTCAAATCTCTCTAAAAAAAATTCATAACCCACATCCTGATCCTAAATCAAGTAATGTATAAGAAACCATTTCCCAAACCCACTAGAGACACAACACATTTCCCACTCACTATTCGGGTCTATGAAAATTCTCTATTCATGTTTCCATTTTCATTTTAATTTATTTATTAATTTATAGTCATGTTGGTATTAATACAATAACATGTTCTAATATAAGTAGTCCCACAACACCTCATGAATAAAAATATGATTTCCATATAATTCATACCATATAAAATTTAGTTCACATTAACGAAAATAGTCCAATGGTGCATCATTTTCCAGTCTATAAGGTCCTATTAACCGTATGAATTGAAATATGATATTAAATCATCTATTTTATACAAAAAAAGTCTATCACAAGACAACACATAACTACCAAAATACCTATCACAATATCATGTGTTAGTAAATCATGCTAAATGTATTGGTGTAATCGATGACATGTGATTTCAAGAAAAGTATCTATATGACACATGATTTGATATACCCACATCTGATAGGATTGTAAGAGACATGGAACCAAAATCATATAAATAGTAATTACACAATATATGTTTATCACCCAAATGTAGAATAAAATCAATGATAATTGTTAATATCTAGGAAAAAATGATTCAATTTGAGGTAATTTAGATTTTCCTTGTATGCGGGTTAGCTATGCCCAAGAATAACTCATTACCAAACTCCATTCCCTTCTAATCCAAATCTGTTGTAACTAAATATTAATGAATACATGAAAATAATACTATGATACCACTTAGTAACATCCCAAACTAGGATTCCACTCAAGTGATCCTGGATCCTAGTTTGCCACATTTTCTCAATCGAATGTCACCAAACACTTGAGGTTTTCAACTAGAAGTGAGGTACTATGTGTGTTTGGGGGGATTTTAACCTCCTTACCCGAGTGTAACAAAATAAAAACGGATAACAGTCAATAATAGAAGAAAAAATCACAATAATACAACTGATAAATAATCATGACAGGAATACAGATCAAATCTTGAAGTGTATCATATACTATTATGATGATGACACATGTCTCATGGACGAAAATCCAAAATAGATAAATTTTAATACAGTAAAAAATATGTATCCAAAACACAAAAGAAAAAAATTTAACTTTAGTATTGGACGCTTTGGAATTTACCTATAATCACATACCCCTAATCAAAAATCAAAAACCTTGTTTATAGTGATTTCATCAGTTATCACATTAAGCCGTATAATTTTGTTGGGACCCTAAAGGCAACCCAAATACAATGTGATATAACATCCTAGTAGGAAACCTCCCAAAAGCCTATACATTTAATTCTATTATATAAAATATATGCAGAGTATGTAAATTAGGTAAATGGAAGTAATGTGCCCAATGAATATATTGACTATAAACAATTTATTACAAATATCCTGAAACGCGTGGCCAATTGTCGCATATCGACCGGTCAAGGTTTCTGTGCTCTGCTAATGTTTATTGCAGCACTCTGGTCAAATCCTCGGCGATGATACTTTGTAATAGTCGTTTGTTTTTAGTTAATTGTATTCTTATTGGGGGGTTTGATTGTATAGCCTATGAAATAATTTATGTATGATGTTTGATTTAAAAAATCGATAAATATTGGGGTGAGATCATTATTTGGGAGTTAAGAATGTGATATCCTTGAGCTTTGCTTTATATTGCATTAAATTAACACCCACATCAAAAGTGGATGTTGATTGAAATTCCCAAGTATTAAGCCTTTAATCTAAGCCTTAACATTACATAGGGTTCTAATCTCTATCAGTGCTTGATTGTGGAAGTGTATTTATGGTTCCAATAATCCATGGAAACCACACGTTCAACCTAATATGTCAATAATCCAGGACATGTTAAGTCCAACATTCACAATGTTAAATTAAAGAATACTCATCAAACAAAACCTATCAATCACTTAACATCACTAAATTATAACTCACCCCAATATGATATTTACTCAGACATTTAAATTATTAGTATTTTGGTCTATTATGTCTAAGGTGATGAATTACAAAGAGAAGAAAAAAAAATGGACAAGAAAAGAGTTGTGCGCCGAACACAGACACGAATGATGATGAGAGAAAAAAACCAGACTATTTATTGAATAATAAAGTAAAATAAGATGATGGATTTCATATTGATTTAAAATAAAATAAGAACATTAATATTGAAATATAGAATGTGGATTAGAATAATAAATTAAAAAGATGAAAATTCCCTTAAAACAAAATTATAAACACAAACACTTGCAAAATTACAACGAAGAAAAATGCAAAAGTAAATGAAAAAAAAGTGAAGGAATGGATAATAAAGTGAAAACCTGAGTTTGGAATATCTTCACAAGCCTTTGTCCGACCCTTTTTACTGCCAATCAATCCTCCTTTTCTCTGAAATGCCAATATGTCCCTCCAATTTCATCACCAATTTGGATATTCAGACAGCCGAATATCCAAATATCTCTTTCTCCACAGTTGTACCTAAAAATGTTGGTCGACTACTGTCAAAATTTGGAGGCATTTGGACAAGTGGATCCATTTTTATGGCTGTTTTAGTAAACAATGGTAAACTGTTCATTTCTATCCATTATTTTTCGATGGCCAAAATGTGAGTTGATTTTAGAATAGGATGATTCCTTCAAACCCAAATTACTTATTCAACAAAGACGGCTGCCTCTATCTTCTCCTTCACACTGAAAAACCACAGCTCGATTTGATTCTTACATCATTAGATATGTTATGAATACTATACTGATTTTATTTCTCAGCCAGAATGGTAGGCTGGACTTCAAATCTTTATTTGGGAACCTTGTTCTTGGATTTGGGCCTTAAAATTTTTATCCAAGATTAAATTTAGTGTCCCCCGAATTATGGTGGACATTTAATGTTTTTGGACTTCAGGATTGAGCCCAGTAAATTAATCTTCAAGGCTGGTCCAGTTTGTTCACAGATTCTTTGGTCTTGTTTGTGAGGACCATATGACCCTTTAAATGGAAGAATTGGCTCATTGTAACTGCTAATGAAATGTCTTTTATTGAAATGAGAATACTAAAAAACAATAACCACACAATTTAGATCAGTATAGGGATAGTTATTATTAGAAAATTAAACTGACGCAATTGGACTACTTGTAAAAATGCGCAAAAATTATACTTAATATTAAAACATTAATATTTTACACAAATTATGCAAATTTCGTTAAAATCAGTAAAGAGTGAATATAATAAGTCATGAAAATATTAATAACATCAAATCCCCCACATTTACTTTTGTGCATGTCCTCATGTGAAACAAATATAAAAACATGACAAAATCATTTTTACTCACCAAAAAATATTAAAATTTTGTTTTCTCCAATTAGGCGAGGTTTAGACTATTTCACTCATCCATTTTGAAATACACCACAAGTTTTTATAGAAACAATGTTCCAAAACTAATTCCTTTTTTCATGCTCAAATTTAGAAATGGAAAATGTGGACACTCAAAACTCACACCTCTCAAGATGATAAAATTTATTTGTGGAGGTTCACTCTTTCACCAACCAAAAGTAAAAATCATAGAATTTGAAAAGATCTCTAAGCTTACAATACCTATCCAAAGTGTACAAGATTCAAGAGGTCTTTTTAATGGGTTTTCGTGTGTCTATAGGATGGTAGGAATATAATTTACAAGAGATAAGAAGATGGGTAAAACACCAACATAGAAAAATCAATGCCCATTTTTTTTAAATAAAAATGGAAGGAAATGAAAAGACATATTTACAAGGTAATGATTGTGTGATGAATGAAATAATAGATGAATAAAATATGAAGGTAATGAGAAGATTAAATATTTACAAAACACAAAACATCTCCCAAAAATAATATAATGCAAGTGTTCTTTATTTTCTTTATTTTCTTTTTTTTCGAAAGTTGAACTTGGAAAAGATCTCACAATCATAACCCAGCCCATGATTGATCTCCTCAAGACACTAATTGTATTAGTTATATCAAGAACAAAGGTTGAGGAAGAGTGATTTTTGACCTACCCAAGACACAACACATTTTTTCATCATTTTTTTTTTTATTTTTTTTGATTTTTTTTCATCATTTTTTTTTGATTTTTTTTATTTTTTTTCATCATTTTTTTGAACACTTGTCAATAAAATTTACAAAATTACATAAATATAAGTTCATTACATTCCCAAAAACACACTTAATGACAACCTATCCCCCACAATGAAATGGATTCTTGCCCTCAAGCATATGATAACATGGTGAAAATCAATAATATGGTACCTAAACAATGAAATCCATTCCCCCCACACTTAAATTTCAAATAAAAAATTATGAAATGAAAATCCATGTTGATATTGGGTGGGAAAAGGTATTGGTCTTGTAATGTGTTTATCAATGAAAAGGTTTTCATAGGCTCGAAGGGGATTTCAAAAGGAGGATTAATGTAAAGGAAATGGGAGGATATTTGGCAATTGTGACTCTCATGTGGTTCAAAAAATGCCTCTATCATATTAATACACAATAAGGTAGTAAATTCAGCTCAAAGGTCCACAAACTCAAGACTCACAAATGGGATTTAAAACACACATTTTGAAAAGATGTCCATAGGTGGCCTTGTCATGAAAGCAAATGTTGTTCGTCATGGTTAGGGAAAAGCATTATCCAAATCAAAAATGGAGCATTCAAAATTTGTTAATTTTGCACAAATTGTTTATCCAAAGTCATGATGAAAATAAAAAAAAATTGAGATAAAAACACGTCTGTTAACTCCCCAAAATGGTTAGACAAAATTTAAAAACTCGATGGTGAGTAACCATGACTCTTTTTTTATAATTTTTTTAACTGATTGTGTTTTTTGGTTTTTTTAGTTTTTATGTTTTTTTTAAAATACACACCCTCACAAGAAATAAAAAATGGGTTTGAAAACATATGTGGTAAAAAAATGAAGGCGAGAAGAATTAGAATAAATAGGTAGAGAGATAAAGAGATAGAGAGAGAGTTAAAGGCAAAGAGGTCCCCCTGGTTTGGATTTGGCAGGATGCCATCTCCATCTAGTGGTTGGTGGATTGGAGAAGTTGGAGATCCAGGGGAAGTCGATGATGATCCGGGATTGTGCATCCTCTCATGGTGATGCTTTAACCGATGTCCATTAACCGCGAATGTCCTTTTGAAAGAGGGGTCATGGACTTGCAGTACCCCAAATGGGTAAACGTTAGTAATAACAAAAGGACCTTCCCATTGAGAATTAAGCTTACCTGGGTGAAGAAAAAATCAAGAATTCAATAGCATTACCTTTTCACCTCCATGAAATACCTTTCTCAGGATGTGTTTATCATGGAGTGACTTGGATTTTTCTTTGTAGAGATTAGAATTCCCATGAGAATCAAGTCGAATCCCTTCCAGTTTATCGAATTTCAACAGTCTTTCCTCACCAGATTTTTCACAATAAAAATTACATGTTTTCACAGCACAAAACGAGTTATGTTGGATTTCAACTGGTAAGTGACCTACTTTACAAAAAACTAGCCTAAAAGGAGACATCCCAATCGGTGTTTTATAGGCAGTTCAATACGCCCAAAGGGGTTCACCAAGTCTCTCAGTCCAGTCCTTTCTGTTGGGAATAAAAATTTGCTCAAGTACCCTTTTCACTTCTCTATTAGATAGTTCAGCCATGCCATTTGTTTGAGGGTGATATGCAGTTGTAGATTTATGTACAACCCCATTCTTTTTTATAATAGCTTCCATGGTTCTATTACAAAAATTGTTTCCTAAGTCACTGATCAAGGCACGTGGTGTGCCAAATCTTTGGAAGATGTGGGTCTTTAGGAACTCACTAACAGTATGAGCATCATCCTTCCTAGTGGGTTTGGACTCAACCCCCCTTGAAACATAATCGACCGCAAGAATAATGTATGAGAATCCATTGGAAGGGGGAATTGGTCCCATGAAATCGATGCCCCAAACATTGAAGATTTCATAAAAGATTAAAGGCTTTTGGAAAATTTCATTTCATTTGGAGATTGTGCCGAACTTTTTGCCAGTGGGACATGATTGACAGAACTCATGTGAGTCCTTAATTAGTGAATGCCAGAAGAATCCAGAGTCTAAGACCTTTCGGGAGGTCCATTGTGGTCCAATGTGGCCACATCCGTGAAGTGAGTGACAAAATTCTAAGATAGAAGAATGCTCACTTTCTTCAACACATCTCCGAATTACCATGTCAGCCCCAGTTTTCCAAAGTTTATTTATTCCCATAAATATAATTTTGAATCACTTTTCAACTCCATTTTTTGTTCTTTTGAAAACTTTTCAGATAAAACACCAAAAAACCAAATAATTTACAATTGGGGCATACCATGGTAACATTGGAGTGAGAGAAAAAAGGTTCTCAATGTGGAATTCAGGATCAATTATTTCTGGATGATAAGAATTAGAAATTCTACTCAAGTGATCAGCCACAGGGTTTTCTTTTCTAGGTCTATCTTTGATTTCAAGGTCAAACTCTTGGAGCATTAGGATCCATCTTATTAGCATCGGTTTGGAATCACTTTTCATGCGTAAGAACTTTATAGCAGAATGGTCTGTGAAGATTATGATTTTGGCACCTACGAGATTGGGTCAGAATTTATCTAAGGAAAAAACCACTGCTAGAGGTTCCTTTTCAGTCATAGTGTAGTGAGATTGTGTTTCATCCAATGTTTTTGAGGAATAATATATGACATGAGGAATATTTTATCTTCTTTGACCAAGAATAGCCCCAACAGTTCTATTAGAAGCATCACACATTAACTCAAAGGATAAGGACCAATCTAGGGGTTGGATTATTGGGTCAGATGTTAGAGCAGTTTTGAGTTCAACAAAGGCTCTCTTGAAAACCTCATCAAAATGGAAAGTGACATATTTTTTGAGTAACCTAGTGAGTGGGAGGGCAGTCCTACTGAAGTTATGGATGAATCTCCGATAGAAACAGGCATGACCGAGGAATGAACGGATGTCTCGAACAGAAGTTGGTTCAGGAAGTGATTGGATCACTTAAATTTTGGCAGGATCAACTTCAATACCATCTTTTGAAATTATGTTCCCTAAAACAATCCCATTTGCAACAATGAAGTGACATTTTATAAAATTTAACACAAGGTTACACTTGACACTCTTTGGGAGGACTATAGCGAGTGAATTCAAACAAAATTCAAATGACTCACCATAAATGGTGAAGTCATCCATGAAGACCTCCATGCAGTGTTCAATGAATTATGAAAAGATACTCATCATACATCTCTGGAATGTTGCAAGATCTTTTAAAAGGCCAAAAGGCGTTCTTTTATATGCATATTCTCCAAAGGGGCATGTGAAAGTAATATTTTCTTGGTCCTGAGGTGAGATTGGGATTTGAAAATAGCCAGTGTATCCATCAAGAAAGAAATAGTGTGACTTTCTGGCTAATCTTTGTATCATTTTATCAAGGAATGGAAGAGGGTAGTGATATTATTGTGTTTCAGCATTCAATTTTCGATAATCGATGCATACATGCCATTTTTTCTTCACTCGAGTTGTGACTACCTTCATATGTTCATTTGTGAAAACAGTTATCACACCCTTCTTTCATACAACCTGAATTCGACTAACCCATTCACTATAAAAAATTGGGTAGATAATACCAGCTTGAAGAAGCTTGGTGATCTCTTCCCTAACAACCTCAAGGATGAGTGGATTTAGTCTTCTTATTGGTTGTCGAATAGGTTTGGATGATTCTTCAAGATGGATGTGATGCATGCAAAGGGAAAGGTTGATTACTAGTATGTCATCTAGGGTCCAACCTAAGGTCTTTCTGTTTTCCTCTAACACTTGAACACGTTTGGACTCCTCGGATTCAGTATGTGTGGAAGAGATAATGACAGGATATGAGTGATCATGGAAGAGGAATGCATATTTCAGGTGTTCAGGAAGAGGTTTTAGATCTGTATCATCTCTCATTTGTGGTTTAGACATCTCAGGAATGGATGCAGGGACTTCAGTTGCATCAGATTCATTTTCCTTAATACTGTACAAGGTGGAGCAGTAGAGATCAGAGTTGATGTGGGATTGAAGCGAGTTTTCATGTTCCTCTAGATTTATGGAGTCTATGAATGATAGGTCCACATAAACTTCACCATTTATGACTTTTTTAATCATGGTGCAGATTTCAAAAGATCATTTATCTTTAGAACATGAAGAACATGGTGGATTGGGGTTTGATTGACTCTTAGAAGTGTCCTCAGATGAATGGATTGAGAATGCAGAGTGATCCTCAGATAGGCATCGCAAGGCTTGGAAAATGTTGAACATGACCATTTGGTCACCGAATTCCATGGATAAGATGCCTGAATGGACATCAATATTGGTTCTCGCAGTCATGAGGAATGGTCTTCCTAGAATTAGGGGAGATCGAGAAGAGTTCGTCTCACCTTCCATGTCAAGAACATAGAAATCAGCCGGGAAGATAAGATCATTGACTCGGACAAGGACATCCTCAATTATTCCCTCAGGACTGGCTGTGCTTCGATTAGCTAACTGAATGAGAACACCTATTGGATGTAAGGGACCTAGACCAAGGTCGGAAAAGATTGATTTGGGCATGACATTAATTGAGTATCCTAGTTCTATGAGTGCATCATCAAAGCTCGAACACCCAATTTTTCATGGGACCATAAAGGTTCCTAGATCTTTTCACTTAATGGGTATGGACTGCTGGGTGGAAACATTTTCAAAGGTCCTAAGTTGCCTCTTATGGGTACACAACTCCTTGAGAATCTTGGCATACATAAGAATTTTTTTTCTGGTATCTAAGAGGGGAATGTTGACTTCAAAATGTCTAAACATGTCAAGCATTATAGGATCAGGTTCAAATGACTTCTTTGGCTTAGAAACACCTTGAAGAAAAGGAATTGGATTCCTAGGTGGAATGGAAGGAGGTGAGGCAATGGTTTTTGGATTCTTGTCAAGTTATTTTTTATTTTCATTTTCCAGGTCATCATTTAAAAAAGGGTTTGAGGATTTATCTTGAGGCATAGAAAGTTTCTTTCCTGATCTAAGTGAAATTGCACTTACATTACCGTTGGGGTTGGGTAATGTTTGATCTTGGAGTTGGGAATAATTTGATTGTTGTTTCTGGCTCAGGTCGGATGCAAGTTGACCTATATGGGTTTCAATGTTCTTAAGACTAGAACAGGTGAAGGAGGAAAGATCTTCAACAGCACTTTCCCATGGTTTCTTGGAAGAAGAGGCTTATCCCGGATTGGGTTTTCCTGGTTTTGGTTTTTGGGAAAACGATTGAATTGGTTTGGGAACTGGTAAGGCTCATCCCAGATTGGGTTTTCCTTGTGGCCCATTGGACATGGCTTGTATTCACTTAGGGTTATGGTCAATTCATGTATCCCATACAGGGCTTTCATGACAGGTGACTGTTTAACATGGAGTCTACACAATGTTTTTCCAACTAAACAGTTGATATACTCCAATGATTTTTAATTTAATCATCACACAACATTACCCAAGTTGTGTACATTAGATAGACAGTGAGGAGTGTACACATGGTATAGACGGATCTACACGCTGTTTACTATTTCCGTATTACATAGATTAAAAAATTTATTTTTATATTATTTATCCCTTGATACTTGTAAATTTATGTGGGCATAAATCTGTGACACAACATGTGATAGGAGTCTGATATATATATACAAATGTTTAATGTTAAAATATATATACATCATGTATGAGTTGTATTGAAATTATAAATCTTCTTACCTGCTACATGTCACAAAAAAATTGTATAAAATTATAAATACATGTTGTGTGTCTTTGGATGGGTATTCACCAGGTTGATTCCAAGGTAAATGTTCTGTGAAAGGTTATGGATTAGAATCTCAAGGAAATTATGAAAAAGAATTAAGATAAAAAAATGGATTGACTAATTAAAGTTGATGATGAATCGATTGGAGCGTATTTTAACATAATAATAATGATAATTTAATTTAATGATAGTTTTATTAAATATGTAATTTTTTCCTGCTATGTAGATGATCAAGAGCTAGACCAGACATTTGTATGTGATTAGTTCACTCTTAAATTATTTATTAAATTAATATTGCTCACATGCATGCCTAATCCTCATTAATTTGTTGGGCATGCATTCCCATGGATTATTTTATGTAAAACTCATTTTACCCCTCACCTGTATGTGAGTTAAAGGAATATTGAATGAATAGAGATCCCATACTAGTGGAGGCAGTTCAAGTTAGGATTCGTGGAGAAACCAATCCAAGGAGATTCAATGGTGTACATGTGCAAAGCTATAAATTAGAACAATAAATAGTTCAACGTGTTTCTCTCCTAGGTCAGGGTTTCTTATTAATCTATAGATACACTATCCAATTATAAAGCTCATAATCATACAAAATATATTAATTCTATCTGTTTTATGGTTATTCATTATAAATTGTTGTTGTGATCAAATAATTTAATTAACTTACAAGCATACATGATAGTACTAAAATTCATATGTATTATGCATAAATATTGTCAAGACATGGTTAATCACTTAATTATATCACACATAACATTAAGTATAATGTTAAAAATTAAAATGTGAAATATATGATAAAGGATAGAGAATCTCAATAAGATGTTTAGTCGGTATATCCTTACATTACATTTGTTAAAATTGAACCATAGTTCAGAGTGCTTGATCGACCTTAGTTGGGGTGATTTCAGTTATAGGGGAATTATAATTTGAATTTTTTGGTTGAATTAATTTTATTTACATCATGTATGATACCTTAGAATGATTATGTATAACTCAGAGTAAAATGTTGAGGAAATAAAAAATAAATGATTTCAAGATTGGGGATTCTACTCAAAATATCACGGAGCTGTGAGTTAATACAATTAGAATATGGAATACAGACCTAAAAACTTTCATGTTACATGAACAATCCTAGTTGGGGTAATTATATGTGAAATATGGATCCTTTCCCCTAGAATTTACAAGCAATAGGATATTCCAAATCCAATCATTAACAATATTGGGTTTTTATAAAATAGTGGGAAACTAATAGATATTAATTAATTTATTTGCCTCTATTTATCATGATAAAGTACTACAAATATAAATATTAATTTGTATAAATAATAATCAAAATGTAAAAAAAACTTATCATTGTGATCCATACTCACGAAGGAAAACCTTATCATTAGCACTAATTTCCATGAGTGGAAAAGGATATTACTAGTTATCCTTTACCATGAAAGGAAACATTATATTTCATAGTATCCTTTAACAGTTGTTCTTGGAAATGAGATGAGTGATAGGGAACTCTCTATGTACTAGAAATATAAGAATGACTCAATTTATGACCGGTTACTCAGGCTATCATCAGTGACCAATGAGATCTTGGAGCAACATGAGGAAATGGACGATTATAGAATGATGTATCTCCTTTGATATCTTCATCAAGAGAATGTGAGACATGAGATGTATGAGATATCCAAATATTAGTTCACTAATATTCTTGGAGTGTCAGCACCTACTAGATCACATGTTATCAAGATTATTGGCTATATTGTGCATTTAAACATCTTAGAGATTAAATTCCCTAAGGATTTTGGTATAGATCTCATAAAATTATCAATTATTATCAACATATCTAGTTTTATAGTGAATTATAATATGGAAATAATTAGAAGAGTACATCATATATTTTAATGATGATTCACCAAGTTAAAAAGGACATGGGATGTGAAAACACTATAGACCATATGATGAATAGTAAGGGGAAGGACAGTGAAATGGGGCCAAAGATTTAAAAAAATATATAAATACTATGAGCATCATATAACCATGAATAATAAGATCTAGAGGTAGGGAAATGAAGAGGAGGCAATATACTTTTCATGCGGCAAGCATGTCCACTGGAACTGGAACTGCACCCATAGGTAATGGGAATCCAAATGTGAGTTCGTTATCAAGTGGAATCATTAAATTTCTACACATTGGATTTTACATACAACATGTGGGGAACACATTTTTACTAAAATATATGAAACATGTATATCAAGAAAATTTCCATATGAGAGGTGGATCTATGAGATACCAATGGTGCGAGGCTAGCTACTCTAGACATTTAGTGACTACAACCTCAAATTGCCGATGCAATTGATTTTTTTACATGACTGTTATTATGTACCTTGTTTTACCAAGAACATATTTTTGGTATTTAATTATAATTAAAATTGATTTATTATCATGTCCATAAATAAATTTTTTTTACTCTTATAAGAACAACATATGTTATGGAATGGTGAAATTAAATAATGGTTTGTATATAGTATATTATGAAAACCATGTATTTTTAAATTGATAGAGAACCAACATAAAATTAATCATACAACATACATTTTTGGAATCACTAAATTGGTCATGTAAATTAGAAGATCCCAACAAATCTCTATCATGTTTGTTATTTATACTCATCCAAGATAAAACCACTTGATAGAAGTCATGTTTGTTTACAATAGAAATTGAAAAAACCACCATAGAGTTGATATGGTGAAAGGGCTATAGAGAATCTAAGATTAGTACATAATTATGAGTGTAGACCATTTCTGATAGAAGCTAGAGGTGGGTATTATTACTTAATTACATTTACTAACAACTTAAGTAGATTTGGATATCTCTACTAAATGAGGTATAAGTTTGAGTCATTTGAGAATTTCAAGGATTTCATGAATGAAGTATAAAATCTTCTGGGTATGATGTTAAAGAGGCTACAATCGGATTGAGGTGGATAATATCATAACCATGTATTCAAAAACCGTTTATAGGAGTCAAGGATTCTATCTCAACTCATTCCACCACATACATGACAATGGAATGGTGTTAGTGAAATGTGGTATTGTACCTTTTGGACATGGTATGGTAAATGATTAGTCAAGAAGATAATCCATTCTCCTTTTGGGGATATTTATTGTAAAGTATGACATAAAAATTTATCCATGAAAGAAATAAGGTAGAAAATGGGATTCCCTTCGAGCTATGGAGTGAAATGAAATCCACATTGTCACATACACCTGTATGAGGATGTGATGTGTTTGTTAAGTATTTATCAAAAAGCAAACTAGAACCCCTGGTCATGATGTGCATCTCTATTGGATATCACATGGAAACAATTAGATAATAACTATACAACACCTTAGAAAAGAATGCTATTATTTCAAGATTGGGTTCCTTTCTTGAGAGGGATCACATCCTCAAAAAGAATTGTGGGATAAAGATTGACGTTGATGAAGTTGAAGCTCAATATAAACACGAGTTAGAACAAGAACACGATCAGTAGGTCCTTATGGAATAAGTAGTTCCTAAAACACAAGTATTTAGTTAGAGAACAAGATAGGAAAGGGAACTAGAGGGATATGGTTTCCTTGTCCCCAATGATGGTGACTATTTATTGTTGGACATTGATGAACCTCTTTTCTACTAGGAAGCAGTAAAGAGAATAGAAGCATCAGGATGCCTAGATTTCATGAATTCTGAGAATGATTCCATGTATCTGAACCAATTCTAGGTTCTTCTTGATGCACCAGTTGATGTAATGCATGTTTTTTATAAATGGGTATTAAAAAAGAAACTAGAAAACGAAGGTCAAGTTAGTACCTATAAATCATGGATTGTGGATAACGATTTTAAACAGCATCAAGGAATTGAATAAAATGAATCATTTTCACCAGATTCCATGTTTCAATCCATAAGAATACTACTTTCCATAGTTTAATTTAATGATTATGAGATTTGGAAGACGTATGTCAAATCTGAATTCGTTAATGGGAACCTTTAAGAAGATTTCTATATGACACAACCATAAGGGTTTTTGATACCAGTTGATTATAAAAGGGTATGTATGTTGTTGAGATCCATTTATGTATTGAACAAATCATCCATGTCATGTAACATTTATTTCAATAAATCAATAATATATTTCTTTTCATTAATAATAAATGTGAGACCAATGTTTAAAATAGGTTTAATGGGACTGTTTTCATTATCCTAGTTGTGTATGTTGACAATATATTGATTATTGTAAGTGACATAATAGTTTTGAAGTTATTCATACACTAGTTGAACACGTTTATCTCCATGAATTACGTAGGGTAAGCATCCTACATTATAGGGATCAAGATAATTCATGATCGATTTATGTGGCTTCTTGAACTAAGTTAAAGTACATACATTAAAAAGAGACTAATGATTGTTAGTATGGAACAATACAATAGGGGATTGGTTCTAGTGTCACATGGTATACATATTTCCATGAAAATGTTTCCTGAGAAAAAACATGAGAAAGATAGGATGACTAAGATTCCAAACTCTTCAGCGATATGATCTATCATGAATGCCATGTTATGTTATCGACATGATGTTTCAATACAACGAACATGGGGTTTCACATAGAATAATAAAATATATAACAAAAATAATTCTAATTATTTATTATTACCTAGTGTATTAAATTCCATGTTATTTTATTATTCATTTAATTATCCAAGTGTTCGTTCAACAAGCTAACCAATCGTTGCTTGAACAATAGAATTGGATAAAATATCTCGATAATAGACAACTCATCCATATCAAAGAACTCTCTCCATAATGAGAGATACCCTCCACCACCTGAACAACAAGAATGATTTTGATTCGATTCTCAAGGCGATCAACAGTGGGCAATGCAAGTGAAAGGATCATCTTTGTTAGAACACAAAGTTTCCTTCAATGAAATTCCGTGATACGTAGAGAATCTATGGATCACCGTTAGAGGATTCGTATCCTTGTATTCTACATAAAAATGAAGTTGTACCTCTAAGCCCTGGTTGGACACATAAATGATGAAATAATTAACTTTGAGGTAATTCAATAAATAAATTAAATTATTAATAAACAAAATATGTTGATATTATCTTCCCAGTTCTGGGTTATCACCTTTTTATTTTATCCTTGATTGAATTCTGGGGATAATGGAATTCATCATTGTATTGATACTAGATTAATAATAGATTATCGCAATTTGTAAAGTTGCGTACATGCCAATTCTACACATTCGGTGAGCCCTGAACCAACATATCAGTCACATTCTATTAACATGATAACAAGGTTATTATAACATAATAACGTTCCTTTAATCAATGTAATATATTTATAACATGAAAAATATTTTTTATTAATAAAAATAATATAATGTAAAAATTATGATTCTTTATAAGTTCCTATCCTAAATGATTTAATATGAATCATAACATTGGCATGTACAATAATACACATATCAAATTATAATAATTTGAAAATTTCTATTCTCAATCCTACATATGAATAATATTGTTAAAAGATAAAATGTATAATATTTAAAAACATAATATTGTTAATATAGTAATTTTAAATCATTTCCACCAACTATCATGTAATCATTTATTGAAATAATCTTATCCATGAAACATGATGCGAACATAGATATTTGCAATTATCCACGTGCTTATAATTTTCATTTCATGAAATACATATGTCACATTGAAAAATTTATTAGAGGAAATATACTTCCAGAACCACTCAAGAGATAATTGAATCAAAATTTTACTATTGCACTATATGAAGAAAGATTTATCAATTCATCTTAGCATAACCATTTAAATAGAAAGCGTTTTTATAATGATTTCACATAAATTATTTTTCTTGTGTAAAGGTAAATCTGTTTATAAAATCACAAATAAAACATCACCATTACATGAATTCATAGAAATAATATTTATTATAAGATAATATTTTATTTTATTGATTCATAATAATTTTTAAAGGACATTGATAAAATTGAAATATATATTTAAAAAATCATTTAAAAAATCAATTTAATATCATGGAAACACATCCCAACATATTTAGTAAACTGAAGAATATACATATAAAATTAGATTATATTTTTCATTAAGATAAATTTGAAACTAAAAAATAAGAACCTTGATTAACCAAAATTTTTTATGTAAATAAATTACATTCAAGACAAATACGTTTAAAAAATAACATCATTTACACACATACTAAATAGGTAAGATAATTATTATACAAAAGCATTTGAAATGATTCAATTTATTAATTTTTAAATAAATCCAAATGTATTAAAAACATTTTTTTAATGTAATTATATTACAATAATACTGTATATGAAACATTTCTATGAACATGAACATTGATGAAAAATAATAATATAACATTTATTTTGAAAAGTGATCAGTTTGATAAGAATAAATTATCAAAAATATTATATATCAATTTTATAAAAGTGGTAATACTATATGATGAAATTTATAATAACTTTAGGATAAAAAATTCATGGGTCATAGATTAAAAGAATCATATAATTTCCCCATGACGAATTTAACATTTACAATACGAAAACTAAAATTCTATTAACATAAACCCATACATCAAGGGTCATATTTATTCTAATGAAATAATACATAATATTTAATAAATAATGATTTATTACCAAAATGATAAATAAAAATATTCTAACATGAAATAATTTATAACATTCCCTTATAATTTCAAAATACCCATCAATTAATATTTATTTATTTATATTAATATTCATGTGATAAAATGTCTCTTTTCCACACATGTTTTTGATCAAATTTTCTCTATATTTGAAACATTTCCAGGGATTATTCAACTATAAAATAAAAATAATTATATATATATTTTATATATTTATAATTATTAATGTATAACAAAAAATGATCAGTTATGATGAAAAATTAATTACAACTCGTCATGGGGAGAGTAGTGTGTATATATAGATGACTGATGTTTCAATGATTAAATGGATGGAATAAAATATTTTTAATTAATAATAAAAAATTATATAATCCTATTTACATAAAATATTTGATACATAATCATTAAATTTATCCTAATTACAATCCATATAATGAAGATATAAAAATTCACATCTCTTTATTAAGGTGTTAGTCCACAATTATGCAACACAAATGTATTACTTTTCAAAAAGATGTGTGGTTAAGAAGCTAGATAATATGTCATAATTAAAAAATCATAATTATTTCACAAAAATAAATTACAACCATTAAATCCATCATCATAACCATCCCTGATAGTGTGATAAAAAACTATTAATATCACTACATGAAGATTTGAGTTTATACGTATGTATGAGATAAATATTCATTTACTGTTTGTTGGAAATGAATTTGTGAAAAATATAATTCCATAAACATAATACCAAATAAATATATGGATAATATTACTAATAATAAATATTTTGGTTTATATAATATTTTGAGGTGGTGGAATAAGAATTAAAAATGAAAACAATCGGTTAAAACACATGGAAGGGTAGTTTAAATGTTTTTTACAAGTTTCCCTTAATAGGAAAATAGTCCTTAACTATTTATACCACTGAACTTATCAATCCTATTAGGCATAGGGGATAGGTTAGAATGTCTATTGTCCTTTAATGGTGAGGCCATGTTTGATGGTCAATGGTTGTGCCTTAATAAAATGACTAATTTTTATTAACAGATTATCATAAACAAACAATATCGTGGGGTTATTTCTTTGAGATAAGGGAATAGTACATTTCATCCTTATGATGATTAACTCCATACAAGATTCAATATTATTAAACAATGATCATTTTGGGTGGGTGTTCATTTGATTAATGGACCTTGTTTCAAATATGAGCATCATTAATGCTCGTATGTAGCATGTGTGAGATGAATAGATACTGATTGGATTCTTAATAGGTTATGTGGTGCTTCTTATTAATTAGTAATTGATGAATCAGGATGAATCCAATCATATTAACTACCACATTGTTTGATAATACTCTTCTATCAATAATTGTTATTGGAAATCTGATATTGCGATAGAGAGGATAGGAATATGGATCGAATGATATTATATTACGTTGTTATGATGAAATCAGGGGGTAGTATAAAAGAACCTGTAACTTCTTTATAGGTATGTTTTCCTTCATCTGGTTGTTTTTGAGAAAAAGGGGAATTTCATGATATTTTCAAAGTACATGTCATGTACTTTCTTTATACATGTCGTGTACTAAGTTACTGCAGGTAGTGGTGTGATGACCGTGAAGTGGCCATGCACACTCCCATGTGGGCGAGACCTGGAGGCTGCCTAAAGTAGAGTGCAAAAATGACAAGTACACACTGTGTATTTTATTTTTTATCATTTAAAGGACCAGGGACACGTCTTATTAATAGAAAGGCCTTCTTCTCCGATGAACTCATCCTAGAGCGTCCATATGGTGTAAATCTTCATCGAGCCCCCAATCAAGCATCTGTTCTCCGAATCGAACTCTGTCTGTTGCACTATAATTGCATAGGTGAGTTATCTCTTCTTCATGATCACCTATTTTTGATTCATCCACTTTCAAGGGTTATCTTCGGTTGAATGTTTTATATGTTTTTAATAACCTATGGCGTTATGGGGAGATTCAAGGCTTGAGGTTAACATATAGAGATCACCCAACACCGAGGTAGGTGGTTTGTGCCTTTATTTTGAATGTCATTGAGTTATATGTGCAAAATTCGCCAATACCCATGAACGGGGTATTGCGAGTTTACTGCTTTAGCCTTATTGTTTGCCTGCTTTTCTTGTATGCTTGAGTTGATGATAACAGATGTGAATTGGGTTAATTGCTATTCTTTGGAAGTTTTTTCCCATCCATGATTCCTTGTTTGTGTCACAACCTGTCCCCCTGGGTCTCGTGCCCTGGCAACCCCAAGCCCACCATCCACAGGCCAAGGGCTGGGAACTGGAACCGAAAGGCTTATTTCCTAAAACTAGGAAGGAATCGCCTTTATATCATGTAAACTCACGTAACCAAGAACACAACAAGATATAAACACAAGAAAACTATATAACCAAAAGAGTGATGAAAGTAAAAGGGGCCAAAATACAATCCCAGCAGTAAAGATACTAGTACAACTGAAATACAATATAACTAATGAAAGAGAAAGACATCTACCAGATCGTCCTCATAATTTCCTACATGAAGGGTAGGTACAGATCGCTTGCTCAGCACTCCATGTCCGCTGAACTCCTCTGCATACCGACAAGCCCTATGGTCCATCTCTGGGTACCATCCAGTCTTGGTACACTCATCCTCAGTCAGCTCTGTCCTTCGTCTTCACCAAACAAAATGATGTGCGGGCATAGATAATGCATGGGTGAGTATAACGATAATCAGTTGGGACCCCGAGACCCTCATGGTCTCACAAATCCACAAAGGATAATCCTCAAAGCATGATGTCAACTATCAACCATACTAATGTATATTCCCATAAATATACCTAAGTTATCAAGAATAACCATCTCAATCATAATGAAACATACGGTCCAACCGAAAATCCCAAAGCTCAATTATTCCATAAATGAAGGAAAACCACAAATAAAGTACCACACATGCACGTCACACGGAATAATACCACCAAGGTATTACCACAATGGAAAGTACCATACATGTATGAACTTTCCTCAAATCAGGTATAACTTATGTACAGTTGTAGAGATGATTAGATGTTACTACTAAATCATCTTACCCTGTAAAGAAGCTATCCCACACAAGATCGCTAGGAGCTGACCCACACAGGATCGTTAGGAGTTGACCCACAGAGGATCTTGAGGTGCTGACCCACAGAGGATCGCTAAGAGCTCACCCACATAGGATTTCTAGGAGCTGACCCAAACAAGATCGCAAAGAGATGACCCACACATGATCGCTAGGTGCTGACCCATACATGATCGCTAGGATATCACCCACACAAGATCGCTAGGAGATGACCCACAGAGAATCGCTAGGTGTTGTCCCACACATGATCACATAGAGCTGACCCACACATGATCGCTAGGAGCTGACCCACACAGGATAAGTAGGAGATGACCCACATAGGATCTCTAGGAGCTAAGACTCACAAGATTTCTAAGAGCTGACCCACACAGGATTTCTAGTTGCTGACCGACACAGGATCTCTCATTCATCTTGTCACAGCCAGATACTGGGTTCCCACACTAAGCCTTCTAATCTCCGGGAGGATCCTCATCATAAATAACTTGTCGATTCTCCAAATATTACGATGTCCCACAAAGAAGTATCTCAAATGTTCAACACGTTATAGGGGTATCAATGAAATAGACAACTCTTCAATTGAAAGCACGATCTATGAGTTGTAATCCTTTTAGTCCTAGGGCCCTGGTTAAGATCGTGCTCGATCCAACCTGACCATACCTCAACATTACCCATAACTCTAGTGGAGTATACCAAAGGGACCATTTCTCTCCCAGGTTTTCAGCACCGCTGATGGTTCATCCAATGGACATCTAATGCCAACGTTATGGCCCAAGTAATGTACAGGTTCATAACAGTTTCGGGTCTAGGACAACATGGTGGGAACGACCCAACCCGACCTGGCCTAGGTTGACCCAGTTTCGGTTGACCTAGCCTAACCCATTGGGTGAAGCCCGAACCACTGTGTGGCCCTGCCCGCTGTGCAGCCCGGCCCACTGGGTGGTCCGTTAGGCTGCAACGATCATGAGGGGCTGTGGAGGCCACATGTGCTGCGGGGCAGTGGAGGCCGCAGGTCGGCTGGACCTCAGATAGCGTCTAGGTCGTGGGGGTACTACAAGGGTGTTGGGTGGCTCGGCCTAGCCCAGGGATGCTCGGCCGGGAGGGTGGAGGCCGTGGGGCGGCTCATCCAGGGGGTGCCTCGAGGGAATGTGATAGTTCGACCGAGAGGCGGCGGCCCGGCTGCATGGCGCCATGCCGACCATGGGGCGGTGTCGGCTCGACGACAAGGAGGCGGCCCGACCACGGGATTGTGGTGGCTCAGCCATGGGGCGGTGGCTTGGCCACAGGGCAGCGCATAGGCCGCAGGCAGTGGTGCCATGAGGCATGGAGGTCGTGGGCTGCGGGGGCCACGAGGCGGCGTCATTGCACCATCGCCTTTGTCCTGGCTGACAGTGGTAACGACCACCGTTCTCGTGCCTACCATGGATTGTAGACATTCATCCATCACGATCAACAATTAACAAAAAAGGTTTGTGGAGAGGATGAGCAAGGTTTTTTTGGCCCGCACTCTCCGCATTAGAGAGGAAGCAAGTGGATATAATTCCATCTTGAATTATGATGAATTATCAAGAAAGTAATGAGTGAAGAATTTCTAACAACCACACTATAACTTCCTGCAAATTATCATACATAAATAAACCCCTTCCATGGATTTTTTGTTGACGTTCTCACAAGAAGGATGTCGAAGAATTCAATGAGAGTGCCAACGATCATTGCTTCTGAAACCATGCTTCGATGTCGGGCTCTCCCATCGTCCTCTTCCTTGATTTTTGAAGAACATTCTTCGATGGCGTTTTGAGTTGGAGAAGTTAGATCCTCACAATATTTCACCTCTCCCCAAATCCACCAAAAAGAAAATTATCCAAAAATATATGTTTCCCCAATTTAATTGTTGGAATAATTTAAAATTGGGTTAATTAATTACAATGTTTGGCATAATAAATTTAAGATCGTGGCACCATTTATGTGGATAAGTTTAAGAGGCTCCCACAGACTTTTGAGTAATTTCAAGGGTTTTGAACCATGGGTTGTCCCCACCACCGTAACCTCTCATGGGATGTTAGGCTCGGTGGTCCCCACCTCCATAACCTATCATGGAAGGTTTTCGTTCAGGTGGTACCCACCTATGAAATATTCATATGGGTGGTTTAAAATTAAAATAAAAATAAAATGTTACAACATTTTATTTTATTTTATTCTTTCATGAGGAACATTGAATCTATCCTTCACTCTCAACCCACTAAATTCGAGGTGAAAGTCTCCATAAGTGAATAACGACTCTCTAAGTTCAACGGTGTCCTAATATTCCAATTCTGAGCAACGATTAAAATGTTAGAAAAACCTTCTCGCACGTTTACTGAACATACTCAAATAAATGTTCAAAAATTCATTCAGGGAACTCTAGGCCTCTGAATCAAGCACAGTCAATTTTCGTGGACTCGTTAAATTCCAATTTAATAAAAACTATTTACATGGATATTTTGGGTCTTTACATTCACCCATCATAAGGATTTAAGTTCCCATATGCCAAATCACAAAACTAGGAAAACAAGTGGGGGTACTGAGGACACATCTGAGCTTCCCGCACCTATGTTCTCTCCTGGAGATTCCCGTGCTGCCAACAAACCTTCCCAAAATGTATCGACCGCCCATGAAGGACCTACTCCTCTAGATCCTCAATCTCTAATGGAACCTCTGTGAATGTCTCCCCAACGTCTATGTCCAGCTCACCATGGTCGATGATGTGAAAAGGGTCGTATATGTATCTCCTCAATTGGGATACATGGAAAACATCATGCACCCAGTGCAACTGGGGTGAGAGAGCTAAGTGGTATGCCACCTCACCAACTCTACTGAGGACCTGAAAAGGTGTAACATCCTGAGATTTTATGAGAATTATTCTTTTTTATTTAAATGATGTCTTGTGTTGTACGCTACACCAAAATTTGTTTTGCTATACGCAACACCATATTAGCTTGCAGTATACACACCACTATTCTTGGGTCGTGTTACACACAATTTCAAGTTCGTTTTGTAAATATTATTATACGCAACATTATGTATAGATTTTTTTTAATGTATAAATTAAATAAGTTTTGATTATGCTATAAAAAACCACAAAAGAAGATTGCACTACATGCAACCTTTACTTGGCTTTCATTACACACAATCATGACCTTTCTCGATAGCATGTGTAGTACGCAATACTCGGCTTCACTAAACAACAATATATTGTTATAATATTATTATGAACTAGAAATTATGAATAGTATTAACTAAATTTTGAATTTTATAACATTATTATTCATCTTACACATTTTCTACACATGGTATGTGAACAAAATAATTTTTTCGAGTAAAATAAATATTTTTCTAAAAATGCAGTTTTTTCGCCTTTTGATGGTGCACCAACTATAAATCTAGTATTTGACTTGTTTATAAGTTCAATTTGAAAAAATAAAATTCTTCTTTGGATTCAAGATATATAAATTTACTTTGGATAAATTTTTCATATCATTCTGATATCTTTCATATTTTAATGAATAATTAAAACACGCTATATTTTAATTAATTTTTTTTTTCATCGTAATAATTTATATTTTTAAAATATAATATTGAATGGTTTTAAAATATAAATAGAATATATTTTTACCATTTAATATAATTTATGTTATTACCATTAATTTTACATTGAATTCATCAGTAAAAACATTTCAATCTTAGGTAATTTTTTATCTTTTAAAACCCTTTTTCTTTACAGTTGGATTAATTTTAAATTAATTACTGGAACTTCTGTGTTTTTAATTTTGAAAAATGGATTCAATATTTTAATTCAGTTGGTCGAAATTATTTTAATAGGTTACCTCTATTTTTTTGATATTATGAATAGTAACTATGGTAATTTTTATTTACTGTAGTTCTAGGTAAATCGGGTAATTATGGGTAAAAATAAAAATATAAATTTACCCTAAGACCTGAAAAATGCTATTGGATGACTAAAAGTCGACCCATATCACCTAAGGGTAGAAATATATTTATTTTATGGACTTTTGACAATGAAAATAATTTATTTATTATTAAATCCATAGAAAGTGACAACATGTCACTCTCTTAAATCTTATAAGTATAATAATTTTAATTTAGTGATAAACATAATGAAACCTCAAAAATTAATAGTATCCCAAACTCTAAGAACATTATATACATCATGTGAATTTATTTAGAAATTATAGGGATTAAATAAATAATATTAAAGGTGACATAATAGTGATGTTCAAATTATTTTATTGATTGAAATATGAAATAAATGGTTTTAAAAATATTAAAATAAATATTATATGAACTTTTTAATGTGCCCCAATAATTTTATAGATTAATAAGACATGTTATTAATATTTTAATTCTTTTAGTTTGAACATATATTCTGTGGGGATTTTATTAAAATTCAAATAAATGAATAGTGTCGAAATTGACACTATTGTTATTTTATAAAAATAACATAATATAAAATTGTTTAAAAATAACAAAAATATTTTAAAATTATAAATAAAAATTATATGGTCTAAAATGTCATAAATTATCAAATTATGGATAATTTACAATACATATGTTTTGATTTATAATAATTTAAAATTTAGAATATAATTACCACAAATAAAATTAAAAATATTAAATATTTATAAATCAAGTTGATAATGTTTAAAATAAATTCCAAGCATCTCTAAATTCTATTGGATGATGATATTACAAACCTATCTCATCTAATATTAGGATTTGAGTCATTTTGGATGTTTTTACGAGGGGTTTGAATTAAATATAAGTTAATATTTTTGTGCTTTCCAAAGGAGCCCCTCTCCTCCCTTATAAAAGGGAACCTCATCCCTCACATCTTCATCCACTCCAATTATATTAAATAATTATGGGAACAACATCATCGCTCGGGCTTACATATGGACTACCCTCTCCACGAACGCGATGGGTTTCATTTTCCATGATTAACCATTCAAGTATGATTATTAAGTATATATAATAAATAATCATGAAAGCTATTACATTATAATGATACATGATTTATGAACATATATGTTTCATTTACTTAATTCCATTTAATTTAATAAGGAAACGAAAACAGCGTTCATGCGTACGTACAACCTACCGTCTCCATGAACGGTGTATTTCATTCCATTTTTCAATCTATCATATATATTTATACGATGAATATATATTATATATAAATAATTTTTTACATTATGGAATTAGGTAAATCAGGATATGCGTAATTATATCATGAAAAAAAATTCAAAACACGTACGATAAATGGAACGATTTTACCCAAAACGATGATTTAACATGGATTTTATAAAAGAAAAGGTAATATAAAGTCATAAGTGAACAATATATGATATCATAACAATAAATAAAATTATATAACAAGACAATGAAATTATCTATATAATTATACAGGAGGTTCAGATACATACCAAGCATATCAGACATAAGGTAATGGATAAATTTTCCAATCTCATTTTTATCCGAGATTGTTTATTCGTATGTATTTACTGGGGTAATATTAATAATACATGTACCTTTTTTCTAAAAATGGTTTAATTTATTTTTAAAGTCATTTTTACCCATTTTGACTTTTACTACATAGTATGTAGGGAATCATTCTTTTGTTTACCATACGAGATACTATTTTACTTTTCTGGCCAAAGTACGAGAATAATGTTTTTTTAACTTATATAGTGTGAACAGATTTTTATGGTTTCATAACACCTAATTTTCATTAATCTTCCCCTAAAATATTTCATTAATATTTTGAACAAAATATTGTTCTTTTAAAATTTCATTTCATGTTGAGAAATTTAAATGATTATGGAGAAGAAATGATATTTTCCTCAAGAATTCATGTCAAGTGTTTTGTCAGAACTATTTTCCATCTAAGATGACATTATTTCATATGTTTATGTTTCAAGTATAATGTCTCTATGATTATAATGGTTTCACTTTTCCTGTGATGAAATCATATCCATTTGTTTTATATGGATTATGTAATGATGGGATGATGATTATGAAACCCATTTTATTCTTTGGGTTATGATGATTGAATTATGTTTATGTTGTGGAACATGTAAAAATTATTTCATTATGAGATGGGTGGGACCTATATCTCCCTCCAATTCCCTGGGTAATGATTTATATCTCATGAGATAAACATGGCTGGAATGGAAAGTTAATCTGGTTCAGTGATACAGGACTGGAATGAGGAGTGAACTAGATTCAGTAATGGACTTTGTCCACTAAAATGGTCTTGGTAGCAATGCCTTTGCCACTATAGAAATAATATCATGTGCTTAATGTTTTTCCACAATTACAGGTTTTATTCCCATTTTAGTTTATCATGATTAATGTTAATTTATAATCTATGCCTTATGTACATCAATGTTTTATGTCATTGCTCAAGATTTTGATGTTAAGATTTTATGCTCATGTTTTAACATTCTAATGTTTATGGAATGTTTTATGTTCTCTATGTTTACCCTTACTGAGAATTTTATCTCACCCTTTTTATCTATTCAATTCCCCAGGATATAATGAAAGGTTTTAGGTAAGAAAAAAAGGGGATGATCTTTATGGGAGATGTTGATGATCATTCACCATAATTAGAATATTATATTCTGAGTTTTCAATGACACTAAACTATTACGGTCCTTGTATGTCTATTATTTTTATGTATCATGTATTCCTAAAAAGTAATGTAATGTCCATGTAAGTCATGTGTGGGGTCTCTACAGTTGGTATAAGAGAAAAGGATTAGTCAACCATTGGAAACTAGGATGTGAAAACTTTAGTGAAAAACCTAGAGATATGTCTATGGTATGTCTCGGGATGTTCCTAAGGTTATGTATAAGTATAGGTTACAGTCCTAGAATTATATTAACGATCATGAATAACCTATGATTTAACATAAGATGTTAGAGATTGAATGTAATCCCATTGATTATGTTGTTTTCCTAGTATGATCTTTTCCTCTCACACTATTCTTTTTGGGTTTTATAAAATGTCTGGAAATAGGAAGATTCATGATAATGGAAGATATTATGGACAACAGAATGATATTATTCATGAGAAACCAAATGAAACTGGAATTTGAAGTCCAAACATCGTTATTATTCCTAATCAGCAATCTCATAATATGACCAATAATCTCTCTTTGATAATTTTTCTAACTCAGCTAAGAAGAGAAGGATGAAGTTTCATGATGATCATAAAGGAAAGAAAGTTCAATTTACATCATGTATATCATGTGGTAAGAGGCATCAGAGAGAATTTTTCGAAGGAACTGAAGATTCTTTGGGTGCGGAAAAGAAGGAAATAAATCCATTAATTGTAAAGGAAAAGGTTCAGTTAACACCATGGAGAAGGATAATGGTATTGCTAATACATCAACAATAGATAAATTTTTTAAATGTGGAATGTATGGGAATTATGCAAAAAAATCCTATAAGGGAGAATTTCATGAAGAGAATCAGCATGGTCGTATGGGTAGTATTTATGTTGATGATGATGAAGAGACTACAAATGATATATGATATGATAGAAATGATGAAGCTCAATCAGTGGTTTAAGAAGGTAGTGGAATGATTTTATGTTTATCAAGAATAATGTATGGTACTATGGAATAATGAAAAATCTATGGATTGTTACACTGTTGTATTTCCTTGAGTTTTTGAAAGTATATGATGAATGGTACCAGTAACCATGAAAGGGTTTTCAAATATTTTTGGAAGGTAGATGATATGTGCATAATGAAAGGATAATGAGATAATGAGATGTTTGATAGTATTAATGATCTCATGACTGGTATAGGGACAATGTGATATCATGGTTTGAGTATACATATTTTTGGGTTTTTGGTATGTGGAAAGAGTTAACTTTTGACAACATTCATGTTTTCACTATGGTTCAATGGGTATTCATTTTTCAAGAGAATACATGATTAAAAAATTCACATGTTTGGAATGTGACCAACAAGATATATATATATTTTGATATACAGGAGACAAATGATTGTATTCAATGCTTGGTAGATGACATTTCTAGTAATCGGTTTATTTATACTCTGAGATTGGACAGAAGTATTTGGAATAAACTTAAATATTTTCATAGATTAAGATCGATATCAGATAGTATTGTTTAAGGCAAGAACTTTTTGTTATGTTATAATAGTATAGTTTTTAAAAATGGATAACCCATAGGATGGGCGACAACCCGTCGCGTTGGAGAAGGTTGCGGGAATCAAACCCACAACTGATGTGACATAGGCCTTTATCACCTACCACTGTCCTACAAGAAGTACTTGGTCAGTAGAAACTAGTTTTATTTTATTAAGCAGGATGATAGATGATGTATAAGTCCATTTTAGAACCATATACGATTAATATCAACATAGATGGACTTATGTATATAAATTTTGCAAACTAATGTTTGAGACAGATGGAATGACCTATCATTGTATCGCATGATCTACTAAAACATCATGAAAGACAAATTCAACATCATTTCCTTAAGAGATGATGTTGAAATTGATTGAGGCATGAGAAACATTTAGATTGTACCAAAATCAAGTAAGTATTTATTTTAATTCAAAAAAAATTCAAAATTTGGGATATGATCTTGAAAACCAAAAATGTTGTCCTAGTGCTCAAATATCTGATGAATCAGATGGTACCTTAGATGATAAAAAATTTATGGAATTGTGATTGTCGGATTTTTTTCATAGCCATTTTCTCTACCACTCTCCATCAGAATGTGTCGGTTCGATTTCTCTTCCATATCAATATTTTCAACTTTGTTCTCTTATGTGGGAACCCAAGTGATGAGCTACTTTGGGTATCCGTTTTGTTTCTAACATTCATTTTTAAAAATTATGTTTTAGTAATTTATTTACGATGTGGGTTTCTATGAAAGAATCATTCATGTAGTAAACTACTTATAACCCCGACAAATTTCAAGGGCGAAATTCATTTTAAGGGGGGTAGAATGTAACAACCTGAGATTTTATGAGAATTATTATTTTTTAATTTCATTGATATCTTGTGTTGTACGCAACACCAAAATTATCGTAGCTATATGCAACACCGTATTAGCTTGCAGTATATGCAACGCAATTCTTGGCTCGTTTTACATACAATTTCAAGTTCGTTTTTTTGAAATTATTCTACGCAACATTATGTAATGATTTTGTTAAATTTATAAATGAAATTAGTTTTGATTATGTTATACGCATCAAAAACGGGAACTTTCACTACACGCAACCTTGACTTGGCTTGAATTACACGCAATCGTGACCTTCCTCGATCGCGTGTGTAGTACACAATACCATGAATCACTGAACAACGATATATTGTTACAATATTATTATGAACTAGCCATTATGAATAGTACTAACTAAATTTTGAATTTTATAACATTATTATTCATCTTTCACTTTTTCTAAAACATGGTATGTGATCAAAAATACATTTTTTGGGTAAAATAAATAATTTTCTAAAAATGCAGTTTTGCCACATTTTGATGGCACATGAACATTAAATATATTTTTTTACAGGTTTATAAGTTTAATTTGGAAAAATAAAATTCTTATTTGGAATATGGATATAAAACATTACTTTGGATAAATTTTTCATATTATTCTGATAACTTTCATTCTTTAATGAATAGTAAAAACACGCTATATTTTAATTAAATTTTTTTTTCATCGCAATAATTTATATTCTTAAATTATAATATTGAATGGTTTTAAAGTATAAATAGAATATATTTTTACCATTTAATATAATTTATGTCATTACCATTAATTTTTCATTGAATTCATATGTAAAAACATTTCAATCTTTGGCAATGTTTTAACTTTTAAAACCCATTTTCTTAATAGCGGGATTAATTTTAAATTAGTTAATACAAATTTTGTGTTTTGAATTTTGAAAAATGGATTCCATATTTGAATTAAGTGGGTGAAAATTATTTTAATTGGTTACTTTTATTTTTTTTGATCTTATGAATAGTAACCACGATAATTTTTATTTACTGCAGTTAAAGGTAAATCAGATATTTATGGGTAAATATAATATTATAAAATTACCCTAACACATAAGAAAATTATATTGGATGACTAAAAGTAGAACCATATAACCTAAGGGTCAGAATAGATTAATTTTATGGACTTTTGACCATGAATATAATTTAATTATTATTAAAACCAAATAAAGTGACAACATGTCACCCTCTTAAATCATATAAGTATAATAATTTTAATTTAGTGGTATACATAATAAAACATAGAACATGAATAGTATCCAAAAATATAATAAAATTAGCTACATCATTTGAATTTATTTGGAATTTTTAGGGATTAAATAATTATCATTAATGGTGACATAATAATGATGTTGAAATTATTTTATTGATTTTAGTATGAAATAAATGGTTAAAAAAATATTAAAATAAATATAATATGAACTGATTTTCTAGATAAATATGACATGTTATGAATATATTAAATATTTTAATTCGAACATATCTTCTGTGAGGATTTTATTTAAATTCAAATAAATGAATAGTGTCAAAATTGACACTATTGTTAATTTATAAAAATAACATAATATAAAATTGATTAAAAATAACAAAAATATTTAAAAATTATAAATTAAAAGTTATATGGTCAAATATTTCGTAAATTATCAAATTATGGAAAATTTTCAACACATATGTATTTATTTATAAAAAATTTTGAATTTTGAATCTTATTACACAAACAAAATTAAAAAGATTAAATAAGGATAAATCAAGTTGATAATGTTTAAAATAAATTCCAAACATGTCTAAATTTTATTGGATGATGTTATTACAACCCTATATCATCAAATATTTGTACTTGACTCATTTTGGATGTTTGTAAGTGGGGTTTGAATTTATTATAAATTAATATTTTTGAGGTTTCCAATGGTGCCCCTCTCTTCCCTTATAAAAAGGAACCTCTTACATCACTTATTCACAACATTTGGAGCCTTCATTCTCGGCCAAACCCTTCCCATTTCTCTTCTCCACTTCCCTAGATACATTCTGGAGGTTCCTTTCTTCTCAAAATACCAACTCTAGTCCCTTAAGAGGAGGCTTAAAGGAGTTGCGTCAAAGAAGAGGTAATCTCTTCTAACGATTCATTCTTGTTTCATTCTTCTTCAAATTATTATTCTTTAGATGTTTCATTATAAAGTAATAAAATAAGTATCACTAATTTACTGATATGTTATTATAAATATTAAACAACCCCATTTCACCTTCTATTCATCCTACAGAAAATGAATTCACTATGCGGGCGTACGTATGAAATATCGTCTCCACACCGTGGTGTAATCTATTTTCCCACCACCACCTTACATGGATGGGTATAATGGTGTAAATAATAACTATATATGGTTATTATAAAATCATACTGATTCTGAAATATTATATCATCCACTCAAATTCTATTAAATAATAATGGGAACGATATCATCGCTCGTGCGTACAGACGGACTACCGTCTCCACGAACGCGATGAGATTCATTTTCCATGATTAACCATTCAAGTATGATTATAAAGTATATATAATAAATAATCATGAATGATATTACATAATTATGATACTGTAATTAATTACATATATGTTTTATTTACTTAATTACATTTAATTCAATATGGAAACGAAAACAGTGTTCATGCGTACGTTCGGCCTACCGTCTCCATGAATGGTGTATTTCATTCCATTTATCAATATATCATATATATTTATGTACTGAATATATGTTATATATAAATAATGTTTTACATTATGGAATTAATTAAATCAGGATATAAGTAATAATATCACGAACAACAAGTCGAAACAACTACGATAAATGGAATGATTTTACCCAAAATGGTGCTTTAACATGGAATTTACAAAATAACGGGTAATATAAAGTCATAAGTGAACCATATATGATATAATAACAATAAATATGATTCTATAATAAGTCAATGACATTATTTAAATCATTATACATGCGGTTTCGATACATACGAAGCATATCAGACATAATTTAAGGGAAAACTTTTCCAATCTCATTTTTATCCAAGATTTGTTATTTGTAAGTATTTACTTGGGTTATATTTATCACCCATGTCCCAATTTTCTAAAAATTGTTTCATGTATTTTTAAATTACTTTTACCCAATTTTAGCTTTTACTACATGGCATGTAAGGAATCTTTCTTTTGTTTACCATACAAGGTACTTTTTTACTTTTCTGGCCGAAGTATGAGAAAAATGTATTTTTAACTTATATTACATGAAAGGATTTTTATGGTTTCATAACACCTAATTTTTATGAAGCTTTCTATAAAATATTTCAGTAATATTTTCAATAAAATCCTTTTCAATTAAAATTTCATTTCATTTTGTGAAAAGAAAATGATTTGGAAGAAGAAAGGATATTTTACTCAAGAATTCATTTCAAGTGTTTTATCAAAACTATTTTCCATCTAAGATAACATTATTTCATATGTGTATGATTCAAGTATAATTTATCTATGATTTATATGGTTTCACTTTTCTTGTGATGAAATGATTTCCATTTTTTTATATGGAATATTTTTTTATGGGATGATGTTTATGAAACCCATTTTATTCTTTGGGTTACGATGAATGATTTATGTTTATGTTGTGGCACACATAAGAATGATTTCATTATGAGATGGGTGGGACCTATATCTCCCTCCAATGCATTGGTTAATGATTTATATCTCATGAGATAAACATGGCTGGAATGAAAAGTTAATCTAGTTCAGTGATACAGGACTGGAATGAGGAGTGAACTCGATTCAGTAAAGGACATTGTCCACTAAGATGGTCTTGGCAGCAATGACATGGATACTATGGATATCATATCACGTTCTTAATGGTTTTACACAATTACATGTTTTATTCCTATACTAGTTTATCATGATTAATGTTCCATTATGATCTATGCCTTATGTACTGCAATGTTTTATGTCATTGCTCATGATTTTGATGTTTAGATTTTATGCTCATGTTTTTACAATCAAATGTTTATGGAATGTTTTATATTCTCTATGTTTACCCTTACTGAGAATTTGAGCTCACCCTTTTTATGTTTTATTATTCCCATGATATAATGAAAGGTTTTAGGTGAGAAAACAAAAGGGGAAGATCTTTTTGGGAGATTTTGATGATCTTTCACCATGATTAGAAGATTATATTATGAGATTCCAAAGACACTAAACTATTATGGTCCTTGTCTTTCTATTTTCGTTATGTATTAAGTATTCCACAAAAGTAATGTATTGTCTATGTAATTCATGCTTTGGGTCTCTACAAAAGGTCCGATGAATCTCAGAGATAACTTTCCACCTCGGCCAAATCTCAGAAAACCTTGTCGAGGTGAGACCCAAAGAAATATGTGGTCACCATCCTTAAACTCCAGAAGACTTTGTCTCCTTCCAACATAAAACTTCTATCTATTCTGTGAAGTCTTCATCCACTCTTGGATGATCTAAAACTTCTATGTGGTAGCATGTACAATCTCTAGTCCCACTAGTGCTGACTCCCCTAAGTCAGTCCAGCACAAAGGTGATCTACAAGGTCTCCCAATCAACGCCTCAAAAGGTGCCATCCCAATGGTAGAGTGATTGCAGTTTTTGTATGAAAACTCCATCAAGAGAAAGTGATCCTCCTATTTGCGACTAAAGTTGGGGACACAAGCAAAAAACACGTCCTCAAAGGTCTAAATAGTCCGCTCAGTCTGGCCATCCGTTTAAGGATGGAAGGCGGTGCTCAAATGAAGTTGCGTCCCAAAAGCCTCTTGTATCCCCTTACATATCCATGAAGTAAAACGTGCATCACAGTTGGATACAATCTTCAAGGGTACTCCATGTAGCCGCAAAAACTCCTGCACCTAGAGGCATCCCAAGCTCTATACTAAACCCTGCTCTCTAATCGGTAGGAAGTGGGCCAACTATGTGAGTCGGTAGATGATGAACCAAATTGAGTCATGACCTCTGGATTTACATGGATGTCCTATCACAAAATCCATGGATATACCATCCCACTTCCACTATGGTACCTCTAATGTTTGAACCAATCCTGGTGGTACCTGATTCTCCACCTTCACTTCCTGAAAACTCAGGTGCGGCATGACAAACTATGCCACTGATTTCTTCATTCCCAGCCACCAGTGCTGTCGTGGAAGATCCTAGTACATCTACGGCACTCCCGGATGTACCGCTAGAGGGGATTTGTTGAACTCCCTCAAAAATTCTTCTTGAAGAGACATTGGTACAATGGTGCTTCCTCTAAAGAGGATTACATGCTCCACACCTTCAGAAAATCCATATGGATCCTATCATGTGGATATCAGGGCACGTCATTTCTATTTTTCAACGTCCCCGCGCCGTGACTCCTTAACTCTCTAAAGAAGTGGGGGAGTGATTCTAAGAGATTGAAAAATTATTCTCCATCTCGATCCACAATGTATATTTTCAAAGTGGCTAGCTACTCCGTCGACTCACCTAGAAGCTTTATAAAAGATCTATTGATGAGTGCATTGGCTAGAAAGTTCCCCTTCCTAGGTGTATTGACTATCTTAAAGTCATAGTCCTGGAGGAACTCAATCAAACATCACGGTCTCGGGTTCAGGTTCTTTTGAAAGAAGATATACCTGAGACTCTAGTGATCAGAGTGCAATGTAAAATGTTCACACATTATATAGTGTCGCCACATATTCCTGGCGAAGACCATTGCTACTAACTCCAGGTCATGGGTAGCGTAGTTCTACTCATGTTGTCACAGATGTCGAGAACCATACATGATCACTTATCTCTCCTGCTTCAGGACACATCCGAGCCCAGTCCCTGATGCGTTGTAGTAGACTATGTACCCTACGCACTCCTCTGGAAACCTCAAGATGGGGGCACTAGTCAAACATTTCCTCAACTCCTGAAAAATCCACGGGCATCTCTCCGACCACAGGATGGGTTCCACCTTCTTCGTCAATGCTGACTGAGGAGAAGCAACTCTGGATAAATTTGGCACAATCCACTTTTAGTATCCAACAAAACCTAGGAAACTTAGTACCTTCATCACACTACTTGGTAGCTCCCATGCTAGTACCGCCACAAACAACTCTAGATCCACTGCAACTCCAGCCTCTGATATGACATGTACCTAAAAGTGATCCTCTTAGATCCATAACTGGAACTTTGGGAGCATACCATATAGATGGTGATATTAGAGTGTTTCCATTACTACATGAAAATGATAGGAATGCTCCTCCTCAGCAGTCGAGTAAATCAGAATGTCGTCGATGAAGACTGCTACAAGGCAATCATGGTATGGCTGAACGATCCTGTTCCTGAGTCCCATGAACACTGCTAGAGTGTTGGTTACATTTAATGGAATATCCAAGAACTCGTAATGGTCGTACCGACATATGAAAATTTTCTTCTTCACATCCTCATCTCGTACTATGAGCTACTGATAGCCTGATCTGAGGTATATCTTTGAGAACCACCGTGCTCCCTTCACCTGATCAAAGAGGTCGTCAGTCCTCAAAAGTGGGTACTTGGTCTTCACAATCACCTGGTTCAGGACCCAATACTCGACACAATGTATCAAACTCCCATCCTCCTTCTTGGAAAACAAAATCAGGGAGACCAAAGAGGAAATACATGTCCGAATAAATCCTTTCCCCTCCAAGTCCTTTGGATATACCCGCAGCTCAAGAAGCTCAGAAAGATCCATCCGATACGCTGGGGTAGATTTCGGTGCCAACCCATTGTATAAGTCAATGTAAATGTCCACCTCTCTTTGAGGAGGTAGACCCGAAACATCATCAGGGAAGGAATCCACGTACTATTCCACTGCTACCGGATAGCTCAGAATCTCCACATCAACCACTCCATGGGTAAGGCTAGCCAACTGATGAGTGATCGACTGCGCTCTCTTCTGGGTAAGTAAATCTTGTGCTGAAAATGCTCCCTTCTCATCGGTGAAGGTAAACCTGGTCCCATAAATGTGGACACACAATAAATTGAGTCTAGTACAGGTTATCTGATCATGGAATGTAGATAACCAGTCCATACCTAATATGATATCGTAAGGCCTCGATGCTTCTAGTAAGAGATCCCAACTAAAGCTCTCGCCTCCTAAAGTATGCTCACACTACCGGCACTAGTGCGTAATCATCGAATCCACTCTTGTATGATTATATAGATGTAAGGGTCAATCCAAATGCTCCATTATAATCTATGTGCTTCGAATGAGGGTAGTGTAAGTAAAAGAATGACTCGAACCTATGTCTATAAGTACTGAAGTTGATGTGGAGTAGACACAGATTGTGCCTCGAATCATCTCCAGAGCACCGTGATCGTAGGCCTCAGATACCTAGAGATGAGCTCACCCCTGTGTTCCAGCTCCCTATAGTCGGGTGGACCACCTGGCGGTGGAGGCGGTAACATCTCAAATCATATCCCACTACCAACTACACGACCAACTCCTCTTCCACGTTCGCCTGCTCTCTACAGACGTCCTCAGTCGAACATCTGTATATACCCGGGCAGTCCTTCGACTATCTGCTAATCATATGTACGACGAGTCGGGTAGTCACGATCCATGTAACCCTACCTGCCTTATATGTAACTCTTCCCATTCCTGCAATGATTGGCTAAGCCTCGGGTGCCCCGCACAACCTATACTGGGTCATACAGTCGTACAGCTGTAGGTATGGTCCTATTGGACCTCTACGACACCTGTCTGCTACCAGCTATAGATGACACCACTATGATATGACCTGTGGTGGGTCTCGTTGTTGGCGACTGCTCAGCTAGAAAACTCTCCACTAATAGGGCTCTCTCTAACACCCCCTCCTGTGTGGGGATGCTAAGGGAGATCATCGAAGCTCTGATCTCCCTCCTGAGCCCATGATCGATGGTCTGGGCACTGAATAATGGGTCATGTACCATATCTGTGGAGTAGAGTGAGAGGTTACTGAGCCTCTCTGGATACTGAGCTATAATCATGGTTCCATGTTGCATATGAAGAAGCTCATGTATATGCACTGTGCGAAGAGCCGCTTGAAACAAATCTGTCTGAAAGAGGCTCTCGAAGTCTACCTAGAGAAGCTTCACATCATCGTCATACTAGAGCATAAAGCTCCACCATCTGCCTGCTGCTGCCTATAGAAGGCTGGCAAAAAGGATCACCATGAGATGGGCTGGTGTCCCTACTAGTCGGAAGACTCTCACTATAGTCTCCAACCAATTCTCAGCTGCCTGGGGGTCTGTCTCTCCCCTAATCCAAGGTGGCTTCTAGTGCTGGAACACATGCAATGCACTCAGGTAGCATGCACCGTCTGCTACTAGGTCTGGTGGCATCGGTGGCCCAACAGGTAATGGTACCTCTAGTGCCTCCGATGGTGCCTCTACTGGAAGAGGACCCTGCACTGAGGCCTCATCGCTCGATGGGCTATCAGTGCGTACTACTCTCTAAACCCTATCAAGCTATCTACGTGGAGGCATCCTGAAAAGAAATAGGTGTGCCATGGTCAATAAGTTATAACTATTGAGCTGACTCAATGAGATCACAATGAAAACACTTCAAAACACAAATGAAATCAGTGTTTTCATGAACTGTGTCGGAAATACGATGTCAGGGTCCTGGTATATGGATATGTAAGACGCCGTACCACCACTGGATTCCCTAAACTGATAACCACACTCACTAATCATAACACTATTCCATTAAAGAGAAATATTAGAGTCTTCTGTTCTACGGTAGAACTGACTCCTCTGATACCAATTTGTTATGACTCG
The DNA here is from genome assembly GCA_963277665.1 of Viscum album. Taxonomy (NCBI): domain Eukaryota; kingdom Viridiplantae; phylum Streptophyta; class Magnoliopsida; order Santalales; family Viscaceae; genus Viscum; species Viscum album. The sequence continues at coordinate 1,553,935,296 of OY728146.1, read as the reverse complement.
TCCACTTGGGCCCATGTTGTGACTACCCTAAGCCCGCCTACAATAGGCCAGGGGCTGGAGACTTGCACCGAAAGGCATATTCCCTAAAATTGGGAAGGAATTGAATTTAAAACCTATAAACTAACGTAACCAATAACCCATCAAGACACGAACACTAGAAAACTGTATAACCAACAGAGGGTTGAAAGTAAAAGGGGATAGAATACAAGCCCAACAATAAATTTCCAAGTACAACTGAAATACAATACAACTGAAGAAAGGGAAAGATAACTATTGTATCATCCTCAGAGGTTCCAACCGAAAGGGTAGGTACAAATTGCCTCCTCAGCACTCCACAACCACCCACCCCCTCAGCATACCGACACACCGTATGGTTCACCTCTGGGTACATTCCAGTCCTGTTACTCTTGTCCTCAGATAGTGATGTCTATCATCATCATCATCAAAAACAATGAATTGCGGGCGTAGCTCGTGCAGGGGTGAGTATAATGATAGTCAGTAGATACCCCAAGACCCTCGAGGTTTCACAAATCCTCAAAGGATAAACCTCAAATCATGTAGTCAATTATCAACCCTACATAGGTATAGGCCCACACATATACATATGTTATCATGTATACCCTACTCAATAATGAGGAAACACAAGGTCCAACCCAAAATCCCAAAGCTCAAGTGTTCCACAAATGAAGGATAACGAAAAACACAAGTACCACATAGGTATTCCACATAGAAGAATACAACCAAGGGATTATCATAACGGAAAGTATCACACAGGTACGAACTCAGCTCACATGAGGTATAACTTATGTACATTAGTATAAATTATTAGATGTAACTACTGAATCATCTTACTCTGTAAGGATGATGACCCACACAAGATCGCTAGGAGATGTCCCACATAGGATCTCTAGGAGATGACCCACATAAGATCTCTTGGAGCTGACCCACACATGATCGCTAGGTGATGACCCTCATAGGATCACTTGGAAATGACCCACATAAGATCACTAGGAGCTGACTCACAAAGGATTGATAGGAGCTGACCCACACCTGATCGCTAGGTGCAAACTCACATAGGATCACTAGGAGCTTCCCCATAGAGGATCACTAGGAAATGACCCACCCATGATTTCTAAGAGCTGACCCACATAAGATCGCTATTAGATGACCCACTCAGGATCGCTAGGAGCTGACCCACATAGTATATCTTGGAGATGACCCACACAGGATCGCTAGGAGCTGACCCAAAAAGGATCTCTAGGATCTGACCCACACAGTATCGCTAGGTGTTGACCCACACATGATCTCTCTTTCTTTTCTCTTCACCGCCAGCTACTGGGTTCCTGTACTAAGTCTTCTCGTCTTAGGGAGGATCTACTTCACAAGTCACTGGTTGATACTCCAACTTCTAAAACTTCCCATGAAGAATTACCTCAATGGTCTTCCATGTCAGAGGGGTGTCAACGAAATAGACGTCACGCTAATCAGACGCTAGATTTATGAGTTATTAGCCTATTATCCCTAAGGGCCCAATTAGATTAGTGATCGATCCAACCCGAACATACCTCAATTTCACCCAAAACTCTAGTGGTGTATTCCAAAGGGACTGACTCGGTCCAAGGATTCTGGCCCCGCTGACATTTTTTCAAACAAACATCTGGTTCCATATTTATGGACAATGTAATGTTAAGGTTCGTATAAGGTCTAGGTCCGGTCCGACCCGGTCAGACCGACTCGACCCGATTTGGCATGCGTTAACCCGGGTCGACTGACCCAACCCGACCCATTAGGTCAAGCCCAGCCCGTGGTGTGGCATGGTCCGCTAGGCGGCCCGGCAGGCTGAGAGGGCCTCTTTGGGCAGCGGAGGCCGCAGGTGCCGTGGGGCAGCGGTGGCTGCGGGGCGGCTCCATTGCTGATGGCGACTCGGCCACGGGGGTGCTGCGAGGGCACTGGGTAGCTCAGCATGACCGGGAGTAGCTCATCTAGGGGGGGGGGGTGAGGGTGTGGGATGACTCAGTCGGGAGGCAGTGTCCCGACCTCTGTTGGTTGCTCGGTCATGGAGGGTGGTGGCTCGGCCGCGGGGTGCGGGCCCGTCCGTGATGTAGGGGCGGTTCGGTCGCTGTGCGGCATACTAGCCACGGGCGGCAGCACGGCCGTGGATGGTGGCTACATGGAAACAAGGCAGCGACCTTGCCATGGGGCGGTGGCTGCTCAGCCTCGGGGTGGTGGCTCGATCGTGGGGTAGCGGAGAGGCTGTGGGAGGCGGTGTCGCGGGGCGCAGATGCCATGTGGGGGGGGGGGGGTGCATTCGCTGGGCGGCATCGTTGCGTCGTTGCCTTCTCCACGACCGAATATGGGGATGACAACCATTCTCATGACCCACCATGGTTCGTAGACGTTCCTCCATCGTGATCAACAATTGACCACAAGGTTTGCGGAGAGAACGAGCCATGTTGTTTTGTCCCACACATTCAACATTAGAGCGGTACTAAGAATCTATATTTTTTTCTTGAATTATGAAGAATTATCATGAACAGAAAGAGAGAAGAATTTAAAACAACCACCCTACAACTTCTTGCGAATAATCATACACAAATAAACCCATACCTTGGATTGTTTGGTGACGTTGGAACGAGAAGGAAGTCAACAATCGTGAAGAGAGTGCCAATGATCGTCACTTCCGAAACAACACATCGATGTCAGGCTCGCATGTCATCCTCTTCCTTGATTTTCGAAGAACGTTCTTCGATGGCATTCTTTGTTGGAGAAGTGAAATCCTCCCAATATTTCTTTTCTTCCCAAATCCACCAAAAAGGAATGTAGAAAAAATGATATGTTCCCCCAATTTAATTGTTGGCTCAATTTCAAAATGGGTTAATTAATTACATATGTTGGAATAATAAATTTATGGGGGTGGAAACATTTAAGTGGGGAAGTTTAAGTGGCTCCCCCACACATAGGAGGATGTTCACGGGGTTTTAAACCTTCTATGGTCCCCAACAAAATAACCTCACATTGGAGTATAGGCTTGGTGGTCCCCACCTCCATAACCTCTCATGGGTTCTTTTTGTTCAGGTGGTCTCCACCTGTGAAATATTCACATTGGTGGATTCAAAATGAAATAAAAATAAAATGTTACACCATTTTATTTTATTTTATTCCTTCACGAAAAATACAAAATCTATCCTTCACTCTCAACCCACTGTGGTCAAAGTGAAGTTCTCTTTATGTGAATCGTGGGGCTTCAAGTTCAACGGTGTCCTCATATTTTAATTTCGTGCACTGGTTCAAATGATAGAAAAACCTGCTCGCACATTTACTGAACGTACCCGGAAAAATGTTCATAATTGCATTCTGGGAACTTCGGGCATGGGAATCACGTGCTGTTAATTATCACAGACTCATTAAATTACCATTTCATAAAATAAATTACTTAAAAATTCACGGTCTTTATAGTTTGGACCATTGGGTCTAGTTCTCCAATTAGGCTGCTGTTTACTTTCTCATGCCTATTTTAAGGATAGTGTGTATGTTCTTATATCCTGGTATGATGTAGACTGCTGTCCATGTATTTATTCTGGTTTACTTTGCCCGATAAGCGTTGTTATACTTGCTTGACTTACACCGGTCCATGAGAACTTGGTGTATAGACCATTGGGTGAATGGACGTAAGGGATTCTCTAGAGTTTTTTTTACTTATGATAGAAGACCATATGGGGAATTGATGTAAGTGATTCCTCAGAGTGTCTGTAGTCCTTTACATGGGACAAAAAGGTAATGCAACATAATTTCTTCCCTAGAGTGACTTTAGTTACGATACATGACTATACGAGTATTTAACGGTGAGTGCTTTCTCAAAGAGTCTATATTTAAGCTGAACCAGAGGGGTTATACTAATTGTACTACCCTGAACGTTGCTTATACTTTTTATGGTAGGACAAGAGGGGATAGGCTATGAGTACATCTCGAAGGGTTACCTGTTCTTTTATCTGTTTGCTTATGTTTCTAGGTAGGACCAGAGGGGATATGATATGAGTAAATCCTAGAGGGTAACATGTTTGTGTTTACTTACTTTGTTTATTTGTTACTTGATATATGATACAGAATTCATTGGAACTACGAATTGTTTACCTCAGGTACTTCCTTGTTTATTGTATTTATTTGCATGCTGCCTACCATATATTAACAAACTATTAGGCACATATCTCGTGGTTGTTTCCTACTGGGATTTAGTCGAACACATTATTGGGGCCATGATTTTGGGCCCAAAAATATTATATTGCTGTAGGTATAGATAATGGCAAGCACACTTCTACTTCAGGTACTTGATTTGCTGTGGAGCTGGAGAGCATGGGACCAAGCTATGGATTAAGATGCTGAGGAGTTGTTTACATGCTTTCTTTTGTACCAGGGTTTAGTATGGTTGTAATCCATCATTTTGATTTGTTTATATTCCTTCTTAGACATATGTATCATGAATCATTCATATATATATAAATGTTTGTGCTCCAGTTTGTTATTTTTCAGTCTTCTGCTATTTACTTTTTTATTGATTATTCCTACTTCCACTCTTTCTATTTGTTTTACTCCCACTGTGTTACACGGCCAATGAGAGAATAGTTTCCCCACTATCACACCTAACGACCTTACTACTAGTTGGAAACCTATGGAATTTGGGGAAATGTGCTTGAGGCCTCGTTACCAACTGGGTATGAGGCGCCTCTAGGTGTCTTCTGGAACCAGGATTTTACGAAGTGGAATCAAATTAATTCATTTCTCTCGAATTACTGTTTGGAGCCTATATACAGGGATAGGAAGGAATAGGTACTTGGTAAAAAGCTATGCACACGAGTATCTAACCCTTGTACAGGGAAAATCCAATCTATCTCGTTATTGTAATTTTTTTTGTTTCATAATTACTACAGTTTATTTGATTTAACCTTGAGTGATTCACATGTTTTGTGCTCTTATTGTTGATGTTATTGAGGTCCTATTCTCGTTTCAACCCGATGAGATGATGGAATTCCATCTCATGCATCATTTAGGAACTTTTATGAAATAACATGTTATGCTTTCTTACCATGCCATATATAGTGCATTAGTGATTGCATGTTGTTGTGATAGATGTTGTGTTAGAGATGCATACTATTTTGATAGTTGCCTTGATAAAATAACTGATGTTTGATAGGGTACCGTTTATGAAAGGTTTTGATTGAATGAATTACAAACATGGGTTCTTGAGATGTTATGGGCCCTCATTGACTACAATATGGTCGATCTTTGACTTGTTAACCATATATATATCATGAATATGATTCCAAACATTGATTCATGAGGTGTATGGGCCCTCACAGATCGTAATTTGGTACTGAAATGATAGTTTAGGTGTTTTTCTGGGCTCCAGAGCAGTTTATAAGGCTTACTATCTGGAAAATCCCAGAATACATGCTGTGTAGTTTTGAATACATGGCATGTGTTCTTGGGTTCTAGAATAAACTATTTTTCTTAAGTACATGCCATATATTGTATGTACACGTCGTGTAGTCTCAAACCGTGTCTCAGACTGTGTGGGCAGGGACACAGGGTTTGGAATCTTTGGCAAGACATTCCATTTAGAGGATATACATGCCGTGTCATAGAACCATGTAACTTGCGGTGTCACTGACAACACGGATCTGAAAAATATTTTATTACATGTTATGTTCATCTAGAACATGCTGTGTGGTGTAACCCAGGTACCTGACCATGTAACTAACAACACGGGTCAGTGTTATCTTTTCTCGTACACGTTGTGTCCTCCTAGAACATGGCGTGTAGTGTGATCCTTGAAACTGACAGTGTATCAATAAACATGGTTCGGTGAGGTTCGTCTAGTACCCGTTGTGTTGGGCACTAGCACTCAGTGTTGTCTCCTTCTAAGGAGAACCGCTTGGCTTAGCCGTGTAGAAGTACTTGGGTAGGTGAAGAGGATTTATGTACACTCCATATGTATGGGGTGTTACATTACAAGTTATGGCAGGAGTATACACCCATGTGAATGGATTAATGGGAACAGGTCGTGTAGGTGTTATACATCCCATGTAGTCATGTTTTATTAAACTTCAATGCTTTCCTTCTACTGTTCCCTAGATACGTTTTCATTTTCTGGTTCATGATAATCTGGATATAAGGTGTGCGTTTGACCAAGAAAATTAATTCGACTCAAACTTCCTTCGATTTTATGCCAATTGCATGGTAGTGATCGAGCACCAGATATGGCTGATTAGGGGCTACCTGTAGATCCTCCCACTGTTTTAGTCTTGGAACCACCCATTATACTGGATGTAGGTGATGATGCATAGTTCATGAAAGGCTTTATTAGGATGGTCCAAACCTTTCAGGGAGCACTGCCTCATTCCCCCATCGATGGATGAATTAACATGGTTATTTCATCAGCAACATCCTCCCACATTCTCAGGGGATGGAGGACCCCAGGATGTAGAGTCATGGATGAAATCCATGCTGACAATCTTTGAGCATCTGGAGATACCTCCAGAGTGGAGGGTAATGATTGCTGCATATATTCTTCGGGACTACACCAAGAGGTGGTGGGATATGATCTCATAGGCGGAACAACAAAATGACATGTCTCTGGATGCATTTCAGTGTATCTTCTAGGACAACTTGTACCCAGTGACTTTGAGGGCTAATCGAGCCTGAGATTTTATGATTCTGGAGTTGGGTACTCTTTGAGTTATGGATATTTACTATCGCTTTACCGAGTTGCAGCATTTCACACATATTCTAGGAGGTGATCAGTTATTACTATCAAGGATGTTTGACGATGGTCTGAGGCACGAATACTGATCATAGGTGAACATCTTCCGGTTTACTTTTATCACTTATATCATCAACCAGGTGTTGTTCATAGAGCCCAATCTGAGGGATTATAGAGTAGTGAGCTAGGGAGGCTTGGCATATGGAGTTAGTATCCCTCCTACTAATATCCAAAAGCGCCACATGGAGTATTCACACGTTGATCCAAGGAGGCGAGATACTTTATCTGGTAGTCAGGTAGTGTGCTAATAATGTGGGAAGAGTGTGAATACAAGGACACACTCTCTGAGAGACCAAGTGGAATGACGATCTTAATGCAAGATGGGTCATCTTCAGCACTTATGTCAGATCTTCTCACCAAAAGCTATTAAAAAGGGTTCTTCTATGACTCTTTGTTCAGGAGCAGCACGAACAGTTTCTCACCGGTCTGGAAACTGGAGTTCTTATGTTCGTTTAGATTGAGGTGGAGGTCGTGGTCGTGGTATCCAATCACCATATTTTTAGTAACAACATGTTGGATCAGCTCAGGGAGGGCCAGTCATGGTCACATGGCCATGTTTTATGTTAAACATTTTATGTGGAGAAGACCGAACATGTGCAGGATCCTAGACCCTCTACAATTCGAGGATTGATCTTAATAGCATTAGTTTTAGCTTCTTCTCTTTTCCATACAAGGGATTCACATAGATTTATATCTGTTGTGGTTGTGTGGAGCCTTGGGATCTACATATTTTCTTTTGCTGATATTTTGACTCTTGAAACTCCGTTGGGGACTCGAACGATGACTATACATTAGTACAAGGAGTTCCCTTTAGATGTTGGTGGATGTCAATTTTTATGGGACCTTTATGTCATAGAGATGATAGGCTATGATTTCATTCTTGGAATGGACTAGCTAGTTCCCTTCCTAGTAGTCTTCAACATTAAACGCAATAGGGTGAGTTTCATTTCACCATAGGGTGGATCTTTTCTTCATAAGGGAGAATGGGATGTCCAAGTGAGTAGAGAGGGAGCCAAGAATCATGGGTTTGGAGGAGTTACAACCCATATTTCTAGTCTATATCTAGATGACCAGTGGATTTCACAGAAGGACCTTCCTCTAGAGGTGGATTGTTTCAGAGATTTCATTATAGAAGGATTTTAAGGTTTTCCTTTATAGATTGAGGTACAATTTTCTACTGATCTTGTAAAATTAGTGACTCCGATGTCCATTGATCCTTATAGGATGGATACAACAGAGTTACAGGAGCTCATGAAACAGGAGGAGGAGTTATAGGAAATGGGTTTAATCCGATCCAGTACATCTCCATGGGGTTGGCCAGTCCTGTTAGTAAAAAAGGCTGACAGTACCGTTATACTTTGTGTGGACTATCATAAGTTGAAATAGCTGATAGTCAAGAACTGATATCCCTTACCAAGGATTGATGAACTCTTTGATCAGCTTCGAGGAGCCCAATTGTTATCAAAGGTTGACTTTAGGTCCGGTTACAATGAGTTGCGTGTTAGACCATCATACATAGCTATTATTGTCTGTCGAAGCATGTATGTTTTATATGAGTATTTGGTTGTGCCGTTCAGTCTCACGAACACTCCTGTAGTTTTCATGGCACTGATGAACCTATTTTTCCTTCCATACATGGATTCTTTCGTGGTGGTTTTCGTGGATGATATCTTGGAGTACTCTCACCCTCAACACAACCATGACACACATCTTGATACCATTTTGTGTACACTGAGAGAGCATCAGTGATATGTTAATATCTCAAAATGAAACTTTTGGATAGATCATAGTCCCTTCATGGGTCATGTTATCTTTGAGTCATGAGTGTCAGTAGTCCCAGAAAACGTGAGGGTAGTTGTTTCCCGAGAGAAGCTGAAGAAAGTCTTTTAGGTACAAAGATTTCTAGGGCTGGTTGGATACTACATACGATTTATTCAATACATTTCATGGTTAGTAGAACAACTGACGAGTCTTACTAAGAAGGGTGTGAGGTTCTTGTTGTCACATTCGAATGAGTCAGACTTTTAAGAGCTGAAAGGAGGGTTGACTATAACACCAATACTAGTCTTTCCAGAGCTTGGCATGAGCTATACCGTGTATTGTGATTATTTTTGTATCGCGCTGGGATTTATGCTTATGTAGGTGGAAGGAGTTGTTCCATACCTCTCTCGGCAGTTGGGACCACATGAGAGGAATTACCCGAAACACGATCTCGAGTTGGATGCAGTTGTTTAGGCCTGACGCTATTGGAGACATTACATTCTGGGAGATCATATTGTGGTTTTCATTGACCACAAGAGTTTCAAGTACATCTTCACTCAGAATGACCTGAATTTGAGGTAGTGAAGGTGGGTCGAGTACCTTCAGTCTGTTGACATCGATCTTGCCTACACGTATGGGAAAGGCAACGTGGTGGCTGATGCGTTGAGCAGGAGGACTCAGATACATGCAGTTCAGGATGCCCCATGTGAGTGGCAACTTATGGCTCTATTCTCTAAGATGCATTTGGAGGTGCACAAAATACAGGGGATGACGTTTCATTCTTCTTTAGCTGTTACCTCTACCCTTCTTAATCGAATGCGAATAAGGAAGATATCAGACTCAAAAGGCCATTTCCATTGGGAGAGTGTGTCAGGAGAGGACCCTTTTTCTGGATGGACCATAGGTGAGGATGAGATCTTTCATTTCTAGGGGTCCGTATGGGTTCCAGCAGACATACACGAGTAGCTGATGTGGGACATTCATTCCTTAGTTTGGGTAGTTCATCTTGGTGTCACAAAGATGTATCGTGATTTACACGATCAGTATTGGCGGTCAAGTATGATTATATAAGTTTCAAGTTTTATTATGAGGTGTTACCCCTGTTATTAGGTGAAGGTGGATAATCAAAGACCAATATGGATTTTAAGAAAGTTACTCATTGTCAAGTGGAAGTGGAATGATGTTGCGATAGATTTCGTGACATATTTATCGAGGTCGCCTCGTGGGAATGATGTTGTTTGGGTTGTCATTGAAGGAACCACAAAGGATTCTCACTTCTTGTTGATCAATGATACTTTATATGTTGATTATTGTGGATATTTTTATATCCTTGAGATTGTGTGCTTACATGGAGTTCCAAACTCCATTGTTTCAGATAGAGATGTACATTTTACTTCTCGATTCTGGAAGGGAATTCAGAAGGCTTTGTGTACACTGGTACGTTGGAGTATAGCTAACCACCACCAGATAGATGGATAGTCCGAGTGTATGTTATAGGTTCCTAAGGATAATCTTCGAGAATGTATTCTGGATGTTGGAGGTTCTTTAGAGAAGGACATTCCTCATTTGGACTTTTCCTACAATACTAGTTTTCAAGAAACTATTCAGATGACACCTTATGTTGCCTTGTACGGTAGGCCATGCTGATCACACATAGGTTGGATGGAGGCAGGAGAGATAGCTATTCTAGGACCTCATCTAGTACAGGAGACCACAAAGCATATTGAGTTGATTCGGAAGAGGATGGCCACAACACAATCTCAATAGAAGTCTTACGCTGATCAATGGAGAAGACCTCTGCTGTTCAAGGTCAGGGATCTGGTTTTCCTGCGTATCACAGCAATGTTGGTACACAAGAGGATTAGGATATAGGGTTAGAATTCACTGAGGTATATCAGGATATTTGATGAGTTGGAGATAGTTGGTCCGGTTGCCTATCGATTGCAGTTACCTTAGAGGAATTATGCTATGCACAATGTCTTCCACATTTCTCAGCTTTTACATTACTTCTTAGACCCATCTCATGTCTTCAAACACGAGGAGGATGAGTTGGAATGGGGTGTATCATCTAAGGAGCATACTATCTGGAATTTTGATCGAAGCACGAAGGTTCTCTATGGCTAGTCTATTACTCTGGTATGAGTTATATGGAAAGACGGGCGAGTATATGATGAGACTTAGGATAGGGAGGCTGATGTACCATCGCAGTGGCCAGAGCTGTTCGGGGTTTCTTCTTCTACACCACCATTATATGGAAATTTGGGGAAACATTTCTAAAAGTGGGGAAGTAATTAAGAAACCAGATCTTATTTTCAGTTATGTTATCCTTTTTATTGTCATTTTGGAGAGGAAGGGGAATTTATAGAAATTGTCGAAGTACACGCCGAGTACATTCTGAGTACATACCATTTAATTTATGATTAAATGCCATTTACATTCCGATTACATGTTGTGTACTCAGTTACCACGGGTAGCCATGTGCTGTCCATGAAGTGGCCATGGACATGGCCATGTGGGGTAGACCTGAAGGCCGCCTAATGCGGAGTGAAGAAACAACAAGTACACGCAGTACATTTTTTTCATTAAGCAGACCGGGGTTGGGTTTTATCAAAAGAAACACCTTCTTCTCCTCTGAACTCGACCAAGAGTGTCCGTACAATGTGGATATTCACCGAGCCCCCAATCGAGCATCTTTTCCCCGAATCGAGCTCTGTCGGTTGTGTTGGAATCACATCGGTGTGTTTTCTCTTCTTATTTAACACCTTCATCTAATTCTTCCTCTTTCAAGAATTATCTTCGGCTGAAAATTTTAAATATTTTTTTGGATATATGGAGTTCATGGGTGATTCAAGGCTTGAGGATAGCGTATAGATATCTCCCAACACCGAGGATAGTGTTTTGTGCCGTTTTATTGATAGTCATTGAGTTATATGTGTAAAAACATCCAATGCCGATAAAATGTTATTGTTCATTTACCATTTTAGCCTTTTTGGTATCCTTCTATGCTTGTAATATTTAGTTGATGATAAATAATGTGAATAGGGTTAATTTATATGCTTTGGATGTTTTTTTACCATGCAAGTTTCCATGATTTGATCATTGGGTCTAGTTTTCATATTACATTATTGTTTACTTTCCCATGCCTAGTTGTAGAATGGTGTGTTTGTTCTGATATGCTGATATGTTGTAGACTGCTATCCAAGTAGTTCATGAGATTTAAGTTGGATGATACAGATTGATATACTTGCATGACTTACATAGGGTTGTGAGAACATGATGTATAGACAATAGAGAGAATGTGCGTAAGGGATTCTATAGAATGTCTGTTTTACTTATGATGTGAGACCATTGGGGGACTTGATCTAAGTGATTCATCAGAGTGTTTGAAGTTCCTCGACGCGGGACACAGAGGGAATGTGAAATAAGTGCTTCCACAAAGCACCATTAGTTATGATACGAGACGATAAGAGGAATTGACAGTGATTACTTCCTCATAGAGTCTATGCTTAAGCTTAAATAGAGGTGTTATACTGAGTGTACTTCACAGAGGGTTGCTTGTACGTTTTTTGGTTGGACTATAGTGGATAGGTTGTGGGTATATCCCGGAGTGTTACCTATTGTGTTATCTGTTTTCTTGTGTTTCTAGGTTGTACTAGAGGGGATAAGAAGGGAGTAATTCCAAAAAGGTTACCTTTTTGTGTTTACCTACTTTGTTTAGTTATTGCTCGATATATGATACTGAATGAAATGAAACTCTGAATTGTTTACCTGGGTTACTTCCTTGTTTACAACAATTATTTTCTTGATTCCAACCATATATTGACTAACTGTTAGTATCATATATTGCGGTGGTTGCCTACTGGGATTTTGTCCCACACCCTATTTGGGCCATGCTTTTGGTCCCAAACAGATTACATTGCTGCAGGTATAGATAAGGGAAAGCACCCTTCTACTTTAGGTACACGATTTTCTATGGAACTAGAGATCTTGGGACCATGCAATGGCTTGCGAAGCTGAGGAGTTATTTACCTCCTTTGTTTTTTTTCTTGGGTTTAGTTTTGTTGTATTCCAACTTTTGATTTGTTTGGATGCTTTTTTAGAAATATGTTTCCAGAATCATTCATATATATATATATATCTTTTTCTCATTTTATTATTTTCCACTATTCTGCTGTTTATTTTTGTACAGAATATTCCTGCATTCGTTATAGCAATTTTTTTACTTCCATTGTGTTACTCTTCCAATGAGGGAATAGTTTCTCCACTATCACATCCAATTCCCTCATTGCTAGTCGATAGCCTCTAGCGTTCGTGGAAATGCGTTTAAGACCATGTGACCAACCAGGTACGAGGCGCCTCTGTGTGGCTTCCAGAATCATGATGTTACATAGTTAATGGGAGATACATGTCATATCCATCTAGAGGGTAAAATGGTTTAGTGAACCATTTAAATGGTTTGTAAATATGTTATTCCTTGTGTTATTTTCATAATTTCTCAGTACATCTATAGAGTTGGGTAAGCTGTGAATTATAGAAGATGGGTAATCCCAGTACTGGGTAATGAAATTGAAAAAGGATTGGGTGATGTGAGACTAATTATCACTTCATTTTTTTATATTCACAAAACTATGAACATGTGTGAGCATGTATCTAGAGATAATCATGTTAATACAGATAGTAAATTTTATATATCATACTTTAAGAGCCAAATTTTAATATCTTTTAAGTTTTTGACATGTAAAAATAGTTTTTTCCATAATTAAAACTCACGATCAACGGTGGATGGAACATGATCCATGGGATGAGTTATTATTCATGGTTGAAAATGACAGAGACACTTATAACGTAGGGACTATCGAGTAGAATGTGGTGTTGTGTTTCCTTTTATGTATTAGGTGTAAATCCAAAGAAGAGCATTTGACATGGTCATAATAGCTTCTGGATGTTCATGATGATGATATTTTTTATTTTTCTTTCCAGTATATGATTCGTGATAAAAATCCATATTGTTTGACATGATTGAGATTGGAATCAAGATTTATATTTTGGGTATGTGAGTGACGAAATAATGTGAAAATTATAATAGGTGTCAACTATTAAATGGTTTATTTTTTAAAACAAGTTTCTCAATGTGTGTAACATGTGGGGGAACCTTGAATTTAGATTGGGTAAATATAGGGGGCTATGAAACAATTATGAAAAAGTAAAAAAAATTGTTATAGTGGTATTTGAGTAATTATTTAACGATAGGTGTAGCAGATATTTGTAAAATGAAGTCACCTACTAGTGGTTTCATAGTTCATTATTAATTATACTTGTCTTTTATTTAACAAATCCCATGAAAAACACATTGTATTGGATATTATGGACATGTCTACTGTCTTATTGTAGTCATTCATTTTAACTTAGATTACACCTAGATTAGTTCTAATAAATTACATTTCCACAACATCATCTATGGTACACTAAAAGTGTATCACATATTCACCGTAGAAAATAATGAAATTAATTATCGTATTATCTCAATAGATGGACTATTATTGGTGTATTTATGGGATGCAGGATAATTATTTACGTGTTTTTACTGATGGATTTGGTTATTCCAAAGTAGGATAATCTTGGAAAGACACATTGCCACAAACCAATTATTTTAGTTGACTGAAAAATGATATAAAATACTTTGGATAAATTATTATTACTGATATGTACACATATACTTTATGTTCTAATGTCTTCCATGTACTATCAAAAGTAAGAAATACCATAGATGGGTTCCACAGATTACATTAATTTAATTTTAAGTTACCTTGGACTTGGAGTTAGTCTCTATTGATATTATTAAAGTGGGATGATCCAATAGTGTTGGATCAAGTACAAATGCATATTTTTTCTATAGAATGACAATATAAATGCAATTTTTTATAGAGAAAACAATGGAATATGATTACAAGATTTATTTATAATGACCATATTAGTTATTTGTTTTTTTTGATTGAATGTTATCGAATACTAATTAGTATGATCCTATTGTTAATGACTATCTTCTTATAATAATCAACTGGTATTTGGTTGAATCTATTTTCACAATGACGGTTGAATTTGTTTTATCATTAAAGATGTATAAAATTTAATAGAATATAGAATTTTTTTTGTAAAGGTAAAACATTACTCTTCCTAAAATAATTAATAGAAAAATGGTTAAGGATTGTCAATTGGGAATTTGAACATTCAATTAAATTGATAAACATTCTATGGCATCATTAGAATTCTGTCAATGTGCATATATGGGTAATTCAGATGGTGGGGTCCCAATGAATTAATATTGAATGTTAAAACAAGAACCAGTGCTAGTGAGATTCAAAGACAAGTTGATATGAGTAAGAATGACATGATCATTTTAGGGGGTTATGGGATTGAGTAATCATCTTCCAGTCATTATAATTTTGAATATGACTTTTGGATTGATTGTTGATGACATATGTTATAGTAATATAATGAATGATTACAAGAATTGTGGAAATTTAAACTCCATGTTCACATTAATGTATGTGAATAATTATGGACCCAGTTTGGACATTGGATGTTTTCATGGTTCCAAAAAAATTATATAGAATAAAATATTTTAATATGGGGAGCTATTAGGATCCCATATTTTTCCCAAGCATGTTTCAACATAAATTGGTGTTTGTATATGAATATTTAGGCACTATTTATGGATCCATTAAAGAGTATTGGGATTCTATTTAATTCAAAAAGTAGCATTAAATAACAAAATGGTGAAGATTATATGCCAACCCATTTAGATAGTAAATAATTCATTTACAACATTATATATCTTTTTTATATCTTCAGCTTCCAGGGGTAAACCATGTATATCTTGAAATATAGCCTTACACCATAAACCTAGATATTACAACATTAATTAAAATTTTACAAAGTAATAAAATTTTGATAGAACATAAATTAATTATTTAATGTACAAAACACCTATTGAATCTATAAAAACTCAATCCAATTAATTAATTGTTAGTTTTTCATTTATTATCTCATTCAACAAAACATTGTTTTTATCCATTCTTTTCATATCCCATTCTTAACAGATTTCCACCTAAAATGAATATTTTTTTCTCCATCTAGTCAGAGTTCTATCTATTCAGTATAAGATATGAAATAGGAATTTTTCATTTCATTGTATAGACAATGGTAACATAATGATATCACCTTCATCATTTCATGTTTAATCATATCAAATTGAATTGCATTTCAATGTGAGAAAATATGGCCTATTTTCTAGAAATTATTATTTTTATAAATTTTAATTTTATCTTGAATAAATGGAATCCTATAAAAGAGAATGAAAATAATAAAAAACACATGGTATATGGTCAATGGATTTTCCCTATAGGTTTAAAATATGTTTTTCTTCCCGCCCGACCTTTTGTGAATTGCCTCACCAATTTGAAACTCAGTAAGTATGCATTTACAAATTGATTTACATAGTACTACTGCACATAATTATGTCTTTAGTGGGATTTTATTTAAACTGGGACATCTCTCTCAATTTGTATTTTCCAAAAAAATGATGATCATAAGCCTGGTTATATAATTCAACAACCATTTTTGTTGTGTATACTTATCTACTTATGTAATGATATTGTTTAATGGAATTAGAAAAATTATAACTAAGTTAATGATATAATTATCCTTTTATACCTTATTATATTATTCTTGGTCCATACCTTATAATTAAAATGACTAATTTATACCTAGTAGAATGAAAAAGGAATTTTTTTATCCTTACAAATGATATTTTATTAAGCATTCTTCATGCCACTTTCATATTTCAATGTGAATTAAAAAATCAAGAATAATGAAAAGTAACACAAATGTATGAACGATTACTTGATAGGTTAATCCCTAAAATATTATTTGAAAAAATATTTATTATAATGATTCATATTTAAATGTAATGGATATTTTAATGGAATATGATATTCTTTTTATAACACATGATTCCAACTGTCATGATAGTTTACTTGACCCCAATCTCTCATAAATTTATTAATGGGAAACCCTCCACTATTTTTGTGGCATGAAATGGGTAAATGAAAAATAATTCCTCAAGTGAATCATGGATTCTTAAGTAGGAAAACCTTATCTAGGGTCATATGTCAGATGGGATAAACCACTCCTTAAATGATATGCAGTTAATCTTTATGTAATGTCTTGTATATGGTCTCATAGGTTAATTTTAATTATGAAATTTATTATTACTACTAAGATGCCTCAGTAAATATTGTTGGAAATTTTTTTAACAGCATAATAATGTTAAATATGGGATATGTTTTTCAAGTCATATGGGTTACTGAACATGACACATCACACCCATGACTAGGATTTTTGACAAGATGTTTCACACAATTTATTATGATTTTTAGGCATGTATCCCAATAAATCATCTTATATTCATCGCCATCTATTATTACATATAATCTGGCTATATATATATTTATAATTTATATTATAATTTGATTCATTATTTACACCATTGGCATTGGATAATATTGTGTATCTATATTTTTAACTATATTTGGATGTACATATATAGTTAATATATACACATACATACTTATATATATATATATCTGTGTGTGTGTGATGCCACATGATCAAAGATGTGTTGGCTTAGTTTGGAGTTGGTATGGTCATGTATATTTTAAAGAGGATGGTGGGCATAACTTGTTTATATATTTTTGTACGTTACTATTATACCTTCACACTAAATAATTTTATATTTATAGACTAGAAAACATTGGAAAACATTGGTAGTTGCCTACTGACTTTGTCTCACACAATGTTAGGGCCACCATTTGGTGCTCAGATAATCCTCATAGTTTTAAATCAGGATTAAGGATATAGATATTTGATTTACACATGGATATATGAATTTATGATATCATGAATGACTTAATGCCCAGTTCTATCATGGATATAACGTTATTTATTATGTTTTTTTTCAAATATTTTATTGTATTCTAACTAAAATGAATAGATATATTCCTTTTTTATGTTACATAATTATTCTTATGATACTTTTATTGGATTTTGGTAGTCTATTTCTATTGGGAGAAATTATTTCCATCTAATTTAATTTGTATTGTTTCCAATATTCATTTATTTATCATTTCGTAACATACTACTCTGATCCTGGGCACATTGTCTATCCATCATACCACAGTTGGACCATCACTGTTAGTTAGAATTATTTGTCATATTGGGAGGATCGTTTGTGTCTATGAAAAACATCCTCATGGAACAATTCTAGTAGTCCAATGTTCATGACATAAAAATTATATTTTTTAATTTATTTTATCAAATTAATATTCTAACTATAATTTTACTTTTTTATTGGATAATATACTATTACAATGCTCACTATTAATATTGTCATATAACCACCTATAAATACATAATCATTCATTCCCACATTATTCTCCCAAATTCATTTCACGTTTATGAATATCAATTTTGAATTATGTGAATTGGTTTACAAATATATTTTTTCATTTATATTTTATTTTCCATGAAGGTGATTATTGATGTTCATTTTAATGATCTATATTTACCCATTATACTTTTCTTAATTTTTTTTCCATATTATAAAATTTTAATTTTTAATGAGTTTTGATGATGACTAATGTAATGACATTTATTAATGAATTATTGTTTTATTGGTTTATTAATGGGAATAATCTAGAGTATACTATATAATATAATAAAATATGCAACCAATTTAAGAGTCAAATATCATTTATAAACATTGTTTTATTAAGCATTTACTAAGACACATTCTATTATTGGTTGGGGAATATTCCAATGCAATTTATGTTTTGTCTCATGAGACCTATTTATTCATTGAAGGAAGATATTGTTATGATCCAAACCCATAACTTTATTATATATAATGAATTTTCTATAATATTATCCAAGGTCATCCATACCATTATCTACAGATTCTAAACTAATAAACATTGTATTCCATATAATGGAACAAATTATCAAATACATCCCCATTAAATTAAATAATGTGGGTGTTAATATTAGAATCCATTAATCAATGTTACAGTTATGGTTTATCATCATAGAAACATAAGGGTTCTCATAATTGGAACATGATGTAACCTCATCAATGAAATTTAGGGGATATATTACTTTAATGGTTTTGAGATATCCATTAAAAATAATAATTGGAGTGAATATTTTACATTTATTGGAGACCATTAATCTTTTATTAAAAACCCATTATCATTATCATTATAAGATTGTGAATATTCCATAGTATATTACTGATGAGTGTCTCCCATGGTATATAGTCTTTTCCCCACTCATTATTCAACAATTTATGATTTTGTGAAATATAAAAAATACATTTTTGGTGTATATATTACTTAGTAAATTTATACCACAAACACAATCACATAATTTTTTTCCAAACGAGGATGTATTTGATAAGAAATTTATTATACTTTTACATTACCAATACATAGGATGTGTTTTCTAAAATTTAAAGTAATACGTTTAGTAATGGATTTTTTACTATTGATTTAAAATAGTATGACTATTTTTTTTACAATATAGTTTTTATATAGAGTATTTATTTAGAAATAGGGAAAAAAAATTCCATGGGAATGAATGAACCACGAAAAAATTTGGTTGATATAATAATAATTATAATAAATTAAAATTGATGTGAAAAAATCACACATATGAATTTGGAAAATAAAAAAATAATCATCCACAATACATGGGGATTATAATTGATATATAAAATCAATGAAAAATTTAATTTCATGAAAAAAGTCTAAAATAGGATTCTTATACACCACAATATGTTAGATAAGTGAATAATTCCAAAGATGGGTTAAAGAGAAGAATTTATAATGCACAATTATACCTCTTCCCCTTAATTCCATGAAAATACAATATACTGTTATACAAAAATAATAAACATACTAATAAATTATTTTATAACCTTACTCATTTCCATTTTCATTTATATAATTCAAAAATATCCACTATCAGTGGGTATTATAAAATTTTTGTAAATTAGGGGTTTACAGAGTTCAGTGTTTTTAATAGTGTAAAACATTATGTGTGAGTATTCATTAATAATAAAAATTTAATCATTTCAATATAATCATATCTAATTTTATTGATAAATTTTTATTAGTAAGGATGTTTCAAATTTCTTCCATTATTATTTAGTCATTATCCATAATGATGAATTCTATAAAAATCAAGTTTTATCGATTATTGACCCTTGAGCCTATTTTATTTATTAATGAATTACATGATGATATAAAATATCCATAACCAAAAGAATAATTATTTAATCATTTATTTCACTGTATAAATTTAATTATGTTCCCTTATTCAAGTATTATATAAATTCATTATATTCTTCAAATAGTTGGTTATACTAGCCAAAATATGAACACAGACGAATTTAGTGAATGAATATAAGGTTTTTTATATCAATGTATATTTTAAAAAATCATATTTATATTATATATTTATTATTAAAGTGATATATACAATTTTAAATAAATTTTAATAATATGTATTCCATGATATAATAATAATAAAATTGAATAAAATTTTATAAAATTTGTATGATAATTTTAAATGGTTATGTTAAAAATGTCCATTTATTAATCATATCATTGTAATTTTTTCAAATTAAGCTTGTGGATATGATAATTATATAGTAATAATAATAATAATATTTGATATCCTATAATCCCAACCATATTATTATACTTATTAGGCTATAAAAGAAAGAAGAAATATGTTGGGTCTTAGAGGTTGTAGTACTTGCACCACATTAAGGAAAAAATCAGTTATCTTAAGGGAATACAGATATTGAGTTACCCATATCTAGACTATATAAAATTAATAACCTCTATATAAATAATATAATTATTATATATTACTAGGAAATTTAAATTTTAAATTGTATGATAAAATAAAAAATTAATCAATAGAAAGGGTGTAGTTAAATTAAAAACATTTTGTTTAACATGTAGGACTCCATATAAAGGATTGATTAGACAAATATATTGTAAATTGAATAAAATATAGGAGAAAAAGGATTATTACTATGGAAAATATGGTTTAAGTATCAGTGGAAACCACATTTTTATATTTGAATTGAGGGGATAATGATAGGACCAATTTGTTGTTCCAAAATATGGGAAATTTCATGGAAACTAATGTTTGGTAAGGTGTACGAATGGAATCCCATAGGTGTGTAGGGGGTCTAGTGATTTTAGTTTGAAATATTATTGGTGACATATGAATATATGAAATTGATATCTAGTAATTATTTATATAATTTGTTTTGTGAAATTTTAATTATTAAAAACATTAGAAACTATATTTAACCATTTTCCAATTGTTAATTTTGAATAAAAATAACTATTACAATTAATTAATTACCAAATATATTAGATAAGCCATAATAAAAATTTTACATTTAATTCTTTTTATTTTTTATACATTACCAATAATTCATTAAATAAATATGAGAAATATAAGATTAAAATTAAAGAGAATAATAAAATATGGGTTTTATAGAAATGTGTATTCTTATATATCATGTATTTATAATATTTATTTAATTATTTGTTATTAATTTTATGAGTGTTTAAATATTTCATTATTTTTAGACCCATTATATTAAATCAATATTTTAATTTAGATTATTATAAATTATTTTTATAAAATTGATATTAAAATTATAAATGTAATTCACAAAAAAATGAATATTCGACATTAATTGTGATAATTAATCCTTGTCCTATGTAACTTATTTTCATTGAATAAAAATAATACTTGGAATATTTATATAATTAAAAAAATTTAATTCCTTATATCAATATAATTTTATTAATGAAAATAAATATATATAAAGATAGTTAATTTTATAATTTACATGCATAATAACCATTTTATAGAAAAATCAATAAAATGTTTATTCATAGATTATTGATAGATGGAATTGGAAAATTAAGTTTATTTTGATAAAAATGCTTAAACTTATTTATTTAATTTCTTTAAATTTATTCATGAATTAGGAATCATTAGAGTATACATTGTGTGATACTCCCTGTTATGTTGTTAACCTGTTACTATTTGATCAATGGTATGAAAAAGTGTTCCTCCCTATATGATTGAGGTTGTTACTAGAATAATTTGTCTAGTATATATAATGGGGAGACAATTCACTCTAGTACTGAATATAAATCCTAGAGGAAACATCATAAAATATACAATATAGATCACATCATATAGATAAACATCAAATGTAAATAATATTCATATAAAATAATACAATGAAATTAATATATAATGGAATTGAATCAATTATACTAATGAATGATTCCAAAAATATTGACTTCCAAAAATAGTATGAAACCCTATTCTTTGTCATATATCCAAGATGATGGCCCGTCTAGAAAATCAAATTATCATGGATAGTGCACATTGACCTTTTTCAGACCTATATCTATTATTTTTTCTTAGTTACCATATTGAAATTTGAACACGGTGTTAATAAAATTTCATAATCAACCACAAGTAGTGTCTTAAAATATCATGCTACAAATTTACAGATCAATTTTTCCAAAATTATGATTATTTTTTTTCATGATCATATTCTAATTTCTAGTTCGTTTACAATTTCATAGTATAAAATAAGTTCATCTTTATTATAATTCCAAAACCAATCTCCCAAACTAAATATAGGGCTAAAGGTTCGTACATACATGTTTAAAACATTTTTTCAATGATATATACACCTATGAGGTTGATGAGTTTATATTTTATCATTCATTAATATTAAATATGAAATAAATTTATGTTCTACTCATATGGATTCATGAAATATAAGTGAATTATTATTAAAATATGACAGAAATTTATTGTTATTATGGAATATAACATGTTTCACACAGTAAAAATCATAACAAAGGGAGAGAGATTTGACCACCAATATCAGAGTAGTGACAAATGATCCAATATTTGAATGTTGTGATTAATTTTTAACACAATTAATACATATGGACAATAATTGAACCATAAAATCACTGTTACTAGAAGAATATCCATGGAATAAATAGATGAAATTATTAATTACATGAATGAAAATCTAATACATGATTTCTTTATTGAACAATGAATTAATGAAAAAAGATAATGAATTTTATATGTTTTAAATGAAAATGAGAACCATTATAATTCATCCCCACTCGACTATGGTAAAAAGGGTGGACTATAATATCGAAATTCATATTTAGGGGAATAAAATAAATTTCAACATCTAAATTTAATAGTAATGATCACAAACACCAGATAGCTACTGACTACCATACAGTATATTATTTTTCTAGTTAGAATGACTAGACCCTTTAATCCCACAACTAGTCGGTGGGATTCCTCAGGGAATCAATTACACTAGGGTTCCAACGGTATGCCAATGAGTCTCACAAATTGGACAATGGGATTCTTATATCCATATGAAATATTTACCTCCATCAATGGACTAGTAGGTTGAACTGGAACATTTAATTCAATTATTTTGAATATATTACATTGTTGAAACCCCCTATCCAATTCATCTATAACTTATAAAAAATGTCAACGAAATAAATATTACTAATTATAGATTTTTAATGGAATAAAATTGAATCTAAATATGGGATGGTACTGGATAGATGTTGGGGTACTAAAAATATAGACGGTTTCTTAATAGTGAATTATTGGTTTATTATCACCATGATTCATTATATAAAATTTAATTCTATTTACATGATATTTTTTCAATACAGAGAATACATGTTATTATTTTTTGGTCAAAATCAATTGTAGACAATTTCTTCTCAAACTCATAATCAAACACTCCATAGTGAGAAATATATCAGCATTCTTATTGGTCATGGAATAATTATTCATCATAGTAAATAAAAAAATATAATTACTAGATATTTATTTTAAAAAATATTGTTAAAGAATAATGAAAACTTAAAAAATATCATTTTCTGTAGAATGATATTGTAAAACCAATTTACCATATCAAATAAAAATTATATAGTCCAATTTTAGTTAATACAATATAACATGATTCAATTAGTGTAGACTAATATCATACGATAATATTTATAATGAAGGATATTGTTTAATGGATATTAGGGTAAAAAATTGTAATAAATTCAATATGTTTTTCTATATTCCATGTTATTATTTAATAGTTGTTTATTTAAAGAGTGAAACTAAAATAGAAAATTTTAGAGTACATTTATTATTGAATTCCACTAGATTGAAATATAGTTCATTATAAAGAACACATTATAGTAAAGATATCATATCCATTGAAGGGATTATAATTCCTCAACTATTAATGTCATTTTAATGATCAACTCTCAAGAAATGTGGAATTAAATTGACACCTGACATGAGGATGATATATTTTAACAAAACACATAATGAATTTAACATAACATGGAAGTCCTATTTTATTTATTTGGAATAATATGTGTGTATATATATATATATATGAAGTAATTTAAAAAATAATTATGTTAATATAATAAATAACATTGGAAAAACCACATAACTATACTTTAAATTGAGTATGTGGTATGGTTTACATTGAATACAATTCATTATACAACAAATATAAAATTATATTTTTTGACTACCAAATTATTGATATAACTATGATGAGATATAGAATAATCAAATAAATATACAGAAATTATAATTCCTAAATTATATATAATAAATGGGTTCCATTTTTAATAACTAGTGACTAAATATAGATGAACAAAGTCCAAAATTAATGGATAATTTTGTCTGTATAAAATTAGTGAAATTTTATTTTCAACCATATCAAAAAACTAACTGTTATAGTTATATGATTATGAATAGTCATCCAGAAAATATGAAAATGATCCATATATTTTTATTTCATTCTATATTAGGTATAATGATTTAGGCATAATTTTTATAAATACAAAATGATAAAAATGTATATTTGGAAACAAAACGTCATATTGTATAATCATAAATTAGAAAAGAAGAAATATAATTAAATATTTTGTATTTTGAATACTATATTTTGTAGCCCTATATTACCAAATCAGATGAACCTACTCTAATGTCTCTTGTATGAGAATAAATCCCAATAGCTTTGACTCTCCAACCTCCATCTATAATAGAAGTTATCTTAATGCAGTACCATAGAATTACTCATATGGTTTCATTTAAATATTATCTTGATAACAATTCTTATAGGAAAACTAAATGAGTTCTATGTTTTTATCCCAGTACCCACCAAAGTGTATAATGTACACCCATATCATATGCCATAATACCTATATTGTACATTCATTATTTCTATCTTCCTAACGGTGAAAATCTTTACTCAGTAATACCACCATTAAAATGTCATTCTGTAAGCCTTTCTAGTATCATGATTCGAATCATGAGTCATTCTCTGAAACTAATCTCTACATTACCCCATGTTGTTATAATATCACCTAAACATATAAGTAATCCAACATATCAACATATAATTTCTCCTGGATTGTCAATAAATGAAGTACCATATTCAATTGGACAACAATCAAAAATATAACTTCATTAATTCATGAAATCTTCTGAAGAATTCCCATGAAATCCATGGTAATGCAATCCCATGTCCATTCTATAATGGTAAATGAATATTGTAAATAGTTAGGTCATTAATTTTCATCTGTCACTAGTTCAAATGTTTAACATCATGTCAATAATGATACAATATACATGTAAATGACTGGGAAATAATTGAATCAACAAATTTCATGGTACGTTTTTGTTAATTTAGGATATCCTCCTACATAGAAGATGGAAAATCATGCATCATCTCCTCCCAAATAAATACACACAAAAACACATGACACCAGACATAGATTATGTCGTCGTCGTATATTTCTCAATCTAAAGGTGATTCTAAAACCACGAGTATATTCCTCATGGATAGAATATCTAGATTCTCATTCTTCCACTCTTTAATTGGACTCATAATTATTGATAGTAGTGAATTTTATATGAGGGTCATCTACTCTAGGCCATCTTGAACCACAATATCTATTTATTCTAGAAAAGGAGTTATATTACACTTGAAATTTTAATCCTGAACTATCGAAGACAATGTTATAATACATAATGTATTAATAAAACTATTTCCATTCACATGTGTATATGGTAATGAAAATTAATATTCATATACTAAACCCTTATCTACTATAGGATATTGATCTATAGTTGCAAAAAGAAATACAAAATTCTATTGTGATCAGTATAAATAATAAAATTTTCCCCCAACAGATAATTCGATGAACACTACAAATCGTAAATCACTACAACAATATTGAAATAATTCTTATGTTGAATTCTTTCATGTCTCCTAATTTTTTGTTACCCATACACCACATATGGATCTCACTACCCAACAATACTCCATTTTCAACCCAATACACTACACAAAACACAATATACTAATTACCTGCATTTGGTAGAATCAAAATAATTATGGTATTCAACTACATATTTTAGTCCAAGAAATAATTTTAACACTATTTATCATTAAAATGTTATCACCTTGTTATTCATAACCATAATTAGTTTTTATAAGATTGAAAATTAATTCAAGAATAATTCATAATAACCATCTAACTCATGAAAACTATTGATTAAAAAAATCAAAGGATAATCCAATGAAACCACTACCTGATCATTATATGGATCAACTAAGATACCATCATCCTAAATGATGTGACCCAAGAAAATTCACCCTATCAATCAAGAATTTATTTCAAATTATAGGGAGTATTGACTAGGGTTTCTCAATGTACTCTATATGATTTCAAGATGGTCGGAATTACTGTCATGTGTCTTGGAGTACACAATGATGGAATAAAAACAAAAAAAATTATTCTAGTTATAAGTGGATGATATAGCTCATCAAGGCAATAAATAGTTATAACTCATTCATTAGACCAAACGAAATTATGATGAAATCATAGATTTCATTTCAAATTTTAAATTTTTTCCATTGAATAACATACAATCATACTCTTAGAATATTATTCGATGATCTAAAGTAAATTGTGGATGAAAAAATCTCATCTGAACTATTCATTTGGATCATCATCACTTAGATGAGGATACCAGTACTTCAATTATATATGGTTGACCATCTGTTAATCAACACATTAGAGTAATGTCTAATTATCAATATTAAAAAAATATTTAACCAAAAGGTGACAATTTTGGATGAATAAAGTCCTTATTCATATACACATCCATTTTATTATTAATCTTTAATTTATTTTTTTTCCATTTTATATGGTGGAATTGAAACTATCTACTCTCGAGGTATATGATTAATAGTAAACTCAAAATATATATCATGGGGTATCCATGAGATTTCCTCATGAAACACATCCTGATTCTTTTCTAATACAGTTGGATGTATACCATTCTTCAAATCACCATCTTCCAACAAATGAATTTAAACCGATGTGATGAGATCTACCATTTGCTGATGAACTGGCCTGGAACAGCCTTCCTGAATATCCAACATTCCATAATGTATATAACTAGTCTCTATAAGTGGTGAAAAGTTTAATATCATGTGGTAACATTCTATGTGGGTTATATATACTACAATTATATAATTAAAATTACAAACCAATAATTTCTTGGATATATATATCCCAATAAAAATAATACATCTCAAAATTGTTGGAGAACCCATTACATAAATTTATGTCCCTCGATCGCACCTCCAATAGTGTTTCAATCATAATAACCCCACTACTAAAATCCACCTCCATATTCTACCCATTTACAACTAACAATGATATAAAATAAAGAGAGTGTCATGTATCATATTGGGTACTTGAAATCAATGAATATACAAGAACAGTACCTCTAACTATCAATTTTCCATTCTCTCTATCCACGATTTAAATATGTAATGCATGCATATGTCCTACACATATTCATGAATTGTAGTCAAATTAAATAGTTATTCACAACTATGTCGATATATGAACACTTTTACAGAATTATCTGTTACACTTACTCAACAAACACCACCATTATAACACAATCTTCAAGAATTATATGGGTTAGAATAACCCATTTCTCTTACACTTCTTGGATCCTCTGTATCTACACCTAGATCAAGGGGTTTTAATCATAACTTTAAAATTTTCTCATCTTAATTCATATATGTAGCTCAATCAGTGTTAATGGACATATGGTATGATCGTATCAGAACCTAACGCAGTAGTATTAATATATTTAGTTTTTCTCTGAGTAACCAATCATACACATTGACCACTCTATTTCCCATCTCTCTTGCTAATATTATAATTGAGATGCAATTTGTACTATTAGAATATGTACCTCTTAGTCATTTAGGAGAATCCAACAACATTGAAATGCAATAAATATTAGGGTTACCCTAAAAATTAAGATCCTAATTATACACATTAAAAAACATTTCCTTATAAACGATATTAACATACTCATTAATCTAATGGTATTTAAAATCATAAATATACATTAATTATATATCCCTGTCTCGTACCAATGTTGTTACAAAGTGATAAAAATTAGTTAAACCAACATCATAGTTCATCGTGGAAAAACCCTATTAGAAAACCTCAATAACTCAATAGCCCCATCATTCTTATGGATGACTAGGTAAAATTGCTCCATTAACATGTCTGAAATTTCCTACCACTCCACATTATCCTATTTTTCATAAAGAGTCTAGATATCCCACTATATCTTTTATTAATTATGTAAACTATAATATTCACTATTCACTCTCCTATCAATGGTAGTCTCCAATTGTACATGTATCATTTGGATATACTCAATATTGAAATCATCTTCCTTATGTCTTCCCGATATTGTGAATTTTGAAGGGATTTGTAACTGTAATAGAAATGTCAAGTCAGAAATAGTCTTCAAAACCCACCCATGGTATCTTTTCATATACCAAATAATTATATAATAGTTATCACAAAACTTATCTATTTCCCCCACCCCTAGAACTATCGAAGCATGAGGATCCACCACTAGTGGATTGTTCTGGTTATATTCTCAAATCATCTGATCAACAAGCTTCTTCGTGGATAAAAATCTCTATACAATCACTCAAACATATTACGATACATAACAAAAAATTAACATATTTACATATGATGGGTCAAACAAATTTCCTAACATTTTATCCCCCAAATCCATTAACATGGTCAAAACCAAGGCCTTATCATTACCCTCAACAATCACTCATTTTGATCATGGGGGACAATGAGTAAAAAAGATTATAAATTCCAATCATCTCCTTAGAAACCCATTTTTTCATCTTATTTACTATATTTATCATAATTTAAAACTAAAAACTCCATATTATGCACCAATTTATTTAAACGTTAATTGTTAAGTAAATAAGATTTTATTCAAATAACACACCCAAAATATTCATTTATGTCCATGCCCAAAATTTCGCATGTCACAATAAATCATATCTATATAGAATGATGTATTCATACATAACATTCTTTCCATATGGTTACATGAGGTAAAAATAAAAAAAACTATTAAAATCAAACAATATTTGAATCGCTAATGGTGAAATAACATTTAATTACAAAAACAATTCTTCAACATCTGTTTCCCCCCTTTGGTACTTGTGTTTTCCATCAAACATAGGTCACATACTCCCCCACAATATATCATGACTAGGACCCAAAACATCCTAATATAATATGTACAATTCAAAAAATAGCATGAAAAATTCATTAAATGATCACCCATTTAATAAAATTTTGTAAAATACTTACCAAGGTGCCAAAGCTACCTTGATATAGTTCACCAAGTGATCTTAGGATCCCCTCCTAAAACATAAAATGTTAACAACTATTAGTGAAGGATTAATATATTTGTTATGGGTCCAGTATATTGTCATTATCTAAGAAGAACAACATTAGAAATAAATAACCAATACAAATATGATAAGAAAATATAAACCAAATATTTCAATAACCCAATATAGACCAGTATCGCATGATAAACCAACACAGAAATGCATTAAATGAAATAAAATCAGTAGATATTTCCTAAAATATAAGGTTTAGATGTGAAATATAAAAAAAATCATGGAAATGTTTCTAGTGTGTCCCAACATCATGTTAGGTTCCCTTATATATGCACCATCCCAATCTCATCCATGTATAATATAGGCTCTTCCCATCATCCAGTTATAAAATCATAATGTTTATATGGGTACTTATTTGCGATCCTAAGTAAGGTGTGAGTACAAATCATCCGGCCACCACGTACAATGTCAAAAAAATTCTACGCTATAATATTGTGTGTAGTTATATAATAAGTAACATTAAATAGATATCGTAATGAGTTTTTACATTACATTATTTCTTATATAACCACATAATTTCCTGAGATCATGATGACGCACCAAACCAAAAATTCCTTCATTGACCCATGGAATAGTCTAATCCATCCTCAAAATGATATTAAATGTCATTCCATCTTGGGTTTTCATAGATATATTCACTTCCAACAATAGAGGCCTAGTGAAACATTTTGGTACAAAATGGGTGTTTTATGTTGTATTCATTGTAACACCCCATGCTTCTAAGGTACCCTTCCCTTTGAATAATACAGTAGCATGTGTTGTATGCAATTTCGAGTTCTAACACACACCACAACCAATCAAACTAGACGTTGTGAATAGTAATACCAAATTTTTGAAATTTTATACATTTTTTCATTCAAAATGGACTTCATTTTTGGATTAGGAATATCGAAATTATCTTAGGGTTAATTTTTGGTAATTTTCTAATAACTTTTATATTTTGATGAATAGTGAAAATTAATAAATTTTAATTAAAAACAACTTTTTTAATCAAAATAATTAATATTGATAAATTATGAATTTGAGTAGTTTTAAAGTATATTTAGAATATATTTTTACCATTTAAAACAATGTTGGTCATTGGACAAAATTTCACAATTAAACCGGACATAAACAAGTGACATTCTTTTGATGGTTATTATATCTTAAAAACACGCTTTTTGGTTTGACAGCGGGAATTAATTTTAAATTAATTTATGCCCGTTCTGAATTTTGAATTTGGAAAAATGGATTCCATATTTGTAATCAGTATTTACAAATTGGGTAAATAGGTAACTTTTATTTTTAGGCATTTTGAATAATTACTTCGGTAAATATTTTATTTACCATGTTTAAAGGGTAAATCTTGTAAATAAGGGTTAAAAAATAATATAATAATAATAATAAATTACTCTAAAACGTTTCCTAACCTTATTGGTGGATAAAATTCCGACCATGGACATCTTTGGGTCGATTTAGGGTCCCCATGGAGCCACTTGTAGGTGATAGGGACACTTTATATTAATTAAGTTAAAGTGAATAGAAAAATGACATAAGGTTATATCTTTTAGAAAAATAATTTTTACATAGGGTTATATATGTTATATTTTAAATTATAAATATTAATTAAAAATATAAAAATCTTTCCTACATAATGATATTTTTTTATAATTTTTAGACATGAAAAATAAAAAATATATATGACACAATAATGATGCATTATTTTCCTTATTATTGAATGAATCAAACAATTGATATTATAAATGTTACAATAAATATAATTTTAATTTTTTGATGACATACCCGAATTTAATTGGTTAATATGACATGTTGTGATTTCATAAATGAATTTGGATTGAATTATTAATGTTGTCATAACTTTAACAAAAATCAATTTCTGATAAGTGTCAAAATTAACATAAATTAGTTTTTAAAAAAAATATAGTATTAATTTATATACTATTCATAAAAATCTATGGTTCAGACAAGAGACTTATATCATTATATTTGTATCAATAATGGACCACTTGGTGGTCTCTTGGAGGTATATAGTATGTTTATTAACTATATAATATAAAAATACAAAGTGACATGGTAAGTGTCAAACTAATTAACTAAGAGTTAAAACTAAAATATAAGGTTAATATAATGACCCAATCCTGTATAAATTCTATTGATTGAGTGGTTTAAGCCCATACCCACCTTAAAATTTATATAATCCACTTTGGAGCCTTTAGAAACCGAATATGAATTCATAATAAAATAATATTTCTAGATTTTCTTAAAGAGCCACTCCTCCCCCTTATAAAAGGACACAACTTCTAACCAATTACTCACTCCTCTCGATCCTTTTGGATCGTCCAAAATCTACTCAATTAATCTCCCGACATCCCTATCCTCATCATGGAAGCCTTACCATAGGCATGGATCACGTCAAGAGTCCTTTTTGATTCAAACCAAAGGGAGTTTTCCAAATTAAAGGTAACGATTTCTCTTAGCTTCTTTTTTTTTAAAATTCTCCAACCCCTAAACTCTTCTTATTATTTTCTATTGTATAAACACCAGTATCCTAAATATACTAGGATATTGTTATTTGATTTATTATAACTACACTTACACACACCTCAATCTAATGGGTGAAGAACATAATGTTTCTGTGGATGGCAACCAAACGCCTCACGAAGCGATGATTGTTCAATTCTCTCCTACCACCTCTCATGGTGGACATTATGATGCCACTATAATTAAATATGATATTAATTATATTTAATTTATATATAATCATATGTAATTCCATTTTATATCATACCATAATTCGTTTCATGTTGTATATCTATACGATAATTTCATTTGAGGAAGTGAGGACTACCGCCCCCTCAAAGTGATATAAATCATTCATACCATACATGGAACATATAAAGTATGGTGTTAGTAAACTTAAGTAACACATATAAGATACTATATTATACTGGAATAGTTATATACCTATGTATCTTTTGGTTTTGATTCCTTTTAATATGAAAAATTAAATGGTAGTAGCGTTCGTGCGTACGTACAAATTACTGCCTCCACGAACACGATGAGATTCATTTCTCCATCATATCCATTCAAGAATAATTATCATTTGATGATTAAAAGGATTTTTTAAGTAATTGATATCATTTTTTATATGAATAAGTTACAACCTATCCATAACAAACATGGCTTACGTAACAAAGCATATAAAGGGAAACAAATCAGTTAACAGTCGAAACGACAATAATACTAAAATATTATTAAAAAAGAAATATTAAAAGATCATATATGATATCATATTTATGTATATTATTCTTATATAATTTAATAACAATGATTTAACTATTATACAAGATGTTAACCTAGCCTTGACCAAGGAAAAGTACAAGGTAACGGGTTTTCATCTCACTCCTTATTTCCGTGAGATTCATTCCACATTGCCACTATTACTTTTGTGTGGTGTATGTACTGACCATAATTGTATTATTTATGTAATACACTTTAATTTATGTGTATTTACATATTCATTACCTCTTTCATGGGGTTTATTTTTCGTAAGTTACCAAATTGGTAAGGGTTAATTTCACAATCTCTTTATTATCTGAGGTTGTTTTTATGTAAGTATCTACTGGGACATATTTATTATCCATGTCTATGATTTTTGAAAGAGTTTTAAAATGGATTCTTTTATGTTACTTTTTACTAAAACTTCATTTCAAATGTTTTAAATATTTATTCTATTAAATCTTTCTCATTAATGTCAATATCTTCAAAATGATTTTTATGGATTTATTTATATGGACATTAATGTTTTTAGAATGTTAATTCCTTAAAAAATTTTCAAAGTGATATGGGAAACTTTGATACAAAAATGCCTTTAAATGACTTCATTTCCAAATTGTGTGAATTTTAAATGTTTTCATGAAAAAGGGGTATTTCTCTCAAAGAGTTCTACAAATCATTTTCATCAACGTCAAAATCCTTTAATGGATTTTAAACTAGTTTTGAAGTTGATTTATCGTGATACAAATCTTACATATTGTGTTGAAGATTTTGTGATATGTTTGACTGTGGATGTCTTATTCTTATACCATTCATGGTTTATGGGGAATTTATTGAAATTTTGTATGCTAGTTTTAATACGAATGTTTATGTTATGTTTAAACCTATTCATATGAGGAATTCATTAGACTTAGAAAGTGACGAGTGGAGCCCGCTATAGCTCCTCGATGCATCAGAAGGTCTAATGAGAAAAACTACTATCTTGGCATGAGGCATGGACAAAATCTTATTTTTAGTCTTAGGACGAGGCCTTGTCTATGGGGTTATGATAGTCTTGCATTATGCATTCAATCATTATGAGAGTGGTTATTGATATTTCATGTGATTATTCGACTAGTAGAATATCCATGTGGATAAGTAAATGGAATTATATAATTTTATTTCCACCTTATTATGATGATGTTCAAGTTTAAATGAAATTTAGTTATACATTTCCTTGAATGTTTATGTTTATTTATGAAAGTTTCCTCTTTATTATTATCCTTATTGAGCATCTGAGCTCAACCCTTTATATGTTTTATTTTTCCCAGGACGTGAAGAAGTAATTTATGAATGACCTGTATGGATAGTATGAGTGTGGAATATGGGGAATATGTTGTTGAAGTTTTCATTTTATGATATAATGTAAACATTATGAATGTATCTAGTGTTTCTAAGACTGCTAAACTGACCGGTCATTCGGGACACGATTCCTTGTAATCATGCCAATTTATTAAAATAATGCACCGACTCTAGGCATCTGGGGTCGAGGCATTACAGTTGTTATCATAGAATGCTAAGCAATAACCTTGGAAGATAGATTTAGATAATCTCTGATTAGAGCACATTACCTTAAGATATAATTTGAGGATTATTATAGAATAACTTCCTAGAATTTTGGTATTGTATAGCTTTTGTGAGTTTTTCGAGCAATGCATCCCTGTTTGGATATGAGCAGGTAGTGGCGGCTCTAGCACCGATGTAACTAGGGGTAAAACCTGAAAACACCGCTTTGAGTTAGACTCGAACGGGAATCGGTGCACGACAACTGGTCTTGCTTCACTCTTGGTTACGACACTCCCAAGGGATATGCTTAGGATAATTCTCATTTTATTTACAAACTGCTATGATGGTTTTATGAGTATATACCTCCTCAAATAAATAATTATTGTGATTATGGATTATATCCATAAACTATTAAATTTATTTTAGGTATTTTACATGTTTGGAATTCAGAATTGTGATTCATAAACTAACTTAGTGTATGCCATTGTTTAGAAACGGCGTCCAGTAGAAGGAATGAGAACTCCAACAATATATATGATTCGAAGAGTAAGAAGGTTCATATCATTCATGGTATAAATAAAACATTTAGAAAGGAAATAGTCTCCAATTTATTATCATCATATGAATAAATAGTATGAAAAGATCAGTAAAGAACTCTCTAAATACTAGGGCTTTAAAGGGAAGCTAGAGAAGAAAAGGATGGTAGAAAGAAATATGGATAAAGGAAATAACAGAAAGAAGGATTTTACAATATGTGATAAATGTGGAATAAATTACCTTTGTAAATGATTTAATGGAATGGGAGTTTTTTATAAGTGTGGAGAAAAAGGACACCAAGTATGTGATTTCAAGGGTAATAAATTTTTTTCGTATGTACAATGATTCATCTGCAAAGAGTAGGGACACTACGCAAACCAATGTCCAAATCATCCTCGTATGCACCAAATGATGCTATTGGATAATAATAATGATCTGATACTACCATAGATGAAGAGTAATTACTAGTGTTCTCATGTTGTTATTAAAGAATTATTTCAATTGAGTGTTGTATCAACGATGTACTAGTTATATGAATTATGGAGATAAATAAGGATTGTACTGGAGTACTATTTCATTGAGGATTTGAGATTTTATGGTACTAAGAAAACTGAATCTACAGCGAGTTAAACTTTTTGTACATTAAATGGTTGAAGGAAATATAAACTGTAAAATGGTCCTAATTTTGCGGTACTTATTTTGTAATAAGATATGGTTGATTTGGGTAAATTATATTGGATATTCTTGACTTCCTTGAAACTGATTAATGATTTGTATATTCCATCATTGTTGGAGTTTACAACATATTTGGATGGATGAAGTATATCCAGTATTCTATAAGGAATAATGGGGCCTGAATGTAATCAATAAGGTTTTATGGTAATTCAGGATATTTGAGTTTTTTAATAGAATACATGATGAAGGTATTGAAATGCAATTATGGGGTAAAAAGGATCTACATTATGTTTACCTTTCATATAAATTTTGGATAGAGATTTTACAAGAAGTATTTTGGATAATTATAAATGTTTGAAGGGATTAAGTTTGAAAGGTTATTTTTGGATTTTTATAAAAGGACAACAGGCAGACCATGTGACGACTCGTCGAGTCGGACAAAGCTGCTAGAATTGAACCCACAACCATAGTGAAATTGGGATTTATCGCCTACCACTTGACTATGTGAAGTTCCTGGATGGTATAATGTATTTTATTTTTTTAAAAGGTCTGATATGTGAATTATAAATTCATTATATTTGGAACCCTATAAGATTAGGAAAAATAGAGTATTTTTGAGTTGTATTATGTTTTGGGGTGAAAGATGATTTTGTGGTAGAAATTTATTAATAGATAAAACACTATGTATAAAGTAAGTATATATCATTATGATCTTATCAAATCTCATAAATAAATTCCTCAACATTAGGAAAAGGAACTTAGAAAAAAAAATGTTGTCATAGATTGTACCTTAGATCATAAAAAATTTATGGATTTGGGATTGTTGGCCTTTTCATACCAATGTTATCTACCACACTCCATAAGATATTAATGGTTATATTTCTCTTCCATATCCATATTCTCCTACATTGAACCCTATTATGTGTTATTTTCTGTAACCTTCATACATACCACTCTTTATTTTCAGTAGAGGACTCATTAATCGATTTTTCGATCTGGGATTTCAACTATGATATTTTGAAATTTCAAACCCATGTATCCAATACCGAGCATAAATTGAGAGGATTCAATTTATTGAAGTAGGAGAGAATGTAACACCCCAAGCTTCTACGGTATGCTTCTATTTGAATAATACAGAAGCATGTGTTGTACGCAACTTCGAGTTCTAACACACACCACAACCAATCAGACTAGCCGTTATGAATATTAATACCCACTTTTTGAAATATTATAAATTTGTTTTCAAAATCAACTTCAATTTAGGATTAGTATTATCAAAATTAGCTTAGGGTGATGTTTTGGTACTTTTATGATAACTTTTATATTTTGATGAATAATGAAAATTACTAAATTTTAATTAAAGACAAATTTTAAATCAAAATAATTAATAGTTATAGATTATGATTTTGAGTTTTTTTAATGTATATTTTGAATATAGTTTTACCATTTAATACAATGTTGGTCATTGGACATAATTTCACAATTATACCGGACATAAACAAGTGTCAATCTTTTGATAGTTATTATATCTTAAAAAAACGCTTTTTGTTTTGACAGCTGGAATTAATTTGAAATTTATTTCTGCCACTTCTATGTTTTGAATTTGGAAAAATGGAATCCATATTTGGAATCAGGATTTCCAAACTTTTTAAATAGGTAACTTTTATTTTTAGGAATTTTGAATAATTACTTTGGTAAATATTTTATTTACCATGGTTAAATGGTAAATCCGGTAAATAAGGGTTAAAAAATAATATTATAACAATAATAAATTACCCTAAAACGTGTCCTAACCTTATTGGTGGATACATTTCCGACCATGGGCATCTTTGGGTCGATTTTGGGACCCCATGGAGCCACTTGTAGGTGATAGGGACACTTTATATTAATTAAGTTAAAGTGAATACAAAAATGACATAAGGTTATATCTTTAAGAAAAACAATATTTACATAGGGTTATATATGTTATATTTTCGATTATAAATATCCATTAGAAATCTAAAATGGTTTCCTACATAATTATATTCTATTTATAATTTTTAGACATTGAAAAAGTAATAATATATATCACACAATAATGATGCATTATTTTCCTTATTAATGAAAGAATGAAACAATTGATATTATAAATGATAAAATAAATATAATATCAAAGGTTTGATGATATACACGAATTTTATTGCTAAATATTACATGTTGGTATTGCTTAAATGAAATTGGTATATATTAATAATGTTTTTACGACTTTAAAAAAATCAATTATTGAGTAGTGTCAAAATTGACATAAATGAATTTTTAAAACAAATATTATATTATTAATTTATATTCTATTCCAAAAAATCTATGGTTCGGCCAAGAGACTTATATCATTATAGGTGTATCATTAGTGGACCACTTGGGGGTCTCTTGGAGTTATATAGTATTTTTATTAACTATATAATATAAAAATACAAAGTGACATGGTAAGTGTCAAACTAATTAACTATGAGTTATAACTAATAGTTAAGATTAATATAATGACCCAAACCTGTATAAATTTTATTTTTTGAGTGTTTTTGGACCCATACCCACTTTAACCTTTAAATTATCCACTTTTGTGCCATTATAAACCCAATATTAATTTATAATAAAATAATATTTCTAGATTTTCCAGAAGATCCCCTCGTCCGCCATATAAAAGGACACCACTTATAACCAATTTCCCACACCTCTCAAGACTTTTGGCTCAACCAAACTCTGACCAATTATGCTACCTACATCCCTCTCCTCCTCCTAGAAGCCCTACCTTAGTCAGAAAGAACATCAAGGGTCCTTTTTGGTTCAATCCAAAGGGAGTTACCAAAAATAAAGGTAACGATTTCTCTTAGCTTCTTTTTATTTATTTTACTTATCCAACCCATACACTCTTCTTATTAATTTAATTTGTAACAAAACCAGTATCCTAAATATACTAGTATATTGTAATTATAAGTATTATAAATACACTTACAGACACCTCCATCTAATGGGTGAAAAACATAATGTTTCTGTGGATGGAAACCAAACGCCTCACGAAGCGATGATTGTTAATTTATCTCCTCCCACCTCTCATGATGGACATTATGATGGAACTATAATTAAATATTATATTAATGATATTTATTTTATATATAAGTTTATGTAATTACATTTTATATAATACAATTATTTTTTTCATGTTGTATATATATACGATAATTTCATTTGAGGAATTGCGGACTACCGCCCCCTCAAAGTGATATGACTCGTTCATACCATACATGGAACGTATAAAGGATGGTGTTGATGAAAATAAGTAACAAATATAATATATTATATTATATTGGAATAATTATATACCTATTTATCATTTGGTTTTTATTCCTTTGAAAATGAAAAATGAAATGGAAGTAGTGTTCGTGCGTACATACGGATTACCGTCTCCACGAACGCGATGAGATTCATTTCCCCATCATATCCATTCAATAATAATTATAATTTGATGATTGAAAGTAATGTTTATGGTCTTGATATCATTTTGGATATGAATAATCTACATCCTATCCATAACAAACATGACCAACGTAATGAAGCATATAAAGGAAAACGAATCACTTATCACCCGAAACGACGATAATACTATAATATTATTAACAAAGAAATATTAAAAGATCATATATGATATCATATTTAAGTATATGATTATTCTATAGTTTAATAACAATGATTCAACTATTATACAAGATTCTAACCTACCCACATCCAAGGAAAAGTAAAAGTAAGGGGTTTTCATCTCACTCCTTATTTCCGTGAGATTCATGCCACATTGCCACTATTACCTTTTGGGTGTTGTATATACATACCATAATTGTATTATTTATGTAATACAATTTAATTTATCTGTATTTACATATTTATTACCACTTTCATGGAGTATATGTTTCGTAATTTACCAAATTGGTAAGGTTTAATTTCATAATCTCTTTATTATCCATGGTTGTTTTTACGTAAGTATCTACTGGAACATAATTATTATCCAGGTCAATGTTATATGAAAGAGATTTCAAAGGGATTATTTTAAGGGAATTTTTACCAAAACATCATATAAATTTTTTTAAATATTTATTCATTTTATTCTTTATCATTAATGTCAATGTCTTCAAAATGGTTTTTATGGATTTATTTATAAG
The DNA here is from genome assembly GCA_963277665.1 of Viscum album. NCBI lineage: Eukaryota > Viridiplantae > Streptophyta > Magnoliopsida > Santalales > Viscaceae > Viscum > Viscum album. Next base: position 1,553,895,440 of record OY728146.1, on the reverse strand, counting down.
GACATGAATGTTTTTAAAATGTTAATTCCATTCAAAAGTTTCAAAGTGGTATAAGACCCTTTGATTCAGAAATGTCTTTAAATAAATTATTTTACATATTGTGTGAATTTTAAATGTTTTCATGAAAATTCGGTATTTCTCTCAAAGAGTTTTACAAACCATTTTCATCAACGTCAAAATCCTTTAATGGATTTTAAACTTGTATTGAAGTTGATTTATCATGATACAAATATTCTATATTATGTTGAAGTTTTTGTGATATGTTTGATTGTGGATGCATTATTTTATACCATTTATGGTTTATGGAGAAAGTTTTGACATTTCATATGCTAGTTTTAATATGAATTTTTATGTTTGGTTTAAACCTGTTCATATGAGGAATGCATTGGACTTAGTAAGTGACGGGTGGAGCCCGCTATAGCTCCTCGATGCATCGGTAGGTCTCATGAGACAAAATAGTGTCTTGGCCCGAGGCCTTGACAATATTTTATTTGTAGTCTTAGCATGAGGCCTTGGCTATGAGGTTGTGATTGTCTCTCATTATGCATTCCATCATTATGAAAGTGGTTATTGATAATGAATGTGATTATTCGGCTAGTAGAATATCCATTTGAATAAGTAAATGACATTATTTCATTTTATTTATACTATATTATGCTGAAGTTCAAGTTTAAAAGGATTTTTAGTAATAAATTGCCTTAAATTTTTATTCTTATTTATGAAAGTTTCCTCTTTATTGTTATCCTTATTGAGTATCTGAGCTCACACCTTTATATGTTTTATTTTTCCCAGGATGTGAAAAAGTAATTTATGAATGACCTGTAGGGATAGTATGAGTGTTGACTATAGAGACTATGTTGTTGAAGTTTTCATTTTATGATGTAATGTAAACATTATGAATGTATCTAGTGTTTCCACGACTGCTAAATTGATCGGTCCTTCGGGACATGATTCCTCGTAATCATGCCAATGTATTAAAATAATGCACTGACTCTGGGAAACTGGTGTCGGGGAGTTACATTCACAATGCAACTAGTTAGTGATCACATAAAATCATAAATATACTCGGGTCTTATAGATGTGTCATGGATCCTTTCGGTATTTAGTGTAGAAATAATTGTCCCATAAAATTTTTATAACATATATACATTAAAATGATAGGGGATAGAAAGTTATTATGGTGGACCTTAGGTATCTGGAGTATCATTCCCTATCCTACTACCGATTCAAAGTTATAAAATCACATTATTCCATATTCCCAACCATTTATCATCAATTATCACAATTAATTACTTCCCATTTCACTGTTCCTTTCCTAAAGAAGTCCCAAATTAGCCATCATCATTTTCATCCTATCGTTACACACCATGGGTGGAAACCTAATTTAATAATCTTAGAAAAACCCATTGGTAGCATTCAATTTCTTAAAAAATTAATCAATAAAATTGACTATACCATTATTTAAACAATACTAAAATCAAATGATTTACCAATTTAACATCACATTATTCCCTAATTTCAAAATAAATGGTAAATCTAATAATTAATATAATTTAGGTGTATATTTCCCATTTTTGAAATTAAAATTTCACAATTAAATAAAAAAAATTATTTAAAATAATAAGTTAATTATAATTCATACCAGTAAAAAATATTGTTAATGAATTCTCACCCAACCACCAACAAAAATTGTTTTTGAATGGTCATATTAACAACAAAAAAAGTATCAAGACATAATGACCAATACATGGTTTTTAAATGAGAATAAATTATCCTAAGTCCTCTTTGATATTCCCTACAATCAGGAGGAAGGATAATGTGGGATGTAAACAAAAAACCACACATCCCACATAAGAATGTCTCTCTGGAAATTTAATGGAATTTAACTCCTTCACACATCACATAATTATTATTCTGGGATACAAAGAAAATCATTTCACCTGTGGTTTTTATTTATCCTAATTAATTAATACCCCTAATGTATTATCTTTATGTGTACTATAATATTTATATTTTAGGAACCATTTCACCATCTGAATCAATTCATGACATTTTTATAGGGAAATTTATATATAACGTAACACATTTACATAGAAAGTAAATATTCTATAGATTTTTTCTAGTACAGAGAAGAAAATTATTCTTTACTGATCTGAAACACCTTTGACATCATCCAGAACCTTTGAAAAATCTTTCTAATGAATTAAAAATACATAACAAAAAAATGGAATGTACCTGGTTAAATAATGCGATAACACAATACTATTAAAAAGAAATGGGAAATATATCATATATATGAAATATTAAACTATAATGAAAATAAAACCCTACCAAGTAAACAATATCTATTTTAATTAATATTTTTCTCTACAGTGAGCTACTCAGTTCTTTTCAACATTGATAATTGCAATGTAGCATTGATAAATAAAAAAAATTCTAGTCCACCTATATATTTAAACCAAATCATCTAATAAATTTACAAAATGAAATATTAAATAAATAGTAATCCAATATATTATAAATAATTTTCAAAAAATTAAATATATTCAATCATAATAATCCTAATTTATTTATCTTTTGATAGTGAATAGTAGTTTCCAATTTTTTATTCCTACTCGAAAAAATATATTTATAATAAATCTCACAATAAATGTGATTTTTTAATAAATAATTTAAATTATAAATGAATAATGTAGGAAATATTTAGAAATGAATTTTTATTATCAAATTGATTTCCTTTTTTAATCATCTATATATTACAAAATATATATCAGTGATTTCATCATGAATAAAAAAATTAAATTAATATGAAAATACATATAAAGACACATATTATAAAATATATATTTACTAGTATTTATATATATATATGTAAAATATTATATTATTTTCATTTAATTATATAAAAATAAATCTGATAAATATACATTGTAAATTATAATATTAACGATCTTAAAAATACATTATATATTTTATAGTGATGTAGATTAGTATAAAAAAATTTCATTGAAGATTTATTAAATATTAATGATTAGGCTACCATATATGTGTTCTTATAATGTAATGTGAATGCATGTCTTTCCATTTCATCAAATATCAATTGATTAGGTCGTAATGTATTCCATGATTCATTGAATTCATTTGGGGGGGGAAATTTCATCCACACACATCTATATGAGGGGATACAAAAAACAGCGGGAGTGGTATATCACTAATGTGAAGGATGTAGGGATCTGGCCAATGAAATATTCAATCAAAACAATTTGATCCTCAATATATAGTGGTGATGATGATATGAATTGGGACGTTGGTGATGAATATTTTCTTAAAGCGCGTGTATGCGAGGCATAACGATTCTCACCCCCTTAATATATATTGTGAGGTTCCCAAAAATATATACCAAAACTATAAGTCATTTGGATAATTATGTTTAATAATTTGTAATTGTTGGATTTCTAGATGTGATCATATAAAATGATAAAAAAACAACAGGTTCCATAATGGACATAAATATTTACATGGATAAGGAATATAATATAATGGAATTGGGCTTCAAAAACAAGGGTATGATGTGCGTTGGATTCATAGAGTGGGTTCTTGTAACATCCCAAGTATGTAATGAATAATAGATATTTTTATCTATGTCTATTAATGATTTACATAGTGTTACAGAGGCTTAAAATGAGAATAAATACAATCATAAGCATGGAATACACTAATATTTTTAAAAGATTATTTTACTGCCTTTTAATGGAAAACCATTTTTAAATCAATATTTTGACAATTTTATAGGCAATGTTTGTCAAAATAAACGTATTCATTATAATTGGGACATCAAAATTTACTCTGTGTGAATTTTTGGTATGTTTCCGATAAAGTTCATTTTTTAATGAATAGTGAAAAATGTTGTATTCTAATTCAAACCCTCTTTTTAATATAATCTATTTATATGATTAGATTACCTTTTGAATTGGTTTTGAAGTGAAATTAGAATATATTTTTACCATTTAATCCAATGGTGGTCATTGTAATCAATTTCACTTGGAAATTGGACTTAAACTGGTGTCAATCTTGTGATACTTATTGTATCATAAAAACACGCTATTTGTCATGACAAAAGGAATTAATTATTAAATTAATTAATGTAATTTATATGATTTTAATTTTTCAAAATAGAAATCATTTTTGAATTCAGAATATAAAATATATATTAGGGTGAAGTTTTGGTATTTTTTTGGAAAACATCAATTTTTGATGAATAGTGAAACCACTAAGTTGTAGTTAAAGAAACTGATTTTTCATTTTAATGGAACTTTGCCACTTCTGTGATTTGATTTTCAAAAATCCGACATACATGGTTTCCATTAATAAGTAAAATGTGGTTCAATGAGATTAAAATAATTTTTTGGTGAATAGAAACTTTTAAGTTCTTAATCGCGATTAGAGGAAATTAGTGTAGTTTAAGGTAAAAATAATGTTTTAATAATATGAGATGAGCTTGAAACATCTCATACCCTCATTGGATGTGTCATGTCCGAACCAGAAAATCCATGGGTCAACTTGGGGACCCCATGGAGCCACTTTGGTGGGGAAATGACATAAATAACTTTTTATTTAATGTAAAAGTAAAAATGACACACACATGAGATGTTTACTAATACAATTTTTACATGAGGTTATAGAAGTCATATTTTTGATTATAAATAGTAATTGTAAATATAAAATTATTTCCTATATCATAGTATTTCGTTTATAATTTTTAGACATTATATAAATTAAATTATTTATGATATCATGATGATCCATCGATTACCTCATTAATAAAGGATTTAAATAAAATGAAATGATAATGTAAAATCTATGACCTACACATGTCCAAAACCTATTGTCTGGGTGGATTTCGAACCCTTATCACCTTATCCTCGAATTATATCAATGTGGGACCTTTTTAATCAGAAACTCATTTTAATATAAAGTTACATTTCTTTACATTCCAAGAGTGCCCCACCTCTCCTCTTATAAAAGGCCCCCACCTCTACCTCCTTACATACACTTAAAAAGCCTTTGGATTGGCCAAACCCTACCCATTTGGTCTCTCCACATCCCTCTATTACTCCTTGAAGCCACACATTGGGCATAAGTCTTCCCAAGTAAGCCTTTGAGCTCAAACCAAAGGGAGTTACCCGATTTTAAGGTAATGTTTTCACTTGAGTCCTTTTGTTTTATTTTGCTTCTTCAAGCCCCTAAACTCTTTTTATTCTTTTATTTTGAACAACACCAGTATCTTCCATATACTAGGACACTGTTATAATTAATATTCGAGCTATACTTACACACACCTACATCTAATGGTTAAATAACATACTGTTTCTGTGGATGGTGAATTTCTGCCTGCTGAAACGATGATTGTTCAACATTATTTTAACACCTTCAAAGGAGGCCATTAAGATTACACTATATTTATATATAATATATAATATGTTTATTGTTTCCTTTATCTTCTGTATTTTTCATTTTTTCCCACCTTTATGGTTTCCATTATGGGTAAACGTGATATCTTCATTTAAGGAAGTGCGGACTACCGCCCCCTCAAAGTGATTTGATTCGTTAAATACCATATGTGGGACATATCAAGGATGGATTTATGATATTATATATGATATTACACTGGAATTATAATATACCTTAATATCATTATGATTTCATTCTATAAAATACTAAATAGAAATGAAAGTAGCGTTCATGCGTACGTACGGCTTACCGTTTCCATGAACGGTGCATTTCATTTCTTACCTCTAAATTATTATGTAATATTATAAATTCATGTATATACTGGATATATATTATATATATGATATATACATAATGATTATAATTCTGGATATAATGGATACATGAACAACTTGTAATTATAAAGGGATTATTTTTGACTCAAGTACCAATGATGGTTAAAACGACCGTTATTAACTTAAATAATTACATAGTGTTCATGACATGGAAGTGATATAAAAGGAATAATGAACTTGGAAATGGTTCTTCAGCAAGTAGAAATTATCTCAAGGTTATTATTCAGGAGATTAAAGAACGACCGAGTCAAGTCGGACCCGAGTTATGGGACTTCGTCTCAATCTCCTTTCATTGAGTCATATTTTGTTTTATACAAAACATTATTTTATACGGTTTATAAACCCCTTTGACTTTTACGTTTATCCAAAAGTAATATATTTTATACGAAACGTTTTACTGAAGGACAAAAGGGAATGTTTTTGTTGTACGTATGCGGCGACAACGACTTCTCTGCCACCGTGACCATTATTTGAGTTTCGGCTTCCACTACAAGCCATATCTTTTTTAAAAGAAAAATAAATACCATGTTTTTCTTTTATTTTGTTTTGGTATTGAAAATGGTTTTCATAATGTTTTTATATCAATGTGTTGTATTGATATCATGGGATTGAATGGTGGAAATGTTATGTTTCATATATGCATGTTTTATGTGATACGATTCTGTTGAGGTTCTTGATAATTATTATTAAGATGGGTGGTTCCATGATAAACTAAGGGCGGGTGAGCCTGATATAGCTCTCCAATGAATTGGGTAATGCGAAGGAGTGAAACGTTAAGGTTTCTCCGAAGATATTTAGGGAATATACTGTGATGGGTATTCCAAACGTAACCAAGAAGGTTACTCCCTACGTAAGAATGTTATGAATGCCTCAAGTTACCTTTATGTCTTATGATTTCTATGATTTATTCATGATTTTATGAGGTATGTTAAAGTTCCTATGTTTTATGGAAAAAGTATGATTTCATTCTTATGTATTTCTGAACTCATATTTCCTTTCCATGTTTTTATTACCCATACAGAGATTTTTATGCTCATCCCAAGTTTTTTTGAAATGTTTTTCACAGGTCATGGGAAAGGTACATTATAAGATGATAGTGTCAAGGAAGTGTCAATAAATAATCCAAGTTTTATTTTCTATATGTTTCTGTTGATGGGAAAAATCAATACTATCTTTTATGTAACCACTTTGTTTCAATGTGGAAGGTAATTCATGTTTTTTGATCTAATTCTCTAAAACTCTAAACCTGAAAAGATCCTCAAGGTGTAATCTTGTAATAACTCAATATTAAGTAATGTTTAAGGTCGGGGCCTTATAGTTGGTATCAGAGGTTGGTTTAGATAACTTTAGGTGTTATAATTCTATTAAATGTGTATCCAAAATTATTTCTTTATTGTCAAATTGAAATGGTATAGCATTTGATGATTAACATGTCGCTTCATCTAAGACATGTTTGTTCAGAATGGTTTTCCGCAGAGGAAACATGGAAGTAGTGTTATAAAGGCATAAAGAAGGAAATAACCTTCCGAATCAACATCCTGAGATGGTCGGATTTGGAACTGAACAGTTTGTTGCAGTAATGACACAGTTGACTCAAGCGATAAATAGAGGTGGTATCCATGCACCAGATCAGCCAGATCAACCGCAGAGGAACATGTCAGTGGTGGAAAATTTCATGAGGCAACATCCCCCATCATTCAGAGGATCATCTGACCCTGTGTTAGCTGAACGGTGGATTAAAGCACTGGATAAGATTTTCGATGCCATGGGGTGTTCAGACTATCAAAAGGTTAGTCTTTCTATTTACCATTTGGAGGGTAAAGTAGATCAGTGGTGGTCGATGGTTAAAAATATTAGGGATGCCGATGAGAATGATGCTCTTGACTTGGATGAATTCTAAGGTATGTTTCTTGAGAAGTATTTTCCTAAGGCTGTTAGAATTAGGATAGAAAAGCAATTCTTGGAATTGATGAAAGAGGAAGACTCAGTGGCTGCCTATGAAGAAAGGTTCACTCGATTGGCATGGAATGCTCCAAATTTTATCTGAGACCTTGATAGTAAAATCAATTGTTTTTAATCAGGCTTAAATCCAAAATATCGGAGGGCATTAGCTTCTCGTTAGATTAAAAGTTATGACAAGCTTGTTTGATGTGCTGAGAAGGTGGAAATGGAGTTTTATGATGATCAAGTGTTCTATAACAACCAGCAGAAGAAGAGACCTAGGTGGAAAGGGAAAGGGAATAATTCTTCAAAATGTTCTGATGGTAAGAAAAATAAGTTTCCAGTTTGTGATAAATGTGGGAAAAGGCATGCTGGGGAATGTCTTCTGAATTCTGGAAAGTGCTACCGATGCGGTAAGATGGGACATAAGGCTCGTGATTTCACTGAAAAAGATCAAGGTGAAGGTAATACCAAATTTTATTTATAGTTAGTGAAATGTTTTAAGTGCAATGCGATGGGTTACTATGCAAACAAATGTCTGACAAAGAGCTTGAGTGATGGGAAGCAGTTAGACTACAAGCAGAAAGGGGTGGTGAAATCCTTTGCAACTACTTCAGGAGATGTCGGGCCATCAAATTAAGTTGTATCAGGTAATTTTTTTGTTTTTTCATATTATTCCGGTGTCTTGTTTGATTCGGGGTCTACACATTTTTTCATCTCTGAAAACTTTTCTAGTAAAATTGGAATACCATCTCAAGAAATGACTCCTGAAATTTTGGTAAAAACAACTGGGGGAAATGTTGAGGCAAAAAGAATTTATAAGAATCTTCATATCTTTATCTATGGAAAGAACCTACTTTCAAACCTTATTGATCTATCTCTAGTAGAGTTTGATGTTATCCTGCATATGGATTGGCTCTCAATTTACCATGCTATGATTGACTGTAGTGCTAAAGAAGTTTCTTTTCAGAAAGACTTTCAATTTGTGTACAAAAATGAACCCTTACTATTGATAACATATCAAGAGGTCGAGAAACTTGTAAAAGATGGAAAAGAATGTCACCTTTCACACATTGTTGAAAACAAGGGAACTGTTCAGATTAATGATGTGCCAGTGGTAAATGAGTATCCTGATGTTTTTCCTGATGAGTTTCCTGGAATAATACCAGATCGAGAAGTTGAATTTACTGTTGACTTAGTTCCTGATTCTATGCCTATTTCAAAACCCCAATTATCTAATGGCTCAAATTGATCATTTAGAGTTGAAGGACCAATTGCAATATTTATTAGAAAAAGGTTTCATTTGACCTAGATCGTCACCATGGGGTGCTCCTGTTTTATTTGTTAAAAAGAAAGATGGTACTATGAGACTTTGCGTTGATTATAGAGACTTGAATAACATCACTATTAAGAACAAATATCCTTTGCCTCATATCGATGATTTGTTTGATCAGCTCTAGGGAGCTCAGTATTTTTCAATGATTGACCTGAGATCGGGGTACCATCAGTTGAAGGTAAAGGAAGCAGATATTCCAAAGATCATGTTTCGTACAAGATATGTCCATTATGAATTTGTAGTAATGGATTTTGGGCTAACCAATGCACCTGCTGTTTTCATGGACATAATGAATAGAATTTTCCATGAGTTCTTGGATAAGTTTGTGGTGGTTTTCATTGATGATATTTTTGTGTTTTATAAAAGTAAAGAGGAGCATGAAATAAATTTAAGGGTTATTTTGCAAACCTTGAAAGAAAAGAAATTGTATGGGAAATTCAGAAAGTGTGAGTTTTGGTTGCAACAAATTTCTTTCCTTGGTCATATTGTTTCTTAAGATGGGATAACTGTTGATCTTGAAAAAACAAATGTTGTTGAATAATGGCCAAGACCCACAAATGTAAATGAGATTCCTAGCTTCCCTGGTTTGGCAGGCTATTACCGAAGGTTTGTTAGATATTTTTCACGGTTATCTAGTCCAATGACGAAGCTAACTCGGAAGGGTGTTAAGATTATCTGGACAAAAGAATGTGATGATTGTTTTCAGGATCTAAATAGAAGATTGATGAATGCTCCAGTTTTGGCACTACCTTCCAGGAATGGTGAGTTTGTTATATACAGTGATGCTTCATTGAAAGGACTTGGTTGCGTCCTAATACAGAATGATCGAGTAATTGCTTATGCTTCACGACAGTTGAAAACTCATGAGGTAAATTACCCTACACATGATTTGGAATTAGCTGCTGTTGTTTTCCCTTTAAAAATTTGGAGGGATCAATTGTATGGAATAAAGTGTGAAATATATACTAATCACAAAAGTTTAATGTATATTTTCACTCAGAAAGAGTTAAACATGAGACATAGGATATGGCTGGAATTAATCAACGATTATGATTGTACTATTCATTACCATCCAGGAAAAGCAAATAAAGTGGTTGATGCTTTGAGTCGAAAAAGTATTGCTTCATTTTCAATGTTGCATTTGGAACATGATCCTTTGGTTAAGGATTTGATAAACTTTGGCATATAAGTTGTTGGTGTAGGATGTCCTTCTGTTTTATTTCAGGTATCAGTGAAATCTTCTCTATCAGACAGTATCAAGCAAGCACAGAAGCAAGACAGTGTGTTGCAGAAAAAGGTAGAGCTGGTTCAGAAAGGTAAGTTACATGAATTCAACATTGATAGTGATTGTGCTTTGAGATTTGGGAAGATATTGTGTTTTCCTTGTGATTCACAGTTGAAGAGAGAGTTGTTATGTGAAGCTCATAGATCTCCATTTTTAGTTCATCCTGGCAGTACTAATATCTATAGAGATCTGCGGGAGTATTACTGTTGGGATGGAATGAAAAAAGATATTGCTGATTTTACTGTGAAGTGTTTGAATTTTCAGTTAGTTAAAGCAGAGCAGTAGTTACCGAAAGGGATGCTTCAGCCTCTACCTGTGCCAGAGTGGAAATGGGAGAATATATCCATGGACTTTGTTGTGGGATTACCGAATACATCTCTAGGTAATAATGCAATCTGGGTTATTGTTGATCGCTTGACTAAATCAGCTCATTTCCTTGCTATACGAGATACTTTCTCTCTAGATCAACTTTCCTATTTGTATCTTAAAGAGATAGTTAGGTTACATGGAGTTCCCCTCTCGATTGTATCTGACTATGATCCCAGGTTAACTTCTAAATTTTGGAAAGTCCTTCAGAAGTCGTTGGGTACTGAATTAAATTTTAGTACAACATTTCATCCTCAATCAGATGGGTAGTCAGAACGAACAATTCAGACATTAGAGGATATGCATGTTCTTGCTCTATAGATTATCAGGGAAGTTGGGACCAACATCTTTCTTTGGTTGAATTTTCATATAATAACAGTTTTCATTCTAGTATATAGATGGCACCATTTGAGGCATTATATGGGAAGTAGTGTCGAACTCCAGCTTTTTGGGATGAAGTGGGTGAAAGAAAGTTAATGGGACCAGAATTGGTAGATGAGTTGGCAGAAAAAGTTCAGCTGATACAGAAACACATGAGAATAGCTCAGAGCAGGCAGAAGAGTTATGCAGACAACAAGAGGAAGGATCTATCTTTTGAGGTTGGTGATCATGTTTTTCTCAATGTCTCGCCATGGAAAAGTGTGATGAGATTTGGTAAGAAAGTAAAGCTAAGTCCAAGGTTAATTGGACCCTTTGAAATTCTAGAGAATGTTGGGTAAGTTGTTTACCTAGTGGCTTTACCTCCGATTTTATCTCAGGTACAAAATGTTTTTCATGTTTCGATGCTGAGAAAGTACATGCCAGATCCATCTCATGTTTTGAGTCCAGAGGTAGATCAAATGGAAGAGAACCTATCTTATGAGGAACAACCGGTCTAGATTCTTGACCACAGGAAGCAAGTGTTACGGAATAAGGTGATTAATCAGGTAAATGTTTTGTGAAAAAACCACATGATGGAAGAGGCAACATGGGAATATGAAAATGCAATGAGGGCTAAGTACCCCCATTTATTTGATAAGTAAATAAATTGTGGGGATGCTATTTTCTAAAGGGGGGAAGGATGTAACATCCCAAGTAAGTGATGAATAATAGATATTTTTATCTATGTCTATTAATTATTTAGATAGTGTTATAGAGGCTTAAAATGAGAATAAATCCAATCTTAAGCATGTAATACACTAATATTATTAAAAGATTGTTTTACTACCTTTTGATGGCAAACCATTTTTAAATCAATCTTTTGACAATTTTATAAGCTATGTTTGTCAAAATAATATTATTCATTATGATTGGGACATCTAAATTTACATTGTGTGAATTTTTGGTATGTTTCCGATAAAGTTCATTTTTAATGAATAGTGAAAAATGTTTTATTTTAATTCAGAAACACTTTTTAATCTAATTTATTTATATGAATAGATTATCTTTTGAATTGGTTATGAAGTAAAATTAGAATATATTTTTACCATTTAATCCAATGGTGGTCATTGGAATCAATTTATCTTGGAAATTGGACTTAAACTGTTGTCAATCTTTTGATACTTATTGTTTCATAAAAACATGCTATTTGTCATGAGAGCGGAAATTAATTATTAAATTAATTAATTTAATTTATATGATTTGAATTTTTCAATATAGACATCATTTTTGAATTCAGAATATCATATATAGCTTAAGGTGAAGTTTTGGTATTTTTCTGGAAAACTTCAATTTTTGATGAATAGTGAAACCACTAAGTGTTAGTTAAAGAAACTGATTTTTCTTTTAAATGAAACATTGCCACTTCTGTGATTTGATTTTAAAAAATCTGACATACATGGTTGTCATTAAGAAGTAAAATGTGGTTCAATGAGATTAAATTAATTTTTTGGTGAATAGTAACTTTTAAGTTCTTAATCGCGATTAGAGGTAATTAGTGTAGTTTAAGGTAAAGATAATGTTTTAATAATATGAGATGAGATTTACACATGCCATACCCTCATTGGATGTGTCACGGCCGACCAAGACAATCCATGAGTCAACTTGGGGACCCCATGGTGCCACTTTGGTTGGGAAATGACCTAAATAACTTTTTATTTAATGTAAAAGTAAAAAATGACACAAACATGAGATGTTTTACTAAATCAATTTTTACATGAGGTTACACAAGTAATATTTTTGATTATAAATAGTCATTGAAAATATAAAAAGATTTCCTACATCATAGTATTTTGTTTATAATTTTCAGACTTTATATATATTAAATTATTTATGACATCTTGATGATGCAGCGATTACCTCATTAATAAAGAATTTAAATAAAATGTAATGATAATGTAAAATCTATGACCTAAACATGTCCAAAAACTATTGTATGGGTTGATTTCGAACCCTTATCACCTTACCCTAGAATTAAATCAATGTGGGACCTTTTTAATCCGAAACTCATTTTAAAATAAAGTAACATTTCTTTACTTTCCAAGAGTGCCCCTCCTCTCCTCTTATAAAAGGCCCCCACCTCTACCTCCTTACCCACACATCCAAAGCCTTTGGCTCGGCCAACCCCTGCCCATTTTGTCTTCCACATCCCTCTACTACTCCTTGAAGCCTCACTTTGGGCAGAAGGATTCCCAAGGAAGCGTTTGAGCTCAAACCAAAGGGAGACACCCGATTTTAAGGTAATGTCTTCACTTGAGTCCTTTTGTTTTATTTTTCATCTCCAACCCCCTAAACTCTTTTTATTATTTCCATTTATATCAAATCCAGTATCTTCCATATAATAGTATGTTGTTATAATAAGGATTCGAGCTACACATACACACACCTACATCTAATGGTTAATGAACATACTGTTTCCGGGGATGGCGAATTTCTGCCTCCTGAAACGATGATTGTTCAACATTTTTTTAACACCTTCAAAGGTGGCCGTTAAGATGAAACTATAAATATATATGATATATAATATGTTTATGTTTTCTTTAAGATTCTATATTTTTCATTTTGGGCATACCTTTATGGTTTCCATTATGGGTAACCGTGATATATTCATTTAAGGAAGTGCGGACTACCGCCCCCTCAATGTGATTTGATTCGTTAAATACCATATGTGGGACGTATAAAGGATGGAGTTAGATATTATATATGATATAACACTGGAATTATAATATACCTTTATATCATTATGATTCCATTCTATAAAATATGAAATAGAAATGAAAGTAGTGTTCATGCGTACGTACGGCTTACCGTCTCCATGAACGGTGCATTTCATTTCTTACCTCTAAAGGATTATGTAATATTATAAATGCATGTATATACTGGATATATATGATATATATGATATATAAATAATGATTATAATTCTGTATATAATGGATACATGAACAACTTTTAATTATAAAGGGTTTATTTTTGACTCAAGTACCAATGATGGTTAAAACGAACATTATTAACTTATATAATTACATAGTGTTCATGACATGGAAATAAGTGATATAAAAGGAATAATGAACTTGAAAAAGGTTCTTCAACAAGTAGAAATTAACTCAAGTTTATTATTCAGGAGATTAAAGAACGACCGAGTGAAGTCGGACCCGAGGTATGGGACTTCGTCTCAATCTCCTTTAATTAAGGCATATTTTGTTTTATACAAAACATTATTTTATACGGTGTATAAAACCCTTTGAATTTTACATTTATCCAAAAGGAATATTTTTTATATGAAGTGTTTTACTAAATGACAAAATGGAATGTTTTTGTCATATGTATGCGGCGACAACGACTTCTCTGCCGTCGTGACCATTATTTGAGTTTCATCTTCCTCTACAAGCCATACCTTTTTTTAAAGAAAAATAAATACCATGTTTTACTTTTCTTTTTTTTTGGTATTGAAAATGGTTTTCATAATGTTTTTATATCAATTTTTTGTATTGATATCTTGTGATTGAATGGTGGAAATGTTATGTTTCCTATATGCATGTTTTATGTGATACAATTTTGTTGAGGTTCTTGGTCATTAATATGAAGATGGGTGGTTCCGTGATAAACTAAGGGCGTGTGAGCCCGATATAGCTCTCCAATGCATTGGGTAACGCGAAGGAGTGAAACGTTAAGGTTTCTCCGAAGATATTTAGGGAATATACTGTGATGGGTATTCCAAACGTAACCATGAGGGTTACTCCCTACGTAAGAATGTTTTGAATGCCTCAAGTTACCTTAATGTCTTATTATTTCTATGATTTATTCATGATTTTATGAGGTATGTTAAAGTGACTATGTTTTATGGGAAAAGTATGATTTCATTCTTATGTATTTATGAACTCATGTTTCCTTTCCGTGTTTTTATAACCCATACTGAGCTTTTTATGCTCATCCCAAGTTTTTTTGAAATGTTCTTTCATAGGTCAAGGGAAAGGTACATGATAAGATGATAGTGTCAAGGAAGTTTCAATAAAGAATGCATGTTTTATTTTCATGTTTCTATTGATGGGAAAAATGAATACTATCTTTTATGTAACCACATTGTTTAAATGTGGAATTTAATGCATGTTTTATGATCTAATTCTCTAAAACTCTAAACCTCAAAAGATCCTCAAGGTGTAATCTTGTAATAACTCAAGATTAAGTATGGTTTAAGGCCGGGGCCTTATAGTTCTGGATCTCTTATTCTTATTTATTTAGTTCCTAATAACTCTAGATAAAGAATGGGAATAAATAATGTGTTTTTCAGAACATTTTCATGAATAATAAATGAGGATCGTATTTCTCCAAATTTTTGTATTTTTATCCATGAATATCCAAGTATACACATTTCCAAGATCCCTAATAATAGTTCTATTTTGCCTCATTGATGTAAGAGATAATTAAATGCTTTTTTTTCATCTCACATATTTAGATGACATGAATTTATTACAAAATGGATAAAACCAGTCTATTTGAAGCATTGATAGTTCTATGTCACAGTATTGAACATGGAGATCACAACTAATCAATCATTACAATATATATCTATGTATCCTAAAATTAATTCCAAATGTATTATAAGAACATTGAAACTATCATAGTAATTCATAGAAATTCATTTAATATGGTGTAATTGGGGGCTCCCATTTCCCAGATTAGGTTTTATATTCATCACATTGATGGTGTGGTTTTGAATCTCATGAGACACGTTATTGTCATAAAAAATCACTTGTTATATTTCATAAATAGGATCGATCTAGTGAAATATGTCATATCATTTATTCAAATTCATACCTTCTCTATCACCGTGGTGTCAAAAAGGTGTTATATATTAAAAAAGGGAACCTCAAATAAATTATAAGGGGTTCACATTGACAGGGGAGGTGTCACTGTGATTCATATACTGGAATGGTTGAACATGTTTCAAGTTGGGGTTTTGACATTATATCATTAGAATATTCAATGCAGTAACATTAAGATAAGATTTCTATGGATGTGTTGAAAGGGTGATGCCTCTCAGGAAAGGTTGGCATTCAAATGTATGGGCCTGATATAATATCCTTGAGGTTTATCTTCTCTCTCCATTAGAAATATTTATAGGTCCACATCACTATTGCAAAACAACACTCCTCATTTATTTTTGGAAGAGATGATATTATTTACTAGTTTGAGAACTATACCATTGTCATGATTGGATTTTTAGGGTTCCGAGCCGCAAAAAGCACCTTCATCCAGTCCAGTGATTATTTATCCCACATTAAATCCACCCTCAACAAAAAAGGATCATTATGATATTAATAATATCACCTAATATTGTTATCTCTTTGTGTTTACATGAACAACCTTAGGATATTTCATGGACAAGTCATATAGGTATGATCTAAATGTTAATTTTAATCTCATGGATTGGAGATCATTGACATTTTTGAAAAAACTCTCATCAATATTTATCATTCATTCCAATGTGATTATAAACATATCTATCCCAATGGATGATGAAGTTATCAAAAAATACATCATGTTGGACTTTAAATGTCTCTAGTACTATATACCTCTTAAAGAGTATTTTGATCATTTATTTTTTTTAATCAACTAGTATGAAACATTTTTGAATGAGTTTGGAAAAAATAATTTCCTCAATAATCATGGTATTTACATTGATGAATTCATTCAAAGATGGTTTTATGATGATTGTACAACTAACAAGTTGTGAAATTCTCTTTCTACTCACTTTGAAGTAGGTTAATAGGTCTTCTAGGGCCCCAAAAATAAAGCCCAACACATATAAATATCATGATTAGTAGAGTTCTTGCAGTTCTGATCCAGTTTCATAACAGTGGACTTGGGTTACATGGCACAAAATGGTTGAATAGCATCACTAAGACATGCATCCTAGCGAGAAAAATTTGTCCTCCCCCAACTCCGAGATCATTCATTAAGGATTAAAGGTTTAAATGGACTCCTCCCCATAGTGTCATTGAGAACAATGTGAATGGTTTCTATAAACATTATTGTATGAGAGGCCGAGGTGTGTTCTGTGAAATCTATGTTTTTATTGGTTTTGATCAGTAAATTAAAAGGATTTGGTTTATATATTTGTGAAAAAAAATCATTCCAACCATAATGGGATGGAAGTCTACAACTCATTCAATATCAATGATGGTGTCATAAAAATAATCTCATCTAATATACACAAGTCCATGCACATGAAATCCTTATCCCATGTCCTATTGAATATCATATTCACATAGCTAAAATAAATGTTCCTATCGAATTCAATCACGTTCATACACGGTGAACTTGTATCAAAGTAGAATAATTTATCATAGAAAGGGGAAGCTAGGTTAATCCTTGTTTGATATTTTCTATCTTGGGTTCCATTCTATCTACATGTGTTGATATTCATTGCAGACTATCTTATTCTCATTTATTTTATTCCCTCATAATATATTTTTATTTTTTTTGGTGTTGTTTGTGAAAATTTTTACCATTATCTACCATTCAACATAATTTATTAAATATTTATTCATTTATTCATAGCAAACGGTTAGGTGGAAAATAATTAAAAGGTATAAAATGTAATCCTGGTAATCATATTTATGTCCATTATTGAGAACTAGTTAATATAATGTTGAAAATACATATTTAATGTATAACTTGTATAACAAACAATATATCCCTTAGGATTCATTGCCCATTTATCTAAACATTTAATTTTGTTAATGCATTTTATGGTGAATCACCTTTGAAACAAGATCTTGATAAATAAAATCACATATTTAAAAGTATATAAATATATATATGTACATATATATAAAGAGCCTTACCCAGTAAAATGGAAACTACAACTAATATAACAGAAGTTATTTTTGAGATACTAGCCAGATGTGAATTGATTACCATAACTATAAACACTCACACAACACAGATAGAAGCATTTAAAATTCATACATACATTTATATATTTTCTAATAATAAATAAATTTTAAAGACATAGTATATCATAAATAAATACCATTGTGAATTTTTTTATTACATGCATAAAAATAATTATATAATTATATATTTTTAGAATATAAATTCCAAGTATATAGGAATAATAAAATAAATATATTGTAGTATACATTAATATAATATATATATATATATATGAATTCGCATTCCACATAAATAATTCGTATAATTATATATTGGAATATATATATATATATATATATTAATTGATAAAGATGTTCTATTTTTCCATAAATACATTATGAGTCTATGTTTACGTATTCATATTAATAAATATTATATGTACATATAAATAAAAAACAATCTAATGTGTAAAAAATATATTATATTAATGTATAATTGTGTACGTGTGAGTATATATATATTTAACACTAAATTAATAAAAACATTAATATAAAAATTCATAAATATTTAAAAAAAATTGAAGGTGTTTGTAAATTATAAATGTAGATATATGATTTTAAATATAATGGAATTTAATATTTCATATGATTTGATTGCATAAAATGTAAAATGGAGGAGTAAGGGTAGGTTTATAAGAGATTAAATGGATGGATGATGATGTGTGAGTTTAAATTTTATATGGTAGGATTCATTGTGGGAGGTCTTTGTGCACTGCACTATTATGAGTTTGTTGGAATACATGGTTTCTCAAAATTACATTATGTCTCACCATTAGGGGAATATTCATGGTGCCATTAATGATTTATATGTTTTGGGGTGGATCTATATGATCTCAGGGTCACACAATTTCATTTTTAACGCATAGATTCGTTGTGAAGTTGTGTTTTCATATGGGTGGCCTATGATTTTATTCAGACATTGAGACACATTAGTATTAAATATCACAAATGTTATATTCGGATTATAATAAAATGTAATATTTCTTCTAAAATGAATGGTATTGTGGTATGATGTTATTCAGGTAATTCATGCTTATCATATAAGAACAATTGTGTTAATTTTAAATTTACGGGGAAGTGGAATGAGACTTATTTATATGCTATAGATACCAGGGTGGTCCATTCCATTTTATCATATGAATCAATTTCTCCAATTATCCTACAATTATTTAGTCATTAGATTTATGTTTCGTTGGGTTAAAGGGTAGTTTCTACTGGTCACCCTCTATTTCATAGGAGTTTTAGTTATAAAATATTTCCATCATTGTATTTCCTTGTCTAGTATTTAATGTTTTGTTGAAATAAAGTTTGAAATTTTGATATGGGAGTGATATTATTGGAGATCGTGAAATTAGTATTATAGGTATTCAAATTTTATACTCTCATCTAAATGAGAATTCCCTTTCCAAAATTGAATAATTAATTTCCCAGTTTCATTATAAAATTTAATTTATATTGTAATTATTATAATTTCTTTCAGACCCCCACCCAAACCATAAAATATGATCTTGTAAAATTCTGACATGGTTAAAAAATATAAGTTCCCCAATCTGGACTACCACAAGACCACATGCAATCTTCATTGTATTCCAGAGGCCACCGACTAGTTGGGAGTGTCTAATAATGATCTTGGGGAGATTATACCCTCTTTATTAGTTTAATACCATCAAATAAATAAATATGAAAAACCAAATTATATAACGTAACTCTTATAATTATAGTATCCCATGATGACAAAAAATGTAAATATAATATAAAAGCTAAATAGTTTATATTTTATAAAAAAGTACATTCCAAGTGTCAAAATAAAAAACCCAAAATTAAATACATTGAATACATTCAATTAGGTCCCAATACATATTTGGTTCTATTATACATGATCCAGCCCATGTCATCCATCTATCACAAAGTATTTTATCTTATTCTTCCATGGAAACATGAATTCTATTCGGGTATCGATCATGAATCCTGAGTAGGGTGTGAGTAAAACATAGTTGGAAACCAAAAAAAAATTCGAATAAAATACACTAATAAAATTATATAGATTTACAGAAAATAATATACCAGAAACAATATTTACATTTTACGGTTTTCCAATTACACTTTACATAACCGCATACCACCTAAGTTCCCAAGGACACCCACACTATCCATGTATTTTGTGTACCTTGCCGTATCTTGAACTATCCCCAATTATTATCAACTATCATATATACATTACTATTATTCATCAATTAAATTCACATTTAAATTCCCCTATTACCATTTATCAATAGAAGTCTCATATGAATGAAATTGTTACCATCCATCATTTCAAGTCACATGTGATTTCCATTACATCCATTAACAAATTCAGGTCATGAAAGAATTCCAATGATACCATTCACAATTTCCAGATATGTGTGAAATCCATTGTTACTATTCATAATTTGATGTAACAAGTGAACATCATTTCTACTATACACAATTTCTTGTCATATATGAATACCATTATTACCATTCACCATTTCAAGTCACATGGTAATTCAATTATTACAATTTACTATTTAAAGTCACAAGTTCATTGCATTATTAACATTCACAATTATGTTTCATGTATGTCACATACTCACATCAACCAATTTACTAATTAAATATTAAAACTCCACAATTTCAATATCGCATCATAATATTACTTGGTTCAATGATTAATTAATATCATCAATTTCAAAAAAAAATCCATAATTATTTTATCACATCAATCACATTATTTGCATAAAATATTAATTAATCACCTCAATATGACCAATTAATTCACCTATTAATTAATCACATCACTAGAATTAATTAATTTATTAAATTAATTAATCAAATAGGCAATCACAAAATTACCAATAATTATTCAATAAATTAATTATTAAAAGACCACAATCCCAGTAACATACAAAATAAAATAATTATCCTTTGGAAAATAAATTTCTAATCATCCAATATAAATTCTACTACTTAATACACATAATAAAAACAATAATGTTATATTTTAATTATATAAAAACTACCTAAATTTATTGATGAATGTTTTTCCAATATAAATAAGTTATTTTATATGAAGACATCCGGAAAGGAATGAAAAACACAATATATATCTGAATCCTAGATCCACAAAGAACCAAATAATAATAAATCAATTATATATCTTGATATATAATAATTTTTATGCAATCATCATTTAATGGATTTTATGAGAACATAAAATAGATGGGAAGATAATGGGGTTGAGATTCACTAATTGTGTAAGGTGAAGATCTTCGATCTACTCATTAATTCTCCAAGAATAAGTGTGGTTATCACTAAGAACTCATTTGGGATCCTAAAAATTCACTAGTTATCAATTGGGGATAATTGGGGGTTGGTTATGGGGTAATATTGGCGGTTATGGAATTTATAAACTAAATTTCATGTAAACAAAACACTAGAATATGGATTCCTATTTAGGGGGAACATTTTCCCAAACTATTATGCTCATATTGGGGGATTCATAGTTTCTCTTTTAGGGTGAACAATTTGAAAAACCATTGCCCAACTGTGCAAGGTCTCTCAATCAAGAGTCTCACGGTTATCTGGGTTGGGGAATAGTGTTTGGGAAAAACATGCACGACCTGTGAACTACCTTTATACCTTTAAAATTTCTAAAATTCCCACCTAATCACACCAATGGTAAATCCCAAAAAAAATGTAATCAAATTAAGTAAAAAGAGTACATGTTATTGATCTTGATACATTTCTAGAAAATGATGTGCTCTTAAAATCTCATCATTTTATAGAATCTCATCATTCTATTGAACACCTAGGTATTTATGATATTTTGAGAAAAAAATATCATTCTATCAAGTCATCATATTTTCATTTCATTCCCATGTTTCTTCGTATACCCATCCATGACTCCATAGTACATGATCAATCGACATGATCATTCTCTAAAACATCATCCCACTTTGATCAAACAAAAATATCAGATTCTCCTTATAGGTCACATCAATCTTCTGCTCAACATCATCCAAATCAATCACATGAGATTGGTCTATTGATTCTTATGAAGGTGTGACACATGGAAATCATCATTTGTAGAATTTAACCCATGTGGAAGAGAAAATAGGTATTCCACTAGAAAAATTATGTAAACAACATAAAATTTTCCTAAAAACCTAGCCACTGACAATACCTAACTCTATATCCAATTTTGACACAACCAAAGAGATACTTGAAGGAATAATTTATCACCATTGGTAAATAAAATGGATTATTGATATTATTTAGTAGATGACTTATTCCCACTATGATCTTTAGCCATATGATTCTGAATGATCAATATCTACTTGAAAACATTTTTCATGAGACTTGATCCCAAAAACACAAATTCATATGTATCCATCCATTATAGAGGTAATCAACATGACCTACCATAATGATCCTAAAATTGTTCTATATGAATATTTTCCTGATATCAATAAATCTTCTAAAAATGAACAAGTGTCAAGTGTTATTCCCAAGACCCAATGAAGTCTAGAACATACCTTCTTATCATATACTCAAGAACCTATACAGTAGTCTCTAATTGCATATATTTTAGTGGTGTAATTTCATTCATAAAAAAACACATTTATACATGACTTTTTGTGAACCCTTCCATAATCATGATGTAAAATGTGAGTCACAATTAAAAATATTACTCTATGGCACCCCTTGGAGATGCACCTTCCCTAAAAAAAATTTCTCCCAATTGATCAACTATGAATGTATCTCACACTATTATGAAATCTACCACCATATTCATTTGTTACTTAATCACCAAAATAGAGTTCTTCGTTTGAGGCATTCTTTGGGGACCCAAAACAATTTCTATTGTTATGTCATCCCAATTCCATTCTAGAAACGAAAATGGCCATTATAAACCATTAGGTCATTGATGATAACCCTCTACTAGTTTACAAGTGTATCATCCTGTCATGAATCATGTTCTCGCCATTTTCATGCCCATCCACCAAAACATTAATCATAGGTCATGGTAACTTTTAGCCAAACCTAGATACACCTCCCAGTTCTAATAATAAAATCGACATATCAACTCCTCCCATATTCATATTGGTACACCAACTGGATTCCTAATATAGATAGTTACATACTCTTATATGTAAAAACATGAAAATTTTTCCCACCTACAAATCATTCCCTCATGGTCAAAAATTCTAGTGCCTCATACTTCCTTTCTATGATCTATATCAAAATATGTGACTCCACTGAAACTGATATGAGATTCATCTGCTCCAGAATATCTTGGAGAAAAATATGCATCTCATTCAGTTATGTCATCATATTACACTCAGCACAAGAATTATGAATTGTATGTGTCATTTATTTCTTGATTATATCACCATACACACTATTTCCATTCTCGAGCGTATATGAAATCCCATAATAAATAGACCTTATACACTAAACCCATCTCCGCTATTGATTAATCAATTATCTGTAAGTACTCATAACATTTTTTAGGTATGTTTTTTCCTTCTTCTGGAGTTTTTGAGAAAAGAGGATTTTTTTGGTAGTTTTTGAAGAACATGTCGTGTACTTTATGAGTACATTCCGTGTACATCATTTCCGTAGGAGGCTGTGTGCTATCCGTATCATGGCCACACACACGGTTGGGTGAGGTGATGTGGAGGACGCTTAAAGAGGAGTACTGAAAAGGAAAGTACACAACGTGTACTTCAAAAGTACACACCGTGTATTTTATTTTCATTAATTGCATCGTGGTCACATCTGATGGATAGAATTATCCACTTATAGGCTTTCTTCGTTCAGGTGAACCTGCACAGCAGAATATTTATGATGACCTCCAGAGCCTCCATCTGTCCTCTGAATCGAACTCCATCGGTGGTGTTGGAATCACATCGGTGAGTTCTCTCATCTTCAATAGCAGTGTATTCCAATTCCTACTCTATTCTTAGTTATCATGGGTTGAATATTTTTTCATATTCATAGATCTACAAATTTCAAAAGAGATTCATGCTTAGAGGGTCAAGTATATTTATCTCCTAACCCCAAGGTTGGTGGTTTGTGCCTTTCTGTAGGAAGTCATTGATAATTATGTGCAATTTCCACCAATACATTAGAACAAGGTATTGCATGTTACCATTTTAGCCATATTGTTTTCCTTCTTTTCTTGTATGCCTGAGTAGTGGTTATTGTTTGTGAATAGGGTAATTTTATGTTCTTTGGATGTATTTCCCATGCATGTTTTTCCTATATTTGACCTTTGGGTCTAGTTTTCCTATTGTCTCCTTTTCTATTCCTCGTAGTATAGGATGATGTGCTTGTTGCTCTGATCTGCTATTATGCTGTAGAATGCTATCTAAGTATTTATTGCGGTTTACTTTGGCTGTTACATGATGTTATGCTTGTGTGACTTACACAGGGCCATGAGAATTTGGTGTATAGACTATTGGGCGAATTGACGTTGAGAGATTTTCCATAGTGTCTTCATAATTATACGATGCAAGAACACATGGGAAATTGAGGTTGAGTGATTCCCCAGAGTGTCTGTAGTTCCTCGACGCAGGAAACAAGGGGAACTGACATTGACTGCTACCCCAGAGTGCCTTTAGCACGATACGAGACTATAGGGGGAATTGATAGTGAGTTCTTCCCTATAGATTCTATACTTTAGTTGAACCAGAGGGGTGAGACTGTGTGTGTCACCCAGAGGGTTTCTGGTTATTGTTAGGTATAACTAGAGGGGATAAGTTGTGGGTACTTGCCAATGGGTTACCTGTCATGTTGTCTATATTGATGTTTCATGTTGCATGGTGTTTAGAATGATTAAACGTTGATTTTTTTACTTCTTAATGCTTCCTTCTTTACTGCTTTCTATAATTTGACCTACCATATTCTCACTAACTGTTAGGCACAGATCTTCAGGTGGTTGCCTACTGGGATTTTTTCTCACACCCGATTTGGGATATGATTTTAGGACCAAAAATATTATATCACTGCTGGTATAGACAAGGGAAAGAGCCCTTCGACTTCAGGTACATGATTGCACTGGAGCTGTAGAGCATTGGACCAAGTCGAGGATTGCGATGTTGAGGAGTTGCTCATCAGTTTTCCTTTTGTACTTTGGTTAAGTACTGTATTCAACATTATGACTTGTTTGGCTGCATTACTAGACAAATATATATCATGCAACATTTATATATATATTTTCTACAGTTTTGCATCATTTCAGTCTTCTAATATTTACTATTGTTGGATATTTACTGCATCTGCTATTGTATATTTGTTTCTTTTCTGTTGTGTACTCATCCAATGAGGGAATAGTTTCCCCACCATCACACCCAAGGCCCTCACTATTATTCTGCAGCCTCTGGCATTCGGGGATATGCTCTTGAGTCCATGTGACCAACCGGGTACGTGGAACCTTCAGGTGGCTACTGGAACCAAGACATTACAAAGTGGTATCAAGATAATTTTGTTTTCTTGATTTACTATTTGGGGCCCATATCCAGAGATAAGACGGAATAGGTACTTGGTTATAATTTGTTCCCAGGAGTAGATAACCCATGTATAGGGAAAATCCAATCTACCTCGTTATTGCAATATTTTTGGATTTAAATTATACAATTGATTTGATTTCACCATTTCATGATTCACGTTTTTTGTGCAGTTACCATTGATGTTATTGAATTTCCCTTTCTGTTGCAACCCGACGAGATGAGGGTATGCCATCTCATTCATCATATATACACTTGTCAGAAATCACATTTCATGCATTCTTTCCATGCCATCTAGGATTTATAAGTGATTTCATTTTGTTCTGATGGATATTTTGTAGAATATAAATGTTGTTGTGATAGATTCCTTTATAGAAATACTTGATGTTTGATAGGGATTTGTGTGAAAGGTATTTTTTGAGTGAACGCCAAACCTTTTCACTGGATGTGTTATGTTCCCTCATGGACTAGAATTTGGTAGATAATTGCACTATTATTCTTGTTTATTACTTGTATAAGATTCCAATCATTGATTCGTGGGTAGTATGGTCCCTCACGGATCGGAATTTGTCACTTTCAATGCTTGTTTCAGTGTTTTCTGGGTTCTAGAGTAGTTTTTGAGGAATACTGTCCGAGAAAAACTAGAATACAAATAGTGAAATATTATGTACATTCCATGTGTTCTTCTATCTGAGAAGGAAATACTTTTCTTAAGTACACTCTATGTACATTATGTACATGTAGTGTAGTATATGACCATGTCGTATGTCGTGTGGGCAGACACACGGGATGGGAAAAGTCTAGTGGAAACACGTCGTTTCCTTGTTTAACATGTCATGTACTATGATTATAACACCCCAAGATTTTATGATATGTATTCTTTTTAATTTCATTAATATATTCTATTATAAACTACACCAAGAATATATTGCACTATATGAAAAATGTATTAGCTTGCAGTATACGCAACACTATTCTTGGATTGTGTTACACACAATTTCAAGTTCGTTTGATAGTAGTTAT
The DNA here is from genome assembly GCA_963277665.1 of Viscum album. NCBI lineage: Eukaryota > Viridiplantae > Streptophyta > Magnoliopsida > Santalales > Viscaceae > Viscum > Viscum album. The sequence continues at coordinate 1,553,868,756 of OY728146.1, read as the reverse complement.
TCTATGCAACATTGAGTGTATATATATATATATATATTCAATGTATAAATGAAATATGGTTGGATTATATTATACACAACAACAAAGGAGTATTTCACTACACTCAAACCAGACTTGGCTTGTGTTACACGCAATCTTGGCCTTCTTCGATACCGTGTGTAGTACGCAATACCGAGTTTCACTAAATGAGATATTATTATAACATTATTATAAACAAGCTGTTATGAATAGTAATACCAACTTTTTGAAATTTTATAAATTTTATCTTTCAAAATGGACTTCATTTTTGAATTCAGAATATCGAAATTTTCCTAGGGTTAAATTTTGTAATTTTTCTGAAAACTTTCAATTTTTGATGAATAGTGAAAACACTAGGTTACTATTTAAAAACTGACTTTTAATTTAAGTAATTATTTATTTTATTTAAATTTATTTTATGTCAAAATAGATACATAATACTTATATATGTTCAATTTAATTAATTGGAGTCATTTTATAATAATATTAGATATATAAAAATATTATTGAACTTTTCACCGTCTTTTACCCACCTCCTAGAAGAATTTAGAAATTCAAATAAAACATAATTTTACCGCTTCTGTGACTGGAATTTCGAAAATCTGAGAGACATGGATAATATCAAGGACTAAAATCTGGTTTAATGAGGTGCAAATAATTTTTGCTGAATAGTAACTTTTTACTTTTATTTACCACGGTTAAAATTAAATAGGGTAATTAAGGGTAAAAATGATATTATTATTACCCTAACACATGTCCTAATTCTATTTAATAAGTGTAATTCGACCAAAAAAATCCTTAGGAATAATGTATGACCATTTAGGTATACTTGGATTAGATTAGGACATTTATTATTTATTTATTTAATGAAAGGTTAAAATATTTAAAATTCAATCCTTAATAAATAAATAATTTTTAATACAGGGTTATACATAATATAAATTTGACTATAAATATTCATTATAAACTAAAAAATATTTTCTATCTAATGGTATTTTATTTATAATTTTTAGACATTAAATAATTTATGCTATTTATAACACAATGTTGATGCAGTAATTACCTAAATAATGAAATATTAATATAATTGATGCTATAAATACCCAAATAAATTTAATTTGAGACATTTTATGAATTCCACTAATTTATAGGTTAATATTACATCTTAGTATTGATTTTTCGAACTAATCATGCTGTTATGATTTTCAAAAATAATCTATTACCAAATAGTGTCAAAATTGACATAAAATTGGTTTTAAAACAAATATTATATTATTAATTGTTATAATATTCCTAAAAATCATAGGATAGGTAGAGATACTTATATCATGATAGGTGTATAATTAATGGACCACTTGGGGGTCTTTTGTATGTATATGGTATGTTTATTAACTATATAATATAAAAATACAAGGTGACATGGTAAATGTCAATCAAATTAACTATGAGTTAAAACTAAAAGATAAGGTTAATATAATAACCCAAATCTGTCTAAAATATATTTTTTGAGAGGCTTTCGACCCATCACCACCTTAGCTTCGAAATAAATCAATTTTGAGCTATTAAAATTCGAATATGACTTTATTATAAAATAATATTTTATGTTTTTCCAAAGGATCCCCTCTCCTCCCTTATAAAAAGGGCACCCCTTCCCTCTTCTCTTCACACCCTTTTGAGCCTTGATGCTCAGCCAAACCCTACCCATTTCTCTTCTCCACTTCCCTAGAATCATTTTGGAGGTTCTTTTCTTCTCAAAAGACCAACTCTACTTCCTTAAGAGGAAGCTTAAAGGAGGTGCGTCGAAGAATAGTTAATCTCTTCATCCGATTCTCTCAAGTTTCTTTCTTCTTCTACTTCCTCTTATTTAGTTGTCTCACTATAAAGTAATAACATCAGTATTAATTATATAATGATATTTTATTATAAATATGAAACAACCCTATTTCACATTATATCCATCAAACCGAAAACGAAATCACCGCGCGTGCATACGTACGGAATACCGTCTCAAAGTCCTGGTGTAATCTGTTTTCGACAACCACCATACTTGGATGGGTATAATGGTGTAAATAAATAACTATATGTGATTATTGTAATATGATATTGATTCTTAAATATTATACATATACTTCAATACAATTCCACGATCATGGGAATGATATCATCGCTCGTGCGTACGTACAGATTACCGTCTGCACGACATGATGAGATTCATTATCCATGTTAACCATTAATGAATGATTTTAAAGTATATACAATGAATAATAATGAAATATATGATATAATAATGATACTGTATTTATGTATATATATATTTATTTCATCTACTTAATTCCATTCAATTCAATCAGGAAACAAAAACATCGTGCATTCGTACGTTCGACCTATCATCTCCATGAATGATGAATTTTATTACATTTATCGATCTATCATATATATATGTATATGATGAATAGATATTATATATAAATCATGTATTACATTCTGGAATTATGTAAATCAGTATATAAGTAAAAATATCATGAACAACAAGACGAAACATGTACGATAAATTAAATGATTTTACCCAAAATGTCACTTTAACATGGAATTTACAAAAGAACAGGTAATATAAAGTCATAAGTGAACAATATATGATATAATCACAATGGATTTGATTCTTTAATAAGTCAATGATATTATTTAAATCATTATACAGGAGGTTCGGATACATACAAAGTATATCAGACATAAGGTAAGGGATAACTTTTCCAATCTCGTTTTTATCCGAGATTGTTTATTCGTAAATATTTACTAGGGTTATATTTATCATCCATGTTCCTATTCTCTAAAAATTATTTCATATATGTTTAATGTCCTTTTTACCCATTTTTACTTTTACTACATGGTATGTAAATAATCTTTTTTTACAATTTACTTTTTGACTTTTCCTACAAAAGTATGAGAAGAATGTTTTTTAACTTATTTGGCATGAAAGAATTTTTACGGTTCTATAAATCCTTATTTTCATGAATCTTCCTCCAAACGATTTCATGACTGTTTTCAACAAAATCCATTTATTTTACAAATTCATGTCATTTTGTGAAAAGAAAATTATTTTAAAGAATAAAGGTTATTTTCCTCAAGAACTAATATCAAGTGTTTTATCAAAACCATTTTCCATCTAAAATGTAATTATTTCATATGGGTTTGTTTCAAGTATAATGTATCTATGATTTACATGGTTTCACTTTTCTTATTATGAAATTATATCCATTTCTTTTATATGGATTATGTGATGATGGGATTATTTTTATGAAACCAATTTTATTTGGTGGGATATTATGAATGTTGTATGATTATTTTGTTGCACAAGTAAGAATGATTTCATTGTTAAATGGGTGGGACCTATATCTCTCTGCAATTCATTGGGTAAAGATTTATATCTCATGAGATAGTAATGGCTGGAATGGTAATTTAATCCAGTTCAGTAATACAGGACTTTAACGAGGAGTGAACTCGATTTAGGAGGAGACTTTTTCCACTAAGATGGTCATGGCAGCAATTCCATGGCTACTATGGAAATCATAACAAGTGCTGAATGGTTTCCAAAATTACATGGTGTATTCCCTTGCTATTTTATCAAGATTTATGTTCCTTTATGATACATTCCTTACGTACTTCCACGATTTATGACTTTGGTCAAGAGTTTGATGTTTAAACCTTATGTTCATCTTTTTAAGTTCAATGTTATATGGTTTGATTTTTTTTTCATTCTTACCCTTACTGAGAATTTGAGCTCACCCTTTATATGTTTTATTTTCCCCATGATTTCAATAATGTTTTATGGTATGAAAAAAAAGGGGAAGATCTTTATGGGAGTCGTTGAAGATCTATCACCAAGATTAGAAGAATATATTACGAGTATCCAAAGACACTAAACTATTACGATCCTTGAGTTTTGGTTTTTGTTATGTATTATATATTCTTCAAAAGTAATGTAATGTCCTTTTATGTCAGGATTCGGGTCTCTACAGTTGGTATCAGAGGAAAGGTTTAGTTAAACATTGGAAACTAGGATGCGATAACTTTAGCGAGATCCCTAGAGATATTTTTAAGGTATGTCTAGGGATTTCCTTAAGGTTAAGTATAAGTATAGGTTATAGTCCTAGAATTATGGAAATTATATTATAATTAATCATAAGATGTTAGATATCAAAGGTACTCCCCCTTTATTATGTTGTTTTCCCTATCATGATTATTGCCTCTCACACTATTCTATTTGGGTTTTAGACGATGGATGGAACCTGAAGGAACCGTGTTGATCAATTTAATGGACAAAGTAATGATTGTCCTCCTGAACATACCAATGTTATGGGAGATGGAGTGAAAAATCTTATTGATATACTTAAGAAAGATATGAATCATTCTGGACATCCAAATGAGCCGAGAAGGGAACAATATTCTTTTGAGCCCTTCATGAGGCAACGTCCACCTTCTTTCAGAGGTTCTTCTGATCCACTTGTTTCTGAACAATAGATCAGTACCACTGAAAATATATTTTCATTTTTTCAATGTTCTGAACATGATAAAGTCTTCTTAGCAGTATATAGTTTGGAAGGTGAAGCTGGTCAATGGTAGAATATTATCAAGAATACAAGGCCAAGAGATGAAAATGAGTCCATGGAATAAGACAAGTTCAATAACTTATTTTTCAATAAGTACATCCCTCGTATTATTAGAACAAATATGGAGAAAGAGTTTCTTGAAATAATGAAAAATGATGATGAATCTATTGGTATATACAATGAAAATTTTACAAGGTTTGTATGGTATGCATCGGGCGTTATCATCCAACCTGAAAGTAGAGTTGATCAATTCTTCAGTGGCTTAAAACAAAATCTTCGAAGGGAATTTGCTATATGATACTTCAGTAGATATGAAGAAATTGTGCGTTGTGCTATCAAGGTAGAAATGCAAGTTGGTGTTACATATCCATCTCATGGTTTTGACAAGAAACGAAAGAAGGAGTTCAAGGAGAAATATCATAATAATGGTGAAAAGAAGATGAATGTTTCCTTATGCTGAAAGTGTGGAAAGAAGCATGGTGGAGATTTTCTTAAAGGGAGAAGAAAATGTTTTAATTGTGGAAATGAAAGTCATCGAGCAACAGAGTGTTGATGTAATGGAAAAAGGGTTTCTAATGATGTGAATAAAGAAAATACTACTGAAAATGCACCACCAACACTTCAATGCTTCATGTGCAATGAAATGGGGCCTTAGCTAATCAATGCCCTAATCCAAGGGTTAATGATGATCGACATGAGCAACCAATTAAGGAAATGAACAAAGGGAAGTCACATGCGATCACTATTGGCGATGTTGAATATGACAACGATGTGGTGGAATTATTAAGTGTTTATGTAATGGGATTCCAAAATAATGTTGTACATAGTATCATGGAATATTGGAATATTTATGTATTGGTATATTGTAGTTTTCAATAATTTTATGGTACCGGTAACCATGGAATGTGATTGAGATATTTTTGGAAAGAATACGATATTTTCATAATGATGGGATAAAGAGAAAATGAAATGTTTGACAGTATTCATGAGCTCATGACTGATATAAGGACCAAATTATATCACGGTTTGATTATATAGAATTTTTGGATTTTGGTATGTGGAAAGACATAACTTTTGACAACATTCATGTTTTCACTAAGGTTTAATGGGTATTCATTAATCAATAGAATACATGATTAAGGTATTCAAATGTTTGGAATGTGACCAACAACAAGATATATTTTATGATATATGGGGGACAAATGAAGGAATTCAGATGCTCGGTAGATGACATTTCTAGTAATCGGACAGATGTATTTTTGATAAGTCTAAATATTTAAATTGGATTATGTTGGACATAAGTTAGTATTGTTTAAGGCTAGAACATTTTTCGATATTAATGATGGAATTTTTTAATTATGTAGTTTTAGAAAAAGGACAACCTGCAGGACAGGCGTCAACCCGTCGCGTCGGACAAGGTTGTGGGAATCGAACCCACAACTGAAGTGTGACAGGCCTTTATCGCCTCCCACTAGCCTACAGGAAGACCCTGGTTAGTAGAATCTAGTTTTATTTTATTAAGTGCTATGATAGTTGAATTATAAGTCCATTTTAGCAACCATATACGATTAATCTCAGCATAGATGGACTTCTGTATATTTAATAAATTGTGCTAAAAATTTTGCGATAGAAATAGATGGAATGACCTATCATTCTATCGCATAATCTGCTAACACTTCACAGAAGACAAATTCAACTTCATTTCTTTAATAGATGAAGTTGAAGTTGATCAAGACACGAGCAGCGATGAGATGATAAAAAAATAAAGTAAGTATTTCTTCTAATTTAAATTCTTCAACATTAGGGAAATGATCTTGAAAACAAAAAAAATGTTGTCCAAGTGCTCTCATATCTAATGAATCAGATGGTACCTTAGATCATCACAAAATTATGTCTTTGTGATTGTTGCCTTTTTCATAGCCATGTCCTCTACCACTCTTCATCAGAAGTTGATGGTTATATTTCTCTTCCGTATCCATATTTTCTCCTACGGCATACCATTATTTTTTCCATTATGGGTAAACACGATATCTTCATTTTAGGAAGTGCGGACTACCGCCCCCTGAAAGTGATTTAATTCGTTCATACCATATGTGGGATGTTTAAAGGATAAATTTAATGATATTATATATGTTATTATACTGGAATTATAATATACTCCTATATCATTATGATTCCATTCCAGAAAATACGAAATAGAAATGGAAGTAGCGTTCATGCGTACGTACGGCTTACCGCCTCCTTGAACGGCGCATTTCATTTCATACCTATAAATGTGATGTAATATTATAAATAAATGTATATGATGAATATATATGATATATATGTTATCCAAATCATTAATATCATTCTGGATATAACGAAACTTTGACCAAATTAACAACATGTATGTGTAAGAAGTCTATTTTTGACTTAAGAACCAAATACCGACAAAATGAACATTATTAACTTAAATGATTACATGATGTTCATAACAAGGTATAAAAGGAATAATGAACTTGAAAAAATTTCTTAAGAAAGTATAGATTAACTCAAGTTTATTATTCAGGACATTAAAGAACGATCGAGTCAAGTCGGACCCGAGGTAAGGGATCCTACTCCTCTCTTTCATTTTAAGTACACTCTTTTATGTCATTCGTTTTAAATATCATCTTTCTTGTTATTTAGATGTTCTTTTATATTACTCTAAATTTTTATGTTCATGTGATGAGAGACCCTATTCTCTCTCATCAATCCATTTTGGATGTTTTGAGTGGCGTCGTTAGGCTCCCAAATTTTCGTAAGAGATCTAACCTCTATCTTTCTTTTTAAGTACTCTCCATTATGTCACTTCTTTTAATATCCACTTTTTTATGTTGGGGGTTGTTATTTTATATTCCTCTTTTTGTAAACTTTATGTTAATAGAATTATATACCCTATTTAATCTCATCAATCCATTTTTGTATGTTTTATGTGGTGCCGTTAGGCTGCCGAGTTTTCATAAGGGATTTTTCATCTCACTTTTATTCCCGTGAGATTTATGCTACATTTGCCACAATTTCCTTTGAGTGGTGTATGTACTGCCCATTATTCTACTATTTGTGTAATATAATTTTGTTTATGAGTATTTACATCAATGATGTATTGTCCTTCTTTCATGGGGTGTATGTTTTGAGAGATACCCATGTCGGTAAGGGAACCTTTCACCCTCCTCTTTTTAAAAGACTTCGTTTGTTATGTCTTTTAATTCACATACTATTATGTTGGGATATGTTATTCAATATCCTGATTGATGTAAATTTTATGTCCAAGTGATGAGATGCCCTTTTTATCTCTAATCAACTCATTTTCTGAATTTTGAAGTGATGCCGTTAGGCTCTCGAATTATACCAAGGGAACTTTTTAACCCAATTTAGATTTCTTTGGGTTCAACATGTAGTTATTGAATATGTCATCTTTTGAATATGTGTGAATGACCTTTTATTGTTTTACACTTAATATCCACTTATATTGGGTGTATTTATATTTGTCTCACATAATTTTGAGATTGAATTATCCTTAATTTAAGGATACCTTCTTTATAAGGGAATTCATCACATTTGACATTTCTATTGAGACTTCATTGTTGTTATGCACCAATTCACTCTTATGTGGTGTATATACTGTACTTTGGAATATTATATCATGAATCCATTTATTCTCATGATATTATAAAGTTCTGACTAAATGTTATTCCTCAATTATTGTATTCAAGTGTCTCTAATTTTTGGTAAAACCCCTTTAACCAAAATATCGCTTTAAATGTTTTAATGATTTGTTTTTTTTAATATCCATGTTTTCAAAATGGTTTTAAGGATTTATTTATATGGATATTAATGGATTAATATTTTTTAATGCTTCAAGGTGGTGTGGGACACTTTTATTCAAAAATCTCTTTATTGAATGTTTTAAATGGTTTTGGAAATGGTTTATTTTTGAATGGATTCATTATTTCAATGTCCTAAGATGTTATATTATGATTGAAATGTGGAAATGTTATGTTTCCTTCATGAATGTTTTATGTGATACATTTATGTTATGGTTCTTGGGCATTGTTATGAAAACGAGTGGTTCCGTGATAAACTAAGGGCGGGTGAGCCCAACATAGCTCTCCAATGCATTGGGTAACGTGAAGGAGTGAAACGTTAAGGTTTCTCCGAAGAGATTTAGGGAATATACTGTGATGGGTATTCCAAACGTAACCAACAGGGTTACTCCCTACGTAAGAATGTTATTAATGCCTCAAGTCACCTTTATGTCTTATGATTTCTATGATTTATTCATGATTTGATGAGGTATGTTAAAGTGCTTATGGTTTATTGGTAAAGTATGATCTCATCCTTATGTATATATGTACCCATGTTTCCTTTCCATATTTTTATATCCCTTACTGAGCTTTTTATGCTCATACCACGTTTATTTGAAATGTTTTTCAGAGGTCAAGGGAAACGTACAAGATGTAATGATAGTGTCATGGATGTTTCATGAAAGAATCCATGTTTTAATTTCTTTATGTTTCCGTTGATGGGATGAATGAATACTGTCTTTTATGTAACCACTTTGTTTAAATGTAGAATGTAATGCAAGATTCATGATCTAATTCTCTAAAACTCCAAACCTGAAAAGATCCTCAATGTGTAATCTTGTAATAACTCAAGATTAAGTATGGTTTAAGGCCGGGGCCTTATAGTTGGTATCAAAGTTCGGTTTAGATAACATTAGAGGTTAGGGTATTCTTTAAGCATAAGTGGCATTACCATAATGGTTAGGATTTCAAAGAGTACTAGTTTTAGATAAAGTGAATGAGTAAGTATATCTTAGTGTTTATCTTCCTCATTAGTACATGATGGTTTTTTTGATATACTCACACTGAAATTTTTTATTTTCGTAAATGGTTGGATCTATCAGGCACCAAAGTAACAGTGGATGTGATGGAAACTGTGACAGTTTTTTGAGCAAGCAACTGAATGATATGGGAGCTGCAATGAGAACTCTTGTGATTATCCTCAACCAACTATCTGGAGTCATGATTGACGACCTAAACCTTGGTGATTTCTCTAAGGCATCATATATGCGATAAACAAATCCCTACGGAAGTACATGAAATAATTATAAAGGTAAGTGTGTTCAAAAACCTATGTGTCAAAGATGTGGAAAGAAACACCTAGGAAAATGTTTTAAAGGGACAAAAATATGCTATAGATGTGTAAATGAAGGTCATAAATAAATAACCTACCATGGAAAAAGGAAGCATCCAGTTGAGTCGAGGAAAGGGAAAGAAGTTCTTTTTGAGGGATCAATTGAATGTATTAAATGTGATGTGCATGGTCCTTATGCAAACACATGTCCTATGAAGAAGTTTCGTGAATGGGTTCACCAAGAGCATACAAATGTTCGTTTACCAATACCTAATGACATTCCGATTGAGGATGAAGAAACTAACAATGACCAATCAAAGGTATGTATTATTTCATGACTATTGTTTTCCTATTTTAGAATCTTAGGATTTGATTCATGATTTTGTTTGTAGGAAAGAGGTATTTTGGAATAAGTTGGAATGGAATGGTTAATGGATCATGAAGAATGTTGAATGAGTAAGATGTCAATATATAAGGGCTTCAAGAGTTATGGTGAAATTCTTAAGAGTATTAAGTCTCTTTTGATAATGGGGTTACATTAGGATACTTTTCATATTATGTGTAACCTTGATGTTTAATATAGGAAAATTTTATTCAATGAATAGTTATCTTTTCTTTTGTGGACATAGTTATAAAGAACCATTTGGGTTTATATGTTCCTTACTTTTGAAGTAATTATGGGTTACTATATGTTATGATTGAAGTGAAAGGCATGCGATAAAATTGAGGTTAAATTATGTTATTGTTATTTTTGATGATTTTACCACTTTTTGGGGAATGATTTTAGAATTATATAGTTTTGGAAAAAGGACAACACACAGACCGTGTGACAACCCGTCGCGTCGGGCAATGCTGCGGGAATCGAACCCACAACCAAAGTGCGACTGGTATTTATCGCCTACCACTGGACTACGTGAAGTCCCTGGTTAGTTTGACTGATTCTTTTTAGTTATATGATTTTATGAATTAAGAGTAAGTTGATTTTGGGTTATTTATGAATATGATTAACCTATCATAGAGGATATTTGTTAGGTTAATTACTTTTCAATACGGGACTTTAGAAGCAACTGATGTTGTTTGGAGATAAATGTTACGATTTAACTTGGAAGACTATTTGACTAAAACATTCAAATATTTGGGTTTCAATATTAGTTTGGTTTACTTTGAATGATTTTATGGACAAATTTTTTATTGAATGGTCCTCATTGAACTTTGGGTTATGTTGGACAAATTTTGGAGATTAAGAATAGTTTTTCTTTTTAAAGGGTTATCCTTTTCTGGATTATCTTACCTTGTACTAACCTATTTGGTTTTGGTTTTGGATAATGCCTAATGACATGGGATGTATATAGTTCTATTTGGTGGATTATTTGATTCTCTATAAGTTGATTATAGTACTCTTAATGAGAACAAGTCTCCCTAAAAACTCGTCTTTGGGTAAAAAAATATATATATGAGTTTGATTAAGGAATCGAGTAAAAGTTGAAAGTCAACATGATAAGTGATTATGTTTCCATATGAATAAATTCCTCAATAAAATGTAACATAAAACAAAAATGTTGTCTATTAACTTTTCCTATTGGGGAATCGAATACCGTTTAACCCATCACAAGTTTGTGATTTTCTCATGGTTAACTTTCTCCAAGACATGTTTACTATCATTCTCCCTCAAGAACATGAACCTTTTATTTTTCTTCCATGTCCATGTTTTTATACATATGGGTTAACTCGGGTTACATTTTCACTTCTCTCCCATTCTTTTAAAGTGATTGTTTTACCGACTCTTTTTCCGATGTGGGACTTTCAAGGATGTTTCCAAGCTCAATTTTAAAAATTGCGAGGACGCAATTTCCAAAAGGGGGGAAGGATGTAACACCCCAGGTAAATAAAGAATATGACATTTTCATATTTATCCGTATTTGTGAATAAAATATTAATATTTCTTTAAAGGGGACGCTATGCTCGATGGCGTACCCAACATGCAACAATGAGTTTCTTGGGAATCTTACGTTGCACTCTAATAATAAAATAATATTATTTTAAATGGTAGTTAACATGTAGCCGTTGTATTGGCGGTAATAGATAGAAATAACTATAATATGATTATATATGTTTTTAAATGTTTTTACATTTATCCAATAAAAGATAAAGGCTTAAATTACATAAAGAATTCAATTTTAGGCGTATATGACCTAGTTTTCACTAAGGGTTCACTTATCTCCTTTTGATGGTGAACCGTCATTAAAAATAGTTTTGTTCACTCTTATACATTCTATTGGACCAAATAAAACTCTTCTTGAGAATATGGACATCAAAATTTAATTTGTATAAATTTTTGGTATCTTTCTGATAAAGTTCATTTTTTTAATGAATAGTGTATAATGTTCTATTTTAAATTCAAAACCTCTTTTTAATCTAATTTATTTATATGATTAGATTATCTTTTGAATTGGTCTTAATGTTTAATCTGAATATATTTTTACCATTTAATCCAATGGTGGTCATTGGAATCAATTTCACTTTGAAATTAGACTTAAACTGGTGCCAATCTTTTGATACTTATTGTATTATAAAAACACGCTATTTGCTCTGACAGCGGGAATTAATTATTAAATTAATAAATGTGACTTATATGTTTTGAATTTCGTAAAATTGGCTTCATTTTAGAATTCGGAATATCAAATATAGCTTAGGGTGAATTTTTGGTAAGTTTCTGAAAAACTCCAATTTTTGATGAATAGTGAAACCACTAAGTGGTAATCAAGCAAACTGATTTTTCAGTTAAATGAAAGTTTACAACTAATGTGTATTGAATTTTGAAAATCCGACATAAATGGTTGTCATTAGTATGTAAAATGTGGTTCAATGGGATGATAATAATTTTTTGGTGAATAGTAACTTTTTTTCATTAATCGCGATTAGAGATAATTAGTGTAATTTAAGGTAAAAATGATATTATAAAAATGTGAAAACACCATGACACTTATCCTACCCCTATTGGATGAGTCATGTCCGACCAAGACAACCCATGGGTCGATTTAGTGGACCCTATGGAGCCTCTTGGGTGAGATAATGAATTTAATGCCTTTTTTAAAATAAAGGTGAAAATGACACTAACATAAATTATTTTACTAAAACAATGTTTTTAAGTGGTTATACTAATAATAATTTTGTCTATAAATACTCTTTGTAAATATAAAAAGATTTCCTAAATCAGGATATTTTTTTATAATTTTTGTACATTAAATAAATTAATTTAATTATGACATCATGATGACGCAACGATGACCTCATTAATGAACAGTTTAAATAAAATGAAATGATAATATAAACTCTAAGACCTACACTTGTCCAAAAACTATTGGATGGGAATATTTCGAAGAATTATATTCTTATCTTTGAAATATATCAATGTGGGACCTTATAAATTCGAAACACTTTTGAAAATAAAATAATAGTTTCATGAATTCCAAAAGTGCCCCTCCTCTCCTCTTATAAAAGGCCCCCACCTCTACCTCATTTCACACACTCCTCAAGCCTTTGGCTCGGACATACCCTGCCCATTTACTCTCTCCACATACCTCCCCTCATCCTAGAGGATTACCTTTCTGAGGAATCCTTTCAAAGGAAGCCTTTAGGCTCAAATCAAAAGGAGTTACACTTTTAAAGGTAATTCATTCTCTCATGTTCATTTGTTTTATTTTTCTTCTCCAACCCCCTAAACTCTTTTTATTTACTTCTTTTGTAACAACACCAGTATCTTAAATATACTAGGATGTTGTTATAAGATTTATTCGAGCTACAATCTCACACAACTACATCAAATGGTTAAAGAACATACGGTTTCTGTGGATGGCGAAATTCTACCTCCCGAAATGATGATTGTTCAATACTCATTTAACACCTTCAATGGTGGCCATTATAATGTCACTATTTTTATATATGATATATAATATGTTTATTATTTCCTTAAGCTTCTGTATTTTTCATTTATGGCATACCATTATTGTTTCCATTATGGGTAAACACTATATCTTCATTTTAGGAAGTGCGGACTACCGCCCCCTGAAAGTGATTTGACTCGTTAATACCATATGCGGGATGTGTAAAGGATAAATTTAATGATATTATATATGTTATTATACTGGAATTATAATATAATCCTATATCATTATGATTCCATTCCAGAAAATACGAAATAGAAATTGAAGTAGCGTTCATCCGTACGTACGGCTTACCGTCTCCATGAACAGTGCATTTCATTTATTACCTCTAAATGTGATGTAATATTATAAATACATGTATATGATGAAAATATATGATATATATGTTATCCAAATAATTAATATAATTAGGGATATAATGAACCTTTGACCAACTTAACAACATGTAAGTGTAAGAAGTCTATTTTTGACTTAAAAACCAAATACCGGCAAAATGAACATTATTAACTTAAATGATCACATGATGTTCATAACAAGGTATAAAAGGAATAATGAACTTGAAAAAAGTTCTTAAGAAAGTAGATATTAACTCAAGTTTATTATTCAGGACGTTAAAGAACGATCGAGTCAAGTCGGACCCAAGGTAAGGGATCCTACACCTCTCTTTCATTTTAAGTACACTCTTTTATGTCATTCGTTTTAAAGCTCATCTTTCTTGTTATTTAGATGTTATTTAATATTACCCTAAATTTTTATGTTCATGTGATGATAGACCCTATTATCTCTCATCAATCCATTTTGGAAGTTTTGAGTGGCGTCGTTAGGCTGCCAAATTTTCATAAGAGATCTAACCTCCCTCTTTCTTTTTAAGTAATCTCCTTTATGTCACTCCTTTTAATCTCCTCTTTGTTATGTTGGGGGATGTTCTTTTATATTCCACTTTCTATAAACATTATGTTAATATGATTATATACCCTATTTAATCTCATCAATCCATTTTTGTAAGTTTTATGTGGCGTCGTTAGGCTGCCAAGTTTTCATAAGGGATTTTTCATCTCACTTTTATTCCCGTGAGATTTATGCTACATTTGCCACAATTTCCTTTGAGTGGTGTATGTACTGCCCATTATTCTACTCTTTGTGTAATATAATTTCTTTAATGAGTATTTACATCAATGATGTATTGTCCTTATTTTATGGGGTGTATGTTTTGAAAGATACCCAAGTCGGTAAGGGAACCTTTCACCCTCCTCTTTTTAAAAGACTTCATTTGTTATGTCTTTTAATTCACATACTATTATGTTTGGATATGTTCTTCAATATCCTTATTGATGTAAATTTTATGTCCAAGTGATGAGATGCCCTTTTTTCTCTCATCAACTAATTTTCTGAATTTTGAAGTGATGCCGTTAGGCTCTTGAATTCTACCAAGGGAACTTTTTAACCCAATTTCGATTTCTTTGGGTTCAACATGTAGTTATTGAATATGTCATCTTTTGAATATGTGTGAATGACATTTTATTTTTTTACACTTAATATCCACTTATATTGGGAGTATTTATATTTTTCACACATAATTTTGAGATTGAATTATGCTTAATTTAAGGATACCTTCTTTATAAGGGAATTCATCACATTTGACATTTCTATTGAGACTTCTTTGTTTTTATGCACCAATTCACTCTTATGTGGTGTATATACTGTCCTTTGGAATATTATATCATGAATCCATTCATTCTCATGATATTATATAGTTCTGACTAAATGTTATTCCTCAATTATTGTATTCAAGTGTCTCTAATTTTGGTAAAACCCCTTTAACCAAAATATCACTTTAAATGATTTAATGATTTGTTCGTATTAATATCCATGTTTTCAAAATGGTTTTAAGGATTTATTTATATGGATATTAATGGTTTAATTTTTTTAATGCTTCAAGGTGGTATGGGACACTTTGATTCAAAAATATCATTATTGAATGTTTTAAATGGTTTTGGAAATGGTTTATTTTTGAATGGATTCATTATTTCAATGTCCTAAAATGATATATTATGATTGAAATGTGGAAATTTTATGTTTCCTTCATGAATGTTTTATGTGATACCTTTATGTTATGGTTCTTGGCCATTGTTTTGAAAACGGGTGGTTCCGAGATAAACTAAGCGCGGGTGAGCCCGACATAGCTCTCCAATGCATTGGGTAACGCGAAGGAGTGAAACTTTAAGGTTTCTATGAAGCGATTTAGGGAATATACTGTGATGGGTATTCCAAACATAACCAAGAGGGTTACTCCCAACGTAAGAATGTTATGAATGCCTCAAGTTACCTTTATGTCTTATGATTTCTATGATTTATTCATGATTTGATGAGGTATGTTAAAGTGCTTATGTTTTATGGGTAAAGTATGATCTCATCCTTATGTATATATGTACCCATGTTTCCTTTACATATTTTTAAATCCCTTACTGAGCTTTTTATGCTCATCCCAAGTTTTTTTTGAAATGTTTTTCACAGGTCCAGGGAAAGGTACATGATGTAATGATCGTGTCAAGGATGTGTCAAGAAAGAATCCATGTTTTATTTTCTTTATGTTTCCATTGATGGGAAGAATGAATACTGTCTTTTATGTAACCACTTTTTTTAAATGTAGAATGTAATGCAAGTTTTATGATCTAATTCCCTAAAACTCTAAACCAGAAAAGATCCTCAATGTGTAATCTTGTAATAACTCAAGATTAAGTATGGTTTAAGGCTGGGGCCTTACAACATGCCATGTATTTTGTTTTTTTATTAAATGCACTGGGGCTGTGTCTGATGGACAGAACCATCTTCATTTAGGATTTCATTGTCCAGAAGAACATGCACGACTGCAGATTTTCGACGAACTCACATGCCTCTGTTCTTCCTCTGAATTGAACTTCGTCGGATGCATTAGAATCACAACGGTGAGTTATCTATTCTTCTAGAGCATTGTTTTTCAATTCCTTATCTTTACCATGTTATCATGTGTTGAACGTATTATGATCTTTCATAGATCTACGACATTATATGGAGACTCAAGCTTCACAGTTCATGTATATTGATCTCTAAACCATGAGATATGTGGTTGGTGCCTTTATGTAGGATGTCTTTGAGAATTATGTGCAATTTCCAACAATTCCCCAAAACGGGGTATTAAATGTTACTGTTTTAGCACAATTGTTTTGCAGCTTTTTTTGTATGCCTTAGTAGACGTTATTTTTTGCGAATAGGGTAATTTTCTGTGCTTTGTATGTATTTCCCATGCATGTTTTTCCTGTATTTGACTTTTGGTTCTAGTTTTCCTATTTGGTTGTTGTTTACTTTTCCCTTCTTAGTAGTATAGGATGGGGTTCCTATTAAATTGATAAGTTGTTATATTTTAGAATGCTATCCAAGTAGTTCTTGAGGTTTACTTTGGCCATTATGTGATGTTATTCTTGTTTGACATACACAAGGCTGTGAGAACCTGGTGTATAGTCCCTAGGGATAATTGATGTCGAGGGATTTTCCAGAGTGGATTTATAATTATACGATGTGAGACCATAGGGGGAATTGATTTTTTGTGCCTCCCAAGAGTGTCTGTAGTTCCTCAATGTTGGACACATGGGGAATTTGTGTTGAGTGATTTCCCAGAGAACATTTTGCACGATACAAGACTATATGGGGAATTGACGGTGACTGATTTCTCAGATATTATATACTATAGTTTAACCATAGTGGTGAGATTGTGTGTGCCTCCAAGAGGGTGGCTTATTCTAGATAGGTAGAACTAGAGGGGATAGGTTGTGGGTAGTTCCCAGAGGGTAACATATTGTGTTATTTGTTTTGTTGTTGCATGCAGTGTGGATTTTCTAATGCTTAAACTGTGGATTGTTTACTACATAGTGCTTCCTTGTTTACTAATTTCTTTACTTTTACCTGCCATATAAACACTGACTGTTAGGCACATATATTATGGTGGTTTCCTACTAAGATTTAGTCCCACATACTGTTTGGGCCCTACTTTTGGGCCCACACAGATTATATTGCTGCATGCATAGACTAGGGAAAGCACCCTTCGACTTCAGGTTCTTGATTGCATTAGAGGTGGAGAGCATGGGACCAAGCTGAGGCTTGCAATGCTGAGGAGTTTCTCATATGTTTTCCTTTTGTGGTTTGGTTTAGTACTATATTCATCATTATGACTTGTTTGGCTTCATTCCTAGACAGATATGTATCATGCAACATTTATATATATTTTTCTTAAGTTGTTCATGATATTAGTCTTCCTTTGTTTATTATTCTTGGGAATTTACTGCTTCTGCTATTGTATATTGGTTTCTCTTCCACTGTGTACTCTGCCAGTGAGTGCATAGTTTCCCCACAATCACACCCAAATCCCTTGCAGCTAGTCAGAAGCCGCTGGAATTCAGGGAAATGTGCATGTGGCTATTTGACCAACTGGTACGGGGCACCTTCAGGTGGCTTCCAGAACTAAGACGTTACAATATCACTATGATAATTTTTAATTGAAGAACCTATGGTTAATATTCAGAGTAAAAATTTCTCCTATCAAATAATTCATCGAACTACACAATTCATAAAACTCTAAATCTAACTCTAGGTCATGAATATGACAATTCCATTCAATTTGCCTCAATTATCAAGACCCATACTCCAAAACATGATCTAACTACATCAATACAACTACATTAATGATCCAAAATGATTTAAAATACCTCTTAGACGCCTCCCATAAATCGGGGATGATAAATATTAGTTTTATGTAACTTTTTTCTTCAAAACATGGAATACATTATTGCATGACTTAAAACATTAAAAGATTATCTTCATATTGCTCAAGCATGAATGTGGAACTGCCAAATCAGAAATTTCTAGGATAAACCTATGATAATTTCTATCTAACCCAATAAATCAAAAGAAATATAGCATGTTCATGGTCTACCCATGTGAAATAACTTCATGAACCTTATATATGAACACACACATATGTACCCCTATGATTATGTTACCCAGAAAGTGAACTTAATCTTCCAAAACTAAAACATAAATAGCTTGGAATATAGCCAATTCTTTCTCAAGGTACTTAATATGATGTCTTATGATCGTCATGAGGTTCATGATTATTGTAATACACCAAGATTCCATCCATAGACAATACCACAAAAATATTTAGGTGAGTATGAAAATTTTTATTCACCATGTAGATAAACTTTGTTACTATTGTTTCAACCCAAATGGCATTATTACAAAATCATATAGGGATACCTACATAAGGAATAATTCCTCAGTATATCTCAGTATATCAGATTGACAAAATCACAACTGATGATACCAGAATCAAAGGTCAATCTATATGAAAACAAAATTTCTTATAAATAGTTCAAACATATCATTGATCAATGGAAGAGAATACGGACTCCTCTTGGTGATCCTTTTCATCTTCTAGTAATAAAAAATGCATAGAGTCATGTTAGATTAATTTGAGAAAAATAATTTTTAACTCTAAAGAATCATAATCAGATGAATAAACCCCATATCCATAATCTCTTGTAGATGATTATTGAGCTCTTGAATCATTGTTTTTCCATTATGTATCTTTTAATAGAGATTAGATCTTCCCTTAGCATGATATCGATAGAAAATTCCACGTCATTGAAAAGTGGAATCCAGAGATTTATACCTAAAATGTATCCAGAAACCACTCAAATACTATTGAAAATACATCATTCAACATATATCTGTCAGCTATAAATAGACTAGCTACCCGTGTAGTGAGCTCCCCCAGTTGACGTTGAACTAGCACTGCACGTGCCACTCAGATTACCCATTTTCCATAGTGAGTATAATTTTTACCCTTATAAGATATAATGGTCAATATTATATTGTAAAAATAAATGTGGGTGTGGTATTCTACTAATCAGTCCATAACCATAATTTGATCAATGGATTATATATCAATGATATAATAATCACAAAGAAAATTGCACTACCCAACCTAAAGAGAACTCTCCTAGTATAATAAAATGTATCTATACCATACATTGAATGGTGTATATATCTCCATCTCACCACTCACATACTCATACTAAAAGATCACGAAATATATGAGTTCTATTAAAATATTAGAATTAGAATAGAATATATCATATAAGTCACTACATGATGTAGATAATATACATATAATACCTTTGTCTGTCATGGGTCAGGCCTTGCTGTACACATTTTATGGTTGAATGGAAAGTTAAATTCCATAAACTCTTCCATATTATGCAGTCTATGTCTGATGAGTTTCACCACATAAAGGATATGGAAAATATATCCTAGAAGAACCCCATCCACTTACTAAACTTATAAAGTCATTAGAACTCTAGCTACCTGAATGATATGGGGAATAATATTCTCATCCCACTCCATGGTTCAATGTAGCTCTACCAACAGTACCCATCTTTTGTAGGTTCAATTATAACATCTATATATATCCTATCCTAATATGATATTGTAATTCTACAGGTGTTCAATAAAAATGCCTATGATAGTGGCATGGCCTACCGCTCTAGTGAATGATCAACTTAGTATAATCACATGTATTTAGTCTCTCAGTCTAGCTACTCTTCTTCCTAATGTCCTGGATAAAAGTTTCATAAAAATTCTTCCTTCTCATAGAAATCATACATCCCGATTGTCTAGAAATAACCATATATCTTACACTATAATACTTATTAAGGATCCCCATATATGTGATATCTTGTTCCACTACCTCAGAAATATTCATTTACTAAAACTGATAATCTTGGTTCCTAATATCATAGTTAACCCTATCCAGAATACTTATTTCCATAGTTGTGTCATCACCTTACCACTTCAACAATTTTCTATAACTCTATAAAGCATCTATCATAGTCAATCATAGACTAACTCCCATATGTCAAGCACATGAACTCAACCTCTGTCTCTAGTATCATCATCTATGGAATAATTTATTCTAGGAAAATATCAAAATTGCCTTTTTATGAAATCACTTCTTCATTCCCTATCTAGGACTGACCATCCCACTAGAACGTCACTAATCCACGCAACATGTAAGAATCCAACATTACCCTCTTCTATGGTGGAGTTTTCAAATGTTAATGTATTGTCATGAGAGACTCAATTGAGAATATAGCTCCCTCTTGTATATCATATCTTTGAAATGGTGGTGGGTTTTATAAATGAAATTCACTAATAAAATCCGACATGAATTTATAAACCATATATGGTTAACTATGTTTTAATTTCATGAAACAAGCAATGTTATCATATATTTTCTCCCCTACATCCACACTTATAACTGTCAGCACCTCAAGTTTCAACACTAAAGGATCACCTCTATCGACGTCCACATGCAATCCTCTCAATATGATTCATCGTGGAGGAATATAACTACATAGATAAAACACATATCCTAAAACACAAAAAACCCATAACACATTACACAAGAGGGTTTTCACATCATTCTATAACCAGTTATTCCCCCTTTTCTTCCACACTATCAAAATTTTGGCACTATCCCTACAATTAAAAATCATACACCTAGCTAATGATTAACAAGGGTAAAACATTTATCATAAATCATTTATCATTGGACAACCATTTAATCAAATATTCCATTATTTCAAAACATTTAATTCATATTAGTAAAAAATTTCTGTTCGATCAGACAAGAATGAAAAAATATTTCAATATCAACAACATAACCTAAACCTATTTGCTTATGTGTGTCTAAACATTTTCATGTCACAAAATTTATCTAGTGTTTCTTGAATGATGCATGCATACTAAAATCTCATTAAAATTTTACCCCCATTGAAAATATTACCAACAAAACCACTTCACACAACAAGTGCATCAATCAAGGTGAAATACTGTCAACAGTATCAACAAACATCAATAATATTACTGACACAATGGGTACATGAATTTAGCCTCATACATGGGTTAGTTACTCTTCTGAATGATCTCTTAACCAGGACCTGACACATTCTATTTCTACTATACCTTTCCCAAATTTTATGGAAATGAAACAAATGAGTCCTCTTTGACACTATATGATAACAAATCGACTAGGGTTCCACACTTCACTTCCCCGATATATTCTTCCACATGACCTCAAACACACCTCCCCATATTCCAAATGCTACTGACAAGAAGTGAGACTCTAATATCGATCATGGAGAGAGTATACCCTATTTATCAGAGTGATGCCATTGGAAAATGAAACAAGAAATAACCAAATTATATAACATAACTAGAATAATTATACTATATAAGTTGAATAAAATGGGAAATACAATATCAAAATATAATAATATATACTCCATTATAAAGTATGTTCCATGTGTGAAAATGAAGCCAAAAAGTAATGACATTGGCTACGCCCAATTGGGACCAGAACCATGTCTAGATCCATCATCCTTGCTCTGAAAAAATCATCCATATAACATAAGGACTTTCCCCATATATTTTCTTTCAAACATGATGTCTTTTTAGGTACCGATTTGTCAGCACTAATAGGTTGACAATTAAACTCCTTATGCCACTGAAAATTGTGTATTAATCATTATCATGTCACTAAAAGTTTATGTAGTTTTACGATGAATAAAATTCCATAAAAAATGTAAACAATTTACATTTATGGAATTACTATTTATTTAACCAAACAACATATGGGTTCTTGAGGACACCCCCACTCTCAATACATTCTTGAGCCACTTCCATATTTTGAACAATACCTAGGGAATATCACATATCAGAGTTCAATAGTTTTCATTAATCAATTCCATTGACATGTGAATTCCACTATTTATATACACCAATTCAAGTCACTTATGAATTGCATTGTTACCATTAATCATTTAATGTCACATTTCAATTCAATAATTACCAGTTAACATTCTATATCCAAAGTGAATTAAATTTTTACTATTAACCATTTCATGTTATGTGTGAATTTCATTTTCACTATTCAGCATTTCTTATAACATGTGAATGAAAATTGTATAATTCTCTATTTTAAGAAATATGTGAATTCCATTGTTACCAATCACCTTTGAATTTCCTTATTACCAATTACCAATTTAACTAAAATGTGAATTCCACTATTACCATTCACCACTTGAAGTTACATATATCACTTAATCACATTATTTAATTTTCAAAATAATTTATCAAACTCAACAATTTCACAATCAAATCATTCCATTAATTAAATCAATGATTAATTTACTACAACAATTTCATTACCAATTCAACAATATGTTTATCAAATCAATCCCATTAATGAATTCACCAATTAATTAAACACTATAATAACATAAAATAATTTACAAATTAATTAATCATGTAAATCACATAAAATAAGTCTCAAATTTATTAATCATGTCATGTTGAATTAATTAATTCAAACAATTAATTAGCCCAATTAATATCCCCATAAATCCACATAATTAATTCAATAATTTGTTATTCAAAATCCACAATCCCAATATTCGACAAAGTTGAATAATTCAATATAGGAAAATTAATTTCTTATAAATCAATATAAATTATAAAATTTCATACTTTTAATCAAATAAATGCATTGGTATTTGAACTATAAACCACCATTCTCAATTCCTTGATGAGAGTTTTCTTAATGCAAATAACTAATTTCATTCAAATATTTCAATAATGCGATAACAAACACGATCAAAATATGATACTAATATTGATGATTAAATGAATAATGTTCATTCAAAAATATATCATGTTATATAATAAATAGTGAATAAACATCATTTCAATTAAGTTATAATAAAAAAAATGAAATGGGAAATCAATAGGCATGAGATTCACTTGTTAGGGAAGGTGTAGATCTTTGATCTAGACGTTGAATTTCTCTAAATTGATGTTAGGATCCCTATGGAATCAAATGGGAGTCTCTGAAATCTGGTGGAATCATTACAGGATGAGTGGGGATTAAAGTTGTTGTAATATTGGGGTTTGGTAATTTAATAACTAATATTTGAGATAAATTAATTTTGGAACATGGTTTTCTTGGAAGTGGTGTATATTTCTCGAAAGTGTGCACCATTATCATGAGCCTCTTCAATGTACTGATCATGTTGTATCCTAATATGGATTATAGTTGTTGAAATTTTACACCATCTGTGAGTGCCCAATTTATCCCGGTATCAATAGTATGTTGTGCCAGGGTGCCCAATAAGGGAAAATAGTTCTCCAACCAGAAATTTTCCTTATCCCATAAAAATTTATAAAAATTACACCCAAAGACACAGAAGGTAAATCCCAAAAAAAACTAACTCAAAAGAAAAACAAATGTACATGTATATAAAATTGAGATATTTACAAAAAATGGTCAGCTTCTTACAAATATTTTAGAACCTAGATTTTAATGAGGTATGTATCCTTTATTTTTTTTAAAAATTTTTTTGTTGACCTAATATAGATTCATAATTAGTTAAAAAAGTTTTGATGGGGACCTGGTCATGAAAATCATTGTGATACTATAAGAGAATGATATCATATGGGATATTATAAGATAATGACATCCCATACCATCCAATAACGTCAAGATGCTCATTTTTATATGATACTAGGCATGGGGACACATAATAATGAGACATTGGGAATGGTATGGAATAATCATCTGTTATTTGGCATGCAGTCCCTTGATACATTTAATACTTCTTATAAATCCTACGGATCTAGGATTTACTCCTTAGAACCATGATGGTTGATGTATCGACATATATGATTTTAGCCATCACTGTATTTATATTCTATATATGAGTATATACATGTTTACTTGTCCAAAGATATCCTAGTTATGGAGAAGGAGGGACTGTCAGCCCAGGGCACTTCCGGATCCAAATCCCACCCATTAAGAGTTTCTATTACCACTTTAATATATCCACACTACCATATTATATGTGCTGACGATATATTTATAGATTCTATCATTGGAGGAATACATATTTCATCTTTATCCATATCCAAAAAACTGATGATTGTAGTGAAGATTACATTCTTGTATTTTTAAATAAGTGGAATCATCCACATTTGTATGTGTGACTTCTTCCTTGAATTTGGATGAGATATTGGTTAGAGATCGCAATTCATTATTGTAAGAAACATGGATTGATTTCTCATTTTTTATAAATTTTTAATATCATGTACTATATTTTTTTCCTACATCTATGTATCAATATTTTCCCAATTTTTAAATAAATAAAATAACCATCTTAAGCATATGAATCAGTTTACTAAATTTTATTATTATTTAGTTCATTTTAATTTATTCTTATTTCCATTGAATTTAACTTTTTGAAATGATTATCCTATTTCTTTACTGATTAATCCAATATTCTACACTAGAAAAAGTACATAATCTCCCCACAAATACACCACTATTCAAAAATGTTATTCACTTGCCTCTACTGTGTGGGGAGTCATGCTTGAGGCCATGTTTGTAAGGACCCGAACCCAGTTTCCTAGAGCATGAACCTTATTTTATTACTTTTATATATAAAAAATTAATATTAATCCCAATGGAAAGAGTATTTTTGTAGATTTTGGAAACAATATTCATACATTTTATCAACATGAAAACATGAAATAAAAACAACAAAAAATTTCCACTGGAAAAAACCAGCACTCAAAGATTATCCATGCATATCAATTATAAAATACCATTTCATGTCCTGGGAAAAATCAAACATAATATGGGGTGATATCTAATAATATATAATGGTTAAGAATACTGGGGAAGATAACATAAATAGTATACACTATGATTAATTGAAATCAAATGCCTTAAAAATGACTTTGAACCAAATATGCCAGAATTATGAGTTGAGTAAATATTTCCATAACAAAACATAATCATGGGTATTCTACTAGACAAATAACCACATGAAATATCAATTTATGGATTCATAATGAGTGAAATGAATATGACAGACATTCTAAAACATCTTTTTATGGCCTTGGACATGACATCTAAAATTGAGTAAGGCCTTTACTAAAACCATATCTCAAAATGGGCAAGGACTCGGCCAAGTCCATAATCTATTGGTTGCATAAGACGTACCGATTCATTGAGGGGATTTATCAGGCCCCACCCATCACATACTATGTCCAACTCATTACTCATATGAACGGGGATAATAATAAAACCATTTTCATTCATATTGAAACAATCATATGTAAATTAACTAGCGTTCACCAATCATTAATCCTAAACACTTACCATTCTAAATAAAATGTTGAATTATTTCATGATAGAAAATCCATAGTCAGAATAATCATAAACCATTAATAAGATATGTTATTTGATATCATAAAATATTAGTTCCATTTATACATAATAATATATAAGAGTGTTGAAACAAATTAAAATACTCTTATAAAACCATCGAGTAGCTCTTGAGATGAAGACTCTTTTACATTGAAATGAAGCGTTCTTTTCGAAAAAACTTTTTCTAAAACCATAATTTAGATAGTATAGTTTTTCATTATAAAATGAATGTTTTTAGAAAATAATTTATTCTTAGAAAATATTATCGATTCCACTTAAAAACAGTTAAGAGTTAAAAAAAATTCTTTGAAACGAGCTTGTATTTCAGGAAGCATTTTTAATGATCATTTAAAAAAACATATAACTCCTCATAAATGAAGGTTTGATTCTGTTTGAGAGATATATTTAAATTTAATATTTATGTTATGAGGATTAAATATTAATGTATATAAATTTAATTTAGGTAAGTGGATATTAAAATTAACACCAATGAAGTTGCATGTTAAGGTGGAAAACCCTTAACTTAATTCTGAATGTGTTCCTCTATTGAACATAAGTTCCTAGTTTATGAAATAAGTCTCATTGAAAACCTAATTAAGAAACTATTTTAAATTTATTTAGTTCATCATAGTTTTTTAGTTCATTTATGTTTTTATTGATACGATATAATATTGAATTTTTTCGTTCCAGAGTGTTCGTTTCCTTGATTTTCATAAACAACTCTATTGTTTCAATGTTTTGGAGATCCTTTGGAATAGATGTAAATCACCATAATTTAATTTAAATATTATATATGAAAATACATAGGTTTTATTGGTAATTTAAATAATTTAGTTACAAATATTGTGGATGAAACACTAGATGAAATATTAATGTCAATCAGATAGATTATTTTAGTGGAATTTTGATTATTAAGAACTACTTTTTTCATATGATTTAATATTATGTAAGTATAATATTTCATGAATCTTAAATAAGTTATAATACCTGTATTATATTCTGTTTCATCCATAAAAATCATTTCATTACCATTAATAATTGATAAATTGGTGAAAAAAACCTCGTCATCCACAAAGGTTGTAAATTTTCACCTCACAGACAATGATTTTGTTTATAAAATAAAAGAGAGAGAGGGTAAGGATATTAATGATTGTTATTACACTAATAGTATATACTTTTAGTATATATATTATATTAGAGTTATCATGGTAATTTTGATAGAGTATGTTAGAGAAGATAAAAATATAATGGAACAAAAAAAGAAAAGAAATGAAATAAAATTTGAATTTACGTCTGGAATCCACCTCTTGGAGAATCTCTTTATGGGAAGGGGTTTTGGTATTTTTGAAAGGAAAAGAGCTATTCGATGTGGGGTGTGATTAGGTATAACATCCCAAGTAAGTAATGAATTATAGATATTTTTATCTATGTCTATTAATGATTATGATAGTGTTTTAGAGGCATAAAATGAAAATAAATACAATCTTATGCATGGAATACACTAATATTCTTAAAAGATTGTTTTACTGCCTTTTGATGAAAAAACCTTTTTAAATATATATATTTTTAACTTTATAATCTATGTTTGTGAAAATAAAATTATTATTTATGATTGGGACATCAAAATTTACTTTGTGTGAATTTTTGGTATTTTTCTGACAATGTTCATTTTTAAATAACAGTGAAAAATACTGCATTTTATATCAAAACTGCTTCTTAATCTAATTTATTTATATGATTAGATTATCTTTTGAATTGTTCTTAATGTGTAATCTGAATATATTTTTACCATTTAATCCAATGGTGGTCATTGGAATCAATTTAACTTTGAAATTGGACTTAAACTAGTGTCAATCTTTTGATACTTATTGTTTTATAAAAACACACTATTTGCTCTGACAGTGGGAATTAATTATTAAATTAATTAATGTGACTTATATAATTGTAATTTTGTAAAATAGACTTCATTTTTTAATTCGGAATATCAAATATAGCTTAGGGTGAATTTTTGGTAATTTTCTGAAAAACATCAATTTTTTATGAATAGTGAAACCACTAAGTGGTACTTATAAAAACTGATTTTCCGTTTTAATGAAATTTTTCCATCTTTTTGTTTTGAATTTCAAAAATCCGACATAAATGGTTATCATGAAGAAGTAAAATGCGGTTAAATGAGATTAAAATAATTTTTTGGTGAATAGTAACTTATTAAGTTCATAATCGCGATTAGTGGTAATTGGTGTAATTTACGGGAAAAATAATGCTTTAATAAAATGAGATGATCTTGAAAGATGTCCTAACCTCATTGGTTGTGTCATGGATGACCAATACAAGCCATGGGTCAACTTGGGGACCCCATGGATCCACTTTGGTTGGGAAATGACATAAATAACTTTTTATTTAATGTAAAAGTAAAAATGACACAAACATAATATGTTTTACGAAAACAATTTTTACATGGGGTAATAAAGATCAGATTTTTAATTATAAATAGTAATTGGAAATCTAAAAAGACTTAAAACATCATAGTATTTATTTTATAATTTTTAGACTTTAAAAAAATTAAATTATTTATGACATCATGATTATGCAGCAATGACCTCATTATTTAACGATTTAAATAAAATGGAAAGATAATGTAAACTCTAAAACCGACACATGGAAAAAACCAATTGGATGAGTGGATTTCTAAGACTTATAATCTTATCATCGAATTATATCAATGTGGGACCTTTTGAATCCGAAAATAATTTTAAAATAAAGTAACTTAACTTTACATTCCAAGAGTGCCCCTCCTCTCCTCTTATAAAAGGCCCCCACCTCTACCTCCTTACCCACACTCCCAAAGCCTTTTGCTCGGACAACCCCTGCCCATTTTGTCTCTCCACATCCCTCTCTTCATCCTAGAGGATTCCCATTGGGAAAAATCCATTCAAAGGAAGCCTTTAGGCTCAAATCAAAAGGAGTTACACTTTTAAAGGTAATTCATTCTCTCATGTTCATTTGTTTATTTTGCTTCTCCAACCCCCTAAACTCTTTTTATTTACTTCTTTTGTAACAACACCAGTATCTTAAATATACTAGGATGTTTTTATAAGATTTATTTGAACTACACTCTCACACAACTACATCAAATGGTTAAAGAACATACGGTTTCCGTGGATGGCGAAATTCTGCCTCCCGAAACGATGATTGTTCAAAACTCATTTAACACCTTAAAAGGTGGCCATTATGATGTCACTATTTTTATATATGATATATAATATGTTTATTCTTTCCTTAAGCTTCTGTATTTTTCATTTATGGCATACCATTATTGTTTCCATTATGGGTAAACACGATATCTTCATTTTAGGAAGTGCGGACTACCGCCCCCTGAAAGTGATTTGATTCGTTAATACCATATGTGGGATGTGTAAAGGATAATGTTAATGTTATTATAAATGTTATTATACTAGAATTATAATATACTATTATATCATTATGACTCCATTCCAGAAAATAAGAAATAGTAATGGAAGTAGCGTTTATGCGTACGTACGGCTTACCGTTTCCATGAACGGTGCATTTCATTTCTTACCTCTAAATGTGATGTAATGTTATAAATACATGTATATGATGAATATATATGATATATATGTTATCCAAATCATTAATATAATTCTGGATATAACGAACCTTTGACCAAATTAACAACATGTAAGTGTAAGAAGTCTATTTTTGACTTAAGAACCAAATACCGACAAAATGAACATTATTAACTTAAATGATTACATGATCTTCATAACATGTTATAAAAGGAATAATGAACTTGAAAAAGGTTCTTAAGCAGTATAGATTAACTCAAGTTTATTATTCAGGAGATTAAAGAACGACCGAGTCAAGTCGGACCCAAGGTATGGGACTTCATCTCAATCTCCTTTCATTGAGGCATATTTTGTTTTATACACAACCTTCTTTTATACGATGTATAAACCCCTTTAAATTTTACGTTTATCCAAAAGGAATATTTTTTATACGAAGCGTTTTACTAAATTACAGAAGATAATGTATTTTTCGTATGTATGCGGTGACAACAACTTCTCCGCCGCCGTGACCATTATTTGAGTTTCGGCTTCCTCTACAAGCCATACCTTCTTTTTAAAAGAAAAATAAATACCATGTTTTAATTTTCTTTTATTTTGGTATTGAAAATGGTTTTCATGATGTTTTTATATCAATGTGTTGTATTGATATCTTGTGATTGAATGGTGGAAATGTTATGTTTCCTTTATGCATGTTTTATGTGATACAATTATGTTGAGGTTCTTGGGAATTATTATGAAGACGGGTGGTTCTGTGATAAACTAAGGGCGGGTGAGCCCGATATAGCTCTCCAATGCATTGGGTAACGCGAATGAGTGAAACATTAAGGTTTCTCCGAAGAGATTTTAGGGAATATACTGTGATGGGTATTCCAAACATAACCAAGAGGGTTACTCCCAACGTAAGAATGTTATGAATGCCTCATGTTACCTTTATGTCTTATATGATTTATTCGTGATTTGATGAGGTATGTTAAAGTGCATATGTTTTATGGGTAAAGTATGAATTCATTATTATGTATATATGTACCCTTGTTTCCTTTCCATATTTTTATATCCCTTACTGAGCTTTTTATGCTCATCCCAAGTTTTTTTGAAATGTTTTTCACAGGTCAAGGGAAAGGTACATGATATGATGATAGTTTAAAAGAAGTGTCAAGAAATAATCCATGTTTTTTTAATGTGTTTCCATTGTTGGGAATGTAGAATACTCTCTTTATGTAACCACTTTGTTTATATGTGGAATGTAATGGAGGTCTTATGACTTAATTCTCTAATACTCTAAACATGAAAAGATCCTCAATGTGTAATCTTGTAATAAATCAAGATTAAGTAAGGTTTAAGGATGGGGCCTTATTGTTGGTATCAGAGGTCGGTTTAGATAACTTTAGGAGTTAGAATTTAATTAGATGATTATCCAAAAATATTTTTTTTGAAATGATATAGAATTTAAAATTTACCATGTTGCTTCATCTAAGACATGTTTGTTCAGAATGGTTTTCTACAGAGGAAACAGGGAATCAGTTCTAGGAAGGAATACAGAAGGAAATAACCTTCTGAATCAGCATCCTAAGATGGTCGGAATTGATGCTCTTGACTGGGATGAATTCAAAGGTATGTTTCTTGAGAAGTATTTTCCTAAGGCTGTTCGACTTAGGATCGAAAAGAAATTCTTGGAATTGAGGCAAGAGTAAGACTCAGTGGCTACCTATGAAGAAAGGTTCACTCGATTGGCAAGGTATGGTCCAAATTTTATCTAAGACCTTGATAGTAAAATCAATCGTTTTTACGCAGGATTAAAGCCAAAATATCGAAGGGCATTAGCTTCTCGTGAGTTTAAAAGTTATGAAAAGCTTGTTCGATGTGCTGAGAAGGTGGAAATGAAGTTTGTCGATGATCAAGTGTTCTATAACAACCAACTGATGAAGAGACCGAGGTGGCAGAAGAAAGGTAAGAATTCTTCAAAAAAGTCTGATGGTAAGAAACCTAAGTTTCCAGTTTGTGATAAATGTGGAAAAAGGCATGATGGGGAATGTCTTCTGAACTCTGAAAAGTGCTACCGATGTGGTAAGATGGGACATAAGGCTCGTGATTGCACTAAAAAGGATCAAGGTGAATGTAAGACCAAATTTGATTTACAGTTAGTGAATTGTTTTAAGTGCAATGAGATGGGTCACTATGAAAATGAGTGTCCAACAAAGAGCTTGAGTGATGGGAAGCAGTTAGACTACAAGCAGAAAGGGGTGGTGAAATCCTTTACAACTACTTCAGCAGATTTCGGGCCATCAAATGAAGTTGTATCAGGTACTTTGTTTGTTTTTTCAGATTAAGCGAGTGTGTTGTATGATTCGGGGTCTACACATTCTTTCATCTCTGAATCCTTTTCTAGTAAAATGGGAATACCATATCAAGAAATGACTCCTGAACTTTTGTTAAAAACACCTGGGGGGAATGTTGAGGCAAAAAGAATTTATAAGAATCGTCCAATCCTTTTCTGTGGAAAGAACCTACTTTCAAACCTTATTGTTCTAACTCTAGTAGAGTTTTATGTTATCCTGGGTATGAATTGGCTCTCTATTTACCATGCTAAGATTGACTGTAGAGCTAAAGAAGTTTCTTTTCAGAAAGACTTTCAGTTTGTGTAAAAGAATGAACCCTTACTGTTTATAACTTATCAAGAGGCCGAGAAACCTGTAAAAGATGGAAATGAATGTTACCTTGCACACATCGTTGAAAATAAAGGAACTGTTTAGATTAATGATGTGCCAGTGGTAAATGAGTATCCTGATGTTTTTCCTGATGAGTTGCCTGGAATAATACCAGATCGGGAAGTTGAGTTTATTGTTGACATAGTTCCTGATGCTAAGCCAATTTCAAAATCCCCTTATCGAATGGCTCAAATTGAACTTTTAGAGTTAAAGGAGCAATTGCAAGATTTATTAGAGAAAGGTTTCATTCGACCTAGCACATCACCTTGGGGTGCTCCTGTTTTTTTTGTTAAAAATAATGATGGTTCTATGAGACTTTGCATTGATTATAGTGCCTTGAATAATATCACTGTTAAGAACAAATATCCTTTGCCTCATATCGATGATTTGTTTGATCAGCTCCTGGGAGCTCAGTATTTTTCAAAGATTGACTTGAGATTAGGGTACCATCAGCTGAAGGTAATGGAGGCAGATATTCCGAAGACCGGATTATGTATGAGATATGGCCATTATGAATTTGTAGTAATGCCTTTTGGGCTAACCAATGCACCTGCTGTATTCATGGACTTAATGAATAGAATTTTCCATGAGTTCATGGAAAAGTTTGTGGTGGTTTTCATTGATGATATTTTGGTGTTTTAAAAAAGTAAAGAGGAGCATGAAAGACATTTAAGGGTTATCTTGCAAACCTTAAAAGAAAAGAAATTGTATGGGAAATTCAGCAAGTGTGAGTTTTGGTTGCAAAAAATTTCCTTCCTTGGTCACATTGTTTAAAAAGATGGGATAACTGTTGATCCTGCAAAAACAAAAGTTGTGGATGACTGGCCAAGACCCACAAATGTAACCGAGATTCGTAGCTTCCTTGGTTTGGCATGCTATTACCGAATGTTTGTTAGAAATTTTTCACGGTTATCTAGTCCAATGACTAAGCTAACTCGGAAGGGTGTTAAGTGTATCTGGACAAAAGAATGTGATGATTGTTTTCAGTAATTAAAAAGAAGATTGGTGAATGCTCCAGTTTTGGCACTACCTTCCAGGAATGGTGACTTTGTTATATACAGTGATGCTTCATTGAAAGGACTTGGTTGCGTCCTAATGCAGAATGATCAGGTAATTGCTTATGCTTCACGACATTTGAAAACTCTTGAGGTAAATTACCCTACACATGATTTGGAATTAGCTCCTGTTGTTTTTTCATTAAAAATTTGGAGGCATCATTTGTAAGTAGTAAAGTGTGAAATATATACCGATCACAAAAGTTTGATGTATATATTCACTCAGAAATAATTGAACATGAGACAAAGGAGATGGCTATAATTAATCAAGGATTATAATTGTACAATTTATTACCATCCGGGAAAAGAAAATAAAGTGGCTGATGATTTGAGTCGAAAAAGTAATTCTTCATTAGCAATGTTGCGTTTGGAACGTGATCCTTTGGTTAAGGATTTGATGAAATTTGGCATAGAAGTTGTGGGGGAAAAAGTTATTCTATTTTGTTTGAGGTATCAGTGAGATCATTTCTATCAGATAGAATCAAGCAAGCACAGAAGAAGTACAGTGAGTTGCAGAAAAGGGTAGAGCTGGTTCAGAAAGGTAAGTATCCTGGATTCAACATTGATAATGATTCCGTTTTGAGATTTGGGAAGAGATTGTTTGTGCCTTGTGATTCACAGTTGAAGAGAGAGTTGTTATGTGAAGCTCATAGTTCTCCGTTTTCAGTTCATCCTGGCAGTACTAAGATGTACAGAGATCTGTGGGAGTATTACTAGTGGGGTGGAATGAAAAGAGATATTGCTGATTTTACAGTAAAGTGTTTGACTTGTCAGTAGGTTAAAGCAGAGTGGCAGTTACCGAAAGGGATGCTTCAACCTTTACCAGTGCCAGAGTGTAAATGGGAGAATATATCCATGGACTTTGTTGTGGGATTACCGAAGAAATCTCAAGGTAATAATGCAATCTGGGTTATTGTTGATCGCTTGACTAAATCTGCTCATTTCCATGCTATACGAGATACTTTTTCCCTAGATCAACTTTCCCGTTTGTATCATAAAGAGATAGTCAGGTTACATGGAGTTCCTCTCTCCATTGTATCTAATCGTGATCCCAGGTTCATTTCTAACTTTTGGAAAGGCCTTCAGAAGTCGTTGGGTAGTGAATTAAATTTTAGTACAGATTTTCATCCTCAATCAGATGGGCAGTCAGAATGAACAATTCAGACAATGGAGGATATGCTACGTTCTTTCTCTATTGATTATCGGGGAAGTTGTGACCAACATCTTTCTTTGGTTGAATTTTCATATAATAACAGTTTTCATTCTAGTATACAGATGGCACCATTTCAGGAATTACATGGGAAGCGGTGTCGAACTCCATCTTTCTAGGATGAAGTGGGTGAAAGGAAGTTGATGGGACCAGAATTTGTAGAAGAGATGGTAGAAAAAGTTCAGTTGATTCAAAAGCACATGAGAACAGCTCAGAGCAGGCAGAAGAGTTATGCAGATAACCAGAGGAAGGATCTATCTTTTGAGGCAGGTGATCATGTTTTTCTCAAGGTTTCTCCTTGGAAAACTGTGATGAGATTTGGTAAGAAAGGAAAGATGAGTCCAAGGTTTATTGGACCATATGAAATTCTGGAGAGAGTTGGATCAGTTGCATACCGGGTGGCTTTACCTCCGATTTTATCTCAGGTACAAAATGTTTTTCACGTTTCGATGTTGAGAAAGTATATGCCAGATCCATCTCATGTTTTGAGTCTAGAGGTAGTTCAGATGGAAGAGAACTTTTCTTATGAGGAACAACCGGTCCAGATTCTTGACCACAGGGAGAAAGTGTTACGGAATAAGGTGATTAAGCAGGTAAAGTTTTTTTTGGAAAAACCACATGATGGAAGAGGCAACATGGGAATCTGAAAATGCAATGAGGGATAAGTACCCTCATTTATTTGATAAGTAAATAAATTGTGGGGACACAATTTTCTAAAGGGGGGAGGGATGTAACATCCCAATTAAGTAATGAATAATAGATATTTTTATCTAGGTCTATTAATGATTAAGATAGTGTTTTAGAGTCTTAAAATGAAAATAAATACAATCTTATGCATGGAATACACTAATATTCTTAAAAGATTTTTTTACTTCCTTTTGATGGAAAACCCTTTTTAAATATATCTTTTGACAATTTTATAAGATATGTTTTTCAAAATAAAATTATTATTTATGATTGGGACATCAAAATTTACATTGTGTGAATTTTTTGTATTTTTCTGACAATGTTCATTTTTTAATGAAAAGTGAAAAATACTGCATTTTACATCAAAACTGCTTCTTAATATAATTTATTTATATGATTAGATTATCTTTTTAATTGGTATTAATGTGTAATCTGAATATATTTTTAACATTTAATCCAATGGTGGTCATTGGAATCAATTTCACTTTGAAATTGGACTTAAACTGGTTTCAATCTTTTGATACTTATTGTTTTATAAAAACACGCTATTTGCTCTGAAAGCGGGAATTAATTATTAAATTAATTAATGTGACTTATATGTTTTGAATTTTGTAAAATAGACTTCATTTTTTAATTCGGAATATCATATATATCTTAGGGTGAATTTTTGGTAATTTTCTGAAAAACGTCAATTTTTGATGAATAGTGAAACCACTAAGTGGTACTTATAAAAACTGATTTTCCGTTTAAATGAAATTTTCCATCTTTGTGTTTTGAATTTTAAAAATCCGACATACATGGTTTTCATTATGAAGTAAAATGTGGTTCAATGAGATTAAAATAATTTTTTTGTTGAATAGTAACTTATTAAGTTCTTAATCGCGATTAGTGGTAATTAGTGTAGTTTAGGGGAAAAATAATGCTTTAATAAAATGAGATGAGCTTGACACATGTCCTACCCTCATTGGTTGTGTCATGGCCGACCAAGACAAGACATGGGTCAACTTGGGGACCCCATGGATCCACTTTGGTTGGGAAATGACATAAATAACTTTTTATTTAATGTAAAAGTAAAAATGACACAAACATAATATGTTTTATGAAAACAATTTTTACATAGGGTTATAAAGATCAGATTTTTAATTATAAATAGTAATTGGAAATCTAAAAATATTTCCTACATCATAGTAGTTTTTTTATAATTTTTAGACTTTAATTAAATTAAATTATTTATGACATCATGATGATGCAGCAATGACCTCATTATTTAACGATTTAAATAAAATGGAAAGATAATGTAAAATCTAAAACCTACACATGGAAAAAACCAATTGGATGAGTGGATTTCGAAGATTTATCACCATATCCTAGAATTATATCAATGTGGGACCTTTTTAATCCGAAAATCATTTTAAAATAAAGTAACTTTACTTTACTTTCCAACAGTGCCCCTCCTCTCCTCTTATAAAAGGCCCCCACCTCTACCTCTTTACCCACACTCCCAAAGCCTTTGGCTCGGCCAACCCCTGCCCATTTTGTCTCTCCACATCCCTCTACTAATCCTAGAGGATTCCCATTGGGAATAATCCTTTCAAAGGAAGCCTTTAGGCTCAAATCAAACGGAGATACACTTTTAAAGGTAATTCATTCTCTCATGTTCATTTGTTTTATTTTGCTTCTCCAACCCCCTAAACTCATTTTATTTTCTTCTTTTGTAACAACACCAGTATCTTAAATATACTAGGATGTTGTTATAAGATTTATTCGAGCTACAATCTCACACAACTACATCAAATGGTTAAAGAACATACGGTTTCTGTGGATGGCAAAATTCTGCCTCCTGAAACGATGATTGTTCCATACTCATTTAACACCTTAAAAGGTGTCCATTATGATGTCACTATTTTTATATATGTTATATAATATGTTTATTCTTTACTTAATCTCCTGTATTTTTCATTTATGGCATACCATTATTGTTTCCATTATGGGTAAACACGATATCTTCTTTTTAGGAAGTGCGGACTACCGCCCCTGAAAGTGATTTGATTCGTTAATACCATATGTGGGATGTGTAAAGGATAAAGTTAATGATATTATAAATGTTATTATACTGGAATTATAATATACTCTTATATCATTATGACTCCATTATATGAAATACGAAATAGAAATGGATGTAGCATTCAAGCGTACGTACGGCTTACCGTCTCCATGAACGGTGCATTTCATTTCATACCTCTAAATGTGATGTAATGTTATAAATACATGTATATGCTGAATATATATGATATATATGTTATCCAAATCATTAATATCATTCTGGATATTACAAACCATTGACCAAATTAACAACATGTAAGTGTAAGAAGTATATTTTTGACTTAAGAACCAAATACCGACAAAATGAACATTATTAACCTAAATGATTACATGATGTTCATAACATGGTATAAAAGGAATAATGAACTAGAAACAGGTTCTTAATCAAGTAGAGATTAACTCATGTTTATTATTCAGGAGATTAAAGAACGACCGAGTCAAGTCGGACCCGAGGTATGGGACTTCGTCTCAATCTCCTTTCATTGAGGCATATTTTGTTTTATACACAACATGCTTTTATATGGTGTATAAACCCCTTTGACTTTTACGTTTATCCAAAAGGAATCTTTTTAATACGAAGCATTTTATTAAACGAAAAAAGGGAATGTTTTTGTCGTACGTATGCGGCGACAATGACTTCTCTGCCACCGTGACCGTTATTTGAGTTTCTGCTTCCTCTACAAGTCATACCTTCATTTTAAAAGAAAAATAAATACCATGTTTTAATTTTCATCTATTTTGGTATTGAAAATGGTTTTCATGATGTTTTTATATAAATTTGTTGTATTGATATCTTGTGATTGAAAGGTGGAAATGTTATGTTTCTTTTATGCATGTTTTATGTTATACGATTATGTTGAGGTTCTTGGGAGTTATTATGAAGACGGGTGGTTCCGTGATAAACTAAGGGCAGGTGAGCCCGATTTAGCTCTTCAATGCATTGGGTAACGCAAAGGAGTGAAACGTTAAGGTTTCTCCAAAGAGATTTTAGGGAATATACTGTGATGGGTATTCCAAACGTAACCAAGAGGGTTACTCCCTACGTAAGAATGTTATGAATGCCTCAAGATACCTTTATGTATTATATGATTTATTCATGATTTGATGAGGTATGTTAAAGTGCATATGTTTTATGGGTAAAGTATGATTTCATTCTTATGTATATATTTACCCATGTTTCCTTTCCATATTTTTATATCCCTTACTGAGCTTTTTATGCTCATCCTAAGTTTTTTTGAAATGTTTTTCACAGGTCAAGGGAAAGGTACATGATATGATGATAGTGTCATGGAAGTGTCAAGAAATAATCCATGTTTTTTTAAATGTGTTTCCATTGTTGAGAATGATGAATAATATCTTTATGTAACCACTTTGTTTATATGTGGAATGTAATGCATGTTTTATTATCTAATTCTCTAAACTCTAAACCTGAAAAGATCATCAATGTGTAATCTTGTAATAAATCAAGATTAACTAAGGTTTAAGGATGGGGCCTTATATTAGGTAAGGGTTTTTTGGTAGAACATTTGGGAGAATCAGGGATTAGAGGAGTAAACATATGATGGAGTGATGGTGGGTTACTATAGTGGAAAAGATGAGTAATTTTGAAATATCTTATTTATTTTTGTAATATTTATCCAAAGACAACTAATAGTAGAGATTATTTTGAACAATAATGTTAATATTTTTATGTGAGTGAGTAAAAAGTTACCTTACATCATCCTTACATCTCTTATGACTCAATAAATCATTTATTTAGTATTTATCTTAAATTATAATATTTAACTATTCATCAAAATTTCAAGTATTTCAGAAAAATCCCAAAAAAAACATTGTAAACATGTTTTTATGTGTATAATTCAAAGATAAACTCCATTATTTAGAAATTATTTTAAATATATAATTAATTTAATCTATAAACAAAATCATAATTTATTCGGAAAATAACAATTTTAAAACTATAATTCATTTTATATCACATTGAAAAAATTAATCAAGATCTCATTATCTTTTTACCTTAAATAAATAAAATATTATGATTATTTAATATTCATAACAGTCATTAAAATTCATATTACTATTTATAAGGGTATGTTACTATAAACTAAACATTATGTTTTTTCTTATCACACTTTAAAAATCTTACTAAACGCAATAGTGTATGTCAGTTTTTTGAATATTAAATCACGGAGGAAAAAATAATTATGTTTACGAGAAAGGATACAAAAAAATGGTGTTTTGTATTGATTAAATGTTCCATGCATTAAATATTTATTTCCTAAACCATGGGGTGTTATATTCACTCCTCCGTACAAAAATTTCATCCTCAAAATTCAATGAACGTAACCTCACAAAAATATTTGGGTAAGTCTTCATCCTAAGCACCACATGATCCCATATTTCCTCTTCAATTTGATGATTTCTCCAATGTATATTTACCAATCAAGTCATCAGATTCATGAACACCTATTCATTAGTGCCCAGAAACCAAATATGCTATTTAGAGTATGATATGTAAGGTTCCAATTCTATACCTTCAAAAGAGATCGAATGCGTTGGGTCTGGCATGTACTTTCTCAATAATGAGACATAGAACACATTGAAATTGGGTAATTTGTATAGGCTAGGCAGTATAGACAAATGATATGAAACAACTCCAATTCTATCTAAAATTTCCAATCCCCAATATACCAAGGGCTCAGTTTCCCTTTCTTTCTTGATCTTATCATGACCTACCATGAAGATACTTTTAAAAAAACATGATCTCCCACTTGAAATTACAAATCCTGCATTTGATTATAATCATCAATTTTTCAACTTCATTGAGCTAATTTGATATGTTCTTTAATAGTCATTACTTTCTCTTTTGATTCCTTTAAAATATCTGGGCCCTCAAGCTTCCTTTTAGAAACTTCATCCCAACATGTTGGTGTGAAATACCTCTTCCCATACAATGCTTCATATGGTGCCATTTGAATACAAGAATGAAACTATTATTGTAGTAAAACTCCACTAAAGGTAAATATAGATCCCATGTACCTTTAATGTCATGTTAACATGATATCAACATGTCCACAAAGTTTTGGATTGTCCTCCTTGATTGCCCGCTCATTTGAGGGTGATAAGATGTACTAAATCAATGTTCAGTATCCAATGAATTCTGAATAATTTTACATAATGATGATGTCAATTTGGGGTCATGATCAGATAAAATTGAGAGAGGTTCTCCATGATGCCTCAAAACATCATTGATATAGATTCTTGATGGGTTCTCTAGTGGAAAATCCTTCATTATAGCAAGGAGATGCGAATATTTCATAAGACGTTCCATAACGAACCATATTGTATCATTTTTTCTTTTAGTTTCGGGTAATCCATTAAAAAAAATACTTGGTGATGTCATCCCATTTCGATGTAGGAATAGTTAGAAGTTTCATGAATCCTCCAGGATG
This sequence comes from Viscum album, assembly GCA_963277665.1. Lineage (NCBI taxonomy): Eukaryota > Viridiplantae > Streptophyta > Magnoliopsida > Santalales > Viscaceae > Viscum > Viscum album. The sequence goes on along the minus strand of OY728146.1, from coordinate 1,553,827,873 downwards.
TTGTTGTTCGACCATCACTTGTTGATTGACTAAACATATTGACACATAATCCTTTATTTCCCTCTTCTTGTAATCCCACCAGAAATGTTACTTAAAAACTTTATACATCTTATTGCTACTATGATGTATAAATAAAATATAACTACGTGAATCATTGAATAACTCCCTTTTTAGCACAGGTATAGGTGGAAGACAAAGCCTCTTCCCAAACATTAGAACACAATATTTACAAACAATGTCATCTATCATCCAATAATTCAAAACATTAATTTCTTTTGATGGTTCCTGTCATTAGGATGATAACTTTTAATCCATTCTAAAAAAATGGTTGGGAAACCATATGAAACAGTAGTGATGTTTCACCTTCATTGATAATTCCGATATCCATCCTCATTTGATCCATGTACAAAGTAAACTTGTTAGCAATCATATTGTTAAGAACTCCATGATCCTTCCTTGTCAATGCATCACATACCTTGTTTGCCTTTCCTGTGTGTTAGTTTATAGTACAATCATAATCATTGAGTTGTTCATTCCATCTATGTTTCCTCATGTTGTGTTCATTCTGTGAGAAGATATACTTTACACTCTTTTGATCTGGAAATATCTCACAACATTTACCATAGAGATAGTTTATCTATATTTTTATAGGAAAGATAAAAAAATCATACTAAAGATCACAAGTATGATTGTTTTGGTGTTTAATTTTAAATTTCCTTGCCACATATGAAATAACTCTATCATTCTACATTTGGAAAAAACCATATCCATTTATTGATGAATTATTATAGGTCATAAACCCATAATTCCCCGATGGTATATTTTGGATTGGATAATTCACTAATCTCATCTTCAATTCTATGAAACAGTCCTCAGATTATTTTTCCTATATTAAAGTCACCATTTTACATGTAATATTGTTCATTGGGTTGGCTACAAGAGTGATTTTCTGAATTAAACACCGATAATTACAGTCTAAACCAATAAAACTATATACCCCAGTTATGTTCATCAGAGTAGGAAATTCATCCACAAACTTTGTCTTCGTAGGATAAAAAAATATTTCATCCATAAAGACCATGTGTCTAAGAAAGGAAAATTATTGAATCTAAAATTCACACATGCTAATCATCCAATATAATTCATTTATTCTAAGAGTCATCAGAATAGTGGGCAAGTGATTTTCATGATGTTCAAAGATTTTGGATTATACTAAGATATCATTAATAAATACCACCACAATGTCATCATGATTATCATTGAAATCTATGTTTCTTATATCCATGAAACCTTAGGGTGAATTAGTCCATCCAAAATATATTATCATAAATTCTTAATGCTCATACCAGGTTTAAAGTGTTGTCTTTAGAATTTCTTTCATCCTTACTATGAACTGATGATATCCCGATCAAAGGTAAATCTTCAAAAAAATATTTGGCTCCATAATTTTTATAAATACTAATAATCAATGTGTGGTAGGGGATAATTTTTATTTATATTTACAACATTGATCTCTCTATTTTTATTGTACAACTGCATAGATCAGTATTTCATTTGAACAAATGAACAGGGGATCCCTATTGGGAAACACTAGGGTGAATAAATTCTTTATCACTCAATTCCTCTTGTTGATTATCTAGTTCCACTAGTTCCAAAACGGCCATTATATAAAGGGGTATTTGATATGGTCCTTGAAATATGAATTATGTCAATGGAAAACTCAATTTCCACCTCTTGATTATGTCTAGGTAAATATTATAGAAATATGTCTTCATATTCTTGAACAATAAGTACATACTACATTTGAACATTTATTTCCTCACCCATATTTATCGCATTCCCTTCTTCTCCAATAATTGAATTCAGTAGATCTATTTGGGGTGGATGTAGATGATAATATCATGGTGGTGTTTTTTCCATAAATAAATGGATTCCACATCATCCTCAAAAATTGAAACCTCTTTCTTATTGCGATAAATTTTTTCATCTTAGATTGAATGACAATCCATAACGGGGATTATATCCAATTAAATCATTGGAATGGAAATAAAATCAATAGATAATGCATGTTTCTATTCTATAATGGGGACTTCCTAACACAACATTATTGAAATTATACATTCCTTAGGAGTTTTTAGTGAAAACTTCGACATTCAGTAAAATTGGAAATATATAATTTTCATGGAAAACTGGGATGATATGAAAGAATGTGATTATTGTGAATAAAATAATCATTGTCTATGTTTGAGGAAGTGATTAAAGTACCTGCCCCACATCATTAAGAACATCAATATCAGTTGTTTTGATCCTATATGCTTAAACATTCTCCATTGGCCTTTTCTATGGAATGTTTTCTTGATGGTCTGGACAATCATTAGCATAGTGTACCATCTCCCAACAAGTGTTGAATTGATCAATATTAGCTTCTTCCAATTTCAATCACCATCAAGTTAGCTTTTTTGTCCCCATTTGTTTCATACTCTTTTTCATTGTAAGTAGGAACCACGGTGTTTCCCCCCACAATGATCATAGGGTGTAAACTTAACTCTTACCTTCTTCTACATTTCTATATTTACTTTTCCATAGTTTTAGCAACACTATTCTTTTCCTTGATTCATTTAAATTCATAATTATCAGATAATTAATTTTTTTCCTTGATAGTACAAGAAACTATATCTTCATATGGTGAGAATTTTGGGAGACTAGTGACCCTTAACGGAATGGATTTAGGACCTCAAAGAATCAATCAATATTTCTCCATGGTATTTTTATGTTGTCCTTATCATGCCTTTCTATCCTTGTGAAGTTAGCTTCATACATTTCAACATTCTCATCTTCCCTTTACCACAAACTAAAAAACAACCTTTCCATATGTTCTTGTTGTTCATGAGGAAGGTATATATCTATGACGATTTCCTTAAAGTCCTTTAGTTCCACCTCTTCTATGTCTTCATCATCCTTTTTTTATTAACGACCACCAATGACCTTCATCTCCTGATAGAAAATAAACATTCATGAAGACCATCTCGTTTTCATTAAATCCCAAAGCGAGACATATCATCTCTATGGAACATATCCACTTCTTATCTACAAATGGGTTCATAGTTCCATTGAATGATGGGGGTTATTGTCGCATTAAGAGATATAACATAGCTCCTCTATGTGGTGGATCTGTAGGCTCCATACTGATATGGTTATTATTCATAAAATGAGTATGTTGTCCCATTATAATTATAAGTTTCTCTTCACTAGTTGCATCCTCGGATCCATCATAATTATATTCAATTTAAGGGAGATCCCTACATGGGACAAATACATTCATTTTGTCTCTATTACATCCACTAGGAATCATTTATATGTAATAGAATACACAATATTTGGCGATGAATCATAATTTATAATCTTAACATATAAAAATACTTTCATAAATTGAAATCTTATGGATGGTTAATCCTATAATCCCCAACATGGGTTCATTGTGAAAAAGACAACATTTAAATCGTTCATAATGTTTTGTAATGAAAATGTGTATTATCGTAAGAATACGACCTAGGAGTGGAAAAATAGGTGTGCATTAATGATCGTTCTCGTGTACCAAGATACCCTATCTCAAGCCTGAAACTAGTCATCAATGTTTTCACTGTTATATATATCAATGCCAGAACCACATCTACTTGTACTATCTAAACATGGATGTATTTTTTAGAAAAAACCATATAATATATTCCAAACAAAAATACTAGGATGTTCTTGTATGATTATCCTCAGAGACTATCTTAGGGGTTTATACCCTAATATATGTTTTCAAAATCTAGTTACCAGGTTTTATACTAAACTTCATCGAATACCAAATTTAAGGACCCAAGCCAAGTTTCCTGGATTTGATGCTTTATTTTATTACATTGAAATATAAATAGGGAATACTCATCCCAAATTATAAAGTTGTTTAGTAGATTTTGGAAACTAGATACATACGTAAGTTCAACATTACAACTTGATATGAAAAATAACATAAATGATCCACTCGGAACAACAACCACTCTAATATTATCCCTTATAGTCAGTGATAAAATGCATCTTCATGTATTTAGAAAAATGAAACATAAGAAGGGGTTAGATTAGATGCTCAGTAAGGGTAAAAATTAAAATGGAAGAAAACATTAAAATTAGTCATGGGGAATAATTGAATGCACATTCCTTTAAAAATTCACATGAACCTAATTTGGTAGAAATTTCATTTAAGTAAATATTTCCATAAAAAACATAATCATGGGTATTCTACTTGTCGAATAACAACATGAAATATCAATTTCTAGCTTCATAATGAGGTAAATGGATATACGAGACATTATGAAACATATTTTCCTAGCCTCATCCAAGACATCTATGAATTATTAATCCCTCGGCCAAAACCATATCTCAAAATGGGCATGACCTCAGCCAAGTCCATATTTATTTTTCTCTTTAGACCTACCGATGCATCGGGGGGATATAGAAGGCCCCGAAAATAAAATAATAAGTCTAATTCATTCCTCATAGGAGCGGGTATAAAAATAAACAACAAATACTATCATATAGAAAACAACATGGGATATGCACCTAACATTCTCCTATCATTAATCATAAACACAAAACATTAGGCGTAGTACAATGAATGGTTTTTAGAAAGAACATCCATTTTAAAAATAATAATAAACCATTAAAAACAATTTTTTATATAATATCACAAAATAATGTTCCAATTTATACATAAGAATAAATAAGAGTGTTGAAAAAAATTAAAATACTCTTATAAAGTCATCGAGTAACTCTTGAGATAAATAATCATTTACTTTGAATATAAGAGTTATTTTGGACAATTATTTGTCTAAAACCAGAAGCGAGAAAATATAGTTATTTTTAATTAAATATTTGTTCTTATAAAATAATTACTTTTTAAAAAAGAATATATAGTGTCCTTAAAAATAAATAAGAGTTTCAGAAATTCCTTTGAATTAAGATTTTATTTCATGAAGAATTATTTATAGTTCCTTTGAAAAACATATAACTACCCATAAATGAAGGTATAAATATTCATTGGTAACATATATAGAATATTCAAACATAAATTTTGAGGATTAAATATTAATTTAATAATTTAATTTATGTATGTAGGTAATAAATGTTACCCAAATGAAAATGGAGGTTTAGGTGAAAACCCCTTAACTTATGTCTGAATGTGTTCGACTCTAGTACATAATGTCATGGAATAAGAAATTAGACTAATTAATAACATTATTAAGAAACTATTATGTATTTACTTCGTTTATCACAATTTTTTTGTCATTTATAACTTATTGATATGTAATAATATTGAATATCGTCATTCTGGAGTGTTTGTTTCCTTGATTTTAATAATCAGTTCACTTATTTTTATGTAATATAGATCATGTAAAATGCCTATAAATCCCCAAAATTGAATTTAAATATTATTTATTATCTTAAATTGGTGTTAATGGTAATTTACATCATTTTATTATATGGAAAGAGGATGAATCATTAGATAAAATATTAATGAGAATCAACTAGATTATTTTAGCTCTATTTATTTATTTGGAAATATATTGGTCATATGATTTAATATTATGTAAATATACAGGTTTATGAATAGTATGTATGGTATAATAGATATATTAGAGTCTGTTTCATCCATAAATTTGGTTTCACGACATGAAATGTAGGATAAATTGAATAATGAAACTTTGTCATCCCTGATGGTTGTAAATTGGCACCTCATTGGTGACGATGTCATTTATAATATAAGAGGGAGAGAGTAAAAATATTGATTATAGAACTAAAATTTAAATGATATAATTCATGTATATATATGATACAAGATTTATCATCGTTATTTGGAAATAGGAGGTGAGGAGATGATAAAAATATAAAGGAACATGAAATGAAAATAAATGAAATCAAATGTGAATTTATCATTGCAATCCACCTCCTTGAGAATCTCTTTAAGGGAAGGGATTTTTGTATTTTGGATATAATAAGGTAACATGGATTTGGGGATTGACTAGTTTAGGGTATTCTTTCAGAACATTTTGATCTTCAAGGTTTAGTGGTGTGATGAAATGAGGAAGTGATGGGTGGGTTTTATAGTGGGTTAGAGAATAATTATTTCAATACCATAATCATTATTTATTATTTTTCAATAGAAAATCAATAGAATTTATTATTTAAAAAATAATAGTAATACATTCATGTGAGTTCAAACCAAGTGGCCTTACATTATTGTTACATCACCTATGACTCAGTAAATCATATATTCAATATTTATTGTAAATTATTGTATTTCACTAATCATAAACAATTCATGTATTTGAGAAAAATATCAAAAATGAACCATAAAATGTTTTCGATGTGTCAAATTAAAAAATTAACACCATTTTTTAAAATAATTTTCTAAATATTATTAATTTACTTTTAAATTAAAATCATAGTTTAATTTAAAATTAAATGGTTTTAAATAGTAATTCATTTTATATCATATTTAAAATTTAATCATGTTTTAATTATCTTATTACCATATGAAAATAAAAAATAAATTACTATTTACTATTCATAAGGGTCCTAATAATATTAAAATTACTATTCATAAGTGTATGTAACTATTCCTTAAAAATTATTGTTTTCTTATCAGGCTATAAATATCTTACTAAATGAAATTGTGTATATCTGTTTTTTAAATTTTAAATACCTTAGGTGGAAGGAATTATGTTTAATGCCTAGGTTAAAACAAAGAGATCTTTTGTAGAGACTTAGTGCTTCATGCATTGAATATTTATTTCCAACCCTTAGGGTGTTACAATTTTTCCCACCTATTTGGGAAACTTCTATGTGGAACCAGGGTTGGGTATTCATAATGTTGTATCAAAGGAATATTTTCATTACATAATATTTTTTGACAATATATATGATATTAAGATGATTTTTTAATTTAGTAATGATATTTTCTTGGGGTAGTTAATCATTTTTTTTTTGAAAAAACCTATTAGTTCAATAATGGAATTTTTTGTTATTATTCATATTACATATGATTTCATTCCAATGTTGGGTGTTGCACTTCGACAATAATTTTATTTTTTCTATGATTGAGGATTTAATTTTAAAAGGGTGTGATGAGGTGAGGGAATTATATCCATCATGCAGTATTTTAGTATTTATGCAGGAATTCACATTCCATACATATAAGATAATTGTATTATTTACATTTCCAATGATTTCTATGTGGTCAATAATAGATATAAATTATAAATGAATTTTTTTTATGAAGTAATTTACAAATATGACTTTTACATAGATTTCATGTCATAATATTAGTAGACTATTCCTTTGAAGGCTCTAGAAAAACCCCTCATGTATTCAATTATGACATGTTTATTCATGGAAGATTGGTCAAATGGTTATGTAAATTATATGGTATTGATTAAGTGGACACTGCATTTATTTTCACGAGGTGTATGTTCCCTTATGGATCGGATGTGGTGACCCATTTGGTTCAAGTACTTGAGAGAAATGTAATACAAATATTAGTTGAAATAAAAAAAATATGTTAAAACACATATCTTGACCCAAACCTCTCTTTAGTTGTGTGAATTAGGTCATGTCAATTGTGTTATATATAAATGGTTTCTTCACCCATACATGACTCTTGGAGATGGTTGATGGGAATGAATATGAATTAGTAAGGCTTATACATATCTTATTAGTATATATAGAATTTACTTCAATTAAATCATATTTAAGGAATTAATTTTGATTATTTAGGGAAATTCTACCATGAATTCCTCTGGTTGTAGGCTAGATGGGTGGTAGTGGCCATGATATAGAGGTTGTGCGCCCCAAGCATCTAGTTTTACTTCATGTTGTTAAAATTTTTCCACCACATCATATTCCTAACTATGCTGATTATGTACAGTTTCAAGGATATTTTCTATATCTTATGCATGGATTAATGAGAGCTCTAAGCTATAATCCTTATATGGAAGAGTTTAATATTGATTTCCAAAAATTTCATCTACTGATGTTTTTCTGGGATGGTGTACCATAGGGCTAATAAATAAGGATTGAAAAAGATATGTCTATATTCTATCATCTAGTCACAGAACCTAAGAGGAGAGTATATCTATCCACATACATAATTTTATGATCTTTTAACTATTGGTGGGATTTTTATTATTTGGCAGGGTAGTATTAGGATGTACAGAGGATGGATTTATAGTTGAGATTCTATGACTATTTCTTCCTAGAGAATGTGAAGTAAAATCATTCTAGGGAATTTATGAACAATTGCATTGTTCAAATACAATTATGGAAAATTGATATTATTTGAGAAAGTGGTTGATTTTCATGTCAGTCTACACTATCGGTGATCCAAAAAAATATATATGATTTGAGGATGGACTTCAACATCCTATTGAATCTCGTGATAATTTTTTTGGATGAACTCAGTATCTTTTATTTATAAAAATCCCATTATTAAAGATAAAAATATTATTTAAGTACAAAATGTGACCCGGTTTGGATCAGAAATGATACAATTTACTTGTTATACAATGTTTCAAAAGTGACACATTGAAACTACACATGTGAGCAACAAATTCTAGGTGACAAACTATAATAATGTTATGGGTTTTCACCAATGTGGGATTCTTGGATAGAATAATACATAGGGTCCTCAGGACTCCATTGCTTGTCAATGTTTCTTCATTGATGGGAATATTCAAAACTTCTACATGAATGATCCTTATGTTTAAATATAGAGAATATATATTCTAGATCAACCATATATAGAAGGAATAATAGATCCTTTAATGGTAGGTTATTGGAGTATTACTCTTCGTGCAATCAAATTAGGATGTCATATCCATGGAAGTCGGTCATCTGATACAATATCAGTTGAGAAGGCCCACTTTAGTAATTTAGGTTGCATTATAGTGTCCTAGATCAGACATGATATATGTAGTTCATTATATACTAGAGGAGCAGTGTGTTGGGCTATCTTCCATTTTTGGTTACATTATAATATCATCTACAATTTTCAGTTCCCATTTAAGTTTATGTGAATCACATTATATCATTTGTGTTACTGTTGTAGAGAGAATTGGGCTTCATTTTGAGTACTATTGTGGAGATATGATGCTTTATACACATTTTTATATACATTAAAAATGTGTAATCAATTTTATGGAATATATAGTTATGTAATGTATCAACATTTTCATATTGAAGAACATTTCCCATGAGATGACATGCATTGCTTTTATTCCATTGATGGAATGGGTGGTTCCATATTACACCTAGGTAGATTTTTATCATTCCATGGTGTCAATTACATCACTACAGTGTATAATTTTTATTTTAATGGGTGATTGTTATGTCTATGTATGTATATATAGACCATATAATATTTGGATAAAAGGAGTGTCTTCTAAGATTTCTATCCATCATATGGATGATCTGGGACTAAAAATTACTATGTAACATCCTATATAAAATCAATTCATTGATTTCTTCCTAGATGACCTATCTAGTATACATCTAGATGGAGAATAAAATTTAACTAAAATTATGATGCATAGGGATTCACCAGAATCATTTCCTCCTAATATGATGGAAACTACTATGTTGGATGAACTAAAGAGTTATATAGAATATTTTGAGGGAATGTGTTTTACAGGTCATAGTACTTCTTCAGGAGGTTCACCAGACCCATTCTCCAAGAAAAAGGATGAAAAATAAGGATTTGTGTGTATTAACATAAATTTAACCAGCTTACTATTTTAAATAGGTATCCCATTACTCGTATAGATAATCTTTTTTCCAAGAATAGAGGAGTTAAAATATTCTCAAGATCAACCTGAGATCATGTTATCATCGTGTTAGAGTCATTAAATCAGATATCCCAAATATGACATTCCATATATCATTTGAATTATATGATTATCTCATTATGATTTTTTTTACTAATATTACTTCTGTCTTAAGGGGTTTTATGATTAGTGTTCCCCAAAGTTGTTTAGATTCCATTTTGGGGGTCTTTTTAAATGAAAACATATTATATTCATAGAGTTGAAGAGTCTATCAAAAAAATCATGAAATCGTTTTTTATCACACCGAGAGAGAACCAATCATATCTTAATATCATTATATGTCACTTATTTATTGAAACGTTACTCATCTAGGTCATGTTATCTTGAATAAACGAGTTTCAATTAACACATAGAAGGTGAGTGTCATTGTCACCGAGGCTCATCCCATAAACTCTTTTGATGTCCATAGATTCATAGGGATTGAATTTTTCTACAGAAAATTAAAAGATGAATAATCATTCATTGAATCACCTCGTAAAGGATTTAATAAATTGGTTATGAATTTTATATTTTTAGAATCAAGTGAGACAACTAATAAATAGTTCAATGGGAGATTGTATTCTGCGTTGAGGAAAATTCTTCCAAAGCATGGTATAAGCTATATAGTTTTTTGATGCTTCAGGTATCTAGATAAGATTAATTTTTATGTAGGAAGATAGAGTAATTTTTTAAGGGTATGAGATGATAACACCTAATGTTAAAAAAAATATCTACTACCTGATCTCAAGTTTATAGGTGTCATATATTCATGGGATTATATATGGAATTACCTTATGGGGGGGGGGGGAATTTGTTATTATGGTATAGAAAAGGAATCAAAATATTTTCATAAAACACTAATGGATTCTATGGAAGAAAAATCAATTGAATACATATAGTTTTTTTACATCACGATGAACTACATGACTAGCAAATGAAATTATATTATTGTTTATCTGAGAAGGATGAATTAAAAACGGATGGAAAAATGTGCCTATAGATATTAGAAGCATATGGATATATTATCAGATATTCAAATATACGTGTAGACCATAATGGTTTATATATACATTCATTTTTATTAGTGACCACTTCACTTATGGATTGAGTGAATATGATGACGTTTTCTAATCCTAAAGGATTAGTTATAAGAAAGAGGGGATCTTGTGACAAAACTAATCTATATTTTTATAATGATGGTGAATATATAATATGTATAAAGAAGAATATATATGTTATCATTGATATGGGAGATGGGTTGATGAGTTAGTCATATTCATCTCACTGGACGGTTCATTGGGATTTTCCCAAGATGTATCTTGATATGTACCAACAATATTAGTGGCAAGGGATGAAACATAACATAGAATGTTTTATCAATATGTTTTCAACCCATCAATGGGTAATGGTGGAGAACCTATTCCTTTTTTGTAAGATATAAAAATTATAATTCCCATAGTTAAAATGAGAGGATGATTCCAATGATATTTTTATCATATTACTGAGGTTTCCATGATATTTTGATTCTATTTTGGTAGTTATGGATCAACTGATAAAAGTATCCCAATTTATTAACATTTATAAGATTTTTTTAGATGAAATTTCTTGACTAAATTAGATTTGTGATTTTATATGGCTACATGGGATCCATCATTATATCATTTCAAATGGGGACACAAATTTACATCAATATTCTGTAAGGGGTTATAGATTAATATTAGTGAAAAGGTGATTATGAGAACATATTTTCCCCCTAAGATAGATGGCTAGGTAGAAAATACTATACAAGTGTCTATGGACATGCTCCAAGAATTATGCTTTATTTTAGTTGGTCTTGGTAGAATAATATACATTTCGATGAGATCCCATATAATTACAGCTAACAAGACTCAATTCATATGCCTCTTTATGAGGCCTTATATGTTAGGTCATTCAATTCACCCCTATGTTGGTTAAAGGTAGGTGAGGTAGTGACACCGGGTCCTACTCTCATTCATGTGAATTTGGATTAAAATATTATTTCTATGAATTTTATGTAAACTGCTAGCCCTGGTAGAAATATTATGAAAATAATCATCGATGAACTATGGAGTTTAAATCTGGGTAGCTTTTTGTGTCACATGTATCTTCGCAACCTATAAATGGATGGATACAGTACAAAGGGAAGAAACCAGTGCTATTTTTTTGTGTTATATAAGATCATAAAGTTTTTTGGAGCAAATAATTTTCTATTTCCTCAAATGTACTATGCCATGAACAATACCGACCACGTTTTATAACTTCATTTTTAACATTATGACCCTTCGAATAGTATTGATCATGAGGATAATCAGTTAGATGTTTATTTTTCTTTAATAAAGTGTTAAATAATTATAATTTTCTACTTAGAAAAAGATGTCTAATTATAATTTTCTTGTTTAGTATGGGTCATGTAGTAGCACAAACTACTATAATTATATAAAGGGGATTGTGAGTCTGATATACATTCTATGTCGATGGATTTTTTTTCTAATAGTGTTTATTCTCCATTAAAATGTGAAATTGGGTATGATTTCATTAATGAAGGGATGACTTTTAAAAAATGGATTTTATATGAAGTATGAGATATATAAATTTTAATGTAATTATTTTCCTTGGACCGAATATGGATGCCTAATGTGATCATAGATGTTTTAGAGAAAACCATGGTTTTTTCATAGATGGGAACACCGGATGCTAGGTAAAATAATTCTTCATCATGGTCAATAGAAATCCTACGATCCAATATACACGATATACCATAACCGTGTAGGGTGTATCAAATGGAAATGAAGGGAAAACCATTTTCCCTAACCATTTTGACATGGGCACTCTCATATGTATTGGAGGTGTCATTTTTAGAAAATCAATTAATTATGTTAGGTACATGGTTGGAAAAAACTTGTGCATTATATTGTGTAGGGTGCCTCAATAAGTAGTTGGTGTGATAATGTTGGTAGATGGTTTGGAAGTTGTGAATCCAAACAATATGTCCTAGACAATTTGGATGAATTAACCAAACTAACAAGAATTTCATATAATTTTAAACCCCTATTCCTTTTAATCATTCTAGAAGTATCATAGGGATTCCTCATCCCACGAGAGATCCTTTCCATCCTAATATCTAAGTTGTTATATAACTCATCCATAAAAACTCAAATTCATGCATTGATTTTCTTGATGGGAAGCCTCTAGTACGTTCAATAATCTTTATTCTGATTTTCACCATTCTTATTTATGTCAGTTGTTCCATTTAAGTTTGAGATCCTTTTCCTTATTTTCAAGGACATGATCTGATCTTAAATCTTCTCTTAATTTTAAAAAAATGAAGGGCTGATACTGGATGAGTAGATAACAATGAGTTTATGGTAGGTTGTCTAGTATTTATAACTCATTTCATGATGTTTTATTATTTGTGATGTTATAATGCATGCTAGTTTTAATGAATGTTCCCAATTAATTAAATCCATCATTAAATGTTTTCCATAATTGAGAAACTAATGACATTCATAGGCCCAATTCAATGGTGAACATAGATTTTTGTGTGCAAATCACTTTTCCAATGTGTCTATAAATGACTAATGGGACAAACCATCTTATAAATGGTTTTGTTGTGTCTCCAAACTGATATTATTATAATTAATTAAATTGATTATGTGTAACACATCCACATCACCTAATTAAATAGAATACATGTGATTCCCTTACTAATACTAAATTTTGATGAACTATGAACTCTCTAATTGGACCTCCCTATATCAATGATTTATTATAATATTTTTGGATTAATGGGAATAGTGAAGATGGATAATTAAGGATATATGACTATGGAGACCATTTATAATAAACAATTAATTTCAATGGAGTATAATGTGTGTGTGACATGAGAATGGAATCCATCATATTTATGTGATATGAGAATGTTGACCAACAGTGATATGATATCTAGAATGGAATCCTTCATATTACTATAATAATCTAGGTTTATGAAGTCCCTTATGAAACTATACAGACATGATATCCCTTGTGATACTATACATTGATGATGTTACTTGGGATAATATATGGGAATGACGTACCTTATGATATTAAATGATAATATAGTCCCTTGTGATATGATACATGGAATATTTTCCCTTACTAAAGTGATATTGGGCATGAAATTCTCTAACGATGTGATATAGGGAATATAATCCTTTGATACTTGTCAAACTAAATCTCAAGGTAAAGGATGCCTTATTTACACATATAGTCAATCATGGTGGAATTAGCCAAATATAGTTTTGTAGAGATCGGTTTTTATGCAATCAATATGTTTTTATACAAATGGTTACAATCTATGAGATGTAATGCTTAGGCTGAAGTTGGTACCATCATACTGGGGCCCATGATGAACTAGGGATTACCCTTTATAGTTTTCAATAATAAATTTATGACTTCACACTACCATAATATATAGTGAAAATATATTTATAGACTCTATTTTTTGGGGCCTACTGTGTTTATGCCACACCCTATCAGGTCATCTTATTGTACCTGGGTGGAAAAAATAATTGTAGGGGGTATATAAGATGAATCATCCACTTACGGATGTGTAACATGTTGTATGAATTAGGAAATGATATTTGTAGAAGATGAACATGATGGTACATGGAATTATTGGATAGATTATTTCCTTTTGTACCTTTTTCATATCATGTATATTATTGACATCCAGCTTTCAGGTATAAATTTTATCGCTATTTTTTTGAAATTAAACTATTATCTTTTTTATATGATTCGATGTTTTTATAAATTTTTTAGTGATTTTATGTTTGTTATTTATTCATATCTATTTTCAATTATTGATTTGGTTTTTCTATTTATCAATTTATTAGAACATTTTTCTAATCTAAAAAGAAGGTATAGTCTCCCCCTAGACACAAACTGGGAGACAACTACTTGTCAGAAACCTCTAGAATATGCAGAGGCACACATTAGGCCATCAAGACCATTAGTTTGGAGAACATATGAGTGGCACTTGGGACAATAAATCCCATTATTTGACCATATATTTATATTATTAGTACCATATTGGTTTGTTATTATTAATTTATTCTTATTATTATAATCCTTTAATCTTTTGTAGGATTATGTCCCCATTTTTCCCCCATTAATTCTTACTTCTTGTGAGTTTTAGATACATTATTTTTGTGCTTTGTAAAATATTTCAATCATTGATTGATGAATTTTTTTACAACAAGGATGTTGATTATTTTTTATTGTAATTTTTCATTTGATGGTCGTCTTATAATCATTTATCCTATATAACCATATGATTATTCAGCCATGGTATATGTTTTTAGATATATATATATATATATGGATGTGTATTAATTATGTGTTTTTGTTTTATTTGGGGATATGAAATAAAAAAAAAATATATAATAAGTCATATTATGTAAATCGAAGAGGTAAATAGTGATTCCCATTTGATTTATATTATTATATTCAATATCATTTATGTTCATACAACTCATATGATGTTTACTCTTATCAAAACCAGTATTCCTATTTTAAAATCAATAAATCTCCTTTCATTAGTGGTTAATAAGAAATGCATGGAAAATAACTATATTTGTAGATGTAAGGGATTATTATATTGATTTTTAATTTTAAAATTATAACAAAAAAACTATTATTATTTAATTACTAGTTAAATTATTCTCACGTATGGTTAACTGTAGTTTTTTATTATGGTTCATTGTTTTTTTCACTCTTTGAAAATATTTTTCTTTGAAATATATTACTGTTATAACATTGTATACTATTTTTTTATTCCTCTCACGACATTATTAGATATGATATATAATGATACTGATGAAATGGGTGGAATAAGAATCATTTCATTAAATTAATTATTTGTGATCTGATTTTATATTTTTTTTGAAAAATTAGTAAAATGTAGGATGATTTGATACTTTTTAGATTGGGTAAGAGATAAAGTTTGATTATTGACACAATAGGATGGGATACATTCTTGAGTTTTAGTGATAAAATGAGTTGTCTTGTTGGATGGAACTTGTTTTTAATATTTAATCTTGTCTATTTAAATTTAATATGTGTTAAATGATGTAAAAATGATTTTGGGTTTCTTGAAGTTTTATTATATTTTCTAGGTGGAATCAAATATGGGATGAATCATCAAAAACTATAACATGTGAGAAGAGAATATTGGTAAAAACTATTAAATACTAAACTATTAATTGTATAATAATTGTAGCTATTTAAATATAAAGGAAATAATATATGTTCTTATTTTAGAATGAAAACATTGAAGGGAGATTTATATTAATGAACGATTTGATATTATATATTTCAATATATTGGAACTGTTGTGGGAAATGAGAATTCTAAAAATTAAGATGTTAAATGAAGTGATATGTTGTTTTTTATTGTTATGGATATTTAATTTCATTTATCAAATATTCTAATTAGTGAGTGAAAATGATATTGTTGTGGGGCATATTGGAATTTCCTAAGTAGTTTTGTGCGATCATAGAGGTTACATGTTCTCTAGATGAAATAAAATATATTTTCTTATAATTTCTTAGGAACCTTCATCCAATTTGGGTAACATGAAAAATGTCTATATAATGAAATGTCTTCTTGGTGACAACCCCATTATCCAAATTTTTGAGGTAATGAATGAGTAAGTACTTAATCATCCCCATACTCCGTTAACACACTATATGATCCCTAAAGGTTCAAGATAGTAATATATATATGTGATACTATAGAAATTTAGATTTTATATATCCAATATTACATAAATTTGGATTATTATTCTTATTCATGGTGGGTTCATGCATCATTGGCTGAAAAAATTAAATGGTTGTACATAATGGTTAAAATATCCAACTATGATGAGAATTTGATATTCGTTTGTGATGTGGTGGTACATTATGTGATTTTGAATATGGGGTTATGGTTTTTATATGTTATGATGTTATATGAATGCATATATACATAAGGTATTGAAACATTTGATATATATCATTTAATCATGAATAAAAACATATTAACTGGGATGTTCACGATGGCTACCTTTTTTATATATATTATTTTGGTAATATGTTACATGAATTATTTTTTTTATATTTTCAAAGTGATCACTTGTTTTGTTGTGTGATATTTAAGAAGATGTAGTTGTGAGTTTTTTCTACATTTTTTTGTTCCATTAGTGTGATTCTTCTACATTTTAATGAGTTTTTTTTTGATAAGACACTACCACACATAATATTCATTACATCTATATATTAACATTTTATTCATGGGTTTCTTGAAGTGATTTATTTGAATGATATGGATATTTTCATATCAAGGATTGAATTTTATATTATATTAATCACCATGGGAGATTATTTTTTAATTATGTTTTATAGACTATATTACATTTTTTAATTACCAAAAATTTTTATTGGGGGGGGGGGGTTCCACTATACACAAATAAATATTGGATTTTTTATTTTATCACTATATTAAGAGGGTAATGCAACTTTTGTGTGTGTGATTATACCCTCCATAGTTTTCATCATCATGATCCCTTTTAAAGGTAGCCTTGTTGGGTCACTATTTACAAAAAATATAATCACATGGGTTGTTTCTCATATGGTATAGTTAGGGTAGACATGAATCAATGATTTATATTTGAGATGTGGAGGAGGTCGGAGTTGGGGGATATTAGTGTAAAAAGACTTTTTTACTTCAAAAAAATATTTCGAAATTTATTTTGTGGACTATTAGGGGAGACCGATTTGGGGAAATTGATTACAAACAAATATTATATCATTAAAGGACCTTGAGATTACTAATAAAACATGTTGGAATCAGTTTATTTCACAATATATACTATAGAGAGGTAAATTAATAATGTTTTATTTTCACTTGTATAAATTTTTTGGAGATTATGTGGAAATTTATATTAAAATATTAATTAATATAAATTAGTGTAGATCAATTCATAGAGAATAGATATTTATTCATTTGATGTTATATGAGAAATGATTTTACGAAATTGAATGGATATTAAAAATTCTAATTATATATATTTTTATATCTATCAGGATATTATATTTTTACATTTTATTTTAGCATTTGATGTATATATATATATTAGGGATCTATTTTCTATAAAAAAATTATCATTCTTCAATTTTATTAAACTTAATTTAGGACTAGTTTAAATATATAACATTATGGTGTAATTATTTTTAAATAATATAATATGTTATTAAAAACTCTTGGTAGATTGTATAATTGTAGGATACATGATTCATGAATTTTTTGAGATATATTTTGATATTTATATATTGATGAATTATATATTTTATTATAAATTAATATAATCATCATAATTAGTTAATGGTATTTCCATGAGTATTTATATTCATATCAATATGTGGGGAATGTATAATATTCATTATAATCAATAAAATTCAATTATCAAATTAAAATGAATAATTTTTTATCATAAGGATAAATTTAATAATTCATTTATATTTATAATGATTGGAAATATATTTTTCTTGGAAAGCATTCACAAATAAATAACATTAAAAAATAATAGCAATGATGTTTGAAATAGTTAACATCATTTTAATTATGAAGCATAAATTTTTCTAGTTAGTTGATTTAAATAAAACTATTTAGTAATTAATGATTAATTTTTCTAATTATAATATATAATTTCCACATTTAAAATTTTAGCTCATCTTATGAAATACTGAAGTGCGTAGTCTTTATTGGTAATATTTATGAAATTTTTTTAATTATAAAATACATGGGTTTTTATGTATTTTTTTAAATAATTAATGTGGTTAAATTTTTTTAATATGATTAATGTAGTTGGATAATTTGGGGTTCTGAGTGTTTTGGGAGTGTTATAAAGTGGAAGAAGCGTTCACATTGATTTAATAAATATTTGTTTATGAACATTAATTTTATAAGGGTTTTGAAAAAAGGAATATATATGGATTTTCATATAGTTTCAAATGAATTAATGAGGCTGAAAACTAATTTAATTATTTAATTAATTTCATTATTTATGAGATTTTTTTAAATAAATCAATAAAATTATATGAAAGAAGTTAATGGTATTTTAAAATGTATTATTAGTCTTATTTATAATGTTGGTTAGTTAATATTTTCATGTGGTATAAATGATTTATGTTAATAGAAATGTGGTAGTTTCAAATTCTTTTTAAATTATTTATTTGTTGTATGGGGAGTAATTAGGTAAATTCCTTTTAAATTTGTGATTTGTGGCATGGGGATTAATTGGGGATTTTTCAATCCATCCATCATGACCATTTATAAATTACATGTTCAATGAATCCTTTTTTAATATAATTATTTTTAAATATAGGATATCATTTAATAAAAAAGTATAAGATAAAAAAATAAACAATAAGAATCTCTAAAAATCTTTTATTAAAAACCTATTATAATACCAATGGATTTATTATAAGAGATTGAAAATAATATTAGATTTTGTTTATATAGTTATCGTCAAAAATTAATTATTTAAAGTGAAGAGGAAATAAATTAATGAACATGTAGATTCACAGTGGATTAGTTGACCATTATATTTTCCCTTACATAATATTTTATACTATATGAATTGATGTGTATCCACAAAGAAACTCACTTTAGTATGCCTGATTACTTATTATAGACTCTTCCTTTTTTAAATACCAAGAGGAAAAACCCATGATTTTTTTGATTATACTAATTGTATAATGTGACATGAATTCTTACTAAGATTCAGAACCCACATCTCCATTTATGTGGTGGAATAACCATACAAAAAAAACCAATTTCGATTGGTAAAATCATAAACTAGAGTCAAATAGATTTCAAATATAAAAAATTAATAATTTGATGAAAAATAATGAAAATAGAAAATAGGTAGATGATCAAAATATGTCGATGATGAATTTTGATGTTCTTGATCACTATAATGTATTACGTTGTTGTAAAAGATGAAATTTGTTCCATATAAGGATCTAGATGTCACTAGGATTCTTGATGGAATGATTACGAAGAATGTGTATCCCAGTTGTATATTTGATTTTTTTATAAAATCATTTAAATTTTTTATGTCATCAGTTTATATTATTTGATCAAATATCTAGTATATCAGTATTATGTAATCATTAATTGAAAGACCTTATTATATATTTAAGTGATCCAGTCACTGGATGGACCATTTTAATTAATAACAAAAATAATATAGTGTATTTACCTAAAATTTAAAAATATTGTATTCATTAATAAATATTTTTTTTAATTTTTCTATTATTTGAAGGAAAATATTAAATTATTTTAAACATATTTTCCTTATTAAATGGGACTGTTTCATATATTAGAAATTGTAATATATACAGCATAGATGATTTTTAATAATTTTAATTGATTTATTATAGAAAAAAAAAGTATAAAATGAATAACATATAAATTATAATTACATTATCATTTTCAATTATAATTTTGATAAAAACAATCATAACAATAACTTAGGAGTATGTAATTCTTTTATAACAAAATATAATTTATATAATATATTAAATAACAGTATAGAAGCCAAATGTATTAAAATAATGAATAAAATTATTTTCATAATAAATAAATAGTTTTTCTAAAAATAATCTTGGATATGAACTAACACTATAACTATAAGGAAAAAGATTCACTATTGTTATTCATACCTTCTTCATCATCAAAAATATATTGATTGTATGCCTATCAATAGGTATGATTACCATTAATGAATGATATATTTAGATAACATAATGCCAGTAAAAAAATAGTAATGCTTTGTTCTCTTTAATGGTGGTACGTATATGGCATATGTTATGGTGGAAAATCATGGTCTCCTTTCTAAAAAGTAATATGCATGCATGGTAACTTGCCACTTTGGGTTCATTTTTAATATCATGTATTGTTTGATACAACTTTAAAGGTACATAGTCCATTATGATTCATGTTAGTGATAATTACTGAATAAAATTATGATGGGGAAATAGTGTAGTGCACTATGTTATCAAATGTTGGAAACACGACTATGAGATCAAAAACCCAAAAAATAAAGTTCTACCACTTCCAAATCGAGTTAGATATAGGGAATTAGAACCTAATACAAATCCACACACAAAAACATGGGCTTATTCCTTGTGGGCCTACTAGCCCTATCATTCTCCTATAGTCATTATTCACAACAGGTACTTCAATCATGATGGATTAAACATCTCACAACGACCACAATGGGTGGTCCATGTGAAATGATCTCCCATTAGATTCACCAATGATCCCCAATATCGTTAAGGGTTAGACTATATGGGATTTCAATATCATCCTACTATTTTAACTAATCTAGGAAAAATATATATTAAAAAAACAATTTCTATATTTAAATTATTTAAAGAAATGATTAAAAAATATATAAATATCAAATCATTCAGTACATGTAAATAATAAATCATTATTACGTTTTATATAATTTATATTTATCTAAATGTGGTGAATATATAATTTTGAAAAACACATATTCAAAATCAATATATCATAAATTTATCAAAACAATTAAAATAACAAAATTATTAAAGTACAATAATAGAAATTCAAAAACTAAAAATATTAAAAATATCTAAATGGTGTGTCATTTTTTTAATCATTATGGAAAATATATATTTTCCACTCTATGTGAATGTAAATTTATTAATTTGAGTCTATATTAATGATAATATTAATAATTTTTGGTTTCTATAGAAAAACATTATTTAATTCAATGTGTATCACAGACTACAATTTGAATACAAGTGGTAAAAATTTAATTGTTATGGATATCAATGAATTAATTAAACATTAAATTTTCGTGGATGAATGATTAATGGGCATGTAATTTTTATTAAACAGGTAATGATATTTTATAATATTTTTGACAACAAGAAGTTTATTACTATATCATAGATTTTCTTTTATTGTTGGATTTTATGTTGATAAATTTTGATGTTTTATAAAAGGTCATGTATCATGTTTCAGTAATTTAAAAAAATTATAATAATAATCAAAAAATTCATATTTTAAGCATTATTGGAGTATACCTAGTCACTATACTCAACCTATGTAGGGCACTATAGGGGTCTGATTATACTATAAATTATTTTATTTCTTATTTTAAAGAACATCATAATCATTTAATAATTATAAATTATAAATTATAATCATTAAATTTAAAATATTCTGTATGCCTATCTATATATTTTCTTTAATTAAATATTTATGTTCAAAAAATGTGTTTTTATTATTATTTATGGTTAGTACACACAAATGTATCCTTATGAATAACTGTTTTTTTAATTTTTCACATATACAGATCTATGTACCTGTTCTTTAAGGAATTTTTTCATAATAGTCAATCATCGATGATTTTCAAAATATTCAATACAACAAATCATTATTTTTCTGCGTAATTTCATAGCTATGACAAGATTCTTACTATTGATTCTTTGTTTCAAAAAATATAATTATTCATTCTCATGTCTCATTTTAGTGGAATCGAGGCCTCTATAAAACTAATATATTAATCATTGTATAGATTATGGATGAATCATTTCACATAATATAATTTATATTTCTAACAACATATAGTGATCAGATAATGGTGTGGGGATCATCTCCCTATGTAATGTTTGTTGATTAATTGTATTTCTATATGAAGACATTTAGTTATTTTATTATTAATTTATGTTCTTTCCATATAAAAAACAATTTGGAATACAACCTCAACACAATCTTATAAAAAATGTAATTTATTGTATATATTTATGATCTTGTGTATTTTATAGTAACCCATGATTATATGAATGACATTACTTGTTCGTTGAGTTTTTTTTAGGCCTACATATTCAATAATTATAGTGGATAATATTTTTTTTTGAATAATAATTTGTGATATTTTAAATAATTTTACTAAGGGTTTTTACTAAAAAATTGTCAACAAATTATCATCATGGGTCCTCAATGAAAAATTAAGTTTGATGATCATTTCCAGAATATGGTGTTTACAAAATAGTTTTTTTAATTAGTCCTTGAGATCAGATCGATTTCATATGGAATTTTTTAATTAATTTACTCAATTTTTTATTTATTTAATGGGTTTATATTCAATAATCCATTCTGATCCCAATTTAATCATCAATATTATTCATCTCCAGATTTATCCTCCATTAAGCATATCTTGTGAGTGAATGGAAGAGACATAGATCATGGGTTATCAAAGCTCCATGTGGTTGATGAGTGAATTAATAGGGTAGGAATTTAAAATAATGGGTTTCCATAAGCATTAGATCAATTTATTAGGTATTTTGGGGTATATAATATTTCTCAACACATATTTATAATTCATTAATAGAATACTTATACTTGAACTATAATTCACAAAAATTAACCATTATATTCATAGTTTTATTAACTGTTTGAATTTCATTCATCCACAAATAATTTTTCCATGGAGAATATATGCATTATGGAAAGTGTTTTGTCCTTCCCATAATCAACTATAATAATCTTTTATATGATATCTCCACTTTACTATTCCGTGATTTTTTTTTCAAATCACATCTTGATATTATTTTGTATTATGTTTCGTTAAAATTATTTTAGTGTGAAAATTTATCTATATATTTTAGTATACTTTTTTTTAATTTTCTACAATATTAATTTTAATGGTATACGATATTTGAATTTGGTGATAAATGAATTTCTAGAAAAGGTAATGATATGAAACGTCAATGTGAAGTGGTGTTCCATGAATTTCGGTACTGTAATAACATATTTATTATCTCATTTTCAACTTGTTTTAGATGTTAAAAAGCAATAATTTGACTAAGAGTATTGAATTAAGGTATTAAAAAAAATTGGGCACCAAAATGATTAATGGTGAAAATAACATGATTATTGGGAATGTATTTTCTATAGGTTTACCATCCCAGATTAGACAACATGTTATTCTTGAAGAAAAAATTTCCTGAATTCTTCCATGGAATATTAAATTCAAAATAATGAATCTCATATTCTATGTCACCCAATCACATATTCCATTCACAAAATTCAAGAGTATATTATAGTTTTGTCACCAATAATTTGATTAATTCACCTATCACATGGGTTCTACACACCGTATACCACTAGGGACCCAAAATATACATTGGTAAAATCAATCCCATTGTACATGGGATCCCTTAAATTTATATAATATGGGCCTAGAATTTGTGTCCTCCCAAGATAAATTCAATGTATATCATCATCCAAATGAACAATAGTTTCATGGAAAACATCGAGTATCCCACTGGCCCCATGCTAAATTTATAATAGACTTCATGTTGTATAAATTGCCCTATACGTCCCACTAGGCAGTAGTGCATGATTGTATTTTTAAAAATGGGATTGAGGTAATGTAAACCTATAATACATTTCATGTATGAGACACAACATGAATTATGACAATGAAAACTATATTTTATAACAAATATGACACAGAATACTGAGTATAAATGAACTGTGAAATTTTAATATTTAAATATGATAGAAGAAACACAACTATTAAATATATATTTTTTAATAAGGAAAAATAATTCATGAAAAATAAACAATTGTAACATTTAATATTAATATATAGACAAATTTTTTTGAAAATAGTATATCATTTTTTATAAAAGTCAAACTAGTATTCAAAAAAATATTTCATAAATGTTTTTCATTTATTTTTGTGAGAATAGTAAACAAATAACTTCAAGATTATAAAAAAAAATTATTTTTTAAAAATATTTCATTTTTAAATTAATTATTTCAAAATAATCATTAGATGAACTGTAGTTATCTTTTGGAAAATATTGATTTTCTTATGAATATTGAATAATATTTGTTTTTATAAAATAATTATTCGTAATAATTGAAATATTTACTGAATATTTTTAATTTAGTAATAAATATAAATTTTACCAATTTAGATAAAAATAATATGATTAGTTTCATAATAATAAATATAATATATGATACTTGTATTAATTAAATTTTATATATAAAAATGATTTTTTAAAAGATGAATCTTATATGAACTTGTGGGAAACTACTAAAATGAACATATTTCACTTATAGTGGTTTAAATTTTTAAAAATATATTGCAAATATGGAATTAAAATAAATATTAAATAATTACATCATAAATTTAAGACATAATAAATAGTAAAATTGTAAAAACAATTATACATGGTAAAATGGTAAACCATGTCAACAAGGTTTAGAACAATTTAACATGTCCAAAATATTCAATCATAAATATTATTGGATTAAATAATTTATAAAAATAACATATTTTTCATTATATTTATTTGATTAA
The DNA here is from genome assembly GCA_963277665.1 of Viscum album. Classification (NCBI taxonomy): domain Eukaryota; kingdom Viridiplantae; phylum Streptophyta; class Magnoliopsida; order Santalales; family Viscaceae; genus Viscum; species Viscum album. The sequence goes on along the minus strand of OY728146.1, from coordinate 1,553,802,520 downwards.
TGGACAAATTTTAATTAATACTTCTTATATAATATTTTACATTAATAAAAGAAAACATGTCATTGTATGGATTTGAAAAATATATTAATTTTTAAAAAAGGGACCATAGAATTAAATGAATAAATATTAATTGATATTTTGATAATAATTAAATTATTTGAATGATATATATTTTTGTATGTATGTAATATAATTAAATTAAATTATTTTTCAATGTAGATTTAGTATTTTCTTAATAAAAGTATACACAAATAAATTAATTTAAAAATGATTTCAATAATATAATATGAATAAATTATCATGTTACACATTTATTTGAAGAGTATAAAATATTTTGGGTTTGTTAAAGGTTTATAATATATATTTATGATGTTTTTAATGTCAAATGAAATGAATAATGTCAACATTGACAATAATGATATTTTATTATGAATAAGGTTATATTAAATTAATTAAAACTATTGAAAATATATAAGGTGGGAATATAAATTCTTATGCTTTTTAAAACCAACAATGGTCCATTTATTTTTTTCTGTGACTTAATATAAAATATCATGACACCTAATGAATAAAAAACATTAACACCATGGTAAATTTAAAACATTGTTAACATAGATTAAATGAAAATTATATGGGTGAAAAATATCATAAACATGTCAAATTTTTGTGGTATGACACTATTTCAACTAAAACTAAAATTTTATTATAATATTATAAAATTTAAGTCATTTTTAAAATAAAATTTATTTATATAGATTTTATTAATTTTGAAATTCCAAGATTCCATATCTATTTTCTATTAAAAGGAAACATCCTAGCATATTTTATTCCAACATTAAAACCTTTTTTATGAAAATTAATACTATAATACAGTACTAACATCAATTAAAATGTCTTATATTGAATATTATATTTAGAAAAAACTCATTTGAGGGATTTGGGTGTCAACCATAAGAGATATTATAAATAATATGTATAGTTCTTGACCAAGAATTATTTAATTTCATATTACACCTACATCAAATATTACTAAAAATTGACCATATAATATGATAACTATACCTATCATACTATGATTTTATTATAATAACTTCATAACATTCATATATATCCCCTTCCATCAAATGTGAAATAAATTTGTGGATATTATGTACGTCAGGAAACCACCAAATGAATTGATATAATTAAATTTCCATCATCATATCTCATTGATGGACATGATCAGGAATTTAGCACACACACACAATATATATCTATGGAATTATAATAATTATTGGATTATAATTTAACATATACCATCTTTACATCCAATCGATTTTAAAACAATAATGTTCTCCTTCTTATGTATAGTCTATATCCTCAATAAATTGATGCCATATTTTTATTTTTGTTTAACATTTATGGTAATAGGGATATATTTAATAAAAAATATATATATTTATAACATAATAATTATTCATTAATGGTTACTTCTAATTTATATTTCCTTTTTCCATCTATATAAATGTTAACACAATGTTCATGAATATTAACATCCTACCATCTCTATAAATAGTGAAATTAATTTTTTGACATCTAACATTAATACAAAACTATAAACAAGTAATAATAAATATTCTTTAAAACAATATCATAATTTAAATTCTGGATACTTTTTTACCATGATCAATGTAAAAGGTCCAAAACTACTACCCCAAAACATAGACGGAAAACAAAGTACTTATAACATGAAATAATGATTTTATTAAGTGTATTTTGTTAAACATTATATATAAGGCTAATGGAAAAAATATTTGGTTTTATATATTTTTTGGTATTTTTGTAATATATTTGTATTAATATTATACTAATTATTTTGGTTGAACTAACACATATGAATTAAGTCAACACTTTAGGTAATGGATTTATATTACTCTCTTAATATTTTAAGGAGGTTTATTTTTATTGTCATTTCTATGATGGGTTTTTTATATAAATGGAATGAATCATGTGAATTTTATTTCCTTATACATATTTATAGATAATAAATTTTTAACATTATTTTTCCACTATTAATGAAATATTTATACAAATATTTTTAATTAAAATCCAAATAATTAGATAACTATAAATGTTGTTATCTTTCACTTCCATGTTACCATAAAGGAATTCATGATTATTTATACTACAATATAATGATTTCGTAAATTCATCTTAACCCATGTTTAACATATTATAAATTTTTCTAAATTGAATTTTCTTATTATTTTCAGAATTCTGTTAGTTAGACTCATTAATGTTAATTTATAATGAATCCTTTTTAATATATATATATATATATATGGAATAAACTGAAGATCCCACTATCATGATGCCTCAAATATTTGAATCTTCCATTATATGTTTCCATACATATTTTAAATGAAATTTATTCCATAATATTATGTATATTTTCATATTTAATATAATTTATTTTAAAATCGATGCTTTATTTTTTTAAAAAATTGTATTAATGATCCTTTAATGCTATTTATATTCATCACTCTAAAAAACCATTGGTGTTGAAATTTTTTTACTTGTAATATGAATCTATGGTACCATAATATTTCATTTTATTCAGGGTTAATGATTAAATTGATTCGATTTTTGTGAATCCTATTTATTATACTTGGTTTCTTATATGATGGATTGATGAAATGTTAATTTTACCTATATTATTTGTGTGGGATATTATACTATTATAAAATTATATGATGGTTTTTAACAATTATTCACAAGAATATGTATTGTTTAACTAGGTTATGTGTGTGTACAAATTATATAACCCTATCATTTATTTTTCAGAAATTTACACTTCATTATATAACTATGGAATAAAGTAGATGTTCATGATACACTATGGGAAACATGTTTATGATCCTAATTCACTATGGGAAAAAGAGTATGTGTATGATTGACTATGTGAAATATATGACGATTCATGTTCCCATATTATATGTTGAATTACGAGTTGAAACCTAATCTTTTATGATTTAATGGTAACATAAATTATCCATGGAATACTATATTTTTTCTAATAATATTGGGTATTAACATTTTTATGACATGAACATGTGGTGCATGATTGATTTTGGATGATTTTTTACTCATATGATTAATTACATATAAAACGGTAAATGTTTTCGCCATATATATTGTTTACGGTGAATTATAGTTTTGGTATGAATATTTTATTTTTGGTGATAATCTACTACCGATATTTACAATTTTATGTTATGGTCTGATTATATATTAATATCTCCCATGTTTACCCTTACTAAGAATCTAAGATCACTATTTCTTATTATATATTTCCTTAGGGAAAAAAATAATTTTATGTGTGGTATATCTATTAATATTAATAAACAGAGAGACAATTATCGATGGTATTGAATATATATCATGAAATATTAAGCTTTTGAATATAGTCTCCAATGAAAAAAACCATTACGATACTCATGCATGTATTTTTGAATTGTATTCAATATTAATTTAAAAGATGTACTATTTATATACAAAAATATTTGTTCGGAATAGGTATTTTCATTGAATATTTTTAGTCCACATTTATTATTATGATAAGTTATACTTCTTTAAAACATTGTATATAATTTATTTCTATGTTAACATGAAAAAATTGGTAATGAATAGATTATGGTATTTTTGGATAAATATATCCACGCATGAATACTATAATTTGACATTGTCTAATAAATTATACATCTTGGGATTTCATGGGATCAAAGGGTTAAATTCCTCCCACATTGCTACATTAGGTGTCCATTCGTGTGTAATTTTTCAAAATTACGTGACATATAAATATTTTCTTGAGTATGTGAACCATTCCTTATCACTAAGATAACTATGAAATTGAAATATGATTTCGTTATTAGGTGATTAATGTAATTTCATAAGAAGATAACTAGTTTGAGAATTTTGTATTCAAAAGGTCAAATTAACATTGTATGGTTATATAATAGGAACAATGGTTGAATTATCATTTCAAAAAATAAAATAATGTAAATCAACATTAAGATGATTTGGGTTATTATTTTAAATTATTTTCATATGTTTTATTGTATATGATTTATACTTGTAAATATTTGATGAAACCCCTAAATTGTGATTGATGTAATTTGGATATAAATGTTAGAATTATATTAGATGAATATGTGATCAAATCCTTTTAATATTAGTCATACAATCCTAATATTGATGATATTGATTAATATTAATGTTAAATAAAATTTGAATTCCCATTGTTGGTCATTATGTGTTATTATTCATGATTTTATAGATCATGTTGTATTTATTTATATGATGGTTTTTTAATTTTGATAATTATCTTTTGATAACTTTTATGAATTTTATATTGAAAATTCTTTGTATTATATTATTCATTTATCGATCATTTGATCCATTAAATTTTTATTTGAAACTTTTTGATAAAATCTTTTTGTAAAACCATCATATAGGGTGACTGTTTAAATTTCGGTAGAAATTTATTAATTGTATAAATTAATCTTTTTTTATTTATTTTTTAATTTATTCATACTATGGATGATATATAATCCACAAACTCATTAAAATGGATATTGAAATGAAAATTTCATCCAATTACAATCATTTTAATGGAACTAATATCCGTTTCCAAAGATATTTAGTATTTTGTTTTCATATAATTTACTATGTAATAATAATTCGGTCCATTGTGATCAATTAAATATACCAAAATCCATAATTATTTGGGAACACTAATTTTCATCAATATCCATATATTCACTTCGATCCTTTTCTCTAATTTGGAAACTATACTCAGGGAGATCTACATCTAATTTCCTATTCTATCTTCTATAGAGGATGTTTTATTAACATTTTCAATAATGTGGGATTATATAAAATGTATTTCCAAATGTTGAATGATTATTAACGGTGATGAAGTTCAAATTTAAATTATTTTATTTATTAGATGGGTGAAAATGTAATGCGTGGATATTTTTTATTAAAAAAATAAAATTATGTTTGATATATTATATAATAATAAAAATATGACTAAATGAAAAAATATATAATATTATACATAATTTTACAAAGTTGTTAAATTTGTATATATAAATTGTATTCACTGTCTTATGATTTATATATAGTTATGGAAAATTATAATTTTTTTAAAATTTTTATTGGAATTTAAAATTTGTTTATTTTTATAATGATATATTGAATAAATAGATGAAAAATTTATATTAGTGATATTTTAATATAAATAATGGATCATTAAATGTATAAAAATTCCTTTAAATAATTTCATCAGATATTTAAATTGAAAATTTCATATAATATCATACATTTTCCATTTAGTGGTAGCTTTTCCTCCTATTGTATATTTCATGACCACTAGAGTGTATATAACATTAATACAATTATAGTTGTTAATAGGGGATAAAACAGGTAACATTTGAAGATAAGGGTGAAAATATCACAAAAACATGCCCATTATTTAAAATATCAGAGTATTAGGAATCGCCAAATTATTATTAATGATTAATTTCAATGATCTCTAATATTTATATTAAAATTAATTTATATTAATCTAATACATTATGAAATTCAAAGAGTGACCCTCACCCCTCTTATAATGCGGCTCATCCTCTACACTTTTATTCAAACAACATTTTTTTGATGGGACAATACATACCCAAATGTATTCCGCACATCCCTTTTAATATCATATAGTATAATTTTTTTATAAATACAACCTTGAATTTATTTTCTTGTAAACCTATAGAGGGTTTTCATGGAAAATTAATCGTTCTTAAAAAATCATTTTTTTACTTCTTCTTCAACGTCGTTTAAAAATTATTTGACCATATTGATTGAATAAAAACATTATATCCCATATAAAAATAATTTATCATGATAAATTGGATACATACATCTATGTCATCATCCCTGAAATGTGAAATGAAACCTTCAATTGTGTGTATAGAGGACAATGATATCATGAAAATATGAATTTTTTTCCATCAAGAATAAATAAATAATAAAATAATTAAATATCATATATATATATATATATTATATGATAATTAAAAAATAATTATTCATATGTAGTAATTATATCAAATCTATAATCTTACATTCCAATCATTGGACAATGATTAAATTGGTCATGTGTAAGTGGGGACTGCTGCCACTACGATATGTTTAATGAATATTTATGATATATATTTTATTATAACTATTATAAAAATTTTATTTAATAATTTACATTAATTTATCACATCTGTTTACTAGTAGAAGTAGTGTTTATATCTGTATACTACATACATTCTCAATAAATGTCAAAATTCAATTTCTAGTCTGTAATGCTTTTGGATGAATGTAAATTTGAATATAATGAAAATGTATGATATTAATATCCTTATTTAAAGTTTAATGGTCATGAAACCGTGATGATTACACAAATATAAATCTATCGAACCAAATCATAAATGAAAAACATAATAGTTATTACCCAAGAAAAATGGTTAGATTATAAAATAATTATTAAATGGATGATAAAAGGATATAATTAATACATATATTTTATTATTTATTTGATTATTTTTATTTAAGAGATATTTAGTGAACCTATATTTATTAAAATTTATGCTTGAACATCTAGAATGAATTTCAAGGCATGAGTGTAGGATTTTTGTTTAAATATCATTGTTTATAATTATTGTTAATGATTATACATCTGATGATGATATTTATTGATTAAACGCAATATAATATCATTTTTTTCTTATATTATAGTGATTTATATAGAATATTTATTTTCATTTTATTTTGAACAACTAACAAGAAATTATTTTTTATAGAATATCTTTATTATTATTTGATCTAATATCATTTCTGTTCTATTTATATGAATTTTTTTAAAAAATATCAATATTTATTTTTATAAAAACCAATAATTGTTTATTTTATTACATGTTTTAATTTTTTCATAACGGTCTGAAATGAATATTCTTTTTAATTTCCAAATTTTATACTTTTTTCTTATTTTAGAAAATGTGAAAGGGATAATTGTTTTAACCATTGACACATGGACATAATTTCCCACCATCATGGCCTCCCATGTAATTAAAATATCCTTTTATATTTTCAAATTTTATTTTCTATATATATTTTATTTATATTTTTTATATTTAAATAAAATAAAATCAAAATTTTAAGGATTCTTTCCTCAAAACATATTTTGATGATATTTTTATTGTATTTTTATTCATCGATGATACAAAATATAGTTGTATTTTTTGTTTTCTGGGGGATTTGATGAAACAATACCATTCAATGTCATTATTTAGATGTTTTTTTTATGTTTTTTATGATTTTTAATAAATCTTATATATTTCCATGGGTTATTAAATTATGGATTTCTGAAACATTTATGAAACCTATATTCTTTGTATAGATTGTGATATTATTCAATTATTTAGTTTTATTGATCATATGGAATACATACAGATTGGGTTAATTATGTGATGAATTACACCCATAATTATATATCCTTCTAAATAATTGGGCAATTTTTTATATATCATTAGATGTATAATAGAAAATAGTTTATCTTTTTGATCAATAATTGGAAATAAGTTGATGTACATGACAAAATATGGGGAAAAAGTTATTCAGATTGATCTTCTATGGCATATAAGTGATGGTACATGATCGATTATGATATAATGAAAATTATCATGATATATGATCCTTGATTAGTTTATGGTATTGGTAGATAAAATTTAAAAATTCAGTTGTTTATACAAATTCTATCACCAATCATTAATTAAATAGTTTTTAATTTTTATTAATTTTTATTGATTTCTTAGTCTTTTGATTGATTCAATTTGAAAAAAAAAATTATTTCCATGAATCTGGGTTATGATTGGAGATTTATTAGTTATGAAATTATTATGTTATGTTCAAGAAACGATACCTTCATTATTATGTTATCTGTTCATGATTTCATCGATCAATATCCCCATGTTTACCATAACTCATAATATATCCTCATCCATTCTGAGGTTTGAATTCCTTAGGTTATGAAGAATGATTTTACCTAGGTTATATCTAAAAGCATTATAAATGGGGAGATCATTGTGGGATATAAAATGATTCAACATGAAAAATGTACAATTATTATCTTCTATCTAATAAAATTAAACCATTATGGTTTTTTCTATGTATTTATTAAATATATTAAATATTCATCCTAAATGATGTAATATTTTCATATGAAAATCTTGGATTTCTTTATTGTATTGTTCATGTCATGGTGTTTTTTTAATTTTTCTTTTCTTATCCATTGGCTTTTTGACGGGTGTTTTTATCCCTAGAATTTTTTCAGGTACATTGTGATATTACACTCCTCTTTATAATATTTGGTGAGATGAAATGTAATATAATTATTTTAGTAATTAATGTATTACTAGAATAATTAAGTGTATTAGGAATGATGGTTAGAATATTCTAGAAGAGATGAACTCAAATTGGAATGTTTTCTAATAGAATAATGGTCCAACCCTCCCCAATTTCATAAAAACATAGTTACTCCCCCAATCGTGGAGGGATTTCCCTATCCCAGTGGAGTTTTTTACTCTGTAATTCAATGACCTCTACATATTGGGGAGTGGATCATCTAATAAGGGAAATTACAGAATGAATAAAAATATATTCCTTAGTGAGGTGTGGGACTATTAATATTTTTTAGAAATGTTATATGAGTTTCAATATGAGTGTTTTTTTTATAACGGTATTCTTATTTGTTTTATTATTCTATACGTGAGAAATATTAAACATGACTCAAAATTTCTAAATTCAATACCTCTATAAGTGAATCATGGATTTTTTGAGACTTTTTCATTATGGTTTTTAGTTTATTGGACACTCTTATTTAACCACAATTGAGTTTTGGTCCACCTACTAGGTATTTATATACTCACGCGTGTATGGGTGTTTCACTTCCTCCTATAATTATTTGGATTGATGATGAATAATTCAATGATTACATTATTCGACACTATTTTGGTTGACATTAGTGGTTCTAAGAGGTGATTGAAGATGATGAAATTTATATCTAGATCATTTTTTTAAACTGTTTACATTTTCAATATTTTATATATTAATTTTTAATTTTATTTGGGAATATATTTTTCACCATTTAAATTATCAGTAATCCAATTTTTAATCCTTTTTAAATACTAATCATGTCCTCGTGATATAAATATATAACAATTAAATTATATTATAATTCATTATTATATCATAGGAGGATAGTTTTGTTTTCTATATGTGAACTACTCTAATCCCACCAATTATGTGTCACTTCTAAACATAATTTTATCACTAGTTACTAACATATTAACCAATTGATTCATTTTAAATTCGTGTTTAACTACTGGATGTGGTGATATTAATGGTGGGTTAGTATTTTCTAGTGTGTTATCAAAAAAAAATTGGGTTTAATTTCATATTAAGTAGTCATATGAGAATTTTTTCCGGAATTTATGGTGATTGTATCAATGGGTATCAATAAAAAAAATTTATGATCGGGATTTGTGAAACACCCACTATATAGACTAACAAAAAATATAAAAACATGAATGACTACATGACAATATGAGGAATTATTTGTATATAATAATTAAATTATACATGACATATGTATGAATGGGTTATTAATTTTTATTTCCACCATGAGTAATATCACTATATCTTATTTAATGATCATTGTTTATCTTTTTATCTAGGGGTCTACTCTATACAAGCTTCCAATAACCTTCATAAGGTAAGATCATGACATGATTCTACCTTTTAATGAGTCCAATTTCATTTTTTGGATTAGTTATTTGAATTATATACATTAACATGTTAATAAGATTCATCCAAAAAGAATTCATAGAATTGAACCATCAAACATAGTACATATAGTAAACCCTCATACCCTACTTCATGAGGATGTTAATACATGTGGTGAGTAGTGAATATTTATTGTGAGACATCATAATTCCCTTAGATTTATTTTCCAAAATGAACCCCCATTTGAATCACAACTACACTCCATGAATTCCTCCTTGTATGCAGGAGGCCGCTCGGTAACATTTAGGGACAAAACATAAATTCCTTCTGAGACTATACCATCGATAAGAAATATTGTATTTAATAAATATAAATAAATCATAATAATAATAAATTATATAATAATTATTTGAAATTTATGGAATTAAAAAATTATTCACATTTCATATAAAAAAATCAAATTTGTTCAAAATGTGAAATGTCATACAATAATTTTAATGGTATAGAAACATAAATAATTTAAAGGATGAAAAATTAAAATAGAGTCTATTGTATAATTTATCAAATTATCCACACTCCATATCTCGTCTATCGTATATGATTCTCTATCCAATACCTATACCATTAATCATGAGTTTTACATATGAATCATTATTCCCATATAGTGTGTCAGTAATACAAACATGTTGGTCACCACCAATGAATCTGTAACATTTATTCACATGTATAACATGTTATTTCCATTACATAGAGAATTCACATAAAATATTAATAATACATTTTTGTGTGATTTTACATAGTAAAATAAACCACAACCCATGTTCATACAAAACATTTATAATTTTTTGAAGGATAGTGGACAAGTCAATTATAAATCAAAAGGCAATGAGTAATGTCATCCCATATGGTCTTCTCATCCTAGATACATCTCAAGTCAAGCCTCAAGCCCATAACACTCTATCTCTATCAATTTTTAATCAAATATAGCCAACTTATCCTCATAATACAATCAACCATGATATATGTCGATTTCTTCCATTTTTTATACCTTACGTCAGGAATTAATCCAATCATACAGTCACCCTGAGTTCAAGTATATCATTTTTATTGTGGAATATTTTTCACACTCTTAATATAAGGTATAACAGTTTCACAATGGTCCACTGATTTTGATTTCTAAGAAATTTCTTGTGATGGAATGATATTTTACCATATTAGGGTAGTTGATATTAAGAAAATAAATAGAATGTAAGGATGTGAATCAATATCATCATAAATGTACATGTTTTCAATACCAAACATGGGTAATTATGATACTTTAACTTATTCAGGTATATTAAATATCATATGTGGCCACACAATCTATAAACACATGTGATCAGTATCGATAACGATCAATAATGATATAACGACCCATGTATCACATGAAGTCAATAATTATAAACATGGTCCTCAAATGTTTATATGCATTAGACATCAGGACCATTTATATAAATAATATGAATTTCAAAAATCTAACTTCAAAATTAGGCTCACAATCTAGGTGTATTTGTCCCTTAAGCCATTTTTTTATCCATTTTCAAATAGTCCCGAATTTAATTCTATAAGTGTTATCAGGAAGTAGATAACGTCATGGATGTAGATAAGAAAATGATAAAACTAGAAGGTCAAATGCATGATGTAAGGCAGTAAAACTCAGCTAGATTCATCCATGGTCAAACCTACAATTTAATAGATGAATCCATGAGTAAGAGTGATAAAAATTCACTTAGAGAAGTCATAGTGAGACGCATAGATTTAGGAAATTGGTGGTATATATCGAGATTGTTGGGAAATGAAAAATTATACATCTTCTAAAATAATATGTTTCATAGAATAACACATAGGGATACAAAACAATGCATTCCAAAATTTATAGGACTACATTAATTGGGTGTTGGCCATACCATAGTGGTGACTTGAAAAAATGATCATAATGTATCATTATTTTGTTTAATATAATAGTACTATAATCCCCGTAAATGGAGTACATAATAATAATCCTAGATACATTTACAACTATAATATATGTCCCATAAATTAATCTCCATTTCCTTATTCAAAATATTATTTAGACAAAATTTTTATAAACAACTAAAAACACCTTACTGCCTCCCCAATGTTGATCATGATTCAGGTCGTAACTATGAGATATTATATAGAACTGACGTAGTCCACTGCTACATTGAAATTCTCTAAACAAGTTACTTATATACCCCCCCTGAATGATAAAAACACATTATTATAGAATAATGTTTTACCACACCACTTTGGCTAATTAAATTCCACCACTTAATGTTTTCTCTTCACGGTGAAGAGTTTTTTATAATAATAATTGAATTAATCATGACAATGAGCCAAAATATATAAATCCCACATCAAATATTCCTCTTATTCCCAACCATTATTCCATCAGATTTAAACTCATGCGTGTTTCTTTAATGAAATTCCACTCCACTTTTGTCTACAATCAACCAGTAGCATTCATAATATGATGACTCAAGTTCGTTATCAACATCCTTACTATCGATTCCATATTATTGATCGGTATTTTAGCTCTATATATAAGAAAGGTAAAACAAATCATGTATACGTCAGTAATACGGAAGAAGACATATATGGTATGCCACATTCCCAATATTCTCAAATATATCCAATGGCCCATTGAAATTTTGTACCAATTTTCCATTATTACATAAACACTGATTAAATAACTGAAAACCCACCTGAAAGAAAACTCTATCATTAATAGTTCACATTAAAGGTCATACTGTCTGGTTGGAATATAATCATATCCTAATCTGAGTGGGGACCAACTACTTCATCATCATATAGACTCTCTCGAAGGTCACATGTACCATGCTTGGCTCCACCAAAACTACCCCAACATCATCATGCCAACAAAACATTGACTTATATGTCTATCCCCCAAGGTAATTAAAGTGTATAATCTAAAAAATATTTGAAAGTATATTTTTATTAAAATGTTATTAAATTGATTTATGATCATCTGAATTACCACCTATATCAATGATTCATTACCATATAATATTATCCAAGTCATGAGAATATTATCTGATTTACCAAAAATTTGAAGATAATATTTATTACCCATCACGTTCTAGAATCCCAACCAAATCTGCAATGGTAAAATTTTTCTATATAATATATTACTATTGATGTAAATACATTAATACATTAAATTTAAAATGTATAAAACATTCAATGGTAATCCACAAAATCAGTCTCACAAATCAGAATGAAATGAGTACTTGTAATCAAGTGATGGATAATCTCCTAGAGCATAAAAAATTCCTTAGAGTCTAAGGTTACACAATTGTAAATTCTATTATCACGTCATACCACATTCATACCATCAACATAATTTGTCAAAATACGCATCTATGTTAGTCAAACATTTAGTTACACTATGAAATGTAATACACTTTGAAATAATCCAAAGATATAGAATTTCATACTAAGATACCTTATTTGAACTCAAATTTCATCATACATCATTTTAGACCATAGATTTACTAACATATTGATTCATGAGTGTCTCTAATAAACCCCTTTATCAAAGGATGTTGTCACTATAGAAGAAATATGTATGTTGATCGCAACATCATCATATACTAGTCATTCAATAAATGGGTCACTATATACCATTCATTGTCGACTAACTACACACATGAGATGTAACTCTTGGATAGATTTATCATTGTTCAGAAATGAAGACGTGCTGACCATGGGAATCGATGGAACCAATCATAGATTCTTAGAAACAACCCTAAGAAATCCACTACCAAGCTCGTCACAGCCCACCAAATTGTGATTTTATCTCACCATGCTCCTGTATCTCTATATTTTCCTAGATGGGTAATCTCTACCAATTCTACCCTTCTAAGGTTTATATGACACCTTGAATTGAAATGTATTCATTTCATGTTAACAATTACTCAACTACTTATTGATATCCAATTAAGAGAATATGTTTTGGAGGATCTTATGTTATATGTAAACAACAACCCCCTCAAAGAATTGATAATTTCACTAATAGTTTAGGGAATTGAATACAATTGTCAACTCAAATTCATGGGAAAAATATTATTACTCATGGGGTAGTGAGAGAATTTACTCATAAAAAAGTTCATAATTACTCAAAATAATAAAATCACCTAACCCACTAAAAAAATGAATTACAATAAAAAATGTATCTCATCTAAAATCAAGTAGAATGTAAACTGCTGTTTTCATCATCCTCATCTTTTAATTAAGAAAATTCTCCTCATAATGATAAATTTATTCAATTTTACCCCTTTCTGATTATCCATGTAAATGATGCTCATATGTGGGAGAGATAATGAATAAACATTTTATAATTTCCAAAAAAAATTAAAACCATTTAATCTCACTAATATTACAATGTATAACCCATTACATTACCACTTATAAATTCAGTCCATCCCTAGAGATTCTTGACACAAAAATTACATGAATAAGGAATTGTTAATCATTAATAAAAAAGATAGCTTTCAAATCACATAATATTTCTAATAGACTTATATTTTTCCCAATAGGAACTCAATTTCTCAATATTGTAACTAAAAAATATGTAAATATATAAGGAACTCAAAAAAATAAAATAATTAATGAGGTGGGATATGGTCAGATGACCTTATTCAACAGTTATATAAACAAAAAATTTGCAATCAAATGTACAAATTCAAGGATGAGTTACTCATAGAGTCCATAACTAATCCTGAAATTATCATTGGAATTTCATACTCTAGGAACCACAAATGATTATTGATGAAATGAATATCAATCTTTGTGAATGATCAAGATCCACTAAATTGATCAAATAATTTATCAATTATGGGTAAAAGATATTGTTTTCAACATCAATTCATTTATCATCCATTATTCAACATAAATCTATATAATTTGATACTAATTATTATTTAACATCATAGGATCACCCCTAATACAATTTATTGGTTTTATGAGAGCCATTTCCTCCTTGTTCATGGTTTTAAACATAAAAAATATCAATATATCTTGTGCATCATGATAAGAATGAATCAAAATAGTTTTCACTTCTGAAAAAATATCTACCTCAATATCAAATATTCTGTTAGGAGGAGGACCCCAAAAGTCTACATGGAAGACAATATTGTAGAGATAAACAATATGATAAATATACGACAACCCGATAATTGGTTTAGTAATGACAAAAAATCAATCTTTATGACCCATTATGCCTTTAATCTAATCCCAATATGGTATCATAAATATTTTGATCGACATCCCACTCACTAGTCAACAAAAAAATTGATAAATTAGTTCATATAAAGGATACTTACCATTGATAATATTCAATGTGATAATGAATATTGGTTCTCCATACCATATCAAGGATCTCATCAAATCCTATGATTTCAAGGGTCATGAAATCCATCAAAGTTTTATATAGACTAATAACTATTATACATAAAATACATCTCTACATATTATGAAATTTTTTTCCCATGTGTCCTTATATTGGAAAAAAATATTAACAAAAAATAATTTGTATGTAATAGGAAAGTTAAATGAAAATATAGAAAATATTAAGCTACTATATTTAAAAGACTTAGATAATAAACAGGTAATCTTGAATATGAATTTGACAGTCAATATCACATCTCCATTGTTTGTTGGAACATGTCCCATTACATAAAATTTCATAACCTTATATCTGTGGTATTAACCTAGAGATGTATGAATGTCATGAGTAAATTTCATCTCTGGTTGTTAATATGGCACTTAAGGACCCTAGTTGGTTTTATTTTCCATAAATATGCATATTTCCCTCACCAATATGTAAACTAGAACATACTGATCTTCAAAAAAACTGTTACAGACTCTCCATCATTACATACAACTAAAACATGATTTGAGGGTCAATAAAGGACTTCTATTTATCGTTAAACGTTCTATATTTTAATAATTATAACACTCTAATTATTGTGTCTAATGAATAAATTATCTACACAAATATCCTTTCATAACAGTGATTCATTTCCACAATATTACTATTTTTTTATACGAATAGATACACTCACTATAGTATTATGACTTCTACCCTATTATGTGAAGAATAATTGTTGATAAAAAATCACAGATCCCCCTCCACACCCTTCCCATTAATTGGATACCTTAATTGAACCTCCTAACACATACTTATGTTTAAACATGTAACAGTTCATCTAATATCATGAAAATGGTTAATATAAATTTTCCTAGAATTTAATTATTGTTCTCGGATTATAAGGGAGATAAAAGAATAATATTAGTGTGTTATGTGGTGCATACATATACCACCATAGATAACCATTGAATTTTGATGAATTCCTTTGAACAAACCAACTATATTTTTTTAGTAAATTATTCCCTAGAGAATAATATATTGATGTCCCTAAATGAAATTTACTCACATTTCCTCTATTTTCCTTTGATAATCCACCATATAATAGTTGGATCATGATGTATAGACACTAAAAAATTCTTCAAACCATCATCTATTATCTCTAGCATGTTTAAAACTTCCGAATTTATATCTATTTAGTTCTCATAATTTTATGTCCCTAAAATCCCAATAAAGATGAAATATAACATAGCTGGAATTAATAGGAATACTCAACCATGGTCATTTATAATCCTATTTTATGGTAAGATATTTTATTAATGATTAATATCTAGAGTGTATCAATATTTTAAACCATGTTGGAATGTTTATAAAAATGATCTAGTGTAACCATTAATATATATCTTGCAGTCAATATAGTGTGTCTATCCTTCTGGGAAAATTCATGTGTCTATGAGATGGTATTAAATGAATATTAAAAAACAAAATTTAAAACTAGGATCCATTTGGACAGATCCAAATCAATCTATGGGATCAAATAATGGTTCTTCTAGAATTCTAGTCATATCCTAAGTTATATCCCTCTTAAGAAAACACAATTTTTCACATACCCAAATATTATTCACATTCATATAAATAAGAAACATGAAAAAAAAAATTCAATTTTAAATAATTAATTCCAAGAAATTTATATATGGAATCACAAGAGAAGGCATATATATCATTAAATCCAGATTATAGGTACCTTTGTAATTGATAGGAAAAATATTGGAATAAAATTTAATGGAAACAATTTTACTCCAAAAAATTATATCTTTAATGTTATTCAATATGCTAAATCATGATGCATGAATACACCAAAATCCCATAAAAATTTGAGATCAAACACTTTTATTGTTAATAAACACTCTTTTTAATAGGTATTGTTCAAGAATGTGTAGCCTTCATACCATAGTTCCCTACTAAGTAAAACATTTCCATAATATCCAAAAATAAATTAAAATTAATGAAAGGAATATTAATATTTTAATCATTTTTGAATAACCTCAACCTATATTTTTTATAATACAACATGAGTAGAGACACCACAAGACCTCATGAGTTCCTATATTTATTCAAGTGGCATCCCACCACTAGTGAGGGTCCATAAAACATCTATATAGTGATTAATAATTCAGTAATAATACCTATAGACTGTAATTTTCAATATAACATTACAATAATAAAATCAAGAAAGAAACTATATATGAAAAAAAAAATATTTTTCACCCATGTTTTAGAATTTAAAAAATATGGCTCACAATTTCGAACTAAAAACACTGTTATGAAAGGTATAATAATGAAAATAATAATACATATAATATAGAAATATGTTAAATTATTTTTTTAATTGTAAATTATTTATTATTCGTAGATCAACCATCCATTTTGAGCCCCATTTCCCATTCATGGATCCTAAAAGATGAATTTTTCATGTACACCAAGATTCTCAAGAACAATTATACAATAAATCATGAACAAGATTGAATATGTATAACATGTGTATGTAATGATATTTTAAATGTGTTAGCATGAAGAAACATATGTAGACCATTTCGATAAAAAAACTCCAATATATTCGCTGGACATACCCGAATCTACTCAATGATATAATGATAGTAGTAAAGGAAGTTCAGAGTAATGATGTACCTGCCACATTTATGTTGAAAATTTTCATCATCATTAATCAGTAATCGATATATATCATGTTATAAGTAAATAAAACCCCATTTCCACTATGGGTATGTCCTGATGATCATCAAATAGGGTTTCTCTAATTGGGTCTTAAAAAATGACATGACACATCAATTCTATAATTATTTCTATTCATGAGGGAATGTTATAATGAAACTATAATTTGTTAGGATAAAAAAATGATAGTCCCCATCATATTTTCACTTTTGATAGGCTTCATGAATATAATTCCATTACCATGAGTTGATGTTAATTATTTCTTTCATCGCATTTCATTCAAAATCTCCGTCATAAGAGTAACTATATCACAATGATACAACTATTATAAGTATCATTGAAATAGATAAAAAATTATGGAATTTAAACATAATATTATAGATTATATAATGGATTGGTATTTATTTTACACATGTGATTTTTTAGCTATACACAAGTACAAGTTGTCAAAATAAAATATGAGAAAACATTTTATATTATTACAAAATTTTGAAAAAAACATCATTTATTGGTCTCACAATATAGACACACTTTTTACAAATATAAAAAATTTTCAATAATAAAATTCCCAAAAACATCACATCTAGGAAATGATAGTATATAAGGATCCAAAATATTAAATAAATTCTGACAACAATCATTTCTTCATCAACACCATTTATTTATAACAATCAGCATCAAAACACTGCACAAACTAAATATATTTACTACACACCCTAAGGATCAATAAAACCAATCTATAATCATTATAAAATATATAATTAAATAATAATCAAGATGATTATTGATAAAAAGGACTTATAACAAATTCAACAATGTGGCTGTGAAAAAATAAGGAATGATGAAAGGAAGTCTTCTAAATTTTCAAAATTGGAAAAGCCTTTATAAATATGGAATAAAATAAGGGTCATATGGGTGGAATATCACTTAAAGAATACATAAATATACTAATGTTCATAAGTAATAGTGTGATTAAATTAGGTTATATGTTCTCTCTTGAATTTATAGATAGTTGGGAAAATAAGGTATCATGGAACAGAAATCAGAGCTATAACAAAATTCACTCCAAAATGATAAGGACTAAAAATAAATTTATTCCTCCATGTCGTATTCATTCCTCAAAAAAAATTATTCTGGAATCCACAACATGGATAATATAGAAATACTATATAATAGGGAAAATATCTGTGGTGAAACAACTTACACTACACCAAAGACTTTGATCCCTATCTTGGATTCTACAATACAGTAATAATTCAAAAGCATAGTAACCCCAAAATAGGATATACTACCAAAAAACTACCTCTCATATTCATGAACAAAATCTATCATACTTGTCATAATTAATCAACAATATACCAAAACATGAATTTTTTACACTAATCCATAATTCCTTGACCATTTAATAATTATTACTTCAAACAACATTGATTGTAACACACAACATAAAATGTATCCAAACCTTAAAAGATCATGGAATTAACAAAATAATATTTATTGACATAAAATTATTAAATTATAATATTTTTGGCTATATATATGACATATTTTCTTATATGATTCAGATAATCTTCTATCTGAAAATTTTATTATGGATATAATAAAATTTCTCCATATATTAAGGAACCATATTATATATTCGGTGGTTTTAGAATCCGACAATCATTATGATACATCATCATTGTTGTCCATTTATTATATAGATAGATATTGTGGTTATTAATCCATGGTCCAAGTTCATAAACATATTCTATTATTTTTATAACATTTCTATATTAAAATCAATACATTTATAGAAGCTGATAGAGTTTTATTAGTGTAGAATTATTATTATAGATTAAAAAAAATGTTTAAATACCTATTTAGGAACTATATTGAATAGGATTATGACAGTTCATTTGGTGTGTTCGTGTTTGTGCACCACCTTTTCAGTGGAATCACACCCAATGTTTCACCAGAATTATATTCAACCATTACTCTGATCATTGAGAGATCCATTATGGTGAATTTTTTGTTATCCAAAGTAAATTAAATATGAGGTCCTATCAAAATTTATATTTTTTTAGTGTAATAAATATATTCCAATTAAAACTATTTAGTAGAATGAAATTTCAAAATAAATTTTCATTCATAGTCATAGTATCGAGGATTATTATATCATGAGTTATAAAGTGGGCCAACTAATTCATAACAGTATAATAATATTAAAATCAAGGAGGATGTCATTTTGATGATGGATATCTAATCTATCATTGAAAAAATGCTAGTGAAAATGTATCTTGACCAACATTTTAATGGAAAAAAGATGTATTGAGACCCCACCATTGTTAATAATGTGTTCCTCTAGTAGGAGGATATTTAAGAGGAGATGGATGAATAGTGGAAAAACATTTCATAAGAACCCAATTGATATTATTACACCACCGGAAACCTATGTCTATACAGTCAATGAAACTGGATCTTGTGTCAATGGATATATCTTCATGAATTTACTAGATGACCATGAAAAGGTGATGATCAGTATAATCTTATTTTTGATATAGCATTTATATATAAAAAACTGACACTTATATATTCTATCATGATTTATTAAATTGATTCGTTTTCATAATTATTGAAGTAAAAAATAATAATAGATTCCTTATATAATTTATTGATTCTATATAAACTTACTATATTTTATCAAAAAAATTGCAACAACATTATATGATGTGTGGTAACATTATGTTTCATTATAAAGCATCATATCTATTTACTAAACCCAATGATTTTATCCATATAACGAATTGATAAACATATTTAGTGGCTCAATAGAATACCACATTCATAGTGTGATGTTCTTATTACTAGATGGATTGAAATTTTCTTTCATATGTGAGAGGGGACTATATTTAAAATTACTTGTGTTTATTTGTGCTACTAACACACGAACCACCCCTTAGTTTGTGAGTTTATCTTAATAAAGAGTTAGAATCTTTGGGTGTCTTATTCAATAAACCATTAATGAGAATATAGATATATTTTATTTAGATATTAATTTATTTCACCCTCAATGAGATATTTGTTTATATATTTATAAGGGAAAATGTACATGTATGGTAAATTCTGTAGTCAATAAAAATTAATAATATTTGATTTAGGAGATAAAGGTGTTATCGAATTACATATGGAATAGTGTTTCATATGTCAAATATTAATAATCAGTATAGATTTTTTTCAATTTGATGATGAATTATGGGATACATATTTTTAGTTAAATTCCCCACATGTATTCATTGGAAATTAATAATAAATTTATTTTCCAATGATTGGTGTCCACTTAAACGTGATGAATGATGAAATTTTTAATGAAAATAAATGATATACTCATCTATTACAATTTATTATGTTTTATAGAGGATATCACGAAGACAACATTCAAATGATTATATATCGATATTGAGATTCAATTATTTATCTTTAGTGTGGTGAATTCCCATTTTGCATTCGTGGGACTATCGTACAAGAAAACTATTGTATTAATAAACTGATTTTTATGTTCATTAATGATAAATTACACATATATTAAAAATTATAGGTTGATCCTGAAAGGAATATTAGTACTCTCTATTAAAATATCCAGGGAAACATGTTTTTTAGAATGATATTGAAGAGTCTGTTTTCGATCTAAGTGTTCCACTCATTGTGGGAAAACATCTCCTATGATAGATAGATATAACTCATAGAAATTTAATGTTTATTATTTCATAGGATAATCTGGATCACATGTTTTATTCATGATACTTTATTGGGTTAGTGACAGTCTATTGATGCTTTATGGTGATCATTAGCAATATTTTTCTTTCCATGAAGGCCATTACTATAGAGGAGGGTGATTTAATTTATTTCATGGGATTTCAAATAAATTTAAAGGAGAAAGGTATATATGTATCATTAATTTTATTATATGGGTTCTAGGGTAATGTTATGCGAAAATGAATTTTCATGAAAACTATAGAGACGAGCTTATCGTAACGATTCAATGGAGATTAACAGGGATTTTTTCTGGTCATATGATGTTTTTAAATGATTTCTATCACCACATGAGGAATGATTTGGGTCTTGATATGATAAGGTTTTCCCTAAATACATTCATAAATTATAATCATGATGAGTAGTTTGTAGTCTCTGTGAACCATATGATAGTATGGTTCATAATAACATATAGAGATCATATACCATTGTAGTGGTCCTAGTTTTAGTTCATGAAAGACTATTAAATTTATTTATTCAATAATATATATTTTTTAATGTAGTTTTTGATTCCTTATGTTGGAACCATTATGTTCAGATGATGAAGAAAGTCTTTAGGGATTAAGCTCAATATATCTATACTTGATAATCTATAGAGATGTGGGTTAAAATTGATCAATGAAGGTTACCCCGAAATATTTTTACAAAATGAGGGAGTCATATCTAGTATAGATAAAATATTTAGTCCTTCATCAACAAAATAACATCAAACAGTGTTGTAGATATATAATTCAATGTAAAGGATCATGACATCATCTTATGATGGAAAATTTTGTTTATGTTCATCAACCAGAGTAGGTGTTCAAGGTTATTTATATATCACCCTTGGGAGTATATCTCTTTTAAGGATTATATGAAAGGTTATCATCAAATTATTTTTTTATCCAGTTAAGAAGAGGGGTATTTCTATGTTTTTATCATTGTTTTATAACAATAATAAGTAAAGGGAGAGCCCAAGGTTCCAGTACATCTAACATGACCTCTTGATGATCCAGAAAGAATGTGTAAATTTATAATTATGGTATTTAAGATCATGTATAATCTATATATGATATTTTATAACACTATATGGATGATCAATTATTGACTAAAAAGGAAATCCAAATGAATATCAATTATGGGGAATGAATTCATGGAGTGTTATTGACAATATTATAATAAGGATATCATATAATTAAATATGTTACCATATAAAATAATTTTTTAAAGAGGGTAATATTTTACAACATTTTTAATGTTCATATTTATTAAGGAATTTAGGAATTTATTTCAGACGTGTTCCACATTAGACCCCCATATATAAGGGAAAACTAATTTAACCATTTTGTTTCATGATGACATGTTCAAGGTATACATGTTAGGTTTTTTATATAGTTTATAAAATCCCATAACTATAATTTTGATCAAGTACAAAAATATATTCAAATATTTTATTTTCATGGTACCTTATAATGACCAATATAGGAGACCCTATTAGTGACCCAAATACTTCGATTTTGTTAGGGAGATATCATTGGTTGGGAAGGGAATGCGACATTGATGAAAGAGAATGTTTTGGTTATCTATTAGTGGATGGGTATAGATCATGTGAATCAAAATTCATGTATGAATCAATTCTAGGGGCCTTTCGAATTTGAGGAATAATAATGTGTGTTCATAAATGTATCTATATATTATTGTTTTCATGAAATTCGATGGGGGAGAAAGCTAATCATGATGTTTATCGGTCTATTATATTTTATTCATAAGATTGGAAATATTTCATACTACCAAAGATTGTCCAAACTATAGGATCATGTGAACAATTTATTTCATTTGTTATAGATAAGGATATACAAGAATGACCCATCATTTTCCATTTATTTTAATGATAATGAAATGATTTATAATTATTCCTCCTTAATATACCCATTAATAGTTGGTTAGAAATAGGATATGAATATATATATATATATACATATAGATTTTATATGTTATTTCTACATGTTTTTGTTAGCATGATCACCTTTATGAGATATTATTTAAAAAAGAGATAATTTTGTGCTCTATACCCCTATATTTTGTCACCAAATATTATATTCAAAATGAATTAAGTTAAATGAGGGGGGATCTGGGGAACTCCCTTTTCTCTATACTAAAACTAACATATTATTTTTAGTATACATTCATTATCACATAAATTTACTTTCCTTTTTAAAAGGATATGTGGATTGAAAATTGAATTGTAATGATGTTTCCATAATAAGGGGTTTACCTTAGGAGATGTATTTTTTTATTCACAACTATGGTCCATTAGGTCATGCCATTATATGTGGAAGTGATTAATTAATTAAATTAAATAAATAAATTCAGTAGTCATCCATATCTACTAGAAACCATAACCACCATGATTTTACACTGAAAATATCTTAATATATTATTTTCGTACACAAATAATATTTATATATTGACATTCAAGACAATATATTATATGAGCTCAAAAATATGAGGTGTTGATGAGATCATTATTAACCAAGGATTGATAATGGTATCGGTGAATACATATTCTTCATTAGGAAAAGGATAATTTATATGGTTGAGATTAATATTTGGTTTTTCCCAATTAATTTTTATGCATTATATATTTAACATGCATTATTAATTCATAAATTCCTATTGTTTCTACAATAATATATTTTTTTTAATCATGTTGAATTTAATTCGTAAAAAAATTCACCATTTTAAGTAAATATATTCAGAGATAATAGTTATCAAAACATTTAACTAAATAAAAATATATTATATATTTTATTATTTCACTTATATACCTCATTTTTATATATAAAATAATTTTTTACAATTTTGGGATTATAGTTCTATGGAATAAGTTTACAATGATGGAAAATTAGGATCTAAAACTAAGGATGGTGGAATATTTTATGGTAGTGAATATAATGGAAGGTGAGTTCTATATTTCATGAGGAAGAATCGTTAATAGTTGTTGAGACATAGAACTATTTAATGAATATTAATTTTGGTAATCAATAATCAATGATAGAATATTTCAAATCTTTTTTCTAATGATGGAAAACATGAAAATGACTCATGAGTACTTTTTACTGAAAAATATTGTCATTATTGGTGAATAAAGATCATACATAACTAGGAATTACAAAATCAGTATGATTCCAATTTGTGTGGGGGATTTGGGTGTCATATCCCTGATCAAATATTTTTTACATATTGAAACACAAAAATTACACCCCATTTAGGGAACTAAGGCTATGTTAGAATAAATTTTACAATTTTGTGACACACTGAAACAAGATATATAGTCTGTATATGAGTTTCATAGAGCCACATATTTTTTAATTATATAAATTATTCTACCTCATCAAATATATATAATATGTATCCTAAGAAAAATTACATGTATATGGAGTATCCAAGCCCTATGGAGTAGTGGTACTCACTAACTTGACCAGATTAGTGTAAACACACTTCACCCCCTTAGGAAATGAATTTTATTCTACCCAACATATGACTAGATGTGATGAGGTATTCACTGAGTACAATCACTATACCAACATGTCATATATAACATCATAAATGTTATGGTTGTGTAATTTTATATTCTATAAATTATATGTTATTAGACTATAATAACTATAATAGGATACATGACCTATAATTATATGGTAATTGAGGTTAACATTTCTATCTAAAGTCGATATTCATTTCCCAATTCTATAATCATGTTTTTTGGCCCATGAGTGGAATATTATTTTTTCATAATTGAGTGAAATGCATCACTTCGATATTTTCTTATAGGTTATATGTGAGGTGAGTTTTTTTTAGTTTAGATTCTATGAAACTATTGTGTTAGAGATCATTCATGTGAGAAAATAAACTCCATACTCTGAATCAACAGAATATAAATGATGTGAATATTAATATATATCATGTCATGTTATTATTTTTATTCTATTTAAAATTAACTTTATAATGTGTTTATTTTATATAATCAATAAAAAAAATACATATTCCATTATATAATTTGATCCTATAAATTTTATTGTATGAATCTTATAAATATTTGTAATTGTAAAAAATAAATAAATATAATGGAATATATAAGTTCTATTACTAATATGAGTTGGGGGATCATGCAATTTTTATACATATTGAAATGAAATTTACACTTTGAAATCCCTAATCAGTGTGGTCACGATGACAACCCCTTTAATAGTGGGACACATGTGGTATATGACAAATTGTGTTTTTATATATGAATTATTTTATTTCTTTAGTTATATATGTTATTATTTAATAAATAATATCGTGATTCACGTAGATTTATTCATGATCCTAAAATTGACGATTTATTAACCTAACAACACATCACACATTTGGTAGATCATATATGATTTGACATATTTTAATAAGACTTGAATGGATTTTCCTATTTGAGGAAATGGATAATTTTTTAATTAAATCTTTGATTGAAATTTTATTAAATAATCAAATATGATTCAATGTTAGTTAATATAATTGTTCATTATAGACATTCCATTGAATTATAAGTCAATCGTTACGGATATAAAATAAATTTTTTTATACTTAATGATGATATATGAAGAAAAAATATTATATTACATAGTAAGATTTCATTTGTGGTTATTTTCAATGAAGCACTAACATAATTATCTATTGGATACTTGGACATTTTCTATTTTGTAAAAATAAACAATATGAAATATCTCCTAATCCCATTCAGAATAATACATATAGTTTCAAACCCATTGTGTATCCACAATAACAGTAAAAATAAATAAAAATATAACCATATGAATTAATATAATTCCCATAAAAAATTTAGTAATATTCAGGTATTAAAAATCCTATAATTTCAAATACAATGTATATTTTATTTAATAGTATGCATTGAAGAATGGATTTAATTTTTAATTATTTCATATTTTTATATTACCATTCAAAACATCTAAAAATAATACATTCCAATAAATAATTAAATTTTTTGTCTTTTGGGACTAAATACATAATCAACATATTTCATGAAGGTTCATAATTATACCACAAAATGGTATATTTTCATTGTTTAGAACCTAGGAATACCCTATTTTAAAACAATATTCATATCCTGTGTATAAAAATTACATAGGTTATCTTTAGATTCTCATCAAGTGTAAATATATGAAATATCAATTAATGATCACATATGAGAATAATAAAATTTCAATGATGTGAATATAACATCCTAGCATATATATTAATACACAATTTATCAAATATTATTAATCATAATAATGAACTTAGGAATTAACATAATAAATTAAATATGTCGTAAGGGTCTATAATCATAAATAACCAATCATGGTCTATGAGACCGTATTAAAAGTATATGACATCTGTTCGTGGCTCAGTCATGAAGACTAAAAATCATTTCCTTGACCATGGATCTCTTCTATGGTCATGAAAGTGGAAAAAATACTAAAATAAATTGGATTCACTAATAATTAAACCATTTACACAATAATGTTTTACTCCAACGAATATCATATATTATACAGTCTTTTATATTGTTTTTACTATAAATTCCATCATTTAATTACTCAGGCTTTACTCTTAATATTATTTATGTGGAAAAATTGCGTTACATTTTTTGGGTCACTACAAATTATAGTTATTATTGTATCATAAGATATCATTATTTAAAAAATAAATTACAGGGAAAAAAATTTATGGTACCATACATTACATAATGATAACCCTAAAAATTATCTCCACAAGATCATAAAAACATTCATCATTTCATCATAATAGAAAACATGTAAAATGAAAGGGTTTAATTATGATGTTGTCATAATTATTCATCCATAATGAAATAAATATGGTTCATATAATCTTTCTTAGTGAATCATCATCATTGTAATTTTTTAAAGGTAAATTATGTAATAATTATAACACGTCACAATAGAGAAAAAAAATCATTGAAGAACATTGAAAAAGATTAAAAATTCATTTAAATCCGTATTTGAACATTAATAGGAAAAAAGGGAGATAATTTTTTCCATTTTATTCAATAAAACATAAAATTAGATTAATAATTTGTAAAATAATTAATATTAAAAAAATTCTAAATTAATCATCATTAATAATAATGAATGTGATGATACAAAATGTCATTGATGTAGTAAAACATAAAATGTGCATTCCGTTAAATAATTCCATAAATAGTAATAATTATAATATTATAACCATTTAAAAATCTATATAAATTACATTAGAAATTAATTCATATAATTTTTAAAATAAAATAAAATAATATTTGGATCATAGAAAATAATGTGTCTCCAAACATTTTTATTTTCATGTAAATGGAAGGGAATGTTTATAGACAAATGATGAAAATAAATTCAATTTTTCAAAGATTCTTTTTATTACTATTTTTAAGTAACATATAGAGGATAATTAATTTAATTAATGAAACAAAAAACTAATAAATATATTATAATAATTTATATTGTGATTAAAATAATATGTTCATATAATTTCCATTAATGGAAATTTAACATTGATAATCCAGAAAAGAAATGAGATAATAATACAACTCCTTACCAATTAGGTTACTATTTAACGATAACCCGTATGAAATAAATTTGATTAAATAAATATTTAATTTACATTAATAGAAATATAGTTACTATATAACATATTAAAAATGCATTAGAAAATAAATATAATAAAAAATTGTTGTATAACATGAAACATGTCTTAAATAAACACTATTGTAATAAAAAACCATTACTGATTTGTAATATCTATCCCATAACCTAATAAAATAAAAAATTGTAAATAGATATCAAAATTTATGTAAAACTATTTATAAACCTCCTAAAATATATTGACAACTTATATAAACAACAATGATCTAACAAGTGGTTAATACGGAAAATGCCTCACAAACAGAATCTAAGATAACAATTACTTCACACTGGTCTTATATTTCATTTTTAATCTTTTATACATCAAATAAAATAAATTTTTATTTATTATAAATCTATTAACGATATATAAATTAAGATAAATCATTATATTTTCATTTAAAACAAAATTATTTTAAAAAAATGTTTCATTAAAATTAATATTTTACTGCAAATTAGTATATTTTCCATTCATACTTTTGTTCAGTAGTTCCATCATTTCCACATGTAATTGCATTCATCATCACCAGAATTAGGATTATAGTATCAGTGTTAATATTTTATTCTCTCTTTTATCAATTTGGGTTTTGTTCATTTTGTATGGAATACTTAAGTTATTTTATGGGATTTTTTAAGGGGATTCTACTAGGATCTATTAGAATCGGTAATTCAATTTTCAAATTCAATATTTATAGTATCAAATATTTAATTGGAAATATATATTTAAATGGTTTTCATTTTTGAATCAATTTTCAAATTAATTCCTCTTTAACATTGTAAAATCGTAATTTTGGCTACGTTAACATGAGTTGATACGTTTTTCATTTTACATGGAATATGGAAAATTCATGTAATAAAACCGGGATTCATGATCTGCATTACACATAAATTTTTTGTTTTATTCCACTATTTTGGTAATCCCTATCCATTGGATGTGAATACATATCCTCAAATCCCTAGGTTCCATCCATGAGATTTAGGATGATATATACTCATTTGAGTTCTTCCATTTTTAACATTATATTCACCTTGTTTGTGATTTCTACTGTCATGTATGTTCCACCTCCCTACATATTTATTTATAATTATTTCAGTGAAAACATTTTACTCTATCTTTTGGGTTTTATAATCATATTTTCTTATTATTTGATAACAAAGAAAACTTTTTTAATATCATCTCCCATAGGACATACCTCGTATTGGTTATTTTTGTGGTATGATATTTATATAAGGTTTGTTATGATATATCATCTCCAATGATAGTTTTTAAAATTATATTTGATTATATTATGGGGGATAAATGTTAGGGACTCTTTATTTTTGTACATCATGGTTTTTGATTCCCGTCACAAGTGGTGTGTGAACCATGATTGGAGTTGAGAGTTCCTTATCAATAATATATTGGATGTCCCTTTATAGTTATTGATTTTATTAAAAATTTTAATAATAATTTTCTATTTCTTATTTTTCTTCATTATTTTGATCATGATGAAATATAGTATTCCACATTATTTGATAATAGAAAATGTTTATTCAACGCATTGGGATTCTGATTGAGAAGTTGATTTTGAAAAAATGTTTTTGGTTGAATTATGGGTGTGTTGTAACTATTTGTGAATTGTTACTACCTTTGAAATTGATTAGGTAAATTAAACACATGGGAATCCTCTATAACATAGGACAGTGGAGAAATATTGGGCCCTATAAATTTTATTTTCAGTGTGTTCACTCATGGGGTGTTACTATCATCCATAAGCCTGTATTCTAGTGGAAGATCTAGACATTATTGTTCAGTTCACTCATAGGTTTTTTTCCCTCTATAGGCCTATGTTATAAAAACTCGATTTATCACTAGTCATTGATATCAATGTGTGTAGTTTTTTATTCAAGAAATTATTGAACCTTTTTTATTTACTTTAAATGATAGGATTGTATTTTTATTGATTTGTTATAAATTCTATGATAAATTTGGTGTTTTGTTTTGAAATATTATTTTTGACATTATTTTAGAACTCTTTAAAATGATAAATATTTACCATGTTTTATATGTTAAAATTCATTAATTAAATGAAATATGTTTTTAAGAAGATTGTCATTTATGATTATTTTTATTGAATGTTTATGTAGAACACCTAGGTTGGATCCTTAAAATCCAATTTATCTGACATCATGAACATCGATTTTTTGGTGATTTTAACATGTTTTTACTTTTATATAGGAAGAAAAATGTTGTTATAGTTAGTTATAATGGTTTATGTTAGTTTAACATGTGTATCTAGAGGTGATACTATGTGAGTATTTCCACATATCACATGTAGAAAGAAATTTATGCTTTAGTTTTCCTTCTAGTTTGGAGAGACATTCACTCATTCTTTCTCTAATTTTTTATTTGTATTGTGACTACACTTTCTAAATACTTTGAATTGTTTCTATTCTATTTTTCATTTACTATTTGTTTCTGTTATATATATTTCATTCATTGTTTTCCTATTTTTTTAAAATATTTCCTTCTATTTGTTCTTTGATACTAATTTGGATGTTTCAAGATCATTGGAATTTGAAATTCTATCTTGGTATGTAGTGAATCATAATTAGTGAATGTATTTTTAGAGAATTCGTTGATGGTACATTAAAAAATTAGTTCTATATCCTCTTATTGCCAATCTTGTGATGTTGGTAGCTAAAATATATGATTGTCCACCCTAGAGTGGTTGTTTATTGTGATTTCATGGATACATATAGACATGATGATAATAAATATACCATCATATGTCATGGTGTTTGTGACATTAATATTGGGAATTAACCATGATCTTAGTTTTTTTCATATATACATCAGAATATTATTATCCTATTATTTGATCATTTCCTTATGATTTAGTTTAAAATAAATGTCCTATGATATGTCTTTAATTATTCCTAGTAGGGTTCAATGAGAAATTATCCACAAGGGAATCATCTATGTATTAGAATAATATATATTGTATCATGTGAT
Organism: Viscum album; assembly: GCA_963277665.1. Classification (NCBI taxonomy): domain Eukaryota; kingdom Viridiplantae; phylum Streptophyta; class Magnoliopsida; order Santalales; family Viscaceae; genus Viscum; species Viscum album. The sequence goes on along the minus strand of OY728146.1, from coordinate 1,553,770,989 downwards.
ATGTTAATTTCATATATCAACATTTTCCACATGTTTAGGGAATTATTATTCAGGAAATACTAGGATATAAGGGAGACAAGGATTGGTCTCAAGAGTTATTGTTTTTGAATCCACCAAGAATTAAGGGTATGAATGAACCAAAATATGTGGGGGTATTAAAAATACCATTTTGATTAGAACATACACTTCTTAGTTATAGCTAATGCTATCAATGTGGCATGTTTGACATTCGTGATTGAAGGTTATGAATATGATGATGTGATTTTATGATATATACAGATAGAAATATACAGTTATATTAAAAGGATTTCAAAACCCTATTAATTCTATTGATCTATATGGATAAATATATTATGGAAAGTTATAATGTTTTTTCTCTATGAAGCAAGAAAAAACATCAATTTATGATTAAAATAATAGACTTGTGAATCATCATTGTTTTTCTCCATTGTTGGTTATGAATTAGTAAATGAATCATCAGATACATCTATACTGTTGTTACCTCATAACTCTTCACATGTGTAAATATAAAATAACAATATATATTTTGGAAAATTTTACAAGGCTATTATGGTAGAAATGAACATGGATGTTTGGATTAGCTATCTACCCCACCCATACATCCAAAGGATTCATTAGTAACATGTATGGAAAGAAAAGGAAATATCATGATCATTGAATTGTTATTGAATTTGGTTCTCAACAACGATCCACTACAGAAATATTATCTGTTTCTCACAGTCTTATCCTAAAATTATACAAGTGCGATAAGGTAGGGTACAACCATGGTTCATGATCCACCCCTAGGAATATGTGTAATTCTTATAGCCTTTAATTGTTTTTTAAAATTTTCTTCCATGCCATTTCTGTGCCTTATTATGATTGGGGATCTTTAACTACAAATTCCACTTTGGTGTACTCAAAAGGCTCAATGTCCATTGATATCTAGACATAACCATATAGACTGAAGAACATTATTAAGTGGATGTGATTCAATACGGTGTTGACATATGGTAAATGATAGTGATAGGTACCATATTAAGTAATTTTTCTATTGAAACATATTTTTTGGATATAGATTTGTCAAACATGTTTATATCAACATGTTTTGTTAAATCTTTTATCCATATAATGGATATATTTTCCTTTATTATGGATTTGAAAAATCCTTGGGAAATATAAGTAAAAATTATTATTGTAAACCATCTTGATATCTTTTGATAGGAAGCGTGATATAATTATGGGTTTTCCAAGATCAGGTTAGGGATCTGTGATATTTCATACTAGAAATGTATCGAAATGGTTGTCATCATAATGGTACTACCTATTATCATTATTTTTTTCATTTTAATCCATATTTTGGAGATCATTAGAGTTTTAGGGAGGGTGGGATTCAAATTATAGTGATCTACATAATTCTTACATTAAAATTATGAGTTTTTTCTCATTTTTTATATATTTTAGGTCATTTTATTCTATTATTGAATTTCACATAGTTGTTAAATAAATCCATAATTTTTTTCCTGATAATTTATACAGTCATACTTTATTGAGGGAGGAGTGTTTTATTATGGATCAAGAGTTGGGTATTAAGCTAGTCCCAATAATCTCTTATCGCATGGATCCCACTAATATTAAAGAGATCAAGATAGTATTGGAGGATCTTGTTAATATTTTTCCCTACTATTTCAATACATTAATCAGCTATTCTTCATTTTAAGAATTATGATTGATATATTGAATTATGTTTCAACTATAAGAAGTGTAACTGAGTGATTGTTAAGAGTAATTAAATTTTTGTATATGTGGGAGAATTGTTTTATCCCTGAATGGGAGAGTACTGTTTTTCAAAAATTGATCTATATTTTGTTTATTATCAGATAAATGATTGGGAGTTTGATAATTAATTAATTATTTTAGAAGAAGATTTGGAAAATAAAAATGTATTATGTTTCCTTTTTTGTACCTTTTATCCTTATGTTTTTATGTATTTTATGAACATGATATCTCAATAGTATATTGACACAATTTTCATAGTTTAAATGGAAGATGTCATAGTTTGTTCGAGTTCCAATCCCATGAATAAGAACTATCCAAATAGTGTTTTAATTAATCCTGATGAGACATTAACAATTTGGAATTCAATAAAAATAAATTTTATAGAATCAATATATTATTTTAATGGGGAATGAGATTTCTTATCAAGGACGCTCGATTGATCTCAATAAGGTAAATGAGGCATTGTTATGCGATGAATCAAAAGATGACATATATTTTTTGAGAGCTATTAGTATGGGTACATATTATAAAAGGACCATCGATTATTTCTATATATTATAGTCACATATCAATACTACTTCCAAAAACAATGGAATCTCACATTCCATGATAAAAATAAGAAATCTTTTGTTGTGGTCAAAATTATTCACAAATTATCTATTATTTTGATTATACCTAATAATTGTAATGGCTATGTGACATAGTGTGAGGAATCATGTTTTGGGTTAGGATTTGTTCCTATTATTGTGTGTCATTTTGTAAAATACGTCTCTCTTCAAATTTGGATTATTAATAGAAATTAGCGAACAAATTTTTTTTTATTCCACAATTTTTCATGTAGTTAAGTATTAGAGACACGATTTTTGGGGATGGACTATAGTATTGATTGATTATAAGACATTGAGACATATAATTCCTATAGAAGACATGAATATCAGATAGATACGATTGGCGGAATATTTTTATAATTTCGACATCAATAGCACCTAAACCCCCCTTGGAATTTGAATTTGATAGATGAATCTATCATTTGGAATTTTCCAACATAAGAATTTACTGAAATGATGGAAGAGTTGAATCTAATGGGACTCTTCATCCAAATTGATTTCCATGACTAAAGGGATAATTAATATATTTTTATGACAAGTGATCGGTTATCTTCATATCCCCTTGAGTCTATTCTATATGGTCATAAATAAGATAATGAGTTTAGATAAATCATAGATACCTATTATGATCGAGATACAATTATTGGGTTCTTTCATTATTTAGATGATAAAATCCATTTGGGGATAATTTTTTCTTCTTGAAATACTAATGGAATTCAATTTTATATGAATATAATTATTCTTCCTTAGAAATATATTAGAAATCTATCATTATTTATTATTATAATAGATGTTGGTTCGGGTAGACATTTATGATGAACAAGATTACGAGTTATGTGTCATGTTTTTATAGATACTAGAAAATAATATCATCATAACTACAAAATTATACAATACTTATTACCATGTTGTCGTTGTTTAGAAATGGGAAGAGGATATATTGGAAATTGTTGTTGGATTTACAAGGAATATGCATAGTAATGTGAAATTAATATTGTAATTTATCTATTGATGAAATCATCCAATTTATTTCCGATTATAGACACCATCAAAAGAAATTATATGGGTACAAGTTATATATAAGATATCATGAGGAGACATGGGGCTACCTATTGAAATATATTGAATATGGACCACATTTTAACTCTTAAATTTTGTAGTAGTCTTGATGAGGTGATAGTGACTATATTTTTTCAGATAAACATACCATACAATTATATAAAATCAAATGGATGATGGTATTAAAAAAATAGATGATATGATATTGTATTCCATTTTAAATTTTGATGGATCTAGAGATAGATAAATGTTATTGTTCTTGTTGGTATATAATAACAAATAATAGTAACAGATTAGAATGGCACCGTTATAGTGTTTGTATGGTCTCCTATACGGTCATATATTTTATGGTAAGTGGTGGGTGAGGTCTCTATTCTTGGAAAAATGTACATTCAAAATAAATTAAGGGGGATCATTTATATACAGAAACACCTTGTTCTATTGCAGGGTAACAAGATTTCATATTTGGATTTTCTATGACATATATTTATTTTCATTATTGACCAAATTTTCAGGCATGATTAAATTCAATTTAGTCATCGTATTCTAATGAAATTTGGAAATCTTAACATGTGATATTTTTTTAACCATTTTGGGTTACTAAGAATCTTCGAACATATACTTTTGTTTGAATATCTATATTTTTTGATAGGTAACCATGATTTTCCACATATCTCTCCCAATGAAGTACAATTATAATCATTCATGTCCTCTAAAATTAGGATATATTGATTTAGATCTAGACATTTATATTGTGTAGTAACGTGTAAAGATCGTTTATACTATTTTCAATATGTTTTTTTGGAACTATATTATTTGGTATAATTCTTATAGAAACATGAGTAAAATTATTATTAGGATTGGGACTGCCAATCATCGATGATGGATAAGTGGTGTCACCATTTTCTAGATAACCATTTATCCTCATTCAATCCAGATTACATAATAATAAAAACCACATAGACATACAAAAAATCTATATTCCATAATCACTTATTCAATAAATTCTACCATTCCACAGTGTGACATTTAATTATTATAGATAAAACATATTATCTTCTACTAAAATATGACTCAATAATAGAAACCACATCTTCATAAAATCTCAGATTCTCTAATTACAGTGCACTTCCCATAGTATTTTAATGATCCCAAAATTGAATACAATTATTCCTCAAATTATTTGTGATTCATATGGGTATAATATTTTACAAATAATTATTAAAATATAGTACATATATCATATAATTATCTATCTAAATTGTATCAATTTCATTTTCCTTATAGAAATTAATCATTATATACACCCATAAATTAAATAATAACTCTAAACCCTTTATTTAGGTATATCGATTATTCAATATTAATCATAATATATTAACCATTAATTTCAATTTTATTATATAATAGAACCTTTAAAAAACTATGAAATATGAATCATCTATAAAAATTTTAAATATTTTTTTAATCATTTGGAACAATTCATTAATTTATTACCATACAGGATTAATTCTTGATTTCTAACATAATTAAAAGTAAATATTCTTCCTTATATGATTTCTTTAGATGATATTGCATTTGACTATACATTTCCCAAATTTGGGGGGTAATGAGAATCAAATTTTTTCTTGTAATTGATCATAAATATTAAAATGTGGATATACCCAATGACAAAATATTTCAATCAATAAAATATCTTCATTGGAAACTCAATTGGGATACTACCACATTTTCTATAACACTTATTGTTAACATTTCTCCAAATATACTGAGCATTCTGATAAAACCAAAATGAACAGTGTGATTATCAATAATTGAATTGACCAATAATATAATAATTAAAATAAAACATAAAATATCATAAAATACAACACCATATTATAAATCCATGAATAACTAAAAATTATCTTTTTATCATTAAAACACATTTTAGGATAATGTGGGAAACCAAGAGACCCAACATTACAACCACATACAACCAAAATAGAGAACAACCCAGACCAATCTACAGAATCTACCTCCCCTAAGAAATAGAACTACTATGACAAGACTTCCCCAAATTATGACCTTTCGTATAGTAGTCTCGTGTAAGAGTGCAATGGTGTGATACCGATGGCATAGCCATACCCTCTCTTCAAATTTAAATGGCATGCTACAGTAAAGGCTTTCTTCTCTAAACCCCATCGGAAGCAGATCCAATTGTGATTCCTAGATAGATATTGTCACAAGTTTAAGGTATCCAGATAGGGATTTCATTTCTAGGTAACCAAAAAATATATACATTATAAAGATTACTAAATTTTATACCATATATAAACATATCCATAAGGGTTTCAACAATTTTTTCTTATATAATACCGAAAAAATAAGCAAACCCTAATTTTATACTAGTTCAGGTCATCCATTACTAACATAAATTAATTAAATTTCACTTTGTAATTATATCAAATACATATCATATTATAACATACCATATAAAGTTTAAGGATTACTGTCTTTCAAGACAACATACATAAACATCAAATTTCATGAAATATTTTCAACATCTCCCACAATGTTCTTCCTAAAAAATAATATTAATTGAAATAACATATTTGAAATCATTCAACATCACCATGGAAATGAAACCAAAGATAGGTAAGATTAAACTATCCATAAGGATAAATAAAAGAGATACCAACAAATGATCATAAGTTACACCATGTTATGTTAAATGGTATAAAATTATTGTTATAAAATAAAAATTTTATCACTAATAATCAAAAAAATTAATCAATTATCAATTAATATATAATTTTTATAACAATAGAATAATTTATAAGACTTTTTAATAATAAATTATAAATCATGATCCATCAGAACACATAAATATAATAAGAAATATGAATATGGAATATTTAGAGGCCTAGAAAATCATTTCCATAATCAAGGCTCACTACCCAAGAAATCATAGTTTATAAAATCTATTTATTGATTAGGATCACTACACATTACATCCTTTATATTGTAAATTATCACTTCCATGACTATAATAGAATACAATTTCAACATAGCTTATTGGATTCAATATAATTTCTCTCATTGAGTTAGTGAATTGTTTCTCTCATGACTGTCATCATGGATATGGTCCCTTACTTACATGGATAACTACCAATAATAGTTCATATTGTATCATGATATATCAAATATTAATGAATTAATTATGAGGTAATATTGTAATGGGAAAACCATTAACATAATGATCACCATATATAATTTTTAAATATGGTCAGAAAATAATTCATTATTTCATAATACAAAAATACATGCAAAAAAATGACATTCATAAATATTTCATGATAACAAAATTAACCTATGGGAATGAAAATTCTTTCAAAACACCTTCCATAAGAAATCCTCAACATAATCCATAAAAATAAATATCATTGTTTTTATAATATGAATATCCCCAATATATAATGACAAACATTACTATATGTATGCATTGACGTATAATAAAATAAAAAATAACATGAACAATTATTAGAGAAGTGTAATTAATAATATTTTCTATTAGTATCATTAAAATCTAAAATATCCCAAAATATATAGAAAGTGATTTTATTTTAAAATATGTGTAAAAACATGTTATGAAATATTTAATGAAATTAATGACCATGTTGATTTAAAATATTATTCTCATGTTAAAATTCCAAATATAAAATTTCTTTTACATATTTTCCAAAATCTCATTAATTACTCATTCTAATAATTGAAAAAATTTATTCTAAAACCAATGAATATAAAGTCACATATAGTTTAAAATAGATTAAAACATTAACTATACCCAAGGATAAAAAAATAATGAAAAGTGTTTCCATAAAATTGGTGTGGAATAAATATTTTAGTGGTTGAAGATGAAATAAGGATTTAATTTCATAACAAATTTTACATGGTATTTCTAGTAAAATAAAAAGGATAACGATTTGAGAAAAATAACGATGCAAGAAGAAACTTTAGGTGAATATAATATATTGGGCTTAAAAATGAAGGATTAAATAATTTCATGTTATTATATTTTAATATAATTAATTTCAAAATAAATGAGATTATAATATAAACCCTTACCAATTTTTTAACATTAAAACAAAAATCACCTTGAAAAATTATTATAAAGGTAACCATAAATTCTATTAATATAAATATATTCTTGGTAAAAAATTTTGTAAAGACCTATAATTTCCCTGATTTTTTTTAATAAATTAAAATTTTACGAGTCCTTCAAAAATGATGGCACCTGATTCTAAGGCCCGAAGTGCTTGTAATGATTTTATGAACATTTTTTCGGGTACGTTCAATAAATGTGGGACCGTGTTTTTATAACTTTTTAACTGGTGCAAGAAATTGAAATCTGAGTTCACCGTTAAACTCACAACACCAGTAATCACATAACAAGACATTCACCTCGATGGCAGTTGGTCGAGGGTGGAAGTTATTTTTTTGGGTTTTTGTGAATGAATAAAATAAAAATAACATTTTGTAGCTTTTATTTTAATTTTATTTGTCAAAATCACTATGTGGAAGCTGTGATGTGGGCACCACCATACCATAAACTACCATGAGAGTTTATGGTGGTGGGGACCACCCGAGCCTAACCTCCTATTAGAGGTTATGGTTGTGGGGACCACCCAAGGCCTAAACCTCTCAACTCCCTCATCAAATGTGGGAGAGACTCTTTTTAACTTCAATATTAATTGTGCCAACACTCCTCCACAATAATTATTCTGACACACCACTCTAATTGTTCCAAACTATGTGATTAATTAACCCAATTTGAGTTATTTGCTAACAAACATAATAGATCACTTGATCTATTATTTTGGGGCTCCCATTTAATTTTGGTGGATATAAGAGAGGATAATATTTGGGAGAATAGATCTTCAATGAAGAATTCCTCCCCTTAGACATTTTATTCTCCATTCTCCATAAAAGGATCTCCAACGACGCAGGGACCGACAATCGAAGAAAACGCCGACGACACTAACATCCATTTTTTTCAAACAATTTGTATTCTTCTTTGTGCCCTTATCAACGTCATCATGTGAACAAGTAGGGGTTTATTTCTATTTTTTAATCACTTCCCATATACACCCCTTCTATTTCTTTTTTGGTTTGGGAACAATCATTATGGGAGGATAGGATTTGACGTTCATGTTCATGTAATTGATGAACCATAGGCTACCACCCTAATGCAAAGGGAACAACCCAAAAAAACATGGCATGACCCTTCTGCAAATTTTGTGGTGTTCTACGCGTTGGTGGAGGATGAAAATCATCCATGGTTTGGGCACACGAATGGCAGCCGACACCATCGCCAACCGCAAAAAAGTCAACGACGCGGCCCCATGACCACCACCGCCGCCCCGTGGCCTCTACGCCAACCATGACCCCCTCTGACATCTGCATCTCCTTGTCACCCCTTGGCGTCCGTACCGAACACGGCCCCCTCCACTGTCTGTGGCTCTTCACGACCCCGAGGTCGAACCGCCGTAACCCCATGACTGGAGCACAGCCGCCCCACGGCCGGACCAAAAACGCCCCAAGACCGGACCACCGACGCCCCGCTGCAGGACCACGGACGCCCCACGTCCAGACCCCCGACTCCCAGCGGCCGGAATTTTGGCGCCCCATGGTCGAACCGCCGGCACCCCACGGCTGGACCGTCGCCACCCTGTGGCCGGACTGCCGCCTCGCGGCCGAACCGCCGCACTTCGGCCGGACCACCTCCCCTTGGCCGGAGCACCGCCGTATGGTCGGACCACCGCCCCATGTCTGGACTGCCTCCCCATGGTTGGACCGCCGCCCCGCGGCCGAAACACTTCCCCACGCGGCCAAACCACAACCATTTAACTAGACCGTAGCCCCACTTCCAATCCGCTGCCCCATGGCCCCGTGCCCTCGCGGCACTCTCCGCGGCCCCTCGCGGCCTACTGGCCCGGACCCAGCGAGCAGGGTCAGAACTAGGGGTCAGGTAGGGTCAAACTGAACCAGGTTGGCCCAGGCTGGGTCGGGTTGATTTGGTCCGATCGAGTTGGACCAGCCCATTGTCAACTAAGACCCTATTACAAACTTTTGGCCATAACATTGGAATTGAAAGTCTGTTAGACGAACCATTAGATGAGTTGGGAACCTTGGAGTGAGTCGGTCCCTTTGAGTGATACCCTACTATGTTTTGGATTAATATGGGGAACAATCAGGTTCGATCGAGCATGAATCTAACTGGGCCCCCGGGATGAAAATGCAAATAACTCATAGACCGAGCGTCTGATTGACAAGTCATCTGTTACGTTGAGATCCATATGACGTGGTGAACCTTTGAGATAATTCATTGTGGGAATTAGTGGAAGTTGGGGTATTGACTAGTAGCTTGTGGAGCGGAACCTCTCGGAGATGAGAGAACATAGTTTGGCAACCTAGTGGTTGGCTGAGACTTGAAGACTGCTGACTGTTTTAACTTGGAGTCACTTGACAGGCCTAGTGGAGCGTTCCTTGGTGATGCGGCAGACCCATTGTGGGGAGCCCCATGGTGACGCGGAAGACACACAATACTCGATAGGAGGAGTACATTAGCAGGACAAGAGTGGGAGTGCCTTGGTGAAGTGGAAGGCCCAAGGTGGGGACCACCTTGGTGATGCGGCAGACCCACGGTACATGATAGGAGGAGTACTTCAGTAGTGAAAGGTTAGAGGAAGCACCTATGAGTGGCGTGGTAGGCCCACTGTACATTATAGAGGAGGATTTCTCCTACATCCGTGTTTTTCAATGTTGTTACAAGGAATGTTACATGAAACTACCCCTAGAATATATCCTGTTTTGAGCTGAGTCAGTTCCACTATGTTTTCCTCGTGATTGAGATGGATTACATGATAAATTAATTATATATATGTTCATATACCTAAGTAAGTATATCTGTCAATTTCAGACATTGTGATTTATCCTTGATGGATTTTGTGAGACCTATTGGGTCTTGGGGTCCCTACTGAGGATCGTTATACTCAACCCTGCATGGGTTATGCCTGCACCTTGTTTTGTTGGATGCAGACGATGGACAATGATGACTGAGGCTGAGAGTACCGGGACTGGAGGGTACCTGGGGGTGGACCATATGACGCATTGGTACACATAAGAGATGGGTGGACTTGGAGTGCTACAGAGGCGATATGTACGAACCCTTAAGGTATGAACCTCTATGAATGACCCAACACCTGATATTCCCTTTTCTTCAATTGTATTGTATCACTGTTGTTCTTGGACATTCCATTTGGGCTTGTATTCTGGACCCTTTAACATAATGCACTCACCCTATTTACAGTTCAGTTTACTTTTGTTACTATCTTGTTGTGTTCTTCGTTATGTGTGTTTACTGCTTATTAATGAAATGCCTTACCAGTTTTAGGGAATACGCCTTCGGTGCTAGTCGCCATCCCCTGGACTACGTAAGACGGTCTTGGGTTAGTCATGACACGTGCCCTGGGGGATGGGTCATGAAAAATTGTTATCAGAGGATTTAGTTCTAATGCAGAACTTTTGACTCTGATCATTCTTTTTAATGACAACAGTTTTAAGTGTAGTGAGTGTGGTTATGAGTTTAGGGAAACAAATGTAGGTGTGGCAGCCGACGTATCCATACACCAGGACTGTGACTTCTGATTTCTGACTCAATACATGAAAATGCTAATTGTGTTTGTGTTTTAAAGAGTTTTATTTGTTATATCTTGATTCACCTCACCAGGTATATCTTATTGACCATTGCGCACATGTATCTTTTCAGGATGCCTCAACGCCTATGGTTTTCAAGGGTTCTGAGAGATGTACGCACTGATATCCCACAAAACGACGAGACCATGGTTCATGACCCTCTTCCAGTAGAGACACTAGCAGATACACCAATGGTACCATTACCCATTGGGCTACAAATGTCACCAGCCCCATCAATAGAGAATTCACGTCGTTTGAGCGAATTTCACGAGTTCCAACACCCAGGCCACCCAGGTTCAGGGGAGATATGGACCCACAAGTGGATGAGGATTGGCTGGAGGCCATGGTTAGTGTTTTCCCACTGGTAGGTATACAAGATGATCTCATGGTGATCCTTGCTTCCAGCCTTCTACAGGAATTAGCAGGGAGATGGTGGAGCTTGATGCTCTAGGTTCACGATGAGGTGATGCTTCTCTAGGAAGACATCGAGAGCCTATTATGGGCAATATTTATCCCAATAACTCTTCGCGCTATGCGCATACATTATCATCTTAATTTTAAGCAAGGAAGCATTACTGTGGCTCGGTACTCTGCGAGGTTCATTGACCTCTCATGCTACTCCACAGATATGATGCAGGACCCTTTCTTCAAAGACCGATCATCGAGCAGGGAAACAAGCAAGAGTTCAAGGATTCGATGATCTCACTCAGCACTCCGACAAAGGCGGATGTATTAGAGAGATCCCTCTTGGTGGAGAGTTTCCTTGATGAGTAGTCACCACCTGTGAGACCCACTACCAGTCATCACGTAGAGGAGTGTTTTACAGCTGGCTGCTGACAGACGTCACATAGGTCCAAGACGACCAGACCCACATGTGGATGACCGCATGACACATGATAAGTTGTGCAGGGGAGCTGATGTGGAGCCAGTTATACAAGGTTCATCCAGTGTTTCACATGCATCGAGCAGGTTTACATGGCTCTGGACTATCCAACATGTCATACTGATGACCAGCATATGGTCGAAGGACCTCCCAGGTAGAGACATAGGTTCGACCGAGGAGGTCCGTGGGGAGCAGGCATATGTGTTAAGGGGGATATCTATACAAATTGATGTAGGATACGAATTAATATGCTACAACAACCACCACCAGGAGGTCCCCCCCGACCACAGGGAGTAGGTGGACAGGGGAGAGCTCATCTCCATGTAGTTGAGGCCTATTATCACTGTGCTCTGGAGATGATATGAGGTACGATATGTGTCTTCTCCACCATAGATGTAGTACTTATAGACACAAGATCCAGTCATTATTTTGTTTCCACTACCCTCATTTAGAATTCAGATATTCTGACAGAGTCGTTGGCTCGATCTTTATGGATAGAGACTCTTACGGGAGCGGATTCAAAGATTACACACTCAAGCCAAAAGTGTGAGCTTACTCTAGGAGGCGAGTGATTTGACTAGGATCTATTAGTAGCGGCGTCAAGGCGTTACGATTTCATCATGGGTATGCATTGTTTTTCTATAGTCCATACTTGAATTGACTGTATTAGGCACAAGGTGCGGTGTGTCTGCACGGATGGGTCCAGGTTTACCTTCACTAGAGAGAAGGGAGCCTCTCCAGTGTAGGATGGACTTACCCGGAGGAGAGTGCAGACGATCACTAATCAGTTGACTAGCCTTACCCTCAGAGCTGTTGATGTTGAGAGTCCGAGGAATCCTGTATTGGTGGACTAGTAGGTGGATGTTTTCTCTGATGATTTTCAGGGACTACCTCCTCATAGAGTGGTGGAATTTTAGATTAACATGTACCCCCATACGACACTGACATCTACACCAGCATATCATATGGCTCCCATGGATCTTTGTGAGAAGTTGGTATAGTTAGAGGACTTCTAGAAGAAGGGATTCATCTGGCCTAGGGTTTCTCCTTGGGAATCCCCGATTCCATTCTCCCAGAAGGCGAATAAGAGCTTGAGGCATTCTATTGACTATTAGTGCCTAAACTAGGTGACATTAAAGAACAAGTACCCAATCCTGAGTATTGACGACCTGTTTGATTAAATGATGGGAGCGTGATGGATATCGAAGATAGACCACAGATTAGGTTATCAACATATCAATGTACAAGAAAAAGATGTGCAGAATACAACCTTTAGGTGTCAGTACGACCATTACAAGACCTTCATTATGCCATTTTTCATGACCAATCCTCTAGCAGTGTTCATGGGACTCATTAACATGATTTTTCATCCATACCATATTCTCTTTGTATTGGTCTTAAATGATATCATTACGATCTACTCGACTACTGAGAGGATCATGCCTATCATTCGAAGGTAGTATTCGACACACTCCGGGAGCACCATCTTTATGTTTAGCTCTCGAAGTGCCAATTCTGTATCCGAGAGGTTCACATTCTGGGACATGTCATATAGGAGGCTAGAGTTGCAGTAGATCAAACAAAGATTGAGGCAGTAATTTCTTGTGAGCCACCTAGGAGTATGACATGTGTAAGGAGTTTCCTGGGTTAGGAAGGTTATTACCGGAGGTTTGTGCCAAATTTATCCAGAATTGCTGCACCACTATCATCCTTTATGAAAAAGGGGAAACCCTTTGTTTGGTTGGGGAGATTCCAACAGAGCTTTCATGAGCTAAGGTAGAGGCTAACTAGTGAACCCATCTTGAGGCTACCAGAGGAGAGAATAAGGTACGTAGTCTACTATGATGCATTCGAGACCGTACTCAGATGTGTTATGATGTAGGAGCGAGCGATGATCACAAATGGTTATCGACATCTAATATAGCTAAGGAGAACTACTCTACCAGTGACCTGGAGTTAGAAGAAATGGTCTTCACCATGATGATGTGGAGACACTATCTGATGGGTGAGCATTTTACAGTGTACATTGATCACAAAAGTCTCATGTATATATTCACTCATAAGGGCTTGAACCTGAGACAACGACGTTGGCTTGAGTTCCTCTAGGACTATGAATTTTAGATTGTCAATACTCTTTGGAAGGGGAACATTGTATAAAATGCACTCAGCATGAGGTTTGGTATAAAGATGCTTGGTGAGGTGACAGAGCAGCTGGCTGCTTTACAAATATCCATTGTGGATGGAGACATAATGGTTTTTCTACAGTCTCATTCAGTCACTCCCCCTCCTCTACAGCGAGTCAGGGAGGCGCAACGTGGGGATGCTGACTTTAAGGCATGACGTACTCACATATCCATAGGATATGAACCTAATGGATTTTATGAAGGTGGGGAGCACATCATAATATTCAGAGGACGTACTATGGTACCGGTGTCACTTCAGGATGATGTGTTGATGGAGTTCCACACATCCCCTCTAGCGGTATATCCAGGAGTGGCGAAGATTTAGCCGGATCTAAAATGACAGAACTGTGGCCAAGAATAATGAAATCAGTAGCAGAGTTTTTCTCTCGGTGCCTCGCATGTCATCAAGTAAAGGCGGGACATCAGGTTGCAGTTGTCTTGGTTCAACCTTCAGAGGTTCCAGAGTGGAAGAGATATGGGATATCCATGGAATTTTTTATTGGACTTGGATGTACATCCAGGGGACATGACTCAATTTGGGTGATCGTCGATCGATTCACCAAGTCAGACCACTTCCTTCTGATCAAAGAGTTGGGTTTAGTAGAGATCGAGGGACACATATATGTGTGTGAGATTGTGTTGTTAGATGGAGTGCCCTCGACGATTGTCTCTGATCATGATGCATGTTTTGCTTCCCTTCTATTGAAGGGGTTTCAGGTGGTTTTCGGGAAGTAGCTTCATTTGAGCACTCCCTTCCATCCTTAGATGGATGGTAAGACTAATCTAACCATTCATACCCATGAGTACAAGATGTGTTCTTGTGTCTTCGACATCGGTCACATTTGGGATGATCACTTACCTTTAGTGGAGTTTTTATACAACAACTAATATCACTCCACCATTGGGATGTAACCTTTTGATGCGTTTTGCGGGAGACATTAAAGACCACCTTGGTGCTGGACTAACCCTAGGGGAGTAAGTTCTAGTGGGACCAGAGTTAGTACGGGATACTACAAAGAAGGTGGATATCATCCAGGAGAGGATGAAGACTGCACAGAGCAGGCAGAGGTTGTATGCTGACTAATGATGGAGACCTCTAGAGTTAGAGGATGGCCACCACATCTTTCTATGGGTCTCACCCCGATGAGGTATACATAGATTTGGACGAGGTAGCAAGTTATCTCAGAGATTTATCGGACCTTTTCCGGTCCTCAATAGATTTGGTGAGGTGGCATACTGCTTAGGTCTTCCACCTCAGTTACACCGGGTGAATGACGTCTTCCACAAGTCCCAACTGGGGAGATACTTACCCAAACCTTCTCACGTCATTGACTATGGGGAGCTAGACATCGACGATGGTGAAACTTTTACAAAGGTTCTAGTAGGGATTGAGGATCAACAGAAGTGGATCCTTCGTGGGCGGTTGATACCTATAGTTCTCATTCACTGGCAACACGGGAACCTCCAAGAGAACACATGGGAGCAGGAGTCTCAGATGCATGCTCAGTACCCCCACTTGTTTACCTAGTTTGAGCTGTAGCTTACAGGGATGTAGAGCCATGAGGTAGGGGGAATGTAAAGACATGGAATTTCAATGTATTTTTTTTAATAAATGGGAATTTTATGAGTGTTCCAAAATAGACTTCATTTGATTCTGATGCCCGTAGTTCCTGGAAGGAATTTTTGAACTCTTTTTAGGTACGTTCGGTAAACATTAGAGCTGGTTTTTCTAACATTTGAACCGTTGCTCAGAATTTAAATCAGAGGGCACCGTTGAACTTGCAGCGCTGATATTTGGTTAAAGATACATTCACCTCAATGGTATTTTGTCGAGGGTGGATGTTAGTTTCTGGGTTTTCCGTGAATGAATAAAAAAAAAATAAAGTTTAATTGATTTTATTTTTATTTTTTTTGTTTAAAACCTCCATGTGGAAGTAAATAAGTGGGGACCACCAGACCATAACCTCCCATGAGAGGTTATGGTGGTGGGGAACAATCGAGCCTAACCACCCATGAGAGGTTATAGTGGTGGGGACCACCTGAGGCCTAAATGTCTCAACTCCCTCATTAAACATAATAGAGCCTCTTCATCTCTTCCAATATCAATGTGCCAACCATACACTATAATAATTATGAAATCACACCACTTTAATTGTGAATTCTTATGAGATTAATTAGCAGAATTTCAATTATATTCCCACAAAAATAATAGATCACATAATCTATTACTTTGGGGCTACTATTTCATTTTGGTGGATTTGGGAGAGGAGGATATTTGGGAGAAAATATCTCCATCAAAGAACACCAACGAAGAAGACCTCTCCTTCAACGTTTTCTTCTACAAACTCCGTCAAAGGATCTCCAATGATGCATGAACCGACAATCGAGGAAAATTCCGATGACACCAACATCCATCTTTTCTCAAAGATTTGTCTTCTTCCTTGTAAACTCGGTGACATAATCAAGCAAACAAGTAGGTGTTTATTTATATTTGTTTATCAATTCGCATGTACTCCCGTCTATTTCTTTTGCTGGTTGGGAAGAATCATTGTGGGAGGATAGGATTTGACGTTCATGTTCATGTTATTGATGACCCATATGCTACCTCCCTAACGCAGAGGGAACAGACAAAAAAAAATGTCATGACCCTTCCGAAAATCTTGTGGTGTTCTATGTGATGGTGGGGGATGATAAACACCAATGGTTGGGGCCTAATAATGGTGTCCAACACCACCAACGGTTGCAACGAAGGCGACGGTGATGCCTTCTGGCCACCGCCACGGCCCCGCGGACTCTGCACTGACCGCTGCCCCCTCCACCATCTGCGGCTCCATGAATACTGCAACCACCTCCTCCTTTAGCATTTCTGGGCCGACCATAGCCTCCTCTGTCATATGTGGCTCGAAACTACCCCACAACTGAGGTTCTGCCATGTGGCCGATCTACCGCCACATGGAATATCCACCGCCCTATGGCTGGTACACCACCTCATGGCCAGACCGTCGCCGCCCCGCGGACAGACCGTCGCCTCCCGTGGCTGGAATGCTGCCTGGGCCACTTCCCTATTGTAACGCCTCGACCCCAGTTACCTAGAGTCGGTGCGTTATTGCGTAAAATTTTCATGATCACAAAAGATAATGTCTTGAAATACCGATTAGTTTAGTAGCCTTGGAAACACTAGATACATACATAAAAGTTACATTACATCATAAAGTGAAAAACTACAATAACATGGTCTCCATAGTCCAAACTCATATCCCCTTCTGACTATCCCTGCAGGTCATTCATAAAATACTTTTTCACATCCTGGAAAAATTAAAACTATGAAAGGGGGGAGCTCAGATGATCAGTAAGGATAACAATATAGCGGAAGCTTTCATAAATAAACATAAAAATTTAAGGCATTGTATAACTGAACCAAATTCCATTTAATCTTGATCTTCAGCATAATATGGAAAAATAAAATGAAATAATGCCATTTACTTATTCACAGGGACATTCTACTAGTCGAATAATCACATGGAATATCAATAACCACATTCATAATGATGGAATGCATAATTCCAGACTATCGTAACAACGTAGCCAAAGCCTCCTGCCAAGACTAGAAATAAGATTTTGTCAAGGCCTCGTGCCAAGACACTAGTTTGTCTCATGAGACCTACGGATGCATCGAGGAGCTATATCGGGCCCCACCCGTCACTAATTATGTCCAATGCATTCCTTATATTAAATGGTTTAAACATATCATAAACCATAACATAATTGTATCACATAAAACATGTAGAAAGAAACATAAAATTTACACATATCAATCACAAGATATCAATACAACACATTGATATAATAAAAAAATTATCAAAACCATTTTAAATACAAAAATTAAATAAAAGTAAAACATGGTATTTATATTTCATTTAAAAAAGTCTATGGCTTGTAGAGGAATCCGAAACACAAATAACGGTCATGACAGCAGATAAGTCGTTTTCGCTGCATACATAAGACAAAAATATTCCATTTGTCGTTTAGTAAAATGCTTAACAAAAAATGATTCCTTTTGAATATTAGTAAAATTCAAAGGGGTTTATACAGCGTATAAAAGAAAGTTGTGTATAAAACAAAATATGCCTCAATGAAAGGAGATTAAGACGAAGTCCCATACAAAGATCATTTTTTTAAATAAAATAAATCTATTATGTGTATTTACTATAAATACACATAATGAAGGTAAAAATACAATATAAGACATAATAATATCATGATATAATTTGAAAGTAGGAGATTAACCCAATGAATAGAAATTGGGTTAAGAAGTTCCCTTACCCTGTGTCAGACTTGACTCGATCATTCTTTAACCTCCTGAATAATAAACTAGAGTAAATTTCTAATTGATTAAGAACCTTTCTCATTTTCATTATTCCTTTTATATCACTTATTACCAAGTTATGAACATTATGTAATTATTTATGTTAATAACGGTTGTTTTTTCGATCTTTGGTACTTGAGTCAAAAATAAACTTCTTATAATTACACGTTGTTTATGTGGCAGAATATCCATAATCTCCAGAATTATATTCATGATGTAGATATAATATATATCATATATATCTAGTATATACATTCATTCATAATATTACGTAACATTTAGATGAAAGAAATGAAATGCACCATTCATGGAGATGGTAAGCCGTACGTACACATGAACACTACTTTCATTTCTATTTCATATTTAATGGAAGGGAATCATAATGATATAAAGGTATATTATAATTTCAGTATAATATAATATATAATATCATTTAATCCATCTTTTAGACACCCCACATATGGCATTAACAATTCAAATCACTTTGAGGGGAGATATTCCAGACATCCTAAAATGAAATTATCGCGTTTACCCATAATGGAAATCATAAAGGTCTGCCATAAATGAGTAATAAAGAAGCATAATGAAAACTTAAACATAATATATATAATATATAAATATAGTGACATATTAATGGCCACCATGATAGGTGTTAAAAGAAGATTGAACAATCATCATTTCGTGAGGCAGAAATTCGCCAACCACAGAAACATAGTGTTTTTTAACAATTAGACGAAGATGTGTGTAATTTTAAATAAAATAATTCTCATAAAAACATACTAGTATATTTAAGATACTGTTTTCTTAGAAAATAAATATAAAAAAAGTGTTTAAGGGGTTAGAGAAGAAATATAAAATAAAATAACATAAGAGAATACATTACCTTAAAATCGGTTAACTCTTTTTGATTTGAGACAAAGGAATCCTTGGATAGAATTATGCCCAATGTGAGGCTTCTAGGAGTAATAGATGGATGTTGAGAAAGTATTTGGGCAGAGTATGGCCAAGACAAATGGCTTTGATGGTGTGAATAAGGTGGTAGAGGTGGGAGCCTTTTATAAGAGGAGAGGAGGGGCACTCTTGGAAAGTAAAGAAATGTTACATTATTATGAAATTCTTTTCGGATTTCAAAGGTCCCTCAATGATATATTTCTAGGATAAGGTGATAAGGGTCTAAATCTACTCATCTAGTAGGTTTTTGACAAGTGTACGTATTATATGTTACATTATCCTTCCATTTTATTAAAATCGTTAATTAATGATGTAATCGGTGCATAATCAGGGTGTCATAAATAATTTAATTTATATAATGTCAAAAATTATAAAAAAATTACCATGATGTAAAAAATATTTGTATCTTTCCAATTAATATTTATAGTCAAAAGGATAATTTATATAACCCCATGTAATAATTGTTTTAGTAAAACAACACAAGTTTGTGACAATTTTATTTTTACTTTAAATAAAAAGTTATTAATGTCATTTTCTTACCCAAGTGGCTCCATGGGGTCCCCAAGATGACCCATGGATTGTATGGGTCGGCCATGACTCACCCAATAAGTTTAGGACAATTTTAATGTTAAATTCATATTATTATAACATTATTTTTTCCTTAAGTTACACTAATTACCTTTAATCGCGATTAATAGAACTTAAAGTTACTATTCACCAAAAATTATTTTAATCACATTATACCACATTTTACTTCCTAATGACAATGATTTATGTCGGATTTTGGAAATTCAAATCACAGAAGTGGTAAAATTTCATTTAATCTAAAAATCAATTTTTTAACTACCACATAGTGGTTTCACTATTCATCAAAAATCGATGTTTTTCAAAACAACACCAAAAATTAACCCTAAGCTATATTTGATATTCCTAATTAAAAATTGATATCTATTTTACAAAATTCGAAACATATATATTAAATTTATTAATTTAATAATTAATTCTCATTGCCACAACAAATAGCGTGTTTTTAAGAAAGAATATCAATCAAATTATTGACAATTGTTTATGTCTGATTTCAAAGTGAAATTAATTCTACTGACCACCATTGGATAAAATGGTAAAAATATATTATAATTACACTTTTTAACCACTCAATTGTATAATTTATCACTATAAATTATTTTGATATAAAAAAGTTGTTTTTAAGTATTTTTTACTATTCATTAAAAATTAGAAGTTCTCAGAAAAATCGCAAAAATTTAACATAGGCTAATTTTGATATTCTGAATCCAATAATTAAGTCCATTTTGAAATATAAAATTTATATAATTTCAAAAAGTGTGTATTACTATTCATAGCTGCTACTTTTATTGGTCGTGGTGTGTTAGAACTCGAGGTTGCATACAACACACACTTCTCTATTATTCAAAGAGAAGCATACCATGGAAGCTTGGGGGGTTAAATTCTCCCCTCCTTCAATAAATTGCATCCTCACAATTTAAAATTTTTCTTTGAAAATAAATGCATGAAAATAGAAAATACCATTGTGGAAAACCCACATCTGAAATACGGTTAATAAAAATATAACATTAAAAGAAAGAAAAAGAATTACAAAGGTCACCCGAGATAGCCCAAACATCGATTCTATGAAAATATGGATAGAGTGGGAAAAAAAACCATCAATGTCTGATGCAGAGTTTTATAAAATAGGATTAGAAGAAAGTTAACTATAATAAAATCACAGACTTGTGGTTTGTTAAATGATCATTGATTCCCCAATTGGAAAAGTTATCCAACAACATTTTTTTAAGTTACCTTTCATAATGTTGAGGAATTTATTTAGGAGATTTAATAAAAATGTAGAGAAATATACTTACTTTTTATGTAGAGTTTCATTCTTTAATAAATTTTTACCACAAACCCATCATTCACTCGAAAAGGTAATAGAACTCAAAATATTCTATTTATCATAATTATATAAGGTTCCAAATATTAACACATACCATTTAGATTAAGAAAACTATATTGTAATAACCAGGGACTTCCTGTAGGCTAGTGGTAGGTAATAAAGGCCTGTTGCGATATGGTTGTGGGTTCGATTACTACACCTTTTTCAGACGCAACGGGGTATCCCCCAACCTGAAAGTTGTCCTTTTCCTAAAATTATAGTATTATAATATTCCAAAAATAATCTTTAGAAATGTTTTACCCTTAAACAATACTATCCAAATTTCAACTTAATCCATTACAACCTTTATAGTTATCCTAAATACCTATGTCCAGACTTTCTCTAAAAGGTCTAAAAATTCCAAAATCAATTGCATCATCAGATTCCTCAAATAAAGTAAAGTTTCTCTTATTGACACATACAAAAATATGATTACCATCATCATATTAAAACCTTAATGAAAACAACAAGTACTGTAGTATAATCCTTATATATATATATATCACATTGTTCTTATAACCAGAATATAATCCTTGAGTCCAAAAGCACCAATACATTAATTATTCCACATCAACTTTAGCAACATCGTAAGATTTTCCTTGACCCCTTGGCCTTTTCTGAGGTAAGTTTCCCTGACAATTATGACATTCATTTGCATAATTCCCCATTTCCATACAATTGTAGCATTCATCATTGATAGCCTCTTTCTTTCCCTTGCAATCACGAGCCTGGTGACCTTTTTCTCCACATTTATAACAAACTTCCATTCCTTTTAGGCAAGTACCAGGGTAATTCTTCCGACAATTATCGCATAATTGAAAATCCTTCTTTCCCTTTTTCCATTTATCTATCTCTTGCTCCACCGTTCTCTTATTCTCTTGCGTTACTATATTGTCATAAGATTTAGAGAATTCCTTTTCTGTCTTGATAGAACACGAGACTATATCTTCTTATATTGAGAAAGATTGTGATACTAAAGCTCGACGGAGAAACGTTTTTAACCCATCAAAGAAATGATAAATCTTACTTCTTGGGTTACATATATAATATGCATCATGCCTCGCTAACCTTGTAATGTTACCCTCATACTTTGCGACATTCTCATCCCCCTTGTGCCTCAGACTCAGAAATTTCCTTTCCATGTCTACTTGATGGTCAAGTGGAAGGTATTTTTCTAATAAAATTTCCTTATACTCCCTCCATTCCATACTTGATACTTATTCATCTTTCTTTGTGTTTTGAATCAGCGACCACCATTGATTGGCATCTTTAGTGAGTTGGTAAACATCCATGACAACTTTCTCCCTTTCGCTACTCCCCAAGGCATGGAATATTTTCTTTAAGGATTTTATCCATTGCTCAACTACTAATAAATTTGTACCCCAACAAATTTTGGCGGTTGTTGCCTCATGAAGCAGTCTAAAATTGATCATCCACGTTGCGGATCAAGGTGGTCCATACGAGTAAGGTTATTATTGATAACCTGAGTGAGTTGTCCCGGTATGGTTATAAGTTGATCAGCACCAGCTGTATCTCCAGCTCTACTATAATTATCTTGAGAAAGAGTCCAATCCCTATATGAAGTGTGTGAATTGATACCGTTTACATTCTTCTCACTAGGCACCATTTCTAAACAATGGCATAAACTAGATTAGTTTATGAATCAAAATACATAATTAAAATATTTAAAAACACTTAACCTAAATTGAACTATTTATGGATATAATCCATAATCATAAAAATGTTTTCTTTGAGGAAGTTTATACTCATAACCCATCATAGTGGTTTTTAAAGAAAACGATAATTATCCCTAGCATATCCCATGAATGTGTCGTAACCATGAGTGCAGAAAGGCCTATTGTCGTGCACCAGTTCCCATTAGAGTGTAGCTCAAAGCAGTGTTTTTGGGTTTTACACCTAGGTACATCTATGCCAGAGCCTCCTCTACCTGCTCGTATCCGAACATGGATGTATTTCTCGGAAAACTCACAAAGTCTCTATAATACCAAAATTTTATGAAGTTCATCTATACTAATCCTCAAATTTTATCTTAGGTCAATATGCTCTAATAAGAGTTTATCTAAATCTAGCTTCCAAGGATAGTACTAAACTGCCTCTGATACCAACTGTAATGCCCCGAACCCAGTTATCCAGAGTCTGTGCGTTATTGCGTAACATTGGCATGATCACAAAAGATCAAGTCTCGAAACACCGATTAGATTAGTATCCTTGGAAACACTAGATACATTCATAAAAGTTACATTACATCATAACGTGAAAAACTACAATAATAGGGTCTCCATAGTCCACACTGATATCTCTTTCTGACTATCCCTACAGGTCATTCATAAATTTTTTTTCACATCCTGGAAAAATTAGAACATTGAAAGGGGTGAGCTCAGATGGTCAGTAAGGATAACAATACAGCGGAAGATTTCATAAATAAAATAAAAATTAAAGGCAGTGTATAACTAAATAAAAAGACTTTTAATCGTTAACTTCAGCATTATATGGCAAAATAAAATGAAATAATTCCATTTACTTATTAACATGGATATTCTACTAGTGGAATAATCACAAGCAATATCAATAACCACTTTCATAATGATGGAATGCATAATGCCAGACTATTATAACCATGTAGCCAAGGCCTCGTGCCAAGACTACAAATAAGATTTTGTCAAGGCCTTGTGCCAAGACACTAGTTTGTCTAATGAGACCTACCGATGCATCAAGAAGCAATATCGGGCTCCACCAGTCACTTATTATGTCCAATTCATTCCTTATATGAAAAGTTTTAAACATGTCAAAAACCATAACATAATTGTATCACATAAAACATGCATAAAGAAAACCTAAAATTTCAAAATTTCAATCAGAAGATATAAATACAACACATTGATAAAAAAACATTATTAAAACCATTTACAATACCTAAATTAACGAAATGTAAAACATGGTATTTATTTTTCATTTAAAACAATTCCTGGCTTGTAGAGGAAGCTGAAACACAAATAATGGTCACACCGCCAGAGAAGTCATTTCCCCAGCATACGTAAGACAAAAACATTACATTTTTTGTTTAGTAAAACGCTTCATACAGAAATATACCTTATGAGCAAAAGTAAAAGTCAAAGGGGTTTATACACCGTATAAAAGAAAGTTGCGTATAAAACAAAATACGCCTCAATGAAAGGAGATTGAGACGAAGTCTTTACAAAGATCAATTTTTTAAATAAAATAAACCAATTATGTTTATTCATTATAAGTACACATAAAAAAGGTATAAATACAATATAGGACATAATAATTTCATGACATAATTTGAAAGCAGGAGATTAACCCAAAGAATAGAAATTGGGGTTGGATGTTCCCTTACCTCGTGCCAGACATGACTCGATCGTTCTTTAACCTCCTGAATAATAAACTAGAGTTAATTTTTAATTGATTAAGAACCTTTTTCAAAATCATTATTCCTTTTATATCACTTATTATCATGTTATTAACATTATGTAATTATTTATGTTAATAACGGTCGTTTTGTCGATCTTTGGTACTTTAGTCAAAAATTAACATCTTATAATTTCAAGTTGTTTATGTGGTAGAATATCCATTACCTCCATAATTATATTCATGATTTAGATATCATATATGTCATATATATCCAGTATATACTTTCATTCATAATATTATGTAACATTTAGAGCTAATAAATGAAATGCACCGTTCATGGAGATGGTAAGCTGTACGTACGCATGAACGCTACATTCATTTATATTTCGTATTTAATGGAATTAAATCATAATGATAAAAAGGTATATTATAATTCAATTATAATATAATATATAATAACATTTACTCCATCCTTTATACATCCCACATATGGCATTAACGATTCCAATCACTTTGAGGGGGCGGTAGTCTGCACATCCTAAAATGAAATTATCGCGTTTACCCATAATGGAAGTCATAATGGTATGACATAAATGAGAAATAAATAATCATAAATAAAACATAAACATAATATTTATCATATATAAATATATTTACATCTTAATGGCCACCATGAGAGGTGTTAAAAAAAGATTGAACAATCATCGTTTCGTGAGGCAGAAATTCGCCAACCACAGAAACGTTATGTTCTTTAACCATTAGACGAAGGCGTATGTAAGTTTAAATAAAATACATATCAAAAAAACATCCTAGTATATTTAAGATACTGGTTTTGTTACAAAATAAAGGAATAAAAAGTGTTTAATGTGTTGGATAAGAAAATAAAACAAAATAACATAAGAGAATTCATTACCTTAAAACCGGGTAACACTTTTTGATTTGAGACAAAGGCTTACTTGGGAAGAATTACGCCCAATGTAAGGCCTCTAGGAGTAATATAGGGAAGTTGAGGGAGTAATTGAGGATAGTTTGGCTGAGCCAAATGTCTTTTAAGGTGTGAATAAGGTGGTAGAGGTGGGGGCCTTTTATAAGAGGAGAGGAGGGGCACTCATGGAAAGTTATGAAATGTTGCATTATTATGAAATTATATTAGGATTTAAAAGGACCAAAAATGATATATTTCTAGTATAAGGTGATAATGGTTAGAAATATATCCATCAAATAGGTTTTTGACAAGTTTAAGTATTATATTTTACATTATCGTTCCATTTTATTAAAATCGTTAATTAATGAGGTAATCGATGCATCATCATGGTGTCATAAAATATTTAATTTATATAATTTCTACAAAATATATAAAAATTACCATGATTTAGGAAATATTTTTACCTTTCGGATATATTTTTATAGTCAAAAAGTTAACTATTATAACCCCAAGTAATAATTGTTTTAGTAAAACAACAAATGTTTGTGACAATTTTATTTTTAAATTAAATAAAAAGTTATTAATGTCATTTTATTACCCAAGTGGCTCCATTGGGACCCAAAGTTGACCCATGTATTTTCATGGTCGGCCATGACTCACCCAATAAGGGCAGGACAAGTGTAAAGGTAATTTCATATTATTATAACATTATTTTTACCTTAAGTTACACTAATTACCTTTAATCGCGATTAATAGAACTTAAAAGTTTCTAATTACCAAAAATTATTTTCATTCCATTGAACCAAATTTTACTATATAATGAAAATTATGTATGTTGTATTTTGGAAATTCAAATCACAGAGGTGGTAAAATTTCATTTAAATGAAAAATCAGTTTTTTAACTACCACTTAGTGGTTTCACTATTCATCAAAAATCAAAGTTTATCAGAACAACACCAAAAATTAACCCTAAGATATATTTGGTATTCATAATTCAAAATTTAGGTCTATTTTAAAAAATTAAAAACATATAAGTTGAATTAATTCATTTAATAATTAATTCCCGCTGTCACAACTAATAGCATGTTTTTAAAAAAGAATATCAATCAAAAGATTGACAATTGTTTATGTCCAATTTCAAAGTGAAATTAATTATAATTACCACCATTAGATAATATGGTAAAAATATATTCTAATAAAACTTTATAACCACTGAATTTTTTAATTTATCACAATAAATTATTTTGATTCAAAAAGTTTTTTTTAAGTATTTTTCACTATTCATCAAAAATGGGATGTTTTTAGAAAAATACCAAAAATTCAACATAGGCTAATTTCGATATTCTGAATCCAAAAAGGAATTCCATTTTGAAATATAGAATTTATATAATTTCAAAAATTGGGTATTACTATTCATAACTATTTCTTTTATTGGTCGCGGTGTGTTTGAATTCGAGGTTGTGTACAACACACGTTGCTCTATTATTCAAAGAGGAGCATACCATGGAAGTTTGGGGTGTTACATTCTCCCATACATCAATAAATTGCATCCTCACAATTTAAAATTTTTCTTTGATAATAAAAGGTTGAAAATAGAAAATTCCTTTCTGGAAAACCCACATCAGAAATAGGGTTAATAAAAATATAACTTTAAATGAATGAAATAGAAGTACAAAGGTCACCCGAGATAGCCCATACTAGGATTCTATGAAAATATGGATGTGGAGGAAAATCAAACCATCAAGGTCTGATGGAGAGTTTTATAAAACAGGATTAGGAGAATGTTAACTACAAGAAAATCACAAACTTGTGATTGGTTAAACGGTCATTGATTTCCCAGTTGGAAAAGATAACCGACAACATTTTTTTAAGTTAACTTTCAGAAAGTTGAGGAATTTATTTAGGATATTTACTAATAATGTAAGGAAATATACTTACTTGTCATGTAGAGTTTATTTCTTTAATAAATTTTTACCACAAACACATCATTCACCCAAAAAGGAAATAGAACTCAAAATATTCTATTTATCATAATTGTATAAGGTTGCAAATATTAACACATACAATTTACATTCGAAAAACAATTTTTTAATAACGAGGGACTTCCTGTAGGCTAGTGGTAGGTAATAAAGGCTTGTCGTACTATGGTTGTGTGTTCGATTCCTACAGCTTTTTCTGACGCGACGGGTTATCCCCCAACCTACAGGTTGTCCTTTTTAAAAAAATATAGTATTATAATATTCCAAAAATAATCTTCTGAAATGTTTTAACCTTAAAAAATACTATCCAAAGTTCAACTTAATCCATTCTAACCATTATAGTTATCCAAAATACCTTTGTCTGGACTTTCCCTAAAAAGGCTCTAAATTACAAAATCAATTGTATCATCAGATTCTTCAAAAAAAGTAAAGTTTCTCTTATTATCACATAAAAAAATATGATTACCTTTATCATATTAAAATCTTAATGAAAAAAAAGTACCAAAGTACAATCCTTATATATATCACATTATTCTAATAACCAGAATATAATCACTGAGTCCAAAATCACCAATACATTAATTATTCCACTAAAACTAGAGTAACAACATAAGATTTTCCTTGATCCCTTGGCCTTTTCTGAGGTAAGATTCCCTGAAGATTAGGAAATTCATTTGCATAATTCCCCATTTCTCTACAATTGTAGCATTCAACATTGATAGCCTCTTTATTTCTCTTGAAATCACGAGCCTGGTGACCTTTTTCTCCCCATTAATAACAAACCCCCATTCCTTTTAGGCATGTACTGAAGTGATTCTTCCAAAAATTATCGCATAATGAAAAATCCTTCTTTCCCTTTTTCGCATTATCTGTCTCCTTCTCCACCATTCTCTTATTCTCATTCCTCAATTTATTGTCATAAGATTTAGATAATTCCTTTTCTATCTTGATAGAATACGAGACTATATCTTCGTATGTTGAGAAAGATTTTGATACTAGCGCTCGATAGAGAAACAGTTTTAACCCATCAAAGAAATAATCAATCTTACTTCTTGGGTTATGTATATAATCTGCAGCATGCCTCACTAACCTTGTAAAGTTAGCCTCATACATTGCGACATTCTCATCCCCCTTCTGCCTCAGAGTCAGAAAATGCCTTTCCATATCTGCTCGATGGTCTTGTGGAAAGTATTTTTCTAAGAAAATATCCTTAAACTCCGTCTATTCCATACTTGATACTTATTTATCTTCTTTGTGTTTTGAATCACCGACCACCATTAATCGACATCTTTAGTGAGGCAGTAAAGATGAATAAAAACGTTCTCCCTTTCTCTACTCCCCAAGGCATGGAATATTTTCTCTAAAGATTTTATCCATTGCTTAGATACTAATGGATTTTTACCCCCATTAAATGTTGGCGGTTGTTGCCTCATGAATCGGTCTAACATTGATCCTCCACGATGTGGATGATGGTGCTCCATACGAGTAAGGTTATTATTCATAACCTGAGTGAGTTTTCCCAGTATGGTGATAAGTTGATCAGAACCAGTTGTATCTCCAGCTCCACTATAATTATCTTCAACAGGAGGGAAATCCCTACATGGAGTGCGTGCATTGATACGGTTTCAATTCCTCCCACTAGGCGCCATTTCTAAACAATGGCATAAAGTATATTAGTTTATGAATCAAAATACATAATTAAAAACTAGAAAAACACATAAAATAAATTCAACTATTTATGGATATAATCTATAATCATAAAAATGTTTTCATTTTGGATGTATATACTCATAACCCTTCATAGTGGTTTGTAAAGAAAATGATAATTATCCTAGGCATATCCCTTGGGAGTGTCGTAACCCAGAGTTCAGCAAGGCCCGTTGTCATGCACCAGTTCTCATTCGAGTCTAGCTAAAAGAGGAGTTTTTAGATTTTACCCTTAGGTACATTTGTGCCAGAGCCGCCTCTACCTGCTCGTATCAAGACCATGACGTATTGCCCAGAAAACTGACAAAATCTCTATAATACCAATATTATAGGAAGTTCTTATATACTAATCCTCAAATTTTATCTTAGGTCTATATGCTCTAATAACAGTTTATCTAAATCTAAATTCCACGGTTAGTACTAAACTTCCTCTGATACCAACTGTAACGCCCCGACCCCAGTTACCCTTAGTCGGTGCATTATTGCATAACATTGGCAAGATCACAAAATTTCATGTCTTGAATGACCGATTCATTTAGTAGCCTTGTAAACACTAGATAAATTCATAGAAGTTACATTAAATCATAAAGTGAAATACTACAATAAAATGGTCTCTATAGTCCACACTCATATCCCCTTCTGACTATCACTATAGGTCATTCATAAAATACTTCTTCACATCCTGGATAAATTAAAACATTGAAGGGGTGATCTCAGATGCTCAGTAAGGATAACAATATAGCAGAAGCTTTCATAAATAAACATAAACATTTAAGGAATTGTATAACATAAACAAAAGACTTTTAATCTTGAACATCATCATAATATGGCAAAATAAAATGAAATAATTCCATTTACTTATTCACATGGATATTCTACTAGTCGAATAATCACATGGAATATCAATAACCACTTTCATAATGATGGAATGCATAATGACAGACTATCATAACCACGTAGCCAAGGCCTCGTTCCAAGACTACAAATAAGATTTTGTCAAGAAATTGTTCCAAGACACTAGTTTGTCTCATGAGACCTACTGATGCATCGAGGATCTATAGAGGGCTCCACCCGTCACTTATTATGTCAAATGCATTCCTTATATGAAAAGGATTAAACATATCATAAACCATATAATAATTGTATCACATAAAATATGCATAGAGGAAACATAACATTTCCAAATTTCAATCACATGATATCAATACAACACATTGATATAATAAAAACATTATCAAACCCATTTTCAATACCAAAATTAAAGAAAAGTAAAACATGGTATTTATTTTTCATTTATGAAAATCTATGGCTTCTAGGGGAAGCCGAAACACAAATAATGGGCATGACGACGAAGAAGTAGTTTTCTCCGCATACGTAAGACAAAAACATTCCTTTTTACGTTTAGTAAAACGATTCATAGAAAAATATTTCTTTTTAATAGAAGTAAATGTCAAAGGGGTTTATACACCGTATAAAAGAAAGTTGTGTATAAAACAAAATATGCCTCAATGAAAGGAGAATGAGATGAAATACCTTACAAAGATTTTTTTTTAAATAAAATAAATCTATTATGTGTATTCACTATAAGTACACATAAAGAAGGTAAAAATACAAGATAGGACATAATAATATCATGACATAATATGAAATGCACCGTTCATGGAGACGGTAAGCCGTACGTACGCATGAATGCTACATTCATTTCTATTTCGTATTTAATGGAATTAAATCATAATGATATAAAGGTAAATTATAATTCCAGTATAATATCATATATAATATCATTTACTCCATCCTTTATATATCCCACATATGGCATTAACGATTCAAATCATATTGAGGGGGCATTAGTCCACACATCCTAAAATAAAATTATCGTGTTTACCAATAATGGAAATCATAAAGGAGTGCCATAAATGAGAAGTAAAGAAGCATAAATAAAACATAAAAATAATATATATCATATATAAATATATTGACATCATAATTTCAACCATGAGGGGTGTTAAAAAGATGATTGAACAATCATCGTTTCGTGAGGCAAAAATTCGCCAACCACAGAAACAGTATGTTCTTTAACCATTAGACGAAGGTGTGTGTGGCTATAAATTAAAATCCATCTCATATAAAAATATTATTATATTGAAGATACTGACGTTGTTACAAAATAAAGGAATAAAAAGAGTTTAAGGGGTTGGAGAAGAAAAATAAAACAATATAACATAAGAGAAGACATTACCTTAAAATTGGGTAACTCATTTGGGATTGAGACAAATGTTTCCATGGGAAGAATTTTTCCAAAAGTGAGGCTTCTAGGAGTAAGAGAGGGAAGTTTAGAGAGTATTTGGGCAGAGTTTGTCTAAGCCAAATGGCTTTGATGTTGTGAATAAGGTGGTAGAGGTGGGGGCCTTTTATAAGAGGAGAGAAGAGGAACTCTTGGAAAGTAATGAAATGTTACATTATTATGAAATTATTTTTGGATTTAAAAGGTCCCACAATGATATATTTCGAAGATAAGGTGATAAGGGTTCGAAATATACTCATCAAATAGGTTTTTCACAAGTCTATGTAATAGAGTTTACATTATCCTTCCATTTTATTAAAATCGTTAATTAATGAGGTAATCGCTGCATCATTATGGTGTCATAAAATTTAATTTATTTAATGTCTAAAAATTATAAAAAAATACCATGATGTTGGAAATATATTTAGCTTTCCAATGAATATTTATAGTCAAATATTTATCTTATATAACCCCATGTAATAATTTTTTTAGTAAAACAACACATGTTTGTGAGAATTTTTTTTTACTTAAAATAAAAAGTTATTAATGTCATATTTTTACCCAAGTGGATCCATGGGGTCCCCAAGTTTACCCATGGATTGTATTGGTCGGCCATGACTCACACAATAAGGGTAGGAAAATTGTAATGGTAATTTCAAATTATTATAACATTATTCATACCATAATTTACACTAATTACTTTTTAATCGCGATTAATAGAACTTAAAAGTTACTATTCACCAAAAATTATTTTAATCCCATTGAACCATATTTTACTTCCTAATGAAAATGATGTATGTAGGATTTTGGAAACTCAAATCACAGAGGTGGTAAATTTTCATTTAAACAAAAAATTAGTTTTTTAACTACCACTTATTGGTTTCACTGTTCATCAAAAATCGAAGTTTTTCAGAACAACACAAAAAATTAACCCTATGCTATATTTGATATTCCTAATTCAAAAATGATATCTATTTTACAAAATTAAAAAGATATAAGTTTAATTAATTAATTTAACTATTAATTCCCGTTGTCACAACAAATAGGGTGTTTTTAAGAAAGAATATCAATCAAAATATTGACAATTGTTTATTTCCAATTTCAATGTGAAATTAATTCTAATGACCACTATTGGATAAAATGGTAAAAATATATTCTAATTAAACTATATAACAACAAAATTTTATAATTTATCATTATAACTTATTTTGATAAAAATCATTTTTTATGTATTTTTCACTATTCATCAAAAATTGGACGTTCTTAGAAAAATACCAAAAATTCAACATACGCTAATTTCAATATTCCGAATCCAAAAATGAAGTCCATTTTGAAATATAAAATTTATATAATTTCAAAATGTGGGTATTACTATTCATAACTGCTACTTTTATTGGTCATGGTGTGTTAGAAGTCAAGGTTGCATACAACACACATTGCTCTATTATTCAAAGAGGAGCGTACCATGGAAGCATGGGGTGTTACACCTACGGTCGGAATGCCGCCCGCGCGGCCGCCTCATGGTCAGGTGACCTCCCCACGACCAGACAGCCACCTCGCGACCAGACCGCTGCCCCACAGCCGAACCGGTATTCCGCGGCCGGACCATGGCCCCATGTCCGAACCGCCGCCCAGTGCCCTCGCAACAATATCTGTGGCCCCACGCCGCTTGCCGTGCCAGACCTAGCAGGCCGGGGAGATCAAAATCGGGTCAGCCCAGGCAGTGTCGGTACAAGTCTGTCTGACCTGGTCAGACAAGACCCATTCCCACTATGACCCAATTAAATTCTTTTGGCCTTAACTTTGGCACCAGACGTCCATTAGACGAACCTTCAGCGGTGTTGGGAACCATAGAGAGAGTCGGTCCCATTGAGTGATACCCCCCTGTGTTTTGGATTAAGATGCGGAATGGTCATGATGGATCATGAACGAATCCAACTGGTCCCCTGGGACTAAAAGGCTAATAACTCACATACCAGGCGTCTGATTGACGTGCCGTCTGTACGTTGAGACCCGTATGACTTGGTAGAAATTTGAGATACTTATTCATGGGACTTCGTGTTAGTCATAGTATCGACCAGTTTCTTATGGAGCATATCCTTCCGGAGACGAGCGAGCGTAGTGTGGGAACCCAGTGGCTGGATGAGACATGGCGACTGTTGACTGTTTCGACTTGAAGTGACTTGACAGGCCCAGTCCGGAGCACCTTGGTGATGTGGCAGACCCACGGTGGGGAGCACCTTGGTGATGTGGAAGACCCATGGTATTCGACAGGAGAAGTATTTCAACATGCCATGAGGGGGAGCACGTTTGTGATGCGACAGACCCACATTGGGGAGCACCTTGGTGATGTGACAAACCCACTGTACTTGACAGGAGGAGTCCCTAAGCAGTCCAAGGTTATTGGTTAGCGCCTCTATGTGATGCGGGAATCCCAATGTACTCGATAGTGGAGGAGTTCTCCAGCAGCTGAGGTGTTCGACGTTGTGACTCGGAATGTTACATGACACTACCCCTAGAATACATCCTGGTGTGAGATGAGTTAGTACCTCTGTGTTTTCCTCATAATTGAGACATATTACTTGATAACATTGGTATATTTATGGTCATATACCTATGTAAGGATATCTGTAGATTTCATACATTGTGATATATCCTTGATTGATTTTGTGAGACCAAGATGGTCTCGGGGTCCCTACTGAGTATCGTTATACTCAACCCTACACAGGCAATGCATGCACCTTATTGTGTAGGATGCAGACAAAAAATAGTGTTAACTGAGTCTGAGTGTACCAGGAATGGACGGTACATTGAGGTGGACCAAATGGCATGTCGATATACAGAGGTGACAGGTCGACGTGGATTGCTGAGGAGGTGATATGTACCTACCCTTCAGGTAGGAACCTCGGAGAATGATCCAACAACTAACTTTCCCTTTTATTAAGTTGTATTGTATCACATTTGTTCTGGTAATTTCCATTTGATCATGTATTCTGGCCCCTATTACTTACTCCACTCACTCTAATTACAGTTTAGTTTACTTGTGTTCCAATATTGTTGTGTTCTGGGTTACGTGTGCTTATAAAGGAAATACCTCCCCTGTTTTAAAGAATACGCCTTCGGTGCTAGCCAACAGCCCCTGGAATCTGGAAGGCTGCCTTGGGGTAGTCACAACATGGGCCCTGGGGGATGAGTTTTAGACAATTATCAATGTGAAAATATATATACCATATAAACCAAAATAGATTAAAATCAAGAAACATGTTTCAATTAATGAATATTTACATAAAAAACACTCAATGTTTTGTTAATAACTCGATTAAGACCTCATAAAAGGGAGAAAATTTGTAGTATTTAAATATAAAAATTAAGTTAATTAAATTCATCAAACAAAATAATTTTTGGGGGTATATATAGTTAACAAAATAAAATGGTGGTGAATAAATAATATGTCTCACTCGAATTTATGTTATATTAGAAAAGCCTACCTCATATCCCATTATGATTCATACATTTTTAAATCTATATAAAAATGACATTGATTAATTATACATGTATTTTAGAACAAACAATTTCATTTTATAATTCCCTTATAATGTCTAAATAACCTTTTATAAACTATTCTATATTAAAATGAACATTCATGTAAAAGTTTTTAGTTTTCCTTGCATGTCCGAATTGGATAGTTTCAATACATTCAAAATGATAATAATTTAATATTATATAGAAATATACTAACCTAATTATTATCATATTCTTCAATTATATTAACATTTTCAACTACCAGTTTGAGGTTGTTGTGAAAATGGCTTATATCACTTCCTAGATATGGTAGTCGACACATAGACATGGGAGATTTTACAATTTACAGTGGATGTTAATAAACAACTTAAATGAAAAATAATATTTAGATATTCATAATTATATTTTAAATATTATACATATTCATTAAATTTATCTATGTTATAATATATTTAAATTAGAAATGAAAAACGAATCACATCATTTCAGGGAGGTGGTAGTCCACATGTACACATGGGGATCATTATCATTTAATAATATATGGGAAGAAGATATATATTGTCTACAACATTTATAAAAAACATATAATTAATGTAATGAACCTTATTTCATCTTGTTTTGATGGTTATAGAACATTTTTATGAGATCTAACATGAATTAAACATGATTTTTTTAATAGACATATACCACTTCTTAGTTTATCATCATTTGAAAATAACCTTGAGAAATTTCATATGATTCATATAGAATTATGATATTATGGAAGTCAGGGATATGGATTTTGGAAGAAAATTTGGGTTGATATTTTTCTTTATAAATGGATAATTTGGTGATAATAACAGAGGAAAGGAGGTGCCCTTTTATATGTTAGGAAGGTGACCAAGAGGAAACTATTCCGTCGTATTAAAAACAATCAAAAAAATTCAAATAATATTTTCTTATAATTGTATCAATCTAAAATATGGTATTATATAGGGATTATATAAATTTATAAGATATTATTTATACACGATATTGGTTTACATACACTACTCTTTTTGGATTGACCTACTTACCGACACTATTTGACCCTTAACATGGAAACTAGATAACATTTCATTAATGGTCAATAATATAAATCTTGAAATGGAATGTAAATTATTATGTGCGAATGTATTATATTATAGTCCATTAAAAAGTATTTTTTATTTTATAACTTATTTATGATTTTCCTATTAATTATAAATAAATTTAAACATTAAATATCATTTACTGTCTGTTTCATGACTATTCGTTGTTTTTTACATTAAATGAATTCATAAAATTATGTAATTAAATTATAAACATATTAAAAAAATATATAAATTTCATTTATCATTGAAATTATAATAACACCATGATTTTTCCTTAATATATTACATTTAATGTTTTAAACATAATGTACGCTATTTTCATACTACATTAACTTGCTCATAATTTGAAATGGGTAAGTGTTATAAGTAATTATATGATAAATACAATGTGATAAAATAACATGATTAATATATTTTATTCAACATAAATATAAATAATTATAAATAGTCATAACTGATATTTTCACTATGAAAACATATTAGAGATGCAAAATGATATTGAATGAAATTCTATAATAATGTTTTGCTAAAAATAATAGAAATCTCATAATTAATGGAATATGGAAATAGATAACTATATGTTATAATATAGATTTATATTTATCTAAATTAACTGATCTAGTTAAATGGGTGAATATATATTATTGACTTTCTTTACATTTCCTATAGATTTTATATTTCATTAAACTGATTTTACCCTTTACCATGGAGATAAACTTTTTCCATTGTTAATATTCATTATAAATAAAGATAATAACCATATATAATAAATATTGAACTGTTATATCTTATGTAGAATATGTTATCAATAATTATGTTTATATTACTAGAAGTTATTACACAAAATATTATTGTAAAAAAATGATAAAAAGGTTTTAGAATAATAACCATTTTCTGAATAAAAGCATTTCATATCAAAATTGCAAATATTATTGGGTTGCAAATATTTAGCTATATTATGTTTAATAAATGTTATAATTTTTCCAATTTACAAAAAATAAAAAATATAATCTGGATTTTATGTTACACGAATTTATGAAATGAAATTTCTATTTTCCAAATTCATCATTTTTACTCATCACACAAAAATAAACAATTTCAAAATAAATTACAAAAATTACCCTATTATATGTTTTTAATAATTAAATAATAATTAAATTACATTACAATTTTTTATAAATTATATAAATATATAAAAAAATTTTAATGAAAATATAATATATATTTTATAAAAAATTACTAAATAATATACAGTTTAATATTTAAAATTTCTTAGCCTTATATGATTTAATAAATGTCTATCCAAATTTATTGCCATTCTTCTAGGTAATATTTATTGTAATTGTATGTATAGATATTTTAGACATAATAGTTTTTATGGGTTTTCCCTATTTATACCCCACCAATCAAACAACATTATTATGATGGTCATATATAAATAATTTTATTTATTTATAATTTCAAGTTCGTTTAAACATGGAGTTTCATGAATCAAAAATAATAGAGTAGCTAAATGCTACTAAAGATAAAATACTCTAAAATATAAGGGTGTTAACAAATACATGTTAGTTAATTTGATGTTATATAATATTTGTGATCAATATGATGTAATAGTGGTTTCTCATTTTTATTATTTTATAGTAAATAAATATTTATTTTTAAAAAACATTTTTTTGATAAATCTATTAATAGTAATTTCTTATTGACATTTTTAGTGAATATAATTCTTATTTATTTATTGATGTATTAATATATTAAAATTTATATTATTTTTGAATTATTTACTATTCAAGGTTTGACAAATCTCATAGATGATGGATGGGTAGTTTTAAAGTATAAAATGAAATGATGTTGTTTTTTTATTTTCATTTAAATAGAAGTTGATTTATTTATTTAAAAATGTAATTCAAATATCAAATGTTAGTTTTTTATTGAAATATAATAATTATAATACAATTATTTAAATGAGACATGAGGTTTACCGAGGCTATAAATTATATATAGCGAATCTTTATATATAAAAATTATTCAACAAATCTATATAATCATATTCCTATATCGTTATATAATTTCAAGGTTAGTGACTTGATTCGCTTAGGATTATTATTTATTATCTATAGAGAGAACTTCTCAACAACTATTTCCAGAACAATAAGTGGAAATCCTCCTCCTCCCGTTGTATACTAAGAGGGAACATATAATTCAACCAATGTAAAATAATTATATTTTTATCAATTCTAACAAAACTAAGTAGTT
The DNA here is from genome assembly GCA_963277665.1 of Viscum album. Lineage (NCBI taxonomy): Eukaryota > Viridiplantae > Streptophyta > Magnoliopsida > Santalales > Viscaceae > Viscum > Viscum album. The sequence goes on along the minus strand of OY728146.1, from coordinate 1,553,732,294 downwards.
TGGTACCTTAATTTTATAATATATAATACCAATTATGTTTTTTTGAGACTCGAGGATCATGTTTCAATATCACATAAAAATTTTTGGTGTTTACTATTAACTGTGAAACAATATGAGAAAAGAATGAAAGACTTTAGGTTTAGCAAAAATTATATATAGTAAAATTATTTTAGTAGAATTATAATTTATAATTCTAGGTTTTATTAAAAGAAAAAACCTTAATTACTAAATCTATCTTATAATATTTGAATCGAACTATGGGAATATCATTAAATTAAAATTTGATCATTAAAAAAGGTGTATATAAAACCAAGTATCTTCTACAACTGATTATTATATATGATTTATTATTACATAATTATAAATTGTAAATATTAAGAAGGTGAATGTAATTATAATATAATAATGTATTTAAATCTAGAAACTCCCAATTATCATGTTCTCTATTTAGAATCACAATTATATTAATAATACTAAATTGAGAATGATTTTCAAAATAGGAGAAATCATGATTGGTGATAGAAAATGTAAACTATTTATAAATAAAGTATGACTTATAAAGTTACAATGAATGGAATTAGTTTTCTAAGTTTATATATAAGAAATGAATCATGCTGTTGGAAATATGGTGTTTAAAAAATAGACATTTAAAATACCTTCATTGAATATATAGGTAAATAATATTTATAGAAATGTTGGGTATTTTTATATGATTATATAAAATGATATAATTCTAAAGATATAAATAATTTTATAAAAATTTGATAATTACATATTAAACATATAGATTAACTCGCAACATATTATTTAAATAATTTATAAACATATTATAAATAAATCAATAGAATGTATGGATGAAATTCACGGGATGATATATATCATATAATTAATTTAATATGTATTTTGAATTTTTTTCTGTATTTTGTATGACATACTACAAAAATCCAAAGAAATCATTTAAATACTATAAAACATCCACTAAAATGTACAAAATATATAAAGAAAGATAAATTTTAAATTATTTGAATAAATTAAAAATATAATTATCAATATTTATTCAACGATAAAATTCAATTAGTGTTTCTATTTACTATTAATATAATTTATTTCATAAACATTTTTACTAAAAATATAATTTTATTAGATATTCTAGTAATTTATGGGACCCAAAAATCTTACAGTCAATGGTGATTTCAATGATGAAAATATTTATAGTAAATGTAATTTTTTAATATATATTTTATTAGTAATTTATAGATAATATTTCAAATAATAGTCAACATATAAAATACATATTTTTTAAAATATTTCTTTTCTATACATCTCATCATTTCATTCAAAATATTACTTCATCATATATTTAAATTAAATTTGATAGATATGATTGAAAATTGAGAATTATAAAATCAAAATATTCAATGAATGTTAATTATATAGTTTTAATAATAAAAGTTATGTTGTTCATAATAATTACTCTATGTATGTAAGGGTTAAAATATGTAACTAAATGTGGCTCAAATTATTTAAACATCAAGGAATCATATGAATTATATAATATCATTTAAAGTTTTAAAAATCATAACCACATGACCCAACAAACATTCATCAACTAAAATTAATGATAATCCATTCCATCCCAAAATTCCCTCATATTCATTTATAAATAATTCAAAATTCCATAAACATCAATAATAAAATAAATTATTTAATATGTAGAACCCCCAGTTTCTTATAAATAAAAAATTAATTCTGGATTATTATTATGTATTGTATTTGGGAGATGTTTAGAAGGGATTGGATGACTTATGGAAGGGTTTTTGTAATTTTTTAATGTTGTATAGTTGGTGAATGGTTAGTGAAAGCAATGAGACTCCTAAATAAAACTGTGAAAAGTGTGACTATTGCTATGGGGAAGGTGCAAAATTATACAAAACCATGCAACCATATAAGAGAAAATTTGAAAATTGGACAGATATATTTTCCTTAGTACAAGATTTTTCTAATAATGCATGACAACTACGTGATGTTCTATTTTGAGGAAGAGGAAGGAAATTGTTTAGTACATGGTTTTTCTAATGGTGCAAGTGACCAAGAATTGTTTAAAAACTAATTCCTAAAGATGAAAATCATGGTTAGGATTAACATTTAATCCATTGTTTTTATCTATTTATATCCCGAAATAGATATTTATTCCTTCCCAGCGATGAGGATTATCTCTCCATCAATCTCAATGTGATCTGGAGGCTTTCTTATTGTATTTATGCTCAATACATACACTAATCATTTTTTTATAGTTTTTTGGATTCTCTATGATCTAAATTCTTCCATATTTTTATAACTTTGATGTAGTATGCTGTAGATATATCTAAGTCAATTGATTCTAATCATGCTTATATTTGGACATATTGATGATAGGGGAAGAGATCTAAAGTTATTTCATGGAGATTCAACTCTGATTTTTTTGTATATACACTCCCCTCTCTATTCATTCCACTATTCATGATGTTAGTGGATTAAAAATTCATTAAACATATTATAACATGATGGATTACATTAAAAAGGATTGAATTACATGAAATTTATTGTGAAATTGTTGTGGAAAATATTTTTGGAAACTTACTAATGTAATTTTTTATGGAATTATGGTATTGTTGGGTAATGTGATTTTATAAATTATTTTAAAAAGATGAATTTTAAATAGTTTCTTTGTTATATTCAAGGAATATTTTTTGTGTAAATGCACTTAATAAAATATTGTTTTATTGAAATGTTTGAGGAATAATTATATTGGAATGGTTTTAGGGTATATATGGTTGTGTGTGTTTATATTTCATATAGTGCATGGCTGAAATATGACAGAAGTTTTAGTTCCAAAATATTAACTGGTCAAGGGATACTTCTTACCTAGTGACTACATGGTAGACTAAACAGAGACCACTCATGATAACATTAAGATATTCATTAAGGTTTAGATGTGTGTATTGTAATGGGTTATAAAAAATGGATTATGAAATGGTTTGGAATAAATGTTTGGATACATCCATGGAAAACAATTTTGGTTTGGAAAACTCTTTATCTTAGAAAACTTTTTGGTTTTTGTTTAAAATATTTTGATATTTTCTATTTAATCGTATAAAAAATTGATTTACATAGATCTTATAATTTTTCTAATAATATTTTCATGTGTAGGGAGTTCATTCGGGGAAATAATACTGAGGTTCATTACTCACCGCGACTATGGAAAATTTCTTATTTTGTAGATATTGTTCATTGATACATAGGAAAAGATAAATTAACCCACTTATTTAGTGGTTCTCCATGATACATGTGTCGTATTTTGGAGTTGGAGCAAGGACAATGTTAAGGGATTTGGATTTTTTTTCTTGGTTTCATAGAGTTTTGTTGGTTTGTATCCTACTCTGTACATTTATATTAGTTGTCTTCCACTACCATACACTATTTTAGTTTTATTTTGAAATAATTGGTAATAATTTTAGGCATCTTATATTTTGATCATGGATAATATAGAAGTAATTTTATAGGGAATTTCTGGTTTCAGTTTTTTATTTTTCAATGGAAAATCGGAATTTATTTCATGCCTATGGAACCTCGGGGATGATGATTAATTCCATATAGTAATTCTTCCATGAATTATGAAAATTATGAGGGGTGGTATGTTTTATTTTATATCCATTTGTTATATCATTGAGAGGAATGTGGTATTAGTCATGATAAGTCATTGACTACATTATCTTTTGTATATAATGTAGTTGAATTTAATTCTAGTCTATTTCTTGAGTTGATTTTGTAGAGTAGAGTTGGATTTTTAGGACATAAAATGAAAAGAAAAAGAATATGTAGCTAACCATTTTATGTTGAACATCATCTTACCAGGGAGTTTGGGACATATGTTTTTTAGAGACCCATATAGGATTTGGAATCTCATTTTAATGGTTTTATACAATGATACAAGATTGAAATGTTCTTTAGAAGTGAACTACCATTATGAGTATATATTTCATTTGGAGTAATGATTTATTATTTTACGAAAATAGTTCAATTTTTGAAAAATTTTAAATATATTTTTTTAAATGTGAGATATTTATAGAACAGTAAATTGATATTTTGGAAATATAATTATTTTCAAAATAATGGGAAAATATTATAAAATTGGTGAATGTGAAAGCTGATTAATTTTGGGAAGACATTTTGTGATATATGATGATGTATAATTTCTAATATTTTATCCTAAAATCTATAAAGTGTGTGACTTATGGAATTTTTTATATATATAAAATGGAACCCTGTGGTAATCATAGAAACTAACCCAAGGATGCTGTTAGGAATGTGGTTGCACATAAGCCACGAGTGAACCAATAGATCGTATAGAGTTTAGTTCAAGAAATTCATGATGTGGAAAATGTGAACAAAATGTATAAACCAAGGAATGTGTATAATTATTTTCAATAACAGGAAAATATAACATCGATCTTTCAAGGTGATTTTGAACTAAAGAAAGAAGATATGTGGATGAACTTGATGAATTGAATTTTCAAATTACATTGGAAACCAACAGAATAGAAAGTCGTGTTGGTGATTTATATGATAGAGGATCATTCAAATCAATGGTGGATAATTTTTTTATAAGATAAATTAGTACAATGGCTTTCATGGGAGTATTTTGAACAATTGTTTTCAAAAAACAGTTTAATCTATATACCTTTAGGATTGCATCAAAAATGAATTTCTTCAGCTTGAAACATGAGAGCCTGACAATGATTGATGAAGTAGATAAATATATGTATTTATTATGAATTTCACTATAATATGCATCTATTGTTTCCTTTAGTGCAAAATTTTTTTTACCATGGTTTATGTAATAAATTCACTTGATTATTTTCATACATAGTATAACATATTACATATAGATGTTTAACAATGTGGTTGTGGGTGAAAAGGCTATATTATGAGATATGGGTGGATAGATCATGTAGATACTAATGGGAAATGGGGAGAACACTTATGTTGTGGGAAAATGGATGTTAAAACCTATTTACAAGGAACATAAATTACTCATAATCAGATAGATATATTATTAAATCATCCTTGATGACCCAAAAATAATTGTTGGATGTTTCCAATGTTGATCGTTCGACCACATAATGTGATATTTTATGAAACCAAATATGGCCTACCCAAATTTCAATCATATAGGAATAATTAGTTTTATTGTCTAATTTCTATGAGTTTGGGTATTTTGGACACATATCTTGTGTCGAAGATGTCATATGTGTTGATGGGATGAGGGAAACAGAACAATTCTCATAAGCAGAGGTGAGAAAACCATGTTGATTCTAGGAATACAATTACTCATCAATATGGGATATCTCAACAGTGTAATAAGGACCAAAGTGGAGAGATTAAACTATAATGGAGATAAGAAGGTTTCTATGCTTGATTAATCTATGACATAAACAATACAAGTTATGATTATTTTTTATTCTACTCTTTGTAATATTTTATTGAGATTGGCGTATCCCATTCCATTTTTATCTTATCGTACAATTTATTTTTTGTCTTTAAATTTTGAGATGTTTCCTTTAATGTCAAAACTAAAAAATCTAATTTTTCAATTAGAATGTCAATCCATTCTATAATGAACATGTTAATAAAATTTCGATGGAGCAGAGGGGACTTGGGATTTGTCAGTTCATGAGATTGATTACAATGATATAATACTGGTTAACGATTCACTGGAAATTCTAAAGGATCACATAGACTGTTATACCCAAAGGGATTGTTTTACAACTAAATATATTGTCGAGTATTTAATTAGAGGAGACTTGATTATAATGTCAATAAAAATGGGCATGAGAGAACTATGTGTTGGAATGATCTCATTCCAGGTGGAAACATTTACTTTGTGTCAATGGATGTGTTCTGGAATAGAATTTTTATAGTTTTTTTCCACAAACATTCCTGATAATATACTAGAAAATTAATTAAGGTTCCCACCCACAAGTAAAATGTATTTTACCATTGATGTCCTTTGAGAAACCAATATTATGATCCTTCTATATTATAAAAATGATATAACCAAACTATGGGAATTTATAGTGATGTTAGAGGAGATGGAAGGAAATGTGTTCACTCCTCTTATCTCATCATCATGTAAATTAATAGTATTGTTTTCCAAAAAGCGTGATGGGAACATTTAATATGTTTAGATTATAATTATCATAACCATGTGAAAATAATGAACTGATATCTACATGCAAACATTGATGAAATGTTATATCAATAAAGGTGATCTCAGTGGTTTTCCAAAATTGACATGGGATCATGATATCAATAATTACAAGTTCAAAAGTAGGATATTCAAATAATAACCTTCTATAGTATATATTATCGATATGATTATTTTCTAATGGTCCATTCTTATGGAATGGATGACCAAAATATTTTAGTGATATATATATTCTATTAAGGTAGTTTTTTTGGATGATATATTGGTATCTCAAAGGACATGGGCTTGTTTTGAGTTACCCATAGAGGTAGTTTTGTGAATCTTACAGGATCAACATCTATTTGAAAAACATTCTATGTTGGATTTTTGTTAAATTTATGGTTATTTATTAGCCATGTAATCTATGAAACATGTATTTTCATGGATCTATAAAAGAAAAAAATTGTTTTCTCTTGGATACTACCATATAATGCCACAGAGATGGAAGGTTTTTATGATCTAGTTTTTTGTTATAAATATTGTGATCAGGAATATTTTATAACTAGAATCCCCAGTTACTTCTATGAAAAGTAAAAATAATCTATTCCAATGGAATTATAAATGTTATAAGACATTTCATGAAAATATATTTATCTTTACATCAGAACAGATCTTGATATTGGTTGAATCAGGATAAGGGTATGTGGTGTACTGTCATGCTTCAAGATCTGGGATGGGATCATTCATTATGATTAGATAACATATTTTTGATTATGAATCCATATTTTTATGGTTAAATGTGATTAAATACCAAATATATGATTTATAGATAGATTACAATATACATACTTTGAATACATGGTATTCTTACCTCTTTGGTGAGAAATATGTATTGATTATAGATCATATAAAAACTACATATTTTCTCAAAATTTAATTTAAAATTGAGACAAAAAATATCTATGTAGAGTCTCTAAAAATTTGAATTTAACTTGAATAATATATTGTGAGAATCCATTTCGATGTTATATGCATTGAGAAAACATTAATATGCTTAGTTTTACAAATAAGCATCAGATGAGTTGAAGTTGATATCATTCATAACCAACATGGACATGGAATTTGAATAATGAGGATTACTTGAGTTTTTTATTTTTGTTCCCTTCATTGTTTATTTGGAATAGATAATAAAATCTGATATTCTAGGTGATTCCTAATGCAATTTTACGTGGTTAAAACTCAATGGTAGGGAGACCATTGAAGGATATAATATGGATGTGAACTCAGTATTGTAGTTTAGAAATTGGAAGGTCGTACAAAGGTATTTTTAGGATCAAAGTCTTCTTGTTTGCCAAAATTTGAGATGGAATGTTCATCCATGAAAATGGACGATATATATGTAGTTGAATGTACTTTTTTGGTGGGTCAGTATGAAAATTAAGGTTGTTGACTTATTTCAATTTTCTCAACCCGTTAGATGGTAAAGGAACAACATCAGCAACCAACCATTATTTTATATTCATTACTTATACCTAATTGGGAAAGGGTGTATATTACCATGGATATTATAATAGGACTCTAAAGAATGGTTTGAAACAATATTCCCTATAGGTGATACTTGATCTACTCACAAATTCATAACATTTCATCCATATTCATGATTATCTTATGGAAGATAACTTATCTAAAATATATTTCCCAGAAGTGATAAAGAGTAAGTAAATACCATATCGATAGTGTGAGAAAGAGATAATTTGTATTTGTCTTGTTTCTATAAATACGTAAAGAATGACTTTAGGACCTAGTTGACTATGAACACGACATATCCTAATTAGATGGATAGACTATTAGAACATATGATTAAAATATTTGAAGAAATGATCATATTGTATGGACATCCTACCCGTTCTCCAAATTGTTGAGTAGTATCATACAAGACTTAAACTATAATGTTCAATACAATGAATATTGTTTTTACATAAACATTGAAGAATATTTATTAAATAACATAACAAAAACTATTCCATGACCATATAGGTTTATTGACTTTTCAATTTGGAAATCCTAACCAACTGATACATAAAACATCTACATTGTCTCCCACTTATTTCATCATAACTAGAATCCTTTTTTATATATCATACTTAATAACTTTATTCATGACCTAAGAAATATAAACATATGAATTGGTTATCTATAATTATCAGTAAGGGTAAAAAATGTAAATATTAATGATATCATAATCATAAAAACATAAAATTTGAAAATATTTTCCATTATATAAAAAATCAAAATATAATGTAATGGGATTAATCATAAAAGTGAAATTTATTCAAAATATTCATAAAATATGAAATAAAATTTCATGGAATACACAAATAATCATAGAAAATATTTTTATATTAGTCAAGGCTTATTGGAAAAACCATCATAGTAGAGAATGTCCATTACTGAACATAGTTCACTACTCGTTCGGTCCCTATATTTAAAACCCAAAAATAATTTATGTTCTAGTCATGTCAACAAAATGATATATAAATCATTATCCTTTTCATTTAAGGGAGATATAGGTCCACCCATCTTCTTGTGAATCAATTATTACATGTTTCTCCATACATAAATCATTCACCATAGAATAACCCAAGGAAAAAAAATGGGTTTCATAAACATCATTCTCTCAAAACAAAATCCATATAAGATAATTGGATTTCATAAAAACAATACCATAATAAATACAATAAAATTAGGTTGATAATATTTATAAATACATAATCATATGTTGTCTTATATGGAAAATAATTTTGATATAAACATTGATCTTAATTAATGAGGAAAATATATGTTCTTCTTAAAAAACATTTCAGTTCCTCAAAATGCCCCAAAATTTTATAAGAAATATATTTTTGAGAAAATAAACATGTAATCCAATAGGGGAATCTTTAATTAAACAATAAATAATTATATTTTAAAAACCAATTCATGACGTAGAATTTTAAAAAAATACATCTCTACTTTTTCCAGAAAAGTCAAAATGTACCTCATAATAAAAACGATTAAATAATCTATTCCCACTGTTTAGTATAAATTCACCAATGCATCAAATTGAAATTAAAATATTATATATGTATATAAATAATATAATAAAATACCAATTTAGGAAGCATGTATGTGGTTGATAAATATTCGAAAATAATTTATTACGAATAAACAATATCGGATAAAAATGTGATAAGAAAATTTATCAGTTACCTTAGGTATGATAAGCTATGTATATATCCAAAACTCCTGTATAATGACTTATTACATAATCATAATTATTTTCACAAAATAATTTATGATCATATTTTAATCCATTTGTTATTAACATGTAATTGTTACTCATTTTTTCGGTATTAACTTATTTATGTTCATATGCATGTCTTGTTGGGTAAGTTATCATTCCTATTTTTAGGTTATAGTTTTTTCATTTACATCATGGTATTATTATAATATATATAATATTTATTTATTCAATTAATTTATATAATAATTCTTTAATGAATATTATGTAGAACGAATCACCTGACACCATAGAGATGGTAAGTCGTACGTATGCACAACCGATGATATCATTCATATAATTTTGAATAGTTATGAAGTGGATGATATATAGTATCTCAGAATGAATATCATTTTATATTAATCATAAATAATTTTTTCAATTCAATCAGTATACCCATACATGTATGGTGGTGGTGAAAATCATATTACTCCATGATGTGGAGACGGTAAGACGTACATACGCACGTGTAGTGATTTTATTTTTCATAGGATGGGTAGAAGGTGGAATATTGTTGTTTCATAATAATAATGACCTCTTATTATATATGTAATACTAGATTAATTACAGTATAATTAATCATCACATTAGGTGGAAGTAGAAGAACAAAGAAGTTTGAATGAATCAGTAAACGATAATACCTCTTTTTCAAAATGCCTCATCTAAATATCCTAATTGAGCACTATAGTAGGTCTTTGTAGAAGAAAAGGACCACTATAAATTTTTAGGAATTTTTAGAGTACAAATATGCATGGTATGGTTGATCTTGTAGGCTCAAAATGAAGTGATGTGTCGATGGAGGAAGTACCCTTTTATAATTGTGTTGAGGGGAACATTTGGAGACCCCAAAAATTTAAGTAAATTCAAACCCCACATAAAGACCTCCAAATGTAATAATTTTTAAGATGTGATGAGATAGTTTTATAATCTAGTCAACCAATAAATTTTAGACAAGTATTTATATCAACTTAAGCATTATCATTTTAATTAACACTTTGTTTTTATACTTATTTTTTAGTAGGCTAAAAAATATTTCAATATTAAAAGGGTAAAATATTTACTATTTTAAATTAAATTACACTATAAATGAATAATTTTGAAGATTTTATACAATATTATTATTATTATATATCTTTAAAAATGTTTTATGGTTTTTAAATAATTTATGAAAACATTATTTTGATAAAATATGAATAATGTCAATTTTAACACTAGTTATTTCATGGATATTTTGAAATAAAAAAATATGTAGTGAAACTCGATCCAAATATTTTATTAAAACCCTATGGGGTCATAGTAATCTTTAAAATTTATTTGACATTATAGTTATCCAAAATTATATTATGTTACATATTATTCATAACATTTATTTTACCTCTTCCTTAATAAAATAATTACAAACTCAATTTTGTGTAATTATTTTTTATACTTATTTGTTGAAGAAAAAATTAAAAATAAACTAATATAATGAAGATAAAGCCATTTTCTTTTAGAAGAATACTTTTAGTCTTATTTATATTCTAAAAATAAAAACATTATAAATTCTATACTCTTCTAAAATATGAATGTGACAAATTTATCTTCAATTTAAATAAAGTAATATAAGTGTCATAATATATCATATAAGCCTCCACATGGTCAATAATTCCTCTCATGGATTCTTATAGTCGATATATAGTCGACTAATATGGTTTGGTCGAGTGATTTTTCTTTTAGATTGATATTAATATTTTAATTATTTTTTATGGATTTCACTTAAATTAATTAATTTTTTTCATCATCCAAGTATATGTCTTTAAGGTAATTATCTATTTCCTTAATATTACAAATAAATTTTAAAAATAATGGAAAAATATTTATAATATAAATTATTTTTTATAATCTAATCTATATTTTTTATTACTATATTTTTAAAATAATTTATTTTTCAATGATTGAGTGGGACATATTTCATATTTCTTCATACAAAGTAAATTAAATTTCCTAATCTCATCCAAGTGGGTTTCAATGGATACCATTTTTATCAAAGTATGTTTTATAGAAAATTATAATCAACTATTTTTATTAATTAATGTGTTAGACTAGTTTTTTAATAACATTTTTACCCTTAATTAATTGATTTACACTTCTACCATGTTAATAATATTTATCGATGTTATTATTCATATTACAGAAAAATAAACAAATATATTTATATTCATTGGACATAATTATTCCAAATATGGATTACATTTTTAAAAATTGAAAACATTGAAACTGCATAAATTAATTTAAAATTTTTCCTTTTGTTGAAATGAGAAAAAATGTTTGAAAAGTTAAAATATTGTAAAATATTGAAATGTTTTTACATCTGAATTTAAGTTGAAATTAATACCAATGACTTAAATTATATTAAATGGTAAAACATATTCTATTTTTATGTTTATTCTACAATGGATAAAGAATTGTTTTTAGATAAACATGATAAGATATTGGCCCGAGCCTTCAATCAGAGTAAAATCAACTCCGAGGAATTTATTCAGACAATAGAAAGGATGATTACTCACTAAAGAGAGATTATCAGAGAGGATAAAAATATCTAGGTTAGTATGCTACATTGGGAACCTTATAAAGTATCTGATTCAGGAAATTTTAGACTTGTGTTTAACCATTATGTGAGGTCTTTCAGTAGGTAGTGGTAACCTATTTGTGAACATTAGTTCCCCATTTTTCATAAAAATGGATTAATATAAATTTATATTGGGATGGATGAGAAAAATAATTGAAATTCATCCAAATTATATTTTTATATCCCGCATTAGTATAAAATCATTATGTTGTCATATTAAAATTATAAATATGTAATGTTATTAATTTAAAATGGATTCACCTTTCATTGTTGTAAAATTAACATAAAATAAGATTTTTAAACATCAAATATTATTTTATTCAAAATTTATGACTAAAATATCAATTGTATGAACATAAAAAATATTTTATTAAGTATATAACACATATATATCTCATTAATTTAATTACAAAAAGTAATTAACCCATAAATAAAAATATCTATTTGTATTTTTCATAAATAATTGATATCCAATGAATTCGTAATACATTTTCATATGATAGTTATAATATTTCTCCCTAAAATAATGGGAAGGATGTAAATGTAATTTTAAAATGATTGTGTCTTGTGGTTTATTTAAGCTAACAAATCCACGCAATCCAAGGTACTGAAGAATAACATTTATTTAAAGAAAATATTTCATAAAAACAACCGATTGTTACTTTCTACACCCCTTGAACCCTATTTCACCTTTGAAATTATTAACATGTAAACAAACACTTGAGAATAACTCTCCATCATCATATCCTCAAGATCCCATGTACCTTCTTCAAATTGGTGGTTCCTCCATAAAAAATTAACCAATCAAGTTGTATTTTCTCATTAAACTATTTCTATAAGATCGAAAATATATATTAGTTTTTCTTCATAATAAATATCTTTCTCTAGTGGTATTAATTTTGAGCATATTACATGTGAAGGATTTGAAATGTACTTTCTCATGAGAGATACATGAAACATCATGAACGTGAGAGAGATTCAGTGGTTGTGAAAATTGGTATACTACCTTCCCAATATGATATTGAATTTCAAATGGAATGATATACTGATGGTTTATCTTTCCCATCATTCCAAATATCATTATTCCATTCTAGGGTGATATTCGTAGTAACACATTACCACCAACTTCAAAATCCAGGTATTTTCATTAGTTGTCAGCATTAATTTTTTTATGGCTCTGAGATTCTCTTATGTGTTGTTGAATAGATAAGACTTTATCTTACATTTCATTAATAATATCAGCTCTTAATTGCTTTCTTTACCCAATCTCATCCTCACATGTTGGAATTATGCACATATTTCAATAGTGGGCTTCAAAAGGAGTCGTGTCAATACTGGATTAAAATCTATTTTTTGTACGAAATATTTTCCCAAGGTATTTGTTGATCCCAATTACCTTTGAAATGCAACGAGCAATATGTCAATATGTCTTCCAGAGATTGAATTGTCCTCTCAGAAGGGCAATCTATATGAGGATGATAAGTATTGTTGAAACATAAATATGTATCCAGAGGATGCTGAATATATCTCTAGAATATTGGTGTAACCCTCGGACCTAGATCAGATATAATCGATTTTGGTACTCCATGCAATATTACCACATTCATTACATATATCCTATAAAGCTGATAAATAGAGAAATACTCACTAGAAGGAATAAAGTGTGACTACTTCGTAAGGTGATAATCTATAATCCATATAGCATTATGGATTTTAAATGCATTGGTATATCTGATAATAATGTAAATAATGATGTTTTCCCATTCCCATTCGTGTATGGGTAATGGTTGTAACATACCTTTATACTTCTGTCACTAAATCTTAACATGTTGACTATAAAAACATCGAGATACATATTCATAAACACATCTTTTCATGTAATCCCACCAGAAATACTATTTCAGGTCCGTGTACATCTCTGTGAATCCATGGTGAATAGAGAATGAAGAACAATTAGCATCATCCAATATCACCATCTTTAATTCAAGTCTGGGATAATGAAAAACCATGTTCATGAAAATTTTTATTACATTACAATGAAGGTTGAATTCTGGAACATTTTTTACCTTCTTTTTCATCTCTACATATTTCTTCAGGGACTCTTAATTCATCACTTGTATAGATAGTTTAAAATTCATTTTATAAGGATTTTATATCCCCCATATTTTAAAATTTCTATATCTATCCTTTTAAAATCCATAAATATTGGAACTTTTTTATCCTCATCATGGATATGCATACATTATCATGTTTACTCAAAGCACTAACAACCCTATTCACTTTCCTACTGTGGTAATTTATTCTGAATTCATAATATTTAATCAAATCCAACAATCTTCTTTTGAACATTTTCTCATCCTTTGGTGTGAAAATATTATTTAAATATTATGATCAGTATAAATAACACCCTATTCACCATAAATATAGTCCCTCCATATCATTAATGAAAAGATTTCTGCACTAATTCCAAATCATTAGTTGGGATTTTTTTCTCATGCATTTTCAAATGCCATGAGGAATAAAAAATAACTATATCATTTTTCAGGAGAACAGATCCTAGTCCTTTCTTGGATGCATCACTATAGATCACAATCCTTTCTCCACTACTTGGAAGTGTGAGCATAGGTGCACGAGATAACATTTTTTTTCTCCTTGAAATTATCTCCACATTCCATAGTCTAGATGAACAAAAATCCTTTCAATTAAACATGGATAATGTTTTAGATACTCTTGAAAAATCAATCACAAATAGTAGATAATATCCAGCCAAATGAAGAAAACATTAGATCTCAGTAATCTTTTTTGGTATTGGCCAACTTTCAACAACTTCTATTTTGGATGGATCCATATATATCCCTTATTTTGAGATTATGTGAACCAAAAATAAATGTCTTTGAAGAAAAAATCCGAACATGGAAAATTTCACATAAATATCCAATATCATATGGATTTAATACAATTATCTTATGGTCTTCCTGTCCTTCCTCTTTCTTCTAATAGAAAATAATATCATCTATAAATAATACCAAAAATTGATCAATATATTCTCTATAGACTCTATTCTATAGATCCATTAATGTTGTAGGGGAATTACAAAAAACAAAATGCATCACAATAAATTCACAGTGTCCATAACAAGAATTTTATTCCTTCTTTGGTATATACTCCTTTTTTACCCTAAATTGAGGATATACTGATTGAAGAAAAAATCTTGTAAAAGTATTGAGCTCAACATAGTTGGTTGAATAATTCCTCAATTCAGGGGAAGAAGATATTTGTTCTTGAACATGATATTGTTATGTTCTTCATAATCAATGCAGAGTCTCAAAGATCCATCTTTCTTCTTAATAAATAGAACATGTTCTACCCAATGTGAAGAAATTGTGCATATCAATCCCTTATCAAAATTCTCGTGGAGATTCTTCTTCAATTTCTATAAAAAAATAGGGGTCATTACATGAGGTGTATTTGAAGTATGTATAGAACCAGTTACGAGTTCTATTGAAAACTCAATTTCATGATTTGGCAGAAGACCGTGAAATACCCCGGAAATTATCATAAATCAATTGTAAAATGGGTTTATTATTAATTATGAGTTTCTCCCCCACCATTTGAGATAAATACCTATCATTTTTTTGAATTCATTCATATTATATGAAGTGAAATTCTACTGGATAGATATATATAATCATACTTTGATAGATGATAATAGACTTATCTGGAATATGATATGTGACATCCTTTCCTTGGCAATTTATATGATCACCGTATAGATAATGGAAATCCATGCCATGAAGCACATCAAATTCCACAATAGGAAGGATCATAGGATTTGCAGGAATCGCCTTCCCACAAACATCAACTAGAGGAAAATTATAAACAATTTATGAGATTGTTGTTCCATTCAGAGTTTCCATAGATATCCCATCATATGATTGTTGAGTTAATATGGTGATACAATATATAATTCAACGGAAATAAAAGAGTGGGTGGATCCATTATCAAATTAAACATTTTCTATTATAGAGTGGTTGGTATGTATATATTTCACAGCTTCATTATCATACTCCATGTCACTGAATGTGATTTCAGGTGTATTTAATTTTCTTTTGTCCTAATGATTTTGTTGATGTAAATCATAGTCCATAACCCTTACATTGGGTAGTTGATTGTAATACTTCCCCATTAACTTTCAAATGTATCATTGAAGTGTAAGAGATTTATTCTATGTTGAGTTTTAATTGCTTTCATCATTAGACTTATGGTTCACACCACTTCAACAATAAAATACCTAATGACCTTCTTTTCAATACATAATGAATTTACTAGTCACTTTATAAAAATTCCTTCCTTTTTTCATTCCTCACTTTGATCATAATGTAAATCTCAACTCTTTTTAAGGGTGTGTTTTTGATGTTCCATTAAATTCCATTTTAGTCTTCTTATCAAACCAATATGACTAATGGGTTATTCCAATATCCATCACAACCTTGAGAGAAGATAGGATAATTTCCTCCTTTCTATTGCAGTCCATTGGGGATAATTCGCTTTGGAGACTTGGTTTTAGGCCACTAATGAATCGATCAATTTTTCACTCCAGTTAGATAATAATTCTAGAGGGTTACTTTGAAGGTTTGGTAATGTTTTATTCTTATATACCAACAGATTCGTCATCCATTTTCATAACATAATGGATACCCATATAGATATTTGTTTGATGAATACAGGTAATGTAATTATAGGAAAATAAGTTTTTCAACTCGTCGCGTTCCACGGATTTAATTTCATCTCGTTGCCCCATATTCTGGATAAGATTCTACAATTGATCAGCTTCAACATCCTAACTATATACTAATAATATAATGTTATCATGTTGAAAAAATTGTATAACTAAAAATATCTTTTTAATGGTACTAATCCATTGTTCATCCACTAATGGATCATATGACCTAGAGAATGATGCTTTATGCTGCCTCATGAAGGATTCAATAGAATGCTGCTCCTTTTTCTCGTTTGGGATTCTTCTGTGAATCATAGATTAAAAAAGTTGTGTTGGAATGGATACATGATTTTCCATTTCATCTCCCATAACATTTGGTTTCTCGAGAAGACAATCATTGCATTTCATATCGCATTCAACATTAACGTGTTTTCTTCACGTTCCATCCATTGACTAAAACCATGAACCATAGTGTGAGAAAGTCAAATCATAATGGGAAAACCACATAATTACAGAATAGAATTTCAATTTAAAACACATTATTTTTTTATCCAAGGTTATTCATGACGACCTCTAAAAAAATCATATTGGATTATAACCTATCCTTAGAGACATCATTATGGTTTTCTCTAAGGTTTTCTCATCCTAGTTTCAAAAGGTTAACTTTACCTTTTCTTTAATTAAGACTATAATAACTCATACTTTACAATCATAATTTACATCAACTTTAAAGAATATTTCTTACCTAACACAAACAAAACCAGGAAATGACCATATAGGTTTAGTGTATATAGTAAATGGGAAACATAAATAACTAGTTTATAAAAAAACTACATTACCACCCACTTATTTATTCAATAATATACTCCTTTTTGACATATATTAATTTATAACCATCTTCATGATCTGTGAAAGAGAAACATATGAAATGGTGAGATTATATGATCATTAAGGGTTAACAAGTTAAATATGAAAAATATTATAATCATAGGAACATAACTTTTGAAAATCGTATTCTGCATATAAAATATCATAATATCAAATCATGGGAAAAATCATAAAACTGCATTGAAATCACAATAGTCATAAAATTAGACATTAAATTTCATGATATACATACATAATCATATGAAATCATTTCATACTTGTCAAGACTCATTTCCAATACAATCATTGTTGACAATGACCGTTACTGAACCGAGTACACTCCTCATTGTTGTCATGTATTATTGAACCAGATTCACTTTTTGTTCCATTGTTGTCTATATAATGAGATATAAATAATTTCCCAATTCATTGGAGGGAGCTATCGATACCACCCATATCATAACTAAACCATTCTAACATGTGACCCAAAATATAAACCATTCATCTTAGCATAACCAAAGGAACAAGAAGTCTAGTTTCATAAACATCATTCCATCATAACATAATCTATATAAGGAAAATGGATTTCACTAAAATAATCCAATTATAAATAAAAGAAAATAAAATTAATAATATTGAGAGAAATATAATCATATGTAATCTTAGATGGAAAATAAGTTCAAAAAAATAGTTGTGGATAATTCATGAGGAAAATATACATTCTTTTTCAAATACATTTTCCTTCCTAAAAATTCCACTCAATTTAGAAAAATAATTTTATGTGAAAATATCATGGTAATCTTTTAGGGTAATATAAAATAAAATTATTCATTATGAACACGTAAAAAACCATTCCTATCATACATGTTCAAAAAATATTCTTCTCGTACTTTTATAGGAAATGATAAAATGTACCTCATACTAAAAACGACAAAAGATTCTATTCATACCGTTTAGTAAAAATTCACCAATGGGTAAAATTGAATTTAATAAATTATATAAGGATATGTAGAATATTTTGAAATATATATTTTGGAAACATGGATGTGGATGATAAATATACCCTAGTATATACATATGAATAAACAGTCTCCGATAAATGTTTTTTCAAAGATATCCCATACCATATGTCTGATATGCTTCGTATGAATCTAAACCTCTTGGATGATGATTTAAATAATTTTAATGATTTATTATATAATCATAATAAATTTTATGATAATATTTATGATCACATTTTATCCGTTTTTTTTTTGTAACATTACATTGGTACTCGTTATTTGGGTATGAACTACTTTATGATATTATGAAAGATTTTTCATATAAGTTATTATTATTATTTTAAGGTTATAATTATATAATTTAGGTCAAGGTATTATTATAATATAAATAATATTTATTCATTAGATTCATTTATATAATCATTATTTAACAATGACTTTGTAGAATGAATCACATTGTATTGTAGAATTGGTAAGTCGTACGTACGCATGAGCGATGATATTGATCCAATAATTGTTGAATTGTATTGAAGTGGATAGTGTATTTTATCTTAAAATAAATAAAATAAAATATTAATAATATATATATTTATTTAATCATTCATTATATTCAACCATATAAGGTGGTGGTAAAAAAGTGATTACACCACGGTGTAGAAATGGTATGTCGTACGTACGCATGATTGGTGATTTCATTTTTCATAGGATGAGTAGAAGGTGGAATATGGTTGTTTAATAATAATAATAATAACTTATAATAATATAATTACAACTGGGGTTATTAATTTATCATGAAACAACTCATAATGTGGAAGTAGAATAAGAATGAATTCTAGAAGAATCGGTAACTGATATTACATCTTATTCGATATACCTCCTCTAAATATCCTCTTAGATAACTATAATGGTTATTTGAAGTAGACCAAGTCCTCTATAATGATTCAAGGAAAGTTGATAATGTATATGGTATGTGAATGGTCGAGCATGAAGGCTCATAATGATGTGAATAGTAGACGGAGGAAGTTTCATTTTATAATTTTGGTGAGGGGCACTTTTTTAACCATAAAAAATATTAATTTAAAATAAAATGGAACCCCACATTAAAACCACCAAAATTTCCCAATATCAATGTTCATATGATATATATATGGAATCTAAACAACAAATAAATTTTATAATGGTTTTTATGTCAATTTAAACATTATTATTTTAATTAATACTTTGTTATTCTATTTAATTTTTTTACTATGGAAACAAATATTTCAATATTAAAACGGTGAAATATTTACTTATTTAAAGAAATTTTTCTATAAATGCATAATTTTGATATGTTAGAATATATAATAATTATTATATATTTTTATAAATGTTTTTTTATTTTTAAATAAATTACAAAAACATTTTTTTGGACAAAATAACAATAGGGTCAATTTGGACACTATTTATTTCATTGATTTTTTTAAAAAATAAGAAGTGAACCTCAATCCAAATATTTTATTATATCCCTAAAGAGGAAAGGTGATCTATAAAATTCATTTTACATAATATTTATCCAAAAATATTTTTACTAAAATTTTTTGAATGACATTTTTGACTTCTTTATTAATAAAATAATTACTACCATAACGTTGTGTAATTACATAGTATAATTAATTTGGAATAAAAATTAAAAATAAAATATGAATAAAAATCCATTAAAATTCATAAGAATATATTTAGTCTATTTAATATTCATAAAAACACTACATTTAATATGCTATACTCTTTTAAAATATAAATGGGATGAATTTATCTTCACATTAAATTAAATATTAGAAGTGTCAGATTCTCTTCTATAAGAGTCCAAAAGGTCTATAATTTGACCCATGGATGATTATGATCGATATATACTAGAAAAATGATGTTTTATAAAGTGTTTTGGTCTTTTTATTGCTATTAATGTTTTAATAATAAAAAATTTATTTATTTCACACAAATTACTTAATTTTTTCATCATCCAAATATAAGTCATTAAGACAATTATTTATTTCCTAAAAATAATAATTAAATGGTTTTGATAAATATAAAATTTTAACCATAAAATGACTATTTATAATCTTATTTAACTTCTATATATACTTATATTAAAAATAATTTAATTATTAATGATTGATTGAGATATATTTCACATTTCATTAAATAAAATTAATTAAATGTACTAATATCATCAATGTGGGTTCAAATGGATACCATTTCGAACCAAGAATGATTTTTGGAATATTATAATTATCCAATTATATTTAGAAAATTGTTGGGGGAATTTTATAATATTATTTTTAACTTTAATTACTGAATTTACCCTTTTGTATTGTGAATAAAATTTACAGAAGCTGCCATTCATATTACCAAAAAAATAGAATAAATCTATTTACCTAATTTGGGAAATATGATTCCGAATATGGAATAATTTTTTCAATATTCCAAACATAGAATCTTCAATAATTTAATTAAAATAAATATCATTTTGGAAATGAGAATACGAGTTTTAAAAGATAAATTATTTCAAAAGATGAATCTATTTTTATATGAAAATTTAATTTGAAACTAATTTGGATGAACTACATTATATAAATGAAATAAAATTTATATTTATTCATTAAAAACATTCAATATTATAATTTGAAGATTTAAATTACCTCAATGAAAATAAATTTATTTTCAATTAAAATTTACCATAGTTTTTCTATACATCAAAACAAGAATGTTCTCAGAAAAATATCATCAATTCATCGAAAGTAAATTTTTATATTATTCTTCAATATAACATGTTTATGATGTAATATAAAAATTATTAACCTGTAAAAATCACAATGTAAAAGGGGTTCTCTATTCAATTGAGTAAAATCAACCTTTAAAAATAGGGTTTATAAATCAAATAGGATTTTATTCATTCCCCATCACTAACATATACATTAGATGAATATAAAATATATTTTATCAAGTATATAAAACACAAATATTTTATTAATTTCATTTAAAAAAGTAAATCAAACAAAAATAAAAATATATTTTTATATTTTTCATAAATAATTGACAGCCAATGAGTTCAAAATCCATTTTCATAAATTAGTTATAATTATTCCCGCAAACATAACGACTAATATATGACCATATTTTTATAATAAGGGAATATCATGGTTCATTTAAATTTATGACTTCATACAAAGGAATATAAGGAAGAATAAAAATTATTTAATGATGAAATTTCCTTAAAAAATCTGGGTATAACATAACCGATTGGGATGATCCTTGTCCGGTAAATAATAGAGAAGATAATGAGATTAGATAATGGATTGAGATGGATCTGAGCCATCATATGTCAGATCTAACTCATCTTTGACAGATTTTCTCATCCAATGTGAGTAATAATTTGTTTTCATAATATATGAAACACGTGATAAGCATCATAATTGAAAAAATGTAAAGTTATCACCATGATACAAATGCCATTTTTTGATACATGAATGGGTTCGTGATGCAGAAGAGTAGTTTTCATTTGCATCATAGTTTTATATGTGTATAATGTGCTTCATGTATCTCAATTGAAAAAGTATCAGCCTGATCATGGGAAATTTATTTGATGGAATAACATTTACCTAGAGCTAGAGGATTCATTAGGTCATATCCTATTATATATTTTCGATATGAAAGAGAAAGTAGTATGTGGGAAAAGAATCATTTTAGTGCATTTTTTAGAAAATGTTTTCTGATTTAAGAAGACCCTTGGGAATGGGGTAATATAATGGTAGGGAAATGGTCAGAAATTTTTAGAAAGTCCATGTTTCTCTACTATTTGGGGATCTAAATACCAATAGTAAGAGGAATTATTCCCCCTTGTTTAAAGTAACTAACCAATTATTTTTTTTGAGTATTTACAGTGTTTGGGGGAATGTGGGGGGGTGGTAGGCTTGTATAATGTTTTGAGGCTTTCCATAGATAAATAAACAGTTCATATTTAGTGACTAACATTCAAATTCTATCGGAAACTATGCACAGTGAGAGATGGGTTACTGAGAAGGCACAATGTTAGGAGACAGTTTCCTTCAAACCATTTTACCACAAAATAGAAAATGGGAATGAATGAATTAGGAAATTTTTCATAGTAGTTTCATGGTTTTTCTAATCACGAGTGGAAATAGTTTGGGTTTTTCCTTTAGGTAGTGGTTGGAATACTATTATAGAATAGTTTTCCTAATCGCGCGGATAAGCATGGATGGTTTAATACTAGATCCTAATATCGTTGTTATATATTAGAAAAAAATTTAACCCCTCCTTTTTCTCTAGTTAGGACCTAAATCTAATTTTATTCATCCTTATTTTTGTGGATTCTTTCACCATCAATTTAGAAGAAATATATAGTTTTTTCTTATTGCTTTAAATCCCAACCCCAATCATAACCATTCTTTTGTTTTTATTTTACATAGATCTAATTTTTTCTTACTATCTATTTCTTATATCCATACATATATAGATATATATAAGTTTCTTGATTCCAATCATGGTTATATATGGCTTTGTTTATGATAGAGGGATAGATATAAGGTGGGATTTGTTTTTATTCACCTCAATTTGATTGGTTATTTAATTTCATACTTCATTTTTTCAACAATTCTAGAGATAGGTGGATTCAAACTTGACTCCTCTTATTATAACATTATGGATGGATTTCATATTTATTGAATTATTTTAAATTAATTGAAATTTTGTTTTCAAATCTTGTTTGAAACATTCTTTTGAGATATTTTACGGAATTGGGGAAATGTTGTTAAATGTTCTTTGATAAATATTATAAAATTATCATTTTATAATAGTTACTTGGTTTGAATCTGAGATAAATTTTATATGTAAAAGGATATTAATATTGTATAGTTTTATTGAAATAATTTTTGGAAAAATTTTATTAGCATTATTTTAGGGTGTTATTGGTTTTGTGTGTTTATATTTCATATTGGGCCTAGTTAAAATATGAAAATATTAACATTACCAAATGTGTAATGGAATAAAAGATAATGTTTTATTTTTTAAAACTAGATATAATGATGATAGACCACTCATGATTATGGAATTTTCATATAATAATTAATGTGTTGATGTGTGCATGTGTGGATTTGAATGGGTTATACCAAATGTATATCAAAAAAGTTTGGAAAACATGCTCCGTTTCTTCCATTAAAGATATCTTTGGTTTTAAAAAATATTTTTCATTTAATTTTTTTTGTTTTTATAAAAATATGTTTTAAATTTCATTATATAATTTTTTATATAAAAAATTGTTTAAGGGTGCTATATTTTTCAATCATATTGGAATGAGTGGCGAAGTAATTTGGGAAAATCCTAATGAGTGACATTACTACACCTTGATTTATCAAATTTTATATTTTTTATATACTATTCAATGAGACACAATAAAATTTATGATCTTAAACATCTTTAGTTGTTATTCGTGAAACATAGGAGGTATTTTTGAGTTTTGTTTTTGGATGTTTAGTTTTTTTTGTTTTATACCTTTTCTTTTGATTTCAGTTGTCTTACACAATCTACTATATTGTAGTTTGGTTTTTATAACATTGGTATGGATTTGATTTGACATTATTTGGAATCACAAAACAATAATTATTTAATTTAATTTAATTTTTGGTTGGTTTATTATATTTTTCAAATGTATAATTATCTATCACAACTATTAAGGAAATTGAAATTTATTTCTAGTCATTCGGGTATTGGTGATGCCACCTATAGCAATGAAGCAATTCTGCCTCAAATAAATCCAATGAGGGTGGGGGGTGTTACCTAATTCAAATTAACCACTTCAAAATTTTATTTCAATAAATTTATATTCATCATTTGTATTTCCCAATTTTCAAGAAGAACCCATATGAACTCGAATTTTCAACGATATCTAAAAATAATATACAACTCTCAATTTGAGAATTATAACTCCCAAAAAGAAATGGAAACATCCTTTTTAACTATTAACTTCTATGAAAATTTATATTCTATAATAAAATGGAATTTTATAATTCATATAAAAAAATTTTCATTGAGATTTTAATAATCATCTCCACATTCCTCTATTAATAATTAGAACATTATTAATGTTACATGTGCACTAGCTTCTTCATTATGGATGTGTTTTATTATTCATAACCACCTTATTGTAATGGGTTATATGTGTTATAAAAACAATGAATATAATATTTATAGATTTATTATGATTCTGTTTGTTTAATTAAATTTGAACATTTATTTTCTTCTAATGAAAACGAAAATTTCTAATTTGTTCGTATGTGTGGACTACCACCTTTGGGAAGCAATGTGTTAAATTTTATTCATTTTCATACATGTATATATATCAACTATAATTTATCAATTTATATTAAATTATTGTGTAATATATTTCATGAAAATTTTAATAAAACGAAGACAAAATATCTTATTATCTCAATAATATAACCCATTAACTACTTTTTAAAATCTAAATCATGATCATCTTGTATCTTGTACCTCTATAAAATGCCCACAATTTCCATCAATTGAACATTTTTATTCACAAATAATTTATATTTAATGATTTAAAACTAATTACTAATATTATAATCAATAAATTATTATCAACTATTGTGATTCTCAATCGCTATATAAAAACATGTACGAAATAATCAAATTTACAAACATGAAATGATGAATATACAGACTATCAGTCTCATAAATATAAATTGAATAATTATAATTGAAGAATATAAGATTTAATATGTGGAATAAGGTTACAAATAATTGATTGCTATATTAATATTCAAATTGGGAGTTAATATAAATTAATGAATATAGGGATAAAAAGGTAAGGTTTTTATCAGGTAAATTTAATTTCAATGAGACACTATTTTTATTGACAACCTATTTTCTTTCATAGTCTATATATAGTTATTGGATTTTTTTAAATATAGATATCATTAATTTCACAGGATTCAAATATACCTATTTTTCTACCTTTCCTGAAATTTTCATTTCAAATTTAATGAAGATAAAATTTTATCTTTTTAATATCATTCTCAAAGAGATATTAAAATTAATGAATTTCCATGAAGATTTTTAAAATTTAAAATTTATATTAATGACCTCATACATTTTCATAAACGTTGCTTATCATTTTATCATTAAATATCCTCCCAAAATTTCATTTCTCATGGAAATATGTATACCTCATTTGATGATTATTAGAAAACCGAAAAAAATAATTTTTTCAACCAATAATCTACCATATATATTTCGAAATTTATCGATGGATTTATGTATATTATTTTTCATAGTTTAATACTATAATAAATTCAATTATTACCATTTTCAACATTTTTAAAATTAATTTTAATAATACATTTTAAAAAATTCAACACTTTTAAATTTTTATAATGTATCTATTTTGAAAAATTTGAATGTATACATATTATTTATTCATTATGTGAGTTCTTATTTTGGAATCAACAATTATATATTCTAAAATGAGATTACATGTAATTTTTATACAATATTTTTCTAAATTAGATTGTGTATTTCTTCTTTTTCATAAATTGATTTATCCAATAGTAAAAAGAAATATTATTTTTCCATCATAGTGAAATATATTTTTGTTCCTTATGAGATTATTGAACTCCTTTATCTTGATTTTTTGTGAAATTTTCATTGAATAATTTCTATAACCATTTCCTTTTCTACAGTATTAATATGTAATTTGTAAATATGAATTATTTTATGATATTTTAGAAAAATATATGTGGTTTCCATTATGAGGGGGTGGGAGAATAATTATATATCCCAAAATTGAGGTATATATATCTTGAAATATCATGAGATAATAATGATGGTCATTTGGAGTTAACACTTATCCCAAAAAGGCTAGGTCAATTATCTGACAGCCGGGATAAAAATTATATATCACAATAATGGATATGGAATAAATATATATCTCATGAGGTGACAGGATGGTGATTAGCGAGAGAACCTAATAAATTATGGCACACTTTCCACTATATAATTATTTAACAGATATTGTTAACTAAAATAGGAAGTTATTTTTTATTCTTATGTGTACATCATAATGTTATGTTATAAAATATTACAATATTGTGACTATTCGTGTATTATGAAATGTTCATATACTATCTACGTTATATATTATTTATGATTGTTGTTTATTAGAATATAATTTTTTTTGTGTCATGATCATGTTCCATGACAATGTTCTCATACCCACATTATTTCCAACATATAGTAAGTAATTATTTTTATCATATGATTACCCATATCGAGTAATTAATGTCACACATTTCAAATGATTCCATTTCCAATGATAGAAGGAAATTATTCTGTAGCATATACAGAGTAATATATAATTTTCAATTTTTTTTTAATTTTTTTATGATAAATATATATATGATGACAATTTTAGTATAATCCTAAGACAATAATCCTCAATTATTCTTGAGAATGTTATATTTTGGGATGTATTAAAATGATGTTATATTTTCATTGGAATTATTTGGTGTAATCATATGTAATCATAGATAATAAGTAAATAATTGGATTTTAGCCAAAATCATAGATTTTTGGTCTGGGGTATCTTAGTTTGTATCAAAGTGGATTTTAGTTAGTTTTTGTGTTATATTATTATATATTAGTTGTAAAATCCCTTGGGATATGTCCATGTATAAAATATCATTGTGATGTTTCGGTAGCCTCTATATTATTATGCTTCCTAGAAATGGAATCCTTGTTTGGATACAAGATGTTGGATAGAGTATTTGGAATAAATTTTCATTAGTGTAAAACCCCAAAAATAGGTATATTGGATAATTACCTGATCTTTACGTATGGACAAGAAAAGAGGTGAAGCTGGACTCCTTGTTATAAACACCCAGAGGATATTAACTGGATAGATTATATTCACATTATGAACCATTATGATGGTTTTCAAAAAAAGTATGTTAGAAAATATAAAAATAAATGAACATGCATGACATATATTAAAACATTTATATTTAAAAAATAAGATATATATGTAATTACATACCTGTAAATAGTGTAACAGTTTTCAGAATTATGTATTCTCATTCCTAACATTCCATTAATTTATCCAATAAATAATTATGAGGAGAATTTTTAACAGCATATTAATTTGTAAATAAAGTGATTATCATAATGATCTTACAACTGTGATAGAACATTTTCGTATATATCCTTTAATTATTATTAACCATAAATAATGATTTATGATTTATAATATAAACCTCGAATATTTTAACGAGAAATAAAATAAGCGATGTATTATGAATAACATATGTTTTATGTATAATTACCATGGAGAATATGAGAATCAATTTATAATGTTTGAAACATGATGGAAGAATTTCCCCTAGAAATGTATCATAAGAACTAGTAGGTGTTTTATTTTTTTAATTGGAGGACATCACATAGTCAACATACAGTGATAAATTAATATATTGTATAACATGTATTTTTCATTGTCATAAATGTGGGGAACATGGTAATTACACATTTTGATCACCTAATGTAAGGGATAACAAGGTCGATAAAGATTAACATCCTCTATAAATAAGGGAATGAGTATGGGGTAGCATTGTAACAATCGATGAGGTGGAGAATGATAATTAATGTACAATCATCCAAAAATATGTTTTTCTTGATTTCCCCATGGACATTGTGGTTGGGAACTCGTTTTTTAATTATGATGTTTTATATAAGAATTAAATAATCAAACATATTATTGTATTTTTTAATAAAACATCAAGATGTATAATTAATGTATCCCATGTTGAGTTTTTTGGAAATATATTATGGGTAATTAATATTTTTTTACACTATTTAAATTTATTATGATTTGATAATCAGATTAATTATCTTATCATATAGATAATATCATTTATTGGAAAATGAAATCACTGGTCATATTAGTATATGATATTTCATTAATAGAAATTTGTTTATGAATTCACATTTAATGAATGTCATATTATATGGATCATGATAGAAAATAACGAAGGACACTTAATGAAAATTTTTGTAATGAAACTCAATAATGGTATAATCAAATTATTAAGTAATATATCAAAGTAATAGTATTTAAAATGGTTATGGGATCAATATTATATCATGAGTATTAACAATATTGGGAACCCCTAATTATTTAATTAGATTGATATAAATAAAAATTGAAAAATATAATTTATATAACTAAAGACAATTGGATAAACTAGCTATTTTCACCCATTATTTTTTCTATAAATAATATTAAACTAATATATGAAATGTTTCCCTATTTGTTAGAAATGAATTAAATATTGATTATAGAGTTTGTCATACTATATATGAATAAAAAATTATTACATTATTATATTATAATAGAACAATACATCAATGATGCATTAAACCACGTTTCGTATAAAATGGATTATCACATGTCATGGATTATTACATACAATAAATATTAAAAAAAATTAAATATAGTGAATAAATATAAAATAATAAGAACATTGAATTGAGAAAATCCTAAGTACAAAAATATATTTTTAGAATCAGAATTAGTGTTTCAAAATATATACTAATGAATAATATTGAAAAAGGAAATATAAAATTTTATGATATAAAAATTTAAAAATATAAATTATAAGTTTAAAATTTGATGTGTTAATAGAATGATTAATTTTATCAATTATATATATATATAACAACACCATCAAAAATATGGTCCAGGAAGATATTGTAATTTGAAATATAATTCTTTGAGTTTTGGTCAATGAAAATATGGTTGTAAGAAATAAATGAATCAAATGGGAATACAAAGTTATTATATAGTGATATGAAAACACAGAATGAAAGAAATTCACAATTTGTAAATATTGAAAAATTAAAATATAATATATAAAAATATATATATTTATCACATATATATTTATTATATAATTTTTTAAAAAAATAATTTTTTCAATAGATGGTATTTATGAAATACAAGGATTTATATTCAATATAAATTGAATTTAAAATGTATTTTCAAATTCTATTATGAAGATTGTATCACATTGAAGAGAAAACCAAAAAAATACAGTACCATTATAATATATATGTTGAATTAGTGGGAATAATAAATCTATGTGAATTAATAAATATTTGTAGAAATAAAATTGAAGATAAAATTTAATAATAATGAATTTATTAAATAAAAATAGTGTACATAACCATGATCATTTAATGGTTTAAAATTTGTTGGACTATAAATTCAATTTTTCATACTACATTATTTATTTTAGGAAAATAAATATTTTATCATCAAATGTTTAATTTAATCAATTGTATATACAATATATATATATATATATATAAACACATTTAATTTGACGTTGATAAATAATATTCATAAGAATTGATGACTCTTAAAAAACAACTATTCAAAAAATTGTTTTTAAATTTATATATCTTGTTTAAATATAAAATTATATTCATTAAATAAAAATGGGACTCAATGGTTAAAAAATTTGATTCCACGCATAATAATTTTTTATGATTATTTTCAATATAAAATATTTACCAATCTGAATTTTCATTATATTTTATTAATGATTAAAATAGTTAATTTATGGTTGGAAAAATTTTATAATGATAATGTGAAATATACACCTTTTTGAGTCCCTCTAATTGAATTTCATGTAATAACCACAATCCATTTGTCACAAAATATAACAAAATTTAATGCTAATCCATTCTTACCCCTTACATGAAATTTACTCTCAAAGGAGAGTAGCCCAATTTCATTAATAAAGGAACTCATTTCCATCCAATTTACCACCCACTTAACATTCATACTTTTCGTGAAAATTTCACATTATATATTCCTTGGAGACCTCTACCAAATTTTTCAGATCATTTTTTATTGAAGAATCCCAAATTCCTATATTCCCTAAGCATGTTTCTAGGTTTTATTCAAACTGTCAAAATGAGTATTACACCAATATTACATTATTTTCAAGGTCATTTTCATTATTTAAATATAAATCCCATATAATATATTATTATATAATGAAAATCCTATATTTTATAATCTAAATTTTTTTAATGATAATTGTATAATCACTCTTTATATCCATATCCATTCAAAAAATGATAGCATCTTTCATGTTACATGTAGACTACCGCCTTCATATACAACCGGTTTGGTTTTCTCATTAACCTTATACATGGATCGTTTAATGCTTCCAATAATTAATCAATATAATATTTAACATTTTATTAGGATTCTCAAAATTTAAATCAATTTTTACATTTATTCAGATCAATGGAACAAATATGTCTTCTATGTTTACGTGAGGACTACTACCTCCAAAGAGGGAAATGTTCTATTTTTATAATAGAATGAAATGGATTGATATAAAATATATTATATTAATTTATAATTGTTATATATGACATAAATATGGTACTTAATGGCTGAAAAATGTTGATGACAATGATAATGTAATACGTTAATATCAATAAGACATTCAAAATATATTAATAACATATCATAATCTCAATAACCTCTCACCTCAATTAAATAAATTCAATATAAGGATTCATCAATAATTGTTGATAAATAATTTATATTATTAAAAAATAATTATAATGATGAAATTAATATCATATAATGGTATTCTATTTCTATATTAGGAATATACATGAACTAATTGAATTTACTAATACTCCCTAAGAAACTAACAACTTTTTAACTTATTTTTACATAGAGAATGATTTTAATTGAGAAATATTAAACGTAACATATTTGAATGATGATCTAATATATGATATTAATATGGTTTTGTTTATTCTATATGATAATAAGGAAATTTTTTATTGTAATGATAAATTGTAAGCGGTTTCCACTTCTCAATTTATTTTCACTATTATAATATTTTTATCCACCACATATGTTTTTCTGTGTAAATAATACAAATTTATTTATTTTTAATATATAGTAAATATTATTAAACGGATACTAATTTTCTTCTTATGATAATAATATTTAGGGGATTTTAATTTCAAATGTAATGAAGTCTGAAGGGGTTACTTATAATCTCAATTTCAATTCAAGAATAAAACTAACGAGTTTTCTTCCTGGGAAGAGATATACAATATATAACATTAATACCTAAACCAATTTTTCTAATATTGTTTTATTTTGTATATTATGTGTCCCATATAAATTAAAATTTCCTTGGTATATATTTTGCTCGATGTCATTATTATACGAAATCCAATGAGACAACTTCTTTTTGATGCTACGAATCCAACATTATGACCATATTCAATGGATTATTTTATGGAATTCCATATCCAGGTTTTAGTAATTAAAAATTTTCTCTTAATACTGAATTTACATAGATTATTTTCTTTATTTAAATTATTATTTTAAAATATTCATCATGTGTTCTTTTTAAAAATGTAACCCTTTTTAATGTTTTCCATGTGAACAAATTATTTCATCTCTATGAGAATTATTCATTATGATTAAATTTTTACATGTTATATAGTGGTCATCCAAACGATTTTATATAAAAATATAGTTTACCTATACTTAAAAGAAAAAAATATTTCCTCATTTATAGAGAACAAAAAATCATTGAACATTTATAAAGATTAAAAAATAAATAATATATAGTAGTAGTAGAGAAAATTATTATACAGATTGTATTTCATAATGAATCTCCAAAAACCGACTCAATGTTCACCATATAATAATACTTTTAATAATATATATTTAAAGAACATCCATAAAAACATGTGCATGGAAAAAAAGAATAATTAATCGTATATATAAAGTAGTGGTAATCATCAGAGATATTAATAAACAATGATCACATGGGAATGATAACATAATCATAACATAAGTAATACATTCCCAATGAAATTAGTTTTTCAAGTCATAAATTATTTCATATTTTCTTTCATTATATAAAATTTATAATATTGTATAATAATAGATAATTAATAATAACAGATGAGATAATATCGTTATTCTAATAATAGCAAAAAAACAAAATATTATTATATTGTTACCTTGAATAAAAAAAATGGTTCACTATTTATGTTATTGGAATGAAATTAAAAATATTCATTAATAAATGGACATTAGCTTTTTTCATTCACGTAAATTAATGGACATGAAAACATTTCAATGCGTAATCATTTAGAAATGATACATGGTATGAAAATATTATTATGAACATTAAATAAAGTTCTCATGTAAAAGAATTATATAATGAGATATCCAACTCTACACATTAATTAGTGGGATATAATGTACCCACATTTCACCAAACATTCCTTACACTTTTTATATAATATTATTAAAGCATCCATCGTTTAATCATAGTATAAACCATGGAAATGAATGTCGTAAAAAATATCATCATCATCTTCATCATAATATTACTAGAATGTTATTAATCAAGAAATAATTGAATCTTAAATCTAGTGAAACATTTTCACAATCAATAGATGTTCTCATTGATGAAAAATTCCTTTAAAAGATCACAATGATTATTTCTTGAGAAAAAAACCCTTTCCATATTTAAATATTTTATTCAATATATTATTAGTTCTACAATTTAATGGATGTAGTATTATATGAAAATAACCATGGAAAAATACAAAAAATGTGTCAAATAACTGATATGTTGCGATAGAGGTTAATCCCATTCAGGTTATGCACATTAAAACAACGATTTTACTCACATTATTAGTATAAAGTTCTTCCTTATAAAAAGTTCAATGATTTATTTTTAAATTTATTACTAAAAAAATGAAATGGACCAAATTGAATTTATAAATCAAATTTGGTATTTTAATAATACATTAATGATTTTTATTCATTAAAATTGTTATAGATGATGAAAAATCCCATCGAAGGAGGGGCAGTAATGAAATTATTCATAAAAACAATTAAGAACATCACTGAATTTGAAAGAGATAAAAATGTACATAAAAAGTATAGTTAAATATAAATAGTAATTGAAAATTTAAATTCTTTAATTACTTTATAATAATATGATTATGTCTATGAAATTTGGGCATATACATTCCAGCTAAAAATGGGATTGAAAAATAAATAACATACAACAAGATGTTCCATACAATGTTTTAATTTATGAAAAATGTAAAATAAATATTTTTAAGATGATATCTATTATAATTATATTAATATAAATATAATATAATTTATTAATTATTTATTGAATTTTAACACTAGTTCATTAACAGTTCATTTTTAAAATAACTATTTAGGAAAAACTACTTTCATTTTTGAATAATATTTTGACTTGGTAGGTCTAGTTATTTTAAACAGATAATGGATCAATATTATAGATAAATTTAATCATATAATAATAATAATTCCAATATATAATAATAAAATATAATATTATAATTATATATATAATATTATGATGAAAAATGACTTACATCACCACTTAGAGATGGTAGTCAATAATTACACAACATTGATGTTTCCTTTTATTGATGGTTTTCATGAAAGAATATTAAATAAAAATTGATAAATTAATTAATGACTATTATATCATATATTTTAGATACATTCATTTAATATATTTTTAATTATATTCATGAAAATTAATTAAATGAATAAAAATTACAAATATGTCATGATATGTCCCCCAGGGCCCGTGTCATGACTACCACAAGCCTTCCATCCATATGCCAGGGGCTGGCGACTAGAACAAAAAAGGTTTATCCCTATAACATGAAGGAATTTCCTTTAAACATGTATAATCACAAAATCCACGATCCCAACAAAGAGCAACCCCGACGTAATCTGATGAAGTAAAAAGTGTACTTAAATTTAATGGGCCAAAATAAAAAATCAAATGAAAAGTACAAGTACAACTAAAAAGAGATTACAGATCCAGGATTGTCTATTGAGGATCCTACGGAAAGGGTAGGTACAGATCATCTCTAGAGAACTCCACATCAGCATGTCTCCTCCACGCACCGCATGGTCCTCGCTCCATCAAGCCTTAACCTAGCTGCTCGATGCTTGCACATGACACAATAAGGAGCCGGGGATGTCCATGCATGGGTGATTATAAGAATGCTCATTTGGGACCCAGAGACCCCAAAAGGTCATACATAATTCCACAATGGAAAAACAAAAAAGCATGATATCAATCACAATGCACAAGGCAATAGACACTGCTCAGACAGAGTCTCAACTCAAACCAGGTATTAGTGATGTATAGATGTACCAATGATCCATCACGAAGCTAAATCATCTTATATTAGGTACTACTAATAACCATAAAGAGTGTTACCCACACATTATCGATTGGTTATAACCCCTGAAATGTCCCACATAGGATCCGAACTACCTGGAGTCAATAGATATTAACCCCCACAAGGCCCATTTATAATATGACTCACACAGGGTCAGTATGTGCTGACCTATGGAGGATCATTGTGCGCTGACCCACATAGGATCTAACCTAAATTGTATTGGTATACGTTGATTCAAAAAGGTTCACTGAGTGCTATCCTACATTGGATCTAACCCACACAGGATCCCTAGGAGCTGACCCACATAAGATTGATCGGTACAAACCTATGTATGATCTGTCTCCAACCTCTGCCTCACTACTAGCCAATGGATTCCCGCTCATAGAATTCATGATTTGGGAGAACCACTCCTCAAGACATTAGTCATATTACAACATGGATGATGTCCCATGAAGAAGTAACTTTAGGATCTATCATGTAATATGGGTCCTAACGCCAAAGACGACATGTCAACCGGACACCCGGTCTGTAAGTTATTGGCATTTCAGTGTCGAGGGCCCGATTGGATTTGGTGTCGATCAATCCCAAGTCACACATAAAACTCCTTGAAAACTCACTTAGCGTATCTCCAACTGACTTAATTTCCATGAGAGTCCTTACTCCATAGATGGCGTATAACAAAATGACTGGTCAATTAGTTACATCACTTTTCATCAAAACGGGGGTAATCGCACCTCTGTCTGGTTCAGCTTGGTCGAGCCTGCCAGAATATTCCAAAGGGACTGCTTCCAAAAATGGATCCCAAGGGCACTTATGACATGTCGATCTGACACCCGGTTCATCCATTACAAGAATTTCATTATTCGGGGACTGGTTGGGTCTTGGCCCGGTCCGACTCGGTCAGACCGGCCTGACGCAACAGGCCCTAGAGTCTACCTAACCCCGCATGTGTCTTTCTCGTTAAGTGTCGGCCCATTTCACTAAGTCACACCCATCAAGGATGTACCAGTTCGTATCATGGTACCAGGACGTGGTTGGCCTGGCCTACCGAGTGGGGCTCGGCCCACCTGCGCTATCCCGTGGGTCCATCCTGCTAGGCGTGTCTAATCTGCTTGGCCAGCCCATGCTGGCTCTGTCGGCCCGAAGGAGGACTATTGTGTCCCACTAGCCCCATTCTTTCAGGTCCATTCTCCATTTTGTGGGGAGAAACTACACCATAATTAACGGTCGGTTGTTTTTTCGACAGGTTTATCTCCAACGCGGTGTGGCGCGGGCCACACCGCACCTTCCTGCCCCAACCTTCTGGCCGCGACCGCTTCCACCATTGGTGACTGCGGGTGCCACCCTTGTCCCACATAGATGACTTGGGCTGGCCGTCTTCAGCCACCATGGCACATCGTCACGCGCCGCCTTCCACTGCCCATTGTCGGTTGCCGCAGGTCTCCTCCAGCCACTGTTAGTCATTACAGAGTTGGTACAATGGTAGTTTCTTCTATGGGACATCAGGCATGTTCTGTTGTCTTCTCTATGTGCCATCTGCACCTATGATTCTCTTGCATTGCAGACGCCATAGTGTGACCTACTATTTCATGTTTCCGTCAAGTTAGAAATTTTTTCCTCAAGGTTTACATCTATAATGTAGTGTCGGATGGTCTGGGCCTTTTCCTCTTGGCCCTCACCCTCCACATTACTTAATAAAAAGTTGGAAATAAAATTTAATTTATCAAATACAACTTCAAAATAAATCCTCAACCAGGGTTAGATGTACCCTGGTGATAATTGAAGGATCCTCCATCATCATTGTCCACATTTCGTGATTCGGTGGAGCTCGTCATAGCTCACTGAAAATAGTCTCATCTGCCCTGTGGATGGGGTAATGGTGTTTTTTCAGAGCTTTGTTTCTTGGTCAAGTCATGATAATACCCCTCTCCAAGCTCCATATAAATAGGAGATCGAGGTGGTGAGTATTACTTATTGAATTAATGGGGTTAATTTAATTTTGGAACTTTAATAATTTCAATGGTGAAATTACAGGAATAAAGGGGATTCGGGGCACATAATGGCTTGATATGTCATTGGTCCTGCCAACTCTGCTCATCTTCTGAAGGAAAAGAAAACAAATAAAATAAAATAACATGTTATTTTTTGAATCTTTCAAAATACCATAAAATAAATTTTTTACCCAACCTACTACGGTTGACATGAATCCTTATTTAAGGGAATCATGGCGCTACTGATTCACTGGTGGTCTCAAATTTTTGATCAGAGCAGTGAGTCAAATGATAGAAAATGAAGCTCGTGCCTTTACTGAATGTACCCAAAAAAAAGTTCTTAAAATTATAAATAGTCTCCCTCCACCTGTGTTAGTGAGGGATATACTCTGACAAAGGAATAACTGTTCCAATGAACTCAATGGAACTCTCATATTTTCATTCCGAGATACTGTTAAGATGTTATGAATTTTAACTAAATATGTTTATTTATGTCCAAAAACTAACTTATATTGTTTCCATGCGCCGTCCAATGTTTGGGTTAGCCTAAGTAAACAAAACCCTCACGAGTATAGAGCTTTTCTCATATTTTTAATCCGAGCGACCTTTCATGACTGATATGAATTTGAAAAATAAAATATTTTTATTTTATTATTTTATTTACGATTATTCCATTTTTGGGTTTTCTCACCGGAGGCCTGTGCTGACTAATCATAAGTCACGCCTATGGTAAACCTGCCATCCTAACCCCAAGAGTTCCTTCATATTTTTTATTTGGGAACCTGTTTATTATTTCTTCCACTTTTTTAGGAAAACCACTCATTTACACTGTTTTAAAGTTAACAGTTTTTGACGGATCATTCCAGGCACACCAAGACTCAAAATCATGTGACATCAGATTTTACTATCTCCAAATAATTCCCTATAATTAAAAATAATAATTAAATTGAAATTTTGTGACATTAAATTCTCCACACCATAGCGTTTTCATCCCTATAAACCAAAGCAAAGGGAACTACAATAAATGAGGGTACTAAGCATGAATCTAAACCTCCCGCTCCCATGTGCTATCTTGGTGGTTCACGTGCTTGCACCTAACTCACACCATATTGATCGACCATCATTAATGGAAACTCTCTTGTCGATACTTTATCTCCATATGAAAATCCATAAAAGTATCCCCATCATCAATGTCCAACTTTCCGTAGTCCATAACGTGTGATGTATCATGAATTCATCTCCTCAGCTATGAAACAATGAAAAAATTATGCACCCGATGCATCTATGGGGGAAGAGATAGATGGTATGCCACCTCGTACAGTCTGTTGAGAATCTAGAATGGTTTGATGAACCTTGGAGATAACATACCACCCCAGAAAAACCTTCGCAATCCTCATTGGAGTGATACTCGTATGAAGAGATGGTATCCCTCCTCGGACTCTAAGGGCATCCATCTCCTGTCGGCATAAGACTTCTTCTGGTTCTGTGCAATATTCTCTTGATGAAAAATGAGGCATCATGATACAAACATTTCTACTGCATCCTTCATCCATGGCCACCAGTACTTACGTCGGATGTCCTGGTACATCTTCGCCACTCACAGGCGTAACGTTAAAGGGAATGTATGGAACTAACTCAACACCTCCTCCTGAGGAATTAGCAGTACCATGGTGCATCCCTTGAAGAGAATAATGTGATCCCCACCTTCAGAAAATCTTTTAGGAGACCGTCTTGAGGATATATGAGCATGTCGGGCCTCAGAGTCAACATCCCCAATATGTACCTCCCAAAATCGCTAATGAATTGGAGGAGTGATAGTCATTGACTGGAGGTAAGTAGCTCCATATCTACTCATGAAGGAAATATGCAACGTGACTAGCTAGTCTGATGCTCGACCCAGCTGCTATAGACTAGACCTCTTGCTGGGTGCATCTGCTACCAAGTTTCCCTTCCCAAGTGTGTAGAATATCTCAAATTCATTATTCTGGAGGAACTTTAGCCATCGAAGTTGTCTTAGGCTTAGGTCCTTATATGAGTTGATATAATTGAGACACCTGTTATCAGAGTAATCAATAAACAGTTCACCCATCAAGTAATGCTACCACATATTTAGCATAATGACCACTGCTGCTAACTCCAGGTCATGGGTAGCATAGTTCTAATCATGTTGTCTCAACTGCCATGAGCCGTAGGTGAACACAGACTGCTCCTGCATTTGGAAACAACATAGTTTGTTTCCTGATATGTTTTTGTAGACTACATACCTAATGCACTCTTCTGGTGCCCTCAAGATAGGGGCACTCATCAGTCAATGTCTCCACTTCTGAAATCTCTGCTGACACTTCTCTATCAATCGGAAAGGCTCTCCCTTCTTTATCAAAGGTGACAAGGGTTACACTACCCTAGATAATTTTGGTGCAAATATCTAGTAGTACCAATCCCATGTATAAGTACCTCTCCATTTTGAAGGTAATACTAGATATATCTTTTGAAAATATGTACCCACACTCTGTCACTACTGTTGGGAATTGAAAACTCAAAACTAATTCTTTTATGAGGGTAAGGTTGTCAGACCCAAGAGTGATCAGTTTCACCCTCTTATGAATGAGTTTATCCTATGCTACTTAGGTTTCCTTTTTTTTCCAACCATGGAAAACCCCATTCCATCGCAGGAGATATACTACAACATTTTTTGCCTAAAAAATTCATTCAGAGTTTGAAGTGTGGTTGTCCAGTCTATCCTCATACTAACGTTGTATGGCCTCATATCTGACACCAAGAGGATCCAACTAAAACTATTTCCTTAAGGGACAGATCACAAAATCGACATAAGTGTGATTATCAAGTCTCCTCCCAAGGGTATCTTCAAACGTAAGGTTCATGTAAACAATTTAATCGAAACTCTGGGTCCAAAACAAGATTTGTGACAAGAAGGAATGATTAGTAACTCTGTCTATTAATATGAAAGGAAGTAGTAGTCACATACTCTAATCTAAATAATTCATAGTTTTCTTGAGTC
The DNA here is from genome assembly GCA_963277665.1 of Viscum album. NCBI lineage: Eukaryota > Viridiplantae > Streptophyta > Magnoliopsida > Santalales > Viscaceae > Viscum > Viscum album. Next base: position 1,553,692,175 of record OY728146.1, on the reverse strand, counting down.
AAACTCATTGACTGCATGCAGCTACTCACTTTCATTGTCCTCCTGCTCCCTGAGCCTGTTGGGGACCACATCGTGGCAGTGATTGTAACATTTAAAAAAGTGTACCACCTCCTGCACACTTCTAGCTCTTATTCCATATCAACTACCCTGATGATTCATCTATCCCTAACAATTCCTCTTCCTGAAACATTTTACACATCCATGTCTCTGAGACTGAATTCATTTTCCTGCTTCCCACTCCAGACATTCACTGGTTGTCTATACTCTGCCAAAGAACATTCAACCACAAAGGTTCTCTCTAGCACACTAACATAACATGGAATGGTCCGAGGAATGGTACTTACTCTAATGTCCCTAAAAACATCTATCTTGGGGGTATAATAGATGATTTAATGATCATATCTTATTCATTGAGTACCTGGAATGGTCGGTATGCCTCGATGAATATACACCTACTGACATGTCATCCTACCGAAGTTGTAGAAGCTATTGGGAACACTCACCCCTTATCTTTTTATATAATTAGACCCCCTTATCTAAGAAAGCTACTCAAGAATGTCCCTATAAAAGGATCCACATTCCATGATCAGTGTAATATAAACCCTTTCATCATCCTACTGAGCCACGTAGATGGCTCTCCTGCCAGTACTGCCATCTGATCGTATGGTTCCCGGGGAAGATGGAAACTCAAAAACACCATGAAGCCTGTCCTTAGCTGCCTGTCAGTTGGGCTCTCCTCAGAATCTGAGGGGTTTCTGATGCTGAAACATGTGTAAGGCACTAAACCTATATGTGTCCATTATTGATACTATCGGTTGTAACTGATAACCAACGAGATGGGATAAAGCCTGAACACTACCAAAAGGTACCGTCTCAGGAAACAGTCCATGTACTGAAGGTTATCTACCCTGTAGACAATCCCCAAGGTCATGCACTGTATAATTCTACTAGCTAGGACAACCATCTACTCTACTGCTGTCTCAACTAGCCGGAAACCTCTATCCACAACCTCCAGATAGTCCTTAGCTGCTTAGGAATCTATCTCGCCTCAAAACCATGGAAGCCTCTGCCACAGTAACTCGTGAAACGCACTCATTTGGCATGTACCATCCGGCAAAGCGGATGGTGGTAACTACTGCCCAGTGGGTGGTGGTACTATTGTTTCACCACATGAAGGTGCCAATATAGTAATAAGGCCAAACACCAAAGCCTCATCGTTTAGGGAGTTGTCATCGTGTACATTCTCAGGAATCATGGATGGCTGTCTACATAGCGGCATCTTGAAAGAGAATCAAGATGAACCATGGTCAAAAGGTTCTACCTGGCGAGATGAATCAAAAGAGATCCCTGTAAAACAATTCAAAACACACACTATTAGTGTTTTAGTTCCCTGATTCAGAAATCAAAATTCAAGGTCCTGGTGTATGGATACATCGACTATCGCAGTAACACTGATCTCCCCAAACATAAAACAACACTGAAATCACCTAACACTATTGCTCCATTTAAATGACCCGAGTCATAGTTCGTTGGTAGAACTGACTCCACTAATACCACTTTGTCCCGACCCGTCCCCTAGGGCCCATGCCTCAACTACACCATGCCTACCTTCTGATGGCTTCAGGTTGGCGACTACCTCCACAAAATTATATCCCTATAACATGAAGGAATTACATTTAAACATCTAAAGACACACAATAAAAGAACCGAACAATAAGACACCACGAAGAAATTTTCTATTTTAAAAAGTGCATTGAAAGAAAAGGGGCCGGAAAACAAGCACAATTGAAAAGTATAAGTACAATTGAAAAGATAAAAAAACTACTAGATCATCCACCGAGGATCGTACTGGACGGTTACGTACAGATCATCCCCACATCACTCCACATCAACCCTTCCTCTTTTCATACTACTTGGTCCTGGCTCCCTCAAGCCTCACCCAAGCTACTCATCGTCTGCATAAGACATAATTAGGTGCATGCGAAGCCTTTGCAGGGGTGAGTATAACAATACTCAATTGGGACCCCAAGACTCTTGAAGGTCTCATAAAATTCCACAAAGGAGAACCACAATGCATGTTCTCAATAAAAATACACAAACCAATAGACACATCTCAAAAAGAGTATCAACTAAAACCATTTTTGTTGACGTATAGAAGTAAAGATGATCAGTCGCGAAGCTAGATCATCTTATTCGCTCAAGAGGCATTGTTGCTGACCATACAGAGTCTGACCCACAGAGGATCGATAGGTACTATCCCCTGCAATGCCCCACATTGGATCTGAACCACCCAGAGTGGATAGGTACTAACCCTCGCAAGACCCAAACAGGATCTGCCCCACATAGGTTTAGTATGTGCTGACCCAAATAGGATCACTGAGCGCCGACACACACACATGATCTGACCCACACATTATCGGTATACACTGACCCACACAGGATCGCAGAGTACTGGACCATACAAGATCTGACCCAAAAATCATTGATTGGTTCTTTTCTCAGATTCATTCCGGGCACACCGGGCCTCAAAATCACGAGCCTTCAGATTTCAATGTATTGAAATAATTCCATATAATTAAAAAAATACCGAAATTCCTGGACATTACAGTATGATTCATACAGGTGTTAGTCTACATGAATACCCAATAGTGGTCATCTTATTTCAACATATGGTATGGTAACAATGTAAATAAAATATTATAATTATATAATTATATATATATTAGTGATATCATATATAAATTTTAAATCAATAATAATAACTAGTAATAAATTATGGTGTTGGAAAATGAATCATATTGGATCATTGAGGTGGTATTCCACATATATGAACTAGTGATAATTTCAATTCTCATATGATTGAAAAGGTGTGGAAATAGTGCTTAAAATCATATTAATAATTGAATATATTTATGACATTGAATTCATAATTTTAGGATGAACATAATATATTTCAATGTGATACCATAAGATATAAATTCTTAGTTGTTGAGTAAGATGAATGCTTTAAATTTAATACACATCCTTATTATGTGACATAAACACACATTGAATAATATATTATGAATAAAATGATAAGTAAATTATTTCTAGAGAGGAGATAAATGAATTGGGTTGTTTTTTTAAACTATGTGGATGATAATGGTGTATAAAAAAGTAGAGAGGAGTCTTTTTATAAGTGGTGGAGTGACATGACATGATTATTTAATAGATTAAAATACCATTATGTAAATATCACATTATATGGTTATAGAGGAAAATATAATTAATACAATAGGATTTGAGCATTCATTTTTGAAATTTAAACCATATATATTTATTATAACCACTGTTAAACAAATTCTAACCATAATAGTGTTGACTAATTTTCACTTTTTTATTATTTCTTTACCAATAATTTAGTTGAACATGTTTAATACGTTAAATTATTTTGATTCAAAAAAGGAAACTATTTTATCAAATTATATTCATTGAACTAAAATAATTTATTTTAAATAGTAATCCCCAGAAATAAAGGAAGAAAGGATTTCATGCAAACACATATTAATTAGTATAAAAAGTATATTAAAAATGGAATTAATTAAAATTTCATTAATAAGATTAATCATTATCAAAATTATGTATTTCTACTTTGAATCCAGATTATTGTAATATATTATTCTAAAATATTATAAATTAAAATTCCTCTTTCAATATAAATCACTTTTTTTATTTTTCATCAAAAAATAAAACAATTATTAATTTTAAAAAATAATAATTATAATATAATTTTTACATGATGATTTTAAAAATTAAGTGTTCTGAAAATTAAATTACTATATGTTTTAAATATTATTTAAAATGTACACATAAAAATTAAATAAATTCAAATTTTGATGAAAATGAAATATTTGAAATATATTTTTTTTTGAAATTGTGTACCTATTTATCAATGTTTATTAATTTTATAAATAATTAATAAATATGTATCAAAATGTATTTATTCTCCATTATACCTCATATTTAATGTTTAAGATATATTGGTATACTATTTTATGGTTGATTTATACTTGTTGTTACCTTTTTCACAATATATCATATAATTTAATTAAACTGAAATTTAATATATCATAAAATATTAAATAGAAACATTATTACAACCCTGTAATAATTTATATTGTTATTTTATATCAACCCAATTAAAACATTTTATTTTATATTAGCTAAATAAAATCATCTAGTTCAACGACAACCCATTCCAATTGTTGGTTTCACAACAAAATGATAACACGTGAGCAGTATTATTTTACTGTACACTGTCTCATTGATAAAAAAAATATACACTTCTTGTGCCTTATAAGAGAATTATTTCTCCATTAGTATTACCTATTGGTATATTACATGTGATGGATCATGTGTGTTGTTATTCTTGGATGATTCATTATTTTCATATTGAAATTAATATATATTTTGTCGATGCACCAAATGTAAAGAAATTGTCCCTTGATGAAAAAGAATTTTGTATGTACTGATAAGTATATTTCGTATCATAACCATGATTATAAATTTGATATCATTATTTCAAGTAAATTATAATTGAAATAATATATCACAAACTAAAATCTAGGGATTCTACTAAATATTGTTAGCATTATATTCTTGTCAACTAAGAGATGATATATTTTGACGATTAGTATCCATGAAATTCTCTAATATTTCTTAAGCTAAATTATGATCAAATAGGATTCCCTCTCTAAACCTATATTTGTATATTTTTAATTCAATTCATGACATATAGGTATTCATAGGGTTCTATATATCTAATTGACTGAGATTTAGTGTTGTTTGGAAATTATAACAATGTAATTTGTTGATCCAAACACCCTTGGACACTATAAAGAATACTCATATTGTTGCGCCTACTTTTTTAATGACCATCCATGTCTAACCATGTAAATGAGGATGTTATGATGAAAAAAATGAACAATGAATATAAATCCTTCTAATTAAATATTGAGTACATCAAGTTAAAATTTAATCAAGACAAGAAACTATAGAATATGGTTCTCCATGAATTCTATCAACTTCAATAATATAATATCATTAAAAGATGATCAAGAGACATAATTGTTTTATTTTAATTTGAATTCACATATTTCACTAGTCTTGAATCTATAACTACATTTGAATTATTCCATTTTCATTTGTTTTGGGGAGAAAAATAATGAAATACTTATTAATAATTTAATATATTTATTCTATATAGGGTGATCGTTATAATATTCTTATATATTTTTCCCCTCATAATTTACTGAGTCTAATACAAGGAATCAAGATACATACTATGAAATATATTCTTTAAGGATGCTGAACTAGAAATAAATGTTCTTATATCTATATATATATTGATATGTCAATTAAAAATGAAGATTAAATACTATGATCATCTTCCAGTTCCTCCTAATTGAAATAATTTAGTCTAACATCTTTATCATTTCTTATGGGTATTTTTTTTGTTCGAGACATTTTCATTTTTTATAGATATTTCTGGGACCTTGAGTGAATGTGTAACCAAATTATTAATTTTTTTTACAATTTAATAAATAATAAAATTAAATCAGGTTAATGTTTTACCCTTACATTGGGAATGTGGTCTGTATAATCATAAGGACCACCTACCCTTATGAAAGTGAATTGTTGAGTGTTGTGTAAATCTAAAAGCTGTTTTTAGATAACTATATCAGGGTAAAAAAACATTAGAAAATTTTGTGGGATATATTTAATATGAATAAAATATGTAGAGAAAATATTATATTGAATGCATAATGGTAAATATATTTGTGTCTATAAGGTGTAACAGTAATCACTGAGTTAGATTAGTTTATGATATGTTATTTAATGGTGGTATCATTTTTATTAATGGATTAGTAATGTGAATACCTAATCCATCAGATCACTTCTAGCTAGTGAAAAGATAATCATTGTTCTCAAACTCATTAATTAGAAAAATAAAATTATATGTTCACAGGTTCTCACCTTTAAATTATAATGTTTCCACTGGACACAAACATGTGGGATTTCATTCCCAAAGTGGATATTCTCCTACTAATCCTTAATATCCACCGAGTACACCAAATGTATAGATCGATCCTTGATGTAATGATCTCCCTAGTAGTTATCATGTGTGGGTCCAGGCAAATATATCATCATCTATGAAGCATGGATGATGTCATGTACCATGTTAAATAGCAATGGTAGAGCCATGTTGTACAACACCCTGCCGACTCTATTCATTGTCTAGAATGAGAAATTGAATCGTAAAGATAACTGGTTTTGTAAAAAAAATTACAATACATGTGGAGTCGATACCATTAAGAACACATGATATCCATCTTAGAACTCAAAATACCTCATTTCTTTAATATCATAGGACTTCTAATGGAACTGGACAGTCTTCATCCACTCCTTGATGAATTGAATCATTCTATCTCAGCTCCTCTTAACTATATGACAATGTGAATTAAATCTCTTCAATCATTCCACTATAGAAGTGACTTCTAGGTTCTCCCATAGAACCCTCTTATACATCAATATCAATAGTTTAATGGTAAATTTTTTTAATTAAAAATCCACCAAGGGTAGATTTTCCATAAAACTATAGAAAATGTACAAAACCTAAGAACTCATCATGTCCTTTATGACATGAATTGTTCGGTCTATCTGGAAAATATTTTAGTTTCAAACTGCATATTCAAATGAAACTATGTACCAAGGGCCTCATGAAATCATCTCTAAATTCATGATCTTGAATTCTGATAATGATATGAAATTGACTTTAAGGAAATAAATTGAGGGAAAACTCTCTATTCTATGTATTGAAGCTCTAACTATCTAATAAATTCTGCTCTCAAACTTCTAGGAAGAGGGCCAACATGATGAGTCATTCATAAATTTTCATTATTCAAATTTCTTATCAAAACATACATGTTAACCCATCATGGTTCCCATATAAACCAAAAACCATTTCCTTAATGTAATCTCAATTGGATTATATAAAATAATTGGATCATGCTGCTCTTCCTTCACCTACTGATAAGTGAGTCATCCGTAGCCAATCCCAGCTACATTTTAAATTATTCTAGGACACCATAAAGGAATCCAAAGGGCATGGTACTTCTTTTCTGCAACTATATTTAATTACAAAGTGGATGTATAATAAACTCACTCCAGATCATACTAAATATTAAATTATTCCATATTATATTCATGGAAATGATACATTCTTCCATACCATCATGAAATCCATAAGTATCATCTCTTTTAGACATCTGAGTGCCCACATTTACTTAGTAACTATTTCCCCATTGATCCATCCTATAACCATATATATTTTTTGGGGTAATATAAAACCACTATTGATATAAATCACCATATATTTGAACTATAAACATATTTATTGAGGATAATTTTTTTTATTACTTGGTATAAAATGAGTTATTTTTTTCACGAAGAATTAAAATGATGCCTTTTTCTCAATCAACGAGCCTAATAAATCACAATGTCTTTTTCAATGTGGAAATCTTGTGATAAACTTAATCACATTTTAATGTTCCCTGGATAGAAGATATAAGGTATACATTTTTATACATAGTAGATGATAAAACACCCATATACAAGGTAGTGTCTCCACATATTCTGTGTGAAGAATAACACTTCCAATCCATGTTCATGATTTACATAGTTCTATATGGAGGTATCAACATAATAGACACATTGGTTCCCATTAACTTCACACGCATCATAAAAAACCAATTATAGTACATAAAAAATCATGGGGCCCTAAATAGTTGTCAAAATCATCTATAAACCTCATGATGGGGGATTTATTCAATCACATCCTCAAAATTAAAATACTATGGGAACCATTAAATCCACATGAAGGGATTACCCTTATAGTCAAGATAAATAAATGTAACTTATATCCTATAGAAATCAATCATGAGTATCTTTTATTACACATCCAACACATGAAATATCCAAACCACAATCACACATTTGGGTGGAGCCCCATCTAATAGTACCTCACCTATTTCTCATTCCATTTCTACCCGCTCTTATGAGATGACATGACCTTGAAATAAGACCAATAGAATCTGTATCTAACACTTCATGTGATTCCTAAAAATATGGTACTCTCAGATTATGTCCAAGACCATCCTCTTTTGTCTCACATGCAGCTCCTAAAAAGGTTACTATAGTAGGATATATTACATGGAGAATTACACTACATTGGATACTAATGGATGAAAGATAATGTTCAAGAGTCCCATGAATAATATTATAGATTTCCTCCCTCTAAAGGGATTAAAAAATTTCACATAGGGAGTATAGAAACATCTGACTGTCATATTCCATTTATACTCATCTCATACTTGCAGTTGGTGATAACCCATCCTAAGGTCAATCTTCACGAACAATCGTGATCATGTGAAATGATTAATGTGGGTTTTAATCAAATTTTGATGATATATATTAATCATGGGAACATGTTTCAAGAAATTATAATACATTAAAAACCACAATATCATGTCATCCTTCATGGTGAAAATAATTGGGCCTGGGTTAGGGGAAACACTAGGTCAAACAAAGGCCTTCTACTACAAGCCCTAAATATGCTCACTAAACTCAATTTTTTTTGTATCCATATGATGTAATGGAAAATTTATCAAGGCCTTGAATAGTGTAATTTAATTCAAATGCCTGTCTCTCCTCTTGTATATAAGCTCGAAACATCATCAAGAAATACATCCTGATACTCGGCCACCACATCATGAAACTGAAAGCCCATATCTCTACTAGTAAAATAGTTATTAAAGACTACTGGATTGTGATAAGATAAAAACTTTGACCTATGATTCCATTTAGATATTCATGGGTGTATGTATCTCCTATGAATGAAAACCACATCACATAAATTTGGACACACTCATCATTATTCTAATGCACTGAATACTAATATAAGTTGTTTATAGCCATTCCATGACCATGATGACCTTGTAAGGCATAATATATACCAACAATAGATCATAGGAGAAAAATTTATCTTCACTAATTAGATCAATTTTTTAAAATTGATTTATTTCTGAGTCACGTCTATTATGATTATTGAAAATTAGTTTTTGATCCATGGGTTCAATGGAATCCCATACGTCTCAAACTTTGGATGAATAAAGAAATGAGTGGCTCGTGATTGTGTCTATAAAAACTACATATTTGTTATAAAATAGACAAATAAAACCTCTAATAATAAAAATAGTATTTTGGTCAGAGGACTATAAGGCATGTAGCACCACTCAACTATATCCATTAATACATGGAGCATAGTAGGGACCACCTTGGGTTGTTGGTTTCATCATGTAAAACTATATTCCATATCTAGATGATCTTCATACTCCTCTTACATCTCATCCATGCTTCAAAAATTAATTCATTTACAACATCCTTTTACTTTTTGTCCCAAACACTACCTCTTGTTCATAAATATGAGGGGTCATAAAATCCATTGTGAGATATCCCTAACCATCAAAAAAATATAGAAACCTATCCTTAGGTAGACTAGAACCATCCTATTTGACATTATTCATAAAACATATATCATCTGATCAGCTATAGTGACATATCAATTTTATATATCCCTATATTTACCATATGATAACTTCTACAGATATACCTTTAGCTATGATCCCACCATTGACCCCCTAAAACAGTGTCAGCTCAACCCAATATCACTTTATGAAAATGGCACACTCTAGAACCCCAGAATAGGTAGCAATTCATAGAGGCATAACAATGGAACTAATGTGTCTCAATGGAATTTTATCTGAGATTTATAATCAAAATAATTGATCTAGATCCATACATATGAATATAATGAATGCATCATAGTCTGCGATGAATACTCAGCCTCAATCAAGCTTCCTAATTGTCGCTAAAAAAGCTAATGGATGTGAAATTATCACATCATTGTAGGAGAGTACTTACCCTAGTTGAGGTGCTAAAAATATATACAAAAAACATTCTATATTTCCTAATATAAAATAAAAAGTTTCCACAACATCCATTTGAAAAAATTAATAGGGATTTCCACTAGTACAACCATTTTTTCTATACCTATCCTAACACGTTGAAGGACTCCGGAAACTACATCGATGAAATCCTTAGAAACATGGGGGTTTTGATCACCCTAGTTTCCGAGGGGTTACTGAATATAAAATTAATGATGAATAATAATCCATAAATCCTCATATAGTATAAAAACTAGTACAAATTAATTCATGATGGGTGGAGGTATGGCTACAAAACCACCTTGACAACTACCTCATGATCAAATCCATGTACAAATGACTTATCACATGAGGGATTTTCCTCAAGATCCTAATTCTGAATCATACCATGAATCATCATTGAGAAATAATAAAATATAAATGATTTACTATGGTCAATGATTATATATGGAGAGAATAATCATAAAAGACATAAATCACAACCCATTCAAATATGATTCATTTATGTATTCTTTTCCGATAAGATTTTTTCATGTAATTTGTTTTGTGATATATAGTTAGTGTCCTGGTGTATCGGTATGTTAGTCACCACACCAACGATGCACTTCCTAGAAATAAAATAAAAAATATATTTTTTTTTCCTAAAACCAAAATCAATCTATCAACTATAAAAATGAAAAAAATCTGGTCATAAGATGGAACATATCTGATGCCAATAAATCCTGACCAAACAATAGGGGGACCTCATGGCCACTGATTACCCTTGTTTGACTACAGTTAGCACTATTCCATATACCAGTGGTATTACAATTTGAAATAGTCATTATATCACAAACATGGTAGGAATTATACTAATTTACCTAATTAAATGAAAAAATATCCATGAAAAAAAATTGGAATTTAAAATTAGAATAGTAATAACAATAAAAGAAGAAAATTTATCAATTAAGAAGATAATGATAATATCAAAGCAATTTAAAAATATAAAAATACAAGAATACAAAAAAAAATATATAATTCATACCTATTAGAATGAGTAGAATAAAAATAAATGTGACTCATGGTGTGGATAATATTCATTCGATCCCAATATATCAACTGCCTTCCCCATACAACATTGAACTCATTAAAAATACATGTTTCAATATAAGAAATTAAATTTATATACCTAGTCTCTAAAGGGTGAGTATAATAATAACATGTAGGACATGATGAAATAAATAATCATAATGAATCCAGACTAGCCATCCCACTATCAAGTATGTCATCAAAATATGATACATAAAATTAAAAATATGAACATACTCCTGCTAGAAAATACATGCCAATGTATTTTCCCAACCACATTACTAGAAAAATATTCATCATGACAGTCTGTATAGACACTCACAAGGGATAAATCACATTATGAGTATAACATCACAGATGAAATCATTCTGAGATGTAATGCTCATCAATTCCAAACAAAAAAATGAACAAAATGTTTGTCAAAAGGGATTTATTCATAGATTGTTATTAATCCTAAGAAAATGGGGAATAATAAAATCCTAATTTGGATTATCCATAAAATTATATGATAAATTACAACGTAATGTTGATCAAATATATTAAGAGTACCTCATTACTCGAAGAAGATGATGTAGGATTCCTCTTAGGGTCATCGGGTATTCGAAAACACTAGTACAAACTAATTATATTAGAGGGGATTATAAAACAATTAATATGATATAATACCATAATTTAACATAAATGATTGTTTCTAGGGAATGAATCATAAAAATATTACCCAATTAAGTGAACATGTTCCTTTATCCTATCTAGGAATTGTACACATGTGGTATATTTAGTATATAACATGTCTTTATATTCCCAGGTCAGCTGATGTTCAACATCCCATGATTTTGTATTATTGGAAATTCCCAAAACTGTAATTTCCTATCTTTATACCATTGTATAAGGATATATACTATTTCATGTCCAACAATATAGCTCAGACCATTTTATACAGTTGGGTCATGTTCACATCTTACACAATGGATTCCTTCCATTCTCTTGTAAATGAGGGTACATTGCCAACCAACAAGTCGAGATGCAAAGTGATTGAAACTTGACATATGAAGTATGATAATTTATTCTCTATAGAATTCCTATAATCCCAACTATGGCCCTTCATGCTGCATATCTCTTCATTACTACCCTTTTTTATTGGAAAATTATATAATCACTAGTTTGTTCAACACATCATCTGCCACACATCCAAACATAGTTTTAGCTAAAATTCATAATGGATGATAGTGGATCTATTTTGGATAGACCATTTAATTTTCAATGTTTCATTTCAATCACTTCATATTGATTTGGATATCATTTATGAAAAATTCCATTGTCACAAACAAAACTTTGAAAAAGGTATCATATGACCCTGTCCCTACTCACCGTCATTTCAATTTAATAATTATCCATCATGAATAATATATCTATATTTATGGAATCAAACTTTTATTTCAAATAATGGGTGTGAAACAATTGATTTTAGGATATTTTTTTACCCCAGATCAAAATAAACACCTTCAATGAACACATAAAGAATATTGAATGAAATTAAAAAACTACAAAATGAGATACATACAATGAACATTATTTTTGATGTGATTTATTATTTAAAATTTTAATTAATAATGAAATTATATAATTAATGAACTATAATATTCAACAAATTCATGATAATAAAACTAACAACTCAAAGGACCCATGAAATAATACGTTCGATGATTGATTCACGTTCATTAAGGAAAAATTATTTTGATGATAAATGAAGATAAAATATTTTAGAATCTATTTTGAATAAATCCCAAATGAATAGGGATCCTATATCATAGTAATATGTCATATTATTTAACTATATTAGCGTAGAGGATCCATACAATATTGTTGTGACCCCAAGATTTATTTTCATAAACCAACATCTCTATAATGGATCCTCTCTAGATATACAGTGCTATACAACTAACACAAATATTCTCAAATAACATGTTATTTATAGTGGAAGAATTTAGTATTTCATAATTTATTATAAAAAAAATATTTATTTATTTACTGTTTACAAAAAATCATTATCATAACCACAAAACCCCAAAAAATATAATGTTTCACTAAGGGTAAATCCAATATTATAGACTCAACAGATGGCACATATTTCTAATCTATATCCTTTTAACGAGTTACACCACATTTTCAAGAAAATTTGTGTATGTGATGTAAATATTTTTAATGTTTTTATAATAAAAAATATTAATTATACATGCCTAAGAATCTCAATCTATCATCGATTCTATATAAGAAATTATTATTAAAATTTTTAAAGGAATTAAATATTAAAATATAATACATTACAATAAGAATATATCTTTTATTCTATAACTGTTTTTATTATTGGCTAATTCTGTTCATATGAGAGGATGATAAATGCCTTCTCATTATGGAGGATGTAATTAAAAAAATATTAATGGTATTTTGGAAATAAAATAAAATCAAATAAAATACTAATTAAAAGGATGGTGCGATTAATTTTTATAATGAATGATGATGTATTCTTGATGAAGGTGGTAAAATTTTAACGAGATTTAGAAAACATAGAGAGAATGTAATTTGTTTTACAAAAATATTTATAGAAGGAGTAATAAATATTACTATACATCATCGCATACTTATTAATCATTATACATTAAATTGAACCCCATATAATTTGGATAACCGAATTTTTAACCCTTGAACCCTACATGATTGACTATAACGACAATTATAAAATGAATTTAAACAAAGGATTTATTTAGAAATGCAATCGTGGAACACTATTTTTATTGATTTCCTATAGATATATTCTAGTTATTGGTATATTAGGCCACATAAAAATTATTTAAATGAGTATTAATAGAGTTTAGTTATTATATTTTATCCCTAAAAATTTATCCTATGTGGTTTTTTTACCTATTATGATGATGAGATCACAATTTACATATTAATAATCCTTGAGTGTTTTTTGTTGAATATTCAATTGATTTTGTAGTTTTTTTAATGTGAAAACTCAATTCATGGATCATATTGTTTGACCTACATTAACTAATTGAATTAATAAATTTTGAATATGTTTTTAGTTGGATCAATTAATAAGAAAATCAAGAAATTAATGTGTGGTGCAATAATCATATTAATTAATTTTCAGTGTAAAATATTTGAAAGTGTATAACCCAATGACATTTGTAATAGTGTTTTCCAGCCCAAATTAAATGATTAATTAAAAATAAATTTCAACAAAATAGAAAAATTGAACAAGAAACCAAGGTGTTTATTATACAAAAAAAAAATTAAAACATGGGAAGGGGAAGAATGTTTCAATGTAGGGAACATTGCTTCATGATTTCCTACTATGAGAATAGCGATTTCCATAACCTCCAAGTTGAGGATATGAATTATGGGTAACTACAAAAAATAATCACTTCACACCTTTGTTAAACTATTAAATTAAGTTTCATTAATCCACTTTACAACCAAAATTCGAATTGGTTTTGGGCCCCCTTATTTTGATATACAAATTCTATCATATCTTTCTGTTAGTAAATTTTATTTATCTGAAAATTGAGAAAAGTTAATAGTTTTTTTATTTCATCATTATTGTATCCAAGTAAATGTTGAAATCTATTGGATGGATAATCCTTGAGATATAAATGAAATATAGAAGGAATACATTTTTATATCAAAATAAATTTAGTTTCTTAGATACATCAGCTCGGTTGGGGAACTTGATGGAAGAATGAGTCTTGATTGTGTTCATAAAACTTGTATCTCAGTAAATTATTTATTATCATACAACATTTTATCCAATTTATATTAATGGATAGGATCTAGTGGGTGATTGAGTCCACATCTGTTATTGGGCTCATGCGGAGTTTGGTACTCATTTCTGGAAACCCCGCATGGGATCTCCAAATAAATTACAACTATAATGAAAACATAAAAGGAAATGAGGTTTACATTCTTAAAAGTGATAAAAATTATAACGTCCATGTTCAAGGTTCCACACAATGGTTCCCCGTACCAGGTTGGTCAGATGACCTGAAGCACACTTCCAAAAATTCTAGAGGCAATCGGCTAGCATAGATGTCCATGTTATAAAAATGTGGAAACTATTCCCTCATTGGAAGAGTATACACAGTGGAATAACATATAGGAAACTATATTGGATGTAGTAATTCTATAAATTAGAAGAAAATAATGGAAGAATTATATTAAATAAGAAACTAGATCATACATATAAATGACGCATGTCACATGTGTCTAGGAAATCATCCAATTAAATCACATTGATGGAAATACAAAACTAAAACCAATGTAAAAAAGTCGTAACTCTAACATAAAAAGAAGAATCATCGTGGTCCCATGCTCTCCAGCTCCAACAACAATCACGTTCCCGATGAAGAAAATTTATTTTCCTTTTCTATACCTACAACAATATAATATATTTTTGACCAAAAGAATGACCCAAGTATGGTGTGAGATGAATCCCAGAATGAAACAGGACAAAAATTTGTTCAAAACATTTAGTGAATATATGAAGCATGTAATATGTAGAAATAAAGCAACAATCTTGGAAATACACGAACATAAATAATCATACAGTTTTCATTTTCATTACGTTATATTAGACAATTATTGAATCCATTTTATAATGAAATCTTGTGATCTATCATATTTTCAATATCCCTTATGTAATAAAAAATCAGATTAATTAGACTACGATATTAATAATCTAGTAATACTGAATGAAAGCTTTTGCTTTGGCTTGGAGGACTCGTCACAATCATTCAATCATTCACAAGAAACCCTTAAGGAATTTTCTCAGATTCTAACCCCTCTAGTTTAACAAATCAACAATTCTATAAATAATGATCCTTTGGGAAATCTTATAGTGTCTAACCTGTTTTTTCAGATGTAACACTAATCATTTACAAACGACCACCTGGGTAGCCCTCAGGGTAAGTACCCCTTTATATTCTTAGAAATAAAAATTTTACATTACACTTGGTAGCTCTCACTGTCAATTCCATATGGTCTAACATTCACTTAATAATGACCCTTTGGGTATCTCTCATGGTATAACACCTCTAGTCTATGACAACCCATTTGCAATAATATTCAATACCCCTAGGAAAACATAAGAACAAATTATACATAAGGGACCACACGTCCATAAGATATCACAGTCAAATTCCCCTTCATAATAATTTCACAATGTGAGTCACAAGCATCTCAAATAAAAAATAACCCCATCCCAAAAACACAAGCAATTGAAAACAAAACAAGCATAACAGGCTCTATAGAGAAAATGGAAATTATCAATTAGACATAGGAAAACTCACCCATTATCAAGGTATTAAACCTTACACATAATCCATAACCCTTTTTCCATCAACCTATCAATAGCATGTATTAAACATGGTTAATTTCCAAAACGTGTAATACCCCACACATGGTTATTCAACACTTTAAGAATATACAATCCATATACAATCACAGAAAGGAAGAAACCACCTATCTCCATGTGGGGAGATTACTGTAGATGATTTCTAGCCCTTGAATCATCTTAGATCATAGTATATCTGAAAAATGATAAAATAGTTCAACCTTGAATAACCCATTAGATAAGAGTAATCAGTAAGAGAGGCTCTAGGGAAATCGAGAACAAGCTGGTTGGAATCTAATGCACCCAACTACGTCTCAATTAGATCATGGATGGAGGAACAGGAGGAGCTTGCTGATAATTGGTATTTTTTCTCTCTCTTGTATGAAATGCGAGGAGGATAAGGGTGTTCTGAAAGTGAGATGTGACCATGTACCAATTTTTCATGTAAAAAGAAATGTACAGGACATGTTCATTTGATGTACAGACCTTGTAATGTACTAAACTGGCCCCCACTTTTGGCGGCCTGTCAGGTCACCTACATGGCCATGTACTCGGCTATTACAAAACCTTTACATGGTTACACATGTCAACATGGTACACGGGGTGTACTCAAAAGTACATGGTTTGTGCTTAGTTTTTTTTCCAATTATTCCTTTTTCCAAAAAAAAATATAAATAACGAGCTATATCTAGTATGAAGATCTGGTTCTTAGAAACATACCCCCTTAAAGTAATTCATCCCCGGATTTTTTTTCTATGCGTGGTGAAGAAGAATCATCAAACATATCTGTCCACTATGATCGTACTTCGGCCTCCCTCTCCCATGTATCGTCCTGTAATCACACGTGCTTCCAAATCACGCTTATCAGAAGAAAAGACCGGCAACCGTTAAACTTCATTCTAAAATACATAATCTGAATAGGATGCTCCTTGAAGGATAAACTGACCTCAAAATCAACCTTTGTGGTTAGAAAACACGGTACAGTTTTGAAAACTAATATTAACGCTAATAAACATGAATAATGTCGTGCATAACCTGATACCCTTGAGGATACAGAAACTGATAGGAAAGCAGCCCGACTCTCTCAAAAACCAAAAATGGAACGACATTTCTAGGCGAATGCTTTCAATGTCTCTTAATACTCATGTGTCCCATCCTCGATATGACATGTATTAAAACCTTATCTCCAACCTCGAACACTACAGGTCATATCCTTCGATTAGCATAAGATGTCAGCTGAGACTATGTTGTATCAATATTCTTCCAATTCAACTACACCTTCTTAGTGTTCTCCTAGACAAGATGAGGTCCCATGATTGCTGCCTCTCCTGACTCCAGCCATCATAGGGATGATCAACATGGTCTATCATACAATGCCTCATAAGGTGACATCTAAATTGATGCATGAAAACTTTTATTGAGGTAAAAATCTAATAGGGGTATGTGTCTCTCCCAAGAGTCTACAAAATCTAGGAATATTTATCATATAATTTCCTACAAAACATGAATCATACAGTCAGACTGGAAATCTATCTGGGGATGGTATTATATACTCAAAAGTACATGCATACCCTAAGAAAATTGTAGTCCCTGCAAGACATGAGAAAAATACCGGGAATCCTTTTCTAAAAAAAATAGACTGCAGAACCCCATGAAAATTTATAATCCCTCAGATGTGAAACCTTCCAATCCCTCCAACACTAATATTCTCCACGATTGTTAAGAAATGTGCAACCATCATGATTTTTTAAATAATAACCCAGGCCACATCATTTTCTCAAGGTGACCTTGGTAAACCCGTAACTAAATCCATCATGGAATCATTCCACTTCTATTCAAGAATTGGTAACTACTATATAAGACATACTAGTTGCTAATGATCTGCTTTCACCAGGTGAAAGGTGAAACATATCATCAAAAAACCAGCCACATCCCTCTTCGTACCTAGCATAAATAATGATGGTGTAGACATCGATACATCTTGGTGACCCCACGATGAACTTCCCAACTAAGGAATGAAAATCACGAATCAACTCCTCACCCATACACATCCTTGAATATTTGAGTTCTAATCATCGCCTATGGTCCACCCAAGGGTTGGATCCTCTCCTGACACACTATCCCATTGGACTAGGCCTTCAAAATCGGATATCTGCCTCATCCTCAATTGATCTAGTAGAGTAGAATTAACAACTATAGAAGAAAAGAATGTCATCTCCTATCTATCATGCACCTCCAAATGCATCTCAGAGAACATATCCATAAGATACCACTCACTATTGGCCTCATAAACATTCTGTATTTGATTCCTCCTATTCAAAAAATCAACCAATACATTGTCTTTCCCCAATGGGTAGGAAAGGTCATAGTCAAAAGACTAAAGGTACTCAACCAACTTTCAATGTCTCAAAATCAAATCTCTCTAAGTAGAGATATACTAGAGGATTTTGTGTTCGATGTATACCAAAAAATTATATCTCAAAAGATAATTTCACCAACAACATAAATAATGTAAAATTACATCTAACATGAGATCATGTGTCAGGCAATTCCTCTCATGGGGACTCATCTTCTGAAACCTATATATAACGACTCCTTCCCCAATCATAAGAACTGCACCCATCCTGATACAAAATTCATCATAATAAATGTTGTAACTCTTTACTAGCTCTTGAAAAATTAGTATCAGTACTGATGTCTTTCTTACTTTTATATCCTGAAAGGATGAATCACATGGATCTATCCACAAGTAATTTTCATCCTTTATTAGTCAAGCCTGTCAGTGTCCCTATTACGCATGAAAAAAATTGTATAAATACCATCTATTAACCCGACTTCCCCAAAAAACTATGTTCCACGAAGATGTTCTTCAACTACACCTATGAATATACTGCTCTAAATTTATTTGGTTCTACTGATACTTTTGTCTCTGAGATAACATGATAGACGGAGTGAATCTATTCCATCCAAAAAATGGATCTTTAAGAGTTTAGAATATAACTGATGCTCTCTTAGTGTTCTCAAAATGATCTCAAGATGGATGGCACGGTCATTTTGAGACGGAGAGTACACCAAGATATCATCCATGATGACTAGAAAAATTTAATCCATATAAGGATGGAACACACTTTTCATCAGTTCCATGAAAAATAAATGTGTATTCATGAGACAGAACAACAACAAAAATACCCATATAGACCATGATTGCTATGAAAGGATGTAAGAGGTATATCAGATCGTCTAACATGAAAATGATGATAACCAGATCTCATGTCAATATTCGAAAAACCCCAGGCTCCTCTTAGATAATATAATAGTTCATCAATAATTAGTAAGGGATATCCATTTATAATCACCAACTAGTTATACTTCGGATAATTCACACAATGTCTGAGGCTACTATCCACCTTCTTTAGAAAAATGACATGAAAACCCCAAGGAGAAGAATTGGGTTGGTTGAAACCTTTTGCATGTAACTCTCATAACTTCTTGTTGAGCTCTAGTAACTCTGCTATAACCATCTTATATAGAGGAATGGACACTGGTGCCTCTCTAGAACAAGTTCAATAAAGAAATTTACCTTTCTCTATAGAGATATACATTAAAATTTATCTAGAAAGAAATCTATGAAATGATCCACCACTAGAGTAATGTCTATTTGTGAATTCCATTTGTCATCCAGATATAAACTAGCAATTTGTGATATTATTCCTCCCAACAAATTATGTTTGGGTCCAAATATTATCACGTGCACATCCCATTTGACCATGTGAAGAAAATACCCACCCCTTGGTGATTTGATAATCATCCTAAGAAGATAACTATCAACAATGGCATGGAAGGAGACCAACCTGTCCATAATGAGAGTTTCAATGAAGCATGTGATCTCTATGACATAAAGGTCCCATAGGAAGTGACACCCAAGAACCTCAATAGGCCACTCCTTGCACTGACAAACATTATGATTCTTAATCCCCAATGGAGTGTATATCATCATAACATCCTTGTAAATGAAGATAATGATCTCTAGGCTCTCCATAACAACAGATATAAAACTAGAGGAGTCCCTATTATCAATAAAGGTAGAATATAAAACTTTTTCAACTTGAATCATACCCCTATCTATAGTGGGCCTGGGATCTTTGATCTGCATGGTCTTCTCCACAACAAAAGTATGACATGAACAGCGTCCCTGAGACCCTTCCAAACTGTAATGAGTTAATCAACAATGATGTTGCTGAAAACAAGTATCTTTTCAACTCCAATCACAACCAACTCCTTGACATGAAGGTCCTTTCAAACTCGCATTCCCTGACTGATGAGAAACTTGTAGTCCTTCTATTGAATGTGGAATTATAACAGAACCCCTATCACCCAATGGTTCTGAGGAAAAATGGAAATATTTATGAATAACACACATCATTCCCAAGCATGGGAATCGATTGGGTTATTTGGGAAATTTGGTGTTGTATAAACACTCTTCCCACATTGGTATCATAACATTGGGATACCTGAAATACGTCACATGAAAGATACCTACTACACTACTTACTATATATCAAATGAGTACCTACCCAAAAAGATGAATTGACCTGGCTCACAGCTCCCAAATCCCTTAGATTGCACTTGGTAATTAGCAATTGGTTCATAATATATGTCTTCGATGTCAGCCAGAAAACATTCACATGCGACCAAATGTTATACTTGAGATCATCCTCAATCTGACTAGTCAAATATAACTCCTTGCCTCCCCGAACAGGTGAGAATTTCTAACGATCTATTAAATGAGATGAGAAATCTATCACTGAATGAGCTCCATTCTCTAAATGCATGAACTCTCGGGCACAGTCTGCCCTCAACATCTCGGGATAAATGTAATCATAGTAGGCCCTCTGAAATTCATCCCATTCCATTTCTCGATGATGTCCCTCTTGTGAGATAACATCACAACATCTCTTTGTTGTATCACATTGAATGTACATCACAAGATTCACCCTCCTCTCTGGAGGTGTCTCCAGATTGTCAATTATAGAAAGAATGGCCTCCAACCATGACTCTGCTGCCTGTTGTCATCTATCCCACAAAAAGTGGGTGGTTGTTACTTTTGGAGCACATGTGTCAACTCTACCATATAAGGGAAAGGTTGTGGTGCTCCCTGAATGGTCTGTGAAATCCTCAAAAGCCTTCATGTAACTTTTCATCATCACCTATGTTCGTTGTAACAACTAGTGCAACAATGGTCACGACATGAGGATCTTTGGGTAATATGTGATCTACCATTTTTGGTGTATGACCTTTTCCCAATATCTGGGGTACAACCAGAGGATGTCTTGGTGGTATAACTATGCAATGTCAAGTGCACACCTCAATAAAAGAATTTCCAGGACAACAACATAGAAGTGATATAACGGAACAAGATAAAGAAATCATTCATGTTTTAAAAAATACGTTTACACGACATGTATAACATCTACAAAGCGTGTTCCCTTGAGATTTTAACATGGCATGTTCATCTTCTAAACCTGGTCATGTAACACCATTACACACGATATGTACCTCGTAATACATTGAGTGTACTTAAATCATCCCTCATACCAAGGTACGTCCCCATGGATAGAACTAGATTGTTCCCTCATAGATTACTCTACATGGAATGTTCACCCTAGACAAGGCGTGTGATGCTTATGTTCTAACTACCTGTGTCTTTAGTCACACTATTTGATACACAATTAACTCTTCATGTAATTCATAAGTGGGACAATGTATGTGCAACCTTTGTTTCATCCACTAGTGTTGTTGGGCACATGGTCGGATACACGGTTCTCTACGACATGACGTGTACAATATAGACATAGAGTGTTCTACTATTACATTCCCAACCCTGTGTCTCTAATAACACTATTAGTATCACATTCAATCACTTCACGGAATGTATTCCCAGTACATGGCATGTAGTTAAGAATAGTAAATTCGTCAAAAATAGAAGAACACATGGCATGTGTTCAAAACACCACATTCTGTGCTGTGTGGGTTTCCCGATATTAGGTCACTGAAACACCATTGGAACCCTTAGAAACTTAAAATTTTGTCTTATGCATGACAAACACAGTCCCGTGAGATCCTATAATCCCGATAATCCTGGGTTTTCATCCATAATCATATCATAACATGACAAAATCCAATTAAAGTTGAAACATTATTAACCAAATTTTGATCCAAGGGGGACCATAACAATTCGACAACAAAAGTTTTGCATCCTTCCATCAAAAAATTACAATATCTAATACCCTATCCATATAGATAGTATTCTATCATGGATCCCATCACAAAAACATGTTTTTCTAGAACAACATAAATCATAACAACATGGAATCAGTAATGCATTCTAATTGACATGAAAAAAATGCATGACATGTGATCTCTAGCAAGTTCCTATATGATGTATGAGAAAGAATAACCTAATCTCATCAGGTTGAAACATAAACAGAACCACAATCATGTAAATAAAAATAGAAGAAAACATGTGTGTCACCCATCGGTGAAATCAATTCAACAGTAATAATTGAAAACCCATGAAATATGCAATAATCGAGGTAAATTGGCTTTTCTATATAAAGGTTAGATACTCCCAGGAACAACATATTACACACATCCCATTCCCTCATATCTATGAATATAGGTTCCAAATAGTAATACAAAATATAAAATAAACTCCTCTAATACCATGTTGTAACGTCTTAGTTTGGGGTGATTCCCAAAGGTCCTCGTACCCAGATGATCATATGACCTCAAACACATTTCCCCAAGTGCCATAGGATTCTGACGTGCAACGAGGGACAAGGTCTAAAAATGGGGATACCTTTCCCTCATTGGCAGAGTGTAAACTATTTAATGACATATAGTAATCAATATCGAAAGCATTAATACCAAATAAATGAAGTTAACAATGAAATATTGATATAAAATATGAAACTTAAGCATATATATATATGATTCATGTCACATCTATATAGGAAATCATCCAAACGAGTCACAATGCTAGAAATAAAATAATGAAACTAATGTATAGAAAAGTAGTAACTCCAACAGAATCACAAGCCTCAGCATGGTCTCATAATATCCATGTCCAACAATAATCATGTACATTATGAAGATGAGAGCTTTCCCTTATCTATAACTACCACCATATAATCTGTTTGGTTCTAAATGCATGACCCAAATTGGGTGTGAGATAAATCCCAGAAATAAAACACCAAAATATCTATAACTAACTATCAGTGAATATATATATATATATATAGTATGTAATATGTAGAAATGAAGAAATAAACTAGTAGGTAATCAAAAGTAATAAATCCTATAAATTTAAATTACATTCATTTATATTTTTTAATTATTAAATCTAATGAATAATGAAATATTGTGATCTATTCTAAGACATGTATCCCCTGTGTAATGGAATGACAGATTTCTTATAAGACCATCTAAACAATATGTCAATACCAAGTCCAAGATTCTGGTTTGGCTTGAATGACTCATCACAGTAAATCAATAATTCACAAGAGACCCTCTAGGAATGTTTTCAAATCCTAACCCTCTGGTTTAAAATATAATCAATTCAAAATATAATGACCCTTTGGGAAAGCTCACACAACCTATCCCATTTGGTTCCACATATCACTAATCATTTAAAAACGGCCACCTGGAATCTCTATCAGTCAATTCCCTGAGGTGAAACATTCATTTATTAATGGTCCTTTGTGTATCTCTCACTATCTAACCCCTCTGGTCTATGACCACCTTGCTTCTCTCATAGTCAACACCACTGGGTCAACATAATAACCAAATATACGAAAATGACCCTATACCAAAAAGATATCACTCTCAAATTCCCCTTGGTCATATATTCATAATGTGAATCATGCTCATCTCAAATAATTAGTAACTGCATTATGATGAAATAAGGAATGGAAAACAAAACAACCATAAAATGCTTTCTAGACCAGACATACATTATTAATAAAACATAGGAAAACACACCCATAATCAAGGAATTAAACCATACACATATGAAAAAATACTTTATCATCCAATAAAACCTTTTCATGATTTAAACATGGTTAATTTCAAAAACACGCAATACCCCAAACATCAGTAGTCGACACTTTAAACATATATAATACAAATACCATAAATGAATGGCACAAACCACTTACCTCAATTTTGGGAGATCACTATAGTTGAACAAATGACCTTGAATCAGTATAGATCCTCTTAGATCTACAGAAAGTTTAAAATACATCAACCGTGAATAACCGATGAGAGAAGAGGAATTAGGAAGAGAGGATCTAGGGAACGAGAGAAATTGATGGTGGGAATCCAGTGCAACAAAAACAAATTGAAACCGATATCAGAAGGAGGAACGAGTGGTTCTCAATGATATTCGGAATTCTGTCACTCACCTGTACGAACTGACGGGTGATGAATGGTGTTCTAGACATTAGATGTAACCCCTCACTGATTATTCAAATAAAAAGTAAAGTACACTACATGTTGATTAAATGTACATGCCATGTACTAGGTTGACCATTTCCCTGCCTTATATGGTCAACCAGGTCTCCTACATGACCATGTACACAACTGTTAAATAACCAGTATACTGCTACATGCAGCAACCGGGTACACGGCATATACTCAAATGTACATGATTTATACTTAGAAAATTTCCCATTTATTCCAATTTCCACAATGTTAACTAGAAATAAAGATCCATACTTGAATTGATGATCCTAGTTCTCATAAAATTAATATAATTTTACGAAATTTTATGTGAAATTTCATATGATCTATGTATTTATAATTCAAAAATAGGCTTACACAATGGTATAAGGTTGAGATAAAATTGTGATTCATGGTTTGATCACACCCAAAGCCTAAAGATTTTCACATAAAATTAAACATATAATGTAATCTATAAAAAATGAAATTATAATCATGTTCATATTCCTATATTAAATGTATGATTATTGGAAAATTAAGAATCCCATAAATATTAAATCACAACAAAGATAAAACATATTTTCAAATAAATTTTATCTGGATAAAATCTAGGGAGACACCAAACACTAATAATATATAAAATTTAATGGTTTAACTATACCATTACATCCACATGGGTTTATGACATCAACTTCAGGAACTTATCTCCACCTGATAATTAATATTAATTTGAAAAATTATAAAATTATATTTACTTAGTTCAATTCAATGAAAATGATATACATTACATTGTAATCAAATTTCTATAACCACTCACATACAAATCCACAAAACTAAAAACCTTATGATACTAAACTAGATGCCCCACATGTGGTGAATTTCTTTACTTCCCCCATTATAATAATTTTTATCATTTTATTTTTTGTACTGTTTATTTATAATTTTCATTTTAGCACCATAAAATATTCAGATATTAGGTAGACACACAGATATCAATTCTATATAGAAAGGAATTTGATATGAAGTGAAATGGACATATGTACAGATTATTAATATAAAATGAATGTTTACCTCTCTTGGATATATCACCAATGTGTAGAAAAAATTTCAAAATTCATGGTTGTGTGAACATATTTGTAGAGAAATCAAAAACAGAAATTTCCATGAAACAATATCACAAATAATTGCTTCAAGATCTAAAAGTTTCTATAACTACACAATAAAGCATATAACTATTGACATCTATTTTTATAATAATAAACCATAAATGAAGAAATCATTACCAAGAGTATCACACTAAAAATGAAATTTGAAATAATTCATTTTCTATATTGGCCCAATGGGAATGACATTGTCAAAATATATATTTTTTATTTTTTATTTTCTTTTTATTAAAACATCTACCATAAAACATAATAGAAACAAAAATTAATGAAAATTCAAAATGAATAGCTGGAAATTTTGTCCCATCCCCCACCCATGTAATATTTTTTTTGTCATAAATTTTATTCTATGAGATTTTATGAGCACATTAAATGTAGAATTTGATATATAATAATTAATTTAAAAGTGAAATGGAGAGGAATATCCTGATATTCGAAATAGATGGAGGGGTCATACAGTGTAATGAAATTAATTTCATGGGTGGAAAGTCCCTCAATTCATTGACTCACAAGTTTCCAATTGTCAATAAATATAGTTCATGTGTATTATTGTGTGATCTACACTATAACAAGAGGAAACAAATTAGTGAAAACATAATTACATAACTATCTAGAATGAAAATTATTAGACATCAGATTTATTCATGAACTCTCTAGAAGAACATTATCGCAAATTAGAAACCCCCATTAGATCATTTAATCATGACCTACATTTAATCGTTCCATGAAGGGACTTGACTTCAGATATGATGATAATCATATATCCACAATCTATTATATTGGAATCATTTTTTGCATACCAGGTTGGGAAAAATCATTGTGGCATTTCATTATAGAAAAATATTCCTGATACTTAACCTCAACTTGGAGATGACATGATTTTAGAGAAATAGCCTCATATGGGGAGATTATAGTGAGATATTTTAATTCATTATTATATGACCATAGAAAATAATCTAATTTATTTCCCTAATCAATTATATTATACTTCATTTTTTTCTCCCAAATTTGATTGAACTCGTGATATGAAACCTAAACTATCCAATTTAATTTGGTTGGTATGGAGTTGATGTTTTATTTATCAACACATACATCTAATTTGGGGAAGACACATTCTCATAGGAATATTGGGTGCCATTTTAACTGATCATATCCTTTGGTACTCTGAAAATCAAAAACAAATGATACTTAACATAATCCATTACAACCTAAAAATAATTTTTCCGGTTGCCGAGGGCCTCCAAACATTAACGAACATAATAAAAAATGACATGAGTATACCTGAAACAAAATGAAAAATGAAAATGTCCAATAAAATCCATTCTTAAAACATCAAAACACTCACAGAATAATATTTTGTGTTTGGTAGTTTATTGTCTCCTTGAACTATTTCAATTGTGTGTTAATGAGATAATGACATACAAACCACATGGGATTAATGAAATTTTGTTAGGATGATAGAGTCATGATTTTGTGACCTTCCAAGTTATCTTTTTTGGTAAATTGTATCCACTAAAAGAAAGTGTATGATTTATGAAAAATATTTTCAAACTTCTTATCCGCCACACACATCCTATTGAATTGGCAACTACACATGCTATATTTATGGATATTCGCACACATAAAACATGAACTCAATTTTAATTTTTTGACATGATGATTCATTAAAATTTTAATAATTTTAGTGTAAATAATGTATTTTACTTATGTTATATACCAATGATGCATATATAATATGACATAGAGTTGGTTAGTTGACACGAAGTCTTGTTGTGTTACATAGTTCAATATTTCACCATATAGTGTGTGATAATTCTGGCTCATCTATTCCATCATGATACTCTCTGATCCCTTCTTGTACTTTGTCTCAATACACAATTTTTGAAGATGGATAATCCTTCAGATCAGAGCATACATTACTTTTTTCTTCGTCAAACGGTTCCATAAAGATACTTTGTTAGGAAAAAAACATTATTAAAAGACAATAAATATGAATGGAATTTTTTAAAGAAATTATAACAAAATGAAAATTATTTTACATTATGATATAATTTTAATGGGCTACATCCACATTACTCTATGTATAATAATTAACATGGGAACAACCATCCATTCTATCAGATTAGAAACCTATAATATGGATGTCAGACACATCACACATAATCTCAAATGGAATATCCCACTATGAGGGATATAATATTTGTGGTGTTATTGGAAGATTCATTAGCTAAAAAAATTGAAACCTTCATGTATCATCAAGATCTATGTTAATATTTTCTTCGAGAAATCAAGAGAACGATAGTGAGATATTACTAAATTTTCTTATGAATGGTGGATAATAGTATTCGTTACATTTGAATGATATAACAAAACACAATCAAGAAGGATATAGAATGGATGGATAACTATCTATGTTAAATATATAAACATTTATTATATTTCATTATAGTATATTCCATAAGACAATGCAATGATCTTAAATGAAATGACAGTTTTCAGAGTTCAAAACTAGAGTATTATCAATACAAATATTCGGGAACATTTCTAAACTAATGAAACATTAATCAAATGTATATTAATAAACTGTAAATTCATCCATATATACCTCCATAAAGGTCATAATGAAATACCAAAAAGTACTCATCATGCATCTATGGATAGTAAATTAGTTCTTTCATGTTCCTAATGTAATACTTGAGTAGGAAAATTTACCAAATAAGCAAGTTATTTTTTTTATTCCCTTATCCACTAGAGATATAGAAAGATGAAATTACTTGAAAATCCATCAAAGAAACAACAATGTTCATTTCTATCTATTCTATAATTTAAATGGACAATAAATTGGATGGGTAAATGGTCCTTATGAGGGGATTGATTTAGTATCCTATAATCAATACAGACACCGACTATTTTTCATCAACTTTGTATGTAAACAAAATTCCATCATATATAAAATTAGCACCACCATATAACTTAATAAAAACCCAAATAGGTGTCAACCACGAGGAATATAAAATTAGATTAATGATACATGCCTTGATAAATTATTCAAATTATTTTTTTAAAACTTCCAGATGAGTATGATTTAGCCTCTAGTGTGGCTACAAAACCAGTTTATCCCTATCCTCTAATAGAATAAAACTCATGAAAATGGATGGGATAATAACATATATTTCAGCCAACATCGACCCAATTCTGCTTTTATTCTCCCTAAAAATAATTAAAAAATTTCCATCATTTTCAAATGGGATATTGTTATAAATTATAACATACGATCTCTATCCACACAACATGAATTAGAATTTGAGATTTAGTGGAAATGGACAGAGTTTCAATGATGGGAGATGATGTTTGGATGAATAAATTGAAGGAAATTCAATATTTTCACAATTAACATCAGTATAAGAGTTGAAATCATGAAAATCAATAAAAAAAAAGATTCAAATCCATCAGCATTCTCAATAGACATGTTAAAATAGAAGTGAAAATGAAGAAGATAAATATATAAATACACATAAAATTCAAATCCTAGAGGATTTTTTCATAAGAAATAGGTTTGGATGTTATATTACAGATAAAAATAGAATTAATTATCATAATCCTTCTAATAATTAGAGACTAAAAATCCATGGGGTTTTTATATGGTGGATGAATACGGGACCTAACAAAAGTAGAATGATCCTTTAAGGGGTATTTCATGGATTATATATTGTAAAATAACCCATGTTCACATTAAAACACCATGTAATGTTTATCATATTGTAAATTTAGGATATTTTTTTAGGTTTGCGTAAGGGAGTACCTGTGATAATGGGATAATGTGAATTTACAAGATTGTCCATCGTGTTTAGATCATAAAAACATTCATGAAAGATAATGTTTCCTACCCAAACACGTCTATACACATGGAAACAGACTAGATATGATGTAGTTATATTCACTAAATACACCAATAATAACATTTTATTAATCTCAAAATCCGATAGAGAGTAGAATATAGGTTGAAGAATCACAATTATAGAAGCTACAAAATCACATAATGGATTGATAAAGTTAAACTACACTCTGGATCAATATACATTCAGTGTCCCTTGATCAATTAAACAGTTTTAATTGCTTATGTTTGTGTAATTAGTGCTTATAAATTCCATACAGTACAAATCATCGCATTACAATTGATATCTCATTGATTGGTATAATGTTATTTTATGAATTAGACATTCATGGGGACTTTTATAATGGTCTCAAAAACGGGATTTTTATCTCAATGAGAATGAATGCTTCCAAAACCTATTTTATCATCTCCTCTTCATCCATATTTTTTGTTAGAATAAGAATAGTATTAAAAATAAGTGGATCAAGAGGATTATAATAATTTTTTTTACCTTTTCTATTCACCTTTAGTTTTTCAATGTTCTTTGATGATGGGGGAATATCCTTTGTTTGGGTGGATCCCAATGGAAGTAATCGTTTCTATTAATTATTTATTTTCATCCCACTTATCAATTTGATGGAAGTAAAATTCTCCTTGGTATTTTTAGTATATTGGGATGGATGATTTATAGAGTTTATACATACTTATTCATGGAGGGGAATAGTAATATGGATCATTTTTTTCTTCAATTACATTATCTATGACCGTAACAACAAAAAAACATTAAATATATTAGAAACTTTATTCCAAAATATCATAACTATTTGAATCTAGATTTTTTTTTAATTACCATTTTTTGAACTATTCATTATTTTTCTACAAATAACCATAGTTATTGTTTAAAATATTGTTAGTGAGGTAGAGGTGTCAAGATGTTTCATAGAAAATGTTTCATTTTTTTGTAGTGAAATACCTCAGGTATAGTTAATCATTACATCATTGTTTATATATCGGTTGAAAGGAATCATAATTATTATATGGATGTTGTTATTGTTTCCTTTCATATAGTCTAATACAGAATTATGTGACCCAATCCTATGTCATTTATATTTGGGGGAAAAATAATTTCAATGGTCTGATATTTTGATATTTCCATAAGGACCCATATGAGTGGGAATGGATATATTTTGAGTGAATGTAATTAGTCACACCACAACAGTTATTTATTCAAATTGAGTGTCTAATAAATGATTTCACTGAGAATAACATACTTGATATACTCCATTAAAATGAGCTGTACCTCGCTCACAAACAAATATGGTCTTTTTGAGCAATCATTTCAATCATGATATTTGAATCCATATATGTTTTATTAACAAATTCATATCCACCTACATTATCTACCAAACTCCTCTCCATTGGTGTGAGACATTCATATATGTAAATGATGATGAGTTTTGAACTTATTATTTGATGTGGTCATCCTCCAACAAAAATATTGAATTTTTCCCAATACTCATGCATTGAATCCACATTATATTTTTTGACTCCACATATCACTCCCTGAATAGTACTGTACATGGATGTTAAAAGTGATCTATATAATAAATTAACTTTCAAATTCATCCATCTTGTTACATTTCCTTTTTCAAGAAAATATATCCAATATTTTTATATTCTATAATGTGATTATAGGAATGGAATTAGGTCTTTTTGATCATCTGAGCCATTTCATGTATTCATAGTTGAGTAAACCACTTTAAAATCATTGAGGTGTTTTTTGATCTTATGGGGATAAACCCTAGAATTTTGGAAGAAGTTGAATTTGTGTTGATTTTAGGTCATTGTCAATTCCCGATTTTTCTATGAAAGAATTTGGTTTATAGTTAATTTCCTATGAAAATTATTAATGAATTAGTAAATTATTTTAATTAATATTATCTCTATACATTTGAAATGGTTTTATTCTTTAATAAATGTATTTCTAATTTCTTTGTTTTTTTAATGGAGGAATTCACTATATAGGGGTATGATGAAATTTCCCATAGATTGGGAATATCTAATTCGATCCCTAAAACATATTATACTTGTAGGGACCTTATTTGAGAGATCCTTGGTATTATTTAATGTCACAAATAAATGAAACAAAAAAAGAAATTATGACAAATAAACTATAATAAAAAGAAAATATGTTTCGGTTTATTGTTTAAAAAAATATGAAATTAAGAAAAATAAAACAATAGAAAGGGGAAACATGAAAGAATTAAGGGAATAAAATATTTAAATGAAAATATAAAAAAAATGTTAAGTATTTTTAATTGGTTTAAATATTTACTTTACCACTAAGGAATGACACAAATTTGAATTTATCTTTTATGGTTGATATCAATTAATGGTTTGTTTTTTGTTATATAGGTTATGGATAGTGGTTGACCATAGTCATCTCTTAGAGGATATAGTAATTAAAAAAATATATAATTTCAGAAATAGATTAAATTAAAATAATACAAAAAAATATAATGATGGGGGTTATTGAATATTATTAAGAATGAAGATGTATCCCTATAGAGGAATGTATTTTTTAGGTTTTTTTTTCAATATATTAAAAAACCTTATGATATGTTAATTTTTTTTGGAGAACTATTTTTTAGATAGAATAATCAATATTATAGCCCCAATTATCATAAATATTAATACTTATAATTTAAATTAAACTCCCCTAAATTATGATCCACTTATTTTTCATCCCCCTAAAACTACCAATGCTAACATAACAACAATGATTAAATTATATAAATTCTACGCAGTTTCAAAACAAGAAATTGTAAAACTCTACTTTTATTGATGTTACATGACTTGGTTATGGAAATTTGAAAATTTGGGTATATATAAATTATGTAAATTTTGATTAAATGTGTTTATGGATTGTATTTTCAATCTTAAAATTAATTATATATTTTTTTGTTTTACCGATTAATATTATTCTATCAGATTTGACAAAATACATGACATCAGAAATATTTTATTTTTGAAATTTTTTTCTTAGTTTTTTATAATTTAAAAAATAAATCATAGATTAAATAATTTGAATTAAATTACCACATATATTTAAAAAATTTAATTCTAATGTTGATAATTAGATCAATTACAAAAAAACTACACATCCATTGGTGTAATAGTCATCGTAGAATTGTATTGGATGTGAAAAGATTTAGAAATGGTAGAAACCATTCATATTATTACACCTGATTTCAATTCCCAAATAGGAATATTATAGAATAATATATTTTATTTTAATATAAAAATTTATTTTAGAACTAATATGTTTATTACGTAAACAAAAATATTACAACATGAAAAGGGTAGAAGGATTTGATGAGTGTATTCTTCCATAATGAAATATCTATACGAGTATATGGAGTTATATACCCAGAAAGATTATGAGAGAAATATTTTCTAACTCCTATATGAAATCACTTAACTAAATTTTGAACTCTCTAATGATTTTTCCATGTTTAACTTTTATAGACAAAATGGGAAGAGGTTTTGGGAAACCAGATTTCAAGATAAAAATTATTTCTTTGTATTGTGTTGGTAGTTGAATTATCATGGCATGGATAAAAGAGGATATATTTTTGATGGAATCATTACTACCTCTAGTTGAAATTTCTATTCCATTGTTTGAAAACAACATGAGATAAAGCTGAAATATTGAACAATAATTTTGATAGTGAGGATGTTTCTTTTTTCGTTAATATTAGCTTAGTTGTGACCCTTTTTTAGGAAATGGGTTTTTTTTATTTAGAATAGTAATACCACCCAAAATTTTGGATCATTCCTTAATAATTTATCCAATTTAGATTCATGGATTAGATGAAAATAGAATTTGAGTACACATGTGTTCGTGATCTGTAGAGACCCAAATCTTGACATACATGGAGATTACATTACTTTTTCGGAATACTTAGTACATAATATAAATAGACACACAAGGACCGTAATAGTTTAGTGTCTTTTGAAACTCGTAATATAATCTTCTAATCGTGGTGAAATATCTTCGGCATCTCCCATAAAGATATTCCCCTTATTTTCTTACCTAAACCATTAATTATATCCTGGGAAAAAATAAAACATAAAAGGGGCGAGCTCAAATGTCCAGTAAGTGTAAACATAGATAACATAAAACAATCCATAATCATTTGAATGCAATAACTTGAACATAAAATCTAAACATAAAAATCGTGAGAAAATACATGAATCATGGAAGTACGTAAGGAATATATCATAAGGGAACATCAAACATGATAAAATAGAATGGGAATAAAACATGTAATCATGGCAACCATTAATCACATTTTATGATTTCCATTGTAGCCAAGGCATTGCTTACAAGACCATCTTAGTGGACAAAGCCCCTTTCTGAATCGAGTTCACTCCTCATTTCAGTCCTATAACACTGAACCGGGATAACTTACCATTATAACCATGTCAATATCATTAGATATAAATTATTACACAATGCATTGGAGGGAGATATAGGTCCCACCCATCTCATAATGAAATCATTCTTACATGTGCCACAAAATAAACATACATCATTCATAATAACCCAACGAATAAAATGGGTTTCGTAAACATAATCCCATCATCACATAATCCATATAAAATAAATGGATATCATTTCATAATACGAAAAGTGAAACCATGTAAATAATAGAGTCATTATATTTGAAACATACACAAATGAAATAATTTCATCATAGATGAAAAATGGTTTTGATAAAACACTTGAAATGAATTCTTGAGGAAAATATCCTTTCTTCTTCAAAATCATTTTCTTTTCACAAATTGTCATGAAATTTTAAAAGAAAAGGATTTTGTTGAAAATAGTCATGAAATCTTTTGGATGAATCTTCATGAAAATAAGGCTTTTTAAAACCGTAAAAAATCCGTTCGTTCCCTATAATTTAAAAAAACATTTTTCTCGTACTTTTGCTGGAAAAGTCAAAAAGTACCTCGTAAAAGAATGATTCCATACATACCATGTATTAAAAGTAAAAAATGGGTAAAAAGGACATTAAACATACATGAAACCATTTTTAGGAAACATTGACATGGATGATAACAAAAACCCTAGTAAATACTTACGAATAAACAATCTCAGATAAGAACGAAATTGGAAAAGTTATCCCTTACCTTCGGTCTGATATGCTTCGTACGTATCCAAACCAATTATATAATGATTTAAATAATGTCATTGACTTATTACAGAATCATATTTATTGTTATGATATCATATATGGTTCAGTTATGAATTTACATTACCCGTTCTTTTGTAAGATCAATGTTAAAGTAGCATTTTGCTTAAAATCATTTTATTCATCGTACATGATTGGACTTATTGTTCTTGATATTATTACCTATATCCTGATTTAATTAATTCCAAAATGTAGAAAATGATTTATATGTAATATATATTCATAATATACATATATATATGATAGATCGATAAATGGAATGAAATAAAACATTCATGGAGACAGTAGGCCGTACGTACGCATGAACGCTGTTTTCGTTTCCTTATTGAATTGAAAGAAATTAAGTAGATGACATAAATAGATATATACATAAATAATGTTTCATTATTATGTCATATATTTCATGATTTCTTATTATATATACTTTATAATAATTCATGGATGGTTAACATGTAGAATGAATCTCATCGCGTCGTGGAGATGATAGTCCGTATGTACGCACGGGCGATGATATCATTCCCATGATAGTGGAATTGTTTTGAATTGTATGTATAATATTACAGAATAAATATCACTTTAAAATAATCATATATAGTTATTATTTACACCATTATACTCATCCAGGTAAGGTGGTGGTGGAAAATAGATTACACCACGGCGTGGAGACGATATTCCGTACGTATGCACGCGCAGTGATTTCATTTTCCGTAGGATGGATAGATGGTGAAATAGGGTTATTTCATACTTATAATAAAATATCAGTATAATAGTGATAATTATGTTATTACTTCATAATTAAACAACTACATAAGAATAAGTGGAAGAAGAAATAAAGTTCAAAGAATCGGTAACGGACATTACCTCTTCTTTGAAGCGCCTCATTGAGACCTCCTCTTAGAGCACTAACATTTGACTTTGAAGAATTCCAGTGCCTCTAGGATGTTCTTAGGGAAGTGTAGAAGATAATATGGAAGGGTTTGGGCGAGCATGAAGGCTCAATGTGGTGTGAGGAAGAGAGGGAGGAGGTTCCATTTTATAAGGGAGGAGAGGGGCACGTTTGGAAAAACTAAAAATATTATTTTATTATAAAGTCGTATTCTATTTTTAATAGCATAAAATTGATTTATTTAGAAGATAAGGTGGGTATGGGTATAAATACTCTCATCCAATTTATTTTAGGCATGTTTAGGTTTCTATTTTAACATTATCATTTAGATTTAACATTATGTTAATAATTTAAATTTTACCATGTCTTCTTGTTTTCTTACACTATAAGGTTAATAAACATACTATAACAAGTTAAACGAAACCCAAGGTGTTTATTATTAATATATAAAACCATATCTAAGTAATTTGGCCTAACCTTAGATTTTTAGGAATAAAATAACAATTTATAATATAATACTCGTTTTAAAAACTATTTTATGTCAATTTGAACACTATTTGGTAATTGATTTTTTTGAAAATCATAATTGAAATATTATTTCGAAAAAAATTAATTAGGTTTATACTAACATGTCATATTAAAATTTAAAATTATTATAATTCATAAAAAGTCTCAAATTATATTTATTTGGGTATTTATAACATGAATTATGTCAATATTTCATTAATAATATAATTACTGCATCATCATTGTGTCATACATAAATTAAATTATTTAAAGCCTAAAAATTACAAATAAAATAGAATTATGTAGGAAATCATTTTATATTTCTAATGAATATTTATTGTCGAATTTATCTTATGTATAACCCTATATTGAAAATGATTTACTTATTAAACATCGATTTTAACTATTTTAATCGATCTTTAAATAAATTAATATTAAATGTCCTAATATAATCTAAGTGGGCCTAAATGGTCATATTTTATTCCTAAAGTTGTTTTTGGTCGAATCAAACTGATCCAATAAAATTATGACATGTGTTTGTGTAATAATAATATCATTTTACCCTTAATTACCCTGTTTACTTTTAACCGTGGAAAAAAAAGTAAAAAGATACTTTTCACCGAAAATTATTTTCATCTCATTAAACCACATTTTATTCCTTAATATTAACCGTGTCTCTCGTATTTTCGAAATTCAATTCACATAAGTGGTAAAATTTTATTTAAATGAAAATGTCAGTTTTTTAACTATAAATAAGTGGTTTCACTATTCATCAACAATTTCCGTTTTTTAGAAAAATACCAAAAAATCAGCCTAAGAATTATTTGATATTCCAAATTCAAAATTTATGTCTATTTTCCCAAATTCAAAACATAGAAGTGGAATTAATTAATTTTAAAATTAATTCCCGTTATCAAAACAAATAGCGTGTTTTTTAAGAAACAATAACTATCAAAAGATTGAGACTTGTTTATATCCAATTTCAAAGTGAAATTAATTTCAATGGCCAAAATTGGATTAAATGGTAAAAATATATTATTATTACACTTCAAATATAATTAAAAAGATAATCTATCCATAAAAATTATTGTGATGAAAAAAGATGTTCTTAATTAAAATATAGTGTGTTTTTACTTTTTATTAAAATATAAAAGTTATCAGAGTAATATGAAAAATTTCTCCAAAGTAAATTTTGATATCCTGATTCCAAAGAAGAATTTTATTTTGTAAAATTGAACTTATATAAATGTCAAAAAAACGATTTAAAGTGGGTGCGCCATCAAAAGGCAGCAAAACTACATTTTTTGTTAAATAATTATTTTACTCGAAAAATTGATTGTGTTCTCATACCATGTTATAGAAAATGTGTAAGATGAATAATAATGTTATAAAATTAAAAATTTATTTGATACTATTCATAATGGCTACTTCATAATAATATAATAATCATATATCGTTGTTTTGTGAAACCTGGTATTGCGTACAACACACGATATCCAGGATGGTCGCGATTGCGTGTAATGCAAGCCAAGTTAGGGTTTCCTGTTGTGAAAGACTCCTCCATTGTATCATATAACATAATCCAACCATATTTCATTTATACATTGAATATATATATTTATATATATATACACTGAATGTTTCGTAGAATAACTACTATCCAAATTGTGTGTAACATGATCCATGAATAGTGTTGTGTATAATGCAAGCTCATACGGTGTGGCGTATATCGCAAGGTAATATTTTTTTAGCTTACAAAACAAGACATCAATGAAATTAAAAGAAAATTTTTCATTAAATATCGGGGTGTTACATTCTACCCCCCTTAAAATGAATTTTTCCCTCAAAATTTGTTGGGGTTATAAGTCATTTACTATTTATAGAAACCCACATCATAAAAAAGAATACTAAAATTGAATTTTAAAAACTAAATTATGAAATGTAATGATTACCCAAAGTAACTCAACACTGGGTTTCCATATAAGGGAACATAAGTGAAAATATGGATATGGAAGAAACATCTAACCATCAAGTTCTGAAGGAGAGTGGTAGAGAATATGCCTATGAAAAAGCCATAAATCACAAAGCCAAAGATTTGTGATGATCTAAGGTACCATCTGATTCATCGGATATAAGGGCACTAGGACAACATTTTTGGATTCCAAGATCATTTCCCTAAACCTGATGAAATTGGAATTAGAAGAAATACTTTCGTGATTTTGGTACAGTCTCACCATTTGTCATTCTTTGTACAATTTCCACTTCATCTCTTAAAAAAATTAAGTTGAATTTGTCATTCATGAAGTTTTAGCAGATCATGTGATAGAATGAGGTGTCATTCCATCTGTCTCAAACAAAAGGTTAGAAAAGTTATCAAAAATAAATAAGTCCATCTATAGTGAGATTAATCATATATGGTTCCTAAAATGGACTTATAATTCATATATCATACTACTTAATATAATAAAAATACTTTTTACTAAACAGGGACTTCCTGTAGGACAGTGGTAGGCGATAAAGGCCAGTCACACTTCTGTTGTGGGTTCGATTCCCATAGCCTTGTCCAACGTGATGGGTTGTCTCCCATCCTGCAGGCTATCCTTTTTCTAAAACTACATTACTATAACAACCAATCAATAATATCAAAAAAAGTTCTATCCTTAAACAATAAAAGTGTATGTCCAACATAATCCATTCCAATATTTAGGCTTATCGAAAATACTTCGGTCAAATATCATAGTATAAAGAAAATTATTACTTGAAATGTCAGATAACAATCACGTGAATTCCATCATTTATCCCCCATATATCATAAGATATATCTTGTTGGTCAAATTACAAACATTTGAATACTTTAATCATGTATTCTTTTTGAAGAATGAATACCCATTCAACCTTAGTGAAAACATGAATGTTGTTAATGTTTAACACATTCCACATACCAAAATCCAAAAAATTCAATATACTCAAACCATAATATCACCTATTCCTTATATCAGTCATGGGCTCATGAATACAATCAAACATCTCATTGCCTTCTTATCCCTTCATTATGCACATATCATCTACTTTCCAAAAATATCTGAATAACCATTCATGGTTACCGGTACCATTCACCATATACTTTCAAATACTTTAGGAAAAAAATAGTGTAACAATCCTTAAATGATTATTTATTACATAGTACCATTAACTATACAACATAACTCTTGATAAACATACAATCATTTCACTACCTTCTTAAACAACTGAATGATCTTCAACACTTATTTCATCTCATATATCATTTTTAGTCTCCCCGTTATCATCCACATAATTACTACCCATATGACCATGTTGATTCTTGTCATGAGATTTTCCATTAGGGCATTGGTTTTCATAATGCCCGTACATTCCACATTTAAAACATCTAATCATTGGTAATGTCGTAGAAATACCATTATCCTTATCCATGGTGTTAACTGAACCTTTTCCTTTGCACTTACTGGATTTGTGTCCCTCTTTTCAGAACCCAAAGCATCTTCCAGTTCTTTTGAAACATTCTCATTGATGCCTCTTCCCACATGATTTACATGAGGGGAATTGAACTTTCTTTCCTCTATGATCATTATGAAACTCCATCTTTCTCTTATTAGCTGAGTCGGGATACATACCAAAGTTGAGATTATTGATCATATTATAAGATTGCTGATTCGTCATAATAATGATGGTTTGACTTCCAAATCCCATTTCATTTGGATTCTCATGAAAAATATCATTCCATTGACCATCATATCCTCCGTTATCACGAATCATCTTGTTTCCAGCCATTTTCTAAAACCCAAAAAGAATAATGTGATAGGAATAAATAAGGCTAGGGAAAACAACATAGTAAAGGGGGAGTACCCTCAATATATAACATCTTAGGTTAAATTCTATGATCGTTAACGTAGTTATAAGACTATATCCTATATGTATACTTATCCTTAGAGACATCCCTAGACATACATTAGAAATATCTCTAGGGATCTGAGTAAGGTTTTCCCATCCTAGTTTCCAAAGGTGGAATAAACCTTTCCTCTGATACAAACTGTAGAGACCCAAATCTTGATGTACATGGACATTACATTACTTTTTAGGAATACATAGTACATAACAAAAACAGACACACAAGGACTGTAATAGTTTAGTCTCTTTGGAAACTCGGAATATAATCTTCTAATCGTGGTGAAAGATATTCAACATCTCCCACCAAGATCTTCCCCTTTTTATCTTACCTAAAACATTTATTTATATCTTGGGTAAAAGAAAACATAAAAGGGGTGAGCTCAAATTCCCAGTAAGGGTAAACATAGAGAACATAAAACAATCCATAAACATTTGAATGCCAAAACATGAACATAAAATCTAAACATCAAAATCATGAGAAAAGACATGAATCATGGAATTACGTAAGGTATATATCATAAGGGAACATCAATCATGATAAAATAGAATATGAATAAAACATGTAATTGTGGAAACCATTAAGCACATGTTATGATATCCATAGTATCCAAGGCATTGCTGCCAAGACCATCTTAGATGACAAAGTCTCTTTCTGAATCGAGTTCACTCCTCGTTTCAGTCCTATAACACTGAACCAGATTAACTTACTGTTCCATCCATGTATTTCTCATGAGATATAAATCTTTACCCAATGGATTGGAGGGATATATAAGTCCCACCCATCTCATAATGAAATCATTCTTACTTGTTCCATAAAATAAACATACATCAGTCATAATAACCCAATGAATAAAATGGGTTTTATAAACATAATCCCATCATCACATAATCCATATAAAAGAAATGGATATAATTTCATAATAAGAAAAGTGAATCCATGTAAATCATAGATACATTATACTTGAAACAAACACATATGAAATAATTTCATCTTAGATTAAAAATGGTTTTGATAAAACATTTGAAATTAATTCTTGAAGAAAAATATCCTTTCTTCTTGAAAATCATTTTCTTTTCACAAAATGTCATGCAATTTTAAAATAAATGGATTTTTATGAAAATATTCATGAAATCTTTTGGAGGAATCTTCATCAATATAAAGCTTTATAAAACCGTAAAAAATCCATTCGTGCCATATACGTTAAAAAAACATT
This sequence comes from Viscum album, assembly GCA_963277665.1. Taxonomy (NCBI): domain Eukaryota; kingdom Viridiplantae; phylum Streptophyta; class Magnoliopsida; order Santalales; family Viscaceae; genus Viscum; species Viscum album. The sequence goes on along the minus strand of OY728146.1, from coordinate 1,553,650,344 downwards.
CTTCTCGTAATTTTGTAGAAAAGTCAAAAAGTACCTCGTAAAAGAAATATTCCATATATACCATGTAGTAAAAGTAAAAAATGGGTAAAAAGTACATTAAAGATAAATGAAACCATTTTTAGGAAACATTTTCATGGATGAGTGCAATAACCCTAGTAAATACTAACGAATAAACAATCTTGGATAAGAACGAGATTGGAAATGTTATCCCTTACCTTAGGTCTGATATGCTTCATACGTATCCAAACCTCATGTATAATGATTTAAATAATGTCATTTACTTATTACATAATCATATTTATTTTTATGATATCATATATGGTTCACTTATGACTTTATATTACCCGTTCTTTTTTAAGTTCCATGTTAAAGTAGGGTTTTGGGTAAAATCGTTTAATTTATCGTACATGTTTAGACTAGTTTTTCTTGATATTATTACTTATATCCTTATTTACATAATTCAAGAATGTAAAAAATGATTTATATGTAATATATATTCAGTATATAAAAATATATATGATAGATCGATAAATGGAATGAAATACACCGTTCATGGAGACGGTAGGCCGTACGTACACATGAACGCTGTTTTTGTTTCCTTATTGAATTGAATGAAATTGAGTAGATGAAAAACATATATATAAAGATAAATACAGTATCATTATTATGTCATATATTTCATGATTACTTATTATATATTCTTTATAATCATTCATGGATGGTTAACATGAAGAATGAATCTCATCATGTCATGGAGACGGTTGTCCGTACGTACGCACGAGCAATGATATAATTCCCATGATTGTGGAATTGTATTGAAATTTTTGTATAATATATCATAATAAATATCACTTTTCAATAATCATATATAGTTATTATTTACACCATTATACCCATCCAAGAAAGGTGGTGGTGGAAAATAGATTACACCACGACGTGGAGACGGTATTCCGTACGTACGCACGTGCAGTGATTTCATTTTCCATAGGATGGATATATGGTTAAATAGGGTTGTTTCATACTTATAATAACATATAATTATATGAGTTATACTGATGTTATTAGTTCATAATGAAAAAACTAAATAAGAATAAGTGGATGAAGAAATAAAGTTGAAAGAATCGGTAACAGATATTACCTGTTCTTTGAAGCGCCTCTTTGAGACCTCCTCTTAGGGCACTAATATTGGTATTTGAAGAAGACCCGGACCTCTAGGATGTTTATAGTGAAGTGGAGAAGTGAATTTTTCAGGGTTTGGCCGAGCATGAAGGCTCAATGTGGTGTGAGGAAGAGAGGGAGGAGGTTCCCTTTTATAAGTGAGGAGAGGGGCACCTTTGGAAAAACAAAAACTAGTACTTTATTATAAAGACTTATTCGGTTTTTAATAGATCCAAATTGATTTATTTCTAAGCTAAGGTGGGGATGGGTCGAAATACTATCATCCAATAGAATTTAGACAATTTTAGGTTTCTATTTTAAACTTATCATTTATATTTAACATTAAGTTAGATAATTTAACTTTTACCGTGTCTTCTTTTTTTCTTACACTATAAGGTTAATAAACATACTATAACAAGCCACACGAAACCCAAGATGTTTATTATTAATATATATAACATTATCTAAGTAATTTGTCCGAACCTTATATTTTTAGGAATAAAATAACAATTCATAATATAATATTTTTTTAAAAACTATTTTATGTCAATTTTGACACTATTTGGTAATTGATTTTTGTGAAACTCATAATAGAAATATTAGTTCTAAAAAAGTTAATTAAATAAATACTAACATGTCATATTAACATAGAAAATTATTGGAATTCATAAAAAGTCTCAAATTACATTTATTTGGGTATTTATAACATCAATTATGTCAATATTTCATTAATAATATAATTACTCCATCATCGTTGTGTCAAAAATAAATTAAATTATATAAAGTATAAAAATTACAAATAAAATACCATAATGTAGGAAATAGTTTTATAATTCTAATGAATATTTATATCAGAATTGATCTTATGTATAACCCTATATTAAAAATGATTTACTTATTACACTTTGATTTTAACTATTTTAACCCTTCATTAAATAAATTAATATTAAATGTCCTAATCTAATAAAAGTGGGCCTAAATGGTCATATATTATTCCTATGGTTGTTTTTGGTAGAATTTCACTTATCTAATATAATTATGACATGTTTTAGGGTAATAAGAATATCAGTTTTACCTTTAATTACCATATTTACTTTTAACCCTAGTAAAAAAAAGTAAAATGTTACTATTCACCAAAAATTATTATCATCTCATTGAACCAAATTTTAGTCCTTTATATTAACCGTGTCTCTCGGATTTCCAAAATTCAATTCACAGAAGTGGTAAAATTTCATTTAAATGAAAAAGTCAGTTTTTTAACTACTAGTAAGTGGTTTCACTGTTCATCGAAAATTGCAGTTTTTCAAAAAAAAACAAAAAATTCGGCCTATGCATTACCTGATATTCTGAAGTCAAAATTGATGTCTATTTATTCAAATTCAATACATTGAAGTGGAATTAATTAATTTTAAAATTAATTCCCGTTATCATAACAAATAGCGTGTTTTTGTAGAAATAATAACTATCAAAAGATTGATACTTTTTTATATCCAATTTCAAAGTGAAATTAATTACAATGACCAACTTTGGGTTAAATTGTAAAAATATATTCTAATTACTCTTTAAAACAAATTAAAAAGATAATCTAACCATATAAATTATTGCGATGAAAAAAGTTGTTTTTAATTAAAATATAGCGTGTTTTGACTATTCATTAAAATATGAAACTTATTAGAATAATATGAGAAATTTATCCAAAGTAAATTTTTATATCCTGATTCCAAAGAAGAATTTAATTTTGCCAAATTGATCTTAAAGACATGTCAAAACAAGATTTAAAGTGGGTGCTCCATCAAAAGGCAGCAAAACTACATTTTTTGAAAAATACTTATTTTACTCGAAAAATTGATTTGGTTCTCATACCATGTTCAAGAAAATTTGTAAAATGAATAATAATGTTATAAAATTCAAAATGTAGTTGATAATATTCATAACGGATACTTCATAATAATATTATAACCATATATCGTTGTTTAGTGAAACCTAGTATTCCGTACAACACACGCTATCGAGGAATGTTATGATTGCATGTAATGCAAGCCAAGTCAGGGTTGCATGTTGTGCAAGACTCCTCTGTTGTTTCATATAACATAATCCTACCATATTTCATTTATACATTTAATATGTTTATATTTATATATATACACTCAATGTTTCGTAGAATAACTACTATCAAAATTGTGTGTATCATGATCCAAGAATAGTGTTGTGTATACTGCAAGCTCATACGGTGTTCCGTATAGCACAACATAATGTTGTTTTAGCTTACAATACAAAACATCAATGAAATTAAAAGAATATTTTTCATAAAAACTCGGGGTGTTAGATGATCACTTTGCGATGTTTCTCTATATTTCCTTGAATTCCCAAATACGGTCCTCAAATCCCCTCCACATCTAATCAAAACATAAAAAAGTTATATATCTATTATAAGCAGGGATACACATAATATAAATTATCTAAATGTGGTGTGAAATTTAACATAAAATTTTCTGTAGATAATACAAATTTAGTTTAAAATAGTGGTATATGGGTAAAAAAAATAGTGATTTGTGGTGAGAGAAACTATATGTAGGTTACTCAAAGTCTTCATATAGTTATGTCATTTAAAGATAAATACGAAAGGATAAAATCTATATTACTTACATCTACTATATGATGCATTTATGGGTAAATAATATTTCCCTTACATGACATTCTTATTGATTTTTTTTCTGAGAATATAATTTTATATTAATCTTGCAAAAGTCCATGTAATTTCATATTGATTATTTCTAATGAATCAAATAATTATTTTTCCATTATTTTGACCTTTTAAAGGGCTTATCACTTATTCAAAATTATTTGAGTCCTTCCTCATTATAAAATCCATTGAAAATTAAAATTTGTATATATTTTATGATTGTATTTTATTCATTTTAACATAAAATTTATGGTATTTTCAATATTGACTAATCCATTGTTACATCTATTTATGTTATCCTCTAATATAGTGTTTTCGGAAAAAAATAGCTGGTGGTCTGAAAGAGTTGTTTTTTTTTCATTTATCTCTTTTATTGGGTGTGTGGACCTACTCTTGAATGATCGTATGGGTCAATTATTATTTTTTGATATATTTTTATTGGCATTTATTATTTCATAAGGATATTACATGAACATAACACTAGTTTCACATTATTAATATGAAATATAACAACAGTTTGTTTTAATGGAAATTAATTTTTCTTATTTAATTTTTTTTAAATGGAATCATTTGTAATAAAATCACTATGAAAATGGTTCTTTAATTCAAATTTTTTATTTGAGTGTAGTATTTTAATATGAAATGGATAATTGAAGATATTGTTTTAAAAATACATTATTTTTTATTTTATAAAATAATAAATTAATTTTTTATTAAAAACAAATTGATGTTGGTTCTTGAATATAATAACATCATAAGTTCAAATACCATCATAACATTAAATGGTTTCTAGGTGTTAGTTTCTATTACTTGGGGATTAATAATTCCCTTTATAAAATCAAAGGAATTAATTTATTTCAATTTAGGTGAGTTACCCATGACGGTTCATGAAAAATTGTTATCAAATATTCTTTATGCTATTATTTAATTTGGGATGTTGTTTGGGAGTTTTTGGTAGATAGGAAAAGATATTATTATGTAATATGGTACATCTTATGAGTGAGGGCACGTTCATGACAAATTATAATGTTCCATTATGTTTTAATCGTAGTCGGGGAAATGTATGTTGTATAAATTTTTTGATTGTTGTATTGAAATTTCCATATCATTAATCTGTGTTAGGTGTGTCCATGTATATGTATTTTTGATAGAGTCAATAGTTTTTTTATTTTGATACTTGATTTCCTTATTTTCTATTGATATTGTGTACTATAATACTCACAATAATATCATGGAAGACTAATCGGGAGAAAGATACATATGTAAAAACAAAGAGTGGACCCAATATTTGACTATAACCATGTAGAGGATGTAATAAAAAAAGTATAAGTTTTGGTTTAGGTATTTTACCTACCCATACTATATATGCAGAGGCTTTAAACAACACTTATATTATCAAAGACAATTCCCAATACATTTTTCACTTGAATCCACCAATAATTTTGGGTAAGGATGATTTTTAAGATTCTATTAATTGGTTAAATAATTTAAAAATATTATTCGTTTCATCGATATCTACATTTCAATGAAATTTATTTCATCATGACTGATGGTAAATGTAGGAGGTAGTGGAGCTCAAATGTTTAGATGTAAATTTTTTTGATATTTTAGTTGAAATAATAAAAGGATATTTTAATAGATTATTTCTATAAATAATATATTATTCCTTATCATATTTTATAATTTAATAATCATGATAAATTAAATCAAACTATAAATCATCATGCTATGATCTTTTTTGATCATATTTATTTCCCACCAGTGGGTTTGTCTAATAAGATGTAAAATTATTAGTGATTCGAAGAGTTTCATTACTATAAAATATTATCCCTGTATTTCATAATATATGTCGCATCATATACTAATGTTCATGATATATAATTGATGAAATATAGTTGCTGGGTAAAAACATCAGTTATGATGAGAAATAATAATACTCCTTGTTGATGTTCTAGTGGTGTATTTATAGGGAATTAGAAGAATTATGGGAGTCATGATATAATATATGTTTAAAGATATCATATTTAGACATCAAATATATCATTAGTATTATCTAAAAAATAACATTTTACCAAATTCATATAGGTAATGATTGAGAACATGGGTAATACCTACATTTTACCAGGCATTATGGACTCCATAGTACTATGACGATCTTCTATAGATAATGATTCATCAAGAAAAAATGGATCTATCCATAAGTATCATGAGTGTTTCATTTTTATCTTTTATAGGAGTCTCTAGTTGTATATAATGTGAGTCATACTATGTTGAGATGTAACATTTCCATTGAATCATCATTAATGACTATAATATTTGATAATGGTCCCTATCATTCATTTTTGTGTTAATATAGAATTTTTGTATCATCCTATGGATCTGGTAGTTTTTGTTTGGATCATTTTGACTCCCCAAATAATGAAGAGAATGTTTTGCCACTTATAAACATCGTGTACTTTATCATTATCAGATATTATGTTTTCCATGGTGTTTTCTATGATATGATTCCATTATATCGAATTCTCAGGATGGATGGGACGATTACATAGAAATAATGTATCTATTGTCATATTTGATGGGTTTAATTTTCTATCTCTAATGGGGTGTGACAATACATTAATAGATAATTAGAACTGAGGTTGATTTGATTCAAACAACCTCTTCTTTATTTTAGTAGGATGACATTTTTGTTTTACATTGAATTTTTTGAGTAATCATTGAGTGGTGATATTATATCAGTATTTGATTAATTATTTTTGTATTTTAATGTAATTTTATAGTTTACAAATGTTTAGGGAGTTAGAGTTTTCAATATACATTGAACCAGGTATTAACATTATTTCTATTCCCTCATACCAAATGACACCAGATAAAATATATGAGTGTATAAATAAAATGGATTCATTATTTTAATAAGTAATATATATCCAAATTCCATCTCATTTTGAAGGGATAGTGATTATTTCTTTATGGTTGATAGAATCTTTCACTTTTGTGTGGACTACATAATTCTTAATTGAGTCACGATCTAGAGAAAACATAATTTTTCTCAAATTTTTGATTTTTTTAACAGATGTATGTGGTGTACTATTTGATAATTATTTTATATCAACGATTTTATAATCAGTATAGGATCATGGATTGTTATATCCCAAAGATAACTTTAAGGAGAATGTATTTGAAATATTAGAGCTCAAATTTTTGTTTTGGTATATAAATAATCCTTTGGTTCTCATTTAATTAATTTACTATATTTTTACTAAGTACCTCAATTCATTTGGGGTGGTATTTATAGATAATATAAATGTTTACTATTAGAAAATTAAATTGTATTCACATGATAAGAGATAAGTAATAAACATCATTAGAAGTGATAACATTTATTTGAATAATTATAAATGAATAATATTAAAGTTGGATGTAAAATAATTGTGGAACATTATTTCTAATCATGTTATTTATATTGATATTGGGAATAAAAATAGACTATGAACATAGAGGTTACATATAATGATTTTCTATACATAACTTCATAGAATTAGATGATAACATATCCTTTTTATGATGGATTTCTCAATGTTTATAACTTCAATGATATCTCTAACAAAAAAATGACTAATTATTGTATGTAATTAAGAATTTTAGAATTTTATTTATGAGTAGAAGAGTTAGATAAATTCATTTTAATTTTTGACTATTTTGGAATTCAATTATTGATTTATGGTATTATATGATATATCAGTTTCGGGACTGGGATACATATATATAGATGGTGATCACATTGTGTCTTATGTTTTCTATTACATTAGGCAGCATGTGAAAAAATACCTAAAATTTTCTATAACCCATTGAAGTGCTACAAGATTTGATGATTGATTCCCATTGCAATATCGTTGACTTTTTTAACTTCTACTGAGATGAAAAATTCATATTTCATATATTTTCTCAAAGATATTTCAATCTTCCAAATAGACATCAGGTAGACTACTACAATCTAAATATTTTTTCATTACATACAATATTGGTAAGGTTAATTTAATTGGCCATTGTTTGAGTAGGATATGTCTATCACCTGATATGAAATAATATTTAATGGAATAAAACATTATTTATGTCATTGGTAGAATCTGAATGTGTTCCCATGAAAATGAGATTGAAAATTTCTGGTTGACTAATTTGATGACATACACATGTCTCTAAATGATTCTTCAGAAACAGGAACTTGATATAATGATATGATTAATATAAGATACTTTAAATAGTGGGAAAACAATCAAAAAGCGGTCTATATCATTAGATAGTATCTGATATATCCATATATAGTTGTTTATTAATATAACATTGGCGAATACTATGATTGGGGTACAGATAATTCACAATGGGAGATAATCCATTCAACCACAATGATGTTATATAAAATTTGGAAATGTGTCTATTTTCCTTGTCAAAAACAATAATTATTGATTTCCCTTCTAATTGGGATACATGTGAAATGATCAAGGTAATGTATCAATATCCTTATGTTTTTCTTTATTCCATAAAATTCCAACATGTTTATAGAATGTGTTATTAATCGATTTTTTTCTAGTTTCTATATACCCATCAAAGAAATAATGTGATATGTGTGGTGATTGACTAATTAAAAAAATCATCTCACACTATTAAAATTTTAGAAATGGGAATTTTTAGGATTTGATAAATCTATATGTATAACAGTATATCATGTTTTATGGTGACCATATTCAATCATTTTTTATAGGAAATTCTATATCCGTTATCATATTGGAGGTTCCCCGCAAATGGATTTATGATCCTAGTCAATATTCATCATTGATTACTATCCTCAACTATATGGTCATATGGAATGAGAAATTTATATTATTGATGATAATACTTGTGAACAAGTCATTGAGTATAGAGAAGCTACAAATTTCCATCTATTACTAGTTATATTGTCAAATATCACTAAAATTAGTCATCAATAAGAAATAAACCCTTCAGAAAAATAGTATTCTCATCCATGTATGTCTTCACATTGTTGTTCATAGGTTGTAGAAGATTCCCAGGTTTGGAACAGATTCTTCCAAAAGATGATTAAATGATTTAATTTCTCCCTCGGGAAACATTTAATGAATGACTATGTTATATATCATATAAATATCATATATAAAGGACATTATCCTTTAGATTTGGTGAAGTAGTTATTTTTTATATTTTACATTAGTTAGCTCACAAACGACAAGGAATATCAGGAATTTATGTCCTACGATATTTGAGAACGATTTATGATATTGAGAATATTTAAAATAAGACTTATATTTTAACTTTCCAACCACATATTGAATCAATCCAAAATCTATTTCATGTTTCCTAGAATTAGAAGTATCAGTGTTGTACTTATCATGGATTGTTCTAGATCAATATTTATGTAGGATATGATTTATCTGTGATGATTTTTCAATTCAGATAGTTGAATCTTAGATAATGGGTTTTCTGGGAAAGTCCATTCACATTGATCATGAATTATTGAATCCTAGTTATTATTAAAATTATACGTCGGAAATATAGTCATTGTTGATAGAATAGTGGACACATCACATTGATATGAAATCTAATTGATATCTTTTATTGTGATAGATATAATATGTATTTCTGTGATTTTTAACATCATGATCCTTTAATTTAGGTACATTATATGTATTTTTATGTTTTAATTTAGTTTCACTTGTCTTTTGGAAGGGAAGTTTTATTAAGAAACAATTTTTTATTTATTTAATAAGGTTATTTAAATGAATGATATATAATATTAAATTTATGTTCAACCAATACATATCAAATGATGACTTTGTATGGGTAAAACCTCATACCATTTCAGAGATGAAATTTTCTGTGGTTCATGAAGGAAACCCATATTTCAAAACATTCACATGAGGGTAAATTTTTTTCAACAAATGCTTATTTTTGAAATTCAATATGTTGGGTAAGTGTAAATTTCTTGTTATATGTGTGGTGTATGTGTATACTGATTTTTATATGACCTTTTTAAGGGTATTCAATGTGGTCTTTTTATAATATGTACTCCAAAATTATCGTCCAATTTATTAAAAAGATTTGTTGTAAGGCTAATAATGAAAAAATTTAAGAAATTACCGGTTAGTGAAATTAATAATGTAATAATCCATTACCCATATGTGGAAAAACCAAAAATATTTATTTCTATTCCAAAGTGAACGTTAATTCTATTTTAGTGACTTTATATGTTCAAAATCATGGATTATGAATTTTTTTGAACTAATAAATTATTATCTATTATTTTTGATGTGTTTCAACCATAAAAATTTAATTTCCCATTATAAAACCAAAATCAAATAGTTCTTTATTTTTTTATTTTTTTGAGAACTATAACCCCTATAGTAATATTATAAGATAGAAATACTACATTTTTTCAATTACTGTATTCCTCATTAGTAGTGTTTTTGGGATATAGAATCTATGGGTTCGGTTGGAACAACATTACATGTCCAAAGATTACATTTAATGCACCCAAAGGTTATCGAGATGTGTATCTCATTTCATAGGCTATGATATGAATTTTCATGGAGCACTATTACTATAAGAAATTAATAGTTATGGTTATTTGAACATGGGATGAAAAAATGGCCATGGAGACCATTTGTGGAGCCCCAACTTGGAGAATCAGTTTGTAGAGCTTCGTCCATGACAATGATGAATGTTGAAGGTACTACTATGAGTTTTACACTCTCTTAAACCATGAGAAGGTCTTCGATACATGACTCCACATGTTTGATACAGTTGAATCCCTTCGTGGAACACTTTTCATCTTCATGGTGGGATACCAAGAATCATGAAATTATCATGAAATAAATATACCCATTCTTACATGAATATAGACATTCCATTAGGTTTCAACCCCATGCTATAAATAAGTTGAGATCATGTTCAATAAAAGATCCTTTTCAGCCAAACACCTAGGAATAGTAAAGTCACATCATCTCTCTTATTGAGGAAATTCATCTGAAGTGGGGATTCCATTAGTTAAGGAACATTCCATTCATTAAGGTAGTCGGTCTTCGGAGAAAATTGAATCTACATAAAGCACAGATCCATCACGAAGCACTCACTCTATGATTTATTACTTCACTTTGATTAAGGGGAACCCTGCTTAACGATCCTCCCTTGTGATGCACTGAGCTCCGAAAATAACCATTCATCACTAAGCCATATAAATAATAAATGTTACTTTTTTGTGATCACTGGTCTATAAAATTGGGCATGTTCCCTGATCCCCCACTCAGTATCAATATTGGTTTCTATCCTAGACCTCTATCATGGGACATTCTCTACCATAACAAACGCCCATAAAAAATGGAGAGTCACACTGTGATCTTTTCAGTTTGGGTTGGTATCATTTTAGCTCGTTCCCAAATTCACATTGAATTTCCACCCCCTGAATTCCATGGATTTTTCATGATCCTTTTAACTTAATGAAACATTATGAGATGACATGTGCTTCTTTGTAAAATTCCAATCTCTTGAGATAAGGCTCTAGAATCAGATTCTGCGAGCACCTTCAGTTGAACCATTTATCAAGCAACTTTTTTTAATCTCATTACATGTATCATATTATGAGTAGAACTAGAAAGGTCTTCTTTCACGTATGTCCCATGTCTGCCATTTCTAGGTTTATTCCTCCAAGTGGTCCTCAATTCATGACATGAAATTTTATCATAATATATGAAAACAATGTAGGATACCTTTTATGACACAAAAGATATTCTTTATGCATTTAGCATAGGATTCACCATGTTATTATCCTGATAATAACACCAACTAGAAACATTTTCTAACAGCCCATTTATTTTATAAAATAAATTGAAATTCATGAATACTTTTTTTTGAATTATATAGTTAAAACTATCCTTTAAACAAGAATTTCCTCATCTTTGTTTTAAATTTAAATAAACTATCTTATACAGTTCTAATCAATAAGTTTTTGGTGTCTCACATAACCAACAGGATTTTTGGTGAATAGTAACACACCCTTAAGACTAGTAATATGAATAGTATTATAACACTAATGAATATAAAATTTATAATTATTTTATTTTATTAATTATATATGATAATGACATCTTGTTTAATTTTTCAATGTGATATAAAAGCAGTAATAATTTTAAAATCAAAAAGTGTTGAATAATGTATGAATTTATTTAGAAATTAAATTAATCATATTTATAAAATTAATTTCAAAAAATTGAGTTCATTTTTTAATTGATCACATTTAAAAATAGTTAGGGTTATTTTTTTTATTTTTCGAAAATTCATGAATATTTGATAAAAAGTAAAATAAGATAAAATATAGTATATTCAAATTATCAGTTTAATACACTATTTTTTAGCATGGCATATGTAAGATCCATTCATAGAAATAAAATTCAGTTATTAAAATTTAGTTTCACATTAATCTAGACTATTAAAACTCTTGAGAAAATGATATTAAAGTAGTTATTACAATAATGTAAAATCTCTCATCTCCTCCACTATAAATTCCACCCTCATTCCCCTCTTCATCACACAACTATAAAGCCTTGTGAACATTATAAGTTCTAAAAAATTCATTACTAAATGATATTCCCCACGTCCATGAACTTCTTGTCCTACCCAAAGGCCATAAACAAAGGCATTAAGGATGATCTTAAAGAGATGATATTAATAGGTAACAATACTCTTCCCTTTATCAGGTTTTTTTGTTCTAATTACTTTAATTTCTTATTCTCTCCTCCCACCAATTATCTAAGAGGTATGAAATCTATAGTCTATTATATATTCTGTATATTATCATGTTAATGTAAAATATTCATCATAATTATTCCACTCCTCTTCCTCTTATTCTAAAAATAAATACAACATCCACACTATGTCGATTTACCAAAATCGTGAATGATGTGTTTTCAATTTCCATCACATCCTTTAAATCTAATCATAAAACAATTCTAATGGTTTAAAGGTAATATATATTTTATCTTTTTACTTATTATATGTTTTGGAATGACCTTCTATTAATGAAATTAAATTATATAATAAAACAACTTTATGATTATAAAGGAACAACATAAAATGATCTAAAAAACCTCATAAATGTTTTATCCAATGATCTATCATCATATGTGATAAATAAATAATTTATGGTATAATTATATTTTAGGGAAACATAAGAATAAAATTTCATTGCACTAGAAAATTTCATTTCCATACGACATGATAATCGAATAAATACTGACTATGGAAATCATGTAAAGAACGCACCCATAACATTTGGATGAACAAAATAATAATAATTAATGAGTGAAATGATGTTTTGAAATGATCATATACGATGTAATGAACATTAATATATTATTTAAGATATTAATAACAACCTTTTAACCATTATACATTATTTTTAAACAAGTTTATATTATGAAAACATTTAGGTAAGGGAATTCATAACCTAAATACGATTCATTGCGTTAAAATTTTACTTCATTATTTATGAGGTATTAAAATAGTTTTTGTAATAAATTTTTTTTATATAATGATTAATTATGTATATTTATAGTATATATACTTATTCTACCGACTCTAGTAAGTCTCAATTCAATTATATTTTATTTTTAAGGGTGTTTTCTTTTAAAACACACTTTTAAAAATTCTCTATTATGAAATTCAAAAGAATTGTTTTATGAAATTATTCATTTTTTATGATTGTTTTATGGTTCATGGTCATTGGTTATGATTAATTTTAAGACCAATATATCCATCCAATTAATTGGATATGTGTAATTTGGAAGTTAGATGTATCGTTACTCCAAGAGTAACTGCGGTGGTTACACAATAAGGTAGAGATGAGTGTTATATTATAATGTAGCTATGACGGTTTCAAATTATAAGGTATACATGATGGTTAAAATATTATGTATTTAATTAAACAAGATACCTTTATGGATTTTTTTAAAATCATAATGTTTTTTGGGAATCTAGTTTTTCAATGATATGTATATATGGGTGATATGTATGTCTTTTTTCTAATGGTTTCCTGAGTTCACCAGTATTCATGGAATAATTTTGCTTTTCTAATTTTTATATCCCTTAATGAGATATTTCAGATCTTCCCATGATTATAAATTATTTTCACACGTTATAAGGTCGTGTAAGAAAAATATGGAATCCAAGTTAAATGTAATAATGTTTTTTCAAAGAAATCGTACATTATTTGAAATGATTAATATTTCGGAAGAAATGGATACTATTTTTGTGGTATATTCTCTATATGACTGTGGAATGTGTTGTAAGTGTTATATCCAAATTATCTAAAACTCAAAAAATAAAAATATATTAAATGTGAAATGATGTAAGTTCTAGTTTAAAAATCTGGAATTCATAATGTAATAAGGCTGGGTCCTTATATTAGGTATCTGATGCTTGTTTAGATAAATTTAGGGGTTAGGATCATGTAAATAAAATAACCTAAATGATTCATACTCTATGTATAAATTTAAATTATGTTTTATTTAAATATTACCATGTATCTTCGACTAAGAATGTTTCCTTCAAATTGTTTACGATAGAATAAATAACGAACAAGAAGAGTAGAGTCCCTGACAGAATGATTTCCTTCCCATTTGGTAGCCTGGAATGGTAGGGATTCGACCTGATCTATTTATGATAGTAAGGGCTAAGATGAAACATGAAAAAATAGATGTTCCATTCATTCATGATAACATCTAGAGGTACAACAGTAGAACATGATGATAGTAGAACATTTTATGAGAAGAAAACTTCCATAATTTAGTGGACCATCAGACCTTGTAGTGGTTGAAGGATTGATTAATATACATGAAATGATATTTGATGTCATGGTATGTTCAGATAATCCAACGGTAAGTCTTTACAATTATTGTTTTGAATTTTCATATGATTTGTGGTGGTCAATGGTAAAAAAATATCAGGGATATAGAAGAAATTCCTTCCTATAGTAGGATGAATTTAAAATCCATTTACATGAAAAATATTTTCCTATGGTGGTGCAACATATGATCGGAATGAAATTCCATGAATTATAGAAAAAGAGGAAGATTTGGTGGTTGCATATGAAGGAAACCTCACCTGACTGGTAGGGTAAGCTCAAAATATTATTCTGGATCTTAATAGATAAGTCAATGAATTTTACATAGGATTGATGCTAAGGAATCGAAGGTAATTTTCCTTCAATGAATTTAAATGTTATGAGAAACATGTATGATGTGCTAAGATGGTAGATATGGAGTTTTCTGATGATCACTAGCAATTTGAAAATAAGGAGAAGAAGAGGTCCATATGGAAATAAATGGTAAAGAATCGATCAAATATCTATAATGGTAAGAAATTCTATATTCCATTTTGTGAGTGGTGTGAAAAAAAAACCCTGGGGAATAAACTACCAAAACTAGGATGGGTTTTCTTTGTGGTATGTATAGACATGTGGCTCAAGATTGTAATAAAAATGATCCTACAACTCTTCCTGATAAGTTAACTTTTAAGTGTTCTAGATGAATTGAGATTGGTCATTATGAAAATTTATTCCTAATGTAGGATCTGGATGATGCAAAGAAACTATATTAGAAGAATGAAAGATTAAGAAAATCCTTTGAGACTATATCTGTAGACGTTGGGCCATCTAATGTTATTTTATAAGGCACCTTGTTTGTTTACTCAATTTTTTCTGAAGATATATTTGATATGGAGTATACACATTAATTTATTTCTGAGAATTTTTTTTGTAAATTTTAAATATCACTTCAACATATGATAATGGAACATATTATTAGTACCCTATGGGGAAATATTATGGAAATTAGAAATATTAATAATTATTCTATTGTGGTATGCGGATAGAACATACCTGAAAAACATGATATTTAACCTTATTATTGTTTGATGTCATATTAAGAAAGGATTGGATTCCTGTTTATCATGATAAGATTCACTATAGATGTAAAGAAGTTATTTTTTAGAAAGTGTTTCAATTTTTATACAAGAAAGAACTCACTCAATTAAGGACAATTCTAGAAGCTGAGAGACTGTTGAATGATGGAAATGAAATTTATCTTTCTCATTTTATTGAAGGTTAGGGAACTGATTGGATTAATATTCTCACAATGGTAAGTGATTACACAGATGTATCTCTAAATGAGTTACTTTGTGTCATGCCTATTTGGGAATTCAATTTCAATATTTACCATGTTCCAAATTCTAAGACAATTTTAATACAACCATATAAAATGTCCCAAATTGAACTTATTTAATTGAAAAATTAGTTACAGGAGTTTATTGATAAAGGATCCATTCAATCTATCACATCACCATAGGGTGCCCCTATTTTGTTTATTAAAAATACATATGGTTACATGATTCATTTCATTGACTATATATCCTTGAATAACATAATTGTTACAAAAATTTATCCTTTTCCTCATATCAATGAATTGTTTGATCAGCTCTTGGGAGCTCAATTCATTTCCATAATTGAATTGAGATCTGGATGCCATCATGTGAAGGTGAAGAAGGATGGCATCCTGAAAATAAATTTTATACTACATATGAGTATTATGAATTTTTGTCATGTCATTTGGTTTAACTAATTAACAAATTTTATTCATTTATATTATGAATATAATTGTTCTTGAGTTATTGGATATGTTTTTGGATGTGTTTATTGATGAAATTAATTTTTTCTCTAATAGTAATGAGATGCTTGAAAAACATCTAAGGGTAATTTTGAAAACCTAAATGGAAAAGAAACTATATGTAAAATTAATAATGTGTGTTTTTAGGTTGAAATTTATTTCATTACATGGGATCATTATAAAAAAGGATGGAATAACAATTGATCCTGAAAAAACAAAAGTGGTTGATTAATGGTCAAGACCTAAAGATGTTACATATATTTTTAGTTTTATTGGATTATAATGTTATTATTGTTGGGTTGTTAAAAAAATTACATTTTTTTCCTATCCTACTAAATATATTAATGCAAAAATCAGATAAATATAATTCGATAAGATAATATGATGTTTTTTCTATAGAATTGAATAATAGGACGGTGAATCCTCCAGTTTTGGACTTACCTTCCTGAAACGGTAAGTTTGTCATATACAATGATGCACATTGAAGGCCTTGGTTGTGTTCTAATGACCAATGATCAGGTAATTACTTATTCTTCAAGATAACTAAAACCACATGAGAGAAATTATATCACACATAATTTGGAATTTTCTCTTATGGTTTTTTCCTTTGAAAATTTGGAGACATCATTTATATAAATCCAAATATCAAATATAAACTTACCATAAATGATTGAATTATATATTCACAAAAAATAAATTAAACACGAGACAAAGATTATTTCTTAACCAGATGAAGGATTATGATTTGATGATAAATTACCATTCAGATAAATCAAACAATGTGGTGGATAACTTGATTCGAAAACATCATGCATCATTAACCATGTTACATTGGAAACACGATCCCATAATTATTGATTTGATGATTTTTTTTTCATTGAAGTTATTAGTATATGAAATACCTCTGTTTGGTTTCAGGATTCAGTACAATCACCATTATCCCAGAGAATTAATCATGTGACGAAGGAAGATTGTGAGCTATAGAAATAGGTAGAATTGGTTTAAATGTGTTTGTTTCCAGAATTATACCTTGATAAATTTTGTGTTTTAAGATTTAGTAAAAGTTTTTGTGTTAAATTTCATTATTATTTAAATAAATAATGGTTGTGTGAAGATCATATTTATCCATTTTTAGGTCATCATGGTAGTACTATGATGTACATTGACCTTCATGAGTAATACTGGTTGGAAGGAATGAAATGGGATATTTCTAAATTTGCCATAAAATGCTTGACATGGAAAAAAATTAAATCATAATGGATATAACTAAATGGCGTTCTTCACCCACTTCCTCTGACAGAGTGGAAATGGGAGAATATATCCATGGAATTTATCGGGGTACTACCTAAGAATTCTCATGTTAAAAATATAAATTGGGTTATAGTTGATCAGCTGACTAAATCTGTACATTTTCTTTCTATTCAAGTTACAATGTCTTTGGATCATCATTCTCTATTGTACCTCAAATATATAGTCAGGTCGCATGGAGTGGATTTTTCTATTGTATCTGATTGGGATCCTAAGTTCACTTCTAATTTTGGAAGGGACATCATAATTTTTTGGGAAAAATTTAAATTTTAGTACAACATTCTATTCTCAATCACATGGGAAGTTAGAATGAATGATTTAGACTTTGGAGGATATTCCTCAATCTTGTATCATGTACTATGATGGAAGTAGTGATCAACATCATTATTTAGTTTTTTATTATAAAAATAGTTGTCATTATAGTATACAGATTGCACCATTTGAGGAATTATATGGGAATTGGTGTTGAAATCCATATTTTTGGATGATGTCATAGAAAAAAAGTAGTTGGGACCAGAATTAGTATAAGAAGTGTATGAGAAAGTTAATATGATCAAGAAACACATGGGGACTACTTAGAGTAGGAAGAAAATTTATGCTTACAAATGGAGGAAGGACTTTTCTTTTGATGTATGTTATAATGGCTTTCATAGCATCTCACCGTGGAAAAGTGTTATGAATTTCAGTATGAAATTGACGATATGTTGATGGTTTATTAGACCTTATGAAATTTTATATATAGTTAAACTAGTCACGTACTGAGTAGATTTTTCTCCAAGTTTCTCTCTAGTCCAAAAATGATTTTCATGTTTTGATTTTGAGATAGTAATTTCCAGACTCACAGCAGGAAGATAATATTTCTTTTGAAGTGAAACCAATTCATATTCTTGATCAATTAGAATTGATATTGTGGGATAATTTATTCAACCAGGTAATATATTTTTAGAGAAATCAATTGGGTGAAGAAGCATCATAGGAGTCTGAAAATGTTATGAGGGAAAGGTAACATCACATGTTTAATAAGAAAATAATTTTACGAGAAAGTAATTTCGTGAAGGATGGGATAATGTAACACAACATGGTTTTAAAAAATTAACATTAATTTCACAAAACTCCGTATTTATTAGATAGTTATAACAAGCCATTAATCATATTTTTTCTTCTTCTATGTTTTGAATATCAAAAAATGGTAATCTACAATTCTGATCTGTATATTATTTGGAGTCTAATAAAACCAACATGATTATTGGTGAATATTAACACAACATTATAAATATTAATATGACCATAATGAATAATAAATTTTGTTATTAATTTATTATCTTATGAATTTTATATAATTATATCTTGATTAATTTTTAATGAGATATAAAAGAGGTCGTTGTTTTAAATTTTTTAATTTTTGAAAAATGTATGGTTTTATTTAGAAAATAATATAATCAATTTAACATTTTATTTTCATAAAATGGAGATCAATTTGGAATTCATCACATGGAAAAATGATTAGGGTGAATTTTTGGTCTTTTTATGATGTTCATAAATTGATTATAAATAATGAAATATATTAAAATAATGTGCATTCAAATTATCTATTATATATAATATTTATTTCATCATGGATGATGTAAGACCACTTGGTTTTAACACACCTGGACTTATTACTATTTGGGTTCACATGTTTCTTGACTATTATTACTCTTTCCCAAAAATATAAAACTAAGGATTAAAATAATGTAAAACTTCTCATCTCCTCCACTATAAATACGACCCTCATTTCCCTCCTCCTGGCACACATCTCGTGACATGGTCATTGACAATGTTCATCCAAATATCATTTCTAAGGCTCTTCCCCACGTCCTAGTCTAGCTAGTACTATCCAAAAGCCAAAACAGAATGCCTTAAGGAGGATATCAAGGAGAAGAGATCAAGAGGTATGAATCCTCTTCACCTTCTCAAGTGTTTTCGTTCCAATTCCATTCTTATCTTATACTGTCTTCCCCTCCACTTTTCAAGGAGGTATGAAATATATTGGATCATATATATT
Organism: Viscum album; assembly: GCA_963277665.1. Taxonomy (NCBI): domain Eukaryota; kingdom Viridiplantae; phylum Streptophyta; class Magnoliopsida; order Santalales; family Viscaceae; genus Viscum; species Viscum album. Next base: position 1,553,630,426 of record OY728146.1, on the reverse strand, counting down.
TTTTATGTTATCATGTTCATGTAAAATATTCATCATCTTTCTTACTCTCATCATCCTCTTATTCTAAAAATAAATATATTGTCCACAATGTGTAGATTTAACAAATTCTGGACGATGTGTTTTCAATTTCCATTAAATCCATAAAATCTGATCATAAAAAACATTATTGGTCAAAATATAATGTAAATTTTATTTTTTTATCTATTTTATGTTATATAATGAACATTAATGCATGAAATCAAATAATATAATGAAACAAGTTCATGATTATTGAGGAACCACAAAACTGATCTAAACAAAAATTGATAATGTTTTATCAAATGATCCATCATCACTTGTGATAGAAAAATAATTTATGGTAAAATTATATATTATTAAAACATATGAATACCATTTCGTTCCACTTATGTAATTTCATTTTCAAACGAAAAGAAAATAAAATACAAACCCATCATGGATATCATGTAAAGGAACCCAAAAAAACAATGGGAGTATCAATACAATAATAATTAATGGGTGAAATTATGTTATTAAATGACTATATAAGGTGTTATCAACAGGAATATGTTTCATTAAGATATTAATAACACTCTTATAAACATTTTATAATAGGGTTAAAAATGTTTTATGTATGAAAAACCTAAGGTAATTGAATTCTTAACCTCATTTACGAACCTCTTTTAAAATTCTATTTTATGAAATTCAAAACCAATGTTTTATGTATCTATTCATGTTTTGTGATTATGTTTTAGTTCATTGGAATTGTTTATGATGATGTTTGGGACCTATATCTACTTCTAATTCCTTACGTATGTGTATGTTGGAGTTCGTATGTATGGTTACTCCATGTTTAACTACAATGCTTATATAATAATGTAGTCATTAATGTTACATTGTAAGGTAGTCATCAGGGATAAAAATTATATGGTAGCTGAGATGGTCACATACTTATGTATGTATTGCCTCAAGATACCATATATGATTCTTTTTATGCTCATTATGATTTTTTGGAATCTCATGTCTCACAATGTATGTACATATGGTTGACAAGTCTGTTTTTGAAAATCATTACATGCGTTTACATGTATTCAATGGACTAATATGTCCATTTCTTATTTTTATATCGCTTAATGATATTTTGAGGATCATATGAGGTTTTTAAATGACATTAATTGGTTATATGGATGTGTAAGACAAATAATTAATCCAACATGATATGAATATTTTTCAAAGAAAACATGTTCATTTGAAAAGTTTTTCATTTTTTGAAGAAATGGTTGTCGTTTTGTGTTATACACTCTATATAAATGTGGAATTTTGTTTATGTGTTATATACAAATTCTATAAAACGATAAACATGAAAATATAATCCATGTAAATGGATATATATTCTTATCTAAAATTCAAAAGTATGTAATGTAATAAGGATGGGTCCCCATACCTTGGGCCTCTATCTTTGGTGAAATCCCCAATAATATACCTCGACCCACCATCATTTAGGGATACCCTAGTGACATGACATGTGGAAGCCTAAATGGAAAAATTTAAAGCAATTTCCCCATACACATAATCCATTCACAAGACATTAAACAGTAACCATTACTCAATCTATTTACATGGGATTCCCCCATGCCTAGAAATGGGGATAACAATATGTGAAGCTTCTCTGGGATAGACCCATACACCTCATCCACTAACACGACATTAAACGGTTTTCATACCTCATGAAATTCACCTGGGATTCAATCATTGCTAGGAATGTGTAATATATAATTGGAAACCCCGTGTGTATTCCCTATTTACACCATTTACACTCTATAGTAGCACTCAGGCCACCATTGACCATCATTGACACCATTACCAATCCATAGAGGCACTCGATCCTCCTTCGTCCCTCAGTCACACAATTTCCACTTCATAGCGGCAGAAAATCCTCATTTATACCTCCCTCACACCATTAACACTACATATCATCCCTTGGGCCTCCTTTATCCCTCATTCACACCATTCCCACTCCTTAGCGACAAACTAACCTATGATGGTCCCCATTCACAACATTTCCACACAATAGTGACACCCAATCTTCTATTGGACCTCATTCAAACCATTGGAACTCCCTAGATGCACTTGGGCTTCCAATTCCACCATCAATATGTTTTCCCATCCTTAGTGTCACCTGAGAAGCTCCAATGCCTATTCCCTATTCACACCATTGTCTCACCATAAGGACACACACGTATCTTCCACATATAATCTATACACCATATATCATTGGAGAAACATCTGCAAATCGAGCATCTGGTCAACTACTTCCTCTTGTTTCTCACAATGAGTGTGAATCATGTGGGAATAGAGGTTAGTAGATAAAATGACATATATTCTCCAACCATGAGGTTTCACCTACACATAAACCCCATCCAAATGCTCTGTCGTCCGCCTCATGTGTCATCCCAAATGCCCATTTTTTTATAACTATATGGAATTTCATCCCTATTTAACTTGGGTACGCATGAATCCTCCTCAGAGATCAATCATGAAAATAAATCCTTTTAATCAGATTCATGTTAATTAATTTTCTCCATCATTATTATAAAATTAAACTGCACAAGACTATCAAACTAAATTTAATTTAATACCTTACTCATTGGTAGGTTATTTGGGATGCCCTTATGAGGGTTAATCCTGACAATTAGTAAACCATGGGCCCTTCCTAGGGGTGCACCCTCACAGATCCACCTCTGTTGATGTTATGAAAAACCTACACAGTGTGACATCTTCCATTTATAGGACACACCTCCTCGGATATTACTCCACACGCATTCTGATCCATCCATTAGTAAACAATGGTTCACCCTACAAGGGGAACACCCCCACTAATCTACCTACAAAAAAACTCATAACGGCCTTCATTTTTTTTTCATATTTACTTCCTAGGAAACAACACCTAGGATCCACCTCAACAGGAATTTTAATGAATCTACATAGAAAACTGAGGTACTCCCTCTTAGTTATATATCATCTTGATGTGGAACCTTCACAATATGGGATACATCCCATATATCTACCTCCATAATTTTTTTGAAACTTCTTCCACCACGTCCCCATTATCCTGGTGATATCACTTCATCCATATTCTTCCACTAGGGAAATGTTTGCACATACGGCCCAACCACAAGACTTGTATCCAACTTGGATACTTGAGTCTATAATCCTCATGCCCCATAGTTCCTAACTACATATGTTTTGAACCCTATCATAGAAACATGGTATATTAGAACCCTATCTGAGGCTTATCCCAATAAACAATAAAATATAGTGCTCCCTCCTATTGATATACCATCATGATGTGATATGTTCCTTTTATTTAACACATCCCTGGATCTACCTCCTTGAGGTGTTCTGATCCATCCTCCATTACATAATCCATCACCTTATCCTTATCCCATTGAGATCACATTCCATCCATTCGAAAAAATTGGGCATCCTCAGCATGTAAACCCCTACCACATTACTTAGATCAAATTGTGATTCTAACTATGTGTAATCCCCATCATTTCAATAGGAATCTATCCATTTGTAAGACCTTATTTATTATCAAACTAAATGTACATTGATATTTTTCTTTTACACTAGTTATGTAGAAATCCTCTCTGATGTTAAATCTAAGAAAATATTAAACATTGGTTTCCCCATCATTTGGGTGCACCTCCATGTTCCACCCTCGGTGGAGTCTAATTCAACCTTTATAGTGTGACATAAATCCCTTTATGGGACTCATATCCCTAGTTCATCATATGAGGTGTTCCCACCCAAATAATGGTGAATCATGGTTCCTCCCTCGTAGGGATGCATCCCTTCGGGGCGTGAATCCTTTTCTTTATGGGAAACACCACATCAGGTCCTCCCGTATCATGTATGCTAATTCATACATCTAGAAAAACATGTAGGTTATCCCTTATAAGGATTTAGCATTATGATCTTCCTGTATTGGTTATTTCGAATAACCCCTCCCCATCACTGCATGAGATGAAACTAACTTACAACCCAATGATAATCATGGGATTCTAAAGAAACACCACAGAAAGCATTCATCTAGAATAAGATATGTCGTGAAGGATGTGGGATGACATAGGTTTTGTTCCAATTAGAATCCCTATTATGAGGAAGAATACTGATTCCCCAATGTACTTGAGTCCAGGCAAGCCACTAATTCCAAACATGACTAATCTAATGATCAAAAGTTTCTATCTTGACTAGAAACCGTGAAATGTCCAGAATGATGCCCCATAATTAACCGACATCAAAAAAGTGTTGGAATCTGATATGTGTTTAATGAACGACATATTAATGTATGTGGGATACCCATATTAGGGTATTATTTAAATGGATGAATCCATGGAAGGTGGAACTGATGTCCAATTATCCAATTTCAATCATGGTACAGAACATTATTGACAAAGTGGCAAATATCAATCAACATTGGAATGAGGAAATGTGGTGTGCACTGTTTTATGTTAGCGAACCGAATAATTTGTTTTTAGTGGATGCATCCTGATGAATGAATCCAAAATTTGATTGACCTTAAAGTGTTATTAGGGGTTTATATTTGTTCATTTACTATGGAAGTTATCTTTATATCTTTTTGGTAATCCCTTATTTCGGATTCGATATATTTATTTGGGGGTAGGTGATTTCAAATGTAAATTAGACTTTCATAAATCCATTTATTATTTCCTAATCTAAAATGTATTTTGACTATATCTTCTTGGATTAATTTGAGATATTGATAAATAAAATTATATTGTATTAATTTGTTTGATGAAATATTATTGAAAATGGATTATTAATTTAATTGTTAGATTTATTGAATTGTTTTTATTAGAAATTAATGTTTCCTGATGTATTTTGATAAAAAAAACTATTTTTTTTTATAAAATAAATGGAATGAGTTATTAATAAATAAACCCGATGTTATTGATTATTGAATATCATGGCTATATTTTTATTTGAAAACATTTGTATTTCATGTTTTCAATGAAATTCATATTTTTAAAACTGAATCTTGAGAATAATAAAATGATCAATGATATAATTTATGAATGAATCAAAAATTGATGACCAATAGTAAATGATTTATTTACCTTCAATCACCTGGGGGATGTTGTTGTTAGGTGGGATAATAACACAATAAGAAAGTATTATCTATAGTATGAAATTTATTGATGATAAAAATGTATATCAAAACAATTAAATGTAGATAAATTATTACTGAGGGATATTCTATTATATTTCCCTAAGAATAAGACAATTTACCTATTCATAATTTTTTGAACACGTTCACACCATGACTCTTTCATAAATGAGATGTCTGAGAAACAATTTCTAAAATATATTATCAGATCCCTTAAATATATTTCTGTAATTAATTTATTGATATTTAAAATTATTTAATGACACAATTATTATAAAATTTATTACTCCTGATTATCTTTTTGAAAATAAATAATCATACATAATCTGATAAAATTTAATATTATATCCTCTTTAAAAGTAAGTGATCTTTCAGAATCAGTTTAATTAATTTCCATTTAAAACATTCATATTTAATATTTAAATTTGAAATATGAATTTAATTACATTTTATATTTTCTTTAAAATTTTCTCTAAATGGTTTATTTATATTGAATAATTATAATTTTTTAATATCGTGAATGGAATTGTTGGCACACCCTAGCTTTTGGATCGGTTTTTTTCATAATTCATCATGAAAATTATACGAAAGGGAATGCACCATAAGTAAAAAATGTATATTATTTATAGAGGTTCCTTGGGAGTTAGGCGTTATATATGGAGTATTGTTTCCACCTATTTTGAGTAGATCCATTGTATATATAGTCTTGAATCTATATATTTTTAAGGATATATATATATATATTCTACTTTTAATATTGATAACTATATTGAAATATTTATTTTCTTTGGTTACTTAGAAAAAATAAATTTTATCATTCTAGATAAACTGTTATCCCTTGATGTTTCTAAATGTCCAGGTGACAGTCGTAAGCCCATAGAGTTTATGAATTCACTTTGGGGAATGTTTGGCTTTATTTATGAATATTATATTGGTGTTACACCTTTTATATCTAAATAGGTTTTGAGAGGAAACATATTTGGCTCTCAAACCATATAACTAGGTTACAATTATGGTTGAATTCCTAAAAATTTATCTTATTCTTATTTAGTCTTAATTCAACCTTATATCCTACTTTAACCCTTACTGGGAATGATGGTCGATAATTCCACTATGAAACACATTCCGTTTCTCATATCCTCTGGAATTCCTGATACATGTTCTTATATTCCATTAATATTTGATCTCTTCCAATCCCCATTGAGAAAATATTTCAATTGGTTGTCTGCATCTGATTATTAGCAACCATAATCTTCTTCATAGGGAGTTAGTGTATTGGTCAATCATGATAAATTAGAAATTATATCCATATCCCTTGGATAATATTCATTAGTTTTTCGAAATATATACCTCATTATTTTATGATATATATATATATCAAATCATTTTCATTAATTATAATCCCTATAAATTTTATAAGTTATAATAATGGCATCACATTCCAAATAATTATTCAGGAATTTTTACTCATAAACATCAATTTCTTTGAGCCATAATTTATCTCAACTTAATTATTCTTTGGATGAATCTCAATTCCATCATTTATACATCACTAAGGATCAAAAAACCTTCTCCATAGTTTGTTATTTCATTTCCATGTGTGCTAACAAAAATTCATTTCAGTTCATTGAAATATTCATCACATTCAACTCTCGATGGTAACTTGGATTACATCATAGTAAACATAATTATAATATTATATAGATAAGAGGAATCAACCTCCTATCACTGGTAATATCATTCCTACCCATGAAAAATACAAATCTATATTACTATTATTCTCTAGAAACATTTTTAAATAAAATTTCGTTTTTGGTGAATCAACCAATATAACCTCACAGGAAATTTTATAACACCAGAATAAATCATCATATATCCAAAATTTACATTTCATAAATTTATCATATTACATATCCTTTTTATGTACTTATGTACATTCCTCAAGTGGTCATCATGATAATACTTTGTCAACCATTATTCATGAATTTACTCTTTAATGACAACAAAAATTTGATTATGTTAATATAAAATGGTTATATTCATTAAATAAATGATGAAATAAGAATAATTGGTCTAACATCCCAGGCTTATTTCCACAGAATGGTGACTCGAGCCCAGTTTAGACCATGGAATCAAGGGCATTTCCCCAAATTACAAAGGTTACTAAATACATTTGAGGGACTAGGGTGTGTATTTTGTGATAATACCCTAACATAACAGATTGTAACACATTATTATCAATAATTCAGTTAAAATAGATTATAAACTATAAAATTAGAAAATAGATAAACCAATGGAATATACAAACAAAATAATGACAGTTGGAATCTCATATATATTGACTATAAATTCATCTTTCCAAAAAACACCCAAAACCGTTATATACGCAATGCTATAATACAACTATCACAATTTTAAAATGCCAAAAAGACCTTTCTAGGATCAGAAGTCATTGCTCAGTCAAAAACTCTCCTACTCCGATGTCGTAATAAAAAACCAATTGCTGGTTTATTTTCCATATCCATACAATCATTCATATAATATTGTCTAGTACCAAAGGAAACCCTATTAGTTAGTGAGATCAAATCATAGTAAAGAACCACCAAAATATTATAATGTAATGATGTCAATGAATATATAACATTAAAATATTGTTAGATGTAATAGATTGAATAATGGAATTACTAAAATTAATCAACCAGTAATGGTTTATGTTTACATGGACACCTATACCCGGTTACCTGTTTCATCCTATGTTGGAAATTATCTGAATAACCAAGCAGTCATGGCGTATTTATTTAATAAAAATGGTACCTAGCATGTTGCATACCATCTCTTGTATGAAATTTCCTAGAGTTTACTAACAAGTCAATTAATACAGTTTATGTCTCTAATTGAATCAAAGATTGTTATTTGGAATTTAAGATGCAATGTATAAATTTTTTCATTAATTAATAAGTTATAAACCAATGAATTTCCTTAAAATTATTGATTTAGTGTCTAGGTATCACTCCATTCATATAATTAACTAGTCACCAGATAGTACTTGCCAATGAATTCATCATTTGAATCCTATTATCGCTTTATGTGTGGTCTAAAATTTTTTCCATCTGGGTTAATCATTGGTGGTCCTCTAAGGGAGAACATGTATCAAAAATGGTGTATATGGAATCATCCCACTATTTCCATCATTGGAATTCCATACAGGGATTCCAAGTGTAAATCAGAAAACTATGAGTTAAGAAATTATGTCCATCCTTTATGGACCGCTAAGAATTATTGGTGTCACTAATCTTTCATCAAAGAAATTTAAACTTTAGTCTATCTATATTTATTTTATTTGATTATATGTCTCAAAAATAGTATTTAATAAACATTCAATAATGATCATTTAATTTTTTCAATTCTTATCCCCATGATCATTTTAATTTCAACTCATACTAGAGGGTGGGTCCAGGATTGATTTATTCGTAGAAGTCTTAACATGATATTTATATCAGGTGTGATATAAAAATTGAGGAAGAAAAACATGTTTGAATATCATATTTCATGAAAATAGACTATATAAATATCCCTATATTCCATTATTCAAAACAATTTAAATTTCTATTATAGTTCATCATATAAAATCCAATGGAAAGGTGTAAACCATAATATATTAAAAGTGATCAATTCATATTCTATACATGGTTTCCCATTAAATTAATCAACTCCCACAATGTGTTTTTTATAAATTCATGGTTCATAAACATTGATCATTGACATTGTGTCACTTAAATTACATAAGGAATACATATCCATTTATGACTAGGATAAAATTCTATCTTTCAGGGAGGATCTGAAAAATCTAGGGGGTTGAATAACGACATATATATAAACAACTACACATTGATTACAATCATGAGACCACCTATAATAATTCTTTATTATTGTTTACATACTTTATTAACTCCCCAATTGAATCCAAACTGGATAAAAATGAATACCGGAAAAAACCGTAAATCTATATATTATTAGGCTACATCTAAATAGCACAAAAGATACTAAGAAGAATAAAAAAATCAAAATATTAGTTGACTATTCATTTGTGTGGATATAATGAGATGAAAGTATCTCTATTCCTAACTGTGAAAAAGATGATATCCCAATTCAAATATTATTCATCAAGGTAGAGATTAGTAGAGGAAGATATCTACAGAATTAGAACGGAAAGATATATTTATTTTTAAAATAATTTTATGAATAAAATGATAAAATTGAGTGAAAATACACATCCATAGGGTCTGGCCTCAATGTTGGCCAAAATATGTGCCTTTAATGAACCTACTATTGTATAGAGCGCCATATTCTATAGATAGTGTACACTATTTAATGAACCATATAGAAATTGTTCCTAAAACTGCTGTAAATATATAAATACGTCATCACATAGGCAGACACAATTCAATAAAAAATTTAAAAACCCATGTGGTCACTTAATTAACTCTTCACAAGAATATCAGGTTTTTTAGTAACCATAGAGCATGTCTTGAAAGGTATCTATTAACGGTTCATCATTAATTATTCTCCCAAAAGCAAAGTTTCATGCACTGCACAAGTTCTAAGTGCCACTAAATCCTCAATAAAAACAAATGAAACTAACATTAAGCTATAAATAAACATTTTAATTAAAAAACAAGTGAATGCAAAATATTTCCTACTCTATGAATGAACCATTAGGATACAAATGTTCCCCTTAATTATATTCTTACCTAAACAATGCACTGAAGGGTAGAGAAGCATCAACTATGAACATCTCTGGAAAATGTGCTCGTACATCGGCCTCCAACTCCTTTGGCCATTCTTGATCAGGGTTATGCTTCCATAGAAACTGCAATAAAGGTATTGGTTATCCTCATGTAACAATTATCATGTGTATGAATACAATGCTCCTAGATAGATGAATCTATATATAACCCTGTCTAAACATGTTGAAAGTCATGATACCAGCCTCAATGATAACAGAATAGTTCACATACATGAATGACATCATTCATGGATAAATATGTCAGAGGAAACTAGAATTGATAATCAACCAGCTTGACTCTTTTAAAAACCTCAATCATTAAGACATATCATTGTGAATTTCTACACTATCTCTAAATCCTCTTGTGTCCCATATTCGATGAGACATGTAAAAATAATTGATCAATAAACTAAAACCTTAGAAGACATTGAAGAAGATCATATTAAGATTTTTGAAGAGACTTTTAAGTATCCTCCAACTTCTGAATCTACTAAACCAACCCTGTATTATCATGAATGAGATGAGGTCCATGAAGTGATTCCTCTCCTACCTCTAACTAGTACATTGGTGATCTGCATTACCTATACTATAAATACTCAAAAGAATTATATGTATGTATCTTTATATCTATTTTAGATTCTATTTCATCCCATGGTATTTTCCTACTCCATATCCCCTCTAAATCCATGATTCATGTTTGCATCATGTCCTCAGAAACCTATATCATGTTCATTTAATGGCCATCTATTTGAGGGTGGTATTCCCAACACATATTAACATGTGTAACCAATGAAATCTAAAAACATTTCATGAACCATGATGTGTGTCACTCCCGTCATGTTTAAAATATTTATGTAATTATTTTTATTTGGAATCAGGTAGTTCGGGTCGAGACCCAACTTAAAATTTCAGAGTTCTTAATTAAAAACTGAATGTTTTGACCTTAACTTTGTCCAACGCAACGCGGTTGAAGGCACGTAGCCTCACCTTGGTCGTTGTGCGACCTCTCCTGGTTCACTAGATGCCATGATAGATGGTCTATTAATTAAAAAAATGGATTTATAATAAAGCAATAAAATTATTAGTGTAATGAAATAAAAATCAAATTAAATAAGATCCTTTTCGATAATAATAATAATAATAAGGTTATTTAGAGATATTATTATTATTATTATTATGTGTGATTTGTGTTTTTCAACACCAGACACAGGGGCAGGGCACAGTTCTAAGACCGCTCGGTCTTCCCGACCTTCAAAATGAGTTAAAACATAATGGGATGCTGAAATATTAATGAATAATGAAATAAAAATAAATTTAAAATAAGAGGATTAATAAACATTAATAAATTGATTTATGGTAAGAATAAGTATGTTGTTTGAGAATAATAATAACACTATTATTGACATTGTTAAGAATATAAAAAATTTAATTAAGTTATTAATGTTGTAATAATTATTATTATTGTTAATATTAAAATAAGTTAACATCTTATTTTATTTTATAGGCTACGAAATTTTCATCAGTGGTGCGGCCGGAATCTCGATGGAATTATGAGTTTTTATCGATAAATGGGACATTACGGCTTGATAGTGTCTGATGCTCCGGCAGAGCTCGATTTGGAGATCGCACGACTTCACCTAGGCCACAGGGTGTAACGTCTCAAGCCGGGTGCCACTCAATGGGTGCCCCGAGCCCGGTTCTCCACATGTCCTCAAGAACATTTCCCAAATGCCAGAGCCTGTTGACTAGAAATGAGGTCCTAGTTCTGATAGTGGGGAAACTATGCCCTCAATTATCAATGTGGTGCAACAGAATATAATAAAAACCTACATCAACAGCGGAAGCAGTAAACCATACACTACTGAAATAAACAACAATATATAAATAATGATGCTACATGTATCAAACACTAGGAAAACAACCAGCACATGTTATTCAACAATAATGTAGAACAAAATACAGAGTATAGCAAAACAATGAAAAACAACAGGCAGCGGCATCGCGAGCCTAGGCTCGGTCCCATGCCCTCATACTCCTTAGCAGCAGTCAAGTACCTGTATAGGGACACTTACCCCTATCTACTCCTGTAGAAACGTAATCTGTTTGGGCCAAAAATCATGACCCAAATAAGGTGTGAGAAATATATCTCAGTAGGCACCCACCAAAGGCTCGTGCCCAACTGCATGTAAGACATGCAACAGGTGTGCAGTAGGAAAATGCAATAATGTAAGAAGTACTCAAAAGTAACTAAGATAACATTCAAATAGCCATTTTATTATTAATTTAATTCATTTAATTCAGTAACATTTTTGTGCTCAACAGCACCAAGCCCTCAGGCCAACCAGTACCGTGCCCTCAGGCTAAAATAGTAAACCATGCCCACATGCTTTCCATCAGGCTATACAGAATCCAACTCGTAGGTATTGCCCTCTTGCGTAACAGAAATTTCCCTAAGGTGTAGGAAGTGTCACCCTCAGGCACAAAAGTCAAGCCCTCTGGCACGAAAGGATTCCCTCAGGCAAAATAACTACAACTCTCAGGCTAAATAGTGCAGTTCCCACATGCTAATCACAACAATGCCCTTAGGCTAAATAGTAACCGGGCCTTTCCCAACATATAAAAAGGAAGTAAACAAGCAATTCCTCTCATGTAAATTCTACAATTACTACATTAAAGGCATACCCTCGAGTATCCTGGCCAAACGACTAAACAGTGGAACACACCCCTGGGGTGGTTCCGAACACAAGAAACGATCCCAACCAGCATTTTATTATCAAAATTTAATCACCTATGAAATTATAGGCATTAAATATAGCAACGGCCTTAGCCACATGACACCCCAGCATGGGTTCATGGCACGAAAATGCAAAAAAAACTCACGACAATTGAAAATTTACACCAAGCCACCTACCTTGTACCACAACGAGCATTATACATGAACGCCGATCTATGAAACTCCCAAGAATGACGTAGATATGACGAAGAAGAAAACCCATTTAAACGTATATAACATTCCCTCAGGAAAGAATTGGTAGGAACAACTTAAGGAGGAGAAAGGCCTTACCCCCTCGGTTCCATCGAGATCATCCGAGGCAGAAACAGATACCAGATGAACACTCGGTGGATTTTCGAAGGTTCTGCCTCCTCCTTTGGCTCCAAAACGGCTCAAATGCCTCCTCTTCCCAATGAGGATGCTACTGCCAGTTTTATGTCGAAAAAACAGAGTACACGGTGTGTACTTCAGAGTACACGACGTGTACTTCCTTCATTTAATGGTTCCTCTGGAGGCACTGCCACACTGTTCATCTGTCAACAAGAGTACACAACATGTATTCCCGAGTACACGGTGTGTACTTTCACCCAGCTGGCGGCTACTCTACCACCATACTGTTTAGGACAGCCGACTAACTACACGGCGTGTAAAGTACCACTACACAATGTGTAGTCGGTTCCTACACCCTTCGTCGCTGACATGGCTACACGCCCCGGGTACCCATCCCACGTGGCCAAAAGTACACGACGTGTGGAAAAGTACACTGAGTGTAGTTCCAAAAATTAGGATTTTTCTCCATTTTCCTTGTTTTCTCAAAAAAACATCAGAAAAAGAGAAAAGAAGAAGCCCGTACCTCAAAAATAAGAACCGGGTTCTTAAAAATTCCCCCCCTTATAGAAATTCGTCCCCGAATTTCCCTTTCCAGGGTGGTGAAGATAAAGCTCAGAACAGCTCTGGCCACTGACCACGTTTGTCGGCCTCCCGATCCCAGGTCTCGTCCTGCACTCGGCCATGCTGCCAAAGCACCCGTACGAGAGGAACTGACCGGCGTTGGAGAACCATCATGCTCCTATCAACGATACGAATCAGATGTTCCTCAAAGGACGTATCAGCTTCCAGCTCAACCTTCTCATACTGGAAGACGTGAGACGAGTTTGAATGATAGTGACGAAACTGAGACACGTGGAAGATGTTGTTCATGGCATGGTACCACTGTGGTAACTGCAACCGATAGGCAACCATCCTGACTCTCTCCAGAATCTCGAATGGCCCCACATACCTCATTGAAAGCTTACCCTATCTCCTGATCTGATTGTGTCCTAGCCTCGGAGAAACATGTAGAAAAACCTGATCCCCAACCACGAACTCCAAAGGTCATCTGCATCGATCAGCATAAGAAAGATGACGAGACTGCATGGTAGCCATCCGTTTCTGAATCAACCGGACCTGTTGAGATGTATCCTACATGAGCTGTGGTCCCATTAAAGCTGCCTCACCTACCTCTAACCAGTACAAAGGTGATCGGCATGGCCTACCATATAAATCCTTGTATAGTTCCATCTCAATAGTCGCCCGAAATCTATTGTTATAAGAAAACTCGACTAAGGGTATATGCTTCTCCCAAGATCCCCCAAAGTCTAAGAGGAATGCACGCAGCATGTACTCAAGAACCTGTATCGTACGCTCTGACTGGCCATCGGTCTGAGGGTGGTATGTTGTGCTTAGAAGCACCTGTGTAAACGGTGCCATCTAAAAACTCTACCATAAATGAGAAATAAACCGGGCTTCCCTATCAGAAACTATAGAACAAGGGAGCCCATTAAGTCGTATGATCTCTTGGATATATAAAATTCCGATCTCATCCACTGCAAAGGTCTCCTTGATCAGAAAACAGTGAGGTACCATCATGAGTCTGTCCATAACAACCCACACGGCATCATTGCCTCGGGGTGAACTTGGAAATCCCGTCACGAAATCCATCGCGACATCATCCCATTTCCACTTCGGAATTGGTAACTGCTGTAACAGCCCAGCTGGCCTGTAGTGCTCCGCCTTCACCTACTGATAGGTGGAACACCTCGTAACAAAACCAGCTATCTCTCTCATCATACCCGGCCACCAGTACTAATGCCTCAAGTCACGGTACATCTTGGTAACCCAGGGATGAACATCCCAAGCTAAAGCATGATACTCCCACATCAGCTCCTCACGTATATCCCCTGGAACCCATACTCGTCCATAGAAACGCAAAACCTCATCATCGCCTGTCATCAAACCGGGAGGAGGGTCCACACTTGCCACCGACTCCCGTAGAGCTAGGCCTTCTGAATACGATAGATGTCTCATCCTCACATTTTCCAATAGGGTATAAGTCACAGCAAAAGAGGAAATATAAGTCTACCCTTGACTGTCGTGCACCTACAGATGCATCTCATAGAACAAAGACATAAGCTTCCACTCGCCACTAGCCTCCTGCACTTCCTGTATCTGAGTCTTCCTGGTCAGTGCATCCACTAATGCATTACCATTACCAGGTGTATAGGAAAGCTCAAAATCGAATGACTGTAGGTACTCAACCCACCTTCTCTGCCTCAGAATTAGGTCATGATGAGTAAAGATATACTTGAGGCTTTTGCGATCTGTGAAAACCACAAAATGCTCTCCCAAAAGATAATGTCTCCAACAGTACAACGCATGCACATCTGCAGCCAACTCGAGATCATGCTTCAGGTAATTCCTCTCATGTGGCCTCATCTGCCGAGACCCATACACAACAACTCGGTCACCCTACATCAAAATTTCTCCCATCCAAATACCTAATGCATCGCAGTACACTGTATAGCTCTAAACCTGCTCCGGGAGTATCAGGATCGGAGCTGATGTCAACCTTCCCTTCAGGTCCTAAAAGGCTGCCTCGCAAGCTTCTGTCCAAACGGACTTCACACCCTTCTTAGTCAGACCTGTCAACAGTGCTGCTAAGTGGGAGATGTCTTGTATGAAGCATCGGTAGTACCCAGCCATCCCTAAGAATCTTCATATCTCAAACACGTTCTTTGGATACTCCCAGGAAACTACTACTCTCACCTTCTCTGGGTCTACTGCAACTCCTGCCTCTGAGATAATGTGACCTAGGAAGTGAATCTGGTCCATCCAAAAGTGGTACTTTGAGATCTTAGCATATAGCTGATGCTCTCTCATTGTACTCAATACGATCTCAAGATGGGTGGCATGGTCGTGCCGAGTGTGAGAGTACACCAAGATGTAGTCTATGAATACTACCACAAAAGAAGCAAGATACAGATGGAACGTACGATTTATCAAAGCCATGAGAACTACTGGTGCATTCGTGAGTTTTAACGACAAAACCATGTACTCGTACAGACCATATCTGCTCCGAAAAGCCGTAAGCAGTATAGCCGATGGTCCCATGCACAGCTGATGATATCCGGATCTAATGTCAATCTCCGAGAACACTCGTGCTCCACTAAGCTGATGAAACATATCATCAATCCTCGGCAAGGGATATCAGTTCTTAACCTTCAACTGGTTCAGCTTCCGATAATCCACGCAAAGTCTGAGGGTACCATCCACCTTCTACGCAAAAAGGACTGGAGAACCCCAAGGAGAAGTACTACATCGGATAAATCCCTTTTCCTTCAACTCCCCTAACTGTCTCTTGATCTCTTGCAGCTCAGGTGTATCCATCCTATAAGGAGGAATGGACAATGGTGCTACTCCTGGCACAAGCTCGATAGAGAAACCCACCTCACGCACCAGAGGTAGACTTGAAAATCTTCCGAGAGGACATCCCTGAAATGATCAACCACTAGAAGGAAATCCTCTGACAAGTCCCCTGATTACCCAAATATAAGCTCGCAATCTGGGTTGTGACTCCACCTCCCCCATGATGCTCTGGTCCAGCTCGACTCGTCTGAACATCCCACATTCCCTTTTATAGAAACTCTCTGCCCTCTAGTGTCGTGAAATTCACCTTATGACGATAGCAGTCTACAATGGCTCAAACGGGAACCAACCAGTGCATCCTGAGAATAACGTCATAGCTCGTCATCTCCAAGACATAGAGGTCCCATAGAAAGTGACACCCTCCAACCTCAAGGGGGCACTCCTTACTCTAACGTACACCGGCCGTCCTAGTCCCCAACAGAGTATCTAGCGTCATGATATCCGAAGAAGTACAATCACAGACCCCAAGGCTCTCCAAAATGGGTACAAATATGAAACTATGTGTTTCACCCGTATCGAAAAGCACTGAAGATAATACAAAAACTACTAGAATAGTACCTCTGACTGTAGAAGGTCCGAGATCATGATCATGCTGGGTCTGTTGCACTGCATATGCCTTCCCAGTGCCATGGCCCTGTGACACAGCCTGGCTACCCTGAGTTTTCCCACCCTATTGCCTCTGAGATCCTGGTGTCTGGTTACCACGACCATGACCACCATCTCTTCCTACACGCCCTGACGTATTCCAGTTCCTCGACTGGTATGAAGCCACTGGTCCTTCTCCAGCACGCGGAATCTACACCGAACCCCTCTCACTATCCACTAGTGAAAACTCCCTAAAAAAGCGCTGCAGATGACCCATCTTTGCGCAAGCTCGGCACTCCACTGGGTCTCATGGACTCTGCGGTCTCCTGTGCCCCTCTCTTCCACACTGGTAACACCTGATCGGGCCACCTGAAGACACTGCCTGGCTGGTACTTCCACCCTGAGAGAAGTCCATCTGTCTCCTCCTCTTGCCAGTAGAAATAGTACCAATAACTGGTGCTGAACAGCCCTGGACAACACCCCTCGATTCCTGCAGTTTCCTCTCAGTAATCAGTTCCTGGTTCACAATAGTGTGTACTGAAGGCAGCCTAAAATCATTCACCAGCGCTTGGATGTCATAACGAAGACCATACTCAAAACGGCTAGCTCTCAACGTCTCATCACCCACCAGCATGGGTGAAAACCCCCGAATCTCCATAAAACGAGTAGAATAGTCCATCACTGTCATAATTCCCTACTACAGATTCATGAACTCTCGAGCTCTATCTGCCCTCAGCATCTCGGGAAAGAAGAATTCATAAAAGACTGCATGAGAATCTTCTAATGCCATGTCTCTGTGATGCTTTGACTGGGTGGTAACATCCCACCCCCTCTTGGCGGAATCACGCAACATGTAAGTCGTGAGGTTGACCCTCCGCCCTGGAGGCATCTCAGGATGCTCGAAAATAGTCTACATAGATCCTATCCAAGACTCCACACCCTGTGGTCCCTCATCCCCTAAAAATGTAGGCAGATGCTGCTACTGAAAGAAACGCGTCTGCTCGGCCATAGATGTATCAGCCTGCGGTGCTCCCTGAAAGGTTTTCATGAACCGCATAAAGCCTTAACAGAACTGTTCATCCGCGCCTGTGTCCGGTATAACAGTTGGCGCCGCATCTGGCTCTGCTGGAGGATCAACTGGTAGACAATGACCCACCATCAACGGAGTATAATCATTTCCGCTCTCCTAGTGAACAACTCGCAGTCATCTAGGCGGCATGACACTACAATGTCGGAAACACGCCTTAGATTACGATTTATCAAAGACTGAAATTGAAGGAACCACAAAGAGAACAAGGGGAAGAATGCATTTCCAAATTTTCAAAACAAGACTACACGGCGGGTACAATGACTACACGGCGGGTACATGACTTCCCTTCCCCTGCCCGGGTCCTTCTACACGGCTAAGCCATACGACTTCCATTAAAAAAAACTACACTGCGTTAATATAATCCACATAGTGTGTATGGTTTTATTTTCCAACTACCCGTGTCGTTTGTGACATTGCTGACTACTCGTCTTACAACTACACAGCATGTTACACCCGTACACGGCCTGTACAACACCCTGTTTCCCAGCCACATGGCTAACACCACATGGTCTGTCCTCTGACAAGACTACATGGCGTGTCCCATAGGTACACGGCATGTTCCAGGAGAGGTGAAACCGGCCTGTGTTGTTTGATACATGACTGAGTCCCCGGGTCACACTACACGACGTGTCCATCATTGACACGACATGTTTTGTCAAGGATTTCACTAAACTGTGTTGTTAGTTACATGGCTGGACTCGGGGTCAAACTACATGGCGTGTACATTCAGTACACGATATGTTTTACCCAAGCCTTTCCCTCCCCCGTGTCATCGCCCACATGGTTTTTGACATGGGAAGAGACAACATGACGTGTACTAAAAAAATTTATTTTTCATCCCAAATAGAAGGACGTACACGGCGTGTATAAAAATACTACACGATGTGTATATTGGGTTTCCGGAAAGTATGCCTCAGAAACTTCCCCGAAACCCAGAAAATACTGAAACCAACACCTAAGTGTCAAATTCCAACCCGAGAGGGCCAATAATCCCCACAAATCTAAGTTTTACATATTATATGCATTATAACCAATAAACAGTCAATGATTTACCAAATTCTGGTCAATCGGGGCCCATACTCCCTAAAAACCAATGTTTGGCATCCATTATATAAACAAGCTCACATAAAGAATACCCCATCACAGAGCAGGTATTTATCAAGAAGCTATCACAACAACATGCTTTTCTAGCACAACAACTATCACAACAACATGCATATTTCTAATGCACCTACATGGCACAGAAACAATGCATGGCATGTGATTTCTAGCATGTTCCTATATGATGCATGAGACGGAATACCCTCATCTCATTAGGTTACAAATTAATAGAACCCATAAATAAAATATAAATTACACAATCTCAATGTGCGTCACCCAATGGTGAAAACACATCAACTGTAAAATTTTCAAAATCAAATAAATTGCAAAATACGAGGTAGACCAGATTTTCCCAGAACACATGTTAGCTATGCCCGGGCACAACTTATTTCCAACTATTATTCATCATATCCCGGACTATGGATCCAAATAGTAAGTCAAAGAAAATAACTCCTCTGATACCACTTTGTAACGTCCCGTGCTGGGTGCCAATCAATTGTTGCCCCGAGCCCGGTTCGCCACGTGACCTCAAGCACATTTCCCCAAACGCCAGAGGCTGCCGACTAGCAGCGAGGGCCCAGGTCTGATAGTTGGGAAACTATGTCCTCGTTTATCAATGTGGCGCAATGGAATATAATAAAAACATACATCAATGGTGGAAGCAGTAAACAATACACAACTAAAATTAACAATAGTATATAAATAATGATGCTACATGTCTCAAACACTATGAAAACATCCACACATGTTATACTACAATATAGTACAACAAAATACAGAGTACAGCAAAACAAATCAAATCAACTGGAAGTGGTTTCGCGAGCCTAGGCTCGTTCCCATGCCCTCCTACTCCTCAGTAGCAGTCATGTACATATATATGGACCCTTTCCCCTATCTACTCCTGCAGAAACGTAATCTATTTGGGCTGAAAAGCCTGACCACAATAGGGTTTGAGAAATATATCTCAGTAGGCACCCACTAAAGGCCCGTGCCCAACTGCGTGTAAGACGTGAAACCAGTGTGCAGTAGGAAAATGAAATAAAGTAAGCAGTACCGAAAAGTAACTAACTTAACATTCAAATTTCCTTTTAATTATTCATTCAATTCTTTTAATTTAGTAACATTTTTTATCTCAACAACACCAAGCCCACAGGATAAAATAGTAAACAACGCCCCCAGACGTGCCCTCAGGCTATACAGAATCCAACCTGTTGGTATTTCCCTTAGGCGTAACAGATATTTCCCTCAGGCGTAGGAAGTATTGCCCTCAGGTACAGAAGTCAAGCCCTCAAGTACGAATTGTTTTCCTTAGGCAAAATAACTACAACTGTCAGGCTAAATAGTGCACTACCCACAGGCTAATCACAACAAAGTCCTCAGGCTAACAGGTAACCGGGCCATACCCAACATATAAAAATGTAGTAAACAAGAAATTCCTCTCAAAGAAATTCTACAATTACTACATTAAAGGCATACCCTCAGGTATCCCTTCCAAACTGCAAAACAGTGGAACACACCCCCAGGGTGGTTCCGGATCCAAGCAATGATCCCTACCAGCATTTTATTATCAAAATTTAATCACCTATGAAATTATAGTCATTAAATATAGCAACGGCCTTAGCCACATGACACCCCAACATGGGTTCGTGGCACGAAAATTCACAAAAACGCACGAGAGTTGGAAATTTACACCAAGACACATACCTTATATGCCAACGAGCGTTATACACAAATTCCAATCCAAGAAATGCCCAAGAACGACGTAGATATGATTAAGAAGAAAACCCTTTAAAATGTAAATAACTTTCTCTCAGGAAATAATTGGTAGGAAAGGCTTAAGGAGGATAATGGGCTTACCCGCGAGGTTCCAACGAGATCGTCCGAGGCGGAAATGGATTCTAGACAGTCACTTGGTGGAAATTCAAATGTTTATCCTCCAACGTTGGCTACAAAATGGCTCAAATGCCTCCTCTTCCAAACGAGGAGGCTACTGCCTATTTTAAGCTGAAAAAAACAAATTACACGACATGTACGTCTGAGTACACGGTGTGTACTTCCTTCATTTAATTGTTCCTCTGGCGGCACCTCCACACAGTTTATCCGTTGACATGAGTACACAACATGTACTCCCAAGAACACAGCATGTACTGTCACCCAGCTGGTGGATACTCCACCACCTTACTGTTTAAGCCTACCAAATGACTACACGGCGTGTAATGTACCACTACACGGCGTGTAGTCAGTTCCTATACCCTTCATCACTGACATGGCTACATGCCCCGTGTACCCATCCCATACGGCCGAAAGTACACAACGTGTGGAAAAGTAAACGACGTGTAGTTCCAAAAATTTGGATTTTCCCCATTTTCCATATTTTCTCATAAACAGTTAAGGAAAAGAGAAAAGAAGAAGCCCGTACCTCAAAAATAAGAACCTGGTTCTTACACCGGGTGACCTGCCTATGTCAACTAATTAAATATAATGAATTAATAATGACACTAAATAATAATAATCAGTCGAATAAAAATTAATGGATTTTTATTATTATTATTTTAGGATATTATTATTATTATTATTATTATTATTAGTAAGTTTCCTCTTTTTTGGGTTTTATCCGTTGTTTTATTTTATTTTATGTAATTTTTATTTTTTTTCTCCCCCTTATTTATTTTTTCCCTTTTATTTCATTTTTTCTTCCCTCTAATTTCCTCCCCCTATTCCCATAGGCATCCCCTATGCACTAACCCTAACACACCTCCTTAGTGCCGCACCCCCTTGCCATGCAGCTTCCTCCAGCTAGCTTCCTCCATCGATCGAAGTCCACTGCTCCTCGGCCAACATGCGACCAGCCATCTGCCTGGCCGACCATCTCACACCGCACCCTCCATGGTCGCTGGTGTCCATCACTTCTAGAAAATCATGTCTAAAACTCTCCTTCCTCCCTCTGGCCACCTCCACCAAGTCACGACGCCCCGACATGCACCGCCAACCTATCCCTCAGTTGTCCACTATCGCACCCCCTCCTCTAGACTCCCGGTCGCCACCCCCTCCTCCACCCAATTTTCAACGCATCATATCCATGGCCAGCCACCGAAATCCCCTTGCTCAGTACAGTGATGATCCAAACCACCACCCTCTATCTTTTCATTGAAAAAGAACAACACCAGATCACCCCACCTATTTTCCCCCTCTTGCAGACCTCATCCTGTATGCCTCCCTTGTACAGTGGCCTCCGGTGAACGAACCACTTCCTCTTCTAGAAAGTCTAGCCAACACCTCATCTACCTCTGGTAGGCTCTTTTAAGCCCCGGCCAGTACTTTGGTATACACCGCCCAACCTCTTGAACCCTTGCAGCAGTCTTCCACTCCCTTCACCACATGTACGGACCACCCGGGTAATCCCTTCCCTCTCTTTGATAGGGTATAGGTCATGCTGATTTGGGATTTTTTTTAATTTCTTGCATTTAAGGTGTTAATTATGGTCTTATTTTATCATATTGTTTTTTCGATTTCTCGTTTAGCATTCTCCTTTGGGTTCGTTTGAGGTGTGGTTAGCATGCGACGGTCATTTCGTACCATGTTTGAGAAGTTTTGTACACCAAGGAAGGTGGTTCCACACATAGTTATTATTTCATCAAATAATATGAAAGCTTAATTTTTTTAGCATATTGTATAATTAATTTTTGAAGTGCGAAGTTTATTTTATTTTTTATTGATGTATGAATTGCACTGAAATTGATTAGTAAATAGTTTATAATATGTTTGTATTTTCTGATGAGAACATTGTTGGTGATTTTTAACTTGGGCGGTTAACTAATTAATTTATACAACTGGTTCACACTGTATTTTTGACATGGCATCGGGTGTGATTGGTTGTAAAAGAAGCTTTTTCTTGAGGTTAGTGGGTAACACCCAGTTATTAATTTAATTTTTATTATATGATTATACATTTTGGCTTATAAAATTTTGTGGTTTGTGAAAATGCGTTTTACACATGGTGTAATGTTTACCACAAAACTATTATTGTGGTGTAGACCACATTTTTAAATTTTATTCTGGTTCGTGTGATGTTGGAATGCATTTGAATATATAAATTATTACTTTAGTGTGTGTAATTTCATGTGACATTCTTTAAATATTTCTATACAATTTTTAGTGTTTATGAATTTATGCACTAATGGGAAACATGTTTGAATAATGTTTTAGAGTGGGTCTTTTTTCAAAGGGATATTTATGTGTATAAGTACTGTTTTGTTTAATTAATAGTGACATTAAAATATGGAAATGGTTTAATTGTGTATGTAACAAATGAATATTACGTTCTGAAAATATTTTTGTTGTGCGTGTGGTTTTAAAAGAGGGGTTTGGGTGGGAAATGGTGATTCTACATGTGTAAGTACCCTGTGGGGATTTTATTCATGAGTGTGACATCTGACATGAACATGAAACTTGTTCAAGAACCAACTGGGAAGCCCAAGAAGCTGGGATGGTGGACTAGACTAGTGGGCTACTATTCTAGAGGTGAATCGACCCGGTTTCACTGGCAGGACGGATGATTGCAACACTAACTAAACATATGCCTTTCTAAGGTTCATGGAATTATAAGCCATGTTTTTTGAGGTTTGTGGCATTCAAAGCATTGTTTTCTGAGGGTCATTGCCTTTTAATCAATGTTTCACCGAGACACGATGATCTAGGGACCCAGGCTAGCTAACACCCACAAGGCCTCCCCCAAATTTGGTGCTCATTGGTTACTTTACGCTCATCAGTGTGACGCAATGGTAATTTTAAAAAGTAATAGTGTGTGTTTCTTTTTAACTTATGTTGTTCCATTTGAAACTGTATTCCTAAATCTCTTTTTCTTTAAAACTATTCAATCATTTACTTCTTTGCTTTAATAAAAACTGAAAATGTATTTGTCATTTAATAATTATGTGTGGGACATTTTTATTTGGTGATGTCCTACTGGTCTCTTGGATCAAACCCTACATACACCATTGGGTGTATGTATTTTATGTTTCGTTTGTATTCTAGGTCTAATCATTGAGCTCAGTGATGGTAGTTTGGTCATTGATGGTCATCTCGCACCAGTTGGTATTTTCGGCATGTGGATGTTTCACCACTCTTGTTTCTTAGAGGTTTGCGTTAGTGTTTCAGTTTCTCTTGTAGTCATTTATTTTTGGATGTTGGTTCAAGGTGTAAACCATGAATTTTGGTTTTAGTTTAAGGCCCAATTTGGTCGTCTTCATTCAGTTTTAGTGTATTTACCTAATCAATTTATTTGTGTTTACTATTTCAGGTAAATCATTCCCATGAGTCAGTTTTGATACTCGGGCACTTGTGCCAGCCCATGGGGATTGGGAACGCCCATCGGGCCATGTCCCAGATGGGGTCGGGTGCCAGATAAGATGAACACCTGACCTGGTTCTTGACAATGTGAACCATACAACCCTATAAGAAATGATATTATGATGGACCTCTTGATGTCGTGTTGTCTCATAGATATACTACCTACCATGTGCGTCTACTGAAATGTTCTTGTAGAGACCCGAATCATGACGTACAAGGAAATTACATTACTTTTGCGGAATACATAATACATAACAAAAACCAAAACTCAAGGATCGTAATAGTTTAGTGTCTTTTGAAACTAGGAATATAATCTACTAATCTTGGCGAAAGATCTTCAATGACTCCCCTAAAGATCTTACCCTATGGTTTTCTTACATTAAACATTTCTTGAAATCCTAGGGAAAAGAAAACATATAATGGGTGATCTCAAATGCTCAGTAAGGGTATGAATTTAGAAAATAAATCAAACCATATACAATTGAACTTAAAAATAGGAACATAATGTTTAAACATCATAATCATGAGAAACACATAAATCATGGAAGTACGTAAGGCTTGTATCATAGTGGAACATCAATCTTGATAAAATAACATGGGAATTAAACATGTAATTGTGGAAACCATTCAGAAATTGTAATGATTTCCATAGTAGCCAAGGCATTTCTGCCAAGACCATCTTAGTGGACATAGTCCCTTTATGAATCGAGTTCACTCCTCATTCAAGTCATGTATTACTGAACCAGATTAACATACCATTCCAGCCATGTCTATCTCATGAGATATAAATATTTAACCAATGAATTAAAGGGAAATATAGGTCCCACCCAATTCATAATGAAAACATTCTTACTTGTGCCACAAAATAAACATACATCATTCATAATAACCCAATGAATAAAATGGGTACCATAAACATAATCACATAATCACATAATCCATATAAAAGAAATGGATATCATTTTATAATAAGAAAAGTGGAACCATTTAAATCATAGAGATGTTATAATTTAAACATACACATATGACATAATATCATTTTAGATGGAAAATGGTTTTGATAAAACATTTGAAATTATTTCTTGAGGAAACTATCATTTATTCTTTAAAATAATTTTCTTTTTAACAAAATGTAAGGAATTTTTAAATGAAAATGATCTTGTTGAAAATAGTCATGAAATATTTTGGAGTATGTTTCATGAAAATAAGGCTTTATAGAACCGTAAAAATCCATTCATGTCGTAAAAGTTAAAAAAACATCCTTCTCGTACTTTTGCCGAAAATGTCAAAAAGTACTATGTGAAGAAAAGATTCATTACATACCTTGTAGTAAAAGTAAAAATGGGTAAAAACTTCTATAAACATACATGAAATCATTTTTAGAAAATAGGGACATGGATGATAAATATAACAACAGTAAATACTTACGAATAAAAATTCTCGGATAAAAAACGAGATTGGAAAAGTTATCCCTTAACTTACTTCTTATATGCTTTGTATGTATCCGAACATCCTGTATAATGATTTAAATAATGTCATTGACTTATTAAGTAATACTAATTTTATTACTTAATAATGATACAACTAATGAAGATGAAGTAGAAGAAGAAATAAACTTGAGAGAATCGGAAGAAGAGATTACCTCTTCTTCGACGCACCTCCTTTAAGATTCCTCTTAAGGAAGTAGAGATGGTCATTTGAGAAGACAATAACCTCCATAATTTTTCTAGGGAATTGGAAAAGAGAAATGGGCAGGGGTTGGCCGTGTTTCATGGCTCAAAACGGTGTGAAGAGAAGAGGGAAGGGGTGCCCTTTTTCTAAGGGAGGTGAGGGGCACCTTTGGAAAAACATAAAATATTAATTTTATAATAAAGTCGTATTCAGTTTTAAATAGCTCCAAATTGATTTATTTTTAAGCTAAGGTGGATATGGGTCGAAATCCTCTCAACCAATAGATTTTAGACAGGTTTGGGTAATTATATTAACCATATCATTTAGTTTTAACTCTTAGTTAATTAGATTGACATTTACCATGTAACCTTGTATTTTTATATTATATAGTTAATAAACATACCATATACATACAAGAGACCCCCAAGTGGTACTTTAATGATACAAACATAATTATATAAGTATCTTTGCCTAACCATAGATTTTGAGGAATATAATAACAATTATTAATAAAATATTTGTTTTAAAAACTATTTTATGTAAATTTTGACACTATTCGGTAATGGAATTTTTTTAAAACTCATAACATCATGATTAGTTCTAATAAAGTTAATTAATTCAATACTAACATGTAATATTAACCTAAAAAACTAGTGTAATTCATAAAAAGTCTCAAATTACATTTATTTGGGTATTTATAACATCATATATTTTAATATTTTATTATTTAGGTAATTACTGAATCACCATTGTGTCATAAATAACATAAATTATCTAATGTCTAAGAATTATAAATAAAATACCAATAGATTGGAAATATTTTTATCTTTCTAATGAATATTTATAGTCGAATTTATATTATGTATAACACTATATTAAAAATTATTTAGTTATTAAACATTGATTTTAACTATTTTAACCCTTCTTTAAATAAATTAATAAGAAATGTCCTAATCTAATCCAAGTGGACCTAAATGGTCATAGTTTATACCTAATGTTGTTTTGGTCGAATTACACTTGTCCAATAGAATTAGGACATGTTTTAGGGTAATAATAATATCATTTTTACCCTTAATTACCCTATTTACTTTTAACCATGGTAAATAAAAGCAAAAAGATACTATTCACCAAAAATTATTTTAATCTCATTGAACCACATTTTAGTCCTTGATATTTACCGTGCATCTCATATTTTTGAAATTCCACTCACAGAAGAGGTAAAATTATGTTTTATGTGAATTTCCAAACTCTCTTAGGAGGTGGGTAAAAGACGGTGAAAAGTTAAATAAAATTTTTCTATATCTAAAATTATTATAAAATGAATCCAATTAATTAAATTGAACTTATATAGGTATTATGTAAAATTTTTTAACTAATATAAATTTAAATAAAATAAATAATTATTTATATAAAAAGTAAGTTTTTAAATAGTATTCAATTGTTTTCACTATTCATCAAAAAATTGATAGTTTTCAGAAAAATACTAAAATTTCACCGGAGGCTAATTTCGATATTCAAAATCCAAAAATGAATTCCATTTTGAAAGATAAAATGTATAAAATTTTAAAAAGTGGGTATCACTATTCATAACGGATAGTTCATAACAATATTATAATAATATCTCATTTAGTGAAACTTGGTATTGTGTACTACACACGCTATTGAAGAAAGTCGTGATTGCGTGTAACGCAAGCCAAGTCAGGGTTGTGTGTAGTGAAAGACTCCTTTTTTTGCATATAACAAAATCCAACCATATTTCATTTATACATTGAATATATATATATATATATATATACACTCAATGTCGTGTAGAATAACTACTTTCAAATGAACATGAAATTGTGTGTACCACAATCCAAGGATATTGTTGCCTATACTGCAAACTAATACGGTGTTGCATATAGCGCAATATAATATTGGTGTAGTGTACAATATAATATATGAATGAACGTAAAAAGAATATATCTCATAATATATCGGGGTGTTACATTATACCACCCTTAAAATGAATTTCTCCCTCGAAATCCGTAGGGGTTATAAATGGTTTACTACTTGAAAGTTTCTTTTATAGAAACCCACATCGTAGAAAGGAATAACAAAACATGACTTTAAAAACTAAAGTATGAAACATAACGGTTACCCAAATTAACTAATCAATGGGATTCCAAATAGGAGAACATAGCTGAAAATATGGATATGGAAGAGAAATATAACCATCAACATCTGATGAAGAGTGGTAGAGGACATTGCTATGAAAATTCCAACAATCACAAAGCCATAAATTTGTGATGATCTGTGGTACCATCTGATTCATCAGATATGAGATCACTAGGAAAACATTTTTTTGTTTTCAAGATCATTTCCCTAAAGTTGAAGAATTTAAATTAGAAGAAATACTTACTTTATCTTTGTATAATCTCACCGTTTATCATGTCTTGAACAATTTATACTTCATATCTTATATAAATGAAGTTGAATTTGTCTTCTGTGAGTTGTTAGCAGATTATGAAATAGAATTATAGGTCATTCCATCTATTTCTATCAAAAAAAATTTAGAACAATTTATTAAATACACATAAATCCATCTATGATGAGATTAATCTTATATGGTTGCTAAAATGGACTTATACTTCAGCTATCATTGTTCTTAATAAAATAAAACTACTTTCTACTAACCAGGGACTTCCTATTGGCCAGTGGTAGGTGATAAAGTAATGTCGCACTTTAGTTGTGGGTTTGATTCCCACAGCCTTGTCTGACGCGACAGGTTGTCACCAGTCCTGCAGGTTGTTCTTTTTCTAAAACTACATAATTATAACATTCCATCAATAATATCTAAAATAGTTCAAACCTTAAACAATACTAACTTATGTCCATCATATTCCATTTCAAATATTTAGGCTTATCCAAAATACTTTTTTCCGATTACTAGAAATGTCATCTACCGAGCATCTGAATTCCGTCATTTGTCCCCCATATATCATAAGATATATCTTGTTGTTGGTCACATTCCAAACATTTGAATACCTTAATCATGTATTCTCTTGAATAATGAATACCCATTAAACCTTAGTGAAAACATGAATGCTGTCAAAAGTTAACTCTTTCCACTTACCAAAATCCATAAATTCCATATACTCAAACCATGATATAACATTGTCCTTATATAAGTCATGAGCTCATGAATACTATCAAACATTTCAATTTATCCTTATCCCTTCATTATGCGCATATGATCTTCTTTCCAAAAATATCTCATTCACTTTCCATGGTTACCGAAAACATAAAATTATTGAAAACCACAATAGAAAAATACATAAATATTCTAATATTCCATGATACTATATAAAACATTATTTTGGAATCCCATTACATAAATAATTAATCATTCAACCACATTGTTTCCTAATTCAACATCTCCAATAGTGATCGCATGTGACTTCCCTTTTTTCTTTGACTTATATGGTTTCTCATGTCGATCATCATTAACCCATCGATTAGGGAATTTATTAGCATAATGGACCATTTCATTTCACTTGAACCATTGAATTGTAGGTGGTGCGTTCTCTTCAGTCTTTTCTTTATTCACATCATTAGCAACCCTTTTTCCAATACTTCGAAACTCAGTAGCTCGATGACCTTCTTTTCCACACTTAAAACATTTTCTAGTCCCTTTAAGACAATCTCCACCATTCTTTTTTCCACACTTTGAGCATAGGGAAACATTCACCTTCTTTTCACCATTATTCTGAGATTTCTCTTTGAACTCCATCTTTTGTTTCTTGTCAAAACCATGAGATGGATATGTAACACCAAATTCCATTGTACCTTGATTGCACAACGTACAATTTCTTCATAGCTACTGAAATATCTTATAGATAATTCCCTTCAAAGACTTGGTTTTAATCCACATAAAAATCGATCAACTTTGCATTCAGTTTGGATGATAAAGCTAGATGCATACCATGGAATACTTGTAAAATTCGCTTCATATATACCAACAGATTCATCATCCTTTTTCTTTAGTTCAAGAAACTCCTTCTCCATATTTGTTATAATAATACTATGAAAGTACTTATTGAAAAATAAGTTCTTGAACTCATCCCATTACATGGACTCAATTTCATCTCTTGGCCTCATTTTCTTGTTAAGATCCCACCATTGATCAGCTTCACCTTCCAAACGATATACTGCTAAGATGACTTTATCATGTTCGGAACATTGAATAACTGATAATATATTTTCAGTGGTACTGATCCATTGTTCAGCAACAATTGGATTAGAAGACCCACTGTCAGAAGGTGGATGTTTCCTCATGAAGGACTCAATAGAATATTGTTCCCTTATCTTCTCATTTGGAAGTCCAGAATGATTCATATCTTGCGTAAATATAGCAATAATATTTTTCACTCCATCCCTCATAAAATTGATTTGTTCAGGAGAACAATCATTGAATTTTCTGTTACATTGATCAGCACAGTTCCATCGGATTCCAGCCATCATCTAAAACCCACAAAGAATAGTATGGGAGGAAAAAATCATGCCAGGGAAACAAACATAATAAAGGGGGAGTACGTTCGATATTTAACATCTTAGGTTTAATTCTAATATGATTACCATAAGTCTAGGACTATAACATATACTTATACTTAACCTAAGGTAAATCCCTAGACATACCATAGAAATATCTCTAGGGATCTCACTAAATATTTCGCATCCTAGTTTCCATAGGTTAACTAAACCTTTCCTCTGATACCAACTGTCGAGACCCGAATCATGACATACAAGGAAATTACATTACTTTTTCAGAATATATAATACATAACAAAAACCAAAACTCAAGGATCGTAATAGTTTAGTGTTTTCGGAAACATGGAATATAATCTTCTAATATTGGTGAAAGATCTCCAATGACTTCCATAATGATATTCCCCATTTGTTTTCATACCTTAAACCTTTTTTGAAATCCTGGTGAAATGGGAACATATAAAGGGTGTGCTCAAATGCACAGTAAGGGTATGCATGGAGAAAATAAATCAAACCATATACAATTGAACTTAAAAACATGAACATAATGTTCCAACATCAAAATCTTGAGCAAAGACATAAATATTGGAAGTACGTAAGGCATGTATCATAATGGAACATCAATCGTGATAAAATAGCAGGGGAAAAACATGTAATTGCGGCAAACATTCAGCACTTGTTATGATTTCCATAGTATCCAAGGCATTGCCTCCAAGACCATCTTAGTGGATAGAGTCCCTTTCTGAATTGAGTTCACTCCTCGTTCCAGTCCTGTATTACAGAACCTTATTAACTTACCATTCCATCCATGTCTATCTCAAGAGATATATATCATTACCCAATGCATTGGATAGAGATATAGGTCCCACCCATCTCATAATGAAATCATTCTTACTTGTGCCACAAAATAAACATACATCATTCATAATAACCCAACGAATAAAATCAGTTTCATAAAAATTATCCCATCATAACATAATCCATATAAAATAAATCGATATCATTTCTAAATAAGAATAGTGAAACCATGTAAATCATAGTGGCCATATACTTGAAATATACACATATGAAATAATGTCACTTTAGATGGAAAATTGTTTTGATAAAACACTTGAAATGAATTCTTGAGTAAAATATACTTTCTTCTTTAAAATCATTTTCTTTCCACAAAATGTCATTAATTTTTAAAAGAAAAGGATTTTGTTGAAAATATTCATGAATTTTATTGGAGGAAGCTTCTTAAAAATAAGGATTTATAAAACCGTAAAAATCCTTTCATGCCGTATAAGTTAAAAAAACATTCTTCTTGTACTTTTGCCGAAAAAGTCAAAAAGTACCTTGTAAAAAAAAGATTATTTACATACAATGTAGTAAAAGTCAAAATGGGTAAAAATGACTTTAAACATACATGAAATCATTTTAAGAAAATAGGGACGTGGATGATAAATATAACCCCAGCAAATACTTATGAATAAACAATCTCAGATAAAAAGAGATTGGAAATGTTATCCCTTACCTTACGTCTGATATGCTTAAAATGTATCCAAACCTACTATATAATAATTTAAATAATTCCATTGACTTATTACAGAATCATATTCATTTTCATGATATCATATATGATTCACTTATGACAATATATTTCCCGTTCTTTTGTAATTTCCATGTTAAATCAGCATTTTATGTAAAATCCTTTCATTTATCGTACGTGATTCGATTTGTGGTTCTAGATATTATTACTTATATACTTATTTAAATAATTCCAGAATGTAAAACATGATATATATATATATATAATATAATATATATTCATAATATACATATATATATGATAGATCAATAAATGGACTGAAATACACCGTTCACGGAGATGGTAGGCCGTACGTACGCATGAATGCTGTTTTTGCTTCCTTATTGAATTGAATGGAATTAAGTAGATGACATACATATATATATATATATATACATAAATATAGTATCATTATTAAGTCATATATTTCCTTATTATTCATTATATATACATTATAATCATTCCTGAATGGTGAACATGGAGAATGAATCTCATCGCGTCATGGAGACGGTAGTCCGTACGTACGCACAAGCGATGATATCATTCCCATGATCGTGGAATTGTATTGAAGTGTATGTATAATATTTCAGAATAAATATCACTTTAAAATAATCATATATAGTTATTTATTTAAACTAATATACCCATCCATGTATGGTGGTGGTTGAAAAAAGATTACACCAAGGCGTGGAGACGGTATTCCGTACGTACGCACGCGCGGTGATTTCATTTTCCATTGGATGGATAGAAGGTGAAATAGGGTTGTTTCATATTTATAATAACATATCAGTATATAAGTAATACTGATGTTATTTCTTTATTATTAGAAAAATAAAGAATAAGATGTTGAAGAAGAAAGAAACATGAGAGAATCGGAAGATGAGATTACCTCTTCATCGACGCACCTCATTTAAGATTCCTCTTAAAGAAGTAGGGTTGGTCTATTGAGAAGAACTTAACCTCCAGAATTTTCCTAGGGATGTGGATAAGAGAAATGGGTAGGGTTTGTACGAGATTCAAGGCTCAAAAGGGTGTGAAGAGAAGAGGGAAGGGGTGCCCTTTTTATATGGGAGGAGAGGGGCACCTCTGGAAAAACAAAAAATATTATTTTATAATAAAGTCATATTCAGTTTTTAATAGCTCCAAATTGATTTATTTCAAAGATAAGTTGGGGATGGGTCGAAATAATCTAATCCATTATATTTTAGACAGGTTTGGGTCATTAAATTAACCATATCGTTCAGGTATACTCTTAGTTAATTAAATTGACATTTACCATGTCACTTTGTATTTTTATAATATATAGTTAATAAACATACCATATACATCCAAGCGACGCCATGTTGTCCATTAATGATACACCTATAATGATATAAGTATCATGGTCGAGCCTTATATTTTTATAAATATATATACAATTAATAATATAATATTAGTTTTAAAAACTAGTTTATGTCAATTTTTACACTATTTGGTAATGGATTTTTTTGAAAATCATAACAGAATGATTAGTTCACCAAAAGTAAATTAATTAATTACTAACATGTCATATTAACCTATAAAATTAGTTTTATTCATAAAAAGTCTCAAATTAAATTTATTTGGGTATTTATAACATCAATTATTTTAATATTTAATTATTTAGGTAATTACTACATCACCATTGTACCATAAATAACTTAAATTATTTAATGTATAAATTTTTTAAATAAAATAGCATTAGATAGGAAATATTTTTATATTTATAATTAATATTTAAAGTTGAATTTATCTTATTTATTACCCTATATTAAAAATTATTTAGTTATTAAACATTGATTTTAACTATTTTAACCCTTCTTTAAATAAATTAATAATAAATGTCCTAATCTAATCCACGTGGAACTAAATGGAAATATTTTATTCCTAAAGTTATTTTTGGTAGAATTAAAGTTATCCAATAGAATTTGGACATGTGTTAGGATAATAATAATATCATTTTTACCCTTAATTACCCTATTTACTTTTAACCGTGGTAAATAAAAGTAAAAAGTTACTCTTCACCAAAAATTATTTTAATCTCATTGAACCACATTTTAGTCCTTGATATTAACCGTGTCTATCAGAATTTTGAAATTACACTCACAGAAGCGGTAAAATTATGTTTTATGTGAATTTCTAAATTCTCCTTGGAGGTGGGTAAAAGACGGAGAAAAGATTATTAAATTTTTTATATATCTAAAATTATTATAAAATTACAACAATTGATTACATTGAACTTATATAGGTATTATGTGTCAATTTTGACCAAAAATAAATTTAAATAATATAAATAATTATTTAAATAAAAAGTCGGTTTTTAAATAGTAAAACAGTGTATTCACTATTCATAAAAAATTGAAAGTTTTCAGAAAAATACTGAAATTTTACCTGAGGCTAATTTCGATATTCTGAATCTAAAACTGAAGTCCATTTTGAAAGATAAAATTTATAAAATTTCAAAAAGTGGGTATTACTATTCATAACGGCTAGTTTATAATAATATTATAATAATATCTTGTTTAGTGAAACTCTGTATTGTGTACTACACATGCTATCGAAGAAGGTCGTGATTGCGTGTAATGCAAGCCAAGTCAAGTTTGTGTATAGTGAAAGACTCCGTTGTTGTTGCGTATAATAGAATACAACCATATTTCATTTATACATTGAATATATATATATATACACTCAATGTTGTGTAGAATAACTACTATCAAACGAACTTTAAATTGTGTGTAACATAATCCAACAATAGGTTTGCGTATACTAAAAGCTAATACGGTGTTGCATATAGCGCAATATAATCTTGGTGTAGTGTAAAATAGAAGATATGAATGAAATTAAAAAGAATATATCTCATAAAATCTCATGGTGTTACAGTTCTACATAATATTTTGGAAAATGGAATCAATTTTTATACAGTAATTACCCCCCAAAGACATAATTTCCACATAGTGACCACAATAACATGGTAAAAAACCTTCACAACATCATCACATTTCTACTCTGGTATGGGAGAATATTGTAAATGTCTGGCTGGTCACTGGTGTTCTTAATTCACTTATAGACAAGGGGAACACGACATTAAAAAAGTAGCTAAATCTCATTACTTACCTAACATGTAGTATTGGTGACATAAATATGGAAACATCATGGTGACACCATGATTTAGTTCCATGATGATGCATGAATGTATCACATAAACTCCTTGCAGAAGTATATTGAAACCCATAGGAAATATTTTATATATAGAATATATTCCATTCATATGGTTCAACCTGGATGATAGTCCTCACAAGCCACACATTCATGTAATACTATTACTTATGAAACTTATAGTTACCTCATCCTCACTCTACCCAGAAGAATATAAGGAACAACTAAGGATGAATTAAAAGTATACTCTAACAGTCCTAAACATCCATGTGTATCTTTTAGAACAAATCCATAATCTACAACTCTCTAATAGTCTCTCTTAATTAATCCATTTGACTCCATTAACAGATTTCATCATCCAAAAAATTTCCATTACCAAGCATATAAGAATACTAGATGTAAATAGAATGTAGGTACTCAACCCACCATCATTTCCTCATATTTAAATCATGCAATGTAAATATTTTCTTGAGGCATTCCTAGACCATGTAACAATAATATTATCTCCATGTAAGTAATGTATCCAAATGTGTAAATAATGAACAACTATAGATAATTAGAGATCATGCATTAGGTAGTTCCTCTCATGTTGCCTCAACTGATGATACCTTCACCTAAAGAGCATATCCACAACCTCAAAATATCTCCATTACTAATACCTGACTCATTGTACTAAACATTGTATCTAATTTTTTCTATAGAAAACTGTTATCATTATGAATGTAAATCTCCCTTGTAGATCCTCAATAGATTAATCGTAAATATATGAACATTTAAACATCTCATCATTTGTAGTCAAACCTGTGAGAGGCCCCTCTAAATCTGAGATGTCCTCTATGAAATTCATGTCACATATTTCCAACCATAAAAATATTGACACCTCAAATACATTCACGTGCCTCTCGAAATATACTAGAGATCTCAACATCTCTAGTTAAACTAATAGTACTAGCTTTTGAGATAATGTAACCCAATATGTAAATTTGGTTCATAAAGATGATTCACATTGTGAGATTAACATATATATTATTCTTTCTAATTTTATTCAATATGATCTCTACATATTTAGCATGGTCGTGTTGAGTGTTATATTACACCAAGATATCGCTAGCGAGTTCCAAGACACACTATTCCATATTATGTAGGAAAATAGATTCATTAGTTCCATGAAAATTGTTTTCATGTTCGTGAAATCAAAAAAAACAAATACTCATATAGACCATAAATCCCATTTGTAGTTTGGTGTGGTATTTATCATGGTCAAACAAACAACTAATGATAAGTTGATCTCAAATCATTTTTCGAGAATACCTGAGCTCCTAAGAGTTTTTTCAAAGATATCAAATTTTTCTAGTGGAGGATAATACATATTAACCATTAGTTAATTAAATTTCAATTAATTCACACTTATCCTATAGAAATTTTTCACAATTTTTTGAAAAAGGGATTGGGTAACCCCATTGAGATTTAATGAATCAAATAAACCCATTTCCAACTAAATCGTATAAGTGCCTCTTGACCTCAATCATCTTAGTAACAACCATAGGAAGGAATGGATAATAGTGTATCACATATAACTAGATTGATAGAAAACTCCATATCTCTCACAAAAGGAAATATAGAAATGTCTTCCATGAAAAAAACCACAAAACCATCACCCATTGTAGGGAAATATGTAAGATGTATTCAATGATCATCCAGAGAAAAACTCAAAATCTCGATTATCATCCCACAAAAACTATTTGGCCATGTTCTACCTTGTTTTACGTAGATATCCCAACCGTACATGGTAATAAACACTCAATCCTCTATTTATGTGATGCTTTCCATTCGTCGATAACAATCTATAATAGCAATAAAAGGAACCAAAAAGTCCATCCTAATATTGATGTCAAAACCTATCATATCATGGAAAAAGAGTTCCCATACAAATTTTCACACACCAATATCAAGGATGTAATACCTAAACTTTTGCACATTCACTATTCAAATATCCAATTCATTATCAAGAATCATAATACTATCAAAACATTGAATGTAGTTCCCATGTCCCTCTACAATGGGAATAGATATTACGATATGAGATTCACATGTATCAAATTGAGATGATGGTAATATAGAGGATACAAGAATAATAACACTAATATTAGAAGGTATATAATTTATCTCCATAGGAATCAATTTTACTAGGAATATCTGGACTAATTCTTAGAACATAAGTACAACATGGGTTCCCACAGTGGAGCCTATCTACTCTCACTGCAAATCCGGAGCCATACTACCATGTCCATGACCACCATCTTGGCATAATTAGTTATTTATACTATAGATATCTTCCTAAAAAGAATATATTAACCCATATAATTTATGTGGAGCCATTTCATAACATCATTCAGTAAAAGATGGAGGAAAAGTACTTCACAATTTCTATAGATGGCATGTCATGCCATTGCATCAGCACTCCACTATGTCTCTCATTCACGTATGTTTCTTATGTTACGATCCACTAAACTATTGGAACCTCATATAGATAATTTATAAACTGATCTATATAACAATATTTCCATGGGTAATCATCTGGTGAAACTTCATACTAGTAGTCTATGAACTACCAGAATGAGGTGTCGAACCATTCTACCTCACACCCCCATCCTCTCTGAGCTTACACACAAGGATAACAAACCATGTCTCTATAACATAAATGATAAGCAGTAGAAAAAGTCACTTATGTTGATATTTATTAAATGATATTATCCTCAAATTCCTTGGAATAAAAAATCAATTAACATATATGAATAAGTGAGAGGCACTGGAGTTCTATAAAATGGGATGAACAATCAAAATCTGATAATGTTCCCTAGATCATGTTAATAAAATATCCTAATCTATCATGACTCAATATTATAGTATATAATTAATGATACAATTTCATACGAAAACCCCTACCAACCATCTACCCGTGGGAATCTATCAAAAAATGACATCCCTCCTTCTATTGGCAGATTCACAAAACATTTAAGTAGAGATATTTACCCCCATGTAAGGAGCTGTCTTAAGATGGTTGAAACTAGATATTGCTGCCTCTAGAAATTTTTCTATATATTCTATTATTTCATCCCCCCAAAAAATGGGTGGATGATGATACTGGATCGAATTGGGAATCCCATCCACAGACAAGGAAGACTATGGTTCCTCTTAAAGAACATCATGAAGCACAAAAACCCATCATTGAATAGTTCCTCTTTACGTGTGTCTGGTAAATTTGATTCCTCCATTACAACTTATATAAGAGGTTTCACTGGTAGACCATGTACAACTACCTCGAGAGATTGGCCATCACCACCATCAAGGTGTACTTCTATTTGTCATTTTCATGGAATGTCTGTAAAATATCACACACATTCCTTATATAAGTACCTTATCAATGAATATAGTTAAAAGAAATGATATTAAAGTATGATTGTTACAAAACATCATATATAATAATCACACCCTCATAATTCTCATTATTTTGGGTCTAGATGATGTATATATCTTAATAATGAATGAGACACCTTCTTCTTCCCACTACTATGTATATGCTTTGGGTATGTTCTATTCAATATACAATTAAATTTCCATTTAATTAAATTTCATTTCACATTTTATTTTCATTATAAAATAATTAAATATAAATTCATAAACTGTTTGGTTTTATAAATTCTAATTTACAAGGGCACATAATCCTCATGAATAAAAATATGGAATCATTCTAATATATTTGATAACATGTTTTGGTTCATGATACTATTGGTCCATCACTCAACATGCCACAATTGGATACTTACAGTGTTTGTTATATCATACACCCAAAAAATATCATACGTTACAGTAGGTCGTCCAAGAAGAAACCATGAATTTCAGTTTCCACCATATAATATCTATCATAAGATTAGGCATATCTAGCTTTGAAACTATCATAATATAATAAAAAAATGAAACTCATTCTATATAGCATGTCATAATTACTTGAATCTAAGTCCCTAAATTTATGAATGAGATAGAATACCATCATCTCATCATGTTTCAAAAAAAAAATCACATCAATGATAAAACCATAATCCAAGTTCATCACACTATGGTGTAATCAAATCAACTATAAAAACCAAAATATAGAATCCGACAATTTTCATGCGAGGCACTTTGTATATTTTCCTCTACATGGGTTAGCTACTGCCATGAAGTGTTCATTATGAATTTACAATTCCTTCCTATACATTTTTATTATCTTGAAATATTTTTTAACATAAGAAAATAGAGAACATATACAACTCTATAACATCCTAGACATATATTCCAATGATCAGTTCATCAGGCCTATTTGGCCACATGGCCTCAATAGAATCTCTCCAAACTCAAAAGGCTTCTAACTAGTAGTGAGTACCTAGTTTGTTTCTATGATTTTACTATTACCTCTTATAATAGTGTAGAACATCATTACAATTAACAATGATCAAATATTGGATAATTTATAATAGTTAAATAATAGAAAAAAATTGAATATATAAATATAACAATGATAGAGGGAATCTCATATACAATTATGATTTTTTAATTTCTATAATTCATCCAATATATGTATAGAATAAATGAAACAACACATGTACCTATATACAAATATGTTCAAAAACCATCCTATCTAGAATCACGACCCTCAATTCCATCATATACTCCTATTCTCCTAAGAAGAAATCAGAAACCTATGGTATAGAGATTTACCTTATACATACTTGTTGTCCAATACTATATTTAGGAACCAATGGTATCCCAAGAATGGTGTGAAATAAAATACCAATAGGCCCCATCCAATGGATCCTACTATTATCCAATCATCTTATACAAGAAAATAACAAAGTACATCAAATAATAGAAAATGTAATGGATTCTCTAAAGGTAAAAAACTTATATTAGTTTGGAATCAAATGGACACTCTTCCCCTACTACATACTTTAGTCTTATCCATAATGTCTCTAAATAAATAACCAATCATGTTCCATTGATTTAATAACTCTCCATCCATAGAACATAACACAACGTCCCTCATATGTATGATTTCAAATGATACATAGTTAGGACATCAATACGCTATAAGTCTCTGACCCGATCCAAAACTTTTATGTGGATTAGAATATTCAACGTATAAATCATTTTAGTGATCAATAAATTAATATTTTGAGAATGTCCTTATATATAATTATTTTAAACCAAAGTATCCCTCTATACATAATGTAAACCAATACCATTATAAGCTCATAATATGAATTATTCATTCAAATCCTTCTATTTCTATTGGTGTGGTGCAATGCCATTAAAATTTGAGTCTATCCATAATTTCATATTAAGAGAATCCAATTATCACTCCCATTGTATATATAATTTAAAAAATGAATCATCCATTGGAAGTCCATACAATGAGTCCAAGTGTCTCTCACATGCTTTTCAGTAAAGCCTTTGTGTCCATCCTTGGATGTCTACTATGTATTACAAATGTCAATAGAGAGTAAGTAAGGTAGTATCAAAATTATTAAATCCATGGAATCTTATAGGAACCCATGTTTTGCAAAAATAATATAACATAGATTGAATAAATTTATTTTAATTATTTTATTGTTCATCACAGTGATCATTTCATTTTAACCTCATGTAAGAAGGTGGATCAAGGCATGGACTATTGTTAGAAGTATTATCCTCAAAACTATCTCTTGTGTGGAATAAAAAAATAGGAAAAAACACAAGAATAAAAAATAAATTACATTTCAATTACTTAGTGATATAAACATTCATTACTTTAAATAAATATATTCAAATTATAAATACATTTAGTCATTTAACATCCCATGGAATGGGGTAAATGACACACTTTTATAAGTGATCAATTCACATACCACCAATAGTGGCCTATTTAATTCTGAAACACACCTAAGGGGTGTTACCAATTCATGATTCACAACTGCTACTCATTAATTAATGGGTTTATTTATTCACATAGGTCATACTTATCCATCTAAAACCAACATTATATTCCTATTCTTGTGTGACACTCCAAAAAATGGGTGTGTTGTACAATAAAATATATATAAACACTTCTTAATGAAGGAAGACTCATGATACCACATAACATAAACCCTTGTTGGAGTTCTCATCCAATATTAACTCACGATTTAACACAGTTCAAGATAAAAATGATGAAAAAAACAAAATGATTAAAATTAAGAATAACATATGGGACCTAAACATAGTTGATCACACCAAGATTAAAAAATATTTAAACAAAATTAGTTGAGTACTAACCATCGTGGATCCAATAATTTGAACAAATCATCATTCCAAGTTCCGACATATTTGATCTCTAAATTCTATGATTAGGATACAAGGAAGAGATCTAACATGGAATCCATCCAACGAGTGGGAAATAAAATAAATATTTTAGTTTAAATGGATTTTAACAGAAAAATTTAAATTTCCTCAAAATACTAGGTGGAATGGTTTGGTTATACCAATGGACAATCTACACTCCAACCATGAACTCATTATTTTAGGGAGGGGAACCTCAAAAAGTTAGTGTGTATGATAAGACTATATATGTAGATACTATGCCTGAATCCACATTAAAAAACCAATGAGATCGTCATATTGAAATGTTACTCTCTCTAGATATACTGAAAAACTTCGAGGGCTCCACTTTCCTTCTACCCAAGTCACACAATGTTTGTAGTAACCAAGCGGCATGTCTGGCCTTTTTTCTTAAAACCAGGCAGCCTACCATATTTTATCAAGAAGACGTGATCTAGACTCTGTATAGTGCCCAGACTCCCCAAAATAAATCCTTTAACTCAAATGGAATAAAAAATAGTTCATAAATAATAATTTAAACATAAAATTGATGAAAATTAATATAGTTGGTACCTTATAAAAAGTCTGTGATAATAAATATTGAATGTAAAAAACCATAACCATAAAATCATAATGATAAATCATCTAACATATGATAATCTAGTGTTAATATTCCATCTAAAAGCACAATTTATGATATATAGATCATAGATAATTTTGGAATAAATATGAACTCTAGGTTATTGATTTAATAAATTAATAATATGGGGTTGATAATATTTTTTTATTTATGGGTTTGTCAAGATAATGATTATCAATGAAATGATATATTGAATCATTATTTTCCATAATAGAAAAAAATATTCACCTCATGGTGATTCAGTAATTATAATTACTAACCCTAAACTTTTATAATCACATGTTTTAATTCCGTAATTTATTGTCTTATATTTTATGATATTCAATTGTTTAGATTTTCAGATATGCAATTCATAATTCATACATAACAAAAATATAATAAAAAGGGAACACTTTGATTTATTAAAAATTGATCTCTCAATATAAATCATTTAAAATTATGAATAATTTTTTTCTTGTTAAATAATCAAAACATACAACAAGATTATTTCTTTATATTACCAAACTATAAACACATTGAAACATATATTAAAAATATTGGATTTCTAGAAAAAAGATTAGTAAGAGACATTTAATTATGTAAACCATTATTCTAGTGAAGAATGATCATTCATGAAATTATTACCATTATATTAAATATTCATTAAACAATTGAAATTATTCATAGTTAGATGAAAAATATAAAAAAATTATACTAAAAATAAAAATAAGTTAATATATCAAGAAAATAGAAAACAATTAAGGAAACATAAATAATCATAATCATAAAACCATTAAAAACATTTAATTGGAAATAACATATTATCAAAATCATATTAGGTCATTTCCTAGTAAATTGGGGAGATGTAATGGTGTTAATCCTTCAAATAACCCATATCCGGAACACCTATTTTTCATGATCAATAATGTGGCTCAACCATTCATATATTCTAAATCTGGAACCCCCATGATCTATAATGTGGCTCACCCCAAAATATAATACCAATTTGTGCTAGAAGATGGTCAAATATCTATCACATACTATATCATTGATTAAATTTTTTTTTCACATTTCATTCTTAAAACTAATTGAAAATAACTTTTGTACTCATATGAAACATGTTTTTGAATATGAAAATAAATTTAATTTTTTAAAACCCATTTTAAATACAAAAATAAACTTATTTTTGTGAAAAATCGTTTTTAAAATCAAAATAAATAGGACTGGGATTTATTGTTTTCATTATAATAATCCATGAACTCTTTTAATTCAAACAAATCATTAAATAATATTTATTGTGTTATAAATTTTAGTGTTACTGTATTCATTAGATTATTTTTTTGGGTGTTTGAAAAAAATAATTATAATTCCATACAGGGATTCAATTTATATGAAAAAATGAATTTATAAAAATAATTTTATTTATATTCATATTATTTACATAATGATATTATTTTTAAAAAATGTAAAACTATGAAATATACAGTTATAAGTAAAAAATTAAAATAGTATTTTTAAAATAATTTCCATTAACCCTTTAAAAAAATATGAATCGTTGACTACTAGGAAGTATAATACTAAATAAAACACTAGACAATCATGGAATATGTAACATTATAATATAAAAAGAAATAATGTTCTTTATAACCCCCTTATATAATATTATTTGTTAATATCTATAAAATATACATCAATGAAAGTGAATTGAGATGGAATCCCTTTCCTTGAGTTCGATTATTCAAGTTCATTCATTCTCATCTAGAATAATAAAACATATGATTATTATTTACCTGATTACGAAAGGTTCTAATTTTTTATTATTCATTTTATATAACTTATTATCATAACATATACATGTATTCAATCAAATAAATAATTGCAATATATTTCAATGATATTTTACTTATGTGTCAAAATTACATCTAATATATGATTATTGGTCAAATGGTTATTTATATTAATATATAAGGAATAATTATCATGATATATTTATCATATTTATAAATATATTAATCTTTAAAAACCAATCATTAATGTTTTTATGGAAAAGTGAACTTTTTTCTTTCATATAGATGTTAATTCATATTAGACATGAGAAACAGTTCCATTTTTAGTGAACTCAAGGAAAAGAGGAATGTAGTATACCATTATTGAAGAATTAAAATAATATCACATAATCACAATTATACCATTACATATAATTATATATAATACACTTTGATGTTTTGATGAATAGAGAATAAAATATTTTCTTGAAAGCTGTAGTCCACATGTTCA
This sequence comes from Viscum album, assembly GCA_963277665.1. Taxonomy (NCBI): domain Eukaryota; kingdom Viridiplantae; phylum Streptophyta; class Magnoliopsida; order Santalales; family Viscaceae; genus Viscum; species Viscum album. Next base: position 1,553,585,597 of record OY728146.1, on the reverse strand, counting down.
TGAATGACATTAACAATTATCAGAGCAGTAAATAAAATTACTTATTGAATTATCAGAAATGTAAAAATTACATTAATATAATATTAATTTCATATATATATATATATCATTATTTCATTAAATATATCAAAATAACTTTCCATTAGAGTAACTATTTAAAATAGAATCACATCGCATTGTGGGGCAGTAATCTATAATATTGTTGAAAGACGTTATTGTATCCCCCTTTGAGTAGAAATGAAAAAAATATGCATGTTATATCATAATTACATAAGTATAAATATGTTAAAAATTAAAAAAAAATCAATCCATCATTAATACAATCCAAGGATGCTGGTTATAGAAGATAAATGACATCATTTCATGATGGGATATTCCACCATAAAGAGGGATAAATATTTCATATCCGGTTTGATTGAAAAAGAGATAAATTAAAATTAATAAATTAACATAACAAAATCTCTGTATAAGTTATATAATTATGTTTTTATATAATAAAAAATTACTAATATTTTAAGGATGTGTAAATATAATTAAAATAATGACACTGGATTAAGAATGATTCCTCTCATTTTTCTAACATCCAAAAGTAACAACATGTTTTTATATTCTTTTAACTAATATAAATTAGTGAACTACAAAATGGGTAAGTATGTAAGTAGGTTGTTTTTTTAGGTATTGGAGGATCAATAGAATCCTTAATATATGGAGAGTGAAGGAGAGCATGCCACCATTTATAAATGAGTTGTAAGAACCAGAACGTCTTATGTGGTATGGAAATTTTAATTTTTTTTCAAATTATTTTCGTTGGACCAATTATGGGTTCCTAATGAGAACTAATGGTTTTGGGGATGTGTATATATCTTTTTCAAAGGACATACCCTAGAATAGTGGAAGAAATTATTAGGTCATATGGATATTAGAAATTGTGCTTCTCAGCCAAAATGTTTTCTATTAATCATAAAGGGTGTTTCATAAGGGAAAGCATGGATCATAGTTTTCCCTTACTATGTTCCAAAGGCTATATTCTTATGAAAGTCAGCTTTAATATTTAGTAGATCCAAATTTCACAGTTGGAACGTTTTCTTTCAATAAACATTTTCAAATTGTGCATTATCCTATTTGAAACAGTTAGTTGTGCATTGTTGGCACACTGTTTATCTAACCATGTTGCCAAACAATGAGACCCAATAATTATTGGGTGAAACAATTATTTTATCCCTTAAATATATATGAACAAATCTATCCTCTTCCATTTTATTTTTCAATAGAAAACATTATTCCTTCTATTAATTTTGATCTCCAATTCCCCTTCATAAATTCTGATATTTTTTTATAATCTGAGCATGGATTCAATATCCATTATACATATTTGACTCATTTCATTATGATATTTAGTAAATAGTCTTTTTTCCATTTTTATTCCTCTTGATGATGTTATTTTGATGCAGTCACATTTTCCCTATTTTCTAGGTGTTAGTCCTTTCATCAGTTTTCATCTCAACAAAGACAATATAATGGTCAATATTATATTAGGAGAGAACTAGATTCCAATTTTTTGTGGTCTATGTATTTCCACTAAATTTTGCAGAATTTTATAAACTATCTTCATTTTGAGCATATCAATCCATTTAGTGGTTTCTTATTAAATTTTTTTTCCTTGAATATAATCACTGCGTCCCTATTATGGATAAATCCTTTTACATGGTCTTAAATCAATTAAAGGATGTTATCAAAACAAAAAAACACCTTATAGGCTATTTCTTTATTATATTCCTTGATTCCCCATTTTGGGGTATTTTGTGGAATCATTTTGGTGAAATAGAAATTACCTTAATAGGGTATGGTTTTTATCATAATTAATGAATCTATAAAATATTAATGGAAACAATATATATATATATATATATATATATTTACTTGGCCTAGCTATATGTAATGGAATGGTAATTTTTTTCTTATAAGTATTTATTTTAATCCCAACTGTAACATTAATGTAATTAAACTAGTAAATTATTATGTAATTAGAGATCTCAATGGTGAAATTTCCTTTTTATACCTTGTCACATTAATGGAAGTTAACGGAATGAACATAATAAAATATCAAATTGAATGATTATTACATGACCTAAATGAAAAAATAACATTTGTATTAGGTGACTATTTTATAGCGAACATTAATTATTATATGACTGGTCTAACAAGAGCAAGCCTGGTATTTCATGGAAAATATCTTCATAAATGAAAAGAATTAGTATGATTCAGGTAGATGGTTTTCAAGGGAGTTACCAACCATTGAACACAGTACTTGTCTATTTGAAGATGAAATAAATTATTTCATAGGATCCCTTCATTATTTTTTGGGGGTATATTATGCCATAGATACACTCCATGGATCCAACATGATGTATTCATAGATGTGGCCCCATGGAATCACTTTGTTTGTCTTATTCATGATTCTTCCATGATTAAATTTTAGGTTATCATTGTACATGTATATGATAATTTATATTTGACTCCCTTTGTAATTCCCCTAGATTACACTCAGAAACCATATTTACCAGACATCATGAGTTAATACAATGAGTGTGATGACCCATAAGGTTATGGATGCATTTGTCATACCTTCAACCATCTTTTAGAATTTTGGTGTCCTATTTCATAAATATTGCCTTTTTATTAGAATTTTTATATAAATAGTAATTAACTGAATAATTTTTTGATCTCATGTTTAGATATATTACTTGTTGATGATAATGTAGTTATGATTTATTATTATATCATTGAATTACGTTAAATATTTTTTTTCAAACTACTCATTTCATATAGATAGACTAGATTATATTGACGCTGTTTGTGGTGGTACACATATATTTATTTGATACCCTATCTCGATGGATGTTGGAATGCAGATATATTTTATGATAATTGGTTTGAATAAGAGGAAGTGTCCCACCATGGATTCATTACATGTTCACGTGAATACGGATGAAGCATGATAGTAGATGATTGGGCCTATTATTGGGATTATGGGATTGTCTTTCAAAATTTTGATTCATTTTTATAACATAGATACTACATTATTCATAGTTCAAAAAATGATTTTTTTTCAACTTCGACAGAGTAATTCAATCATCATCTTTATAATATTATATAGTTTCCCTCTATGATAATTATATTGTATTTTTTTATTTTTTATGTATTATTCTACTATGTTATTCATTTTTAATGTGATTCCCATATTTTAACTCTTTATCATATATATATATATCTGTGTGTGTGTGTGTGTGTGTGTGTGTATTCTATGATAGAACATTAGGTCATCTTCTCCCTAAAGACATAGCCTTTTCCCTCACTCATATTCTGTAGCCTCTGTAATATGTGGAGGCATGTTTGATGCGTTGTGGCCCACTAGAAGAGGGAACACCAAAGTGGGACCCGATGAAGGATATTAAAAAGTATTATAAGATGTTTCTAATTTTATTTTGTCTTTTTTTTTGAATATATATATGAAATTAAGAACATTATTTAACATGGTTATAATTCTTCTTTTTAAGTAGTTGTCTAATTATTGAGGTAAAAACAATGCTTTCTATGAATGGGAAATTGATGTTATGTATTTCATTTATTATACCTGATATAAATTCATCATTTGGTGATACAAATGAATTTTTGTGTTTGATATGGTTTATGAATATTTAACATGTTATATTAAAAAATAATTATTAATACTTGAAAAATTATAGGCACATTGAATTAAAATTCCGTGAATATGTCTTGCAATATAGGTGCATTGCATTGCCTTTGTTTTCTATTTATATAATTATTATTGAGTTAAACACAATTTAAATTTATATTCCCATACCAATAACATATTTTTTTGGCCGTGGGAGTAGATTTTTGAATTGAAACATTGGAATATAAATTATATTTTCTGACAATGGAATATAGATGTATCTTAAAAGAATGGTTTATAACCATTTTATCTATGTACATATGGTTACATGAGATTCACATTGGTTATCATTGTGGGACTATAGGATTAAATTAATGAGGTGCATAGGACATCATAAATTTAAATGGGTAATTCACCGAGTCAATCCATGTGACATTAGCGATTAAAATATGAGACTATTCGTAGAGGGGTAGAATGGAATTAATGGGTGTATCTTAAATTTATAATGTTTTTTGGTATTTTTTAACTGGGAATAAAAATCAATTTATTTGAACCATGATAAATGTATATAAAAAATATGAACCTTAAATGCCAATCATGACTAATAATTTTTTTAAAACAAGAGGAAAGGTTTAATTGGCCCTTCACCTTCTAGAACCACAGTAAATACATTTAAATTATTTAACTGCAACATGGCTTTATATGTGGGTCGTTAAGGTTGTACATTAGGGATTCATACCTTAGTATTATGTTATGCTACTCCAAGTGATTCTATCCTCTCCTAAATATTGTTCAAAGGGTTTTTATTATCATTTGTGGAGCTCTAATGACACGATTTCATTGATTTGTATTCTAGGAGAGTGATGATGAATATGATCTAGATAGGGTGTTCCTTGAGACAAAATTATTAGCTCATGGAGTAAAATTTTAGTCACTATCAATTATACCCACTATTGGAACTGGTACTCAACTTTGATATAGTTTCCTAGATCTAATCCAGTCCATGCATTTTGATCCTCGACATGCAGCTACTATTGATGATAAAAATCATGAGTTCCAATATGATATTCCTCCTATATTCTCCAAGGATGGACGTACTTATGTTGTTTTTATAGGTCTAATGTCCATTCATTTTTCTTCAATCATTTTTAGATTCCTCCAAAGATAAGAATGAATCATTCCACTTATATTCACTATTATTCTGCCAATCTCTGGTGGGATTTGTTTACATAATCTGGTCATCATCAAGGTGTGGCATACAAAGACATGGAAAATAAATTCTATAATTACATTTTACGTTAGAGTCTACATGATGACCGAGATAGAGAGTTATTGCATGTTGGGAAGGGTCCAAAATTTTTAGGAACTATTCATTTCATTTTATTAGGTTGTTGTTCTTTTCACTATTTATAGTCTCTGATGAGTTGTCTATGGAATTACATTTTGAGGATGGTATTATGTATTCGATCACCTCATAGGTGAATTTATTTTTCTTCCCCACCTTTTCTGATAGTGTAAATAATTATATAATAACCAAGGAAAACATCTGAGAATTCGATAGTACGGATCACCTAGGTTCGACGATGCATCATGGAAATAGTTATTCTAGTAACACGACACACAAACATAAGGAATGTGAATAGGGGACTGGTGACCATAGAATCTAAACAAGATTCTCCATTATAATACAAAAATGTGGATAAATGTGGAATATGAAAACATGGATTGATATATATAGCCATGAAATTCAATATTGAGGTCATATGAGATATCTTCAGAGTTTATCATTCATCATTCCACACACTTCTAGTGGAAGATGATCCACACCCACTCCACCATAAAGTGAATATTTACATATTACACATTTTTATTTGAGTTGGATTATCACTCTATGGTCTATATGAGGAGGAGGTTTTGACCATTATATCCAGAGTTCGGATTTTCAATTTCAGCAATACAGGCATTCTCATGTTAGCCTAGTTGTAGCACATGGACATGGATCAGGATAGGTCCATGATTTACATTAGATACATGAGGATAAAAGTGGAGGTTTTTCTACTATACAATGTAATATTATCAATTCATATATTGTCATATCTACTTTATTCAATATAAGTGATTCACACTCCTTCACTTTATTGATAGTGGAAAGTCGAAGGGTTGAAATGTTTTACATCTGTGGTGTGATTGACATTGAAACATTATTTGGTGTGTAGTTAGAGGGAATAGAAAAATGAATGGAATACACCATTATTCTATATAGTTATCCCTTATTATGGGACCTCATCATACTTGACATGTTGTGGTTTGATGATATTATTTTAATGTTCTGGTTTGATCTATATAATGACTATAACGAAAACAATCCATGAATTGTATTATTTGCATCACCAGATAGTTGATGTTATATATAAAATTTTGAGTATAAGAACATGTCTGATAGAGTGGGACAAGAGAATAAATGGCTTAGTGAATGGACCACCGATGTTTCTACTCTCTTTAAGGTGACAAGTTGATATAACTAACCAATTTACCTATCAATGAATATTGTTTCATGGATTAATTTCATGGATAATATTCTACCATACATTCTATCAGATAGGAAGAGTTTATGGATGTGCATTTTCTAGGAGCATCTCTCTTATATAACACTATTCACAGTATTTCACCTATTATGTTCCAAGATCTATTGAAATTGTTGTTGGATTTATACTTAAATGGTTTTATCTAACTCAAAAATTATTCTTGGTGTTCACTTATGCTTTTCACGATTAAGTCTAATGGAAAACATCATATATTAGTGTATTATAGATAGTTGAGCCAAATCATTATTAAGAATTGATATCCATTTCCTTAAATATATTATCTCTTCAAATATGTCTGAAGAAAAAGGGTATTTTAGATGGTTTTCCTGAGATTAGGCTAACATCATGTGGGAGGCATGCCTTCACATATACCACAAGTTGAAATCTAAATATGTTGAGTGTGACATCCTAGTTATGTGGGATCTCCAATGGTTCCCCATACATGGTCGGTCACATAGCCTCAAGTACATTTCCAAGAATGACATAGGCTTCCATGTAGAAGTGAGGTCCATGGGTGTGATGGTGGGGAAACAATGCCCTCCTTGGAAGAGTAACACAATGGAATAATAATAAACATAATTTTAAATAGCAGTACCATACATCCGAAGTAACTAGTGTAAGACTAATATTATAAACAACTACATCATATATATATATATATACAATGATTCATGTCACAAGTATCTAGGAATGAAGGAAAAAAATTCACAATGCTGGGAATACATCACTAACACCAAACTTCTGAAAATAGTAAATATCTCAAATAACAATGCAAGTATCATTTTGGTCCCATTCTCTTTAGATGTAACAAAAATCATGTACCTGATGCATAAGGGATCTTTCCCTTATCTGTACCTGAAACCATATAATCTGTTTTGGTTGAAAATCATGACCCAAATAGGGTGTGAAATGAATTCTAGTAGGAAACCACCAAAAGATCTATGCCTAACTGTCAGTGATTATATATTGCAGGAAATATGTAAAATAATGCAATAAAAAATAAGATCACAAAATTATACAATCCTAGAGTTTCCAATATCATTAATTTACATTAATTAATTATCCAAACAATTGAATAATGGAAACCCGAGATCTAGAATAAACTATGTATCCCCTATGTAAACGAAAAATAGATGTCTCAGTAGAAAATCTGACAATCATGTAAGACCATTTCCATGTTTATGCTTTGTCTTAGATGTATTATCATAATCAATAAATCATTCACACGCAACCCTATGGATATTTTCTCACCATGTAACCCCTCTAGTTCAACATATAATCAATTCAATAAAGATATAATGAACCTCTTGGAATGCTCACACAATCTAATCCCATTGGTCTCACAAAATAAAAAACTCTATAAGGAAGCACTCATTGTTAATTACACCTATGGTATTTCAATGATAAACTAAAGACTCATTGTGGAAAAAATCAATGGCAATTACCCCTGTGGTATCACAACGTTATACTATAGACACTCTATGGGACAAATAATTTTTAATCCCCCCCATGGTCTCACAATGTATATATAATAGACACACTATGGAATCCATCAACATCAATTCTCTGAATGGTCTACCTACCCTAGGTTCTGAAAGACACGTGTAATACAATCGTACAAAAAATATCTAGAAGCCCAAATTAATCTCAACGACTACATGGCTAAGAAACTAAAAAGCATAACACATGCATTTAACAAGAACCAATATGTAATAATTTCCATCCTTTCACGAAATGCAATGAAATGTGGACTGCCTCATTTTCATCCTGGATGAAATGGACATAAACATTCTAACTAGGAAACAAACCCATAGTGGGTCCCCTAAATATGTAGTTTTGCATAATGTTTAAACAAAAATCCTTAATCTATCAATAAATCTAAGGAATATTCCAACAAGGTTAAATTCTGTATAACGAAATACTCAAATCCTGGTTAATAATCACCTAGATATATATAACTCAAAGAGCTACACCGAATGATACCACCTTCTTCGACATTGTATGATGAAAAATATTTATCATTGGACCTTGAATCCACCTATAACGTCCTAGATCAACAAAAAATTCAAAAATGGAAATCCATGGATAAAAAAAGAGAGTGGATAAACCATGATGATATACTCTAGAAAATGATAGAACTCATTGGTGGGAATCCAATACACCCAGTGATGCCCCAATAGGAGCTTGGATAGAATAACGGGAGGTGATAGAAGATAATCGATCATACATATCTTTCTTATAGGAGACACAGGATGATGAAAGGGGTTATGAAGATGAGACAAGAAACTTCTATGATTAATCAAATAAAAAGAAAAGTATAATGCATGTTCATTTTTGTACCCTCCATGTACTAGTCTTAACCGGACCCCACTATAGGCAGTTCACACAGCCATGTACTCTTCCGTTACATGAATTGTACACAAGAGAACATGATGTGTACTTAGAAATTTTCCAAATTCATCTTTTTTCCTAAAAAAACTACCAAAAACAAGATCCATATATAAAATTAATATATAGGTTCTGAAAAAAATCACCCCTTAAAGAAATTCATCCCTAAATTTGACTTCCATTGGTGGTGAAGAAGTAACTTCAAAAAACACTATGCTCCGTGATCGAAATTTGGCCACCTTGTCCTATGTCTCGTCATGTACTCGCCTGGGCTGCCATAGCACCTGTACTATAGGAATAGATGAACAATAGGGAACCTTCGTGATGTGATCCACAATCTATATATGGTAATCATCAAAAGATGAATCCACCTCTTACCCAACTTCCTCGGGTTGTAAGACATGAGACGGGTCTGAAATGTAACGTCGTAGCTGAGAAATGTAGATGAAGTTGTTCATTACATGGTACCTCCTATGATACTATAACCAATAGGAATCCTGCCTGACTCTCTCAAAAAAATCAAATAGACCGACATGCCTCTGTGAAATCTTTCCATATCTCCTAATCCTCCGTGGTCCCACCCTTGGTGTGACATGCAAGGAAAACTGATCTCTGACCTCGAACTCCATTGGTCATCTCCATTGATCATCATAATATTTCTTCCATTAATGTACAGTAACCAACATATTATGAATCATCTCCACCTTCTCCGTGGTCTCCTAGATAAGAAGGGTCCCAATATATCTCCATCTCTGGCCCCCAGCAAACATAGGGGTGATTGATATGGCATACCGTATAATGCCTCATAAGGTTCCATCTGAATAATTACCTGAAAATTATTATTGTAGGAAAACACTCCAGGGGTATGTCTCTCTTTGAAGAACCTCAGAAATATAGGAAGTATGTTCTAAGAATGTCCTCAAACACTAGAATCGTACACTCAAGATGGCCATATTCTGGGGATGGTAAGTAGTACTCAGATTTACTTGTGTACACAAATACTTTTGTAGTCCCTTCAAGACATGAGAAGTAAAAAATTCATCCCTGTCTAAAATGAAAGAGTGTGGAACCCCATGCAACCATACAATCATTTTAATGTTAAACCATCCATGATCATCAACGCTGAAGGTCTCCTTGATTGTTAAAAAATCTGAAGCCTATGTATGTTTGTCAATGAAAACAGAAACTTCATCATTCCATTGAGGAATCCTTGGTAATCCAATAAAAAAATCAATCATGACAACATTACACTTCTTCTAGGAAATGGGTAACTACTGTAAAAGCCCTATGGGTTGCTGGTGCTCCACCTTCAATTGTTGACAGGTGGAGAAAATCATAACCAAACCAGAAACATCACTTTTCATACATGGAAACTAATACTGAAAGTGTAAATATCAATACATCGTGGTGACACTGGGATGAACTGAAAATTATGAGAAATGAAAATTGTGGAAATCTCCCCACGTATGTCTACTAACACACATATTCCCCCAGGAAAACATGAGAACTAATCCTCACCTATGGTCCACCCCGGAGTAGGGTCCTCTCATGACACACTCTCCTATAGGACTAGTTATTCCAAATCTAATAGTTTCCTTATCAACACATGCTTTATATGAGTATAGATAACAGTTAAAGAAGAAATAAAAGTCTTCCTCTGTCTATCATGCACCTCGAAATGCATCTCATGGAACAACGCCATAAGCTTCCACTCACTACTGGCCTCCTGAAATACATGTATTTTGGCCATCATGCTCAATACACTAGCCACTGAATTTTATTTCCCATGTGAATAAGTAAGCTTAATGTGAAAAGAATGAAGGTACTCAACTGATTTTCGTTGTCCCAAATTAAGATCACGCTTAGTAAACATATACTATAGAATATTTTTTTCAGTGAACACCACCAAATTCTCTCCCAAACGATAATGTCTCCAACATCATAAAGCATGAACAACTGAACTTCTCTCCCATAGACGGGGTAGGATGCGGTTCTGACTAGTAGTTTTGCATGAATACCATGAGGCCTTCTCGGAACTGTGCCTCAGTACCTGTGTATTTTATGATAACTGGTTCCAAGACAAGCATGATGAGGGGATATACTGGTAATCCATTATCTACCATTTCATGTGTATGATCATTTCCATGTGTCTTGCATACAATTGGAGGACGTTCTGATGGCATGAAACATCAAAGTTAAGAACACACCTCAGTTAAATATTATTAAGGACTAAATCAATGAATAGAAATAAAGGAAGAGTATAAGATATCATTATAGTTAATCAAAAAATGGTAACACAATGTTTATATCCTCCACACCCCATATTCCCTCAGGTTTCAACATGGGGGTGTACCATTGCACAACATGGTCTTGTAACACCCATACACACGGCGTGTTCATTCTATTACATGGTGGTTACTTGATCTTTCCCTATTTCCCGAGTCCTTCTACATGGATAAACCATATAGTTCTATCATATGAAACACTAAAATGGAGTGTTAACCCTAGAAACAACATGTACTACCTAAGACATAACCACCCGTGTCGTTAGTCACACGGTCGTAGACTCTGTCAACTTTGACATGGCATGTTCAAGCTGGACACGACGTGTACTACCTGAAATTCATCCACCTATGTCATTAGTATCACGGCTAGATACATGACCTCTATCACACGACATGTACTCCTGATAAACAACATGTTATACCAAATTGTTACCAACACGTGTCTCTTCTCACACAATCAGTCACACGGTTAATTACTATACTACACGTACATATGGTAAATGTCATGTACATAAAGAATTTTGTTTCTTACAGAACTAAAGAACACATGCCATGTGTTCATAACACCACATGTTGTGTGGCCCAGTATTCTAGATAGGAGGCCTCTAATGCTTCTACAGAACCCTTACAAAACTAAATTATTTCCCATGGAATGAAAATTTTTGATCTATGCGAGCTCATGCTTGCAAGAATCAACATTTGGTATCCTTATTCACACTATAATAGAAAAAATTAAATTAAATCTCATACATTATCCACAAAATTATGATTCAAGAGGCCACATAACACCTCAAGGGACAATGTTTGGAATCCATCCAAATGAAACATTATAAATAAGAAATACCCTTTCAAATAGAAGGTATTCTATGAAGACATATATCATAATAACTTGCATATCTGGCACAACATCTATCAAAACATCACACAATTAGTAATGCACCTTAAATTATATTATAATAATTCTTGAAAAGTAATCTCGAGCAAGTACCTATATGATGCATGATATGGCTTACCCTCTTCTCATCAGGTTGTAATAGAAATAGAACCGCAATGATATAAATCATAAAAACACAAAACATGTGTTTCACCCAACAATGTAATAAAACAAACAGTAACAATTGAAAAACCTGAATTTTTTTAAATATTTGAGATTAATTGGGTTTTCTGGGTACATGGATCGTCTACTCTTGTGCACGACTTATGAACTTCTACTTATTCATTTATATCTTTCTATATAGGCTCTCAACAGTTAGACAATGTTGAAAAGAAACTCATATGATACCATTTTGTGACATCCCAATTTTGGGTGCCACCTAAAGGTACCCCGTACCCAGTTGTTCACATGGACATAAGAGTATTTACCTGACTTCCAAAGGAATCCGACTAGCAGTGTGGACCATGGGTATGATAGTGGGGAAACTATTATCTAATTGGTAGGGTAACACAATGGAATAACAATAATAAAGAACCACAGAAACCGTAATTCCATACAATAGAAGTAAATAGAAGAAGACTGGTAGTATAAAAAGCTGCAACATATACACACACTCACACAGATATATATATAATGATGCATGTCACAAGAATCTAGGAATGAATCCAAAGATGTCACAGTTCTGGAAATACTTCACTAAAACCAGAGTACTAAAAATAGTAAATTACTCCAACAACATCAAAATTCTAAACACGGTACCATGATCTCAAGCTCCAAAAAAAATCTAGTACTTGATGTAGAATGGTGCTTTCCCTTATATATAAATGAAACCCTATAAATATTTTGGGATGAAAATAATGACCCAAATAGGGTCTGAAACGAATCCCAATATGGAAACACCAAATGATATGCACATAACTATAAGTGAATATATATTACAGGAAATATGAAAAATGAAACAATAAACAAGAAATTACTGAAAAGTAAACAATCATATAGTTACTAATTACATTAATTTACATTTATTAATTATCTAAACTGTTGAATAATGAAATAATGGGATCTAGCCTAAGCTCTGTATCCCCTTTTTAAAATAAAAACATATGTCTCAGAAGGCAATATGAAATCAAGTAAGACTGGGTCCGAGCTTCTAGTTTGGCATGGCAGGATCATCACAAACAATAAATCATTCACACACATCCCTAATAGATTTTTCCCACAATATAATCCCCTCGAATCAATATATCATCAATTCAATAAGGATAAAAACCCCTCTGGGAAATCTACCAAATTCTAACCCCTTATGTCTCACAAAAAGAAAGACTCTCTTAGGAAGCACTGACAATCAATTCCCCCAATGTCATTTTAATGATAAACTAAAGACATCATGAGAAAGCACTCAAAGTTAATTCCCCCTATGGTATCATAACGATATTCTATTGAAACTCCTAGAGAACACTCTACATCATCCCCCCCATATGGTCTAACAATGTAAATATAACAGACACTATGTTGAATCCCTTAGAATCAATTTCCCCTAGGACTAACTAAACCATGTTCTCACAGCCCTGTGTAATATAATCATAGACAAATGATATCCAGGAGCCCAATGTAATCTCAACTACTACAAGGCTATGATTCTACATTTCATAACACATGTATTTAAATACCAGTGATAAGAAATCAGTTCCGTCCAAATAAGCAATGAAATGAATCAAGGTCTACTCCATAGGAAACCTGGACCAAACAGCCATAAAAAATCTAACAAAGAAACACACCCACAATGTGTCCCCTAATTATGAAATATATTATAATGTATCAATGAAATCCCTTAATATATAAATCCATATAAGGAAAATGATAATAAGGTTCAATTCCATAACATGAAATACCCAAATCATGGTTAATCGGCACATAGGTATATATAAATCAAAGACAAACACTGAAGAAAAAAAAACAACCTACCTGAATGTTTTATGATGAGCACTCTTGAATGTGGTCCCTTGAATTGGTCTTGAATATCGTAGACCAACTAAAAGGTCAAAAACGTTCAATCTTGGATAAGTCACGAAATATGAGAAATTAGGAAGTGAGACTCTAGGGAATGTGGTTACTCACTGGTGGGAATCCAAAGCACCAAGTAGTACCTCAATTGGTGCTCCGACGAAGGAACGGAAGGCACTCGATGATAATCAGCCATACATCACTCTTCTATAAGAGACAAGGGAATAAGAATGGGGATTTGGAGATGTGATATGACCTCAGTACGATAAATCAAATAAAATGAAAACTACAAAAACTTTTCATTTAATGTACGCTACATGTACTATCTTCAATATGTCACCACTTTAGGCGGTCCACATGACCATGTACTCAACTGTCACATGGCATGTAGATTGCTACCCGTGACAACCGTGTTCACGTCATGTACTCAGTAGTTCACAACGTGCACATAGAAAATTTACAAATTCATTCATTTTCCTAAAAAACAACCCAAAACAAGATCAATAACTAAAATGAGTATCAGAGTTCTTACAGGGAGGTATATATTATTAACCTTTTATGGAATTTGATCATATGAGTGAACATAATGTTTTAATATAATTGATCATTAGAGTATTCCAATTATATCTATACTAATTTCTCATCATCTATGTGGACAACATCTTTTTGTATTCACATAGATAGAAAGATCATGATAAATATCATGAGATCACAGTAAATACACTATAAAATTGTCTAATATATTCTATGATTTCTAAGGGAAACTTCTAGTTTAACAAAGTTCACTTCATTGAATATATTATCTTGGAATTTATATTATTCATTGACCCATACAAGGTGAGTATTGTGTTTTACTAGAATAATCCAAAAATATGAGAGTTTCGTGTATTTTTCTGAATATTACATTCAGTTAATAAAGGCCTTATCATGTCATTATTCATAAATAACTAGTCTTACATATAGGATGTTATGTTCCTCTGGTTTGAATCATGTGAGAAGGCCTTTCCATAATTGAATGGAAGGATTACCATGACTCAAATTCAGGATCCATTAGAGACTTATAGAAGATATATTGTGTCCATTTTTGAATCATGAATAAAGTGGGTTGTAGTTTTGAAGGATGAGGATAGATTCAATGCATTATATTGTCACTATTTGATACCTTATGAGAGTAATTACTCGATGCATGAACATTTTCTAGAATCAATATTCCATTACTCACACTACAGGAGACACAATCTAATTGGTCTTCACTTTAGGTAATATACAGACCATATTATCCTTAGATATGTCATTACATTTAGACATAAATCACAGACTATGATGATGGGTAAAATATCATCATTCCATTGATATTTATCATTGAAATATACCTAGAATGGGAAATGAATGACATAAATCTATAACTAAGAAAATTAAATCACAATTCATAATAGAAGATATTGATGAATGTAAATAGAGTAAAATATTATCAGATATGCATACAGAGTATCATGAGAGTCACATGATCAATTTTCATATATAGTCATTAGTTACATTATCAATTCCTATTTGGGTTATGTGATTTCAACTTTCAGATCCTAAGGGGTTAGCTCTAACAGTGTATATTTTTGGTGACTACCCACCTCCAGATTGGTCTACGGAAGGAGTTGAGTAACTATGTATAAATTGTAGGTTCCGGACGCAGCGGAAGCATGTTGGTGGGAGTGCCCAAATTTAATTTTAGATTTAACAATGATAAATATGAGATCTGTCATGATGTAAAATTCCGAATATATGGAATTTAATAAGGAACTAAAAACCAAAGAGGGAGTCCTAGAACAATAGAGATAGGATCATCATATGTTGGTTATAATTAATTTAAATAATTAACAAGAATTACCTTGATAGAATTCATTATTCATTGATATATTCGGTCACGATCCAGTGTGATATGTCTTTATGTCATAGAATCCAAGTATAGTATTTCCTTAGAGATGATCCACACATGCTCCACGTATCTCTAGACATCATCAAAGGGATCTCTGGTTGCTAGCCTGGAAGATCCTTTTCTTGATATGTCTACCATCGATCACCTTGATCCGACTGTGGTGGATCTCTCTTGGTATTGAAATATTTCTTGGAGGAAGGTATTCTTTCCGGCTTGAAAGAACTCCCCAAGAACTATTGTCTACAATGATTGGTAAAATATTTTGGGGTTGTGAGGATATTTATAATTGGTTTTGAGGATATAGTGTTATGACAACAAATAAACCGGTTACACATTTTATTTATTTCATTAACTCTTATTGAACACACCCATGTCGTATGATTAATTCCTTGAAATTCACCAATACTAATTATAATAAATATCATTTAATAAAACATTATTATTTCCTCAAACTGTGGAGTGGAAAAACTACACGGCTTGTAATCCTTTATCCATGGCGTGTACTTGTTTTTTATTTCCTTTATTTCCTCCAACACATTTATTAGACCTTGAATAATGGATATTTATTTCTAAAATAAATGTAACTACATTACTCACTAATAAATATATTATTTCCCCCACAATATATTCTCTATAATAACTAATGTTGAAATAAAAGTGATCAGAAATCCTTAAATAATTATTAAACCACAGTCGAGAATAATGTTTATTTAACTTGCTAAATTAATATTTAACTGAGATACATGGACCCACATAGTGTGTGACCCTCTATGCCTCTTTCTCAGGGGAATAAGGTGGATCCTACCTAATGTCCAAGGTTACCATCTAGAAACACGCCAAAGAAACCATAGGGAAAGAAGATAACACCGCAATGACATGTCACCTCCTACGAACGCTAACTATGTAATATAATCCATTTGTCACAATATCTCAAATCATGTGGGTTGCATGCTAGTGAAATCAACCCATGTGCTCGATAATTATTTCTTTGACATTATTCAATTGAACTCACCCATACCTTCCCTTGGAAATGGTTTTATTTAGGCTATATCAGTTCCATCTAAGGGCCTGAGATATCTACTTTCATTATGGAATATAAAGGAAAAATCCGTTCTCACATTATCTCTTATTGTAGTATTACTCACGACGCACCCAACATATCCTACCTCAATGTGAACAGTGTGTCATCAAATTTTTCATCAATACATCTATGTGTGTGAGTTTTGATACCCATTAATAATAATCATAATGTATAAGGACCAATACACAATTATACAGATAGGAACATCCAATGACACTATGAAATTTTGATTTCCTACTGGCGGGTCTCGTTCTCATAATATCCTCCTGGATATTACTAGGGGCACACACCCTGAGAAGGTTCCGGGATGATTTATGAGTCCTCACCCCTAATGGATTGTATTATTTGTTTCCCTAAAATATCATCATCCGGCCATAGAACATATATTCAAGAACTGTGTTATGACACATCCGGGTTCTCATCATTTCATGGATCTGCTATGACCCTTTAATGCAACATCTGTCCTTGAGGAATTATAAAATCAATTGTCATGCAAAAGAATAATCATGATTTGATAAGTTATTTATTAATGAATAATGTAGAAAGTAGTTGTTTCTAGGACACCAACACCAATAGACTCCCACTTGGACTAGAGAAAACAGCTAACAACCATTAACCCTCTAGTTCTCACATAATATTCGTGCTTCAGCTGAGATATGCCTTTAGTCATGGGGTCCACCATGTTCTCTTCCGTGGACAGTCAACTCACTTAAACATCACCCCATTGACAGAAATACCTCAAAATGTGATACTTCCGGAGTATTTTCTTTATCCGTTGATGTGACCTTTGTTCTTTTTCAAGAGGCACCGCTGTAGTATTATCACAATACAATGTGATAGGGTCATTACTACTATCCACCACACCATGGTCCTGGAAAATGTTCTAAATCCAGATGGATTACATTTCGGCATCAAAAGCCACAATATATTCAGATTCCGCTGTAGAATCGGCGACAACTGTCAGCTTTGTACTCTTCCAACTCAGAGCTCCTCCATTGAGAAAAAGAAACATATCAAGATTTTGACTTCATATCATTCTGATCATTCTGAAAACCAACATCAACATAACCTCTGATGAAACACTACACTTATACTCCATGCACTAGGAACATATCCTTATTTCATTTCAGATACATAACGATAGTCTTAACAAATGTCCAATGTCATCCTCTTGTATCTTCTTGAAATATTCCTACAATTCTCAATGCATAGCCAATATCAAGATTGATACATACATGGCATGCATGGTGGATCCTATAGTTGAAGCGGATGAGATCTTACTAATTCTATCTTTCTCCTATTGTGGCTGTGGACACATTTTCTTAGAATGATGTGGGCCATGTGACAGTAGAACTAATCCCCTTATGGATAGTTCCACACTAAATCTCTTTAGTATATGGTCAATTTATGAACCCTAACTTAGTCTAAGTGTTCTTTTGGATCTATCACGAATGATCCTGATCCCTAGAATGTAAGATGACTTACCCAAGTCCTTCATGGGGAAACACTTGTTCAATAGTCCTTAACTAACTGTAAGACTGGTATGTCGTTTCCAATAAGCAATATGTCATAAACATATAATACTAGGATAACAATCACATTACCATTAAACCTCTTATAAACACACGACTCACATTAATTCTTAATGAACCTAAATTCCTTTATGGATTCATCAAATCTAATTTTCCTTGATGTAGATGATTTATATAATCCAAAAATGGATTTCTGGAACTTGAAAACCCATTTGGCTTCACCTGGAGTCCCAAAACCTTTTGGTTGTGTCATATAGACATATTCCTGAAGTTTCCCTTTAAGGAATTCTATTTTGACATCCATTTTCAAAATCATGTAGTCATGGAAAGCTGCTATGGAAAGTATGATTATGAAGGATTTAAATATGGAAACTGTCAAGAATCATTCATCATTGTCAAATCCTTGATGTCGTCTAAATCCTTTAGCCACTATCCTTTCTTTATAGGTGCTAACATGACCTTCCATGTCGAGTTTTCTCTTGAATACCAATTTTCATCCAATAGGTTTTACATCAACTGGCTCATCGAACAGAACTCAGGCTTGGTTCTGATACATGGAATCCATCTCAGAATTCATAGCTTCTAGCCATCCTAAAGCTTCTATGCTTTCTATTGCATCCTTATAGGAGATAGTATCATCATTTTCCAATAATAATGATTCACCATCCTTGGTGACTAGGAAACAAAATCACTCTGGTTCCCTTACATCTGTTGAGCTCATATGCAATAATTATGTTTCTGGATCCTCTTCCATGGGAACCTGTGGATCTTCTTCCTATACCAACTCCTGTGTATCTTGATCATCAACTTCATCTATGTCAATATTTCAACCACTATCCTTTTTGGGGATGTGATCCCTCTCGAGAATGATGGCCTGCCTGGCGATAATCACTTTCTTGTATGAAGGGTTATATAGGTAATATCCTTTCATTTCGGTGGGATATCCTATAATGATACACTTCGTGCCCGGGGGTGCTTTTTGTTTTCCTGGGAAGGCGAAAAAAATGCCTCGGATCCCCATACTGGTGTGTAAAACAAAATAGGTTTATTTCTATTCTATAACATTGATGGAAATTTTT
The DNA here is from genome assembly GCA_963277665.1 of Viscum album. Classification (NCBI taxonomy): domain Eukaryota; kingdom Viridiplantae; phylum Streptophyta; class Magnoliopsida; order Santalales; family Viscaceae; genus Viscum; species Viscum album. The sequence goes on along the minus strand of OY728146.1, from coordinate 1,553,566,103 downwards.
TTCCACATTATTTAATACTCAGTTTAATGTGTATGTTGCAGTTTGTAATGCATATACCGAAAAGGATAATGGAATATTTTCAAGACTCATCATCGACCTCACCATTTTCTAACAAGGTGTGGTTCCTCCTTTCATTAACACCATTCCACTGTGGTGTATTAGGAGGAGTGAGCTGAGATAGAATCCCAGACTCCAAAAGAAGATCAATTAACACTTAGTTCAGATATTCTCCAAATTGACCCAATCAAAGATTCTTTATCTTCTTACCAAGCTTATTCTCCAGTTCATTCATGAATTCCTTAAATTTCTCAAAGGACTCTGACTTATACCTCATTATGTAGACATAGCCATATCTACTTAAATCATCAGTAAAAGTAATGATGTAAGAATATACACCTCCAGATTCTACTAGAAATGGTTCACAAATATCCATGTACACCAATCCATGAATCTCTATGGCCCTTCCACACTATCCACCGGAAGTCATCTTGGTTGTTTTACATTCTAAACAAGCGTGGAATCTATCAAGTGTTTTTAGCTCTGTAGAGTATAAATATCCATCTTGTCTGAGCTTTTTCAAGCGCTTCTCATTTACATGATTGAGACGGTGAAGCCACAACTGGGTGATGTATGAGTAATGTGAGTTCTTTTCATTATCGATTGCCAACACTTGGTTTTTCGTAATTTAAAACATACAACCCATTATTTAAATGTGCTATACCATAACATATTTTGTTCTTATAAAAGAGAAAAGCCTTATTTCGAAACATGAAAATAAATCCATCCATATCCTAACAAGATACATAAATTATGTTCTTTGTAACACTATGAATATAATGACAGATATGGAAAACCAAAATCATCCCAATCGGCATTGAGAAGTGCTAATCGCATATAGCCAACGCAGCCAACTTTGCGTTATTGGATGCATGAAGATCCACCACTCCTCTAGAAATCATTCTATATCTTCCTGGTTCCTGCATTTGAATACAGATATGAGCCCCAAAAGATATTTCTAATACCCAATGTGTAGAAATAGAAATAATACCAGCGATGATGAACACACCTTTAGTATCCCCCTGATTCTTGGTGGAACACCTCTTCTAGTGGCCTTGATTTCCACATGAAAATCATATGGCCTCATGTTCCTTGCCCAGACTCTGGTTCTTCCCCTTATTTTAAGGATGGTGCTCGGTGGATTTTGATTGTTTATAAGTCTTTATCCCATTTTCTGTGTCCTTCCTTTTCTTATTCAATATAAGGACTGCACGTTTTTCACACCCCATGTCCTTATCTACCTGGAGAATTAAGGTCAGATGTTCTGATAGACTCTTCTCATTATTGGTCATGTTGTAGATGATACTAAATCTTGAGAATGCCTTGGGTAGTGATGATAGGATCATATCTGCATGCAACTCATCCGGGACCATAATCCCAAAGAAGTATATGCATTCAATATAAACAATGTGCTTGAATATATGAGGCCCAATTGCTGCATACTCTCCAAGAATTGTTGTAAACAAAGCGTAGGGGATCTTATATCTCTCTTGTATTGATTTTTCTTTGTAGGGATCCATAATTAGAGACATCATGCTATACGCATCCATGTTTTCATGTTTCTTCAAGAGCTCATTAGACATGTAAGATAGCATGAAACACTAAACATATATCACATCATCCATGTGTTTCATGTAGAGAGTTAGTTCCTCATTTTTGGCCTCCTTTCTAGGACCAACTGGAATAGGCTCTTCCAGCACATACATTTTCCTTTCGTGGTGAAGGATGACGTGTAAACGCCTCTGCCACTCTTGGAAATTGGTGTCAGTGAGAAGGTTTTCCTTCTCAAGTATGGTTCACAATGATATGTTTTAAGTCATTTTTCATGCCATTTCTAAAGATTAGTATGATCAAAGGTTTAGTACATTATTAAAAGAATGTGACAAATAAATAAATTAATGCTTATTAGTCTCCCACTATTTTATCAAAATCCAATAGCCCTCACCATTGACTATAGAATATTCTGTTTCCGGAATGTTCTAGTGGAGAGGATCCATATTTCCCTTCACATTTCCCGAACTAGGGTTGGTAAAGCAACTTAAACGGTTTTAGGTAGGCATTCCAAATTCCATCTGCATTAACTTTTATCTCCTTGATCCACTGAGTGGACTCCCCAATCCTGAAATCCTATTATTTTGGATTTCCTCTACCTTTGCCTATTGGTCACACCATGTCCTGTTTTGGATGTCAACCCTTCATGCGAACCAAGTCAAGTCAACCCAAATACTTGATTTAGAATTCCACAATAATTGAATGCACCCCAAATAGGGTTGGTCAAGCACATTGAATTATTGTTCGATTCTAGCCAAGATTATGGAAGGCTATACCGACTTAATTTTTCTTTGAGTGATTTTATCCATATATGTAAATTTCCAATTTATTATCTATTATTATATGAATGTTAATATTAATTGGGATAGACATAATTGATTAATCATGTTTATGATAATATTTTTGTATAAGAAGGATTTATTTGAGTTCCATCATTCATGGTCGTTTATTTCATTACTTGTGTGATTGTGACAATACTCCCACAATAAATAAACCATGAAACTGACTGAAATAAAAAAAATGGAATGATCATGATATTTTTCAATTGGATAGTTTATCTAGTGACTGATATACTAACCCAAGTACTAGGGGAGAAACACCTTGAAACTTTCGGGTTCATGTTTACAGATATCCACCAGTCCACCATTGTATCTCCTTGGAATGGTTTCACCTTGGATCCTGTCTTGAGCCACCTCCACTATCTTGATTTCCATCCATTACATATTCATTTATCTCACACACAGGTGAGGGGTTAAAATGGGTTTTAACATAAATGAATCCTTGGGCACATCAGATCTACATATTAATGAGGAGAAGGCTCGCATGACAGCAAATTTTAACTAAATAAATTAAAAGAAACCACTCACAAACAATTGTCTTAGTCTAGCTCATGATCTTCTATACATGAAAAAATATTTATGTATAAATAAAACTATAATTCAATTCATTAATCGTTCTTGTTTAAGATTAATCACACTCGTATCAATTAATTATCTTTAATTAATCAATCCTTTTATCATAAACCTCTTTTCTAAATTACCTTGAGATTCTCATTCATCATAATCTTAAATAAATTAAAATTATCCTTGTTCATAACTTATACTTTGGAGGCAAACTAGTGAATTCCAATTCATTACACAGATGATAAATTAAACGCATATATATAAAACACCTATCACGGGTTGTGCCTCAGCTTTACGCCTACACCATGGTATACACCTGAAGGGTTTGTTTAATATAATAATAAATTTTAAAAGTGTAATTTGGGTGAGTACACGGTGTGTAGTTCCAAATTCACGACATGTAGTTCCAACTACACGGTGTGTACATTTCATCACCATCCATCTGATGTACACGCCCGGGGACATGAGGTGTTAATGTACTTCAGGAATTTTTTTAGTACAAGGCGTGTTCAGTGGGACACATGCTGTGTAGTTTCGGCATTACACAGTATCCTACTGAGAAAGCCTTGTACATGGTACACGATCCAACCCTATCCCGAAGGGACTACATATTGTGTTATATTGGACCACACAGTATGTAATTCGGAGACCATGTGCCACCTACTCCTGGTTAAATCTCGGTGTCAAAAATGACGTAGATATGATAAATACACGGCCTGATTTGGCAGACCAATTCGATGCATGAACCTAGACTACACTACGTGTACTTCTGAATACACGCCATGTATTCTCATGTTTTACATCCATGAAGGTTTGGCTCCTCCGAATGAGATCCTCTTTTTTAATTTCATAAAAAATTACAAGAAAATGACATTTTTGTATGGTGAATGAGAAATGATACAGGAGGAACAAATCTCGAGATTCATATTTAAAGAACTGTTAACATGAATTGAAACAACTAAATTATTAAATGCATAAATCACCAATGAAAAATTAAAAAATTATAATCAACAATATGACTGCTCTGATACCACTTGTAGGTTCTGGGTGCAGTGGAAGCTTGCTGGTGGGAGTGCCCAACTTTAATTTCAGCGTTAACAATGATCAATGTGAGATCTATCATGATGTAAAACACCAAATCTTCAGAATAGAAGAAATAATGAAAAAATGGGCAGTCCCAGAACCATAGATATAGGATCATCATATGTTGGTTATAATTAATTTAATTAATTGACAAGTATTTCCTTGATGGAATTCTTTCTTCGTTGATGTCTCCGATCATGATTTGGTGTGATCCGTCATTGCGTCATAGAATCCAAGTATAGGATTCCTCTAGAGATGATCCACATGCACTCCACATATCTCTAGACATCTCCAAATGGATCTTTGAGTGCTAGAATGGAAGAACTTTTGCTTGCGATGTCCGCCTTCGATCGCCTTGATCCGGTGGTGGTGGATCTCTCACGGTATTGAGAGAGTTTTTGGAAGAAGGAGTTCTTTTAGCCTTGAGAGATCTCTCTAGAACTGTTGTGCACAAAAATTTGAAAAAAGTGTTGGGGTTGTAAGGATATTTATAATCAGGTTTGAGGTTATATATTTGTGACAATAAATAAATTTGTTACATGTTTAATTTATTTCATTATCGCTTATTGAAATCCCCCATGTCAAATGATTAATTCCTTGACATGTTCCCACACTGATTATAATAAATATCATTTAATAAAATGATATTAATTCCTCCAAATCCAGACTGGAAAAACTACATGACATGTAATCATTAATACACGGCATGTACTTGTTTTTTGTTACCTTTATTTCTTCCACCACATTTATTAGACCTTGAATAATGTCTATTTATTTCTGAAATAAATGTAACGGCATTAGTCCCTAACAAATATATTCTTTCACCCACAATATATTCTCTTGAATAACTAGTGTCGAAAAAAATGCGATCAAGCATCGTTAAATAATAATTAAACCATTTTCGGGAATAATCTTTATTTAACTTGTTAAATTAATATTTAACTGAGGTATGTGGACCGATTTTGTGTGTGACCTTCTCGGCATCTTTCTCAGTGGCATTAGGTGGAGCCTGCCTAAAGTCCAAGGTTAGCATATAGCAATACGCCAAGTCACTCATAGAGAAATAAGTTAACTCCGCAATGATGATTCATCTCATATGAATGATTACCATGTAATATAATCCATTTTTCACGCCATCTCAAATCAAGTGGGTTGAATGCTAGTGCAATCATCCCATGTGCTTGATTGTTTTTTCTTTGATGTTACACAATTGAACTCGCCCATACCTTACCATGGCCATGGATTTATTTAGGCTATATCAATTCCATCAACGTTCCAGAGATATCTAACCCCATTATGGAATAGAAGGGACAAATCCTTTCTCGCATTATCTATTAATACAGTATTACTCGTGACACACGCAATGTATCCTACCTCTCTACGAACTGTGTGTCGTCACTGTTTTCCTCAATACATCTATGTGCAAGAGTTTTAATCCCATAAATAATAATCATAAAGTCAAAGGTCCAATAAACATGTCCGTATATAGAAACATCCAACGAGACCATGAAATTTCGATTTCCTACTGGCAGGTCTCGTTCTCATAATATCCTCCTAAATATTACAAAGGGAGAACACCATGATAAGGTGACTCAAATTTTTATGATTTCTCACCCCTAATGGCTTGTATTATTTGTGCCCCTCAAATAACATTATCAGCCCATAGAACATATATTCAAGAACAGTGTTATGACACTTAAGGGTTCTCATCCTAGCAGGGATCTGCTATGACCCTTTAATGAGATAGTTGTCCATAGGAAATTATCACATTCATTGTCCTGTAGAAGAACTCTCAAGATGTGATAAGGTACTTATTAATGAATAATGTACAGTGCAGTTGGTTCAAGTCAACCAACTCCAACATAAATCGATATGTCTTAGTTCATATATATATATGATAGAGTAAATGATACAAGAGTCCCATGATTCATAGATAGTAGTTCATCATGAAAGGTCCATGATTTATTTAGATATGTGATTCCAGTATTGGTTATTTAAGATGAAATGTCAGATAATAGGTCTTATCACTAGGTGTTTTGGCTTTCAGAAGGAGAATGTAGATCTCCAAAAACCTTCAGGATTGTTATAGCATTTACCCATCTTAGAATCCAAATATGAGGATGTTGTGATGTATTTATCAATCATCGTACCAAGGTCACCACATTTGTGTAGGCACAAATAATCTAACAAATCAATCCCACTTACTTCCCATATGAGAGACATTCTATGTTTATGAACTTAGAAGACTATAGGTATCTGATTACATAAAAATACACATCAACCATCATACTATCATTTCAGTTAGGGATTATCATTTCACATAACGGTTCATGATTGGCTTATAGAGAGATATTGGTAGACAAGGGATTATATGAATATATTTTCACCCTTTTATTATTGGCCTGTTTGAAGAAACAATACATGTTTAGGACTAAACTATTTGAATATGTCATTGATATCAAAATTTCATTGGAGAAGAATATAATGTTGTTCAGTTTTTCCTATAACAATATCATTTCTATTGTGATTCTGATGGCTCCATATGAAAATATGTATGGTTGAAGGTGGAATTCAATCTTTTTCTTGTTTTATGTAGTAGAGGTAGTTCTACTAGGTCCTCGTCTTTTTTCAGAGACTTGAGAGTGGTTATATCTCCTAAGGAAACATATGTCTACTATTAAGTCATTGATGAAATCATATATTGATGATTTTTAATGACCTATAGAGTTTGATGTTAATGATTTTATTTTCTTTTTGGTATTACATAGACATTGGAATAGATAGATAAAAAGGAAAAGGAATATTTCAACTCATTATATCAGACCATTTAATAATATAAATAGAGTTGGGATGGTATCCTAATAGTTTATACTAACATTTAGTAACATTTATATGAATAAAATCTTTCAAATTTAATAGGTTCAAAGTTATCATTCTATCACACCTTAAAATATTGATCCCAAATAGGATTAATTCGATGTCACTACATTATTTGAGGAGTATCACATTCATATAATTATCATGATCATGCAGTCTCTATGAGTATATTTTATCCATAAAGAGTGTTTTAAATTATGTAATTGATGTTTCTGGGAATAGAAATGGGAATATGTGTTTGAAAAACATTCCCCATTGACATATTTATCCTCTGAAATCATTTATTCACCGTTATATGGGTAACATGAAAAAGATTTCTTTATGGGGGGATACTATACGATCATCTTTTTTCAATGATATAATGAGGATTTAAATTTTTGTATATTTATCATTATTGGACCAATTATTGATTCCTAATGAGGTCTCAAATATTTTGGTGGTTCATGAGGCTTGTTCGAGGCTCTGAACCCCAGGTGGTGGAAGACTAAACTTGTATGAATGATTAGTAAGAACCATGTTGAAAAAATCACATGGTTTTTCCAAAATATTTTTGGTGTGTTAGAGGAATAAATGGTTAAAAAATTTCCAAAATCATGTTCCCTAGGTTAATGCCAGTACGAGTGGTCTGCCATATTTAGGAGAGAAAAATATAATGTTTAGTGTATGATTTCTCAACCATAAATTCAAACTATGTGGGGTATCTCATGACACAATGAGGTATTCATAGTTTATCACACTGTTTGGTGAACCATGCAACAAATCCATGCGATCAAATATTTTTTATGTAAAATAACTAATTTTAACTACAAAATATATTAATTCATCCCAAAATATTAATTTTCTTCTCTAGCGTACAATGCTATTCGTTGTCCTACTTTTTCTATCCCAATCACCTTTTAATCCGTTTTTATCTTGTTTCTTCATCAAATATCAGATAATGTAACCATTAGTCCTATTATATTCCCCTATATATGTTCTTTATTCCATAGGCTACAATTTACATTTCATTCCTCTAAATTATGCTATTTTGATTTGGGTTGAAATACATTATTCCTAGGATTTTCATCTATTCCATAGTTTCATCTATTGAAATCCTAAATAAGGGAATATAGTGGATGCGGAGAGTTCTATAAACCTATGGTATTTCTTATTTGACTTTCTTTAAATATATTTTTATTTTATAAACTATCATCAATGTTCATATGTTTGTATCAACGAGAATTTCATATTAAATTCATATACCATTCGTATAATCATTTTTCAATTATTTTATATAATTTATTCTAAATAATAATTATGACTTTGGAGGTTGTTACATTAATTATATCCATCCCAAGTAGGGTAGTTAATTATTTATTCCATGGTAAACCATGTGGGGATTATTTGTGGAACTATTCTTGTGTTATGGACTTAAAAAATATAAGGTAAGTGTTAAAAAATAATTACTGATCCTTAAAAATGTTGATGGAATGTATAAATATTTAGGTAACATGGATAAGAATAATGTAATGGAATTTTAATTTGGTTTAATTTCCATGTACCACATTTTCATGACTATGATACAAAAAAAATGGGAAAAATAAATGATAATGTATATAATTTTATAAATGGTTTCATGTCATTGACATACCTTATGATATTAAAGAAAGGTAATAGAATGAACCCAATAACATATTAAATGGAATGATTATTTCAGAAATTAAATTAATAAAAGGGCTGCGTATAAGGTTCCTTTTCATGGGGACATCTTATCTTTGTAGGAGTGGTAGGTCTTGAGCCATCTATAGATTCTCGATAGAATACCTTGATAACACATAGGAATCCATTATGATTAATTGAACCAATTTACAAGGGATGTGGACAACCAGGATCATGGTCCTTTTCTATTAGGGAATGTGTGTCATGACATCATAAGATCACTTCATTATCTATCTTTATATTAGGATTCCATCGATACACATCCTAGACCCTTTTTAATTTCATCAAATACATGGAGCTATGAATTTTCCACATTGTGCCCATTCATGAGTAGAATTTGATTGCAAAGAATGAGATCCATGTACATGGTTAGAATCTTTTATACAGAAATTACTTGGGCATTTACCCCTAGATGACTCTCATAACACTTAACAATTATACTACATGGGTAACTACTAGGAATTGGCAGAACAATGAGGATTAGTACTCCTTAGTTATAAAATGGATATTATTTTTTGATTATTGGGATATATTTGATAGTCGTTGACAATTTCACTTGACTTAACTCTGTAAATTGATATCAAATTAAATAATTATATGATGTCAATTAATAATAATTTCCTGGACATGGCAGAACAAGGTATGTGATATTATTTTAGTAAATATTGACATTTTTATATTCCCCTACCCTTGATAATTTATATAAAAATTCTATGTTGTATACTCATTATTAGTGGAGGCCAACAAGGATTTATCAGACACCCTTTTCGATATGTTTTTCGTGCCCTAGAATATTATACAATCACAATTATGGAAAATGGGATATTTTCCTCCTTTGAAACATGGCCTAATTAATTACATTAGGATAAAGTATGTTAAAATATGACCCATATTTTTCTCGGGTTACTGGGACAATTTTTCTTCTTTTTCTTATTTTTTACAACTTGTATTTTACTATATAACTGCTTCTGTGTATCATTGATTTATAGGTTTTAGAGGAATTCCTTTACCATCATTTGTGTAAAATTTATCTTCCATATTTTGGAATTATTAGTTATCGCGTGGTTCTTAATGTCTACATCTACTGAGTTATTCATTATGAATCTTATTCCTCTATTTTATTTGTTTGATATACGTATGTGCTCCACTCTGACAGGATAAAATATTATTCCAATTGACACACCATAGCCCCTCACTACCAATTTTTATCCACTAGCATATGGGGAGATGTGCTTGATGGGATGTGGCCCACCGGATCTAAGCAACGTCATGGGGGACTCGGGTCAAGAAGTCAGGTGATTGGAGTAGTATAATTGTAATTATTCAAAAATAAAATAGTTTACATACATTTTTTCACATAAAAATAGGATCCTAAATGGGAAATTTATGATAAGTATACATTATATGGTCAAAATATTTTCATTAAAATTATTTTATAAAGGTGTTCACATAATTTAACCATTATCATTTTATATTAACCCCCAATAAATTCATTTTGATGTTTATTGGGGTAATTAAATTTCATTGTTTTCCATATTAATTATGATAATAAATTTAGTTGAACATATTACATAATTAAAAATATTTATATCTAAAATAATAAATACAGTAAGAAAAATTAACATCAAATATATAGAAAATATTAATTTAAATGAATAGTGATAGATGCAATGAAAAACTAAAGTTTTCAAGAAGTGTATTTTTAACAAAAAGATAATTTATTATTAACTATATGACTACTGATAACAATTTTATTCATGAAAATTTCCATTTATTGAAATAAAATATATAAAATTACTATAAATATTTATTTATTAGAATTTTTACCATTTAAATAAAATTTTAAATATTATGGTCAATAAAATATTTTTTAAAGAAATCCCATTTTTAATCCAATAAATAAAATTATCCAAAACTAAAATATAAATTAGATTAAAAATATTAATTTTTTTGATATTTAATAAAATAATATAATTGAGGAATTAAATAATATTCAATATATAATGGGACATTTAAATTACAAATTTATTAAAAATATATGAAATTTTTATAATTTTTTTTTCATAAATTACTAAAATATAAATTTTATCTATCTAATCCCAAAGACTAACTATACGATGATTATGATAATAATTTTTAAAGAATAAAATTTATTTTCAATAGAATAAATTACATAATTATGTAGTTATAATTTTAAATCAAACCTTAAAATAAAATAGTTTAATTGAAACAAATTAACATGTGATTGAAAAATTTCATAATATATTAAATATGAATATAAAAAATATATCATATTAATAAAGATAGAAGTAATTTATTTCATTATTAACGGATTCTGTACATTTTCCAAGTATTTTTGTAATTACCTCACCATAATTTTAATAACACCTCAAAGTAGCATGAATATCATTCCCTCATTTCATTTTCATGTTCCCATGTTTCCACCACAACTGTAAATATTTCCATAAAACCTAAACTAGGAGAATAAACTTATTATAAATTAAATTTTCACAATAGAAAATAGTTAAAATTGTTTTTTCATAAAAATAATTGTTCACATAAAATTAAAATAATTTTAATCACAAAAAAATGAATCGGGAATTTTTTTTTCCAAACCTCGAGATAATAAAATCATTTCCTACATGGAAGAAAATAAGGGAAATAAATAATTTGGAAACTGATCGACCATTATACTAGATTTTAATCATTCAAGGGTATAATATATATATGTATCCCTTTTTTACAAAACAAAAAACACCTTTTTAAGGACATATCGTAATAAAAATACGATCACATATATTGAATGAATGTTCGTTCCTTCGGTAATACGCATAATGTTTATTATTTATCATAGTCATCCTCAGCTATTGATAAATCTAATGGACATTCTGATATAAATTAAACACTAAATCTAGTCCCATAAAGATACATTCTCATACTAAACTATATATTTTTTATCCAATTATAGATATATTTTAATATTGTAAATAGTTTAATCATTATACTTGAATAAAATAAACTATTCTGATGAAAATAATGTAATGAATTATTTTGAATCCAAATTATATTGTAATCTACTGAAATAAAAATAATAATTTCAACGGTTTTTTGAATAATTCTCTCAGACTGTCTATCATATTGAGGACATAAATATATATTTAAATTCAAATATTTAACCAATTAATTATTAATTCTATTCAAAAAATTATATTTGAACATGGTATTACAGTATATCAGAATAGTGAAAGGAACTCCATGTATCATTACAATATCCTTTAGATATAGTTGAAAAATATTATCAAAATAAAAATAATATAAAATATAAATGAAATTCTAAGATTAAGTTAAAAATAAAAAATATCCACAATGTCATTATTACCATAGGTAGTTTTTGTAATCCAACCATGAAATCCATAAGTATATTTTCCCATTTCCACTACAGATCTAGAAAATGATACAGTATTTACATTGACTGTTTTTTTATTAATTAACCTACTAAAAAACATGTGACTTCTTGGTAATGATACAAATTTCTATTTTTATTACATCCAACAATTAAAAATCTTAATGGATTACGTATATCATTATGCTTTCAATATAAACAAAAAATAATACATTTTTTACATCACTCTACAACTCTTCAATAAACATGGAATAACACGGAATATATATTATTTTTTAATATCACAATACACATTCATAAGAAACATTAAAATAATTCATGTAATCAATATTAATATATTTTACATTTTCCATGATTAATTTTATTCTTTATGATATTCAAAAATTCCCTCTAAAAAATTCCATTTCATTAGAAAAACAATCCTAATCAAAAGTTATATCTATATCCACACCTTCATTTATTAAATTTATCAACTAATTGTACAAATAGTAACATAAAAAACGTAACATGGGTATTGATGTGATATTTTTTTGAATTAATTCATCAATAAATTTTTGTTATTGACATGGATGTTAATGATAATGAAAACATAATCATTCACCAGTTCCAAAAATATTCTCAATATAATATTCAATTTTTTCTGATAGAATATATATTTAAATATTCTATGATCTGTTTATACTTCATAGTTCGCTAGATACAAATAATTCCAACATATTATTAAATAACACAAAACAGAAGATATTACAATATCATGTGAATGGTAATTTTCTTGAAGGTTCAGTTGATATTAATAAAAACATACAACCTGATAATTCTTTATTAGTATACTAACAATCCCATGGCCTGAAGAATCTATTTTTATCACAATTTCACAATTATTGGATAGTTGGGGAAAAATTGATCATTCATAAATATTATTCTTATAGTCCCATAATATAATCAACATATTCTATTTTATTGATGGATTTAACTCTATCTTGATTATAAAATTAATTGTTGAATGGAAAACTAAGAAGATATATAAACAAAATAAAAGTTGTAACCCACTAATCTAACAAAATATTTAATCTATTTGAAATTTTTTGTCCCTTCCATTCATAAATTAATTTTTTAATAATTCCAATAGTTATACAATCATTAGATATAAATTAGATAAATAAATAATTATTTGAATCTTTAAGTCAATCATAATAAATATTACTCATATTTTTTTCATTTATGGTTTGAAAAGAAAATAATGAAATTTATGTCACTTTATATTGACATTTATAATATACTATAATTTTATAAATAAACCAAACCAAAAAAATATACATGAAGTGTGAAAAAATATAATCATGAGGTCTGTAAAATAATTTTATGAATTGGAAAACCCATAGTCCATAAATTAAAACTCATGATGCCCATATCTCATCTTAACACTAACTTCACAATTTCATCCCCCATCTCCATCAGCTAATGGAACCCCAACCTCGTATCAATATTAAAAAAATTAAGCTCCCCGTTGAAGATCAATCAAATCATCGATATGAGGAAGAAGATACTAATTTTTATTAATGATGTTATCCATATATCTATAACCAATCAAAAGACTCATTGAACCATTTTTCATTTATTAAATAGAAAATATTTGTACCCCATGATGATGTCCTAGATAAAAATTATCATTTATAAAATTAATCCTATAAATTATTTTTCATTTATAAAATTTCTACTTAATCCACTTCAGAAAGGAATTTAAGATGATATTAAAATATAAAAATCTTTATGTATAAAAATAAACATCCAGATAAGTAATGAAACTATGAATATAATAAGGATATAAATCCATAAATTTAATCACTACTAGAAAATTAGTAATATCAATGTTTTATTTCATTCCATCATTATCATACAGGTAGCATTTACTTCCATATCTAATCAATTTCTCATCATATTAGTAATTCATCAAAGGTATGAAGTCAATGAATACATGCTCATTATATTTAAAATATCTCATAGATTGATAAATTTAATGGAGATCATATATAATAAATAAATTCAAACTCCAATGTTGAAAATACTACTAGATTTGAAGAAAATACCATTCTGCTGATAACAATATGATGGTTCTTAAAAATAAAGGTTTCATTAACATTTCTACCAAAATATATCACCAAATTTATTATCATTATTTCACGATGTTTTTTTATCAATCCTCTTAAACTTTTATCATAAATGAATTAATGCAATGTTACATAATTAAATTGGGTGTTATAATAAATTCTATAAAATTGTAACATAATTTTGATCACTTCACTTCACAAACCAACATTAGTATTGTTCATAAAAAATTATTTTTCCACACATATATATTTCAAGTGGCATTGATTTCCCCCATGAGTATCTTACTTTTGAAACATTTTAGAACAATTAACCATGCAATTATAGTGAGAAAATCTCACTATTCAATGGATATCTATTATCTCATTCATCAATTATTTTTGGGCTCATTTCCTTGCTGCCATGTTCTATATGACAATCTCTACCACAAAAGTAGCACATTCCATATCCAATCAAACATTCATCAAAATGAATTATAAATAATTTGATCATGTGGTCGGATTACTATTGGACTTCTCATTTATTGTTTTCACCCTCATTATTAAAATATTGATCGTGATCAAATATTTTTTCTTTGATATTCATTTTAGTGATACATCGCAGGAGACCTATATTGAAATAAATAACTCATTCAATTTTTTTATTCTATGTCATGTTTCTCGCATAGGTTTCCCCACTATGAAATTATTGGACAATAAATATTGTAAAACAACATTCATTAACATTGTTATTAGTGAGTTTCCACCACTGTTCACTGAATTATTCAACATTGGACCACTTGGTAATGATTTAAAATTTCTGGCATGGTTTCAAGTGTAATCGAACCCACATATTAATTGAAGTTTCATGAAAACAAAATGGATTTATGGGCTGTTTAATGATTGATAAATGAGTGGGTGGGGATTTATGAACATATCATATCAATACATATGGTGAGGGTTTTTTAATTAGTGGTTTTTGAGATCATGTTTGTGATCCTCATTTTCCCAAATGACGTGCATGAATGACATGCATTCCTATTATATTAGTACTATGTGGAAGAAAATTTTGTTGTCTCATGGTTCAAGATGATCATTTTGGACATTTTGGTTGTATCACTGAGACCTTTAATGAGGTTTTCATATATGCTCAACACATTTTCCATAAATAAGAATAATAATAATTCTAATTAGATGATATATAATTAAATATGAATTGGTTAAATTTAGTATAAAAATAATAATAATAACATTGGAATAAAAAATTTACTTGGATAAAAACATTAAATCTATTTAATTTAATTGGAATTTTATTATTATTAATATTTCTAATAATACTAATGATATTTAAAATTAATGAAACATGCCATTTCTCAATATTACATTGTATCTAGTTAAGAGATATGTTGGCAAAAATCTGTTGTTTAATTTGGAAAGAATATCTCTTTTCCCAGGAAGAATGTAATTGTTTAAGTATTGGGGGATCTTGAGGGAACCCTTCATTTCAATAATTTGGGGGTGACTTTTTTTGGGGGAGGATAAAAATTTTATATTTCAAATGATCCTCAACATGGATAAAAGGAAATTGGCTACTTGTAAGGGTAAAACACTATCTTTGGTTAGAAGGGTATTCTTGGTTAAATCAGTTATTGTTTCAATGTTTTTTTATTCATCTATGGTGTATAAATGGATTATTTCTCTCATAACGAATAATAATTTTTATCTTAGTAATTTCATCTGTAGTGGAAAAATTCATGAAATGAAATTGGATATTGTTACATGGAATAATTATTTCAAACCTTATGATGTAGGGGGGTAAGGGATCAAAAATAATAATCATTTAAATGATTCATTTCATGTTTTTTTATGTGGAGTATCATCAAATAAAATATTTGTATCATTCTTTCATCCAAAGTAAATTTTTTAATTGGCTTAAGTATAGTGCTTTTAACAATCTTGACTCCTATGTGTGGCTTATATTAAAATATATCTTTTCCTCAAATGATTATCACTCATGGTTGTTGGACTCCAAGGACCCATCTCTTGGATTGTGGATAGCCATATGAACTGTCACTCCTCTTTCATATTTGATTGCAAGTGATGAATTATTCTTGGATTTGTACATTTATATCATTGAGAAGATTGGTAACATGGAGGGCTTTCTCAATCATATTGATAGCATTGTTAAAAAGTATTTCGTCCCTAATAGAGAGGATTTATGGGCATGGCATCCTACAACTAATGGTCTTATTTTCTCCAACATATATTATAATTTTTATTTTCACGGTAACATGGATTCTCAGTGGATGGAGGGTTTGCACAGAAATTATACCAAACCATCTAGATCCATATTTTATTCGATAATTTCCCATTAGAAAAATCCAATGTTTTGTTTTCTTCAATCATGTAGAATATATTTATACTTAAGATGTGATTTTTCCATCAGTACATGGTGGATGCATATCATCTTTTCCTTACCTGTGTTTCTTCTATATCGATGTGGAAATGCGATTGAGATATTTTTGGTGTCTATATTTTTTGGATGATCATTATCCATGACTTCATATAGAGATGGGAGTCTCTTCCCCTATCCAGCTTGTTTCTCGATCTCATAATGTTATCGAATTTAGAATTTCTACACTATTACATGTTTCTTCTATCTTTGTGTCCTCTCTTGAGCTGAAGATTTTTGGAATTGTAATGGAGGTGGAGTAGGAAAAAGAAATGGGTGAAACAACATTTGGCTTGAGAGTGATTCTACTAACAATTTTTATGCCATCAGGTTGCAATTGTTTCACTTATCATAGAATCTCACTAATATATGGACCATATTATTGGTCTCTCTTTACACTATTAATCATATCATCAATCATTATTATAGAGAAACTAATTTTATGGAGTATTGCCTTGCAATCATGGGGGTCAGTGGTGTTTATTTTCTCAGGTCGGATCAACTTCTTAATGAGTTATTACTTATTCTTAAGAGGTATTGTGATAAAAATCCCATTTTTATACTTGTGAATGTTTTTTATTCTTATTAAATAAAGGAGCCTTTCTTTTTTGAGCATGGTCTCATATTTTTAAAAATAACAAATCAAAAAAATGTTATTAATAAAGTGAATTGAAAAGGATGATTAACCCATTGATTATCGAAGGAGGGGTACCACATCTTATTAAGATGTTCATAGGTGGGGGATTTAAAACCCATTTCATTGGTGTTATTATATTAAATGAAAAAAAATTATTTCAGATAATACTGGGAAAATAAATAGGTGGCATCTCATGTTATGTGGGTGATGTAGAGGTATGAGAAAAAATGCTTTCCCTTTATGATTACTTCAAGTTTAAAATATGAAAAATATTTTAATAAAAATAATTATATTATTATTATTATTTGGAAACACATAATCTCTTCTCAAATTATTCGTACATTGTTTGATTGATGTTTCCAATTTTGTGACATGATTCTAGAATTGAGAAATTAATTTCAAGACTAATGTTAGATATAATATTTAGGCACATTGTGTAGGTGTACAGTGTTCCCATTGATATTATAATATTAGTAATTATTATTATTATTATTATAATTTTGATTATAGAATAAATTCATTATTTTATTATATTTATTAAATGTCACAACAATTAACTGTTAATGTTTTTAACAATTAAATTTTGTTTCATTTTATTGTAGATCAATTTTATGAATTTAATTTGGGTTTTCGGTTTAGTCCCATGAAATGTTGTTCGAGCGATATGGTGTGAAATGTAATATTTTCATCAGGTTTCTTATTTGATAATTTAAATTTCATATACCAAGAACTTTTTCTTTGAAAATGACGTTAGGGTGATCACTTTCTATATTTAAGAGTAATTTTTGAATCATAATAATGAAATAATTTGTTTTCATTTCAGACAATTGATGACCGTCATGAATTCTTTATGATTTCGGATATATGATGTAATATAGTACCGTTATACTCTATGTAGTACTACATGGACATAAATATATATACAGGAAATGAAATGGATAGACAACAGAGTGGGACCATATGTCTTCTTGATCCCTTACATAGTGTGTACACCTCTAGGAATCATTAACCTCTTGTATTTATTTTTTTATACTCATATTTTCCCTCATGAGTATCATATCTTATTTTTCTTTTCACATAGAATGAAAATGATGTAATTTTAATTTTATTTATATATATGATTTCATATTTTCAAAGAGTGATTCTTAATTATAAGGTGCTTCATTATGAAAATGACATGACACAATAATTGGGAGTTCAGATAGAGAAAATACTCCACTGTAATAACCAAGTGCAGGTCCTCTATCCATGAAAAGGGTACACCCATATCACATCCGAGCCTTTGTAATTCATACTCATTATACCAATATCGATTTGACTCCCCAATTCTATTATGGAGAAGGAACTCTATCCATGGAGATGTAACTATGAATTTATAATAGTGGGCCAGACCTCTATACACATTGTGAATATTGAGACAAAATCACCTATGGAACCATGGTGTGTCTCTTTTAAATTTTTTAAAATACCCCACTTTATTATTAGGGAACAATTTTTCCATACTCTTTAACCAGATAGATAGAAAACTCCCATGTGGAACCATGTTGTCGGTCCTCTATCCTTGTAGACGATACTCCCTCTTTTAATCTGATACAGTGTTACCTAATCTAATTTTTTAGTTGGAAATGATAATCCCCTATAATAAAATGTAATGTGTATTACTTACATAGAGATAGTACTCCTCTTTAATACCAAGGATCGAGTATTCCATACATTATGTAAAAATGTATAGTGGAATCCACCTATTATTAGAGGGAATGGATTTTATACATGGAATTTATGTGCCCTCAATTGTGTGACATAGTGGATATGTGTGGGGTCTCCACTATGTAACTTCTGGACAGACACCACAGATGCTATGATTCATTGATGAACATTATAGAACTGTAGGAGGGTGTTTTACTAGGTTGGGATTTAGGATGTAGATTAAATTTTATCTCTTTTTTGTTTATTTTATTTGAACATATATATATATATATATCCATTTGGTTGGATTCAATTAAAAACATCCATGGAATATAAAGAAATGAGGGGTATGAAACATGATTTCACTGTTTATCTTCTAATGGTTGGATGAGGATACTCTCTTACTATGGGTGCCGTATAATCAATGTGTATCCATCTACTGTCCAAGTTATTCTCTTCGTTTTTTGAATGAGAATACTATGTTCATTTCGGTGGAGATTCTCTATTTTCACTATTTATTTTTTAGTTATATTCCTGTTGTGTCTCCTAATATTCCCTCTTCAGCTTTCAGTATATCCTATTTGGTATGTATATAATCAAACAATGTTTAGTTTTTCCCTTACATATTTTTTATTACACAAATAACAGATAGTTTAGCAAAGATTACATGTGATATTAGGTAAATATGGGTCCTTATACTGCATATAGTGTTTGATTCATGTAGATTAGAGATTTGGATCCCCCAAAACAATTACATTACATTCCAATTTTTTATGTTGTGACATCATTTTCATAAGTAGTATGTTATTAAAATTATTGACATTTAGTATTACATTATCATACTATTGTACTATTATGATTTTTTACATTCATGGTTATTTCCATAGTATTTTCCCCATTTATTTTTATTCCACAACATCCTTATCCAGATAGTTGGGTGTGTGTGTTCATGTAAATAGGCAAAGGCCTGCCCATGATAGTTATTCCTTCAATTCTAGTCACCAGCCTTGGCCTATGGAGGCATGATTGGGGTATTTTTGGCTCATGCCCCATTAGGTTGTCCATGAAATATTGGTAACATAGGTGGTTCGATCTTTAGTACAATGTTTGGTGTAGTCCACTTATAAGGATTTAATTGGGATAATGGGAAATATTTTTGAACAATCTCAATTGAGGACATTAGGCTACAGAACCTAGTATTCGTGTGAGATAATTTCATTTCCATATATCAAGATTCAGATTACCTTCTTGTCGACTCAGAATACCTACACATTGGTTGGAGGGAACATTAAAACATGAATCATATTGGATAGAGTCTTTAATGATTCTTATTGAGTCAATATACCATTGATATATATATATATATATATATATTAGTTTTACAATTGTACCTATTAAAACCCCCGATATTTCACCACAATAATAGCTAACTCGGTTACCAATTCATGATCTTGACGATGATCCATTTGTTGATGATGCCCCAATTTAGGGGCTAACAAATGAGTTCCTTCTTCTAGGTGGGTAGCTTGTAACAACCCCATCTGTTGAGTAGAAAGTAATACTAGAAATGTAGGATGAATATAATATCATGAAAGTCAATCTCTAAGACTTCAACTTATATGGACGTATGATGATCCATGTTGAGCCAGATCCCCTAGTAGTGGATGACTGGATAGAGTCAGTGATATTTTTATTTAGGATTTTTAGGATCTTGATAGATCAAATTATCTCACACACTATTAGAAATCTTCATAGATAAACAGTTGGTTTTGGGGGTACATTAATATGACACAAGAGTTTATATAGTGAGTTATAGAGATAAATATTTCCATGGTTGTATTTTGAGATAGAATCCCTTATCAAGTGGTTCAGGTCATTTATGATCCTATAGTTTGGATATTCTTCTCGTATGGGGACCCATTCGATGGTTTTAATCATGGTGAGTCTTCTCTCGGGTTACAAGGGCATTGTTAAAGCCATGATTAGGTGATGTTTTATATGGATGTAGTCATGCACACAAGAGGGACACTTCCCCAAATGAGAGACATTCATGTGAGGTGACCTAAAATTTTGCGACAGAGTCAGTGGCATACCAAAAAATCATAATATCTAGTTTTGGTAGATGATTTCCTTTTAGTTTTATGTTTTACGTACTTGAAATGTGATAAAGTGTAGGATCATGCCCTAGATTTGCAAAAAAGATGGTAAATGGAAAGGATGAGCTTTAGTTTCAAATTTATTCTAGTTGGGAGGATAGATCATGTTTTGTGGTATGAAATATGACATCACTACACAATCTAAAATGTATTGAACATGGTCAAAATCCAAATTTCCATGTATCTAGATGTTATTTGGTGCCTGTAAAAACATGTGGAGGCACTTTTTTCTCAACCATTATAATAGAGGCTTCATCATAGGGGATCAATTATCACAAATGTTTACCAATGGGGTGACCTTACTCTCTGAGGAAGGAGAGCCTAACACAAAATAGTTTTAAAGTTAATGGGAGACCAAGTGTTGTTTTCCTAAGTATGGGTTGATCATTTAGCATCCCATGTTAGATGATTTCTATCATTGGTTATTACAGTGATTCTGGGATACAAGATGGATTCTTCCTCCATTGAAAATGATTTATTGCGAGATATTGAAGGATGAAATCATACACAGGATATTAGAACATACATTGTAGTTTTATTCTATTAACATTGGAGTAGAAAATTCAATAATATTTTAGTTTCCTTGAATGATTGAGGCCTAGGAGGGCATCCATCCTGAGGACGTTTCAGGGTTACCTTACCAATAAGTGATTTTTTAGGAAAGTAATTTCACCATGTATGGACAGATATTTGTGATAACATATTAGATGACCCCGTGTAGCTGTAAGAGATGGGTGTTTGGTTGGAGGAGTCTATATGGCATGGAGTTCATATATAAAATTGTGTTTTTCCATGGAATCCATGTTTTGTTCACCTATGGTGTGGAGGATTTCTTGAGGTCGTATGTGGATTCGTGCCACCCGATATATGAGTCTATTAGAGTGGACATTCAATGCGCAATAAATGATGACCACTTCTTCTAGAAAATGGAGTTCAACTCGATCATTGTGTGTGTCATCCATATTGGTTATCACCATCACCATGTTCAAGAGGTGGATGTTCCAAATGTGGATTCATTGATCCATTTCTGTTTCCATGAGTTATTGGTTATACATTTTGGAATTTTTAATAGTCCATTATAGTTCCCATGATTTATATGGTGGATCATTAACCATTATTTGATCAGATTGTGGAAGTATTCTTTGACGGTAACTTCATTTCCTTTGTTTAATAGATGGATTATGAGAGAAAAGATAAGATGGTTTAGCATACATCTCATTGATGATAATTACCAATTCTCTTACCTGATGTGTGATTGAGACTCAGTTGGGGGTCATCAACTATAATGTCATACATGTCCATATATTCTCAACATAATCACCATATGGTTTTGTAAAGAAGGAAATAAAGTCATCCTTTCTTGGTATGGATGGTGATTCTAGAAACGTTCTGAGAAAATGTGATGCGGGTGTTTCAATCATTTCTTTTAGCTATACCCCCAATAGTAGGGAGTGAGAAAGTTAATTATGGTTGCAATATCCCAACCATTATTAATAGTTTGTACCTATCTGGGAAGAAAATATTTTAATAAGGGAATAATATAGTACTCTTCCTATAGGTTTTCAACCAGAATGATTGATAGATTCAGCATGATGAATAAATTTTCTATCATATTCTCTTAAATTGATCATATCATGATCTTGTGTATATAAATAATTTATTCTTTAAATTTATTTCACTACTATTCCATGTTTCTCAATGATATTTTCATACTATTAAATTATTATCTATGAAGAATGGGACACTAATTTAATCACAATTGATAATAGGGATTTTCCCATAATTTTCACTGTGTTATTATTGTTTTGAGCATGGATTTAGGATTTGATATTTCTAGTGTGGGTTCAAGTGCGATCGAAAACCCATATTCATTTTGGTTTAATGAAAAACATGTGGATGAAGGGTTTTTTGTAAAAATGATAAATAGCATAGACACTATTTGGGGAATAGATCACATTGGTACTGTTGGTGTCGTTTTCTGATCGATGGTGGTTCTAGATTTGATTGGTGATCCCTATTCGCTCAGCTGATTCCTAGTGATGACATGAATTGTGACAAGACCCATACCAAGGAGAGGCCTTGCACAAAGTTTCATGGTGTGGGATTTTTTGTATGGATTCGATGGTTTTCAGACATGTATATCCAATGAGGTGATTGGATGTGGTCGACACATGGGGTCATCAATATTAATAATTATATGAATAATGGGAATTATTTGATAAAACAATAATGATAGATTTTGAATACTATTTTATTGAATAATTATAACAATGGTGGCCCAAAATCTTGATTCAAATAAATAAATTTATTAGGGATAATTTAACGTATTTTATATAATTTTTTTTATTTTGATAATGTTTTAAGGAATTAATGAAATGTGAAACAAATATATCATATTAAATAAAAAACTGAATCATGAAGAATAGGTTCCACTTGATATGTGATGGATGGGTACTAACTCATGTTCAGGGGTTAAAATATGGGTGATTTACAACCCATGTCTTTGGTATTATTATAATAAATGAAAAACAAATACTTGATAATGAGGGAGAAAATATTGGTGGTGTCTCATGCAATGGTAAAAAATTGGAGGTGTAAGCAAGAAAGATTGACCAACATGATTATTTCATGTTTAAAATTATAAAATTAAAATAATAATAGTAATATAAATTATATTTATTATTATTGTTCAGAATACATTGATATGGTCGTAACTACTTCATATGATTTTTGATTGTAATGCTATTAGAGGAAATTTTACCCTATAATTAAGAAAGGTATTTCAAGACCAAGGTTTGATATTTAATTTGGGTTTGTGGTGTAGGTCAATAATTTTCCTATAAATAATTATAATAAAAATATTATAACCCATATATTCAGACATATCTCCTTCATCCAGAGTCAGAATAAACAAGTATCTACAACACTACGACCCTTATTTTGATGTGGAAATTTTGAATACAATATCGGTTATTAAATTTTGGTTGGTGGATTGGGCTCACAAATCATATTTTTATCATGATACATTGAAATGAAATATTTTATGATGGTGTCTAATTTTATATTTTAAATTGTCTATCCTAATAATTTTTCCATGATGATAATAATGGTGTGATTATTTTCTCCATTCCAGGATGTCCTCATAGGCTTGTCTGTGAAATTATGTTTTCCCCATCAAAATTATTTTGAGCCCCATTCATTTTTCAGACATATGGACAATCCATGTCATGTAATATACATTAAATCCATATTGTACAACCTAACCAAAAATCCATCTGATGGAATGTACGTGACCATGTAGAAGACTGGGATGACACATTGTGATGGTTCCATTCAAACCATGTACTCCTTTAGGAATCATTAACCCCCAATTTCATCATTGTTGGGAATAAAATATTCTATAGTGAGTACCAAATCATTATTTTTTCCTCATTTAACACGATGAAGGACATTACAGTAGAATTTAAGATTCGGTGAATTATTTTATCACTGTAATGATTATTTAATATGTTCATGATAATGGAAGAAATCAGAAAATATCCTCATAGAGTATTGAAAGATATGTTAGTCCACTATCTTCCCAGTGTATTGGTCCCGTATCCATTGATATGGTACACCCCTGGCGTATTATGACATGGTTCCTCCAAAATCAAATTTTAGATAGATGTGGTTCAAAATTGTTCCTAAAGGGAATGGATCCTCCATTAAGGGACATGGTACTCCACTATCGCATTATAGAGAAAGTCATCCACAATCATTCTTTAGAATGAGATGATACTCCCGTACAACACCAGGGCATGGGTCCTATATACATGGAGATGGTACTCCCATGACAAATTACTAAGGTATTTCTCCATACTCATTGTTCAAATACAGAGATTACACCTATGGGGAACATGGTTATGAATTATCTATAGATGGAGAAGGTACTCCCCTTTCAAATTAAGGATTGGGTCATCCACATTGGATGGGAAGATGGAGATGATACTCCCCATTCATACTAGATCACATGTCCCCTATCCCTGGAGAAAGTACTCTCTTGTCATTATAGGTAACTGGATCTCTCTAATTTTTGTATTGATGCAAAGTGTAACTCCCAAATAGATATAGGGAATGGGTCCTATAATGGGAAATTATTCCCCCTCGACTGTTTTTTATAATGGATAGTTGTGGGTCCATTACTCAATTACATATAGATATCCACACTAAATTATTCACATCATTAAGGTAATTTATAGTGTTGATGGTGACACTTTTCATAGTATGAGATTTGGGATGTAGATATTATTCTATATCATTCATGTTTATTTGGTTTGATTGTATATATATATATATATATATATATATATAATTTTTCTTGTCATTGGATTCAATTTCTCTACATTCTGAGCTGTGAAGATGTGTAATGTATTCCGGGTGATATCCATGGTTATGTTCATGCAGTTCGATGATTATAATCTCCTACTATTGTTTCCAAATACTCATTGGGTACTTAATATACCCATAAAGATGAGACCCTTGTGTTTGTATGTGGTTACTATTTTATTTGGGTTTTGGATTAGTTTTGTTCACCGTTTTCCTTTTACTATTGCCTCCATTTTTTTCTACTACAGTTACCCCTACAACATTTGGGGTGTCATATTGGGTATGCATAAACATACACCTAAATTGGTTATTCCCATGTTTTTTGTCCCTTGAAAAGACTAAGAACGATTCATATGGTATTAGAGAGGACCATTCAGATACTTTGTGCCTTGGACCATGTACGTTGTTCATAGATTGGTGCACAAGATTAGAGATCTCTCAGCAATATTACACTACATTCTATATTTGATAGGATGTGACTTATTTCTTTTTGGACCGGAATTTTTTCACGTTTTACATTCAATGTTACACTTCCATATAATTATATTATATATATGATTTACAAACATGAGGTTTTCCAAATCATTATTCATTTTTTGGTTTATTTCACGATTATAATTATTTTAAATAGTTGTTGTGTGGGTGTGTGTGTGGTAAATGGCCTCCCCATGTAAGTTATACCTTGAACACTATTCTCTATCATTGGCTTTCCAAGGCTGGCCTGGGATAGTAGCGGCTCAAGTCCCCAAGGGTTGGGTTGCGGAACATAGAACTTGATTTATTAAATGGTTTCATCTACAAATCATTCTACCATTATTATATATTTGTTTTTTCCTCTCTTGGGGTGTATGTGTTCATAATATTGATCTCAATTATCAAAGCATAATGAAAAACATTATTATAATTTATAAATTCTCATGTGGACAAAAAAAATCCTAGAATGAATTGAAATACATCTAAAATCAATTCATTTTACTATCGACATTTTAATTAAGATTCCACACATTCTTGGAAAGTATTGGGGAGTTTCCATCATATGTAGCTGTACAATTTTCATCATTTTAACCTCAATTAGAAATATTATTTTCCAATTTGTGGATAAGCTTCCTTATTGATGTATATCTGAAATAAATGATATTGTCATGATTCACATTTTATGGAATCATTATCATATTTATATACTATATTATTATACTAAAACTACCATTGACCACCCTCACCAATAAAATGATAAATTTTCTTGGTTACAATTATTCATCATTACCATCCAATGAAATAAAATATATTCTCTAGGACACTGGTTTTTCATTTGGAATTCAAATAATTATATAATCACCAGAATGATGTGTGATATTGTCTGATTATATAATATATTATGTTAGTTCTTCTCTATGGTAGATCCTTGTACTCTGTAATTTGGATACCACCAACATTTATAGATATTGTCAGTTGATCCATCATAGAAAAAAAATTCTCATTTCTGATTCCACCCTTCTTAGGATGCTAATTTGGACAGATACATTACTCTTAGTGCCCTCTAACTATAGAATTACTATTTATTTTCTTCCAAACCATTCCGAAAAAACAGATTTAATGAAGTAGATTTGTTATCATCAAAACCCATATAATTTCAACCAAACCATAAGGAAATATATTTCATGTGCATGTTATTATAATTATACTAAACTAAAAAATTATATAAAATAACATACGATACCAACTATAAAATCCATGAATTAAACATTACATAATATTTATTATTATGTCATGAATTAATTTCCTTAATTTTTAGGATATTCTACAGGTTAATTTTTTTAGTGTATTTTTCTAAATATAATTAATATCAAAACCACATAACCAAATTTGACACTTCTAATTTATAATTATTTTTTCCATAATATAATTACTGAAAAATATAGAAGGAATTTATTATCATGTTTAATCATAAAAAAATATTGAATTCTTCCATCCATTTACCCACTACCAATGAAACATTTTTTAAAAATTAGTGATGAGATAAAAATGATCAATACCAGACCAAAAAATAAGAAATGGTTTACCCTAATGTAAACATCATTTTTTCAAATTTTTATAATTATCATCCATATTAATTTATCATTCATTTTTGCATGAAAAAACAAGCATTTTTTCTAATTAAATTTGACACCAAATATAATAATTAATTAATTAAATTATGTGAAATAATAGATCTCATCATTTTTATAATCTATATCGGGATCATCCATTTTTCATTCTATATAATGGGTCTCAAAAATTCATTTGATCTATATTAGGCCCACCCATGATATAAAATGTGGTGTAAACCATCATACAACCTGTATCGGGCACACACAATTTTCATATAATTCTAATGAACTAAATAATAATGAAAAAAATTATGAATTTACCTTTTTATCATAAAATAAATTCGGAAAATTTTTTGTCCCATATGAAAACTTCATTGGGATATTGAAACAACATTTTATGTAAAAACTTTTTTAAAAAATATACATTTCATTAAAATGTATTTTCAACACCAAATTATTCAGAAATGGGGTGAATTTTTTTTTCTATGAGGAAAATATGAATTCATATAATCGAGCCTTATATTCAAATTATGTTATAGGATGTATAAAAACACATTATATTCAAATTTGTTAAAAAATAAAATTCAATTTGTTGTTCGTAGAAAAAATCTCAAAATCTATACAAAGAATCATATTTTTCAAAATCATTTATGAAGTAAAAATTTTATAATTATAAAAACCTCAATAACATAATAAAATAAATTTAAAAATTTTGAACTTAATGTTAAATGGGTTATATGTGGAAAACATTAAATAATAATTTTATAAATGTATATATTTTACCATATTTACCAAATTTTATTCTTAAGTCTCATAAATGCATAAAAAATAGATGAATTTTTATAAAATGATAATAGATAGACTAATGATATTAATTTAAATGGGGAACTATATAATCCTCATAAAATGATATTGGTTCATATTTTCCAATATTCATAAAAGAAACTAAATTGATATGAGGTTCATGATATTGAGTTTGTTTCACCGTGTTCATTAATTTTCATCCAGAATAATAATTATTTTGAAAATATATACTTTATTACGAACATTATTATAGAATATTAATCATCTTAGATGAATTACGACTGTATCTTATTCAGTTATATTACAAAGTAATTTTACATAGGATGTTTCATTGATATTTCTATTTGTGACTTCCTGGTTCTGGGTGCAAAAAAGGACCCATGTATCTAGTGGATCGAATGGACTCCTGAGAATTTCCCCAAATGTCAGAGGCTGTCAACATATAGCATGGGACTTTGGTATGATAGTGGGGAAACTATTCCCTCTTTGGTAGAGTAACTCATAATTATGAAATTGTGATTAATAGCATAAACAGTAATACCATACCACATAACGAAACAGTTTGAGAATAATAGTAATAAAAACTACAACATATATATATATGTAGATGATTCATGTCATATGTATCTAGGAAAATAGCCAAACAATTCACAATGATGGAAATACAATACTAAAATCTATGTACAGAAAATATTAAACTCAAATAGCCACGCAAGCCTCATCATGGTCCCATGCTCTCTAGATCAAACAAAAATCAAGTACCTGATGAAGAAGGGAACATTCCCTTATCTATAATCACGTCCATATAATTTTATTGGGTTGAAAATAATTACCCATACAAGGTGTTAGAAGAATCCCAATAAGAAACAACCAAAATATCTTGGCCTAATAATCAGTGATTACACATAGTTGACAATGTGCAGAAATGAGGCAATGATCTATGAAGTACTCAATAGTATATAATCCTAAAATTTCCAATTTCATTCATTTTCATTTATTAATTATTCAAACAATTGAGTAATGTATCCTAGGGATTTATCCTAATATATGTATCCTCATTTTCGAAGTTACCACAATCCTCTCAAAGGACAATCTAAACAATCAAGCAAGACAGAGTCTATACTTGTGCTTTGGCTTTACAGACTCATCACAATCATACAATCATTCAACAAACAACCCTCTTGGAATGTTCTTATAGTCTAACCCCTCTTGATTAACATATCATCAATTTTTTATGTAATATAATGACCCTCTGGGAAATATCACACAGTCTAATCCCTCAAGTCTCAAAATGTACTGTAAATTTACAAATAACCACCTGGGAAACTCTCATTGTCAATACCCATTTGGTATGCATTACAATAAATAACAATAATGACCACCTTGCAGCTCTCAAGTTCAATTCCAATATGTAAAAATTAAAGTAATAAGGACCCTATGGGTAGCTCTGACGGTCTGTAGCCCTCTAGTATATGATCACCTGGTAACTGTCATAGTCAATGCCTATTGTCCAACATAATAATAAATTATACATAAATGACCCCTCCTTTGGTAGGCATCAATGTAAATTCCCATGGGTCATACTTTCATAATGGAAAGCACATGCATCTCATATAAACATTAACTCTATCATAACAACAGTTGGTGAAACCAAAGTAAGCCTAACAAGAATTCTAGACCCAACATCTATAATTGACCAAACATGGGAAACACACCCATAATCAAGTAAAATAACCTTATGCATATTCAACAAAAAATTAAAAAAACACAACTTAACAGTTATTAAACAACATTTAGTTCCAAAACAGACAACACATTAAACATCGGTATTTTTCAAATTTAGTTTATATAATACAAATAAAATAAAGATAAATAAAAACTACCTACCTTTTTGTAGTGTGAAGAAAAATCTTGACATCATCCCCTGAATCAGACTAGAATGTCATAAATCAAGAAAAAGGTAAAAATGAACATCCTAAAATAAATCTTGAGAGAGGAAAATTCAAGAAGTGAGGATCTAATGGAAGAGATAACACAACGAGGGAAATACAACACACCAAGAGGCATCAAAATTGGACGTCTAATAGAGGAATGATAGGATATTGATGTTATTGGTTGGACATCATTCTAATGAATGAGAAATGAGTAAAAGAATGGAGTTATAGAGATTAAATGTGGACCCTATATGTTTATTCAAATTAAAAGTAAATTAAATGTAGTGTTGATCTAATGTACATTCCATTTACTAGCCTCAAATAGTTCCCACTTTAAGTGGTCTTCCTGGTCATGCTAATGGACATGTAATAGGCCATTACACAACCATTAGACGACTACACGTGGAAACCAGTTACATGTCCTACACTCAAAAGTATAGATCATGTACATAGAAAATAGACCTTTTAATCTATTTTCCTAAAACAGAACCCGAAACAAAGATCCAAACCTAAAATAAATGTCATAATTCTTACAAACATCCCACTTTTGGAAATTTATCCCTCGATTTTGTTTATAAGGGTAGATAAGAAGAAGCATCAAATAACTCTGAGAACTTTGATCGATTGTCAGCCTTCATATAACAAGTTTCATCCTATAATCACCCATTCTACCACAACAACCTTACCAGAGGAACATACCGAGCATGTAAAACCTTTATGCTATGATCCAGAGTCAGAATATGGTGATCTTAGAAGGATTCATCCTCCTCATACTCAACCTCCTCGGGATGAAAAATGCTAGACGAGTCTGAAAATAAACAATTTAACTATTAGACATGGATGATTTCATGCATATCATTTTACCTCTAAGGAAACATCAACCGACGTGCAATGTGTCTGAATCTCTCCAAAACCTCAAATTTATAGACATATCTCGATGAATGCTTCCCATTTCTTATAATCCTCATCTGTCCCAACATCGGTGTGACATGTAAGAAAACATGTTCTCCATCCTCAATCTCAAGTGGTCATCTCCATCATTCAGGATATGATTTTTGTTAAGATTGATCAATATCCATCCTCTTCATAATAATCAATACTTTCTCAGTGGTCTCCAGCACAAGAGGATGTCCCAACCAAGCTATATATCTGGCCTCCATTACATAGATAGCTGATCGACATGGCCTATCATAAAATTCCTAATAAGGTTCCATCTGAATCATTGCCTGAAAACTGTCATTGTAGGAAAATACACTAGGGGTAAGTGCTCTCTCCCAAGAGCCCCAAAAATCTCAAACACATGCTCGAAGAATGTCCTCCAACACCAGAATTGTGTTCCCTAACTAGGAATCTGTTTGGGTATGGTGAGGTGTACCCAGTAGTTCATATGCACCCAAATCCATTTTTAGTCCCTTCCAGACATGATAAGTAAACTAGGCATCCCAATTTTGAAACAATATTTTTTGAAACCCCATGAAACCATTCAATCTCTCAGATTTATAACCTTTATTTTCATCAACACTAAAGGGTTCTTGATAAGAAATAAATGTGAATCCTTTGTGATTATTCCAATACAAACCCAAACTGCATCATATCCTCATGGTGAACTCAGTAATCTTGTCACCAAATCCATCGTGAATTCATTCAACATACACTCAGAAATGGGTAACTACTATAATTGGCCTTCAGGTTGCTGATCATATACCTTCAACTACTGATTGGCGGATCATCTCATAAAAATACAACCTAAAACCATCCTTGTAACAGTCCACCAATACTGACGGTGTAGATCTCGATACATCTTGGTGAAAACAGGATGAACTGTCCAAACTAAGAAATGAAAATCTCGTATAAAATCCTCACATATGTTTGATGAAACACATACACATCCATGGAAATGTAAAATATCATCATATCCTACGATCCACCCCGGAGTAGGGTCATCACATGACACACACTCCCATAGGACTGAGCATTCTAAATTTAATAGATACCACATTATCACTCGATCTAGTACAGTATAGGTAATAACTACAGACAAAATAAAACACTTCCCATGTCTGTTTTCACCCACTAGTGCATCTCAAAGAGACGAGCCATAATCTTCCACACACTGCTATCCTCTTGAATTGTGTTTATCTCAGTCCTCCTGCTCATCTCATCAGCCACTACATTTCCTTTCCCAGGTATATATGCAATATCAATGTCAATACACTAATGGTACTCAACCCACCGTCCCTATCTCAAATTTACATCATGCTTAGTAACGATATACTAGAGACATTATTTTTCAGTTTATAAGACAAAATGATCTCCCAAAATATAATGTCCACAATAGCGCAAAGCATGTACAACTGCACCAAACTCGATAGCGTGTGTCATGTAATTCATCTCATGTGGACTCAATGGTTGAGACCCATCCAGAAAAACTCCTTAGCCCTATATAAGAACTACTACCAGCTCGATACCTCACGCATTAAATTAAACGGTGTAGATCTTTCTCAGATACAAAAAAATCATTATATGGGCCGAATTCAACCTCCATTTCTACTCATTAAATGACGAATCATAGGAATATGTAAATATGTACTTTTCACGCTTCTTTGTCAGGACCGTCAGTTTCTCTTATAAGTTTGAGAATTAAGGGACAACACGTCTGCAATAACTATCCATCCCTATAAAACTAAGTACCTCGAAGACATTATTTGGGTTATCCTAGGAAAATACTTCACTTAGCGTCTCTATGACTACATATACTTCTATCTCTGATATATCAACACCGAATAAGTGAATATGGTCCATCCTAAAGTGGAATTTTGAGAGCTTATCATATAACTAATTCACTCTATGTGTACTCAAAAAGATCCCCAGATGGAATCATGGTCATGTCAAGGGGGTGAGTAGACAATAATATCATCAAATAAAACCACCATAAAATAATTAAAATAAGGATGGAACATAGTGTTCATAAATACCATGAAAACTTCTAACATGTCTGTGAGACTGAAAGACATAACGAAATCATCTTATCGACCATACATTATCTGAAAGGTTGTAAGAGTTATATCAGATGATTTAATGTGAAACTAATGATAACCATATCTCAAGTTGATCTTTGAGAACACCTGGGATCCTCAACACTGATCAAAGTAATCCTCAATCAATGGAACAAGATATCAGTTCATAACAGACAACTGGTTCAACTTCCAATAATCCACAAAAACATTTGAGGGTACTATCCTCCTTCTTCGCAAATAGAATAGGCGAACCCCATGGAGATGTATTGGGACAGAAGAAACACTTTTCATGAAACTTATCCAACTACATCTTGAGCTCTTGTAACTCAGGTGTAGCCATCCTATAAGTAGAAATGGACACCAGTGCTGCTCCTTGAACATGAAAAATATAGAAATATACCTCTATCTACATAGTTAATCCTAAAAAGTCGTCTACAAAGTCATCATTGAAAATATCCACCACTAGAGGAAAGTCCATCTGGGAAATTCCCTAGTCATCCCGATAAACAATAACAATCTAAGCTATAATTCCTCCTAACCCATGATGGTCGTGTCCACCTCTTCTCACCGAGGCATATCATTCTCCATTGTGTATATATTATAACACCTGAGACTTTTATAAGAAATATTTTGTTTTTATTTTATATAAATCATCAAAGGAATCATTCACTACACACAACACTTGCTTGGCTTGCCTTACATGCAATCACGACCTTCCTTGATAACTTGCGTCGTATGCAATACTGAGTTTCACTAAACAACGATTCGTTATTAAAATATTAATAAAACCAGCTATTATTAATATTAATAACAACTTTTTGAAATTTTTAAAATTTAATTTTCAAAAAGGACTTCATTTTTGGATTCGAAATATTGAAAATAGCCTAGGGTAAAATTTTGGTATTTTTCTGGAAACTTTCAATTTTTTATGAATAGTGAAAACACTAGGTTATTATTTAAAAACCGACTTATTATTTAAATAATAATTTAATTTATTTAAGTTAATTTTAGGTCAAAATTGATACATAATACCTATATAAGTTCAATGACATTCATTGGAGTAATTTTATAAAAATTTTAGATATATAAATTTTTTTTGAACTTTTCACCGTCTTTTACCCACCTCCTAGGAGAATTTTCAAATTTACAATAAACTTGATTTTAAATATTCTGTGAGTGGAATTTCAAAAATCCAAGAGACACGGTTGATGTCAGTATGTAAAATGTGGTTCAATGAGATGAAAATAATTTTTGGTGAATAGTAACTTTTTACTTTCATTTACCACAGTTAAAAGTAAATAGGGTAATTAAGGGTAAAAATGATATTATTATTACCCTAAAACATTTCCTAATTCTATTGAATAAGTGTAATTCTCCCCAAAACAACCTTAGGAATAAAATATGACGATTTAGGCCCACATGGATTAGATTAGGACATTTATTATTAATTTATTTAAAGAAGCGTTAAAATAGTTAAAATCAATGTTTAATAAGTAAATAATTTTTAATATAGGGTTATAAATAAGATAAATTAGACTATAAATATTAATTAGAAATCTAAAAAAATTTCCTGCATAATTGTATTTAATTTTTAATTTTTAGACATTAAATAATTTAATTTATTTATGACACAAAGATGATGTAGTAATTATCTTATTAATGAAATATTGACATAATTGATGTAATAAAAACCCAAATAAATGTAATTTGAAACTTTTTATGATATCCACTAATTTTATAGGTTAATATGACATGTTAGTATTTATTTAATTAACATTTTTAGAACTAATCATTCTGTGATGATTTTTAAAAAAAATCAATTACTAAATAGTGTGAAAATTGACATAAAATAGTTCCTAAAACAAATATTATATTATTAATTGTTACTAAAAATATAAGGTTCTTCCAAATGACTTAGATAAAGTTATATAACTTAATAATAAACAACTTGGGGTTAGTTTTTCTTGTTATAGTAATTTTATTAACCTTATAGTGTAAGAACACAAAAAGTCATGGTAAAAGTAAAATTATCTAAATTAAAGTTAAATCTAAATGATAAGGTTAAAATAGTAAATTAAACTTGTCCAAATTATATTGGATTAGAGGATTTAGACCCATCCACACCTTAGCTTCGAAATAAATCAATTTTGATCTATTTAAAACCGAATATGGCTTTATAATAAAATAATATTTTTTGTATTTCCAAAGGTGCCCCTCTCATCCCTTATAAAAGGGAACCTCCTCCATCTCTTCCTCACACAACTTTGATACTTCATGCTTGAACAAACCCTGACAATTTCTCCTCTCCACTTCCCTAGAAACATCCTAGAGATCTTGGTCTTCATAAAAGGCCAATTTTAGTGCCCTAAAAGAAGGTCTCAAAGAAGCGCTTCAAAGAAGAGGTAATGTCCGTTACCGATTCGTTCAACTTTATTTCTTCTTACACTTTTCTTATTTAGTTGTTTCATTATGAATTAATAACATCAGTATCAATAATATACTTATATGTTATTATCAGTATGAAACAACCCTATTTCACCATCTATCCATCCTACGGAAAACGAAATCACTGTGCATGTGTACGTACGGAATACCGTCTCCACATCGTGGTGTAACCTATTTTCCACCACCACCATACTTGGATGGGTATAATTTTGTAAAAAATTAATATATATGATTACTATAAAGTGATATTGATTATGAAATAGTATATATACACTCCAATACAATTCCACGATCATGGGAACGATATCATCGCTCGTGCGTACGTACGGAATACCGTCTCCATGATGTGATGTGACTCGTTCTACATGATTTTCATTGAATAATGATTACATAAATGAATTGAGTAAATAAAAATTATATATATTACACTAATAAAATTATGAAAATGAGGTATCTATAACCTAAAAAGAAGAATAAGAATTTATTCAACAAAACACGCATAAGAACAAAAAGTAATAAACACCTGAATAACAAGTAACAATGAAATATTACTAATAATAAGATAAGAATATGACCATATATGATATCATAACAATGATTATGATTATTTAATTAGTCAATGACATTATTTAAATAATTATATAGGAGGTTCGGAAACATATGAACAAATCAGAACTAAGGTATGCGAAATATCACAATCTCATTTTTAACTGAGATTGTTTATACATTGGAATTTACTGGGGTGCATTTTATCATCCACATCCATGTTTCCTCAATATGTAATATTATTTCCATCCACCTAAAATTTTTTAAATCCAATTTTACCCATCAGTGAGTTTTTAGTAAAAGATTTGAAAGGAATCTTTTGTCGTTTTTCGTACGAGGTACTTTTTGACTTTTCTGACAAAAGTATGAGAATAACGTTTTTTTAACTTATACGACATGAATGGATTTTTAAAAAATAATTTCCAAGAATATTCCTTTAATGTTTTCATGTTTATTTTTAATCAACTTGTTTTAGTTTAAAATTGTATGACATGTTAAGAAAGGAAAAATGTTTTTAAAGTAGAAAGGATATTTTCCTCAAGAACGGAGTTCAAGTGTTTTATAAAAATTATTTTCCATCTAAGATAATATAGGGTTCTGCTTCTATCCATATTATTAAATTTATTTGATTATTTTGTGATGGAATTATTTTTATGAATTACTTTATCCTATATGAATTTTTTTATGATGTCATGATGTTTAAAAATCCTACTTTTATTACATGGGTTATGCAATGATGTATGATTTATAATTTTGTGGAACACATAAAAATGTTATCATTATGAGATGGGTGGGACCTATATCTCCCTGCAATGCATTGTGTAAAGATTTTATATCTAATGAGATATACATGGCTGGAATGGAAGGTTAATCCTGTTCAGTGAAACAGGATTGAAATGAGGAATGAACTCGGTTCAGAAATGGACATTGTCCACTAAGAATAGTCTTGGAAATGAGTCTTGAATAATAAGAAATGATTCTCTATGATTATATGTGTATGCCACAAAGCATCATGTTTTATGTTATGATTATTGTGATTACATTTCAATACCATGATTTATCCCATGTTATGAATTTTTGATCTCTTTTACCGGGTAAGATTTCCAAAATGTTATGTTCTAATGAATATGATGTGATTGATATTTCTTTTGTTTACCCTTACTGAGAATTTGAGCTCAAAATTTTGTATGTTTTCTTTCCCCTGGTCAGGAAGAAGGTTATTAAGTAATATATTCCAAAAGGGACTATAGATATGATGAAATAAATGGGAGACAGTGTATACCCTTTATGAACTAGTTGTTTATGTTTCCGAGTTTCTAAAGACACTATACCTATAAGGTCCTTTCAGGGTTTTTTTATATGTTGTAATAAGTATACTTCAATTTTGAAGTACTAACAATGTATGTAAAGTATGGGTCGTTATAGTTGGTATCAGAGGAATGTTATAGTAATCCTTTGGAAAATAGGATGTGAAAGCCTTAGTAAGAATCATAAGGATAAGTCTAAGCATAGAACACAATCTTAGTGTTTTAGAAATGGCCATGATTAACCTAGGATAAGACCTTAAGTGTGAAATTTTATTCCTGATCATGTGGTTTTCCTATAATAATTAGTGTTTCTCACACTATTCTTCTTGGTTTTAGTCAATGGCTGGAACCCGAAGGAACAATATTAATGCGGAATGCGACGGGCAATGCAATGATTTTCCCCCCCGAGCTACCAAACGTTCTAGGAGCTGGAATGAAAAATCATGTAGCCATTCTTGCACAACATTATCAGGAAATGAATCATGAAGGACTTCCAAACGAGCAATAGAAGGAGAAACATTCTATTGAATCCTTCGTGAGGCAGCGTCCACCTTCATTCAGCGGGTCTACTGATCCATTAGTTTCTAAACAATAGATCAGTACTAATGAAATGATATTTTCAGTTCTTCAATGTTTTGAACATGATAAAGTCATCTTAGCAGTGTATCATTTGGAAGGTGATGTTGATCAATGGTGGAATCTTATCTAGAATATGAGGCCAAGAGATGAAATTGAGTCCATGGAATGGGACATGTTCAAGAACTTATTTTTCAATAAGTACTTCCCTCGTATTCTCCGAACAAAGATGGAGAATGAGTTTCTTGAACTAAAGAAAAAGGATGATGAATCTGTTAGTGCCTATGAACCAAATTTTACAAGACTTGCAAGGTACGATTCTGGTATTACTATCCAACCTGAGAGTAAGATCGATCGATTCTTTAGTGGCTTAAAACCAAGTCTTCGAAGGGCGTTAGCCATAAGGGATTTCAATAGCTACAAAGAAATTGTTCGATGTGCTCTCAATGTTGAGATGGAGATTGGAGTAACCCATCAGTCATATGGGTTTGATTATAAGAGGAAAATGGAATTCAAAGGAAAATATAAAGGGTAGACTGAAAAGAATATGAGTATTCCCTTATGCTCAAATTGTGGAAAGAAACATGGAGGGAGTTGTCTTAAAGGGAAAAGTAAATGATTAAAATGTGGAAAGGAAGTTCATCAGGTATTTTAAGGCAGCGATGATGGGAAGAAGATGTCTAGTGATGAGAACAATGAAAGGTCTACATAGAGTGAACCTCCTACACTTCAATGTTACAAGTTCAAGGAAATGGGTCATTATGCCAATCAATGCCCTAATCCAAGGGTTGTTGATGATGATCGATGTCAACATACTCTTAAGGATAAAGACAAAGAAATTTCACATGCAATTTCTATCAGTGATGTGGAGTATGATAACGAAGTGGTGAAGGGTACACATACCATCCACTCTAAAGTAGAAAATGTTTTATTTGATATTAGATCCACCCACTCCTTTATTTATAAAGAATTTGCTAAGGGTATCACTGTATTACCTCAATAATTAGATGTTGAGTTAGCTATGACAACCCCTTATGGCACAATAGTCGCACCAAAAGTTTATAAATCTTCTCCGATTGAAGTTTGTGGGAAAGCGCTACCTGAAAATATTGTGATCCTCCCTATAGTGGTATTTTATGTGACTCTTGGCATGGATTGGATTTCTCTATATGGAGCTCATATAAATTTCCAATGAAGGGAAGTCACAATTCATATTCCAGATCAATATTTGATCGTCTATCGATGCAAGGTTGAACATAACCTTCCAGTGGAAATATCTTCCATCATATGGGTCTTGATTACACTAAATGAAGGTTATTTATCTCAAATGGTTGGTGAGAAACTCATGATTAAGAATATGCCCATTTTACGGGAGTTTGGTGATGTATTTCTAAGGGAATTTCCGAGTCTTCCACAAAATCATGAAGTTGAGTTTTCAATAGAACTCGTACCGGGTGCTTTACCTATTTTAAAGACACCTTATAGAATGTACCCAATTGAGTGGCATGAATTGAAGAAGCAACTCCAAGAGAATCTTGATAAGGGTTTGATACGCCCTAGTGCATAACCTTGGGGAGCACCTGTTCTGTTTGTTAAGAAGAAAGATGGATCAACGAGACTCTAAATTGATTATCAATAACTTAAGAAGATCACTATCTGGAACAAATATCATCTCCCGCACATTGTTGAATTAATTGACCAACTACACAGAGCTCAATACTTTTCCAAGAGTGATCTTCATTTTGGGTATCATCAATTAAGGGTCAAAAGGGAGGATATACCAAAGACAGATTTCCGTACAAGGTATGGACACTCTGAATTTATAGTGATTCCATTTGGTCTTACTAATTCCCCTGATATCTTCATGGATCTGATGAATAGAGTCTTTAGAGACTATCTTGATCAGTTTGTGGTAGTCTTTATATACGATATTCTTGTATATTCAATGAGAAAGGAAGAACATAAAGATCACTTGAGAATTATATTGATGACCCCTAGAAAGGATAAGCTTTATGCCAAATTTACCAAGTGTGAATTTTGGCTTCAAAAAGCATCATTTTTGGGTCACATAATCTCAACAGAGGGGATATCTGTGGATCCAGCAAAAACAGAGGTTATCGAATGATGGTTGAGACCAACAACAGTAACTGAGATCTGATGTTTTCTTTGTTTGGATGGATATTATCGACGTTTTGTGAAATATTTTTCATGATTATCTAATCCACTCACCAGGTGGAGTCAGAAATGAGTTATGTTTGTTTGGATGGAGTAATGTGAAGGGAATTTGAAGGAGTTGAAAAGAAGGTTATCCAGTGCACCTATGCTCACACTACCTTGTAGTGGAGAAAGGTTTGTGATCTACAGTGATGTATCCAAGAAGGTATTGGGTTGTGTTCATATGAAAAATGATATGGTGATAGCTTATTCCTCACGATAGTTGAAAATCCATGAGAAAAATTACCCAACTCATGATTTGGAGTTATCTGCAGTAATCATTGAATTAAATATTTGGAGACATCATCTTTATGGAGAAAGGTGTGACATTTATACTGATCATAAATGTTTAATGTATATTTTCACACAAAAGGAGCATAATATGCGCCAAGGAAGATAGTTGGAGCTGATTAAGGATTACGACTGCTCAATTCATTACCACCCTGGGAATGCAAACAAGGTGGCAGATGCATTCAGTCGACAAGACCATGCCAGTTTAAGCATGATGAGGATCATAAAAGATACAATATTTATAGATTTACAAAGGATGGATCTTGGAATTATAATAAAAGGGAAAAAATTGTATCTTTCTCAAATGAATGTTCAACCATCTATACATGTTAAGATTAAAGAGTCACAAAATGAAGATATAGAGTTACAAAAGATGGTGAGAAATGTTCCTGAATTCGACATTGATTGTGATGGGATAATAAAGTTCAGGAATCGTGTTTGTGTTCCTCCCATCCCTAAATTAATGAAGGAGCTGGTGGATGAGGCTCATAGTTCATCATTCTCTATTCATCCTGGAGGCACGAAGATGTATAGGGTCCTATAAGAGTACTTCTGGTGGGATGGTATGAAAAGTGATGTTTCTTAATATGTCTCTCGATTCATGGGTTTTCAGCAAGTTAAAGGTGAGAGACATAAGTCTAAGGGGATGTTACAACCATTACCCATACCCGAATGGAAATGGGAAAGCATCACTATGGACTTTGTCACAGGACTTCCTAAAACATCCAAAGACAATAATGCTATCTGGGCCATAGTAGATCATCTTACAAAGTCTGCACACATCATTTCTATTAGAGAGGATTTCTCTCTGGATCAGCTTTCCAGGATATATGTAAAAGAATTGGTAAGATTTCATGGAGTACCACTTTCTATTTTATCTGATTGGGATTCGAGGTTTACCTCAATGTTCTGGCGAAGTCTTCAGCATACTCTGGATACAAAGTTGAGTTTCAGTAGTTCTTATCATCCTTAGACAGACGATCAGTCTAAGAGGACAATTCAAACTCTAGAAGATATGTTGAGAGCTTGCTTTATGGATTTCAAAGGTGGTTGGAATCAACACCTACCTTTGGTGGAATTTTCTTATAATAATAACTTTCACTCCAGTATTCAGATGGAACCTTATGAAGATCTCTATGGAGAGAAATGCAGGACTTCAACTTGCTGGGATGAAGTTAGGGAAAGAAAGCTATTATGACCTGATCTTGTTGATGAGATGGCAGAGAAGGTCCTATCTATTCAACAACACATAAGAGCAGCTCAGAGTCGACAAAAAAGTTATTCCAGCAACCTAAGAAAAGACTTAGAGTTTGAAGTGGGTGATAAAGTGTTCTTACCAATATCTCCTTGGAAGAGAGTAATGTGATTTGGAATGAATGGAATGTTGAGCCCTCGGTATATCGGTCCTTTCAAAATACTGGATCGTATTGGGAAGGTAGCTTACCAATTGGCGCTCTCACTGAATCTCTCTCAAATTCACGATGTGTTCCATGTATCTCTCCTAAGAAAGTACATACCTGATCCTTCACATTTACTCAGCTATGAAGTTTACCGCTGGAACAAGATCTTTCTTATGAAGAACAGCCGATAGAGATTCTCGATCGTAGTGAAGAATTCCTACAAAACATGACCACTCGCTTGGTGAACGTTTTATGGAGGAACCACCAATTAGAAGAAGCTACATGGGAGCTTGACGATATGATGAGGGAGAGGTATCCTCATCTGTTTGTTACACGTGACGAATTTCGAGGGCGAAAATCATTTTACGGGGGGTAGAATGTAACACCCGAGACTTTTATAAGAAATATTATGTTTTTATTTTATATAAATCATCAAAGGAGTCTTTCACTACACACAACACTAGCTTGGCTTTCTTTACACGCAATCGCGACCTTCCTTGATAGCTTGCGTCGTACGCAATAACGAGTTTCACTAAACGACGATATGCTATTAAAATATTATTAAAACTAGCAGTCATGAATAGTAATGTCCACTTTTTGAAATGTTTGAAATTTTATTTTTCAAAATGGACTTCATTTTTGGATTCGGAATATCAAAATTTTCCTAGGGTGAAATTTTTGTATTTTTCTGGAAACATTCAATTTTTGAGGAATAGTGAAAACACTGGGTTTCTATTTAAAAACCGACTTTTTATTTAAATAATTATTTTTTTTATTTAAATTTATTTTAGGTCAAAATTGATACATAATACCTATATATGTTCGATGTAATTTATTGGAGTAATTTTATAATAATGTTAGATATATAAAAATTTTATTTAACTTTTCACCGTCTTTTACCCACCTCCTAGGAGAATTTGCAAATTTACAAAAAAAACATAATTTTACCGCTTCTAAGAGTGGAATTTCAAAAATCAAAGAGACATGGTTGATTTCAGTAAGTAATATGTGGTTCAATGAGATGAAAATAATTTTTTTGTGAATAGTAACTTTTTTACTTTTATTTACCACGGTTAAAAGTAAATAGGGTAATTAAGGGTAAAAATGATATTATTATTACCCTAAAACATGTCCTAATTCTATTGGATAAGTTCGATTCGACTAAAAACAACCTTAGGAATAATATATGACCATTTACGGCCACTTGGATTAGATTAGGGCATTTATTATTAATTTATTTAAAGAAGGGTTAAAATAGTTAAAATCAATGTTTAATAAGTAAATAATTTTTAATATAGGGATACACATAAGATAAATTATACTATAAATATTCATTAGAAAGCTAAAAATCATTCCTACATAATGGTGTTTTATTTATAATTAGTCTAAATTAAATAATTTAATTTATTTATGACACAAAGATGATGCATTAATTATCTTATTAATGAAATATTGGCATAATTGATGTTATAAATACCCAAATAAATGTAATTTGAGGCTTTTAATGAATTACACTAATTTTATAGGTTAATATTACATGTAATTATTGATTTAATTAACTTTTTTGAACTAATAATTCTGTTATGATTTTTACAAAAAATCAATTACTAAATAGTGTCAAAATTGACCTAAAATAGTTTTTAAAACAAAAATTAAATTATTAATTATTCCTAAAAATCTATAGTTCGGCAAAATGACTTAGATAAGGTTATATATAATAATAATAAACAACATGGGGTTCGTTTGGCTTGTTATAGTAAG
Organism: Viscum album; assembly: GCA_963277665.1. Classification (NCBI taxonomy): domain Eukaryota; kingdom Viridiplantae; phylum Streptophyta; class Magnoliopsida; order Santalales; family Viscaceae; genus Viscum; species Viscum album. Next base: position 1,553,522,269 of record OY728146.1, on the reverse strand, counting down.
TTTATTAACCTTGTAGTGTAAGAACCCAAAAAGACACGTTAAAAGTAAAATTATCTAACTTATAGTTCAATTTAAATGATAAGGTTAAAATAGTAAACTAAACTTATCCAAATCCTATTGGATGAGAGGATATAGACCCATACGCACCTTAGCTTCGAAATAAATCAATTCGGAGCTATTTAAAACCGAATATGGCTTTATAATAAAATAATAGTTTTAGTTATTCCAAAGGTGCCCCTCTCCTCCATTATAAAAGGGAACCTCCTCCCTCTCTTCCTCACACCACATTGAGCCTTTATGCTCGGCCAAACCCTACCAATTTCTCCTATCTACTTCTCAAGAGAAATCCTAGATGTCCTGGTATTCTTCAAAGACCAATTTTAGTGCCCTAAAAGGAGGTCTCAAAGAAGCGCTTCAAAGAAGAGGTAATGTCTGTTACCAATTCTTTCAACTTTCTTTCTTCTTCCACTTAATCTTCTTTAGTTATTTCATTATGAATTAATAACATCAGTATCACTAATATACTGATATGTTATTATAAGTATGAAAAAACTGTATTTCACCATCTATCCATCCTACAGAAAATGAAATCACCGTGCGTGCGTACGTACGAAATACCGTCTCCACACCGTGGTGTAATCTATTTTCCACCACCACCTTACTTAGATGGGTATAATTGTATAAATAATGAATATATATGATTATTATAAAGTGATATTTATTCTGAAATTGTATATATACACTCCAATACAATTCCACGATCATGGGAACGATATCATCGCTCGTGCGTACGTACGGAATACCGTCTCCACGATGTGATGTGACTTGTTCTACATGATTTTCATTGCATAATTATTAAATAAATGAATTGAGTGAATAACTATGATATATATTACACTAATATTTTTATGTAAATGAGGTATCTATAACCTAAAAAGAAGAATAATAATATATTTGACAAAACACGCATAAGAACAAAAAGTTATAAACACCCAAATAACAAGTAGCAATGAAATATTACTAATACTAAGCTAGGAATATGACCATATATGATATCATAACAATTATTATAATTCTGGAATAAGTCAATGACATTATTTAAATAATTATATAGGATGTTCAGACACTTACGATGCAAATCAGACCTAAGGTAAGGGAAATATCACAATCTCATTTTTATCCGAGACTGTTTATACTTTGGAATTTACTGAGGTGTATTTTTTCATCCACATCCATGTTTCCTCAATATGTAATATTATTTCCATCCACCTACAATTTTTTAAATCAAATTTTACCCTTCGGTGAGTTTTTAGTAAATTTTATGAACGGAATATTTTGTCGTTTTTCGTACGAGGTACTTTTTGACTTTTCCGAAAAAAGTACAAGAAGATCGTTTTTTCTAACTTATATGGCATGAATGGATTTTTAAAACATTATTTACAAGAAGCTTCATTTAAAAGTTTTCATGTTTTTTTAATCAACTTCTTTTAGTTTAAAATTTTATGACATGTTAAGATAGGAAAAATGTTTTTAATGTAGAATGGATATTTTCCTGAAGAATGGAGTTCAAGTGTTTTATCAAAATTGTTTTTCATCTAAGATAATATAGGGTTATTTTTGTATACCTATTATTACATTGATTTTATTATGTTGTAATAGAATTATTTTTATGAATTACTTTATCCTATATGAATTTATTAATGATGTCATGATGTTTAAGAATTCCACTTTTATTACATGGGTTATGCAATGATGTATGATTTATGATTTTGTGGCACACATAAGAATGGTATAATTATGATATGGGTGGGACCTATATCTCCCTCTAATGCATTGGTTAATGATTTTATATCTCATGAGATAGACATGGCTGGAACGGCAGGTTAAACTGGTTCAGTGAAACAGGACTGAAATGATGAATGAACTCAGTTCAGAAATTGGCTTTGTCCACTAAGATAGTCATAGAAATGAGTCTTGACTAATAAGAAATGATTCTCTATGATTATGTGTGTATGCAAAAAAGCTTCATGTTTTTATGTTATGATTATTGTGATTACATTTCACTAACATGATTTATCCCATGTTATGAAATTTTGATCTCTTTTGCAGGGTAAGATTTCCAAAATGTTATGTTCTTATGAATATGATGTGATTTATATTTCTTTTGTTTACCCTTACTGAGCATTTGAGCACACCCTTTTGTATATTTTCTTTCCCCAGGTCAGGAAGAAGGTTATTAAGTAAGATATTCCAAAAGGGACTATAGATATTATGAAATAAATGGGATACAATGTAGACACTTTATGAACCAGTTGTTTATGGTTCCCAGTTTCTAAAGACACTATACCTATACTGTTCTTTCATGGTTTTGTTATATGTTGTAATAAGTGTAATTAAATTTTGATGTTTTAACAATGTATGTAAAGTATGGGTCTATATATATATAGCCCTCCAATTGGTGATGTTAAAATCACCTTGCAACGATAGCAGTTGAAAAATGACTCAAAAGAGACTAACCAGTGCATTACGATAACTAAATTTGAAGCTTTTCATATCTACGACATAGAGATAATATATGAAGTGAAACCCACCGAACTCAAGAGGGAACTCCAAGAACTAACATACACTAGACGTCATAATCACCATCATTGTGTCCATAATCATAAAATCCACTTATGTCATGATACATAGCCCAAGGATCTCCACAAAATCAACATATATAAATCTATTGGAAGCCCCTCTATCAAAAAGAGTATAATATAAAACATAGGTAACTAGAATCATACATCTAACAATAGAGGGTCTGATATCCTCAAACTATTAGGTCTGCTGCACTACAAATGTCTGACCAGTTCAATGACACCATGACCCTTCCTGAAAACCCTGTGATAGTCCACCCTATTATCAACGAAAACCTATCACTTAGCTACCACGACCACTACCACCTCCTCGACTGAAACAACCTGACGCACTCCAGTTCCATGACTGATGAGAAATGGGTGGTCCTTTTCTGACCGTGGAGTCATAATAGAACCCCTATCACTCACTACTAGTGAAAAAAGTAGATATAAATGTTTAAATGACCGATCATTCCACAATATCAGCCCTCAAATTGGTCTCTCGGGCACTGAGGTCTCGTTTTACCACTATTACCACACTGGTAGCACACCACATGGCTACCTAAGGAAACATCACATGAAATAACCCTATGACAGTTCTAGATATATGTAGAAGGAGTACAAGACCATGATTTTGAACAATCGTAGATCTTAACACAAAATCCCTTATATTTCACTTAGTAATCAATTCCTGGTTCACTATAGCAGTCACTGAAGTCATCTTGAAGACATTCCCCAACAATCAGATGTTGTAACTAAGACCATCCTCAAATCACCTAGACAACAATTGCTCATTAGCTCCCAGAACAGATTTGAAGCACTAAAGCTCTGTAAATCGAGATGAATAATCATTCATTGATAGAGTGACCTACTCCATGTTCAATAAATCTTAGTCAAGATCAGCCTTCAACATCTCTATATATAAGTATTCCTAAAATTTCCTCTTTAAATATTTTGAAAACATATATTGATGACATCCCGGCTGTGAGATAACATCCCAAAATTTCATGGTGGAATCACATAACATGTATGTTGGGGGATACACTCTCCTCTCCGGAGGCATCTAAAAATGCTCAAAGATAGTGATCATAGCCTCCAACTATTACCATGCAGCCTGATGTCCTCCATCCACTAAGAAGGTTAGAGGATGCTTCTACTAGAACATCTGGGTTAGCTCTTCCATAGATGGGGCAGGTTGCAGTGCTCCCTAAAAAATTTGAAACATCCTTAAATTCCTTCAAAAAACTATGAATCATCACATGAATACGGTATAATAGCTAGGGTCAAGACATACATAATGGGATGATCTTCTAGTTGTCCCTGATCTACCATTTCGGTTGTCTGATCATTTCTATTTATCTTGCATACAACTAGAAGAAATCGTGGATTCATGAAACATAAAGGTCTAGCACACATCTTCGTTCATTATTATCTGGTACAATAACATAGAAGACCTTCATAAGCCCTTTGGGTGTCATATTAAAATGAGAATGGCATACCATCATCAAACAGATGGTCAGATAGAGCGGGTGAATCCGATTTTGGAGAACATGCTCTGTGCTTGTGTTTTGGACATTGGAGGTTCCCAGGATATCCATTTCATTTTGGTTGAGTTCTCTTATAATAATAGTTATCAATCCTCAATCTGAATTTCTCCTTTTGAGGAACTCTATTGTCACCCTTGTTTGTCCCCTATTTTGGGATGAGGTAGGTGAGACCATACTATTGGGGCTGAGTCTTGTGCAAGAGACATATGATAAGATCACGTTGATCAGGAAGCATTTATTTTCAGATAAGAGTCACCAATAATCATATGATCATCAGAGGTGTTGATACTTAGATTTTATAGGGTGTGATCCAGTGTTTATGAATATGGCCCCTTGACTAGTTCATTGACATTTGGGATAGAAGGAAAAGAAAACATCGAGCAATGATGGAACTTTTGATATTACTTTGGGGATTGGAAATGTGGAATATATGTTTTATTTTCCTTCTTGGATGACATCTATCCATGATATCATCCATGTCTCACAATTGAAGAAGTAAAACCCAGATTTTTCCAATGTGCTGAATTGTGAGGAGTTGTATATATAGCCTGATATGTCTATGGGTGAGAGATCAGTGTGTATTGTGGACTCCCAAGAACATGAGATTCAAGATAATAATAATACTCTATTTATATTCCTCTATAAATATGTTACTGATGAACATGAGGCATGGGAGTTGAAGTCTTCAATCGAAGAGAGGTTTTTGTTTCTCTCTTCTCATCAATATTCAAGATGATTTTCATTGGGAAGAATGTTTTTATGGTCGGGATAATTTTTAGATAAATGAATTATTTTAATGTTATTTTTCAATTTATTTATATTCTTTTTTTGGGGACTTCCCATTCATTTTTTGATGAAATTTTGTTTTTTGATTATTTGGGCCCAACTATGTGCCCATTTCCAGATTTAAAAATGAATATTTTTTCATTTATAACTCCTTAATTATTCAGTATTTTTAATCCATTACACTTCCTACATGGCATCAAGTGACAAATTAAAACCAAAATTTCTATTTGGGCCCATTAGTAACTCATTGTCATTTTCGATTTGGATGATATATTTAGGCTTTTGTCCAATGAATAAGAACATTTTTTTTATTTTTTTTATTTTTTTATTATATTATTAATTTTATTCACTTTTTTAGTGATTAATGCTTACACTCAAAGCCAACATACCTTGGAGATCCCCCATGATTTTCCCCACATTTGGAGCTCTTTTCCAACACATATTAGGGTGATACTTATTAGGGATTATCAGATCATCCATATTTGAGATTGTAATTTATATCACCCAATAATCATACAATTTTCACTATGTTTCCTCAGTTTAGTTCCTACTTGAGCTTCTCATCCACATTCGAGACTCCCTATATGTATTTATTCTTGGAGATTCATCCTTTGGTTGATTTGGTGAGATTTCATTAAGATATTTCACATAAGTGGGGTTTCTTCCTTCATCCTCCCATATTCATTGGGTTTCATCAATTTTCATATGGTTTCTTCCATTATTCATGATGTTACTAATGTCCATAATGTAGTTATTCTAACATAGGGATTTTTTTTGAGATTATTGGTCCAATTGTGCTGTTTTAGTTTCATTTTCACTATCTTCTGGTGCAATGGTGGTTTGGTTGAAGTTCCACAATAGGATTTGAGGGTTTTGAAATATTGGGTAGGTGATTACATGTGTAAGCATTGTAGATTGAGTTAACATTCATGAATTATATTTAATTTATGTTTCAATCTCAATATTTTTAGTGAGAAAACTATTTTTGGTGTCATTTGTTTTGTGGTAGATTTTAATGTACCAATTTTGTGTAAAAATGGTTTGTTTACTTTTGAATTCCATGTTGTATGAATTGGTTTTGTTTTATATAACTTGGAATGGATTTTTATTATTTTTTTAGTGATCAAAATTTGGGTTCTGGGTAATATTGTTATGTATTTTGAGTTAAAATATGTATTTTAATGAATTTTATGTGGAATGATTTGTTAAATATTGTTTAATTATTTTATGGAAATTGTAAGAATTTTTTCGAGTTAAAAAAATGGTGAAAGTCATGTTTATCTATGTTTTTCAGAATTTATGACCAGAGTTTGAATTTTTATTTTAAAATGGACGTTTCTATCTTGTGGAAATTGTTTTAGCCCAGAAGGGGAATTCGAAGTATCCCGGTATTCAGTTGTGTACAAGCATGCTAGTGAACCAGACTTGTTTTCCCCCTATTTCAATTAGTATGTTTGGCATTTAAAACACTAAATAAATATAATGATAATGATGTTGGGGACCACTAGGTTTTCTGTGATTCCAATACTAGTGGCTTGGGCACAAGAATAGATATTGTTATGGTTACTTTCACACTTAGATGCGAGGTACTGAGGCTAAAAACAAACAAGTGCCTAAGGATGTCCCCATGTTGAGTGCTCATTAAGTATTTAGAATTTATATTTGAATTATGGTGTGTGTTGGATGGAACGTTAGGTGTATTACATGTTTTATTTAAATGTATATATTCTTTAATTTTAACATCTTTGAAAACTATTTTCATTTAAAAGATGCACCTTTGGAAATTATTACTACCATTCTATGTTTACAACACTTGAATGATTTTTATCTTCAAATTCTTGTCACATGAATTATTTGGGTTGTATAATATTTGGATTATGAACACACACTACATACACATTTGGGTGTATGTATATTTTGTAATGTTATACACAAGTAAGGGAAAGTATTTTGGAGATGTGGGTTCAGGTTTCTAGTTGCTTCCGTTGTGAGGGATTGTGGAGAGAGCGGGTGGGTGATGAACCCTTGCCTTGTTGTGGCCATTGGGTCTTCTTTTCTACCACATTTTTAGTTTGGGAACCATTTTTTATGTTAAAAACCTTGAATTCAAATATTAATTTTAAAATATATTTTTTTGGAATGAAATATCAGATTCATATTGTTAATTTTTTTTTTGGTTGTCTTATGTATACTACTACGGGTAAATCATCCCAAACACATTATTTATGATATTTAAGAACATTGTCTATCATTTGGGGATTGGGAATGAAAATAGAGACATTCTAAAGACCAGGTCGGGTGCTGGTATTAATGGAGACCAGATTCGGTTTGTGACACGTGAAATGGTGTGCACCATATGATAACGCATACATGGATATGGAATACTGGTTTTACATATGAATTCAGGTGGTATGGCTACTTATATTCATGATTGGTAGAGGAAATGCGATTTTATAAAGATCAGATCATGTGTTTTTTATTGGAAATACCTTATTGGAATATAGAGATACACCTACCCAATATTAGAGCTAGATTGATGTTGGGAATATACTTTAAAAGATATACATATTGAATGAATCCGATTATTTCAATGCACATTGTAATATCTAAATAATACCCAGATTAGTCTTTTTATAATGATGTATTTTTATCTTATACCTTTAATAATCTGAAAATATTTCTTCTATATATAGTTGTGGATATGATTTATGCAAATATATTTTTAAAAATACCATTCGATGATTCACACATAATGGCTCATGTATTTTAACATCAATAGCCCTTTAATTTATACTGTTAATGGTTTAATATTTCTAAATGGGATTCCATATATTTGAAATTTTTGTCTCTGTTTTTATTATTACCTGCTGGATAAATCTTTTTCCTCATGCATGTGGTGTAGGGTGTTTCACATATTTCAAATTTACCCATGTTGATTTTATATACCCACTATACATAGTTTGAGACGTATTACCATAAACTATATACACATACACTTATGATATTCTTAAATATGTTGTTGTGATTTTATTCACTATAAGTAATCATAAACACTATAAATTGTTATATTGTATTATTTAATATTAAATTCTACTTGAAATTCTAATTCATGAATTTTTGGGTTACACATATTTTACATAATATACGTGTGTAAATTTTTTATATATGTTAAATGAAATAATTTGGTAACATGTTTACATTATGATTTATTATATCCTAATTAGTTTTAAATCTTACCATCTTGGTAAAATATTTATAACCAAAAAATAATTATTCCTAAATTCTGTGAATCCTCAAACTCTTGAATTCAGTGGTCTAAATTTCATTACCTATAATTTTCATATGAAAAAACATGGATCCAATTATGATGAAAACCGATTTTAGGTTAACTTGTAGAAATTTAGAACTTTTATGAAGAGGAACCCATTATAAATCCTATTTAAATGATATTGAGGAAAGTCATGACAAAATGAATATTATTGGGCCCACTATATGGGGCCTAAATAGAATATTATGATTATCGGAACCAAATGTCCCTGAAAATGTAATATTATTATCAGAATTATTTCTATTTTCACCAAATTTATTTTTCCAATAAGTTTTAGTAAGCATAAGGATCCCTAAACCCAATTTTTATATAACTCTCAAAATAGACCACCCCATTCCTTATGTGTTTTAATCAACAATATCCATTTATGGAAATTGGAAAAAATAAAATCATTTTTCATTGGACACATTTTATAGGTAATTTAAAATAAAACATATTATATACAACTAACTAGAGGAATTCAGGTTATAAGGGGAATATAATAAATTATATATATTCCCCATTAACATTGAAATGGAAGCCATCATTTGAATGTAGTCCAAATTCATCGTCTATGATTCAATTCCATAATTATATTTTCAAATTTAAATATCCTGAGTTATGATATAAAAATCAAAAAATCCATATATTAATGTCTTTTTTATGACCCATAATTCAACCAATTGATGAACTACACTCCTTTCAAGGATATAATATGACATGTTTAACACGAATTCTTAAATGTCCATATCATGTGTCTCTAAACAACCAGGAATTTTAGTCCAAATGACATGAACATTAATAATAAACCCCCTTCTAATATTTTTCCATAAAAATATTATGATCATATTTTAATCATCTTCATACCTATCCCCATATCAAATTTTTCCTAAAATAGATTTTTCCATATATATCTTTTCCATTATTAGATAATCATTAAACTAAAAAATGTTCATGAAACAATGATTCTCTATATATTAGTTTCAATGAGTTTTCACATTCATATAATTCTCATCTTAACCTTTATAATGGATAGACTACATCACATTATGTTAAATTATGTTTTCAAAAATATTAATATTATTTTCTAGATGGATATAAAGATAATTTTACTTCAATATTCCTCTCATTTGTCTGCATTTATGAAATTGTGATATTCATTAACATCATGTTTTCATAGAATGTGTTTCTATGTAGACCACATAATAATTTTGTGAATTATTTTTAGTGAAAAAGAAAAAAATCATTTTTTAGATTTAGATTCATAAAATGTCCCATATAACGGTATATATCAAACAATGGGTAAAAAATGACGTGGATTTATATTAAAATGATGAGTTCACAATCACTAGGAAATAATCTCACCTAAATTATGAAAACTATGTTCTTGAAAAGAGAAAAAAATAGAATGAAATATTTTTCAATTAAAAAATGTAAAATTAATTTTAAGAATATCTAGTTCCATAACATTATAATTTCCACCCACATATGTTATTATAGAATTGTTGGTTCCACATAATGTTAATAAATTTTTGCATGGTCCACTAGGTGGTCCTCAAATCAGTCATATAGTGCACACAAAGTCTATTAAACTATAAAAAAAATATAAGATTCAACATGTTTTTATGATATATTATGTACTATGATCATTGTTAAATGTATTTATATGTTACTTCTAGGATCTCTATCCTTCATTGAAACAAGCGTCCTCATTCTCTATACCACTTTTTATCATCATCATGATGGGAAATCAACCACATATATAAATGTCCTAATTCTTGTGTACAGTTATTTGAAATACTCTAATATAAATATCCATCATATTCTCCATCAATGATCTCATTTTTATGAGTAAATAATATTCTATATCCTTGAATACTAACTCTATTATACATAAATTTTATACATACTTCTCTATTTTTCTTTTTTGTAGTCACTGATAGAACAATGCAAAGAGGACAATTCTATGAATATCTATGTGTAATAACCCTTAATAAATTAATATAGAACCTAAATTTTTGTATCTAACATTATTTTACCATCCATATAGAAAACATTTAGAAGAATACCCTATTATCTCATATAGTTGAGGATCTTGATTTTCATGGTCAATTTTTATTCACTATTTGAGTGGATTTGTTTATCCTCATGTGACACCTGGTTATATTTAAATAAAACAATGGATCATTATATGGGATAAAACATATGATATTTTACTATTTATGATTTTAAAAGTCATTCATTGGTGTAAATCCACCAAATCTAGAAACACATTAATTAAAAAATACAATAAAAAAATATTCATGTTATTGAGTATGAGCTAAAAATATTATATGGTCATATAATAAAGTCATTAAATTATTTATGTGTGAAATATCGTTATCTGTCTCTATATACATATATTACTTGTTAGGGTAAACCCTTTTAATTCTAGTGGATACATTTTTTAATTGTTTACTTTATCATCAATTATCCTTAACATCTTTGTAAACATTCATTGGGAAGAATATAGATATTATTAGTGGAAAACCATGATAAAAAATATCCATAATTATTATGAATTATTTATTAAAAAATGTCTCAACATAGGGAATTATAACATAGAGAATCACCTTTATGAAAACAAAAGAACATATAACTGACTCTACCTATGAGAGAAAAAATAAAGACACAATCTTTATATCAAATTAAAATATTATATCTCTTAAAAAACTATAATTTTCACTAATAATACCACTTTGTTATTGAGTACTAATATATGTAGTTATTTATTGAAAGTACCTTAACAAATCCTTTACAACATTATATAGAATAAATATAAATATATTTTTGAATTTTTATAAATGTAAATAACATTTGAACTGTAGTGATTCGAAGTCCATATCAAGGTTTAGTATAGAGACTGGATTATATTCTAGATGATTTACACATATACAGTGCATTTGATCAATCCACATTGATTTTGATGAAACATTGAAGTCCCTATCTTAGTAGACTATAAAATTTGGATCATAAATTTGTAGAAAATTTAAATTTCACATCCAGTGGAGATTTCTATAAAAAAGATCTTATAGTTGACAAAATATAAGAAATACTCAATAAAAAATCAAATATGAATCATTATATATAAAAAACGCATCTACCAATATTTGTTGTAATCTCTATTTGTGACAACCATCATTATCCTTATTGAAAAAGAAGGAGGTAGGATGATACATGTCCTAAAGAAACATCCCTATGGTGATCAAAGAAGGAAATAAATGTTTAAGGTATTCAATACATGTGGGGTGATTTTCTACTTAATAATAAATGATCTAACATTATCTTTTACAACAAAAAACCACTAAATGATGAATCATAACAATTAAAGACATCATAACATTTCATTTTTCCAAATTTAACTAGAAACAAAGTACCAAAGTCGATTTATATAATAGAAATGTAAACAACAGTGAACTAACTAATAAAAGTCCAAGACAACCTGAAGACTCTAAGATCCATAGGCTTTATGATCCATTATCACCAAAAATACCAACTAAAAATATGTAGTTATAATGACTTTTTATTCATTACCTTGTCTCATAGTTTGTTAGATGACATCTGCAAATGCACCAATGTGATAAAGAAACAGTGAGTATCAAAACTCTCTTTGTTTTACAAAATCACTTCCCTACTAATTCCTCTAGGATAGGAGAGTTATGATCATTTATAGTAAAAATCTCTTATAAATCAAATTCAAAAACAATTATTAACTAAATATAAACATCATGACATATATTTAATAACATAAAATAAAAAAGTAATATATTAACCAATTTTCTAATGAAATCCGTTATTCAAGGAAAACAACAAATCAATAGCAAAAACCCATTCAAAAGAGTTCCATTTGGAATAACCATTTCATTCCACCAAACCACACCACTACCCATGCCTGATTTTTCAAGAATATTCCATATTCAGGATCAATCTCTCCTCGATCCAACATGACGTCACAAGGTTATTGGTTCCTATGTTACATTACACCTATAGCACTGAGAACAAGGTCATATTTCACAAATGACATGTAAATTCAAAATGAAAACACACCCATGTTTGAACAAAACCATGTGAATAAAAATATTCCATAATCATAAAAATATAGAGATATTTTTATTGAGAAGATTTTTTCAAAAATTCAAATTCAAATTTCTAGATATTCCATATTTAAAAAAAATATTAATATCAAGAAAGCGAAATCACTTCTAATTTTTTATAATTCCTTAATTCAACCAAAAATCACAAATCATTACTAAATAGGATTTATATAATAATTTAATCTAGATATCATAATCAATTTCATTAGAATATTCCAATATTAAACTATTTCAGTCAATTATAGCAATAAGAGTAAAGAGTGAATCTACTTCCCTCAACATATTAGGTGAAAAAATTAAACAAAATGAAAAATGATACAAAAACATGTAGAATCTCCAAAAACCCACCATATATATCTTTCCCTCTCATAAAAAACCAAAATCTAAACTAAATTGGCAAATATACCCCTACATGTACCCATAGTAGGCATAGAAATATGAAAAATATAGAAGGGATGAAGTAGATATAAGAAGAACATAATGCATGATGACGAACAATAACATGAAACGTTGAATTGAATTCAAATCAATAACAGAATCCTTCAGATCACCACAAGATCGATGGTAGATCCTTACTAGACTTTTTTGTAAGAATAATTATGAGTTAGGGATTAATGGGAGGAAAACTAATGGGTTAATGAGAAGACCCTATTAGATCATCTTTTTTCAGTGGGGGCATTGACTAATGAATTGTTCAATCACACAGTTAGGAAAAACATTAGTTAACTATTTATTAAATAAAGCATTGATAATTACCCTTACAATGTATATCCTAATGGTTTTCAAACTATGCATCATCTATACCGAATAATTTTCCTAAAGGTGACCACATATCATTATCAATGTTCAAGGTTTCTCCTTGGATTCCACAAGGTTTGAACAAACTTTGTGTAAATCATGCACATCCCATTTATTCCCTATCTCACGATACACAGTTTCTTGAAAGTGTTTCTTTTTTTTTCAAATAGATCATTAATTATGAACATTAATCAAGGATCCAAACTCTTCAAGAGTACCCAAAACTATCCCAAACCACACACTTATACTTTAATTACTTAAAAATCATATATAAATTGTTACATACATGAAACTATGGGTGCTACATTCTTCACAACATTAGCCTTTTCATCCCCAGAATGTTGAAAACCATAGTGTCCCTAAAAGTGTTCCATCCATTTCACTTTAATTTCCATCTCACATTCCCAAGTCACATAAACAATGTGACCCTGTTTCCACAAAACCCGCACTAGGATAATGGTTTCCCCCCACAAGACATTCATTCACCAATCCCCAATCGGTACTAAGATTTGTACCAATGAAGAATCTATCTCTAAGTCCACATAATTCTATCATATCACATTGAAAATAACAAGATAATTTATTTTCATCTTAGATACATGGAAGATATTTCACCCCACAATGAACCTTGGTCGAAATTCTAACTAATATTCTACCTCACCCAGGCCATTCCAAAGTATCTGATGAACCCATGTATAGGGTTTATAACTAGCCCTACATCTTTAAAAGTTTATTTCCATGTCATGTGGAGATCCTCAAGAATACATGGTCACTCATACATAAGTCAAACATCTATCTATGATGATTCCCATATGATTTCAGGTGACTGTGTGCCATCTCCAAATGATTCATGATCAATTAAATATTTTCTATTGTTTCATGCACACTGCTTATCTCCACTAGTGATATCATACTGGTTCCTAGAAAAAAAGCGAGGAATGAAAATATTCCCATATTTTTATGGAGGCTTGATATATATTGTATTGAGGCTTGATATATACTGATTTATACAACTGTATTGAGGCTTGATATATATTGTTATAAGAGATATCCAATAATGGTATGTGCTATTCTTATTAGACAACAAAATCCATCACACAATCCCAAAAAATGTCTTACAACAGATGTATTGTCCGTTTAGATTTCCCATCCATATGAGTATGACACGATCTATTAATAGTCAACCGATTCGTAAGGGATTTCAGTAAGGACATCCAGAAATGAGATTTGAAGCTTGAATATTTTTTAGATAAATTTGACACCGATATTCCATTTCAATTTACCACCTCATTGATATAGATCCTTGACAGATCCTCCTCATTATGAGTTTCATGAATAAGGATGAAATCAGATGACAATGTTTCCTGGTCAACTATCACCCATATCGAATCATGTAACCGAACTATTCATTTGAGAAATGTAACAATATCTATCATTATATTCTCACATTGAAAAAAAGGGTTAGTTAAAGACTGTAACATACCTTTTGGTAGTTGATGGTCTGTATTAACTTTCTTAAAAGTTAATCATTTTGAAACAAACTCATATACCATCCATTTCATAATGACCTACCGAAACTTCATTATCAATTCTTTATAAATTGTCTATATTATTGGATTAAAATCCTTTCTCAAATTGGGTAATCATGAACTATTATCTCCTGAAAAACAATTGGTACCAAAATCCAATTTATGAACCACAACACTGAAATCTCATCCAGCCGCCAGCCCCCAATGTTCTCTCCACCATTGAGTTTGAAACAAATAGCCATGCATTCTTGCATTAGATGTGTAATTTTATTTAACAACCATTACCAAATTTGGTTCAATGGAATATAGAACGAAAACTAATACATCACCTCCCTCTTTGCATTCAGTATGCATATCAGCTAGGATTGAAATCATCTTCCACTCATCTGAAGCATATTTTTCTAACTGTGCATATGAATTTCTACATAATGGATCTACAAAATTATTTCCATTAATTTCTGTACACATCATGTAAAATAGAAAATCTTGAGATACTTCATCTATCTTATTTTTCTCATATTCAAGTTGAGTTTTGATAAAATATCATTGAATCTCAAATGATTTACGACCACCATAAATTTATTCCTAAAGAGATAATGATGTCATATGTTAAATGAATGTAAAAATATAGCTATATTAAATTCCTACTTTGGGCAATTCATCTCATAAACACTTAACTACCTTGATCGGTAAGTAATATCATGGCATCCTTTCATGAGAATACACCCAAACCCAGATTGAAAAGTAGAACCATACACTACGTACCCTTATTAAAATTCTTGAAAAATCAATATTGGTGTAGATGTAATGTGTAATTTTATGACTATAAATTATTTCATACATACCCCAGTCCTATATAATGGAAAATTAATCTTATTTAATGATGTAATAGCTAAACCAAGCCATTTTATTTTCTGAAAAAACACATCGGTAATAACCATATTACGCAATAAATTATCATATCCCAAAAACGTTCTTTAATGTTTGACAAGAGATAACAACTTCTATCTTACATAGATCCACATAAACATCACTTTTATAGACTAAATGGACTAAAATGCGTACCTCTTATATCCAAAAATAACACATTAAAAATTTGGAATGAATAATATGATCTCTAAATATTTCCAGCACTTTGGTCAAGTGTTTATTGTGCTCATCGCTTGTCCTTGAATACACTAATATGTCGTCCAAAAACACCATGATAATAAAATCTATATTTCTCTAAAATATATGATTCATAAATTAAATTAATATATATTGATAATTCTCATGGCCTAGTGGAATTACCATATATTCTTTATGTCCATATCTTCTTTGTAAAATTTATTTTATAATTTCCATATTCTATACTTGAAATTTCTGATATCATTATGGAATGTAAATTTTAGAGAACCACTAAGATCCCTAAATTGATATATAATACCATCAATACATGGAATAGGATATCTATTTTTTATTTTTACATTGTTAAGATTATGATAACCCACACATAACGGTAGAGATCCATTTGTTTGTTTTCACGAAAAACACATTTGCTTCCCCAAGAGTCGTGATCAGCTTAATGAAACACCTACTTTTTAAATATTACAACTCCACTTTGAGATCCCATAATTTTGTTGGGTCTATCCTATAAGATGAAAGGTTGACTGGAATTTTCCTCAGAAGGAGTAGAATCTTAAAATCCACTTCCATTATAGGAGGTAACACTGATATGTTATTGTGAGAAAAATATAAAAATTGATCCATGGATACTAGAAAACTTTAACCCCTAACCACATATATCATTTCCAATGTCAATTCACCAACCAGTAAGAGAAAATTCACAAAAGATCATTCCAACAACCCCGTTTCACCTATCATCACAACCCATTCTCCTCTGAATATGTGCTTTCTTCCATCCTCAGTTGTGAAATAAACAATTTTTATATAACTATTTATGTGATTATTATACATTATAAACAAATAAATAAATATAATTATATCATAAAAATATATTTATGTATTGAGGAATCTAATTTCTTCTCAACTCTCTCAATATTTATAAAACATTCACTACACACAAAGGCTCAACATTATAATTGATGAAGAGGAGATTGATGTTTTATCATTGAAGGAATCATCTCCTATTTTAGTGATAGGAAATAAATAGTACGAGAAGTGATAATGGAATGAGATGAACTAGTATCAAACTACACATCCATGATTGTAGAATTAAATAGAATCATACCTCTCATCATCAGGGGTCTATCATGATCATTCCCAATCACCTTCTCAGCTCAATATAGTTGTTTCAATACATTTCGATCTTTTTTTCCATTTTGAGATTTTTCTTGATGAGGAGTCAATATATTATAAGAATAAAAACGGATATCCTTGGTCTGCAGAAGATATTGATTTTTCTATCCTCACCCTGTCGAATCATATGATGCATGAAACCCCTATTAAGATGCGAAAACACATGAATTTAGAGCACTATGATAATATCGATTAAGATGAACCCCATTGATTCAATTATGGAATTATCTTGGGGCAGTAGTACTCTATCTCTTCATGTGGTTGAATGAAACAAAATTGAATCTCCCAATTTTTTATATTGGAATCAGAGGATGATTCACTGATCCAGCTGTCTAATTCTGAATCGCGTTCCCACTCCAGAATTAAAGTGTTCCGCTTCCAATTTCTATCAAAATTAGAGATCCCATTTGTTCCCATAGGTAACAAAATACAACCTCCTACCATAGCTTCTGATGTCTTCTATTCAGCCATCATCACCCTATTGAACATATATGTATAATATGTAATGCATAACATATAAATATTTGAGAGAATTTACTTTCATAGCCCGGATTCAAGGATTTGTTCCCTCAAAGAAACACTCACATCATCTTTAGGTGAAAATTACACCAAATTAATAAATTTAGATACATACTCAATAAATGAAATTTATTACTTATTTAGGCATAAATATGTTTGTCATTTTTTAAATCATGAATGTGTGAGGATAGAATTTTTTGTTGGACAATTCTTAAAAATACGCAAAACTAAGTCCATGATAATCATTGTCAGACACTTCTAGATTCCACCCCTGGAATGTGTTATCTATTGGAATATACGTCACAATAATTACAGTATTTGCCTTTTTCAAAATGATTCTATTGAAACCCATTTCCTCTTTTTTCAAAAAATGATCACAATGGACCACACCATAAATCATTTCTAAAATTGATGTAAGAATTCATAGTGGGAATTAATTTTTATAATGAAATGAAATCATTTCTCACTAGATAAACCCTTGATAATGATATTTCAAAATTCTATAAGTGTTTCCAAAAAACTTATGTACCACTGTCTCTGTTATCATGATGTTCAGAAAAAATGGATCGATATGTATTTTTATGCTATAAATTTCAAGTATTAAAATTACTAGTCCTTTTTATGATCCCAACATAAGGAATAAACAAGAATGAATTCAACTCAAATAATGACAAGACTTATTTCTACCTGTTAAACAGTGAATGGAACATTATAGTACCTTATATTCGAATAGATAATACCATTTGTCTCAAAAAAAAATTGGACTGAACGAAACTAATAACAATTGGAACATCCCTTTATATCGTCAATGTATTGAGAAGGTGGGAAGATTCTGCATAGCCATAAGGAATATCCTGATGGTAGACAAGGCTGGAAATAAATGCTGAGGGGATTCAATATATTTGGTGGATGATCATTGAGAATATTACTATTGATCTATACCATTGAAAATAACTCTCTAAATGATTCATGAAAAAAATAAAGAAAAATAAAAATTTCATTTATCTAAATCGAACAAGATACCATGTTCCATAGAGGAAGACTACCAAATAAAAGAAAACTGGTGGAAGAAAAACTAATGAAAATCAATGATAACCAAAAGTCTCCATGTTCCATTGTCTGTATACACCAACA
Organism: Viscum album; assembly: GCA_963277665.1. Classification (NCBI taxonomy): domain Eukaryota; kingdom Viridiplantae; phylum Streptophyta; class Magnoliopsida; order Santalales; family Viscaceae; genus Viscum; species Viscum album. The sequence continues at coordinate 1,553,503,600 of OY728146.1, read as the reverse complement.
TCCTGGAATAACAATAATATGATGAGTAGTGCTAAAGAAATGTGACACATTACCTTTTCCCATGTCAAGGTAGATGACATATTAAATGGACACAAATTTCCAAATAAGGGCTGTGTACTAAAACTCATAATGTTTTACTGAATGAATTCTCTACTCAAACCACTAATATAGATGATTTGGAGTCATTTATATAAAAACATTTATAAAACAATTCTAATATATTTCATAAATAAATATAAACAACCTCATAAATCATTATATAAAAAATTAAAAAAGTATGATATTAACCAGTATTTCAATGATATTCAATGTACAAATAATGAAATCAAACAATTTTAAAAACTCGTCCCACAATTTTCATTTTTCATAACCATTAAATTCCACATATCCACACCATTGACCTTAAATACTTCATTATGACAGTTTTATACATATGAGGGGTCTCTCATTAATATACCATGTCATCACAATGTAATTATTTACCATTTTCCATTACTAAATTAGCACTAAGAACAATTTCTTATTTCAACCAAGCCTCATAAATTAAATATTAACACATGCACAAGTGTTCCCAATAACCGTGTGAAAACCAATATTGAAACCTCATTTCAATAAAACAAACATTTTTATTGAAATATGTTCTTCCAACAACCCATTTACAAATTCGAGAAAAATTATTTTTTAAAAATAAAATTTAAAATCAATATAAACAAATCACATTGTACAAAATATATCAAAAATTCCCAAATTTCACCAAAATCCATAAATCACCACCAAAGAGTATTTATATCAATATTTTTAGCAAGATATCACAATAAATTTCAATCAAATCGACCTATTTGAATCTAATCAAATAAATTATAACAATATGATTCAATAGTGAAGCCACCTACATAGAGATTTTTGGTGATAATGATATTTGGTAAGATAAAGTTCACAAAAAATGGGTTGATCTCCATGAAAATACATTATATGTCTTCCCCTATCATTAATACCAAAATATAAATGTATTTGGAATCCACAACCATTGATGTACCCAAATTGGGAATCTATATAATAAAACTATATAACAGATGATGTATATGTAAGAAGAATATAAACAACCTCATATAATGATCACAAACCACAATGAATTGGCTTCTAATAAACAATAGAAGCTTTTGGATCACCTATGTATCGATGGAAGAACCTTCCTTGATCATTGGGAAGGAGAAACCTAATTTAGAGTCATAAAAGCGGAAACATATATTTGATAATGTGGTAAAAATTGTAGATCCACTTTTTATTGAGGTGGTTGTAATAGTTCAGAGTTCAGTCACACAATTTGGAATACCACATGAAAACCATGCTTTATCCACTTCCACGAAGATGATCCTCACATGGTTTATGCGTCATCCATTCTGAATCCATTTCGTAAATGTGACCAAATATAATTTTCAAATATGATTTTTTTCTCTGTAATTCCACATGTTTTGAACAAACCATTCATAGATCATGAACATCTCCTTTAGCCAATGTCTCACTTGGAAATGTTTCTAGAAAGAGTATCACGGTTTCCAAAAACCGTTAACTATGTGTGATCCTATAAAATCACCCAAAAAATTCTTTAAAATCCCAAAACTCTCCCAAGAATCAACATTATTCAATTTTTACTTATAAATCATATGGAAGGGGTTACAGACTGAAAATTGTGGGTACTACATGATGTTTTTCTACATCCTTTGTTGTATTCATAGAATCAATCAAGGAGGGGTTTTCCCCTTTTTCTATTATAGGGGTTATAGTTAGTGTAATTTATAAATTGTTTATCACCATGGGATCATCCCCATTGTATTTATAATTTTTTACAAATTAGAATAATGACCAATAATATGATGGTCTACTCATAGGTTTGATTAATAGAAAGGTCTATATGATACATATCCATTAAGTGACACCTAAAGACCACTTCATATAGGATGAATAAATCCACCTATTACAACTCATGAATTATTCTTTACACTACATAAAGAGTAATGATGGTTAGAATCACTCAATACGAGAGCATATAATATATATTCATTACAAATATATAATTATAGGTAGGATGAAAAATATGAACACGTTATTTACCAATATGACCAACTAATGAAATATGAAATTACACTAATCTACCAATTTGATAAAATAAATATATTAAACTATGGGGGAATGGATAACCAATTAATAATAATTTTTTAAAATTAGAGTTGAATCTCAAGATTTTTCTAAAAATATTTCTCAAAAAAAATTTAGATTGCTCGATGAAATGTAGTGTGATTGTTATAATCATTCTTCATTCTTCATTCATCCTCTCACACACTTTCAGATTAGGTTTGAATTAGAGTTATTAATTCCCCCTCCATTATATTCATATCAACAGTTTCTATAATAATATGGTGGTCTGTCCTAATATACCTTTATGACATACTCTATTCTGAAAACATTGTGTACCCTACAATAGGAGTAATATTATTATCAATGTATCATGTTATTAGTATTAATATTTAAATATATATATTTTTTATAAATATATGATTAATTTTCATGATACACACTTTTTTGTTATATATATGTATTCTGAAAATATCTACAATCCAAGGCTGAATATTCATGTGAGTATGAGTATCCATTATTGATCTTTTAGGATAAATTTACATTGGTAAATAGAAACAAAGTGGTATCAATCACTCTACTATCATAAAAATCCATTCCTCTGATGATATAATACAGTCTATATGGGTTCTTTATTATAAATTTCATGTCATTTTTCCAAAAATGATGTATTCAATATATATAATAGGTAAAACTATTTTCCTTATCCTATAAATTAATGATCAATGTGTGTATTATTAGATCATGAATTAATATAAATATCTTTCATTATAAATAATATCAATATAAATTCTAATTCTGGGATAAAAAATCATCCCAGTCATAATAATTCAATATTATCATTACTCCATCTGCATTACACTAGATTCCTTTATCATATCCCTACTTATTGGTTGAAATAACATTATTGGTAGAATAATCGAACATCAATATCTCTAGGATTTTCTGATTGTTTTATTGAAGTTTGTCTAATGAGCTATGTAAATAGATTCCTTTATGTTTTCATGCTATTGATGATAGAAAACACCTTAAAGGGATCCCATATATCCATGTAATTCACATTAGTAGTAATGTGTTCAAATTTGAGGGAAGAATTAGATATTAGAATGTCTTAAAGAGAATTTGAAAGAACCTTCCATGTTATAGGGGAAAAACCAGGTTCCCTAAATATTAGCTTCTTTTCATTCTTATTTTACATTACCATAGAAATCATATGTTATCACTACCTCAAATGTATTGGATCTATCAAATAATGTTCCAACTATTAAATATTATACTATCACGAGTTATGGTTTTTACATTGGTAATGTTTTCAGACATTTCATACATACTTAACTTCATATAATACTTTTAGGAAACCATATTCCATTATTTTAAAGGAAGTGATGTGGTGATGTGGGGAACAAAAGAACCAAATATTGAATTCCAATATGATATTATTCATGATTTGGAAAACCTATTAGATATACTAATGGATTAATGTATTTATGGGATCCATGTTAGGGAATGAATATTTTTCCTTCCACATCATTATCCATATTTTTTTTCCATTATTTTTTTATTATCAATGTGACAACTTTTAGATGTTATATTACATTATTCATGTAGAAATATAATTTTAAAAATAACAATACAATGTATAGGCCTCACAATTATTGTAATATATTTACATAAGGAAAAAATGGAAACTCTCATGGTGATTTTATATGATAATTCTTTATAGTCTACATTGTCACCATCAATGATCAATAATATCAATGGATCACTATAGTTGATAATCATCAGTACATGTTTAGAATCTATAAAATTTGATTATTAGGAAAATCACTATTACTCATAATGTATCATAGATAGAATGGATTAATGTTCTGAATCTATACATATGAAATTTAGCATCACAAAGGAGGTCATTCAATTTGATATATTCTATAAACCTACCTGAAAAACAAGAATTGGACATAAGATGTCTATGATATGATTTAATTTATAGATAAGAAAATTAAAATAATACATATTCACTAATAATGGTACTACATTGACTATTATAATAGCTTATTTTTGATATAATCAATCAAAATACATTCCTTTTCTAAATCATTCAATGAGAAATTAAACTATTAGATGTTACCCCATATCTATAAGGAATGTAATCCCATCGTAATTTTATGAAGAGGGTTCTATTAGAAAAAAACAATAACCAAAGTCTTCCTAAAAATGTAACCCCTATTAAGGAAAATATGTTCCAATAGATCCCATTTTTCATGGTTGGTGACCCAATCAGGAACCTCAATCATGTTCTATTTCCATGGGGATCCAAATTTATGAAGATCAATGTCTCAAAATGGGAATTCAAACATGGACATGGTTCCTTATATATGGGGATTCAAATTTTCCATTTTAGTCACTAATATGTCAAGGGTTATTTTATAGATCACTCAAAAAAAATATCTGGGGGAATAAATTCATTATACATGTAATCAAATATGGGTTCAAAGAGACTTTGAAAATTCCCCATAGACTAATAACTAGTTGTATGTGTATTATATGAAGCATGTTCTATTGGGGGATCTAATGACTAAAAAGCTCATGAATAAAGTAATATTTTTAATACCTATATGTATATGAGATATATATTACCTCATGAATCAATACACCCCTAAACACATCCTAAATCTCTATGACTTTCTGATAGAAAAAATATTACCACAATATTATATGATCCACACTACATTAAAGGTATATTAGTCAACCCTTTACCCATTCTCTACTCAATTATGATGCTCACTAGTGAATTATTGATTTGTAAAGAATATTATGAAACTCTAATAGATTTCTACGATTGATTGTGGTGTCCTTGGAATGGTGTATTATGTACAATAGGGTGACCCTGCACATTGTGGTCTACCTCGTTAGAATATTTATTGGAGACCCCAAATAAATGTACTCTACCTAACAAGATATTGGATGGTTATAAATATGTCTTGGGATACCCACATCAATCAAGAGGGTTTGATTATATAATTCTATTAACACTAATTTTTTGTAATTTTTTTTGTTATTTTTAGTAGACTATATTGGAATAATCTTCTGTGGTATGCATTGGTGGAAAATCCCATTCCATTTATCATTGAGTAATAGATCAATGATGAAATAATAATTGGAGTTTCAAGTTATATTAAATGTATGGTCCATCAATTACATCATTATTGAATCAAATAGTGTTACGGTGTATAAAAAATTATTAGAATTTGACTGAAAATATATTTATTTTGTGATCCCTAAAAAAAATTATGAGTGGAAAATTTATCAATGCAAAAATAAGGTTCTTGATGGTTTACCAATTCCATACATCATAAGTTTAATTATATACGATATTTAGCGTGGTATTGTTAAATATATTATAGTAATTACAAAAAATCCTAAAATTATGAAATATTTATTAAGGGATGTTGGAAAGTGACATAATTTGAGTATTATGAATTACAACAGTGAGGAAATAGGATTAAATTTACCCCATAATATTAAATTTTATTTAAATAATATTTATCATTTTTGATTTATTATTAAATTAATATTAAATGTTCTTAAAAAATATCTAGACTAAATACAAAAAGAAACTATAAACCAAACATTAAACAACTTAATTATAACGTTTATTATGTAAATCTAATTTATTATTTTAAAAATTTTAATTATCTATTTGATAATATAATTTTTATAATAATAATTTTATTAGATTAATAGTTTTAGAATTAATAAGGTTTCTTTTTCATAAACTTTTTAAATTTCACTCGATTTTATGTTAATAATATAAATTGTGTATTTTATGACTAATATTGTTTAAATAACATTGTCCACGAGGAAGTTATGAACTAATCGATTAACAAAATGTCATATTGACTTAAAAATATTAAATGAGAACATCATTCATTAAAATGAAATAAAAATATTACCAAATATAAATTGTTTATTCCTAGACCTAAAGTAAATATTAATCTAAAAAATTATTCCTCGAACCCTATCCTCCATCCTCTGTAATAAAATTAAAAATTTAGTTCACAAATTCTAGAACAGACAGAAAATAAATTTCATGAATTCAAATATGAAATAAAATTTAACTAATATCACAAAAAAAATTATTTCCATATGTATTATATTTAAATAAATATTTTATACTATATATTCTCCACTAATCATATAAAAAAAACCCATATCCCTCCCATAGAATCCACATAAATTCTATATAATTGAGAAACATATCATCAAAAATCCCATCTATTATTTTAATTTCTATCTTTAGGTTTGTTTTCATTATTAAAAATTGATAATACATGCATTTTGGTTCCTTATAAAAGAATAAACACCTAGAATAGTGTATTTTTTAATAATCTTCTCTCATTTTCATATTCTGATCATGTTTTTCAATATCATTATCAATCCCCAAAATAAAATAATAATTATTTAGTATGATGACCTTATATTAGTCAATGTAACCTACAAAAATTATTATACAAAATTCATATATATATTCCATAATTATCATTCATATATTATTAAAAGGTTCCGTCAATGGTATGTTTAACACCAACTAAGACATTTCCATCTATCTATTTATCATGACCATTTTGAATGATTGTAATAAATTATTTAGAATATATATGTATAAATAAACTAATTTATATGTTTACGGTATTAATCTTTATAATGTATAAATATAAATACATATATGATATAAAATTTAATTAATACATTCTATTTTATAGAAAATATGATATTAAATTGATTCAACAATAACAAATTGAATTATATAATAGAGTACAAGTATTATAATTTTGGAAGAATGAAAATAATTATTAGAATTTTTCCTTGGAACCTTCCATTAAGAGTCAAATATTTATTATTTTGGTAATAAAAATTTCATTAAAATATAGTTGTATTTATGGTAATGGGAATCATGAACAGCACACCATATTTCGGGTTATCTGGTATTCAAAATATTGATATTTTTTATTCCAATGACATCCATATTATTTTTATTAAATATTATCTATACTCACAGTTTTTTGATATAAATGTTTTTTCCTAGCCAAGTAGATTTCTAATAAAAAAAGGTGTTTTCCGAGGGAAAATATTTCCCAAAACACTATATTTTCTCAACTTGATCTATGTCATATCCACCCACAAATATAGATGTTTTATGAAAAAAAATTATTTTACTACACATTTTTTAACACAAATTTTTATGAATGAATTTTTTCATTTATAAATATTATATTTAAATAATTTAATTATACAGGTTTATTTCATATCTATGATTGTAATAATGTTTTTCCTATTTCTTGCAAGATTATGAACATGTTTCATATAATAGTTGAATGTGAAATTATATAGTCATACAATACACAATTTAATGGGATACATCTCTTGAGAATAAGGGTATTGTGACTTATTATGATTCATGCTTTATTCTCACCCATGTAAAAATCATTCATTTTCATTATTCCGCCCATATTATTAATATATTTAATAATATTTTAATTCATATGATTCATTAATGTGTAACTAAAGGTAATTAAATTTCAGTAGGAGAGAAATAGTTTTTTTAAGATGTTTGAGATGAATAATTTAAAATTTTCTTAAATTTTATATTGTACATGTGATGTATATGATTAATATTAAAATGATATTAAACCATTATATTCGATATTGTATCAATTTTACTTTCATATCAAAAAAATTAATTAGTATTCACATAAGGAAAATAGGTAGAACTACAGTTGGTATTAGATGAAAATTCAGCTAATTATGTAATTTATCCTATAACAAATTCATTTGAAATCATAAATAAATGTCTATTTATATGTAATATTTTTTAAATTTGGTAAATAATATGATTGTTTAGTGTTCATGTAACGAAATAAACTTCTGTATACTATAAGTATATTTTTCAATGTAAGAGAAAAACAGTGGGGTAATAACACCGAAATTAACAATTTTCTATTAAATCGACTGTCCAATGGTGCACAATAATAGGCTTTGTGCCACACATAGTTTGACACCCATGGGGGATGTGATTAATTTAATTTGAAAAATTAAATAAATAATATAAATTATATATTTATAATTTAATTATTTTTATTTTTAGTTCATAAAATGATAAATGCAAATTATACAAGAATAAAAATATGAAAAAAGATAATAATTTGATTTCCATATGATATGGTTTTAGTATTAATTTTAACAAAGTAATTTATAATTCATGTAATACAAACATATAATTTTTTTAAATCATTTATATTAAATAAAATAATTGTAACAAGTAGAATCCTATCCAAAAACCCCATATTAGGGATTATTAAATGATTGGACAATGATATTCCCAACAGAATTGGTGTGAGGTTAAGAAAATATCATGAGGCCTAGATAGCTATATCGGGCAATAAATAATAACCTAATCCATAGGGAACATTCATCAACACACAAGAAGAAAATACAACACATATTTTCTTCTATAAAGTAACAAATATTACTGTTTATCAATCTATTCACTATATTTATCATCACACTATATGTTAAATAAATGAAATATATATTTCCTATTAAATATTGTTATAAGATAGACAATTTTACCTTGGATTTATATCATTTTTATTTATATTAGTATTAATTTTTGGGATAGATAATGAATTTGAAGAAAACTGATGAATATAATAAATAAAGTGAGAATAATTTAATATGTTTTTTCTAAACAAGTATTTAACTTTTGCATATAGATATATGTCGGAGAATGATTTTATATAGTTTAATAGATAGCGGAATAATGTTTCAATGTATTCATTAAATATATCACTGGGCTTATATGATATTTCATAGGGTTTTATATCAATATTGACACTAAAATAAATAGATTATTTTTTCGATCTATATGACCCCTCTAAAATGATATAGGTATGAAATAAATTGGGTTTTATAAAAAAATTATTTTAATAGACTCTCAATGCAGTGATATATTTTATTCAATGTTATCATGTACATGGATATAAGAATATTATAACAGACATTCAAAATGGAAGATCAATTTCCAAGAGATGAATTACGATCTAATAACCTTCATGATAATATAATGGGATGAAAAATAATGGGAAATACCTCAAATGAAAAAGGAATTTTTTTTGTAACTATGTCCATGAAACTAAAGAATGTAAAAGAGACCTGAAAAATACATCCAATGTGATAAATGAAAATAAGGATCCCCCATATACAACACCCATGGATCAATAAATCAATTAAAAGGAGTAATATAATTATTTAATTCATTTCTCTAAACCTAATTTCATCATTTGTAATAACCACTACAAACCAAAAAATTTGAATTATACGTGGACTGATTATTCCATCAATACCACTGATGTGGAAAATGAAAATTATTTCATACTAGGTAAACCACATAAAAAATAATTAATCAAAAATGTTTTCTTTTATTATGACTCAATACATTACCATATAATTTGAAAGAATTTTTGAATTGTTGAATCCAAACATATATACATTGAATTATTGATATCCATAGAAACCGCTAGTGGCATGATCACAATAACTAATGTGTTGTACTCTAATTATTTTTTCATCTATTAAATTATCCTTCAATTGAATAATGTAATATTTTACTTTTTAATAATTTAATTATACCTAGGTAATGGATTGTATATATTTATATATAGGTCAAATTAAATATCTAGTCAAGTAATTATATTTCTATATTATGATCCTTCCAATAATTATTTCTAAATACATGGATGATTGCTGGTTTCCTTAGGAAATTCACACAAATTTTTGTTCGATGATACCATATAATGAATAATATAATTCAAAAATGGTTGGGTTTATGAAATGATTCAATCTTGACTAAAAGACAACTATATGAGAATATACAAAGGTATTCCCTTATGAGTATTTCTGACATACCCTGGGTCATGATGTAGTGTTATTAAATATTGCTTACACCCAGAGTGAATCTTTTACCCAAATTCCCATATATGATGGCCCCTATTGAACTATGTGAGTTGAAGAAGTGGTTTCCACATAATTTAGAAAACTTTTTCATATTCTTTATTTCATCACCATGGGGTGAAATAGTCCCATTTTATAAAAAATGAGGGATATTTTGGTTTTATTATTTATTATAAAAAGATTTATAAGATCACCCCAATGAATAAGTTCCCTCTACTATTGATTGATATCATGTTTTGTGAACAATATGATGCATAATACATCTCAAATGTGGAACATAATTTTGAATATAATCAGTTAAAGGTTAATAATGAAAATAAAAAGACGATAACTCTTTATAAGAGATAATAATCCTATTAGATGATATTGATTCACATTAAAATTAATAATACAACTATAATAATCACATATTTCATTAGTATACCCGTTGTAGACGTCCTTGAAATTTTTTGGTAGAATATATTGATGATATTCTAATTTAATAAAAACACAGAAGAAAAAATACAGAGGACATTAGTATTTTTATAGTGACATTAGCAAAATATAAAATGAATGCTTTGTTAAGAAACTATGAATTTTTTATCTATAAATTAATATTCATGTGGGTTGTGATTAGAAATGATGGAATTTGTATATTTCACTATGGAACTGTTGAAATTATTGAAGGAATAAAACCCACTTGTCTCCCACAATAAAATTGTTCTCATAGATTCCCCAATCAATTATGATTTTTTTGAAATTTATCATCAATGTATATCCCACTGACTACATTAATAATTAAATGGGAAATGTTTTTGATGATATAATATTGCTTGTAAATCATTAATTATAATAATAAGAGGGTAATAAATGCTCCAATAAAAAATATAACTCCACATGTATATGGGTATTTTATATAAAATCACGGATTATATAACCTTTTGAGTTTTTTACCCTTTCAAAATGACAATATTATAACCTACGGCTCAAGATAGTTAACTCGCAATGAAAAATATATTTTACACTAGATTTGGAGTCAACTACATTATATTCACATAGATGAATTGGTGGAACTACCAGTGTGGTTATATGTACTGCATATATGAAAATCATAATATTATAATCATGATTTAAAAAAATATATTTGAATATGCATCAAATATAATTTATATAAATGGTTAAGAATTATGCTACAAATATTATGTTTATTTAGGGAATGAGAAAAATGGTTGTTTAATATGTTAGTGGAAAATAACATTCTACTCAATCAAGGGTATTGATTGAGAAATACAATATATTCATTGATATTTAAATGATTGATATAATAATTATACACGTATAGAATAAATCCAATTATTCAAAACTAATTTCTTAGGGATTAGTCTAGTAAATGATCAAGGGGGAACATATATAAGATTTGGTGTATCAAATTTTGGTTACAACAGTAATGGATGTTAATAATAATGAATTTCATATAAAATAAAATGGTTAAATTTTATTTAATGATAGTTTTTTGACCCTCACTATATATGATGATGAAATATATATTTTATAATTATCAAAAATCATCATTCTCTATAAATCGTATTTGTTCTAATTTTGTACCATGATATTAGATATCCCTTTTACAGGAAAACATAAAATTGAGATTTTCAATTACATCTCCAAGTGCCTAGCCTGACATCATGTTAATTAAATGAGATAGATATCCATAGTGATGAAAAAAAAATTTTATACCACCTTTGAAATGGGATAACATGACCATGGACATTCTAATTGGTCCACCAAATACATAAGATGTAATAAATTTGACATTGGTTGTGGTGGATTGACTATCCAAGAAAATCAACAGGAACACTATTAAGGATGATTTCACTCTTGAAAATTTGATCATGATTTAAACAAAGTAGCATGTATAAATCGGATCCACCATTGACCATTTCATATCATGATCCATATTTTAGAACAGTAATCTAGTGATTTTATCAACAAGATAAAAATGTTAAATTAAATTTTAGAATAATCTATAACTCCAAAAGTAATGGAAAATATAAAAGAATTCTATAAACAATCGGGATTAGGATATATTCTTGATAAATGGTTGGTAAAAGTGGATCTGATAAAAATCTACCATTTTTTGAGTTTTAAGGCACTAAAAGTTTCGAATAAGTATTCGAATTGAACCATAAAATGACCTATATGGGTAGAAATTTTTCAAAACTACTTATTTGGATGAATTTGGTGAATTTATAATCAAAGGGATATGTATTTTGATGTGATATGAATTGTATTACATAAAATATAATAATGTAAGAGAGTAATGATTTTTGAATAGAATAAAATTCCAATCCCAAGGAATATTATCCCCTATGAGATCCATCATCATATACAAAAAGTATCAAATATTCTAGAACTTCCCCCAAACCCAAATAAAAATTAGAAGGTGTTACAAATATCTATTACATAGAATCAAATTCATGTTCGCTCAATTATACTAAATATGATTCATTTACAAAGGTAGAATGGATTCTCTTATGATGAGAATATGGTGAAGATATTAGAGGATATAAATTTTTTTTTTGTGAAAATGGAATCTCACATTTTAATGGAGTTGCCGATTGTCAATAAATATTTATAGGTGATATGGGATCCAGAGTACACAATGAAAAAAAGTAACATCAATTATCAACTTCAATGAATATGATTTTAAATTATCAGGATGAAATGATTGCATTGGGAGTGACAATAATGACACATAAATTAAAAATAATATATGTTTCCTATATAAATGTGTTTTATATAATGAACTACCACATATATACAATAAATATGTGGAACACATTATTTAATTATTGTATAATTACACATTAGCTAAAAAATAAACCCCTGATATTTCTAAACATTTCAATGAGACAAAAAATTAATATTAAAAAAGAATATTGAGGATAGGTAGATCTTATTAATTTTATAGAATCTTCACCCGAATGAATAACCATAATAAAAAAATTTAATAATAAACCAATTGACATATTTGAAAAAGATAATACAAAAGCATGGGAGTAATTGAAGTGATTATTTAAAAAATTAATAAATTGGTTCATATAAGAGGTAATATATATATATATTAAAATTAATGTGACTAATGGGAATAATGACATATAGTTTAATAATGGTAACCAGGTAACTGGTTATAGTAAACAAAATTCGAATTGTAATTTCACATAAAAATAATTCAATTTAATATAATTAATATTTAGTAGGAATAATTTAAGAAATTATTACTATTACAACATTAAAAAAGTAAATATAATTATTTGTAAAAATATTATCTATAAAAACAATTATATTAATTTTATTTGTAATTTATTTTGAGAATATATAAATATTTTATATTAAAAAATGAAATTTTATAGATAATAATATTCAAAAAATGATTTTTTTTTCACATTTAAAAACATGATTTTCTTTCTTGGTGAATGCTTTCAATATTTTCATCAAATACATCAATTGTTATGTCAATTCTAAATATTTAGTCTTATTATAACTAAGGTGTTTTATATTACATCATTCATGATGAAATAAGAAACTAATAAATTACATAAATACCTCATCAAACATAAATATATTTAATTAGAAAAATTCAACACAAGAATATAATTATCATTTTATAAACATAGAAAACCGTTTTCTAAATTATAGAGTTTAATGTATTCAATTAAGGAAACAATTTTTTCATTATTATAATTTCCATTTTAAAAAATTAATGATATTTCTTTTAGAAATAAAAAAATCCCTAAAAAATGATTATAGTTAATTTTAACAAAAAAAATATTAATATCAGTATAACAGTGTTTATTGAGCTTTTTTTTAAAATAAATTTTATCCTAAAAATAGCATTCTTCTTGATTTTAAATAACCACTAACTCCTACTCTAAATAACAAAATACTATTCATATTATGAAATCCAAATAGATACAAAGTTTAGTTCTATTGACACCTAATAGAAGTTATGGTCAATTTAGTGTCACTGAATCATGGAATTAAAATATTTTTAGTGTAGTATAAAAGAAACAACACTGAGATAAGGGTTATTTTTCATATATTTTGTCACTCATTTTCATGTCATATTCCACATTTTCTCTACCAATATTGAAATAATATTATAAGAATAACAGTTTAATGTGTTAACATTTATGTTATGATTATAAACTAATTACATTATAATATTTAAAACCATTATATATAAAATGATTTTCTTTCCCCCTATTTCGAAAAAATCTCATCAAAAATCAACTTACCACCCATGAGCACATTTTCAACTCTCTAAATATAAACATTATTATTATATGATCCTTAATTTCTATAGAAATGTATTATGTTTTATTATAGGTATTATTTGTAATTTTTTGGTTCTCTTTTTTTGGGTGTAAATAGGTTCTGTTTGGGTGGAAACATGAGAAATATTTACTAATTATTGATAGTGCACGGTTGGCGCTTAGTTTTCCAAAACTGTGCAATGCATACTATTAAAACGTGGGAACCCGAACATAGGTTATTGTCATGGGAATATAATGGTTCTGAAAACCATACGACCTCTCAAGAGATAACATGAACCCCCTAGAAGTGGTGTGTAGTTAAGGCATAAGGTTAGGGGAAACCATGTACCCCAAGGAGAAAATCGTGCATACATGGTTCTAATCCCCATAAAATTTTATTTAAAACTTCTTGAGCCATGATTATGGACATTATTTTGACCCATCTCGATGCTAACTACTTTTTCATGATTTTAAGCCTCCATGATAGATTAAAATTCACTTAGACCTCTATTCTTTGCGATCTGAAGCTCATATTGAATATCTCCTCCGCTCCTAGTAAGAGGATCTCATCCTATGTGGTTTATATTCACTTTCACATTCCCCTCCCATCAATCAAATTATTAATCATCCATATTATTGTTTTCATTAAAATCATTGATTATTGATATATAGATATAATTATGGGATGTTTATTTCATCAATACTGATTTAGGGTTTAGGATTAGGATCTAATTCTACATTGTTATTCTATACAAATTTGTATTTCTATTGAGGAACTCTCATCAAGGAATTTATGTATATGGTTTATTATTAAATTCATATATTATTGATTTCTATTATTTTTACTTTATTTTGTAATTTATAGGGTTTGTTAGTATTTTAATTTCCTAATTTAATATATTAATATGGAAAATTAATTAATCATGTTATTATAGAATTGGAGATAATTAATTATTTTGTTAAATATCGAAATAAAGAAATTGTTGGACTTCATGAATAATTAATTGAGTAATTGATTAGGTATTATATAATTTTGAATTTGAATAATTAATTATTGAATTAATTATGAATTTCTTGGTATTTCTAACATGATTAATTAATTGTTAAATTAATTAATGGGAATGTTTGGATTATGAAACAGATGTGATTGAAATAATCAATTATTGAACAAATTAAAGAGATAATATGATTATGTAATTGATGAGTAATTTGTTGGAATAATTTTTTATATATTCAAAATTTTGATTTGGAAGACATAATTGTATAATTAGTTATTGAGAAATTGTTTTGATTGATAAATTTTCAAATATGGTTAATTAATAGTATAGTTAATTAATTTACATTATATGATTAATTAATTTCTCTCTGAATTAATGGAATTTATGTTATTAATTAATTTTTTAATTAAAGAATATGATAATAATGTGTGATACATGTTCCATTTTTTAAAAATCCCATAGTTTGGTAACAGAGATGAATGATAAAAATTGAATTAATATGTGATTATTGTGTATGGGGTTTTTCCTATTTTAAAAAACCCCATAGTGTGATATAAAATAATTAATTATAACATTGGAATACTTATGTGATATTTGTGTGAGGTATAGGGTTTGATGTATCAATATCCCATAACAGAAATTGGGACAATTATTGGTTATAATTACATTCGTATGTGACTTTTAATATTGAATGGTAACAATATAGTTAATATATATGATAAGCCTTAGTGATATCTTAAACTTTGACATGTGAAGAAGCATGTATTGAGAGTTTAGGTGATAAGGGAACCTGAGTGTTATGTGGTTAAATAATGAGTAATTTATTACATGTAAACTATTTTTATTATGATTTTATTTAATATTATTACAACTACACACACATTTTATTGAGTAGACAATGTTTTATAATATATTGGTGGATACCTAAAAATTTATAATCACCCCAAACTTGGTCATCCTGATTGGTTCTTAAATAAACATCATGACTATAGGAAATGATAATGGAAAATTTTATTTGTCAAATGGCTTGTTTGGGATATACCGTCGATGAGGGGACCAAATCTGGTTCAGGATCCCCTTTGTAGTTGACCATGTCGTAAATTTTGGGTTTTTATTTTACACATGAAACATAGTTTAGATTGGAATATATACAATTCAGTTTGATATTGTACTTCATGTTCAGGTCATCTGATGAAACTTGTATTATCCAAGTAGTGATTTTTTTATATTATATAATTTTTTATTCTCATTTTACACATCATAATTAACAAGATTAAAAAGGGTAAAAATTTTTAGTATTTGATATCATACCATCAATGCTTCATGACTTCCGTTCGAGTATGGGGATGTGAAACTGAGGTAATATGACTGAATAACTGAGGGATCTAGTGTGTGTCACAAGGGATGGGATGTTACAATGTTTATCAGAGGATTTTTCTTTTCATTTAACTTTTTTTACTATCTGTTAAATTTAAATAGGAGAATAGAATGATTCATGCTTTTCTCGGGTGCTCATTCATTGGAGTTACAAACCCATGTATATGGTAAATACCAAGTACCCATGGATGTGATTTCTATTATATTTACATTCAATTATAGAAGAATTTTCATTCACCTTATAAAAGGAACATGTTAATAGATTTAATAATTTTTTAGAGAGTTTTTATATTTGAATAATGTCCATAAATATAATGATATTTTAATATTCATTTTTCATTTGAGGAACACATGAGAATTTTGTTATATGCATCATTTCAGGGATGCATGGGAAATATTATTTGAGTTAATTGATGAATATACAATGTTTTATCTAATAGTGAATTTGAGTTGAAAAAAATATTAATGTGAAATTTACAATTTTAAAATGATGAAATATAGGAATAATCGGTGTCTAAAAGATAAACATGAATATTGAAATTGAGTTTACCCTTTTTTATCCACAACCTAGATGTAGGTTTTTTACAGTTTGTTATTGTGCCATGATTTTGACAGTACGGAAATGTTTTGAAGAAAATACATTTTTTTAATTGTTCTATTTCCCTATTATATAAATTTTATAACGTGTTGTTATGTTTCATTTGTTTTCAGTTTGGGATTGTAGACACATGTCTCTATGAAAACACTTGTAGGGAGGATGATATGAGGACAAGGCAAGTGAAGACCTACATGTAATTGAGGAATATGAACCAATAGTACCATACGATGAAGTATGGATAATTTCTGAGGTCCATTTGAACACATCATCTAGTTCATGTAATTATACCTAGAGTAGGTTCTAATGATCATGTATGAAATGACGTTTCAGTTGGTGTTACATTACAATCTGATTTTTAACATAAATGGTGGAGATAAGGGATATGAGTTATGGATTGAGTCTATACAGACTATACAAGCCCATTTGGATACACCTGCTAAGAAGATGTTGAATTTGGATACGTATATGCTATGTGGATCAGTGATGCATGGGTGGGATGTTCAGGGTTGGACTGGACAAGAATATAGGATTTTATAAAATCATATTTTAGAGATGTTTCTATAAACCAGTTATCTTGATAAATATGGAATAAAGTTAAAAACTATGTTCATGGGGATGACTCATGGGGTGTATGTCTATGATGGACTATATTGTTTTATTTTTATATTTTTAGTGCTTTTATCTATTGTTGTAAGGGGAAGTGACATCTTTGGTGAATAATTTACAAGAGGAACAGAAGTGTGCAATTATGTACCAGGATATCCCATTCAAATTTATGAAAGTTTCTATGGTGGTGGATCAGGATCTCTTTGATGAGGGGAACCTGATGAAGGATTCCAGTTCATGATACGTGGTTTCAACTAGATAATCTAGTGAAATGCATTGTGAGAGAATGATATATCACAATAAGGGTGTTATCCATGGAGATAATATAGGAATAGCCAGTGGGATGGTTTATTTAAACATGGCCATACATGGATTAGTTGTAACCAGTGCATTATGAAAGGCCATTATTGAAAAAATTATACCCCACCATTAGTGGAGTTCCAATCTTGAGGAATCATAGGAAATATATAGAGTTTCTTATGGAACCAACGGCACATAGGTAGTTATGGAGAAGGTATAAAGTATTACAGTTCATTTACACCAATGACATAAAGGTAGTTATAGGTAATGGTCTTATAGTTTATATAATACATATATCCCTATTTGAAATGGGTGCCTCTCATTCCAATATTTCTAAAAAAATGTTAATTGTTTGAGTGTGGAGGTGGATTACATGAGAGGGTTGTTGATTATTGATATTCCATTGGGAGTAATGTTGAGATAAATATATTTGGTCAAGGAGTGTTTTTTTGAATTTGGAGAGTATCTCATCCTATGAGATCATTAAATCCTCAAAATGAAAGGCAATGAGATTATTGTGGTATAAATGGGATAATAGAATACTAAGAGAACATATAGTAATATCATAGGAGATTAAATTTTATGTATCATATGGGTGAAAATTATATTCTCATTGTATAGTGGTATATCAATGTATGCCATATAGGGCTACATCACAAGAAATATGAAAATACTACTGGCTAGGTATATAGTTTGTTGATATATCATAGTGGTGTCAAGAGATATATCCTTCAATTCATATTGAAAAGGTTTTATGATGAGTTTGAGAATTCTAATTAGAGTTTTCATATGATGGATACATGTAATTCAATAATGATCTCATGCCAAGAGATGAAGTTGTTTCTATTCCACTATAGAGAACATCACCGATAGATTTTCAAAAGGTCATGATTTATTTGGAGTAGTTGGTAGATAAGGGGATTATCATTCTAATTATGTCACCTTAGGTTTATCCATTATTGTTTTCTAATATGTAGATAGGATTGTATTCCTTTATGTTGATTAATGGAAGATGAACAAGATGAATGTGAAGAACAAATATCCTCTTCCATGCATTGATGAACATTTTGACTAATTGAGAGGGGATTCAGTTTTCCCAATGATCAAAATGAGATATAGGAATCATCAGTTCCACTTTTTAATAATTGATATAATCATAACAACTTTCAAAAGTTGTTGTGGCCTATACGTGTTCTTTGTATTATTTATTGGGTTATTGAATGAAAGTATGGTGTGCATAGCCTTAAAGAATATAGTCGTATATTGTTACCTAGATCTGTTTTTTGTATTCATTATAGATGATTTTATAGTGAACACTAAGACATGTGATAATAATGCTAGAAAACATGACATCAAAATTATCACAAAAAGAGAGAATCATATATATGCCAAAATGTTTATCATTCAATTTCGTAATTATTAGGTACACTACAAAGGTCACATATTCTTATAGGAATCTGTGTGTGCACCTAGATATCTTAATGGTAGTGGTTTCATAGGATAATCCAAATAACATTTATGATATTAATAGATCTATGGGGATATAAATATATTACCGAAGGATTATCCAGAAGATTTCCCTATTTTTTCCCCACTATCCTGATTGACAAAAATGTATATAAAAATTGAATAGATAGAATTATGTGATAATTCTTTTTAGGACATGAAGAAACAATTTTTATTGAAACATATATTGATCCTATATAATAATGGTTGGTGTATATGGTGTATTATGATGATTATGGGAGAGGAAATGTAGTATTGTTGATGATGGGAGATTGAATTGTGGCATACATGTCTCATATGTTCAGGCCACATGTTGGAGTTACCCTACCAAAAACCTCAAGATAGCCATAGAGGTTTATGGTCTAATGTGTTTGTGGAAGTACCATTTGTGTGAGAACTTAATTATTTATATAAATCCCCAGATCCTAAATTACTTGTTTTCACCATGATATTTGATTCATCGGTCAATTATTGGTTGAGTATATGCAGTCATTGGATTTTGATATAGAATATACCACTAGAATTGGAAATAATGTTGTTGATGCTTCTAGTAGTAAAACACTAACTCAACCTGTTATACAGTCTAGTGTGGTGTTGGAAATGATGAACTTGTTTTCTTTGATGCATTTGGTGTTTTAGGAGTGTCATGAGATGTTGAATATCATATTATATTCATTTGTGTCTAATATTTGGAGAAATCTCAAGGAAATTCTGTACGAGGATCCAGAATGCATGACCTTGTGGGAAAGAATGATTGCGAGGAGTCACCTTCACACTTGATAATAGATGAGTATGATATAATATATGTTATAAATTAGGTTCTTTTTTCTATGGACATGAAGGAGGAGATGAGGTGAGAATATCATTCCATTAATATGGGGATGCATCTAGGTGTGAAAAAATGTACCTTGACTAATGAGGATATTTATTTGGATGGTAATAAAATATGATATTTAGGGGTTCATGGAAGGATTGAACACATATCAACATGCGATGTCTAGTCATCAATGACCTTTTGGATTGATGTACACATTTACCATTATAGAAAGGATGTGGGACAACGTAACTATAGACTTTATGATCAGTCACCTGAGGATCCCATGAAATAATGACTCTATATAGGTTTTTATGAAAAGACAAATGACAGTTGAATATTTCAAACTAATACGAGGGAACATAACAAAGGGTAAGTTGGGAGATTTTTATGTCAGGGAGATACATCATCTATACGATGTAGCCCCGTCTATAGTATCAGAACAGAACTATTATTTTACTACAAACATCTAGAAGGGCTTGGAGAAGGTACATAGATTCCATGATTTATTGAGTATGGCCTTCAACAAATATAATTTGGGTAATTCAAAGTATATTATTAATGTGATTTAAATAATTATATGAGCGTTTATTCTTGACATTATTGATACTTGGTAATTGCATCTAGTTTTTTAGATTTATCATATAAAAATATTAATTATGGACAAGAAATATGGAACCATTTAAGGCACTTTATGGTTGGATCTTTATATATCCATTATGCTAAATGGATGTATGTTAGTTGGAGTTATTTTAATTGATTCTTGTATAGGATAATTCATTGTAGGTTAAGATAGTTCATAAGTGTATGGTTGTGACTCATTATAGATTTAAATTGTATTTTCATTGAATTTTTTCCCCATATTTTTACATATGTGTTCATTTATCTCATAGTGTGTCCCTAGGTTGGGTCATTGTAGTATATATAATCAGTTCATTATCGCACCCAGTTTTGTCGGAATATTTTAGTGTCTCGAGATAATCGAGCTTGTCACATACTGAATGGATAAACCACAAATATTTTTTTTTATTCATGAACGTTTCCATGTCTCATTTCCTTAACTATATAGATGTGACCCATCTAATTTGATAGATATGGATGGGGTATTACTTTAGAGAAATTCATCCATTGAAGAGTATCTGATACATATGGTGGATTATAGTGAGATTATTTTAATGGGAAACAATGCGCCATAAGTTTTTGTATTATGGAAACATGGCTGTGTGCATGAAGAAACATGGGACATATAATATCTTATTAAGGCTATGTGGCTCGGTCATTCTCCCTCAAAAAAACTAATTATCCTTAGGAATATATCCGAAGGGTGATCTATTATATGTTAGGAAGATAATAATATCCTAATAAAATAATTGGATGTCTTAGGTTTATTTTCATGTACTATTTTTCACATTTTGTGTTCTATTTGTTTATGATGTTATAGTGGTGTTTTTTTTATATTTTATAATTTTGTTTATGTATGCGAACTGAATAGTTCGCGAACTATTTTCCTAAACCATTAAATCCATCCCAGAAAACAATTTGAACCCAAACAAATTGTATTTTCATTATTGTTGCATTTTTTTCCAAACCATGCGCCCCTTAGGAGAAGCTATGGACCCCCAGGAAGAGGTTCATGGATAAGGTGCATAGTTACAAGAATATTTTCACCCCATGTAGTAAACCATGCATAATAAATTTTAATCCCCTATAATTTAGATGTAGAATTTTCTAATCCCCCATTTTAACCATTTTATCCCTTGATCAACCCTACTTATTTTCAATGATTTTTGAACCTCCCAGAAAAATTCCAAGCCACTATGACCTCATTTATTCGTGATCATAATCCAAAATTGACGATCTGAAACCTTCTAGGTTAGAGGATATTAACCCATGTGGTTTCATTATTCATTCATATTCTTCTTCTATACCTTAATTGTTTTCTCATCACAATTTTTAGTCAGATATAGGTCATGTAAAAGGGATTTAAATCAAAAATTGTGGGAACATGATTGTAAGATCTTGATTTAGGGCTTACGATCCAGTTCTTATTCTAAATAGTTATTTTATTCTAATTTTGGTTTTCAATTGAAATATAGGACTTAAATGAATTGATATTGGTGGTCTAGTATTAAAATCCCAGAGTATTGAATTTAATTTTTTATGTAATTGTATAATTTAGAGGGTTTATTTAGAACTTAACTTTCGAAATCAAATTATATAATTTAATAAATTAATTAAATCATGTATAATAGAATTTGTAATAAAATGTTTATAATTAATTATCATAATATTTTAATTGAGACCATTGTGGAATAATAAATAATGGACATAATTATTGGAATATTGAATTGTGAATTTGAATAATTAATTATTGAACTAATTTTAGGGTAATTGAAATTATTTAGCATTATTAAATAATTGTTTAATTAATAAATTGGAATTTTGGGATTTTTTTTTGAAGAAGGTGACATGGGTATGTTTCCCAATCCATGCCGAAATAAATTTATTAAAAAAAGAAAGTTTACATCGAGTACACGAGGTGTAATGTGTTTACACCACCTGAAAACAAGAACCCGACCAACAGAAAACGGCTTTAACAACATGGGTAAACAGCTACAAAAACTCACAAAAAAATTCACTCTGGGCCTGCAGCATTCTAGGTTGCAGCAACAGAAAAAGCATTCCAACTTTTACTAGGTATACGCGAGAATCGAGGCTTCAAACAGGCCCGAATGAGATCCAACGAGAGTCCATGACCTCTACTGCAGAAGCATCATAGTGTACAGTCCAGACATGCAGTATCCTTCATTACAAGACATTTCAATGAAAACAGATTCATCCTTCAAAAAATATAGATGGTCCAACTTCAAGATAAGAGAAATGTAGCTGGAGTCTCATACCCAAGGGCTGCAATCATTCAAATCCTTTAAAAGGGATCTTAACAGGTCATGAACAGATGCAAGAAAAAAATGTAACAGTTCAAGCTGAATCGCAATGCAAACATCAGAAGGGAATCAATGCATCAAACTGGAATAAAACAAATCAAACAGCTAGGGAGAGCTTTCAAGATTCAAACAGGAACCCAGAATATCCCAGATTTAATCAATCAAAGTTCATGAAATCAGAAAATGCATCTTTATAGAAACTTTCAGCATCCTTCATGAACATCTTCATCAGAGCAATCAGAGGATTGGGAGTAATTAGGTAGAGGTTCAGAGGGGAAAGGCTGAGGAGGAACCGCAAGAATAGAGCTCTTAGCCGCAAATGATCTTGTGGTGATGGTTCTCTCATGGACAGCACTCCCCCTATTCTTCCTATTCTTCCTAGGAATTGGAGTGACGAAACGATCAGGGTCCACGATAGTTTTTTCCCCTTTTTGGTCCTTCCAAAGCAAAGATTTCCCCACAATGGTGATCTTACTAGAATTCACATGGGAGGATTCATCAACATCTTGTTGAAGAATTTCAATATTCACCTTCTTACCATTGCTAATAAACAGATTTTCAGAAAGTGAAACTCCTTTCGTGATTGTATGTGCAATCACAATCTTGTCAAGAACATGGTTCTCTTGCTGTTTGGAGACATCAAGACCATCCTGAACGAATTCTGAAGGCTGAAATTCAGGTGCTTGCAAATTCAAACCCATTTTATTTACATCCTCTCCATCCTTGCAAACATATTTAGAGGGTTCAGACACAACTATTTGATTTCCTTTAACCTTTTCTATCCACAATGAATGTGGTTCACCCATGCAAATAGGTGGGTGGGAAGTGACTTCAAGAACAGAGTTAACATAATCAGAAATTAGATTATCTTCAACTTGTAAATTATTCAATTCAGTATTCAGACTAGGTTCTGCCAGATTCTTAGAGCCAGAAGAACCAGCAATATCCTTATGACCTTGCATCTCTTTTTCAACCCAAACATTTTTCCTGATTTTAGATTTAGCAGAATCCTTTACACAGGTTTTCATTGAATGTCTGTGTCTAAAACAACTATAATAGTAATCAGGTAGTCTTTCATAGAGAACATCTTGTGTAAAACCAAAATCTCCATTCTGAATCCAAATTTGGTCTGGAAGATGCTGGGAAACATCTATTTCAATATAGATTCTCGCTACAGAGGGTCTAGATAAGAGCTTTGTGGCTGAGTCTAACTTTAGTGGACATCCAATCAAACTAGCTATTGGAAATAAAGCTTCTTTCTTAAACAAGTGCAAAAGAAATTCAGGGAAATTAACCCATATAGGCACAATAGGATAATCAGCATACGGGTCAAAAGCAGGGGTCCTTTTCAATGTTTTCATATAACATCCTCCAAAAGACCAGGATCTCTTCATCCATAGCCTATAGTAATCTTCTTCTGAAACAAACCGAAAGATAATAAGATGCGAATTAAGGAGACCCAAACTAAAACCCGTAAAACCTATTGATTCCAGAGTCATTCTAAGAAACCTCAAAGAAGGCCGACGATTTTTCCATTTACCAACTAATACAAGCCGAATATCAGAAGATAAACAGTTTACCTCATCCTCGGTAAAAGAAATCACGAGCTGACCTCGATGACGAAACTGTTTAGGTTTGATCTGGATTTCAGTGCAAGCATCGACGAAAACATCTCCTGATTTATCCACAACAACATCTGATTTACCCCCAACAACCTCTGTATAAGAGTGATGATCTGATTTAGGTTAAGAAGTCCGCATCGGGTGGCTCTGGTGCGCGCTTCGGGTCTCCAACTCTCTGGAATTTTGGGATTATGAAATACTTTGAATTTCAATAATTATTTGTTGATCAATATATGGTGAGATTGAGATTTTTGAAATTTATACTTTTTTTTGAAATTTCTATTAACAGATTCATATTTTTTAGTTGGAATATTTATTATTTTGAATTAAATCTTTGAATTTTTTTGCATTACAAAAATCATTTAAATGATTGATAAATTTATAGAAATAATTTAGATAGTTAATATTTTATTTAATGGGAGTATTTTATGTGATTAATTTATTTTTGAAATTATTAATTTGATAATTATGTGGGGTATATAGTTTGATACCTCAATATAGTATTGTTTGAAAAGTAATGAATAATTGTAACATTGAAATTAAAATATGATAACTATGTGTGGGATATAGTCTGCTGAATCAGAATTCCATTGTATGATTAAAATGATGAATTTTTTACAAGGGAATTCATTTGTGATAATTTTATGGGGAACAAGGTCTACATTATCAAAATCCGCAAGCATTAATTCAAAAAATGAATCATATCAATGGAATTAATATGTGAGTTGTGAAAATGAATGGTAAAAATGAAATTTAGAAATATGGAATATCTTGATGGTAGTTATGACATTAGGAAGGGAAAAAGAAGGTATTGAGAGTTTGAGTGTCTTCAAGAACTCGTGTGTTATGTGGTCAATTGAATAGTAATTAAATAGGTGTAAAATTTTTATGTTATTTTTTATTAATTATTATTACAACAACATTCACTTGTTTTTAACATGATATTTTTAAATGATATTGGTGGTGACTAATGGAGTTGTATTCACATGTAATTTGTGCTACCTGATTGATACCTGAATAGTAACTATTTGTTTGCAGGAATAGACAAGTGCAATGACGATATGTTATATGTATGATTTGGGATTGATCATGGATTAGGGATCCATATGTGGTCCAGGACCCTCTTATGATTTTTTAGGTATTTAATTTTGGGTTTTCATCTATACACTTGACGCATATTTTATGATTGCATTTCTACTATTCTGTTTGATATTTTATTTCCAGTATTTTTAAGGTTGTGATACTAATATTATGTCGATTTTGATTTTATGTCGTTATTTAATTGTTTCTTATTTTCTTGTTGTGTATTAATCTTATTAAAGATGGTATAATCTATCCATGATTGATATTAGACCAATGCTACAGGTCGGACACCACTGGTGTACATGGAGGTGCATCTAATGTTATGTGACCCACTAAATTAGGGCACCTATGTGTGGAACCATGTTCTAAAAATTTCAATTATAGAATATCATAAAAAATTTATTCATAATGTATATATATATTAATAAAATTACCTCTATTATTTCATGGATAATCATTAAATTATATAAATAGAAGTAAAGAAGATTTGTTAAATTATAAAAAAATTATATATTATAATGAATATTATATATTAACATGTATCATTTGAAAAAAATGAAAATAATATAATTATTATAATTGATAAATATTGAGACAAATTACATAATTTCAGGATTGAATTTTTTTTAATGAATCATATGTATATAATTAATGATGGATAACTATGACAAAATAATACATGATTAATTGTAAGGGGGTTTTCGAACTAGAATTTATTTGTATGATTATCATATATTTCACATTATTTCCTTTCTAGATATATAATTAATATGATTACTAGTTATATTAAATAATTATTTAACTCTAATTTAGGGGATATAAATGTCTTCTCTTTTTTAAAATGATTTCTATGATAAATATAAATATTTTTCAAAGATACATAATATTGTATAACTATAAATTGATTCATATTGTGTAATTATGTATGTTTTAAAGAATGAGGATGATTTATACTAAAACATGACTTACCATATTTATTTTGGACATAAAATTTAATTCATTGAAATATAAATTAATAAAACTATTAAACCCATTCCTTTCCATGATTTATTTCATGTTGATTGTTATTATATGTTACCTTTTCACATGGAATGTATGATTATAATCATTTTATGAAGTGTTCTACAATATAGGATTTATATAGCCCAACAATGAATTTATTAATGTGACATATCACATGATATTATATATATACTATTTAGGAACATCGTTTAATGTTTATTAATAAATATTATGTTTTGACCAATGAAATTATGATATGTTTGATCCAAACAATTTCGTTGTTCACTATAACATGAGTTATTTGACCATTATTCTATCATGTTACATTAGTATGCGTGTGATATATACCATAACACTATCAAATGTTCTCATAACGATTATGATTATGACCACATGTTTATGATATCTTAATTTAATGTATTATTAAATATAAAATTTTATTTAATGTACATTATTCATCCTATATTATTCCTCATCTTACTCAGATTTTTTTTACTCATTTAATCGATGTTTATTTTCATTGTGTCTTTAGGTAAAAAAGAAGAATGTGTGTGATTTTAAAGGCACAAATAAGAAGCATATACATATTTTCCAGGATTCATTCATTAATGGTATGTATGTCGCCATGTTTCCCATTATTCTTATCTTTTGGTTCATAGATTTTTTCTATATTATGTTATTTATCTCAACATCTATATAAAGAAAATGTAAGAAGCATTTGTGTCACTATACATAATAAATATCATGGAATGATTTTTCCTCGACCAAATTATTTTAGAATGTAATAAAAGTTAATTCAGTATTATAGGTTAATTACAAAATGTATTTATCCTTAATTATGGTATATTGAGTAAAATGTATAATATTACATTGTAATAAATCTGAAGTTTTTTTTTGTCGTAATTCCTGCTTCATTCATTATGTGTTCATTTACATGTTTCTAGTTTGTGATCATGGAAATGATAAAATAATGAATAATAAAACTATTAGAATTCCATAAGGGGTAACCCAATATAAGTATCATTAATCCCATTAAAAATATCTTAAATTTATTATTATGAGTAAATTTTATTCCCAACTTGTGGTTTTATAAAAATTGTTGTACGATATATATGAAATAAATCAACAACCATATTAATTTGAGGACTGAATATATGGGTGTTTAATCTAACATAAATGTTATTTTGGATATATTGTATACAATAAATATATATTTTTATAATATTATTTTCATTTAAATAAAAAATTGTTTTTTAAAATAAATTTTATTTTACTTATTTTAATATTAAAAGATAATTTTTTTTCCAAAAATAATGAATATATTATATATTTACTTATTCAATGTTTAAAAAATGATATTTGTTTAAAATAAATGTTATTTATCGATGATTCGATAAATGAAATGATTTATTTATAAATATAATTAATGGAATAAAGAAAATTATATATTTTATTTAATATAATCTTAGTTATTATCGAATGATTAATTCATAAATGATTAAAAATTAAAAATTAAATCATTTAAAGTAATATAAAATTAATAAAATTATTAATATTGAATGTGGGGTTTATATAGAACAAATAAATATATAAATTGAGTGTGAATAATTATAATGTATTTAATAATAATTATCTGATATGATTTACAGCTTTCAAGAAAAATGTTGTGGTTGTTAAAATTGGATTACCATATGAGAATTATATCAATATCAGTAGATAACATCTTAATAATTATCTCATGAAGGTAAAGTGATAATCCTCGTCCAACTTCTCAAGATCATGAGAAAAATTGGGAGCTCTTTGGAGAGAAAAGAATTAAATATTGTAATTTATATTGAAAAAATTCATGATTATTTGTTGACCCACACTAACTACATAAATAATTGTGAGAATTGTTTTATTTTGATGGAAATAGGTCAATTCCATTAGATGAACTCGGTTATGAAATGATCATAGTAATTATGACACAATAATTTTTACTACAACATTGAACAAGGGATATGATGAATTATTACTTATATGAATTTATTGTTTTCAATTTACTATATTTAATCTTTTAAAATAGCCATATATTAATAAAATTTGATTTATCATAATTTTATTAAAAGTTATCTATTTAAACAAATGAATATAATTGAATATAATGATAATTATTGTCTTAGAAATGCTCTACACTCATCGCATTGGATATAAAATTGGGATCATATGTAATTTTTAAAATATTAACAGTGTTAGAAGATCATGTAAATTTTTTTTATTATAGGGATAGATTCCACAACCTGAATGATAGATTTAGGATATACCCACCAATAAGGTGTGTGTTATTTATTTACATATTTTTTACAACCATGTTATATAAATATTAGTTGATGGGGTGAAATCCACCACCATGGTTGTTTACACCTTCAAGTGATAGTTATAATTTTTTCTACATGATACCCTCATTATAATATAAACATTGTGATGTAATTTAATAAATGTTTTGTTTAAATTCATTGTTTTTTTATTGATAGATTCTACTTAAGCTAAGAATTTTGAAAGGGGAACTCTTATTTTTTCAATATGCTGTATTTAAAATAATATTATAATTACTAATATTACTCCATTCAATTTTTTTGAGATATATTGTATTTAAAATTAATTATTTGTGATTTTTATGGAATTATACTTTTTATGTATATACATACAGATATATTAAAATTTCAAACCCACATGTCATGTCTTCGGAAGATAATGGATAAATTGGTGTTAAAAAAAGATGATATGGTGTTGGTGGATCACATAAGTATGTGATGGTTATATTAGTTTATGGAAAAACATTATCCATATTATATAGATTTATTTCTTGTATTTACTATTCATAAGATTTTTATTAATTAATTTTTCCATGATTTTTTCGCATATAAAATACTTTTCAAGTTGTTTTTCATTTAATAAAATAATTTTTGATGTAATTGATGGATATTTTTCTTGTATGAATGGAATATTCCATGACCTCCCTTAATGTTTGATATAGATAATCATTTTTAGTAACCATACCCTAAATTATTATAATTGGTATTGTGGTGGTTATCTTGACCCACTTAAAAACTTCTTATGGTCCACGTTGGTAGTCCCCTGCCATAGAATGTTTATGTGATTACAATATTTGATTTTTTCTCCTATCATTGTTGGACATGTGATGATGAATCTTATATTTAAGAATAATATTTAACATATTGAGTTTTTACCAGGTCTTATAATTTATTTTAGAGTTAAATATTTTTATTTTAATTCTAAATATATATTATTTTAACTGTTAAAAAAACTAATTAATCATTTTTAATGACTTTATTATTAATTATTTATTAATGATACATTAATTAATAATGTTTTTATTTTACAACAAAAAATGAAATTTAAAAAATATATATTATTAATAATTTAATAAATAATTAAATAAATAATATTCTATATTCAATAATAATTGACATATTTAAAATATGTATTCAATTTTGAAATGTTGCATCGGTGTTATTGAAATATCTTGTCAATTAATTGTTTATATGTATGTGTTATTAAAAAAGAATAATTTTTCTCTTTGGAATTTATATCATATTTAGAATTATAAAACAGAAAAATATCTTGATAAAATAAAAGATTTCCAGTAAAACTGTTATAAAAATATTTGAATTATAATTTTACATTAAAATGTTGAGTAATATATTTCTATAATTAATTATTTAATAACATACTTTATATAAATCAACATAGATTATTTTAGATTATTTTTTATGTTCCATGTGGTCACACAACAAAATAGTGATCATTATTTAAAAGGGAATTATAGAAGTAAATATAATTAAGAAATTTAATTTCAATTATAAACAAATAACTAAATAATTTAAATTGTTTTAAAATAAGAAAAATTTTATTATTTTATATTTTTTTTAAAAAATTTAATGGATATTATATGAATCTATCATATAAAAATGTTGAAAACAATGTTAATATGCAGGGGTTGTCAATGAAAAATATTGGAAAACATTTTGAAAAAATCATTTAAAAATATAATTTCCTTTATTTGATGAAATAAACATTTGTATTAACAATTATTATTAAAAAACATAAAAAAATTATTTTAATTAATTATTTTATAATAATTGTTATCTAAAATAATAATGATAGAAATCATGAAAAATGTTATAATTAATTTTTCCTATTGATATATATTTATGTAATAATTGTGAATTCTAAAAATTCTAGAAATGTTTCCTTACATCTATCACATAAAAATCACTAAAATAAGTAAAGTACAAACATTTTTAAAAATAATTTAAATTACAATGAATAACATGAAAAACTGTTGTAAAAAAGTTACTTTTCAATGGTGAATATTGTTATAAGACAATTTAACGAATATATATACATTATATCAAAAGGAAAACAATTTGTTTCTAAATCTACTATATATAGATGAGTTTCAAAGATCTTTTAAAAAATGTTTAGAATTTACATATTTCCCAATATTTACATTTATTGAGATTTGTTTGATTATGAGAGATTTTACTTATACCATTAAGAAACAATATTTGATTTAACCCTTCTAGATACTTTTGTTCGATGCTCTACCATGTTTGCACTAGTTGTGTGAATTCCTAGGATATTGTTCTCTCTTTTAAATTGCCAATTTCCCTTTCTCATCCATAGGGTTTAATAGATCATTGAAAAATTTATGTTTATATACTCTATGATATCATATTTCATTTCTAGGTAATGTTTTGGGGTCTCATTCACCATTGTCTCTTTGGAAGGTTTTGTTGGAGGCATTGAGTTTTGGAAAAAAGTCAAGTTGATTCCATTCCACATGGTGAAAATGTTTAACACTTAATTGTTTTATATATTTATGTTGATAATTTATATTTAATTATTTGAAATTTCATTATACTGGAAATTAATAAAACCAAGTTCTAGTGTATTGGGATGTTTGAAAAGGATTTGGATATAAATTATAGAAACCCAAAAATTCTATTAAATTGGTACGTGTTTTCAAAATGGATGTAAATTAGTTCAATAAAAAAATTGAATTAAATTATTGAAATAGAATTTTTGGAATTTTTTAATACTTGAGAACAACATAAAGTGTTTTTATAGTAACCCACTAGTTATAACTTGTTAAAAATTCTTTTTTTTATTAAAAAAATTTTTGGTTTGAAATTGAAAATTTAAATTGAAATGGGGGAATAAGATTTAATTTTATTTTATGTAGTCTTAATAAAAATTTCCATTCATTGAATATATAATATAACATCCCAAAATTATGTTGATCATGAGTTATTTTTTCACACAATACTATTATACTATGTTCTTAATCATAAATGTAGTATGTCACATCCCATAGGTGATGGTGATGATACCTATCTAACTAGTGTGTAGAGAAAATGTTTCTACATGTAATTCAGAGATCACTAAGAGAGTGCAGATTCCAGAAGCCTATAATATTAATTACTATTTGGAGGACGATATTGTTTCCCGGTTGTTCATATTTTGGTAATAAATGTATTCAACAGTTGTTAATATTTTTTACATTTATTATAATTTTATAGACATTGTTTTATATAAAATTGTTTATTTAAGACATTGTTTTAGAAATATACAACCACTTATAATGAATTTTTTAAAAGTGTTTTCCATCAATTGAACTATATATAATGAATTTTTAAAATTTAATAAAAAATTTAAAATTTTAATATTTAAAATTGATGGCATTACATTGGTTAATATTTATTTGGATAATTTATCTAATCCTAGCTAAGACCATACTTCGTTTTATTGCTCACACCTTGCTTATGCATTTGGGTGTTTTTAGATCATTTAATTCTATTACTGAGAAATGGTAATGTATCTATTGGAGATGGATCTAGATGATTACCCATGGACTTGGTGAGTTGATTCTTTAGGTGCTTGGGTTGTTTTAGCCTCTTTTGGTTCTTAGATTGTAGTAAATTGGGATGTTTATACCATGATTTATTTGGGTACATTACTCCCAATGGATCTTCTTTTCATATGATTATAATATTTCACCTTTTTATTCTGCATTGTTAATGGAAAAAACATTCCCATTTTTTGTTTTCATCATGTTGGGTTCAAGTTGATAAATGGTTGATAATGGGAGACCACTCCATGAAATGTTAGGGATGTATTACTAATCAGGTTACAATGGTACATGGGCACGTTCTTGGAAAAGTGGTATATGAGGTCCTCATTGAGATTTTCTATTAAATACTCTACGCATTTTTGATAACTTGTCAAGACATATGAGATAGTTTCAATTGATTGTTATGCTAGATCTCACCACAATAAACCTTAATTATCTTTCAATGGTTAAGAATAGGCTTCTTGTGTATTTGTTATAGTCATTCCCCTATTTTGGTTTAGGTTGAGTGGAATAAAAATTTTGTTTTTTCTAGTAGTTAGGTTCATGTTTCCTTCATTACTCTGTTTGATCATTATCTAATGAATTCCTTGTTTTCACATGATGTTTTGAAGCATCATGGGTCTGGAATGATGTGAGAATCAGATATAGTAAGAGGATATTATGGAGACTTAGTGAGTGAATATTTATGTAGACCTGAAACTATATGAGTTTATCATGCGTAAAATCCACGCTTTCTGATAGGCACATTCACTAGTCCCCATTCTAGATCTAGATATGGAACCTCTGGGGGATGTTCATCAAAATCATTCTCGATAGTTTCATTTATAGAAGCTTCCTCTTTTAAAAGGCTCCACAATTCATCTACTTGATGTGGAATGGTTGGGGAGGATATAATTTTTGTTTTATTTATTGAAGACACATCATAGGATTGAGGTGCTGTATTCCACCTTCAAGATAGAGGGACCGGGTAGGAGATGGTGGGACATTATAGTGATGGATAAGAAGCCTTAGGCATTAATGTTTAAGTAATTAAAGGCTCCGTTCACTAACCAGTTCTATCTAGTGTTGAGGGAGTTAGCTAAAGATGTGCAGTTTTTCATTCTTGAGGAGGCCGAGAGAACAATGACTGATTATTCAAGTTGAATTACATAATGTTAGTTTTTTGTTCTTGAGAATGAATCTAATGAGAGTATTAAGTCTCTATGGATCATTTTGGGAATGGAATCATATATACATTCTCAGAATGTATTACCGAAGCTTCACAGTTATGATGATGATATGGATATTGCTATGATGGATGAGATGGACATGTTTTATATGTTGGGGTTTACAATATTTTCTTTTTATCATAGTGGAATAGTTGGTTACATTAGTGAAAGGAGGATAGTTTCTTACCCTATTAGTGGTTCTTGATATTAGTTTCATTATTTAACACC
This sequence comes from Viscum album, assembly GCA_963277665.1. Taxonomy (NCBI): domain Eukaryota; kingdom Viridiplantae; phylum Streptophyta; class Magnoliopsida; order Santalales; family Viscaceae; genus Viscum; species Viscum album. Next base: position 1,553,468,958 of record OY728146.1, on the reverse strand, counting down.
TGCAATGACTTGGTAAATACAATTTTTTATACTACTATTCTCATCTAGTTGGGAAACATAGTGGTTTCTATTTGAGGCACCGAAGAACGTTATATCAGGTAGATTTTTAGGGTAGCTTTAGATGTTATGAAAAAAATTCACTCCAAAACAAGTCACGATATCATCAAAACATCTAAAAACTATGAGTAAAATAGATTCTACACATACAAAAGGGTACCATCGACAGGAATCTTTAAATAAGATTACTCATGTTGTTGAAGAGTCTCTAGAGAAAGAAGATATGAGTCCAACAACTATGAGAGGTAAAATTACAAAATAATTATCATTAAGAACATATATATTTAATACTAGTCAACCGATCATGTTTATTTCATCCTAGACTATAAATCTATTAATTTTCAATGAAAATCATATCGTATATGATGGATATTTTTCCCCCTATATATCTAATATAGGTAAGGGTCTTTATAATCACTCTTATACAATCACTTTTGTAGATAAATATATTAATAAGTACATTATAGTTCACAATTGAAACATCCTGACCTCAATCTTTGGGATGTATTATCTTTTTTTAAATAAAGAATCGATTGATTGTAATGTTCAATGTGTCTCATTTATGGAAATTTATGGGGATTTCTATATCATTCAGGTTGAATGGGACCTATGGTTGATAATTGATAGATCTTCTTATCTGGTTGTGGGGAATGCGATATCTCTGTATGATTTGATCTGGAATGAGAATATATGGGAAGTTTTCTCCCTCAAGTTGTCAGTTAGTTTTCTAATTTGTTTACCTATGAATTCTCTTGTTTTCCACTAGTATAGAAGGTAGAGTTTTCTATTAATTTAGTATCGTTCAGACAATATGTTTCCAATCCCTCTTATAATGAGGATCTAGCTAAAATGAAAGATTTATACTCGTAGTTGGATGATTTTTAAGGTAAAGTCCATAAATTCCCGAGTGTGACACCTTTTGAGTATAATGTTCCCATTTCCAAGACGGATAACTCATCACTTTTCCAATTTTTTTATTACCAAAACCTCATTGAAGTTATAGTGATGAAAATGTATCTATTTCAATATATTGGTGATCTATTTGATCACATTAAATTTGAAAATTGGTTACAAATTATTGAACATTATTATAGTTACTATAAAATGGTAATAAAATAATCTGACATTCAAAAAATGGCCTTCTGGAGTAGGTATGTTCCTTAGGAGTACCACTTTATGATATTTGTCCCATCCAAGGCTCCTACAATGTTGAATAATTTTCGGAGAAATATTTTCTATGAGTATATTGATACCTTCAAGTTGTCGTTATGGATAACAACCATGTTTATTATAACTACATTGAGGATCATGTGAATTATCTAGGAATCATTCTATGTTTTATGAGAAGTCATGAACATTATGTCAGGATATTAAAATATTATTTCTGCAATCTGGAGCTGAATTTATTAGGACATGTGGTGTTAGTATAATAAATTTCTGTTTACCTAGAAAATGTAATAACTATTATGACTTCCGAACAACCACAATTTTTTTTCAATATTGCTATATTACTTGGTTTAGCAGGATAATATCACTAATTTGTAAAATACTTCTCAATATTGTCTTTTAAGACGACTACTCTAACATATAAGGGAGTAATATTTCATTTCATTGTTAAATGTTAGAGAAATTTTTTTTAGATTTTTCATTGTATACCACATCAGTTTTGAATATTTCAGAGGCCATGAAGGGCTATGTGGTCTTCTATGAATCAGATCGTTCATAATTTTTCTCTTTTCTTCAGAATGGTATATATGTCCTTCCATGTGGACCAAGATTTTATAGGTTTCATGAGATGATTTATCCTACCCATGCCCTTGAACATGATACTGTAATTCATGTAATTAATAGCTGACAACATTTTCATTTCGAATATTGGTTTAATGTGTAGCAATAATAAAATATATTGAGGTATATATTCTATAAAAAATATTTGAATATCCTTTTGAGGCATTGGGTTGTGTACCTATATTATCTTGAATATTGAATAATCATTAACTGAGGTGAAGGAAATATAATCATAGATTCTTTGAGTAGAGAACACCTGGCCCAATCAACGAAATAACATTCAATGGCGTGAAATTTGATGGCACACTTTGCAGAGTATCATATTTGAGATCAAGAGATTATGTAGAATATTTCATTAGAAAAAAATCACTTGAAACGTTTTTTTCAAGATAAATAATCATGATAAAAATATTTATGGTGACTTCATGGGAATTTGAGACTCTCATTAGGATCTGGAGATAGTTTCCTAGTGCTTATTCTCTATGCAGGGTGTTCAATGTAACCAGAATTTCAAAAATTTTCTATTATGGCAATGAATTTATTTGAGGGGGAAGTAATTATTTGTTGTGGGGTATGAAAAAGAGATCAACTAAGATTTTATATAACATGTGGAAATAGTAATGGTGTATAGTTATGGGATGTGGAATTTTTGAGTATGTTTCCCATGGATATACATGCCTACAGTTTATTTCAAAGCACTAAAAGACTGGAATTTCATCAAAGCTTCTTCCAGCACCTAATTGGAAGTGGAAGGAAATATCTATGGATATTTGGTTCTGGTGAAAGGATAACTAGAGAATAAATAATTCTATATGGGTTGGGATTTATTGGAAGACCATGTGGGCTCTCTTTATACCAATTCATCATTTTTCTGAAGTTGAGGAGTTGGGAAATGTATACCTTAATGATATTATACATTTTCAAGGAGTTATGTATGCTATAGTCTTTAATCGAGATCCTCATTCACTAATAATTTTTGCAAAGGCCTTTAGGGGGCATTGGGATCTCAATTCTATTTGATCATGAACTACCATCTATTGTGGGATGCCCAGACAGAGAGAGATATATATTGATTCAGAAAGATATTCCAGTCACTTATATTTCAGACTTCAGCAGGCCATGGGATGATCATTTGGGGATTGTTAAAATTTCGTATAACAATATTCATGAATCAATGATCATAAGGGATACATTAAAATCCTTTTCTGGCCAACCATATAAATAATTAATGTGTTGGTTTCAGATTGGTGAATATTTCTTTGTTAGACCATGATTGGAGAAAGAGATGGCATCAATGATTTAGTTTACTCATAAATGAATGTTCATGAAACAAAGGAGTTATCGTTATAATTATTTTCAATAATTCTGACCATTGTGCATTTCAATTGGTGACCCATTGGTTTTTATTATTTTATCTTGGTTGGGTCATCAATGGGTTGGGAGGCAATAGAATCTTGCATCTCGTTTCGTTGGAAATTTTGAGGTTACTGAGTAGGTCAGAAGTGTTTCCTTCTATTTAGAAATTACTCCATAGTAACATTGATGCATAATGTATTCAATGTATCGCATTTAATAAATTATCTCTCTCATCCATCTCATTTTATGAGTTGGACTGATGTTTAGATAGAACCTTATTTATCATTGACCGGGTGTCCAGTTATTATTGTCCATTCAGAAACCAAGGTACTTCATGGTTTGATGATACCTTTGGTTCATGTTCAATGGAATCATATTTATAATAATAATGAGATGTGGGAACATGTGGCACAATTGAGAGAACACTGGATTTAACATTTTTTCAAGAATGTTTATTCATTGGCATTTTGGGATCAGATATTTTATATGGTGTCGAGGATATAACACCACATTACTTATCTAATATTTACATCATTAACATTGATTCATATCATAGATTTAATTTGAATGGGTAAGGTTTATAATGAAATGGGAGGATACCTATATTGGCAATGTCAATGATTTTTTGGACTCTCAACTCTGACCTATCGTTTCAACAAGATATATGAGGTTTTCATTCCATGAGTCTATGTTACACAACATGTAATTGTTTCTTGGTTTATACTACATGTAGGGTTCACACAATGAATGTTACATGAAATGATGAGTTTTTACACATTGTTAGTTAATTAAAATTTTATTTTTAATTCAATGTGACATGTTTTTCATCAGTTACAGAATATATCTATTTCTCAATGTGTAATGGGATTTCATCTCAAGTTATTCCCCACATGTTGGTTATATTAAGGAAGCCTGGCTAAATTTTATAATTTCCCTTATATCCAGATTTTTTTATCTTGGTCTAAATTCTATCTCATGTGATCTTGGAGCTCTATAACCCTTCTAGGTCCTTTCATTTTGTTTCTTGTCATCATTTTCCATATGTTGTGAATTAATAGGTATGTATTCTCCCTTTCACTTCATATATTTTAATTTCTCCTAGTTATGGATTAATATATCATCATTATATTTATGGATCTATGATTATTTTGATATATCTCATTTCCAGGATTAAGTTTTTTGGTCTCATGTTCCTATGTTCTCATTATGAGGATCTTTTGTGGGTATTTTGTTTCATGAAAAATATAGGCGATTTTATTCCTCTTTTCCTATTTGATTAAAAATTATTTTCATTATTTACTTCTGTTTGTCAATTTAAATTCTATTATTTTATTTTTATAACAATTAGTTTTTATTAAAACCCATTTCCAGTGAATTGAGAGGATTGAAATGGATTTGACATGATATCGACAAAAACCCAATGTTATGAGGAATTGGGGTGTGATTGAAAATTGATGGATATGGTTTCAATTGAATTATTGAATTTAATGTTTTAAATATATTTGTTGGAATTTATTTAATTATAAAATGACTTAAAATGTTTTGATAGAAACTCTATGGTCTTATCTTGTTAGGAATACATTTTCCGGAAAAATTCAATTTTAGGTTTTTATTGGAATATTTGAATTTGAAAGCGTAAATGTGATTTAATTTTCTTTCAAGATTCCCGAAAATAATTTTTTCATCATTTATGGTGTACGATCAAGTGTATTCCATAGGTCAATTGTGAGTTATTTTTACACAATCTATTATTATACATCATCAAAAACATTTAATGAACATGTCACATCCCTTAGGATTTGGTGATGCATCCTAGATGACTTGTTCATAGAGTACATGTGTGTACACATCATTCCATTATCACATAGAGTTTTTAGAGTCATATATCCTGGAACATTCATACCCATTCGGCAGATGACTATCTGGATCCCTTGTTATTTTTGAGCTATAAATGTATATCCTTGTTGTTAACATATTTTACATGACTTCTATATTTATATATATTATTTAATATAAAATTTTATATTTAATTCATTTAATTGGAAATACTATATTATTTTTAAATAATTTTTTCAAAGTATATTCAATCACTTGAATTGTATATCATAATTTGTCTAAATACACAATAAAATTACAAATATATTTATTAGAAATTGAATGTAGTCCTTTAGTTAAATTTTTATTAGAATATGTAATAATATCAAGGGTGGTACCCAACTGGTATTTTAATCTCACACCCTAATTGTTCTTTTGGGTGATTTTATGTTATCTCCTTCTAGTTTCGAGCAATGGTAATGGATCTCATGGATTTTGATTTATCTGTTGTCCCTTGTACATAGGTAGTTGTGTCCTTAAGGACATGCACAATTTCCCCCTATTATGTTGCTTGGGTTTTAATATATTGGGACTTTTCTTCTTTTTTGTATTCATGTACATTACTTAGAGTTGATTTTCTTTTGATATGATAACTTTCTTCAATTGTTTTCATCCTCATTGTGAGTGTAAAAATTGTTCCCACAATCATTTTTTATAATTATAGGATCTAGTGGACGACCATTGGAGACAGATATCTCCCTTCACGCTATGTCATGGATGACTTGGTTATCAGTTTAACTAGGTACCTTGGCTAGTTTATGATAGATAGGGCCATCTAGGAATATAGAATATATGTTATGACTATACTATAAAACCAATGATAATGGATTAGGGGTCGATATCATTCCCGGATGAGCCATAAAACATAGGCATTAATGAAGAACATATTAAACATATTATTCATTTTAGACCACACATATCTCTTAACAATGTATTTCTTTAATATGGCATCATTATTTTGAGAGCAATGAATATACTTTCCTGAACATGTTCGTTGAGTGTTTTTTAAATGATATTGTGAAATGAAAACTTGTTAAAGGGATTTGTGACTATTTGACATCGGGATGTTAAATTCAATATACTATGTTATTATACGGGTTCAGGACATATATGGGTTCACATTAACATTATTAAATATTTTCAATTATTATTAAATAAAAATATGGAATTTTTAGACTCTAGTAAAATATTTGATATTTATATAAATAAGGATTCTATTTTTATAATACATTAATTTTCAAAACAAAAAATAAAAACAATATTATATTAATATATAGATAAAATATATATATAAGAATATGTTCATATTTTCCTCATTTATATATATGTTTGGAATAATTTCATTAGTTATATATGTGTGTATGTTTATGTGCGTGCACGTGGAAAACCATTTATTAAATAGAGAAGGCCACAATATGGTTAATTCATCCCCAATAATTAACTCAGCTCTAAAAAACAGGGGATAATCAATCATTGATAAAGAGTTATCCAATATCCTACCAATGTATGGATATTCTTTATCTAGATGAGTTTTTTTGTATATACTATAAAATTTCAGTCTATTGGTAAATATTTTTATAATCATATAATTTTTTTATTATATATATTGAATCTATTATTTTTATATAAATTAGATACAATTTTTAAATAATACTTCAATATATTAATATTTATTCTTTTTTGTATATATATCTTATAATTACAGATCATAAAAATATATATGTTTATAGCCAAATGTAATTTTCTAGTATTTGTATGAAATATAATAATATTATATAATATTATATATTATATATTTAAGTGAGTATGTTTTCTTTATAATATATATATTTATATACATGTAGTCTATATTTATTTTTATATATATTACCTATTTTGATTATTTCTATATTTAATTAAAACATATAAATATATATTTAAAATATTTATAAGTATATTTATATAGATATTTTTATAATTATTTAGTTATCTAAGTATTTCTATACTCATTATTTTTTTATTTATTTATAAACATATCAAATATTATTTTAAAGGGAACTACTATGAAAACCATCAAAAACTAACTCATGAAATAATATTCCACATATATTATGGGCATTCCATATCCCCACATGATATAGAGTAGCACCCGGACATCAATTAAAACAACAGGGAACGATTTACTCCATCCTAAAAAATAAATTTCTGAATATATAATAATATAAACAGTCAATGGAATAAAAGAATGAAATTTATATTAAATAACTGAATTGAACATCAGAAGTGGTAAACTCAAAAGTATTTTTAATATAATCCAAGGTATGAGATTAATAAAAAAGGAAAAACACGAAATGGAAAAAAAGTAGTCGATGGGAATTGATGATTTTCTCCCTAGTCTATCTTGCATGTTTCCACGACCAGCAGACTTAAAAATCACTATCCCACTAAGCCACCATTTCTTTTTCAACATCAAAATACATAACCAATTCAAAAAACTATTGAAGTGGTGTGTAGGGTGTGACCTAAATATTCTTAGTTGGATTCGAAAAATGTGTTCCATCACATGATTCATTACAACAATATCAATAATCCTTAAAATTATGTTACAAATTAATGATAACAAAATAATATTTTTTTATTTCAATATCATGGTAAAAAAATCCATTATTCCAGCATTTATAAAAAAAATATATGAAATATAGTTTTAAATAATATTACATATAAGAAAATAAGTAACCATATACATGTAATAAAACCCAAATCATAAAACCCCAACATAACGATCACGATTCATTTGGATAGCTCTAACTCTCTATCCCTATTGTTGAATTATTTTGTATCAATATCCTATACATATGCATCAAATATAAGGAGAAAAGGAACACCCTAAAAGGGAACCTCAAAAAAATTTCCAACAAATAACAGGGAGACATGGACTAGGGAGTATTGGAATATCCAATGAATTAACACGCAGACACAAACAATAAGAAAGGATGTCTTCTATACTATATTCTAAAGTACACAAGGCTTCCCATGTGCTCCATTTTTTAAAAAAATTATTCAAAAATAGTATTTGAAATCCATTTTGAAAATCCATTACACAATTCAATTAAAATGAAACATTATTTTCAATAATTATAGGAACCCATCATTTCTATAAAACATGTTCAAACAAATTGTTTTATAAATCCCAAAAATTAATTTATAAAAATGCTTATAATTAATTAGCATTCATTTTTAATGCAGAATTGGCTATAGATTGAATGACTTACATCAACCCAGATTTGGCATTCCAACAATGGAATCCAAAACATTAGAATGAACTGAAAGGCCATAATAGTGGATGAAGAATTGATCCCCACATTATATAATAATAGTGCAAAAACATTTTAAACAATCATTGGTATATAACAATATTTCAGAAAGAATATAAAAGTGCTTCACCATTAACTAAAAAAGGAATAACCCCCAAACATATTATCACACTATGATTTTCAATAGTGTTAATGAAAATATCATCATAGTGGCATTGATTCTATAATTGAATTCCATGTTGTTTCCACAACCAATAGAATAGAAAAACAGAAATAAAGATTATCTATAAGAATAGGTTTATCATTCTAAATGATTGAACATAGAATAGAGGAACTTAGAAAGAGACAAGACCACTAAACCACACATGGAATATCATAGGGTTTGAGAGTCAAAGAAACTAACCCAAGGATATATGGTTTATGAATGTATCATTACAAAAGATACCAAATCAAAGGGTATGCAGTGTAATACATGGGTGTTCATTATAAAAAAATTGTAATACACATAGTTCAGAAATTCATCACTAGCGATTAAATTTACCCCGATTGGTTATTTTTTCAAGTGAAAGTGTATCTTATCGAATAAATAAAAAAGTTGGCATTAAAAATATATTACAAAATGCATCTATTTGATGTTGTAAAACATTTTATAGATTTTTATCACATATAAATTATCATGATAAACTACACATTAACTATTTAATATTTTCATTTAGGAAGTACCCATTCCAGGATTTATAGAGACATCCAAAAACATCTCTATAGGACTATAAACTATAAAACTATTATAATTTGAAAATAGTGTAACTTTTTTCTACGATGTTAAAATAACCCTAACATATTGTTTTGGAACATAATATATCATGTAGAATAGGGGTTTTCTGATAATAGATGTGTTAATAATCCCTCGTGATTGATTTGTGCTCCAATGTGACATGAGAATCTGATCAATCTCCCCATAAAACTCTGAATTAAAGAAACAATTTTCCCAGAATAACTTCACCTATGAATTAATGATCTACATTGGATGATTTAATACTAAAATTTGAATCTCCTCATAGATTTATTCCCCACAAATAGTGTCATAGGGATCATGATAGTTCATTTAGGTATGAGATATTTAGAAAACATAATCAATTCTCTTAAACTGGGTTGGATTTTCAAAGACATAGAAAAATTTCTTAAGTACCTCAATTACCTTAAATGGTCTGACATAAATCAGATTCAACATTCCAATTATTTTCTACGAAAATGATGACCGAGTCATGGATAAAATTTCATTAAAATAAGGTCACCTATAGGTAACTCTAATGGATGATATTTATGACCCACAAATGATTTCTACTAACTATGGGCTTTACAAAACACCATCATACGTCATATATACTGAGAATCAAATCTTCAACTAGTGTTAATACCGCATGATAGGTTTTCTAACATCATCCTAAAAAAGATGTGATCATAATAGGAGACCAAAAATACCATTGATGAGAATCATTATAATCAATGAATTAAAAAATTTCAAATACAAAAATAAGACTATTCATAGATTCAAATACCATGATCCATTATGTTCAAAGATGTTTGAATGAAGAACACCATCAATTATTTTAATAATATTTTCTATATGAACATCTATTATTCAATGGTAATATGTTTTCAACTAATATATATTCCCCATCACCTCTTGGGGTGGGGGTTCCATAACTGAGAGGAAATCCTCGGATCCCAATTTAAGATAAAAAAATAGGGAACCTATTGTTACCTCATATTTTCCAAATTACATATTACCAAAATATTCTTCTCTATTGGTGTTCCTAATAAAAATAATATGAGAACATTTCATTGAACGACAAATCACTACACACTAATCTTTCTTACCTTAGCGAGACCATTGTAATATAAAAATGACTTATAAGGACCCCTCCTCCCATTTCAAATATAGAACTGAAAGAGGTGACATAAAACAAGAAGTTTTTAGATTCTCATACAATATCTATAGAGTGGGGATATAATGGGATGAAAAATAAGAAATATCATGCTTCATACCATACCACTAGACATGTATTTTTGTGTCATAATAATAATAATATTGTTTATGTGAGTATAAAAAAATAAACTATTATATTTAAGAAAAATATGAACTCCTCCTAGAATTTACGATGAGTTATTGATTCATTAAGAATAGAATATTATCTAGGTGGAGAGATAATCCCTAACTCATGTCCCCACTATATTTGGTTTATTTTATTCCTATGAACACATTATCATCCTATAGAATCTATGGAATAGACTCATTTTGATACAATGATAGATGATATCTTTTAAAAACAATACCTAATGAATAGTACAAAGTATATACTAGAAACTGAGCTAAGAGACCCATAATATTCTTTGCATCATTCAAATATGAAATAGGATGTGATCGTACATTCCTTTTGAGATAATCTATAATGTTACTCCCCTTTCCCAGGATGTTAGAGGTTTCAAAGTAAAACATAAAATGGTGTTTCACAATATATATATAAATATAAATATATATGAGATTCATATATTTCTTATATAATATATAACTAATACTCTAATGGTATAATTTTTTTAACCTCTTCCCCAAGAGTTATTTTTTCATTCATTTTATCTCAGAAATATATGTGAAAATATCTAAATTATTATTTGGGAAATTCTAATCATATGGTAAATGATGATGACATACATAGGAGAAAAATTTATCCTATTCGAAAATATCCCAACTCAAACCATTCCCATATGACTTATAGTATACTACGCAACCCATACTATGCTCAGGTATGACCTGAAAAAGAGTTGATATCTGAAGTCATTATAGTTCATTAAAATAAAATGTACATTCACATCTAATGGGAACCTCAAAAAATTAAAAGTTGATCAGTAAATGGTTTTTCTAAAATCAATAAACACTTGATATACTATTAATATTATAAATAAATAATAATAATGATATAAATCTAAATTATATTTTGTGGCTCCTATAATGACCATATATCCTTAACCATCCTAGAATCATCGTGTAAGTAATTTTTAGATATCATTTTCCGATTGAACATTGATTGATGTATACCTAAATAAAATTTCAAAAAAATATAAATTTAAATGATGACACCATGGTATTGAAATATTAAATCATTTATATTTATTTTTCTAATTCTCACACTTCGAATAAAGCAAAAATAATTAAGAGAAATCTAAATAATATCAACCACATAATGATGTAATATATAATTAATCAATCATTTTGAAAAAAATAGTACACATACTCTTGAATTATCCATTATAGGATATTGATAATGGTAGTGGTGACACTTTGAATTCATATCATGATTATTATAAACTGTAGCTATAATCCAATGATAACATGACTGAACATATATCTTTTGAAAACCAATGTTCACCCATTAAACAGTCATATATACCATCCAAATTGGGAAAATGTTATTTTCAAATTTAACCCAACTCAACATCTGATAGTACATGCATAGTTGAAGTGAACTATTATTATTCTTAGAAAAGATCATTGGTGTTTTACATAGAGAATCTATAGTGAGAAAAAACACATCCAAGTTAGATCACCGATGAAAAGAACGTTCTCTTTATGGTTAACTAGTTCACTATCATTATAGGGAAGATAGAACAACTATGTAACCATCAACACATTAGTCAAAAATCTAGATAATATTCTACATTATTAAAATATATATCACTTTTAAGGAATTTGAAAAATACCTAAATGTGACGCGATGATTACCAATATTGTTATATTCATTACGATCAACAAAAATCGAAGATAATACACTTTTATGCTCTTGATATAATTACCCTACAATTCTATTAATTGGATGTTACTCAATAGAAAACTCATGATAAATTCATATAATTTTATGGAATGGTTATCAATGATGATTAAAATAAACCTCATAACAATTATAGGAAACTAAATAAATCATAACGGTGACATAAAACAGTTTTAGAATTGTAATCATAAAGTATGAGACAAACTTCATTCATACTATTAATATAGAATAGTAGAGACACCATGTACAAGATCATTCCACTAAATAAATGGTGTCCCTGACTCCATAAATAAGGACATAAGATTTATTAGAAGTATAAAAATATCAATAACTTTCAAAAATATAAATGATGGAATGAACCAATATCAAATAATGCAGTTCCTATAGAAATTTAAATAAATATTGTACCTCTCACTATCACTGGACAAATGTTAACATCAACTAGAAAATCATCCTTTGTGGGATAGTTTATCAATCCTATAGAATGTGTATAAATCCATATAATCATTTAATCAAATAATTATTTCATTGAATTCATTGGATATGATGATCCCCAACCAAAATGAAGCATAAACATATCCAAATATAATTATAGAAAAAGTTTTTACCAACCAAAACCATTTCACACATTCCTAGGTGTTCTCCAAGTACACCGAGTGTGCATAACCTTTATAAATTGAAATCAATTCAAAAGAACAATAATTTATATAGATTATTTTTTTGAGGAGGCATGAATCTAAGAACCCCCTCTGCTACTCATGTTATTTTTATTCCACATCATCTCCTTTTATGTGCACTAGGGAATCCACCACTAGTTAGATGATAAAGTGTAGAATGGATAATATTTCATTTAATGCCCATTTCATCCATCATATCATTTTATATAGTATCCTAATATATATAATTATTTATCATGGATACCTACTGTCCAATATTTCATTATAAATCCTATAGGTTCTTTTTTGGCACCCAATTAATATTTTTTACTAGTTATGATGAATTTGTGAACCACCTCCATTATAATATTATTGTATATCAACACCAAATAGTCTAAAAGTTTAATTTAGAGTAATACATGGGTATTTTCTATAATTAAATAATATACAAGGAACATCTAGATTAATAGGGTCATTGAACCACTCCAATCCATGATCATGTTCATATCCTCATACACCATTGAATTCCACCATCGCTTCCTAAAACCCTAGAGTATGAACTATATACCCAACTCCTTGATTACCATAGTAGAATTGAAGATGTTGATGTATTATTTCTCCGTTTCTAGGAAATCTTCTACCACTTGGGGTACATAGGTACCCTCAACAGAGATGAGATTCCCTTATATGGATTCTAGAGATTGATCCATTTCTCCTCCAACAACTATTTTCACCTCAACAACATATTCCTAGAACTACTGTCCATTTTTTCTAGGAAATTAACTACTCACATGATATCCTCAATAATATTAGTATGTAACAAAATATAACATTGAGTAGAATCCACCAAATCCCCATGTGGAACCTATCAGAGATGTTTGGGAGAGATATAAATATGGTCCAAAAATGATAAAATGATCATATAAAAGTATAATACCATTCAATGAAATATAAATGAAGAATAATATTATTTTTAACAATAGTAAACTAACTTATAGGAATCAAAACCCCATATCCCATTGTTACTCGATTCTCGTTACTAAGAGAGATGGTTGGTCCATCACCACAACCTATCATTTATGTCAAAAAATTCATATCTTTAGCCTATATGAGGACTCTAGACTGATTATTACCATACAATGACAAATTTTATTAAGTAAAATACCTAGGATACCATAAAAAACCATCACCTAATATTATATTCCACTTACCTAAAGGATATTCCAGATATCCATCAACTACAAACTAGCACCTCGACAACAACAATAACCTGGGGGAACAATTTGACATTAAATGAATAGATGAAATGTTATATATATATATATAAATACTTTAAATAAATGTATTAAGAGATAAAAAATAACTATCCCATTAATGAAATAATCAACACATGAAATTCAACTCAAAAGATGTTATAAAAACTCAATAGTAGGAGCCCAATAGAGAATTAAAAAACCCAAAATAGGAAAAAACAACTACTATATTTGAAAAGATAAATGTGTTCCATTATCTCATAACATGATCCCAAGAACATTGACTAGATTATAACCAACTAATCATGTAACATCCCAAATAAGTAATGAATAATAGATATTTTTATCTATGTCTATTAATGATTAAGATAGTGTTATAGAGGCTTAAAATGAAAATAAATACAATCGTATGCATGTAATACACTAATATTCTTACAAGATTGTTTTACTGCCTTTTGATGGAAAACCATTTTTGAATCTATATTATGACAATTTTATAAACTATTTTTGTCAAAATAAACTTATTCTTTATGATTGGGACATCAATATTTACTTTGTGTGAATTTTTGGTGTTTTTCTGACAATGTTCATTTTTTAATGAATAGTGAAAAATACTGCATTTTACATTAAAACTGCTTTTTAATCTAATTTATTTATATGATTAGATTATCTTTTGAATTTTTCTTAATGTGTAATATGAATATATTTTTACCATTGTATCCAATGGTGTTCATTGGAATCAATTTCACTTTGAAATTAGACTTAAACTGGTGTCAATCTTTTGATACTAATTGTTGTGTAAAAACACTCTATTTGCTCTGGCAGTGGGAATTAATTATTAAATAAATTAATTTGACTTATATGTATTGAATTTTGTAAAATAGACTTCATTTTTGAATTCTGAATATAAAATATAGCTTAGGGTGAATTTTTGATAATTTTCTGAAAAACTCCAATTTTTGATGAATAGTGAAACCACTATGTGGTACTTATAAAGACTGATTTTCCGTTTAAGTGAAATTTTGCCATCATTGTGTTTTGAATTTCAAAAATCCGACATACATGGTTGTCATTAAGAAGTAAAATGTGGTTCAATGAGATTATAATAATTTTTTGGTGAATAGTAACTTATTAAGTTCTTAATCGCGATTAGTGGTAATTAGGGTAGTTCAAGGTATAAATAATGCTTGAATAATATGAAATGACCTAGAAACATGTCCCAACCTTATTGGTTGTGTCATGGACGACCAAGAAAAGCCATGGGTCATCTTGGGGACCCCATGGATCCACTTTTGTTGGGAAATAACAAAAATAACTTTTTATTTAATGTAAAAGTAAAAATGACACAAGCATAATATGTTTTAGGAAAAAAAAATTTACATGGACTTATAAAGATCAGATGTTTGATTATAAATGATCACTGGAACGATAAATATATTTCCTACATCATAGTATTTTTTTATAATTTTTAGACATTAAATAAATTAAATTATTTATGACATAATAATGTTGCAGTGATGACATCATTATTTGACGATTTAAATAAAATGGAAAGGCAATGTAAAATCTATGAACTACACATGGCCAAAACCAATTGGATGAGTGGATTTCGAACCCTTATCACCTTATCCACGAATTATATCAATGTGGGACCTTTTAAAACCGAAACACATTTTCAAATAATGTAATATTTCTTTACTTTCCAAAAGTGCCCCTCCTCTCCTCTTATAAAAGGCCCCCACCTCTACCTCATTTCACACACTCCTCAAGCCTTTGGCTCGGCCAAAAAATGCCCATTTACTCTCTCCACATCCCTCTACTCATCCTAGAGGATTCCCTTTGGGAAGAATCCTTTCAAAGGAAGCCTTTAGGCTCAAATCAAATGGAGATACACTTTTACAGGTAATTCATTCTCTCATGTTCATTTGTTTTATTTTGCTTCTCCAACCCCCTAAAATATTTTTATTTACTTCTTTTGTAACAACACAAGTATCATCAATATACTAGGATGTTGTTATAATATTTATTTGAGCTACACTCTCACACAACTACATCAAATGGTTATAGAACATACGGTTTCCGTGGATGGCGAAATTCTGCCTCCCGAAACGATGATTGTTCAATACTCATTTAACACCTTCAAAGGTGGCCATTATGATGTCACTATTTTTTATATGATATATGATATGTTTATGTTTTCCTTAAGTTTCTGTTTTATTCATTTTTGGCATACCTTTATGGTTTCCAGTATGGGTAAACACGATATCTTCATTTTAGGAAGTGCGGACTACCGCCCCCTAAAAGTGATTTGATTCGTTAATACCATATGTGGGATGTGTAAAGGATAAATTTAATGATATTATATATTTTATTATACTGGAATTATAATATAATCTTATATAATTATGATTCCATTGCAAAAAAAATACGAAATAGAAATGGAAGTAGCGTTCATGCGTACGTACGACTTACCGTCTCCATGAATGGTGCATTTCATTTCTTACCTCTAAATGTGATGTAATATTATAAATACATGTATATTCTGAATATATATGATGTATATGTTATCAAAATCATTAATATAATTCTGGATATAATGAACCTTTGAGCAAATTAACAACATGTAAGTGTAAGAAGTCTATTTTTGACTTAAGAACCAAATACCGACAAAATGAACATTATTAACTTTAATGATTACATGATGTCCATAACATGGTATAAAAAGAATAATGAACTTGAAAAAGGTTCTTAAGCAAGTAGTGATTAACTCAAGTTTATTATTCAGGAGATTAAAGAACGGTTGGGTCAAGTCGGATACGTGGTATGGGACTTCGTCTCAATCTCCTTTCTTTGAGGCATATTTTAATTTTTACACAACTTTCTTTTATACGGTGTATAAACCCCTTTGACTTTTACATTTATTCAAAAGGAATATTTTTTATACGAAGAGTTTACTAAACGAAAAAAGGGAATATTTTTGTCGTATGTATGCGGCGACAACGACTTCTCTGCCGTCGTGACCGTTATTTAAGTTTCGGCTTCCTCTACAAGCCATACCTTCTTTTTTAAAAGAAAAATTTATACCATGATTTACTTTTCATTTATCTTGGTATGGAAAATAGTTTTCACAATGTTTTTGTGTTGTATTGATATCTTGTGATTGAAATGTGGAAATGTTATGTATCCTTTATGCATGTTTTATGTAATACGATTATGTTATGATTCTTGGCCATTATTATGAAGACGGGTGGTTCCGTGATAAACTAATGGCGTGTGAGCCCGATATAGCTCTCCAATGCATTTGGTAACGCGAAGGAGTGAAACGTTAATGTTTATCCGAAGAGATTTAGGGAATATACTGTGATGGGTATTCCAAACTTAACCAAGAGGGTTACTCCCTACGTAAGAATGTTATGAATGCCTCAAGTTACCTTTATGTCTTATGATTTCTATGATTTATTCATGATTTTATGAGGTTTGTTAAAGTGCCAATGTTTTATTGGTAATGTATGATTTCATTCTTATGTATATATGAACTCATGTTTCTTTTCTATGTTTTTTTTATAACCCATACTGAGTTTTTATGCTCATCCCAAGTTTTTGAAATGTTTTTCACAGGTTAAGGGAAAGGTACATGATAAGATGATAGAGTCAAGGATGTGTTAAGAAATAATCCATGTTTTATTTTAAATGTGTTCCCATTGATGGGAATGAAGAATACTATCTTTATGTAACCACTTTGTTTATATGTGGAATGTAATGCAAGTTTTATGATATAATTCTCTAAAACTCTAAACCCGAAAAGATCCTCAATGTGTAATCTTGTAATAACTCAAGATTAAGTAAGGTTTAAGGCTGGGGCCTTATAGTTGGTATCAAAGGTCGGTTTAGATAACTTTAGGAGTTAGAATTCTATTAAATGATTATCCAAATTTATTTTTTTTTTTTTGAAATGATATAGCATTTAAAGATTACCATGTTTCTTGATCTAAGACATGTTTGTTCAGAATGGTTTTCCGCAGAGGAAACTGGGAAGCAGTGCTCGGAAGGCATACAGAAGGAAATAACCTTCCAAATTAGCATCCAGAAATGGTCGGAATTGGAACTGAACAGTTTGTTGCAGTAATGGTGCAGTTGACTCAAGCGATAAATAGTGGTGGTATCCATGCACGAGATCAGCCAGATCAACCACAGAGGAACATGTCAGTGGTGGAACATTTCATGAGGCAACATCCACCATCATTCAGAGGATCATCTGACCCTGTGCTAGCTGAAGGGTGGATTAAATCACTGGAGAATATTTTTTATGTCATGGGGTGTTCATATAATCAAAAGGTTAGTCTTGCTATTTACCGTTTTGAGGGTGAAGCAGATCAGTGGTGGTCTATGGTTAAAAATATCAGGGACGCCGATGAGATTGATGCTCTTGACTGGGATGAATTCAAAGGTATGTATCTTGAGAAGTATTTTCCTAAGGCTGTTCGACATAGGATGGAAAAGCAATTCTTGGAATTGAGGCAAGAGGAAGACTCAGTGGCTTCCTATGAAGAAAGGTTCACTCGATTGGCAAGTTATGCTCCAAATTTTATTCGAGACCTTGATAGTAAAATCAATCGTTTTTACTCAGGATTAAAGCCAAAATATCTAAGGTCATTAGCTTCTCGAGAGTTTAAAAGTTATGAAAAGCTTGTTCGATGTGCTGAGAATGTGGAAATGGAGTTTTCCGATGACCAAGTGTTCTATAACAACCAGCAAAAGAAGAGAACGAGGTGGCAGGAGAAAGGTAGGAATTCTTCAAAAAAGTCTGATGGTAAGAGATCTAAGTTTCCAGTTTGTGATAAATGTGGCAAATGGCATGCTGGGGAATGTCTTCTGAATTCTGGGAAGTGCTACTGTTGTGGTAAGATGGGACATAAGGCTCGTGATTGCACTGAAAAGGATCAAGGTGAAGGTAAGAACAAATTTGATTTACAGTCAGTGAAATGTTATAAGTGCAATGAGATGGGTCACTATGCAAACGAGTGTCCGACAAGGAGCTTGAGTGATGGGAAGCAGTTAGACTACAAGCAGAAAGCGGTGGTGAAATCCTTTTCAACTATTTCAGCAGATGTCGGTCCATCAAATGAAGTTGCATCAGGTACCTTGTTTGTTTTTTTTTTCAGATTATGCCAGTGTGTTGTTTGATTCGGGGTCTACACATTCTTTCATCTCTGAAACCTTTTCTAGTAAAATGGTAATACCATCTCAAGAAATGACTCCTGATCTTCTGGTAAAAACACCTGGGGGGAATGTTGAGGCAAAAAGAATTTATAAGAATCTTCCTATCCTTATCTGTGGAAAGAACCTACTTGCAAACCTTATTGTTCTACCTCTAGTAGAGTTTGATTTTATCCTGGGTATGGATTGGCTCTCTATTTACCATGCTAAGATTGACTGTAGAGCTAAAGAAGTTTCTTTTCAGAAAGATATTCTGTTTGTTTACAAGAATGAACCCTTACTTTTGATAACATATCAAGAGGCCGAGAAACTTGTAAAAGATGGAAATGAATGTTACCTTGCACATGACGTTGAAAATAAAGGAACTGTTCAGATTAATGATGTGCCAGTGGCAAATGAGTATCCTAATGTTTTTCCTGATGAGTTTCCTAGAATAATACCAGATCGGGAAGTTGAGTTTACTGTTGACTTAGTTCCTGATTCTAAGACAATTTCAAAACCCCCTTATCGAATAGAACAAATTGAACTTTTAGAGTTGAAGGAGCAATTGCAAGTTTTATTAGAGAAAGGTTTCATTAGACCTAGCACATCACCATGGGGTGCTCCTGTTTTATTTGTTAAAAAGAAAGATGGTTCTATGAGACTTTGCATTGATTACAGATCCTTTAATAATATCACTGTTAAGAACAAATATCCTTTGCCTCATATCGATGATTTGTTTGTTCAGCTCCAGGGAGCTCAGTTTTTTTTCAAAGATTGACTTGAGATCGGGGTACCATCAGCTGAAGGTAAAGGAGTCAGATATTCCGAAGACTGTGTTTCGTACGAGATATGGCCATTATGAATTTGTAGTAATGCCTTTTGGGCTAACCAATGCACCTACTGTATTCATGGACTTAATGAATAGAATTTTCCATGAGTTCCTGGATAAGTTTGTGGTGGTTTTCATTGATGATATTTTGGTGTTTTCTAAAAGTATAGAGGAGCATGAAAAACATTTAGGGGTTATCTTTCAAACCTTAAGAGAAAAGAAACTGTATGGGAAATTCAGCATGTGTGAGTTTTGGTTGCAACAAATTTCCTTCCTTGGTTACATTGTTTCTAAATATGGAATAACTGTTGATCCTGCAAAAACAAAAGTTGTGGAAGAATGGCCATGTCCCACAAATGTAATCAAGATTCGTAGCTTCCATGGTTTGGAGGGCTATTACCGAAGGTTTGTTAGAAATTTTTCACGGTTATCTATTCCAATGACTAAGCTAACTCGGAAGGGTGTTAAGTTTATCTGGACAAAAGAATGTGATGATTGTTTTCAGGAATTGAGAAGAAGATTGGTGAATGCTCCAATTTTGGCACTACCTTCCAGGAATGGTGAGTTTGTTATATACAGTGATGCTTCATTGAATGGACTTGGTTGCGTCCTAATGCAGAATGATCAGATAATTGCTTATGCTTCACGACAGTTGAAAACTCATGAGTTAAATTACCCTACACATGATTTGGAATTAGATACTGTTGTTTTTGCTTTAAAAATTTGGAGGCATCATTTGTATGGAGTAAAGTGTGAAATATATACCGATCACAAAAGTTTAAAGTATATATTCACTCAGAAAGAGTTAAATATGAGACAAAGGAGATGGCTAGAATTAATCAAGGATTATGATTGTACAATTAATTACCATCCTGGAAAAGCAAATAAAGTGGCTGATGCTTTGAATCGAAAAAGTAATGTTTCATTAACAATGTTGAGTTTGGAACGTGATCATTTGGTTAAGGATTTGATGAACTTTGGCATAGAAGTTGTTGGTGCAGGAAGTCCTTCTATTTTGTTTCAGGTATCAGTGAGATCTTCTCTATCAGATAGAATCAAGCAAGCACAGAAGCAAGACAGTGAGTTGCAGAAAAAGGTAGAGCTGGTTCAGAAAGGTAAGTTGCCTGGATTCAACATTGATAATGATTGTGTTTTGAGATTTGGGAAGAGATTGTGTGTTCCTTGTGATTCACAGTTGAAGAGAGAGTTGTTATGTGAAGCTCATAGTTCTCCGTTTTCAGTTCATCCAGGCAGTACTAAGATGTATAGAGATCTGCGGGAGTATTACTGGTGGGATGGAATGAAAAGAGATATTGCTGATTTTACTGTGAAGTGTTTAACTTGTCAGCAGGTTAAAGCAGAGCGGCAGTTACCGAAAGGGATGCTTCAGCCTTTACCAGTGCCAGAGTGGAAATGGGAGAATATAGCCATGGACTTTGTTGTTGGATTACCGAAGACATCTCGAGGTAATAATGCAATCTGTGTTATTGTTGATCGCTCGACCAAATCTGCTCATTTCCTTGCTATATGAGATACTTTATCTCTTGATCAACTTTCCCGTTTGTATCTTAAATAGATAGTCAGGTTACATGGAGTTCCTCTCTCCATTGTATCGGATCGTGATCCCATGTTTACTTCTAACTTTTGGAAAGGCCTTCAGAAGTCGTTGGGTACTGAATTAAATTTTAGTACAGCTTTTCATCCTCAATCAGATGGGCAGTCAGAACGAACAATTCAGACATTGGAGGATATGCTACGAGCTTGTTCTATTGATTATCAGGGAATTTGGGACCAACATATTTCTTTGGTTGAATTTTCATATAATAACAGTTTTCATTCCAGTATACAGATGGCACCATTTCAGGCATTATATGGGAAGCGGTGTCGAACTCCAGCTTTCTGGGATGAAGTGGGTGAAAGGAAGTTGATGGGACCAGAAATGGTAGAAGAGATGGCAGAAAAAGTTCAGCTGATTCAGAAACACATGTGAACAGCTCAGAGTAGGCAGAAGAGTTATGAGGATAACCGGAGGAAGGATCTATCTTTCGAGGTAGGTGATATTGTTTTTCTCAAGGTTTATCCTTGGAAAAGTGTGATGAGATTTGGTAAGAAAGGAAAGTTGAGTCCAATGTTCATTGGACCATACAAAATTCTGGAGAGAGTTGGATCAGTTTCATACCGAGTGGCTTTACCTCCGAGTTTATCTCAGGTACACAATGTTTTTCACATTTCGATGTTGAGAAAGTAAATGCCAGATCCATATCATGTTTTGAGTCCAGAGGTAGTTCAGATGGAAGAGAACCTATCTTATGAGAAACAACTGGTCCAGATTCTTGACCACAGGGAGCAAGTGTTACGGAATAAGGTGATTCACCAGGTAAAGGTTTTGTGGAAAAACCACATGATTGAAGAGGCAACATGGGAATCTGAAAATGCAATGAGGGATTAGTACCCCCATTTATTCGATAAGTAAATAAATTGCAGGGACGTAATTTTCTAAAGGGGGGAAGGATGTAACATCCCAAATAAGTAATGAATAATAGATATTTTTATCTATGTCTATTAATGATTAAGATAGTGTTATAGAGGATTAAAATGAAAATAAATACAATCTTATGCATGGAATACACTAATATTCTTACAAGATTGTTTTACTGCTTTTTGATGGAAAACCATTTTTGAATCTATATTTTGACAATTTTATAAACTATTTTTGTCAAAATAAACTTATTCTTTATGATTGGGACATCAAAATTTACTTTGTGTGAATTTTTGGTATTTTTCTGACAATGTTCATTTTTAATGAATAGTGAAAAATACTGCATTTTACATTAAAACTGCTTTTTAATCTAATTTATTTATATGACTAGATTATATTTTGAATTTTTCTTAATGTGTAATATGAATACATTTTTACCATTTTATCCAATGGTGGTCATTGTAATCAATTTCACTTTGAAATTATACATAAACTGGTGTCAATGTTTTGATACTTATTGTTTTGTAAAAACACGCTATTTGCTCTGGCAGCGGGAATTAATTATTAAATTAATTAATTTGACTTATGTGTATTGAATTTTGTAAAATAGACTTTACTTTTGAGTTCGGAATATCAAATATAGCTTAGGGTGAATTTTTGGTAATATTCTGAAAAACTCCAATTTTTGATGAATAGTCAAACCACTAAGTGGTACTTATAAAGACTGATTTTCCGTTTAAATGATATTTTTCCATCATTGTGTTTTGAATTTCAAAAATCTGACATACATGGTTGTCATTAAGAAGTAAAATGTGGTTCAATGATATTATAATAATTTTTTGGTGAATAGTAACTTATTAAGTTCTTAATCGCGATTAGTGGTAATTAGGGTAGTTTAAGGTTTAAATAATGCTTTAATAATATGAAATGACCTAGACACATGTCCCAACTTTATTGGTTGTGTCATGGCCGACCATGAAAAGCCATGGGTCAACATGGGGACCCCATGGATCCACATTTGTTGGGAAATAACAAAAATAACTTTTTATTTAATGTAAAAGTAAAAATGACACAAACATAATATGTTTTACGAAAACAATTTTTACATGGGCTTATAAAGATCAGATTTTTGATTATAAATAGTAATTGGAAATATAAAAATATTTCCTACATCATAGTATTTTTTTATAATTTTTAGACATTAAATAAATTAAATTATTTATGACATAATAATGATGCAGTGATGACATCACTATTTGACGATTTAAATAAAATGGAAAGACAATGTAAACTCTATGAACTACACATGGCCAAAACCAATTGGATGAGTGGATTTCGAACCCTTATCACCTTATCCACGAATTAGATCAATGTAGGACCTTTTAAAACCGAAACACATTTTCAAATAATGTAATATTTCTTTACTTTCCAAAAGTGCCCTCCTCTCCTCTTATAAAAGGCCCCCATCTCTACCTCATTTCACACACTCCTCAATCCTTTGGATCGGCCAACCCCTGCCCATTTACTCTCTCCACATCCCTCTCCTCATCCTAGAGGATTCCCTTTGGGCATAATCCTTTCAAAGGAAGCGTTTAGGCTCAAATAAAAAGGAGTTACACTTTTAAAGGTAATTCATTCTCTCATGTTCATTTGTTTTATTTTGCTTCTCCAACCCCCTAAAATCTTTTCATTTACTTCTTTTGTAACAACACCAGTATCTTCAATATACTAGGCTGTTGTTATAAGATTTATTTGAGCTACAATCTCACAAAAATACATCAAATGGTTAACGAACATACGGTTTCCGTGGATGGCGAAATTCTACCTCCCGAAACGATTATTGTTCAATACTCATTTAACACATTCAATGGTGGCCATTATGATGTAACTATTTTTGAATATGATATATGATATGTTTATGTTTTCCTTAAGATTCTGTTTTTTTCATTTTGGGCATACCTTTATGGTTTCCATTATGGGTAAACACGATATCTTAATTTTAGGAAGTGCGGACTACCGCCCCCTGAAAGTGATTTGATTCGTTAATACCATATGTGAGATGTGTAAAGGATAAAGTTAATGATATTATATATGTTATTATACTGGAATTATAATATACTCTTATATAATTATGATTCCATTCCAAAAAAAATACGAAATGGAAATGGAAGTAGCGTTCATGCGTACGTACGGCTTACCATCTCCATGAACGGTGCATTTCATTTCTTACCTCTAAATGTGATGTAATATTATAAATACATGTATATGCTGAATATATATGATGTATATGTTATCCAAATCATTAATATCATTCTGGATATAATGAACCTTTGACCAAATTAACAACATGTTAGTGTAAGAAGTCTATTTTTGACTTAAGAACCAAATACCGACAAAATGAACATTATTAACTTAAATGATTACATGATGTCCATAACATGGTATAAAAGGAATAATGAACTTGAAAAAGGTTCTTAAGCATGTATAGATTAACTCAAGTTTATTTTTCCGGAGATTAAAGAACGTCGGGTCAAGTCGGATACGAGGTATGGGACTTCGTCTCAATCTCCTTTCTTTGAGGCATATTTTATTTTATACACAACTTTCTTTTATACGGTGTATAAACCCCTTTGACTTTTACATTTATTCAAATGGAATATTTTTTATACGAAGCGTTTACTAAATGACAAAAGGGAATGTTTTTGTCGTACGTATGCGGCGACAACGACTTCTCCACCGTCGTGACCGTTATTTGAGTTTCGGCTTCCTCTACAAGCCATAACTTCTTTTTTAAAAGAAAAATAAATACCATGTTTTACTTTTCTTTTATTTTGGTATGGAAAATGGTTTTCACAATGTTTTTGTGTTGTATTGATATCTTGTGATTGAAATGTGAAAATTTTATGTTTCCTTTATGCATGTTTTATGTGATACGATTATGTTATGGTTCTTGGGCATTATTATGAAGACGGGTGGTTCCGTGATAAACTAAGGGCGGGTGAGCCCGATATAGCTCTCCAATGCATTGGGTAACGTGAAGGAGTGAAACGTTAAGGTTTCTCCGAAGAGATTTAGGGAATATACTGTGATGGGTATTCCAAACGTAACCAAGAGGGTTACTCCCTACGTAAGAATGTTATGAATGCCTCAAGTTACCTTTATGTCTTATGATTTCTATGATTTATTCATGATTTTATGAGGTATGATAAAGTGCCTATGTTTTATGGGTAAAGTATGATTTCATTCTTATGTATATATGAACTCATGTTTCCTTTCTATGTTTTTTTATAACCCATACTGAGTTTTTATGCTCATCCCAAGTTTTTGAAATGTTTTTCACAGGTTAAGGGAATGGTACATGATAAGATGATAGAGTCAAGGATGTGTCAAGAAATAATCCATATTTTATTTTAAATGTGTTTCCATTGATGGGAATGAAGAATACTATCTTTATGTAACCACTTTGTTTATATGTGGAATGTAATGCATGTTTTATGATCTAAATCTCTAAAACTCTAAACCCGAAAAGATCCTCAATGTGTAATCTTGTAATAACTCAAGATTAAGTAAGGTTTAAGGATGGGGCCTTATACATCGTAACATTGTTACATTCCTTGATTAAAAAAAACTAGTTTTTCACTTCACAGATGTCGTTTATAGGGTGTGAGATAAACATGAACAATCGTATAAAAAAGGTGTTCCATCACAAATCTCTATCTAAAAATATAAAAAATATCATTTTTAATTAAACTAAATCATTATAATTAGTAAAACTATTTCTTATATGAATATTATGGTAAAACATTCACAATTTATCCTTATTCCAAATAAAGCAGGTCATATAGTGGTAAATGAAATCGTATTGATTTTAAAAAATTTATTAAATACATCAAATACATACCATTGAACATTTAAACCATACCAAGGAAAAATATAGCAATGTATAATTTTAAAAATTGTAAAAAAACATAGAAAATATTTCACATCAATCCCCTAGAAATATTCATTGAATATAAAGTGAAAACAAGCATCCCCATAAGAGGGCTACCCAAAAGTGACTAACAAGTCCCTTGGAAACATACAAAAAGATTGTTGGAAATCCTATAAATAACTCCATATCTAGAAAAAATTCCTGAATTATAACATTTTTCCATTTCCCTTGGTATCCATGGCCTCACATGTTCTATATATTTCAAATTTGTTCATCACAATATTTCATTGAAATACATTATATAAATATATATCTTAATGATTTAAAAATACATTTCCATTAAAAAAATTGTGGAAATACACATTTTAAAAACACTGAAAAGACACAAAAAATTAAATGATTCATGACTATCAAAATATAAAATTGTTTTAAGACTAGATCATTCAAGGCTCATTCAATATGGCTTAGAGACATAACCACTTACCATATCTCGGGTCACACACACCTGAAACAGAATACACAAACACATGAATGAATGTGTAGAAAATAATGGAGGACCAATTATTTATTCCAATATCATATAATAAAATTCCACTAAAAAATAGTGGCATAGCGTTGATAAAATAATACCAAAATGAAAATTCATTAGCTACAAAAAATTGATCACATGAGATGCCCCAAAAAGATGATCAAACCCAAACTATGGAGATGAATAAAAATTTATTCTATGTGTCGATGAAAAAATAAGTACCGCCCCTTCCACTGATGTGATAAAAAAACAATTATGAAGAATAACTACATTATATGATAAATTTTGCAAACATCCACTGAGATCAAATGTTTAATAGAGGAACTCATATGGAAATGAGACCCCAAAATCACCCAAGAAATCTCTTCTAATTCTGGTATAGGAGAAATAATTATATCGATAGATAGATGAACCTATATGATGCATAAAACATTCTAGGTCATCATTTTTATGCCCTACACTTGTGATTTATAGTGAAAAATTCTAATAATCCACCAATATCATAAAATTAATCCCTTCAAATTTAATTCAATCTAATTGAATATTTTTTGTTATAAAGGAGGATCATATTCAATGAATGGAACCTCGAACACAAACATAATTTATTATATTTCATGACTTGTGATCCATAAATGCTATCATCGAATCATCGATAAGACACATTAATGAAACAAACAACACATTTTGGATGAAAAATTGTTTTGTAATTAGTATATATCCATGTTTCAACAAACAATCATAAAATATCAAAAAAATAGTATAACACTAATGTATATCTATTGAAAAACATGGATTTTTAAGAGGCAGGTCAATACAAGGTGAGATGGCACTTACCCAGGAGATGATCAAGGATATTTCCACAAATTATCACATGTTTAATATTATCATCAAACTTGACATGAGAAATGCTTATGATATCATAGAATGTGGTTTTATTAACAGAGTGAAGAATCATATGGGGTTCTCTGTGTGGGCATGTGACAATCTTCTTTCAATTCTTTAGTTCCTCATGGATTTCTGTTTCTTTTATGGGGAGATATTATGGTTTCTTCATGGAGACAAGAGGTCTGCGCCAAGGAGACCCATTTCTCAAAGATTATTTTTCCTTGTGCAGGATGTTCTTAATCGACAGATCAACAGAGGGATACAAGAAGGAGACATCATCCCATATCAAAGAAAACAAAATATCCCACCGGTTTCACATATAATATTTTCTGATGACTCCATAATATTTATTTATGAAAAATGAATGGTTGATAAGGGGGATCAACATGATAATATATAAATATTTCTACTGAAGTGGACAAGCTATCAATTATTAGAAAAGAATGTTTTATATCTCAAATAAATTCGAGTCACGGAGAGGAGAGAATCTAAGTAGTAGGATGGGCATGCAATGAGGACAGTTCCCTATAGTGTACTTGGGTGCTCTGGTTTCACCTGGCAGAGTGTGCATCAGGTACTTCGATCATGTTTTGAGTAAGATCACGAGCAGAGTCTTCAAATGGAAGAACCACCTTGTTTTGTTCAGGGGTTGTATCACGTTAGTTAATAGCGTTCTAATAGCTATCCCAATGAATGTACTTCCGTACACCAACATTCCAAAAGAGGTTATCCAAAAAATTTATAGAATTATGGACGGTTTATTTGGAATGTTGCTTCAGAAGGGAAAAGACACTGGCATTCATGGGGTCGGATGGCCAGACCTATCCATGATGGAGGCATCAATGTAATGAGCTTAGCAGCCACCAATCAATGCATGCATGAAAATTATGTGTGGAAATCTATTTAAGGGAGAACCTCGTGGGGAAAGGTTATGGCCTACAAACAGGGGGTAGTGCGAGAAAATTCTTGGTGAACGGTTCTCCTCTCTGGTCGTCGATCAACTCCATCGTCTCAATCCTTCTTCGGAATTCACATTGTATTGTTGGATAAGGGAACATCCAGTTTTATTTTAACAACTGCGCTAGTGAAGGGATTTGGTACCTAGGATTCCCTGCGCCTTCCATCTCCTTCAAAGAAGCGAGCTGCAACCCCGACAACATTACGATATCTTTGGATGAGCCGCAAAATGATATTTTCAATCTTATAGGAACAAATTCAGATCCCATTAGATTCATTTTTTCTCCATCTTTGATGGGAAATTTTAATTCCAAGGACATAAAAAGGACATATAATCCTCATTCTCAATGTGATAGATATAGCAGATAGGTTTGGTGCAATAATATACCTTCTAAATTATGCTTCCATTCATCACAGATTAGGAACCAAGCCATTCTAGCCGATGATAATATTAAAAAGCTGTGTATTAGCAGGGCATTGTGTTGTTATTGCAGTAGAAATAAATGAGGGGATGATACAAACCACATATTCATTGAAATAGAATGAGCACATGCTATATGGAGTTTCTTTGGAGAGTTTACAGTGTATTCTTTTGAGGCTCATGAGAAAGAACCTTTTCTGGATATATGTTTTCAGGGGATGGACAATGCAATCATGGAAAAGATGGATCATTCCATCATTCTCAACGCTGGGTGCTAGTGCTTATGGAAAGAAAGGTACAAGGTGAGATTCGAGGGGCTTACTTCAATAGGGAGGTCTATTATCGCAGGGACTAAGAGCCTACAGGCGGATTTGTTACCTTTCTTCATGAACTGGATTGAATCACTAACTCTATGGTCCCTATAACATCCATCCTCTGTGGAACAATCTTACTGCTCAATGTCACTCGGTGACTGGGTGTGGTGGCTACCCCCTGACGACGGTCTCAATATGAATATTGATGGATCAAGCAAAGAGGGGATTTATAGAGGTGGAGCGGTTGTTCAGGACCAAAGAGGGAGTGTCTTTATGGCTTTTAAGGCTCATTGGCAGCGGTACAAGCATACAGGCTGAGGCTAAGGAGTTTCTAATTGGAATTAGATTGAGCTTTTAGGAAAATATTTATAAATCACTAGTGGAGAGTGACTCGATGATCCTCTATAACTCCTTACATGTTTAAATCCAAATCTCGTGGATGATATCTTAAATCAACTAGAAATGCAAGATTAATCTCAAACCTGACACTAAAGTTTCCCACACATGGCGATAAAGGAATAATGTAGAATATTATCATGCTGCCAAAGATGAAAAATCCCTAGAATTCACCACATCTCCTAACATTTCTTTCTTCAATCCAAAGGTCGAGTCTTTAATCTGAGGGGATGCCTTGGACTGCATTATATCAGTGCAAAGAAGGCTAGGAGGACTTTCTTGTTATTTCATTCCCCCATAATAAAAATGGATATGATGATGACAATTGAGATTTCATTGAATTAATATTATATTAAATATGTTTCATTGATAAATATAAAAACTAAAAATATTCAAATATATATCCTAATTTAAATATTACATAAAATTTCTTTTCATATTTATTTATATTTATATAAAAATTAAGAAATTTTTATTTATGTTATAAGTATTTTAATTTATATTTTTCATTGCATGATGATTGAAAAATTTAAATCATTCCAAATATATTTTATGATAATGAAAACTATAATAGTGAAATTTAATTTATAGAATGAAATTTTTCTACGGAATTAATGTTATCAAAATATAAAATAATAATATATAAATTATAGTGGATATATATATTTCTAAAATGACTTTTTATTCACCCAATATATTAAAAAACCACGAAAACATCATCCAAACCACTTATTCAACACCTTAGACCCACTAACATTTTATGGAAATAATATTTTCTACAATGGTAGAAACAAATACCACATACATATTGAAAATACTAAATAAAAAATTTTAGATAATAAGAGACCACATAATTCATGGTTTGAGGATGTCAATGTAATTGTTTTCTATAGAATTATATATTTAATAACATACATGTACTCATATATTCTAACATATCTATAAGGATTCCTATAACAGACTCCAACCATTTTATTTACCAAAGTAATAAAATATCATATGTGATGTAAAATTCCTCTCTATCAAATTATTTATAAATTATCATTAAATTCAAAGATAATCAATGACCATTTCTATTTTATAGAGTAATTAAATTTCCACATGGGTTGAAGATATCTCAATTTAATAATTTTAAAAAATAATGATAATTACGATATTATTTTTTTTTGATATTTATATCTTATTATAATTAATTAATATTATATCATTTAAAAAAAATCATATGAAAACACTCATTTCAATTTAAATACATATATTCATACATGGAATTTATCCCATTGAAAAATTATTGCATCAAATAATAATAATTAGACAGAGGCTAATATTCTAATGAAATATTAGCAGAATCACATATTTTAGACATGCACGACTTCACAAATAATATGTAGAGGAATTATTGAGCTATTCAGACATAAAGAATCATCCAAAAATGATATGAGAATGGCTTTAGATAATTATAATCTGATAGTCTACATACATTTATGTAAAATTATTTCCAAAAATTGAAGTTAAAAACATTCATTAAAAAAATAGTTTCTTTGAATCATATAATTCAACTACTTATTAACATGAGTCGTGAAACATTACTGAAACTAAGAATCAATTACCCATTATTCTTCCATTTGAAATAATTAATAATCATTACAAGTTCAAAAAATTTATGAATAATACTAAAATGGGTTTAAATCTATTTTTGACCACAAAAGGGATGTCCATATGGGTAACATAATTTTACACATAAACAGACATCACCTATTCTGACTACCCTTATAGATGTGGTTTAATATCAATACTACCCTTAAACCAAATCAGGTTTCCCAAAAAATCATTAATAATTCATGGTTTAATATTACAAGATACTCTACATACCATTACAAATGGAGTGGAAATGCACTAATAACCTTATATATCTAATTAGTTACCCTTACATGTGTTGGTAGTTTCATTAGGTGTTGTTCATTTTACCTTTACAAAAGATATTTAACATGTGTATTCTGCTTAGGAATCTCTAGTAATATCCTTATACAATTTTATTTAGAAATGTTAATCATCATTGTACCCATATAGGATAATTAGTTAATCCATATTCTCCTTCTACATCACATGGTAGTTCTATATACCCTTATACAGCTTGTGGGTAAATAGTATTGGAAAAATAATTTACCAAAAAACCATTATTTTATATTTAAAATTTCTATTATGTAACTAAAAAAATGTATATGAAAGGATATATTTTTATTTCAATTTCATAGTACCATTTCCCTATTTATGTGTTTAATATTTTTTAAAAAAATAACACTAATAACCATTTAAACAAAAACAATAAAGGGCTCAAAGAAATAATAAATTAATATTATGCACCTTTAATGAATTTTCATCCAAATAAGTATTTATAATAAATATAATCAACATATTATTCATACATGATATTATGGGATTGATGCAATTATAACCCACCACATTAAGGTTCTTGTGGAAACATAGATGTGTAATTTCTAACAACATTTTTCAAAAATAATTTAAATAAAAAATTAAATAGAACAAGACACATTGTATAGTTCTCTATAAAACATAGTGATTAAACCAAATAATAAAACTAACTATGGATTCATTAATTTCATAGAAATCCAAAAGAATGGAAGAACATGTTAAAATATTTTTACCATGGAAAATTACTCTATGGTAAAATAGGATTTTCGACATAGAGTCTCAACACATGATGATGTAATCAAA
Organism: Viscum album; assembly: GCA_963277665.1. Classification (NCBI taxonomy): domain Eukaryota; kingdom Viridiplantae; phylum Streptophyta; class Magnoliopsida; order Santalales; family Viscaceae; genus Viscum; species Viscum album. The sequence continues at coordinate 1,553,436,180 of OY728146.1, read as the reverse complement.
TCACCCACCCATATATACTGGTTCCTACTCTTTTATTAATTGAAATCATTTTATTTACCATTTTATGTTCACCCATGACTATTAATAATTTCATCAATTCACTTAAATCTAAACACTTTATCTAAAATTACAAGGACAAAACAAATTAAATACAAATACATATCCCCTCAAAAATGTGAGCCATTAATTGGGCTACCTCTTATGGCATTCCCTTTCAATTACACTCATTGTAATTTTCAATATAGGATGAATCACATACATAGAATGCAAATAAATTTCATATACATCTTCTATATCACATGGGAATATAATTATAATGAATTTCAAGTATATATTCATATATAACTCAAGCTTCATATGGTTAAGGTGCAGAAGGCATAGTCACTCCTCTCTTCCAAATTAACCATTTCAATTACAAGTCATTATTACGGTAATTCAAATCATTTTTCAACAAACCATGACATGGGGTATTAAGGAAAACCAAAAGGGGTTCCTTATAATAAGCAATAAAAATGTCCATTTAATCCAATAGACACAAAGGGGTGGCTTATTCAATGTTCTCCAAATATATCCAGAATTTTGAAAAATGTTTAATTAATAATAAAATGTATTGAATTAATTGGGTTAAACATCCAGTGACAACAACACCTTGAAAATGGTTTTACCATAAAATGAAAGATAAAATTTCATAAATTTTATGGAATGGAATGAGACCATCTAATCTAGGAACGTCCTAAATATCTTTTCATGTAATGACTTTTAAATCAATAGAGGTTGACAGAAGTATAAAAAATAGATGAAGAATGAAAAATTTGGGCATACTATTCTAAATAATAATAATAAAAATAATTTCTTGAAGAATTGATAACATGTACAAATTAAGTTAGACTCTATAATTATATATCCAAGTAGAAAACCAATCTTGATTTAGATATCACACGGATAACTCAGAACAATTCCCAGTTTATCCATAGAAGGAGTGATATCAAATCCTTCCATTTTTGTACCTTGTAAGAGGAATGAATAATGGTTTAAATAAATAATCGATAAAAAATTATATAATTTCTAACACTTCTTGGGTTTTATAGTTTGGAATGTGCCATCCATGCATCCTTTCCTCTAGGACAACGAAAATTCACCCGGTTACCCTAAACCATTTACCAACCTTGTAGAAACCATGTGAAAAGATTTTTTAATGGACTTATAAAAATGAAAACATGGATGCAGGGGCATGAGACCTAATCCACATAGTTTTCATAAACTGTGCAACCTCATGGTTTAACATAAATATTGGGTTCAAGGCTCTTTACCATCTACATACATCAACAAACCCTCAATGACCTCAACGAGCAATCATAATGGTCCATAATTAAGAAAATGAACTGATATAAAGTAAAAAACCAGGATTTTGTACCTCAAATAAGACTTGGGTTTGTACATACATTGAGTTAGGAAATACTATATACTATAATATTCTATGTGGTAAAATGATATATAATGTAGTTAGAACAATATTCAATATAAAATTTATATAGGTTAAACACATGATGTTCATTAAAATGGAAATTAATGACTAAAAATGACCAATAATGTTAAATATACCATATATTCCAAGAGGTATTGCAACATTGGTGTGGAAATCAACATTGTCAACATCATCTCCCAAGATCACCAAACCAATGTCTCACATGAGCTTTTAGAGAAGGTAGAAAAAATATCATTTTAAAAACAATAGCACAAAAATAGTATATGTGTCTAGGGATTACAATGTGGATATTATGATCGATGTGATTCCAAATGATTATACGACCAAGAGTAAATCAAAATTAAATGTAAACATAAAAATCCACCAGCATCACTAGATTTGATCAAATACAATATCTAGTAATGCAAAGAACACCCACACATTTTTAGGGAAATATTTATATTCGTTATAATGGTGTTAATAATGTTACAATTCATGATAGAGAACAAACTCTGACACATTCTTATGTCACATGTAAACTAACTCAAGAAAAAAATAAATTAAGGGAGACTAATATATTATTTTTTCCATCTTAACTAAATATCAAAGTCAGAGATGAAATTCCACAAGACCTCAAATGTGTATCCTCAAAAGACTTACGTTTCTGACTAGTGGATAGGGTCCCTATAGGATCCTTGGATAGATAATACGATTCATCATATTGAATTATAGGAAATGAATTACCAAAATCATAACAATGTACAATTTTATTATGTGGAAATTAATTACATACTAACCTTACAAATAAAATTGGAAACAAAATAGTGGAACTCCCCCTAGACTGATCATGCATAATAACAATGATGGGTATAAATTTACATGGGGGATCTGAAAAGACATTCCCCACATCACCAAAATGTACAAAATCATATTGATATATCCTATAAGATTATTAACATATAATAATATCCTTATTGTATATAAAACATGCAAGGGATACCATGGTACACAAGATTCATGACCACCCCTGCAAGGTTTTATTTAAAACCCATAAGATGCATTTAACATGGTCTAGTAACCAACTAGTACATAAAATGTATGCTCCTAAGAATGTCTAAATAGAATTAAATCAGTAGACATAACATCAGAACATATTATAGTAATGGTAAATAATAAATATGTCTTTAACAATCATTATCTTATAATCACCTAGTAAAACCCTAATTTACAACCTTTATTTACATTATGGTTGGATATATTTAAAGATAATGGAATTGGTCAATATCCGTCCACAATTTTTTTTTTATAATTAATGATTTCATTAATTATTCAATTTATTTTAGTCCTCATTGATAATTTAATAATATATAGTCTGAATACAAAAAGCATCGAGTCATTTGTACGACCTCACGGACTTCAATACACATGGAATGGGGACATGTATCTCAGTATCCTTAAGGAATAGATATCATCTTTTCACATAGAATCTAAAATTAATCATGTAAAATAAAGTTCTCGGAATCATTAAAGAATCAATATATCGATGAGAAACTATATTATCATTCTCTGTCATTTCACTCAGGTACATCATCATCAACATTAAGAGTAATTTTTTACTTAACCAAAAGGGAAAATCAAAACACGATTGTCCAATTAATCTTGGTCTAGATTTAATATCTATAATAGAATGGGTGATACCTAGTAAATGGTAGAACATTAATAATAAACATATAATATCATTTCATCATGTGGAAATAGATTCAAAAAAGACTACAAGGGTCCAATAATGAAATTTTGTTTATATGATATATAATCACACTCATATAATCAACCACCATAAAAGTGTCTCATGTATATGCATGCAAACACATGAAATAAAATTTGATCATGGTCAATAAAAAATGATAACGAATATTCCGGACCATAGAAATACAAGTAAATTTATACCAAAGTGATGTATAAATTTTTAGTCATAACATCTTCAAATGTGATATAATTTTTTTTATTTGTTTATTTTTTAATACAGATGTAATTAATAAACTGACACGGTCCAATGGCTATAGTACTCATGTAGCACAAGAAAAAACTCTTGGTTTTCATGTTGTATATTTCACTGATATTTGATAAATCATACCAAATTCTGGACGAGTATTTAGAATGTGAAACATGATCTATTTTTGCAATTTAAACATTGTAAAATTTTATTAGGATTGTTCATTTAAATTAATTATGGATCAATGATATTAAATAAATTAATAATATTTATTATTCATAAATTTTTATGATATTAATGGTTGTTCATCTATGGTTTTGAACGTCATAGAACATGTTAACATAAATTCTTTATTACCAAATTGTACAATTTATATGGCCAACTGCATCATGTATTTCATCATTTCCTTCAATTATTGTGATAGAATCTATACCTGAATCATATCCACATATTCAAATATTAAAACAATCCTCTAAGGATTCCTATAACTAAATCCAACAATTTTATTTCTAAAGGAAATAAAATATACCTTGTGATATTTTCTCTGTCACGGATATTATTTAAATTTTTTATTTCATCTCCGGTATGTGATAAAAAACTCTAGTATAAATAAAATTATAATTTTTCATGAGATAACATTATATATTCATAATAATCAGATATTTTAATGATAATTATCCTTATCTATTTTATAATTCATTAATATTAAAATAATTTAAATATATGATATCATTATTTTTCTTAATTCATATGAAATATTAGGTTTCCATTCTTATATGATAAATATTAAATTGAACTTATCTATGGTAAATATATATACTCACAAGAATATAGAAGATTGAATTATTTAGGAATGATTTAAAAAAATGGAATAATCCACAATTTTTCTAATAAGTACATCATAAATCATTCATAATTTTTTTTTGTATAAATAAGAGATAATTTTAAAAACAAAAGAGGAAATGATTTATGTAATTTTATGACGATATTACATATACACGACCATATCACTAAATACAAATATTATATTGAAAAATTAATTTTTATAAAAACTATTTTTTAGTAGTATAAACATTAAATAATTAGAATATATGTGTCTCTAATATTTATGGAGTAAATAAATAAATATACATAATTTTTTACATATTTTAGTAATTCAAATAACATTATAGGGTTGCACTAATGTAGATGGAAATAAAAATAAGATTATTATTTATTCTTCCATAAAAAGTTGAAGAATGCATGGAAAACTATTATTTAATATAACATATAATACAATGAATTTTTATTCCCATACAATGGTCATTGAAATGTATTATTACTCTTATGATGATTCATTTCACCCATAAGAAATCTATATAAATAATAATGTGAACACATAAAAATCTTAGCTTACCCTTATGTATATAGTTAACATGAGATTATACACTAACCATTTAAGGGTTTACCCTTGTATGATCATCTAGTACCCTTTATAGATGTTCAAGTTACCCATACGAAATCATTTGAAATTGTTTTCAAACCCTTAGAAAAAAATAAATGAATTATTAAACTATTAAATAGACCATTATATATATATCCCTTATGGAGGTAGGGATTTTTTTGGATATACCTTTTTCAATCAGTGGAATATATAGATACACATACACAATGTGTGGATAACGTTTACACAATACCTAAACAACTCACCAATAAAAAAATTTATTTATGATTAGGTAACTAATTAAAAATTTCATGCATAAGGGTAAAGTGTATTGTAACATTACACCTTCCATTCTCAATACATATAAAAAATTTCTATATTATAATAAACATTCACAAAATCTGTAATTATATTCCATGAATAATTTATTAAATTGGGGATGTGGATATATTAAACATGGTTGATTATTTTATGAAATGGTTCTTTCATCTTGAAAATTTAAAAAATTTAATGAAAATCCTTTTTATTAATAATAAAAATTTTATAAATTATATTTTAAATTGTTGACATAAAAATTAATACATAACTTCATGGGGGTGGTAGTCAAACATAAAAATGATTGATGTTTACATTTTCAAAAAATTGTATCTTAATATGCTATAATGTATATAATATTACAACAACAATAATAATAATTTCAAATATTTAGCATATATTCCTTAATTATATAGTAATAAAAATCTATTCAATGTTTTGATGAAAATTGGGGTACAATGATCGTTTTATTGTATAGTATATACATATGAACCGATGATGTTTTCATATTATATAATATATTATGTTGAATTAAAATAGAGATAAAAAAACAAAACAAAATATTATTGTTGTAAATAAACTAATGTAATTATTAAATGTTGATTGTAAATTTTTTTTGATCCTAAATATGATACAAACCCTAATAACCTTGGTAAACGCATATAACTTGCATTTTTTTTAATCTCCATCGGCATAACTATTAAAATATCAAAAATTAGAATTTTTACTTAACAAAACCAATAGAATTTTGATAAATTTATTGCAACGATAAAATGCATTTAATAGTTATTGAACGTTTTTATGATGTATTGAATAATGAGGGGTGGAGGTGCCTTTTTATATTTGTGGTTGGTGGAAAACATGAAAATACAAAAATAATTATTATATATTATATAAATTATTCATTAAATGCGGAATTATATTTAAATAATATAAAATATTACAATCTCACATTCAAAATATAACCATAAAATGATACATAAGTGGGTGTTTTGTGTTATCTTGTTCCCTTATCCCTTTATTTTAACATGATTAAATCATATTAATATTTACTAATATAATAAAATTATATTTCATTTATAATTTGTATAATATAATTTAATTTAGAAACCATTAAATAATTTCATTTATTTTATACAAATATATAGAATTAATACTACATGAAAAAATTCAATGATTTTTTAAAAAATATTTATAATATATGTTCACATAACACAACAAAACAAATTATTTAGAAAAATTGTTTCTATAGACTAATAATTCATTTATATAATAAACATAAAAAATATCCCCACTAAATTTTCAAAATAATTTTATATAAAAATTGTACTTTTTAAAGAAAACAAAAACATAATGTAACTTCATTAATTATTCATTGAACTAGATGAAACAAAAATCATTTTTATTTTGAAATAAAACATTATTTTGATTCCAAGAGTGATGAAAATATATTTATATGTTTGATATAATATATTTAAAATTATAATATAAAATTTAATATATATATTTATTCTTGAAAAATAATTCTGTTAACATTATATTCATTAGTGTGTTTGATTATGTAATAATAGTGCTAGTTTTTGTAAAATTTTTCTTTTTTAACTATGCACAGGTAAATAAAATAATTTTTAATAATATAAATAATTCTCCCTAGTGAAATTAAAAATTTATTTATTCAATAGTTCAAATAATATTATAAATTTAATCCTAAAAATTTATTTTACAAATATAATTAGCACATTATTCAATAAATCTTTGTGCATTTTTTTAGTTCATTAGAAAGAAAACATTATGTATTATAATAGTCTCATGGGAATATATTTTTTCTCCACATAAAAAATGTAATCGTCATAATATATACTTTTTAATATAATATAAATTTGTTTTTTGTTCTTCTTTATAGTTTCTTATGGTTCACACATTTCCTCCTCCATCTTATGATTTCCACACTGTAAATTTATATTTCCAATTTTAAAACTCTACAACACATGTTATCTAGTTTTCCAAATCATGGCTGGATATTTGTAAAATGAAATATTGGAAAAAATTAATTTAATCTTACAAGATAAAATTAATTTGGAAATATTTCTATCCTAAAAAATGAAATATGCTACAACACATGACTTTATGGAGGTTTCATAGAATTTCAAAATGATATTCCACAATTTAAATTCATTTCTGAATCATGAAACACCTATTGTGTTAAGACATAGTTTCTCATTCATACAAAACCATTTTACACACTTATATAGAGATACATTCAATAAACCAATAACCATAACATATTTTTCTTGATGGTTATTATGGTCATCGATAAAGCAATTTTTCTAATATAAATATTTCATGTCTTTAAATAGATTATTTTTCTCTTTTTTTATTATCTATGAAATAATTTATATTTATAAACGATTAGTTTCACTATATTCATCTCAATAATTTGGGTTACAAAATAATTTCATAAGAATTAAAATATCTTATTCCATTTTAATATTTCATTGGATGCTTTAAATATATTAAAATAATAGAAAAGGAAAATAATGATCCTGTTTACATTGAATGAAATGTTACAACCACATTATAATGACTTGAAATATTTGAACAATCCCTTTAGTATTTCAATATGAATATGTCTTATAGTAATTCTCAAATATTTCTCAATGTTTGGATCTATTCAGTGAAATATTTTGGATTTTTAATTTATTTATGTGTCACGATATGATTCAATATAATGTGGTGCACTGTGAGTATTTGAAGCTATATTAATGTACATTCATGTGAGTTTTCAATAGTCATATATTCTTTTCTAGTGATGAAATGTGTATAATTATAAAGGAGATCAATAATAATCTATATATATATATATCCTAATATACGTTTTAATATTACTAAATAACTTCATTATAATATTATCCCACATCTAAATATTATTTGGTAGGGGTTAAATTAATAAATTAGAATTTTTTTCAATCACCTATTCCCAATTGAAATGTCGTGAAACATTAACCACTGTAAACAATTTCAAGCATCATATTACTTACCCAAAATTTCTTCATAAATATGTATATAACATGGTGTTACCATTGTGTAAACAAAAAATTATTCTATGAAAATAACCACGTAATTTACACATAGTGTTAGGTATTAATGGAACACAGGGCCCCTTTGTATATATCAAGACACCATGTTCATAAATTATTTGGTTTAATTTCCCCTAAATCATGGTAGTCATGTTCATTTTTAAAATCACAAAATCTTGTTTGGACTTCTTTATCATTTATAATTAATATGGGTTAGCTATATTTTTTTACAATGACTATTCTTTCCACTTCCACAATTATTTAAATATCTAACATTACTAAATCAATGAATAAAATATATTTATCAATGAAAATTTCAGCCTAAACAACATGAACATTCATACATAATTTGCTTGTCTCCATATCTTCCTTCCAAGGGGAGTGATGTATTTATCAATCACAATCCTTCACTATATCATTCTATATATTTTTTCTCATTTTTATATCTTTTGTCTAAATGATTTATAATTTGTATTTTTTTAAAATATATATATCATATATAACAGAATATAGATAATGTATCTATATTTTAAATTTAAATAATATGTCTTCCAACATGGGATCCTATATTGAATAATTATATCCAATGATCGTTAACAATATTTTATTCATTATAAATTACTCATTATTTATTCATAGATATTAATATGTGTATTTTATTTGATAAAAATATATATATCAACTATCTATCCCTTCCGTAGTGTAATATGTAATGTCCTAAACCGATATGCCACTAAAGGGTTGATCGAGCCCGGTTGGGCACTAGCCTCAAGTGAATCCCCTCAAATGCCAGAGGCTACCATCTAGAATTAAGGGCCTTATTCTGTTCGTGGGGAGACTATTACCTCATTAGAGGAGTATGAAACATATGAATTTAATATAAATCAATAGAAAAATCAAATACAATAACTACACAACTAATAAATAATCAAGAATAGAATATATAATAAATCCTGAACTATCTCATATATAATGATGATTATGATACATGTATCTATAAAAATAGCCAATATAAGAACATTTCAATATATTAAAAAAAGTTGTCCAATATCCAAAATGTAAAAAAAATTTCCAGTGACATCACATGCATTGAAATGGTTTTATTCTTCCACGAATATAGGTCAAAATAAATGACCTATGTTTTATAGAATTCTCATATCATTAACTACAACCTTGTAATCAGGTTGGGTCCTCATAAGAGACCCAAATGGGCTTTGAGATAACACACTAGTAAGTAACCACCCAAAGCACTATGCATTTCTTCTATTACAAATATTCATTAAAGTGTTCTTAATGAAGTTAAATAGAAGTTATGTTCCCATGGAATGTATCCACACAAAATAAGTGTTTCCAAATAGAATCTCAAGGAATCATAAGTAACAAGTGTCATGCTCTAAACATGGAATCTACAAGAAATATGAATAAAATCATGGCCTCACTATCCTCCAAAATGTATCATGCCCCAGCAGACATTCCATATAATTAAAAATATATAAATATCCCATGTTCTATCTAAAGAACCTTGAAATCCAAAAATTTGATAGCAATTCCATATAACGAATAGAAATTATACTCGATGTCCAATAGAAAATAAAAAATGTGTCAGACTGTGAAGGTCCAGGTCCCATGTGTCAATGACCAAGGCATCCTCACTAATCACAAGAAGCAACTCTATAAAAATATAATATGGTAACTGGTTGGAGTCCTATGAACATTTATACCAACAAGCCCTAGTCAACTTAAATTATGCTGGATCCAAGGAATATCAATGCCAAAGGCATCATACATAATGAATACCAATAAGGAAATACTACTCAACTTTTCCTCTAATACATTCCAAATCAATGGAGAGTCATCCATTGAATCTAAACAATCATTCATCCATTTCATAAAATTTATCATTTCAAATACATGTGGTTCAACCCACTCATATAATCAATTAAATTAAATTCCATCCAATGAGTATACGAAATCATATAATCAATTATAATCAATTTGATCTCATGAGTATATGCACTCATGTATTTCATCCCATTTAATCATGTCACAATGGTATAAAAACCCCATTTATAACAATTTTCTATTAAAAAAGTCAAAAGTGATTATAAAACAATTTTACACAATTTAGAACAATTCCATTTACGAAATATAAAAATCTCACATGTATATCCCCTCGTTTAACCAGTTCCATTAAATCTAGTTAATTATGTAAATCATGGAATAATATGATAACACATGGTAAGGTGGAATAACATATCCTAAACATGTAATTCCATAATATTTATTTTCAATTGAGCTTCCTTTATCTAGTAAATCTTACTAACAGAACCCTTGGTTTGTTCAACAAAGGTCAAAACCAAATAAATGGCATGGTGCACCCCATGTTTGGCTTGGGATAGGTAAACGAACAGAAACACTTATCATGGAAGAAATGAGCACCACTAATAGTTCATATTTTATATATTTCAAATTAATATTTCAATTATATGGTCATATTAGAATTTATGGTAGGTGACATACTTGTTGATAGCTCAAAAAATAACCCAAAGATGAATGAAAATTATAGGCTACCTACCATATCTTAGTAGTGGAGTATTCTTCCAATTTCATGCCCTGATTCAACTCAGATTAGAAGAAATTTAAAGAATGGATGAAGAATGGGAAACTATATCTTATGAACCTAATTCCATATAAAACAACTGATATACATAAGATTCAAGAATTTACAAAAAAATGAATACAATTAAAATAGATTTGGATCCGATGGGACAAATCAAGATCATATCAGAGTTAAAATAGAAAGGAGATATGAAAAACAGTATTATTCACTCATGAATGACCAATGAATATCACCATGATGTGTTCATAATGAAAATATGGTTTTAGGTTTATAAGAGAAAATATTTCAAATAAAAATTAACACAAACCCAAAATTCCATGGGTCACACAGTTTTAGACCATGGTTTAGAAAATAGTGTGCTGATCATGCATGGATTCCAGTAAGCTAAGGGGAGACCACATGTTTTACCTAGACATTTACAGAACATGAATAAATCCTGAGAAAAATCTCTATTAGGTTCTTCAAAAATATGTATACATGGTTACAAGGGCATGCACCTCTTATCACCCATTTTCTTCCAACATTATGGCATGCATACCCCCTCTTTGAAACAACATATGGTTTGTACAAACCTTGATCTAGGTCATGTTCATCCCAAAACACCATACTCAGTTCCGAACAAGTGTTTGACACCTCCATAATACTATAAATTAATAAGGGAGAACACATAATTCCATATTTAAGTATCCAAATTAAAAATGATTCTACATGTACCTCATATGAAAACCTGGGAACTTACAATATTCCACAATTATAGAAATTCATCCACTTATTTATCTATGAAGGGTGATCAATATTATTATAAGAACAACTGTAGTCATTGATCACATACATCATCCTCCTTCCCCCACGTATCTTCCTATTAATTGATGAGCTTCCATAGCAACTTTACTATAGGAACTGATTGTGATTAGTTATCAATCATTATCCTGTCAACAATTTGAATCAAATTTTTTTAATAGGATGAATCAACCAATAATTGAACATCCACATGATTAAAATCATGATACATAGAAGAATGATAATGGCATATTTAGGAAACCTAGATGATTTAATGAAAGAATTAGTACCTCCGAGGTAACTACCACTGATATGATACTGACCAGAAACTCTTTATAATATCAAACGGTTCAATATAATGCATTGAAATATTACCTTGTCTCATGATCTTTATGAGTCCCAACATTAGTGAAACACATTTGATAACAAATTCCCTGACATAGTACTATTGAGGCTGTCTTCAAAAATCACCATAAGGCTTATGACAATACTGGTAAGTATCCACCAACATCTAAATCAATGCGACTGACTCATAAGTCTTATAAAAATGAGGTTGTTATAGTGAAACTATCTCACCATCCAATATCCAACACATGGGTTTTTATAACTATCTTACATACAATGCAATGTAGGGTATCATCTATATCTTCACCTAATAAATTTTATTATAGGATAACTAAACAAGTGGTGTATGCATCTCCCAAGACACCCTAAAATCTAGGACACCTTCTCATTGTATTTCCTCTAACTCCTTTATCGTATGCTATGATATGAAATCAGTTTGAGGGTGGTATAATTTCCTTAAAAACCTATTTATACATCACCATCTATAAACTGTACTAGAAACATGACATAAAATGGGAAACACTATGCCAAATAATTAGTGCATAGGACCCCATGAATTCAATATATCTGATAGATTTACAACCTCCCAAGAATATGAAAAATTAATTTCTCCCTGATCGTCATGAAATGAAAAACCGACATGATGCAATAAAAAAACCGCACAATACATCATTATTTCATGGAGACCATGGTAAAAGTTTCCTGAAATAAATTGAAAAATCATCCCATGTAAAATCTATAAAAGGTAACTACTATAAATAAACTTTTGAATAGTAATTTTAAGCATTCACCTATTGACATATGAAACACCTCATAAGAAAACTCTCTTCCTCATGATTCATATTAGTCTACCAGAATGGATGACGCATGTCACTTTATGTCTTGATGACTCTATGATGCAATTCCCAAGCTGAATCCTAAAACTCTAACATGAAGTCCCTAAATATACACAATAGAACCCAAAATTGACCAAGGTAATTCCATATATAATCCCCATACATGGTATATCCAAGAGGTGGGTCCTCACTTGACACACTCTCTCATTGTCTATGGCACTAGAAATTCGAGATCATCATCATACTCACACTATCTAGAAGGATAGAGTTCATAGTTACAGAGGATATATATATATACCCTTCACTCTCTTGAACTTCTAAGGTCCTCAAAATAAATATAACCATATTATACCACTCATTAATAATATGTTTCACTAACTATATATGATTCATCCTACTTATTCCATCAACCACTGGATTTACATTACCATGAGTGTAGGTAACCTCCATATAGAAAGATTGAAGGTAATCCACCCAGCTTCACTAACTCAAATTCTGATCCCTATATGAAAACATGTACATGAGGCTTTTCTGGTACATTTACACCACAAAATTCTATCCTTGTATGTAATATCTCAAAAAACATAATTAATGAAAAACCATGACTAACACAGGATCTTGCATCAGGTAATTCATCTCTTATGGACTCTACTATCAAGACTCATATGCGAGGACTCTTTCCCCATAAATTTGAACATCCCAAAACATAATACCTAATGCGTCACACTACCAATTATATCTCATTCCCTACACTAGAATTATTAGGGCTACTGTTGATCTCAATTTATCTTTCATCTCTAGAAATTATATATCTCAATATTATGACCATAAAAACATAACACCCATCTAAGTAAAGTCTATCAATGGTGATACAAAGAATGAGAATTCCTCTATGAAATTGTTGTAGTAACTAGCTATCCCCATGTAACATAGTATGTCCATAACATTATTGGGATACTCCCATGAAACATTAGCTCTAACCTTCTTAGGGTCTATTGATACTCATATCTCTGATTTTATGTGGCCTAGTATGTGAATTTGATATCTCTAGAAGGTTAAATTTCATATATGTAATTAGCAGTCATTGTAACCAAAATAGTCTCTGGATGTTTTGAATGGTAATTTCTATTGTGAGAATACACCATGACATAATCCACAAAAAAAAACTATAAATGAATCTTGATATGGACATAACACATGGTTCATCAGTTCCCTAAAAATTGCTTGCTATTTTGTTATACCAAATGACATAACCGTATACCCATATAGACCATACAAACTATGAAATTTTTGTATGTTGTTTGAATGCAGGTAAAGCACATACATAGTGATATTTGGACATCAAACCAATTTTTGAGATCCCTCAAGCTCATCAAAGCTGATAATACAGATCATTTATCTAAGGAAATGGATAATATTTCTTAACTCTGAATTGTGTCAAAATCTGATAATCCATTCATAGCATAAGTTTAATGTCATAATCTTTCAAAAAAATAACTAGAGAATCAAATAAATATGTACTAGGTCAATTAAATTCATTTTCCTTAAATCCTTAATCTACATATTGAACAATTGAAACTCCATGATAGTCATCCTCTAAAGAGAAATGTTGACATGTGCCACTCCATTCCCTATGTTGATAGAGTACACAACTACACTCTTTTCTGGTAGTCAATAAAATTCATCCTGGAACAAGTCCCTAAAGAGATCAAAAAATATATGAATGTCCACCTAACTCACTCCCGGATTGTAGCACCCCATGATTTCTTAGTACATTATCTCTTTAATGTAATTCAATAACTTGAGCTATACGCAACACTGAGTTCAAGATCTTCACATCTTATCAAAAGAACTCTATACTACGTAGTTATGAATAGTTTTAATGACATTTGGAATTTTATATATATCCTATACAATTTTTACATTCATGTTTTTTGTTTCTTAGACATAATATATTGACAAATTCATTTTTTCAGAAAAGAGAAGTATTTTTTTAAATGTCGTTTTTCTGCCTTTTAGTGGAGATACCTTTTAAATCAAATATTTGACACTTATATATATTAAATTCAATGAAATTAAGTTATTTATTATAAGAGGGACCTAAAAATTTAGTTTTGATAATTTCATGGTACTTTTCTGATAACATTTATATGTAGATGAATAATGAAATATACTAACATTTAAATAAATGCTACTTTTTATTCAAAATAATTTATAGTGTTATATTATACATTTTAGTTATTTAAAAGTATCATTATATTTTATTTTTATCATTTAATATAATTCAGGAAAATGGATGTAATTTCACATTAAAATTATTGATAAACAAATGTCAATATTTTGATAGTTTTTACTTCAAAAACATGTTTTCTATTTTTGACAACAATAATTAATTTTAAAATAATTTATCAATATTATATGTATTTTATTTTGAAAAATGGAAGTCATTTTTGAATTTGGAATATCAAAATTGACTTTTTCTGATTTTTTTTATGAAAGCATGTAATTCTTGTTGAATAGTGAAAAACAATGTTTTTTATATAAATCCCCGCTATTTAATTTAAATAATCAGTTTTAATTAAAATTTAATTTTTAAGTAAAAATACATATGTAATACATATATTTCACCAATTTAATTCATTTTAGAAATTTTAAAATAAGATTTGACAAATAGAATTTTATCGAACTTTTTTAACGACTTTTACCGACCTTCTTGGCACATTGGAAATTTTGTTTAAAACATAATTTTACTGGTTATATGAAATGAATTTTAAAAATCCAAGGGTGACAGTTGATATCAGTTTTTGAAATGTTATCCAATAGGATTAAAAATAATTTTTTCTGAATAGTATCTTCTGAATATTATTTTCGACAGTTAAAAGTAAATAATGTCATTAAAGGTAACAATAATATTAAAATTACTCTAAAACATGTCCTAATAATATGGGATAAGTGTTCGTAAACCAAAATCAACCATATGAGATAAATAATATCCTATTGATCCGTTTGGGATATATTAGAACATTTTTTATATTTTACTTAAAGAACATTAAAAAGTGATAAATTCACTGTTTAAAAACTAAAAGATTTTTAATATAGGGTTACACAAAAGATAAACTATACTATAAATATTCATTAAAAATTTAAAACTATTTCCTAAATCATGGTATTTTATTTATAATTTTAATCCATTATGTAATTAAAAATATTTATAACACAATTATGATGTCCTAATTACATTAATAATGAATGATTAAAATAATTGATGTTATAAATTTTAAATTAAACTTAAATTGATACTTTTTATGCCATACACGAATTTTCTAGGTGAATATTACATGTTGGGTTTGATTCAATGTATTTTTTTTAAGTAATCAGGTTATTATGATTTTAAAAAAAATAAAATATATTGTTAAAATTGAACTATTGAACCACTTCAGTTTTCCTTAAAGATTTATCATAAGTTTATTTAAATTATAATCTAAAAATACTAGGACACATGGATAGTGTTAAATAATTTAACTAAGGGTTAAATCTAAAATATAAGATTAATATGGTAACCAAAATATGTCTAAAACCAATTGGTTGAGGGTTTTATAATTATCCTCTCAATAAATATATTTGGAGAAATTATAAACCAAAAAATATTTTATAATAAAATAATATTTTAAGCTTTTCTTAAAGTCCCCCTCACCTCTCTTATAAAAGATTACATCCTATTCTCTTAATGTCACACCTCCAAATCAATTGTAATCACCCAAACATACTCAAATATCATTATATATATCGTCACTTTATCCTAGATCCCTTAATATGATCATAAATCCAACCTAAGGAGCCCTTTTTTCATATCAAATTGACGAACCCGTAGAAGTGGTCATTATTTTTTCACCTCCTTCAAAGTTTGTTCCTTCTTCCATTTTTCATTCATTGTTGTTTCTATTCCAAGATAATAAAAACAGTACCATCTACATACAAAGATATTATTATAAATATGGTAAATGTATATTAATTATTCTATCAATAATATGAATGACACAGTCACCATACATGCGTACGTAAGGCTTACAATCTCCATGTCGTGGTAAATTTTGTTATTCAACAATTAATTATTTGGATGGGTATAAGAGTGTGTATAACTGATGTAAATAATAAATATAACATGTTAATTATTATTATATATATAATATAAAATCTAATTACATTTGATTTCACCATGAATAGAATGATATCGTCGCTTATACGTACGTACAACTTACGGTCTCCACAACGCGCTGAGATTCATTTCCACATTCACCGTTCAACGATGATTATAAAAATATATAGTATTAATAAATATGTAAAATATGACATAATAATTCTACTTTATATATGTGTGTGTGTGTGTGCATTTATATGAAAATATCTCATTCACTTATTTCCCTTCAATATGATAAGAAAATGGAAATTACGTTTATGCGTACGTACAACCAACCATCTCCATAAATGATGATTTTCTTTCCATATATCTATATATTATTAATATTTTTATTATGAATATATATGATGAATGAATAATGTTTTATATTATGGGTTCAATTAAATCATGATATAAGTGATACGATCAAGAATAAAAATTAAAACACATACGATGAAAAAAGTGATTATTACCCGAAATGTTATTTCAACATAGAAATTATTATTAAATGGGTAGTATAAAGCCATAAATTAATCACATATGATATGATAAAAATAAATATGGTTCTTATATAATTTAATAACATACTATGGTAATTAAACATGAGGTTAAATGTACCGTCCTCCAAAAAACGTACAAGTTAAGGGTTAATTCCTCAATATCATTATTACCTAAGATTGTTTGAGTGTAAGTTTTTACTAGGACATATTTATTATCCATGTACATGTTTAATATAATATTATTAAAATGAACTCTATTTATGGGAATCTTTTACTAATACATTATTTTAAATTTTTCAAAAATATAAATTCTGAATCATTATTAGTAATCTCCATGTTTTCAAAATGGTATTAGGTATTTATTTGTATAGACATGAGTGTTTTAAAACATTATTTCATATCCAATTATTCAATGTTTCATGGGACAATTTGATTCAATAATATAATTTAAATGATTTCGTTTATAAATGTGTGACTTTTAAATGATTTCACAAAAAAGGATAGTTCACTTAAGTAGTTTTACTAATCATTTTCAACTATACCAACATCCTTTACAAAATATTATTCTTTATTGGGGATGATTTATTATATTCCATATTATATTGAATGAGTTATGATATGTTTTTTATGGATGTACTATTTTTATAACATTCACGGTTTATGGTTATTGTATTGACATTTAGTGTGCGAGTTTTAATACGAATGTTTATGTTTTGATTCACCCTTTTCATATGAGGAATGCATTGGACTTATTGAGTGAATGGAGGGGCCCACAATAGACTTTTGATGTATCAGTAGGTCTCATGAGACAAATTAGTGTCTTGGAACACAGCCATTATAGTTTGTAATCGTGGCATGAGTCCTTGACAATGTGGTTATGATGGCCATCATTATGCATTCCATCATTATGAAATTAATCATTACATATGATTATTCAACTAGTACAATATCAATGATAGGTTTTAAATTGAAATGTTTGATTTATTTTTTCAATATTATATTCATGTTTATGTTGAAAATGCTGTTTTTTTACACATATTTCTATAAAATGTTATAGCTTCTACTAAATTATTCACCCTTACTGAGCATCTGAACTCCCTCGTTTCTTATGTTTTGTTTTCCCTGGATTCCAAGATGTATATTATGTTTTATATGTATGGTTCATCATGGGTAATAATGGAATTATAAATGAATTATCGATGTTGTTTTTATGCTTAAATGTGTAATGTAATGTTCTTATTTGTAATCTATTTTCCAAAAATTCTAAACAAATCGGTTCTTTGGGACTTGATTCCTTTTAATCATTCCAATTTTATGTAATAATGTACAGGCTCTCGGTTACCGGGGTCATGGCATTACATTTTCTAACAAAGTAAGTTTAGCATCAACCATGGAAATAGATTTAGATAAACTATGATTAAGAAATATTACCCAAATATAGAATTTGATGATCGGTATAGAAGAACTTCATTGAAATTTGGTAATGTAGAGATTTTTTGGATTTTCTAAGAAATACATCCATGTTTGTATAAGATCTGGTTGAGGTAGCTCTGGCCCAGATGTATCTATGGAAAAAACATGAAAACACTTCTTTTATTTAGACATGAACAAGAACATGTGCATGATAAAGGGATTTGCTACACTCTTGGTTATGACACTCCCATGGGATATGCCTATGATAATTCCTATTTACCTTACAAATCATTATAAAGGATTAATGAGTAAATATGATAGAAAATAAACCATTTAAATTATTATGATACTAGATGAGTGAGAATATTCAATTAACATTGAGATTTTTTTTTGTATTTTATAATTTCAAATGATCTAACCTAGTGTATGTCATCATTTTTAAAGGTAACCCAATATAAGGATTTAGAACACCAGCAACATGATACACCCAAAGTTTAAGAAAGATCATGTCATTATTATCATTACTCCAAGATTTCAAAGGGAAATAAAATCCCATGTATTCTCAACATATGATGAAATAGTATCATGTGTTAATAAGATATGTAAATAATTCTATGAGTCATACGACATTGAAGGGATTCTAGTGAAGAAGAGGATGGCGGACAGAAATATGGATAAAGGGAAGAAGGGAATGAATGATTTTCCCATATTTGATAACTGTGGAAAAGATCACTTTGGGAAGTTCTTGAAAGTACTGCATGATTGTTATATGTTTAGGGAAAAGGGATATCATGAAAAATAATGAAATAGGAACAATGAAAAGACTTATATATTGTCTTCCAACTATAGTGAAATGGGGAAATACACAAATAAATGTTCTATGATTCAGTGAAATATAGGTGAGGAGAATCAAAGGGATCTAGGAAAAGCATAAGATTTTACTACATTTGGTGTAGAATAATAAATGTATTTGTGTTTCTAGATTGAATAAATATGTAATTTTAGTGTTGTATCAATGATGTACTAGTTATATGAATAATGGAAATAAATTAAGATTAAGGATTTGATATTGTGTGGTACCCTGAAAAGTGACTCAATAGTAGGTTAAACATTTTGGAAAATATGTGGTTGGGAGAAAGATAAACCTTAAAATAGTCATCAGGCTGATGTAATGATTTTGGAATTAGACATAAATGAATTGGAAAACGTATATTGGATATTATGGACTACCTTGCAACTAATTAATGGTTTCTTTATTACATTGTTGTTGTACATTACAAATTTTTTGTATTTATGGAGTATATCCAGTATTCTATGACTTATAGAAGTAATAAGGAATTATATACCTATTCAAATTTGTTTTTCTAGTAATTCATTTGTTAACCATGTCTTATGAGAATACAGGATGATGGTATTCATATGTATGTTATGTGACCTTCCTTATTAATTATGGATTGTGAGTTTGGACATTAGTATTTTGGGTTAGTCTAAAGGATTGAATGGATTAATTTGTATATTGAATACTATTTCATATGGTTAAAACACTTATTAAGATATTTTTTAAATTGTTATAAAAAATACAACCTGGAGGTCGGACGACATCCTTTCGCATTCAGACAGGGTGCATATAATGCCCCATACTTTACATACATGGTTATTTCTTTAAAATTGAAGAATACTTATTACAACATATAACAAAACCATGAAAGGACCATATAGGTATAGTGTCTTTAGAAACTAAGAAACATAAACAACTGGTTCATAAATCATCTACGTTGTCTCCCATTTATTTCATCATATCTAGAGTCCCTTTTTGGCATATCCTACTAAATATCCTTCTTCCTGACCCTGGGAAAAGAAAAAATTTAAAAGGGTTAGCTCAAATGCTCAGTAAGGGTAAAAAAATGAAATATCAATCACATCATATTCATAAGAACATATCATTTTGGAAATCTTAACCTGCAAAAGAGATCATAATTTCATATCATGGGATAAATCATTGTAGTGAAATGTAATCCCAATAATCATAACATAAAACAAGAAAATTTGTGTCATACACACATTATCATAGAGAATCATTTCTTATTAGTCATGACTCATAGACAAGACTATCTTAGCAGACAATGTCCATTTCTGAACTGAGTTCACTCCTCGTTTCAGTCCTGTTTCACTGAACCAGTTTAACCTGCCATTCCAGCCATGTATATCTCATGAGATATAAATCTTTACCCAATGCATTGGAAGGATATATAGGTCCCAACCATCTCATAATGATACCATTCTTATGTGTGCTACAATATCATAAATCATACATCATAGCATAACCCATGTAATAAAAATGGGATTCATAAACATCATGTAATCATAACATTATTCATATAAGATAAAAAGACATCATAAAAATAATTCCATCATAACATAATAAAGACAATGTAAAATTAGTGATAGAAATAGAACCCTATATTATCTTAGATGGAAAATAATTTTTATAAAACACTTGAGCTCCATTCTTGAAGAAAATATCCTTTATACTTCAAAAAAAATTTCCTTTCTTAACATGTCATATAATTTTGAACTAAAATAAGATGATTAAAACTAAATTTGAAAAGATGTAAAGTAAGCTTCATTGAAATAATGTTCTAAAATTCCATTCAGGATTTATAAGTTAGAAAAACATTCTTCCCGTACTTTGGCCGGAAAAGTCAAAAAGTACGTCTTACGAAAAATGACAAAAGATTACATTCAAATAATATTCTAAAAACTCACTGAAGGGTAAAATTGGATTTAAAAAATTTTAGGTGGATGGAAATAGTATTAAAAAATTAGGAAACATGGATGTGTATTGGAAATATTTCCCAGTAAATTTTGAAGTATAAACAATCTCAGATAAAAATGAGATTGTGATAATTTTCGTTACCTTAGGTCCGACTTTCTTTGTAAGTGTCCAAAACTCCTATATAATGATTTAAATAATGTCATTGACTTCTTCCAGAATCATAGTTTTTTTATGTTATCATATATGGTCATATTCATAGCTTCTTATTAGTAATATTTCATTGCTACTTCTTATTCAGGTGTTTATTACTTTTTATTTTTATGCGTGTTTTGTAGAATAAATTCTTATTCTTAGTTTTAGGTTTTAGATACCTAATTTCCAGAATGGTATTAGTGTAATATATTCCATATTCATTCATTAAATTCATTTATATAATCATTGTTCAATGAATATCATGTAGAATGAGTCGCATCACATCGTGGGGACGGTATTCCGTACGTACGCACGAGCGATGATATCATTCCCATGATTGTGGAATTGTATTGGAGTGTATGTATACTATTTCAGAATCAATATAACTTTACAATAATCATATATATTTATTCTTTACACCATTATAACCATCCATGTAAGGTGGTGGTGGAAAATAGATTACACCACGGCGTGGAGACGGTATTCCATACATACGCACGCGTGGTGATTTCGTTTTCGTAGGATGGATAGATAGTGAAATAGGGTTGTTTCATACTTATAATAACATATTAGTATATGAGTGATACTGATGGTTTTACCTCATAATTAGACAACTAATGAAGAATAAGTGTAAGAAGGAATAAAGTTGAATGAATCAGCAATGGACATTACCTCTTCTTTGAAGCACCTCTTTGAGACCTCCTTTTTGGGCACTAAAATTGGTCTTTGAAGAAGACCAAGAGCTCTAGGATGTTTCTCGGGAAGTGAAGAAGAGAATTTGGCTGGGGTTGGCTGAGCCTGAAGGCTCAACGTGGTGTGTGGAAGAGAAGGAGGAGGTTCCCTTTCATAAGGGCGGAGAGGGGCACCTTGGGAAAAACAAAAAATATTATATTATTATAAAGTCATATTCGGTTTTTAATAGCTCCAAATTGATTTATTTCGAATCTAAGGTGGGAATGGGTCGAAATACTCTCATCCAATAGAATTTAGACAAGTTTAGGTTTCTACTTTAACCTTATCATTTAGATGTATCTTTAAGTTAGATAATTTATCTTTTACCGTGTCTTCTTGTTTTCTTACATAATAAGGTCAATAAACTTACTATAACAAGCCAAACGATCCCCATGTTATTTATTATTAATATATATAACCTTATCTAAGTCATTTTTCCGAACATTAGATTTTTAGGAATAAAATAACAATTAATAATATAATATTTGTTTTAAAAACTAGTTTATGTCAATTTTGAAACTATTTTGTAATTGATTTTGTGAAAATCAAAACAGAATTATTAGTTAAAATAATATTAATTAAATAAATAATAACAGGTCATATTAACATAGAAAATTATTGGAATTCATAAAAAGTCTCAAATTACATTTATTTATTTACTTATAACGTTAATTTTGTCAATATTTCATTAGTAAAATAATTAGTGCATCATCATTGTGTCATAAATAAAATAAATTATTTAATGTCTAAAAATTACAAATAAAATAACATTATGTAGGAAATGTTTTTATATTTCTAATTAATATTTATAGTCTAATTTATCTTATCTATAACACTATATTAAAAATTATTTACTTATTAAACATTGATTATAACTATTTTAACCCTTTTTAAAATAAATTAATATTAAATGTCCTAATCTACTCCAAGTGGGCATAAACGTTAATATTTTATTCCTAAGGTTTCTTTCAATCGAATTAAACTTATACAATATAATTAGGACATCTTTTAGGGTAATAATAATATCATGTTTACCCTTAATTACCATATTTACTTTTAATCGTGGTAAAAAAAGTAAAAAGATACTATTCACCAAAAACTATTTTCATCTCATTGAACCACATTTTAGTCCTTGATATTAACTATGACTCTCAGATTTTCGAAATTCCACTCCGAGAAGCGGTAAAATTATGTTTTGTGTGAAATTGGAAAAATTCTCCTAGGAGTTGGGTAAAAGACGGTGAAAAGATCAATAAAATTTTTAAATATCTAAAATTTTTATAAAATGACTTCAATTAATTTAATTGAACTTATATAAGTATTATGTATCAATTTTGACCTAAAACAAATTTAAATAAAATAAATAAGTATTTAAATAAAAAATCCGGTTTTTAAATAGTATCCTAGTGTTTTCACTATTCATCAAAAATTGAATGTTTTCAGAAAATTACCAAAATTTCATCCTTGGCTAATCTCGATATTACGAATCCAAAAAAGACGTCCATTTTGAAAAATAAAATATAAAATTTTTCAAAAAGTGGTATTACTATTCATAACGGGTAGTTTGAATAATATTTTAATAACATATCGTTGTTTAGTGAAACTCGGTATTGTGTACGACGCTAGCTATCGAGGAAGGACGTGATTGCGTGTAAAGCAATCCAAGATAGTGTTGTGTGTTTTGAAATATTCCTTTGATGGTTTATATAATATAAAAACAAAATATATCTCATAAAAGTCTAGGGTGTTACATTCTACCCACCTTAAAATGAATTTCGCCCTCGAAATTCGTCACTTTGTATCAAACAGATGAGGATACCTCTCGCTCATCATATCCTCAAGCTCCCATGTAGCTTCTTCTAATTGGTGGTTCCTCTATAAAACTTTCACCAAGCTAGTGGTCTTGTTCCGTAGGACTTTTTCACTACGATCGAGAATCTCTATCGGCTGTTCTTCATAAGAATGATCGTGTTCCAGCGGTACAACTTCTGAGCTGAGTACATGTGAAGGATCAGGTATGTACTTACTCAGGAGAGATACATGGAACACATCATGAACTTGATAGAGATTTGGTGGAATCACCAATCGGTAAGCTACCATTCCTACACGATCCAGTATTTCGAAAGTACCGATATATCTAGGGCTCAACATTCCCTTCTTTCCAAACCTCATTACTCTCTTTCACGGAGATATTCGTAAGAACACATTATCACCCACTTCAAACTCTATGTCTTTTCTTCAGTTGTTGGAATAAATTTTTTTTCTACTCTGAGATGCTTTTATGTGTTGTTGAATAGATCTGACCTTTTCTTCCATCTCATCAACAAGATCAGGTCCTAATAGCTTTCGTTCCCCAACTTCATCCCAGCAAGTTGGATTCCTACATTTCTTTCCATAGAGAGCTTCATAAGGAGCCATATGAATACTGGAGTGAAATCTATTATTATAAGAAAATTACACCAAAGGTAGGTGTTGATCCCAACCACCTTTGAAATCCATAGAGCAAGCTCTCAACATATCTTCTAGGGTTTGAATTTTCTTCTCTGACTGACCGTCTGTCTGAGGATGATAAGTAGTGATGAAACTCAATTATGTATCCAGAGTATGCTGAAGACTTCGCCAAAACATTGAGGTAAACCTCGGATCCCGATCAAATATAATAGAAAGTGGTACTCCATGCAATCATACCAATTTATTTACATATATCCTGGCAATCTAATCCAGAGAGAAATCTTCTCTAAAAGAAATGAAGTGAGCAGACTATGTAAGACGATCAAATATGACCCTGATAGAATTATTGCCTTTGTATGTTTTAGGAAGTCCAGTGAAAAAGTACATAGTGATGTTTTCCCATTTCAATTCCGGTATGGTTAATGGTTGTAACATCCCCTTATACTTATGTCTCTCATATTAAACTTATTGAAAAACCAAGCATCGAGAGACATATTCAGCAAGATCGCTTTTCATTCCATCCCACCAGAAGCACTATTTCTGGTCCCTGTACATATTTGTACTTCTAGGATGAATAGAAAATGAAGAAATATGATCCTCATACAATATCTCCTTCTTTAATTCTTGTATGGGAGGAATATAGACACGGTTCCTGAACTTTATTATCCCATCACAATCAAGGTTGAATTCAGGAACATTTCTCAACTTCTTTTGTAACTCTACATATTCTTTCTATGCCTCTTTAATATTCATGTTTATATATGGTTAAACATTCATTTGATAAAGATAATATTTCTCCCCTTCCATTATAATCCCAAGATCCATCCTTTCTAAATCCATAAATATTGGATCTTTTGTGATCCTCATCATGGATAAACTAGCATGGTCTTGTCGACTTAATGCATCTTCCACCTTGTTTGCTTTCCCAGGGTGGTAATGAATTGAGCGGTCGTAATCCTTAATCAGCTCCAACCATCTTCTTTGGTGAATATTCAGATCCTTTTGTGTGAAAATATAATTTAAACTTTTTTGATCAGTATAAATGTCACAGCTTTCTCCATAAAGACAATACCTCCAAATATTTAATGCAAATATTACCACAGCTAACTCCAAATCATGAGTTGGTTAATTTTGCTCATGAATTTTCAACTGTCATGAGGCATAAGCTATCAACATATCATTTTGCATAATAACACACCCATCCCCTTCTTGGATGCATCACTGTAGATCACAAAACATTCTCCACAACAAGGTAGTGTGAGCACGGGTGCACTGGCTAACCTTCTTTTTAGCTCTTTGAAATTCTCTTCACATTCCTCCATCCAAACAAACTTAAATCCTTTCTGATTCAACTTGGTGAGTGGGTTATATAACATTGAAAAATAATTCAGAAAATGTCTGTAACATCCATCCAAACCGAGAAATCTTCAGATCTTAGTTACTATTGTTGGTCTTGACAATCTTTCCATGACCTAGTTTTTGCTGGATCCACAAATATCCCCTCTTTTGAGATTATGTGACCCAAAATGCAACTTTTTGAATCCAAAATTCACACTTCATAAATTTGGCATAAAGTATCTCCATTTATGGGGTCTTTAATACAATTCTCATGTGATCTTTATGTTCTTCCTTCCTCTTTGAATATAAAAGAATATCATCTATTAAGACTACCACAAACTGATCAAGATAGTCTATAAAGACTATATTCATCAGATCCATGATGATAGCAGGGGAATTAGTAAGACCAAATGGCATCACTATAAATTCATAGTGTCCACACCTTGTACAGAAAGTCGTCATTGGTATATCCGCACTTTTGACAATTAATTGATGATAACCTGAACGAAGATCAATCTTGGAAAAGTATTGAGCTCTGTGTATTTGGGCAAATAGGTCATCAATGCGTGGAAGAGGATATTTTTTGTTGATAGTGATCTTGTTATGTTCTCACTAATCAATGTAGAGTCGCATTAATCCATATTTCTTCTTAACAAACAGAAGAGGTGCTCCCCAAGGTGACGCACTAGGGCATATGAATCCCTTATCAACATTCTCTTGTAGTTGCTTCTTCAATTCCTGCAACTCAATTGGGGACATTCTATAAGGTGTCTTTGAAATAGGCAAAGCACCCGGTATGAGTTCTATTGAAAACTCAACTTCACGATTTGGTGGATGACCCGGAAATTCCACCAGAAAGACATCATCAAACTCCCGTACAATGGGCATATTCTTAATCGTGAGTTTCTCTCCAACTATTTGAGATAAATAACCTTCATTTAGTAGAATCAAGACCCATAATATTGAAGAAATTTCCAGTGGAAGGTTATGTTCATCCTTGCATCGATAGATGATCATAGATTGATCTTGAATATGAAATGTGACTTCACTTCTTTGGAAATTGATATGAGCTCCATATAAGGAAAGCCAATCCATGCCAAGAATCACATCAAATTCCACAATAGGAAGGATCACAAGATTTGTAGAAAACACTTTCCCAAAAACTTCAATCGGAGATGAATTATAAAATTTTGATGTGACTTTTGTGCCATTAGGGGTTGTCACAGCTAAATCAACATCTAATTGTTGAGGTAATACGACAATACCCTTAGAAATTTTTTCAGAAATATAAAAGTTAGTGGATCCAGAATCAAATAAAACATTTTCTACATTAGAGTGGATGGTATGTGTACCTCTCACCACTTCGTTGTTGTACTCCACATCACTGATAGAAATTGCATGTGACATTCCTTTGCCTTTAGCTTTAAGAGTTTGTTGACATCGATCATCATCAAAAACCCTTAGATTAGGGAATTGATTGGCATAATGCCCCATTTCCTTACACTTGTAACATTGAAGTGTAGGAGGTGCACTTTGTGTAGCCTTTTCATTGTTCGCATCACTAGACATCTTCTTCCAATCATTGCGGCATTCAAATGCCCGATGACCTTCCTTCACACATTTGAAACATTTAATTGTACCTTTAAAACTATTTCCTCCATGTTTCATTCCACACATTCATCATAAGGGAAAAATCATCTTCTTTTCAGTGTGGTCTTTATATTTTCCTTTGAATTCCATTTTCCTCTTCTTATCAAACCCATGTGACTGATGGGTTACACCAATCTACATCTCAACCTTGAGAGCACATCGAACAATTTCCTCATAGCTATTGAAGTCCCTTATGGCTAACGCCCTTCGAAGACTTGGTTTTAAGCCACTAAATAATCGATTTATCTTACTCTCACGTTGGATAATAATCCCAGAAGCGTACCTTGCAAGTCTTGTAAAATTTTCTTCGTAGGCACCAAAAGATTCATCATCCTTTTCCTTCAGTTCAGGAAACTCCTTCTTTATCTTTGTTTGAAGAATAAGAGGTATGTACTTATTGAAAAATATGTTCTTGAAATCGTCCCATTCCATGGACTCAATTTCATCCCTTTGCCTTATATTCTTAGTAAGATACAACCATTGATCAACATCACCTTCCAAACAATACACTACTAAGATGACTTTATCATGTTCAGAACATTGAAGAACTGAAAATATCTTTTCAGTGGTACTGATCCATTGTTCAGCCACTAGTGGATCAGAAGACCCACTGAATGAAGGTGGACACTACATCATGAATGATTCAACAGAATGTTTCTCCTTCCATTGCTCGTTTGGAAGTCCATCATGATTTATAACTTGATAAAGTTGGGTGAGCATGTCTACAAGATTTTTCATTCCAGCATCCATAACATTCGGTTTCTCAAGGGGACAATCATTTCATTGCCTGTCGCATTCCGCATTAAAACGGTTCCTTCAGGTTCCACCCATTGACTAAAACAAAGAAGAATAGTGAGAGAAACACTAATTGTAATAGAAAAACCACATAATCAATAATAAAATTTCACACTTAAGGACTTATCATAGGTTGTTCATGGCCATTTATAAAACACTAAGATTGTGTTCTATGCTTAGACTTATCCTTAGGGTTCTTACTAAGGCTTTCACATCCTAGTTTCCAATGGTTGACTATACATTTCCTCTGATACCAACTATAATGAACCATACATTACATACATGGTTATTTCATCAAAATTTAAGCATACATATTACAATATAATAAAAAACCATGAAAGGACTGTATTGGTATAGTGGCTTTAGAAACTGAGAAACATAAACAACTGTTTCATAAATCATCTACGTTGTCTCCCATTTATTTCATCATATCTAGAGTCCCTTTTTGGAATATCCTACTTAATATCCTTCTTCCTGACCTAGGGAAAAGAAAACATTCAAAAGGGTGAGCTCAAATTCTCAGTAAGGGTAAACAAAAGAAATATCAATCACATCATATTCATAAGAAAATATCATTTTGGAAATCTTGACATGCAAAAGAGATCATTATTTAATAACATGGGATAAATCGTAGTAGTGAAATGTAATACCAATAATCATTACATAAAACATGAAACATTTTGGCATACACACATAATCATAGAGAATAATTTCATAGTAGTCAAGACTCATAGCCAAGACTATCTTAGTGGACAAAGTCGATTTCTGAACCGAGTTCACTACTCGTTTCAGTCATGTTTCACTGAACCGGTTTAACCTACCTTTCCAGCCATGTCTATCTCATGAGATATACATCATTACCCAATGCATTTGAGGGATATATAGATCCCACCCATCTCATAATGATTCCATTATTATGTGTTCCACAATATCATAAATCATACATCATAGCATAACCCATGTAATTAAAATGGGATTCTTAAACATCATGCAATCATAACATAATCCATATAAGATAAAAGGACATCATAAAAATAATTCCCTCAAAACATAATAAATAAAATGTAAAAATAGGGATAGAAACAGAACCCTATATTATCTTAGATGGAAAATAATTTTGTTAAAACACATGAACTCCATTCTTGAAGAAAAAATCCTTTCTACTTCATAAACATTTTCCTTTCATAACATGCCATATAATTTTGAACTAAAATAAGTTGATTAAAAATAAACTTGAATAAATGTAAAGTAATATTCAAGGAAATAATGTTCTAAAATTCCATTCCAGCAGTATAAGTTAAAAAAACATTCTTCCCGTACTTTGGCCGGAAAAGACAAAAACTACCTCGTACGAAAAATGCCAAAAGATTCCTTTCAAATCATTTACTAAAAAATAAACAGAGGGTACAATTGAATTTAAAAAATTGTAGGTGTATGGAAATAATATTACATTTTGTGGAAACATGGATGTGGATGATAAATATTCCCCAAGAAATTCTGATGTATAAACAATCTCTGATAAAAATGAGATTGTGAGATTTTCCCTTACTTTAGGTCTGATTTTCTTCGTAAGTGTCTGAACCTCCTGTATAATGATTTAAATAATGCCATTGACTTATTGAAAAATCATACTTATTTTTATGATATCATATGTTGTCATATTATTTTCTTCGTATTTGTAATATTTCATTTCTACTTATTATTTTGGTGTTTATTACTTTTTGTTCTTATGTGTGTTTTGTCGAATAAATTCTTAATCTTCTTTTTAGGTTATAGATTCTCATTTCCAGAATGGTATTAGTGTAATATATTTCATATTCATTCATTAAATTCATTTATATAATCATTATTAAATGAAGATCATGTAGAACGAGTCAAATCACATCGTGGAGACGATATTGCGTATGTACGCACGAGCGATGATATCATTCCCATGATTTTGGAATTGTATTGGAGTGTATGTATACTATTTCAGAATCAATTTTACTTTAAAATAATCATATATTTTTATTCTTTATACTATTATACCCATCCAAGTAAGGTGGTGGTGGAAAATATATTACACCACGGCGTGGAGACGATATTCTGTACGTACGCATGTGCGGTGATTTCATTTTCCATAGGATGGATAGATGGTGAAATAGGGTTTTTTAATACATATAATAACATATAAGTATATTAGTGATACTTATGTTAATACTTCATAATTAAACAACTAAAGAAGAAGAAGTGGAAGAAGAAATAATGTTGAAAGAATCGTTAACGGACATTACCTCTTCTTTGAAGCGCCTCTTTGAGACCTCCTTTTAGGGAACAAAAATTGGTCATTGAAGAGGACCAGGACCTCTAGGATGTTTATATGGAAGTGGAGAAGGGAATTTGTCAGGGTTTGGACGAGCATGAAGGCTCAATGTGGTGTGAGGAAGAGAGGGAGGAGGTGCCCTTTTATAAGGGAGGAGATGGGCACCTTAGGAAAAACTAAAACTGTTATTTTATAATAAAGTCATATTTCGTTTTAAATAGTTCCAAATTGATTTATTTAGATCATAAGGTGGGTATGGGTCGAAATCCTTTCATTAAATATAATTTAGAAAAGTTTAGGTTTCTATTTTAACATTATCATTTAGATTTAACTTTACGTTAGATAATTTAACTTTTACCGCCTATTCTTGTTTTCAAACACTATAAGGTTAATAAACATACTATAACAATCCAAACGAACCCCAAGTTATTTATTATTAATATATATAACCTTATCTAAGTCATTTTGACGAACCATATATTTTTAGGAATAAAATAACAATTAATAATATAATATTTGGTTTACAAACTATTTTATGTCAATTTTGACACTATTTGGTAATTGATTTTTGTGAAAATCAACACATAAATATTAGTTCGAAAAAAGTTAATTAAATCAATAATAAAATTTCATATTAACATAGAAAATTATTTTAATTCATAAAAAGTCTCAAATTACATTTATTTGTATATTTATAATATCAATTATGTCAATATTTCATTAATAAGATAATTACTGCATCATCATTATGTCATAAATAAAATAGATTATTTAATGTCTAAAATTACCAATAAAATATCATTATGTGGGAAATATTTTTAGATTTCTAATAAATATTTATTGTCGAATTTATCTTATGTACAACCCTATATTACAAATGCTTTACTTATTAAACATTGATTTTACCTATTTTAACCCTTTTTTAAATAAATTAATATTAATTGACCTAATCTAATCCATGTGGGTCTAAATGGTCATATTTTATTCCTACGGTTTTTTGGTCGAATTACACTTATCCAATAGAATTAGGACATGTGTTAGGGTAATAATAATATCATTTTTACCATTAATTGCCCTATTTAATTTTACCGTGGTAAAAAAAAGTAAAAAAGATAATATTCACAAATAATTATTTTTATCGCATTGAACCAGATTTTAGTCCTTGATATTAACCGTGACTCTTGGATTTTCGAAATTTCACTCACAGAAGTGGTAAAATATAGTTCTATGTGAATTTGGAAATTTTTCTACGAGGTGGGTAATATACGGTGAAATGTTCAATAAAATATTTATATATCTAAAATTATTATAAAATGACTTCAATGAATTGCATTGAACTTATATTAGTATTATGTATAAATTTTGACCTAAAAAATTTTAAATAAAATAAATAATTATTTAAATAAAAAGTCTGTTTTTAATAGTAACCCAGTGTTTTCAGTATTAATCAAAAATTGAATGTTTTCAGAAAAATACCAAAATTTTACCCTAGGCTAATTTTGATATTCTGAAT
Organism: Viscum album; assembly: GCA_963277665.1. NCBI lineage: Eukaryota > Viridiplantae > Streptophyta > Magnoliopsida > Santalales > Viscaceae > Viscum > Viscum album. The sequence continues at coordinate 1,553,403,487 of OY728146.1, read as the reverse complement.
AAAAAAATGAAGTGCATTTTGAAAAATAAAATTTACAAAATTTCAAAAAGTGGGTATTACTATTCATAACTGCTAGTATTAATAATATTTTAATAGCATATCATTGTTTAGTGAAACTCGATATTGCATACGACGCAAGCTATCGAGGAAGGTCGCGATTGCGTGTAAGGAAAGCCTATCTAGTGTTATATGTAGTGAAAGATTTCTTTGATGATTTATATAACATAAAAAAAAAATTCTCATAAAAGTATCAGGTGTTACAGCACAAGACTTGAACCCGCAATCGAAGCATGACAGTGGTGCATCACCTACCAACAGCCTACATGATGCCCTGGATTGTATAATTTAGTTTTTTCATTGTTCTGATAGATGAATTTTAAAATTCTTTTTTCGAAACCCAATAAAATTAGGATAAATAGTATATTTTCGAGTTCTACTATATTTTGGAGTGAATGATGACTTTGTCGTAGAAATTATATGAAGGATGGAACTCTACTTTTCAAGTATTATTTCTCTCCATAAAATTTAATGATGGGATCTTATAAACCAATATGTGTATTACTAATACATTATGTTTTGTTGAACCTATGATTTTTTAAATCTGCATCATAGAATTATGGATTTGAGGCCCTCAATTTTCCATTTATTGCTCACCTGTTTGCGATTGATGAGATCAATAACTCCCTATAAATATTTACGTTTTACTCCAATTATGTGTATTTGATTTCCACCAATGTTCCCTTATTCAAAATCCTTATTTGGTGGTTAGTTTTTCATTTTCTTTTTCCACTTATTAAGACTGAGTTTTATTAACCATATTTCTAATGTTGGTTTTCCAAAAAGGTATATTCTATTTTCCACCATTAATTTTAGAAGAACAATTTAAAATACAAAGGACACAATTAATTAACGGAGGGTAGAATGTAACACCCCAATATATTATAATACGTTTTCTCTTTAAGGTAATTCAAAAGCATGCACTACATGCAACACCGGGTTCAAGCGCATCATGACCAATAGAACTAGCCATTTAAAACAGTTTTATGAATAGTATAAAACAAAATTTGAATTTCATATATATCCTATATAATTTTAACATTCATCTTTTATTATTCTCAGACATAATATAAGGAAAAATTCAATGATTCGAGTAAATGAAGTATTCTCTAAATTTTTTTAGTTTTTCCGCCTTTTAAAGGGGTAACATTTTAAATTCAAACATTTTAGACTTTTATATATCCAATTTAATAAAATAAAATTCTTATATAGAAGAGATACATAAAAATATAGTTTTTATAATTTTTTTCGTATTTTTTCTGATAATTTTTATATGTTCCTTAATAGTGAAAAATACTACGATTTAATTAAAAATAAAATTTTTAATCGAAATAAATTGTCATGTTAAATTATACATTTTACTGGATTTAAGTATCAGTATATTATAATTTTATAATTTAAAATAATTTTTGTCATTGGATTTAATTTCGAATTTAAATTGTTTATAAACACTTGTTAATGTTAAGATAGTTCTTACTTCTTAAAAACTCGCTTTCTGGTTTTGACAAGTACAATTAATTTTAAATTAATTAATGAAACATATATGTTTTGAATTTGGTAAAATTGAAATCATTTTTGAATTTGGAATTTAAAAATATTCTATAGTTTTATTTTTTGGAATTTTTCTAAAAACAATAAATTTTTGATGAATAGTGAAAACACTATTCTGTAGATAAAAATTGTCCTTTTCATTTAAATAATTATTTTTAATAAAAAATTTATCTTTATGTCCAAATAGATGCATTTTAAATATATTAATTTAATTTTTTTAAATGGAGGCATTTTATAATTGGATTAGACATATAAAATATTATTGAACTTTTTCAATGTCTTTACCCACCTATTAAGAACATTTGCAAATTGGTATGAAACCTAATTTTAACGCTTCTTCGAAAATAATTTCAAAAATCCTAGAGAAATATATGAAATAATTATGTAAAATTTGGTTTAATAGGATGAAAATAACTTCTTATGATTGTTTACTTTTGAATTTTATTTTCCATAGTTTAAGGTAAATTAGGTAATTAAATGTAAAAATTATATTAAAATTACCCCAACACATGTCTTAATTATATTAGATAACTGTTTTTAGAACAAAATAATCCTTAGGACAAAAATAATATCCTTTTTATTCATTTGTGTTATATTAGAACATTTATTATATTATATTTAAATAAAAGTTAAAAGAGTTAAATTTAATGATTAATAATGAAACAATTTTTAATATGGGGTTACACATAAAATAAATTCTAATATAAATATTAATTAGAAATATAAATAGATTTCATACATAATGATAATTTATGTATAATTTTTATACATTAAATAATGATATTTATTTATGACACAATGATGATTCATTAATTAACATATTAATGAATGATTAAAATAATTGATGTTCTAAATATTAGAATAAATTTAAATTTAAACTTCTGAGGCCATCCATGAATTTTCATGGAGAATATGACATTTTAGGGTTAATTCAATCTATTTTTTTCTATTTAATAAAGTTTTTATGACTTTCACACAAAAAAATACTATATAGTATTAAAATTTAAATAAATGAGTTAAAAAAACACTATACTATTAAATGATATAAAATTTCAAAAAATATAATATTCAGCCATTGTACTTATATAATGTTAGATATGTCATTATTGGACCACTTTTTTTTCTCTTGGAATTTTATAGTATGTTTATTAACCATATAATATAAAAATATAGGGACACATGTTAAAAGTAAAACTATTTTTCTAATGGTAAAATATAAAAGATAAGGTTAATATGGTAAACTAAACATGTATAAATCCTATTAGTTGAGAGGATTTAGACCAATCCCCCCCTTATCCTCTAAATAAATCCATTCAGGGATCTTATAAAACAAAACTGATTTTGTAATAATATAATTTTTCATCCTTTCCTAAAGTGCCACTCACCTCTCTTCTAAAAGTGTATTTTCCCTCCTCTTAATTTAACACCTCCAAAGACATTTGGCGTAGCTAACCCCTTCAAAAATCTCTTCCCAAATACCCTCACATAAAACTAGAGTCCATATATTGACCATTAATCCATCATATCTATCCCATTTGATCAAATCAAACGGATGAACCCGAAGAATAGGTAAATATTTCATCACCTAATTCAATGTTCTTTTCTCCTTCCACTTCTTCATTCTTTGGTGTTTCCATGAAAAATTATAACTACAGTACCTTCTAAATACTGAGATTATATTATAAATATGTTTCAACCATTATCATTATTCTATCGATTCTATGAATGACAAAGTCACTATATGTGTGTGCGTATGGCTTAACATCTCCATGTTGTGGTGTAATTTGTTATTCAACACTTCATTGTATAGATTGGTATAATAATGTGTATAATTGATGTAAGAAATAAATATAACATGTTATTTATTATATATATATATAATATACCATTGAGTTACATATTATCTCACCATCAAAAGAATGATATCTTTGTTTGTGCGTACGTACGGCTTACCGTCTCCACGAAGTGATTAGATTCATTTCCACGTTCACCCCATTCAATGATGATTATAAAAATATTTTTTTTTAATATTTTTTTAATATCTGACATAATAATGCTACTAGATATATATATATATGTATGTATGTATGTATGTATATATGTATTTACATATATCTCACTCACCTAATTTTGTTCAATAGGATATTTAAATGGAAATGTCGTTTTTCCATACGTATGACCTTCATCTCCATAAATGGTATTTTCCATTTCATATATCTATATATTATTCCTATATATTTTCTGAATATATATTGTACATAAATAATGTTTTATATTCTTAATGAAATTAAATCGTGATATAATTGATATGATCAAGAATAACATGTTAAAACACATACGATATTGAAAGTGATTATTTCTAGAAATGTTATTTTAACAAAGAAATTATAATAAAAAATGGTATTATAATTCAATAAATGAATCAGGTATGATATCATAAATAGGAACATGGTTATGGTATTATTAAAAGAATACTATGGTCATTATACATTATTTTAAACGTACCATCAACCAAAATTAAGTACAAGGTAATGGTTAATTCCTCATTCTCATTATTATTGATATTATTTATGTGTATGTATTTGCTGGGACATATTTATTATCCATGTCAATGTTTCTTAAAATAATTTTCAAAAGCTTTATTTTTAAGTAACAGTTTAATGAAAACATCATTTTTAATGTCTTAAATAATTATTCATCTTAATAATTCATAGTAATGTCAGTGTATTCAAAATCGTTTTAAGGATTTATTTATATGGACATGAATGTTTTAAAACATTAATTCCATTAAAATTTTCAATGTGGTATGTGACACTTTTATTAAATGATATCTTTTAAATTTATTCTTTTATTAGTGTGTGACATTTTATGATTTCACAAAAAGGTATATTTCTATCAAATAGTTTTACTGATCCTTTTTAAATATGTTAACATATGTTACGGGATATTATTCTTGATTGGGGTTGATTTATTATCTTCAATACTGTATTAAATGAGTGATGATTTTTTATGGATGTTCTTTTTTATACCATTCGGGGTTCATGGTAAATGTTTTTATATTTCGTATGCTAGTTTTTATAAGATTGGTTTTTTATGTTTCACCATTTTCATATGACGAATGAATTAGACATAGTTAGTGATGGGTGAGGACCATTATATACCCTAGATGCATCAGTAGGTCTCATGAGAATTGTTTTGGCACAAGGCCTTGAATTTTTTTTTCCCGAATTGAGGCCTTGAGTACATGGTAATGATGTCCAGCATTATACATTCCCTTGTTTTGAAATTAGTTATTACATGTTATTATTCAACTATTTGAATATCCATGTCCATGTTTATAAGGTAATGATTTATTTATTTTTTCCATATTATGTTCATGTTAATGTATAAAAGGCTATAGATTTTATTAAACATCTTGCTTTAAATGTTTAAATCTTCAGCTAAATTATTTATCCTTACTGAGCATCTGAGAAAACCTCATTCTTATGTTTTGTTTTCCTAGGATTCCATGAAGTTTATTATGATTTATATGCAGTGTTATTCTAGGGGAATAATGGAGTTCTCAATGGATTATTTATGTTGTGTTTTATATCTGAATGTGTAATGTAACCTTCTTATATGTAATCTATTTTCCTATACTGCTAAACTGATCGGTCCATTAATACATGATTCCTTGTAATCATGCCAATGTTATGTAATAATGCACCGAATCTGGGTTACAGAGGTTGGGGAGTTACCATGATCATCCATAAACAAACAAGCAACATAGTCTTTCATCTTTCCACATACATGGTGTTTGTTCAATATCATTTCACATGGACTACAGATTCACTATTTTGTGTAAACAATACATAATATTGTGATGTGAATGTTATCCTCTAGCAATTTTAATCCATGTAATATTGATAAGACAATATCTATCCATTAAGAGTATACAGTCAAAACCTATCATCTGGAGGACATGAATATCCCAAAAATTGACACCCACAATCCTGACAGGGACACTATATACACTAGCATACTCCCTCTATTCGAATCCCCAATGAAGTTTCTAACATCATAATGCTGTTATAATACAAACAAGGAACCCATAATTTTTCACCATAGGCAAGCATATAAAACTATGAGATTCGCTTGTATTAAAAAGAAATTATTCTAAATTAGAGGGTACAATGATCACTCCTCTCACCATATTTGGAATAAAACCCTACTCCTCAAGGGTAGGATATATATAAAATATTTTTTTATACTACCACATTGTGTCATAACTACACTTCCTGGAGGTGGTCTAATCTATGGTGTCATTGTAATTAGTTCTTGGATACCTTTTCCACTACAAACACATCCTTGGATAGATCATCCACCACTACTTTAGTAAACATCATTATATAAAGTTGAGAAACTTATTCATGTACCTGACATTGGATATGACCCTTATAACTCAAAGATGGAGGGAAGGTTAGGCATAACCATTGCATATTGACCATTACACTGCCTGCTCTGACCTCGACTGGGCCGATATCACACTAGTTTTTAATTTTTCACTTCCTACCAAACTGATTCCAAACCACTATGCTTCCAATTATCATTGCACGACTACAATTCACATCATAAGAATCCAAAAGAAGGAACTTCCTTCCTAATCCTATTGATCCACTAGGCTAAGAGACATCACTTACTTACTCTACTCCCCTTGATTCCAACTAGATCTTCCCTATAATCAACACCAAATTCACAATCAGATTGATAGAACTTAGTCTAAACATGTTGGCCTGATATTTTATCATATTTTTGTGACCATACTGGAAGCATCTCTCCCTCGATAGCACATTAATAAGGTATATGCACCCAATACAATGATTATATGTAAATCATGGCGAGTACTCTATAAAATTTATTACGCCCTACTCTATATGAATGAAATCACTATCCCTCTTTTCTGTAGAGACACCATATAAAATTAGTCAAATAGGTGGGTATAGAAATAAGTGTAACATATATATCATATTTTTTCAGCTTGGTTCAGTACACACCACTAGTATTTTACTACTCCTAAGAATTTATATGTACTGAGATTTACCCTCCCCTCAAGAGGTTTCTAAGGATTCTTGAATACCGTTACAATAGTATCAATCCAACTCTTAATAGAATGGGGATACCCATCCTCTAAATATGATGGAGGATGATCCTATGGGAACACATCAATCAACTCATCAATAAATAATGTAGTTTGTGTTTCTCCCTGATATGTTTTCATAATTTAATAGAAAACTCATATAATTGTTCCTCAAAACATGTATTTAGAACAATAGTTCTTACCACATAAGCACTAAAGTAGGACAAATTTATATACCAAGGTCCACCACATCCGTAGTGTGATTGTCACCACACACCTAGTGTAAAATTGTAGGTCATTATGCTGGCATGCCTCCACAATTCCAAATTAATGCCTATAAATTTACAATATTTATTCATAGCTCTAAAGTGTGTGAAATTTTAAATCCCTTTAAAAAAATTCATAACCCACATCATGATCCTAAATCAAGTAATGTATAAGGATCCATCACCAAAACCCCCTAGAGACATTAACCCTTTCCCACTCACTAGTCGGGTTTATGTCTAGTCTTTAATCATGATTCCATTTTCATTTGAATTTGTATATTATTTTACATTAATTCTTATACCAATACATTAACATGTTCTAATATAAGTGGTCCCACAACAACTCATGAATCGAAATATGACTTCCATATAATTCATACCATACAAATTTTAGTTCATATGAATGAAAATAGATAAAAGATGCATCATTTTCTAGTCCACAAGGTCCTATTAACTTTATGAATCGAAATATGATATTAAATCGTCTATTTTTTCAAAGAATTCTATATCAAGACCACACATAACTATAAAAATACCTATCACAATAGCATGTGTTAGTAAATCGTGTTAAATTTATAGGTTTAATCTATGACATGTGATTTCATGAAAGGGATCTATATGATGCATGATTTGATATACCATCATCAGATAGGATTGTAAGAGATGTGGAACTAAAATCATATAAATAGTAATAAAACAATATATGTTCATCACCCAAATGTGGAAAAAAATCAATGATAATTGTTAATATTTAGAAAGCAATAATTCAATCGAGGAAATTTTTTATTTTACTTGTATGTGGGTAAGATACACTAAAGAATAACTCATTACCAAACACCATTTCCATTATAATCTAAATATATTGTAACTAAAAATTAATGAAAACATGAATATAATCCTATGGTACCATTTATTATCATCCTAGACCCAGATTCCTCTATAGAGATCCTTGAGCCCAGTTTTCCACATTTTCTCAATCGTATGTCCCCGAACTCTAGTGGTTTTCAACTTGAAGTGAGGTACTATATGTGTTTTTGGGGATTCTACACTCCTCGCCAGACTTTAACAATATAGAAACCAATAACAATCAATAAAAGAAGAAAAAATCACTATAATAAAACTGATAAATAACCTTGACATGAATATAGAACAAATCATGAAGTCTCTCATATATTATTTTGTTGATGACACGTGTCTCCAGAAAAAAATCCAAAATAGTTAAATTTCAATACAATAAAAAAAAATTATCCAAAACACAGAAGACAAAATAAATTTCACTATGGGATTTCAAGCCTTGGCTTCAACCTATACTCACATACCCCTAATCATAAATTAAAAACATTGGTTATAGTGACATCCACTATTGTAACCTTTAGCCATATAATCTGGTTTGGACCCTAACAGCATCCGAAAAGTAGTGTGATATAACATCCTTGTAGGTAAACTCCCAAAGGCCCATACATTTAGGTCTATTATATAAAATCTAGGAATAGAATGAAAATTAGGTAAATAAAAGTAAGGCACCCAATGAATATATCAACTATAAACAATTGATACCAAATATCATCTTGAGGATTCCTGAAAAATATGTGTCAAACTCCTAACAAGGCATCTAAAAAATATGAATAAACAACATGGCCTCCCCAACCACCCTTATGTATCTTTTCCCCATATCCTTTCCATATAATACAACCATATCAACATCCCATGGCCTTTTGGTACATGAAATCATTTCAGAAATCCCATGATTGTTATGTATAACCAAATGAAACACATACTCACATGAACACAGTAATAATTAATGTGTTAGACTGTGAAGGGCTATATACAAGGTGTCGAGGGACGAGGAATACTAACTATGATCCGTGATCATCTTCATTAAAACTATGTAAATGAACTGGTTAGAGTCCAAGTAACATATATACCCACGGTTCAAACATGAGTCCATCATGATTGATCCAAGGGTTAACAAATATTTTTTAATCTTATGGATTCACAACCCATTATATAATACTAAAAATGAATCCCACAACTACATTCTAGATCCATGGAATGTATTCCCAAGTATCTAAACAATCCTTCATCAATTTCATTCCTTTTAATAATCCAATTACATATGATTCTACCCAACCTTATAATAAATTAAATTCAATTCCATTAAATGAATATACACATTCATATAATCAATTACATTTAATCCCATCTCTTGAGAATATTCACTCATTTTTCTATTTCCATTTAGTCTTGTGACATGTTTATACCCGTTCATTTATCAACATTTGAAATTAAACAAACCACATGGGTATAAACTCCCATTTAACACAATTTATAATAAATCCAACTAAGATATTTAAAACAACAAATAAGTATTACCACTCATTTAACCAATTCCATTTAATCAACATTACAATCTTAGGAATTGAATATTGTGATAACAAAAGTAATGGAGGCTAAAGATCAAATAAGAATATAAATCAATCCCATTTAACTATTATTTAGCTTCATGTCAATAGGAAAACACAACAATACACCCCTTGGGTTGTTCATCAGTAGATAAAAAAAGGATTGGTGCACAACATGGGTGGACCTGGCTGGGGATAAAACCCACAAATATATATGTGGATCCTCTGTGCATCCCTAATAGGAAAAATTACATACATTTGACATTATAATTTCAATTATTAGGCATTTCTAGAATTATGGATGTGTGACATAATAGTTGATAGCTCTGTAATGAACCCAATGCCAAAATCAATGCATAGAACACCTACCATTGAAGGGTATTAGAGTTCTAGTCCAATATCATGTCCTGATTTGAATCAGATTGTGTTGAATATAAAAGATGAATATGGAATTAAAATTTAGAGAATATGATCCCAAATCCAAATGGGTAGCTAATAGCTTGAAGAACAGTGAATGGATAAGAATGAATTTATCTATTTCTTATGTGGATTTGATGAGACAAACTACACTCGAATGGCTGTTTCGGCAAGGATTAGACATACAAACCAATTTTGGCATCTCATGATTGGTCTCTGAGTATCTCCTGGATGTGAACGAATTGAATAATATGATTTTGGTTTTATAATGGAATATAATTGAATTAAAAATTAACAAAATCTGACAATTCTAGGGATCACATGGTTTAGGAATACAATTTATCAAACCCTACCCCGACATGGCATGATTCCATAAGCTACGTGGAACCTATGAAATTTACTCACATGGTTTACAAACAGTGTGGAAAACATAAAAGACCCATTTTCAGGATGATAAAAATAGTTCACCGGGTTGTATAGACCTACAACTCTTCCCAAATGGTTTCCTCAATCCATAATCGTTGTATATCTCCTCCTTCCAGCCTCACACACTTTAGTCAAACTGTGAATCATGACCTTCATGTTTTGCACTAACCATGCGACATGCCGTTTTCAATCCATAACCCTAGTTCTAGGCTCCAAATTACCCTCAAACACCTCCAAAACAACCAAGATCATGTTTTTCACAAACATTAGGCCATATTAATTCATTAAAAAGAAAATGAAGAGATATGTACCTAATATGAAGAATTTGATCCTTACATAATTTTCATCTCATTGCACGGTCAATATCCCACTAAATTAAAAAAAACATATTGAAATCCAATTAATCAATTGAAATTAATCCCATTAAATGTTAATTGGGTTAAATTATTAGTTAATGGGCAACAATTTTGATAATATCAGGGATATTAACCTATTAATTCATAAAAACTATGTATCATGACTATATTCTAAAAAATACTCCATTATTTATCATTTTCACATTAAAGGATCGACTGATATTCTATTCGTAGAGATAATATTCCCCCAAAAAATCCATAATCCATAATTGATATATTATAAATTTCATATACAACAGAATTCCTCCGAGTGATTAATGAATGACTCATAAATGGTCACTATTCTCTTCATCAATTATTTAGTATGAAATGATATCATTACTATAAACCAGAGAAAATTTATCAACATAGTAGCTGAAAATTAAATCATCTTTTTCATAAAAACATATGATGAATTATTCAATACAATTTATAAATTATGAAATCACATAATTTAAAAAACTTGTATGATATTTAATCATTGATATATATTCTTTTCATAATCATAATTGATCATAACCATATAAAACAATTTGTGTAAAATATTTAGCTACATCAACCTGATCAAAAAAATCCTCAATGTGATGTAGATGATTAACAATTAATATATTAATCACATTTATATCCAAATAACTAAGGTGACCTATAAATTATATTATAAAAATAATTTATTTTGTAATGAATATTAAACAAATATATGGGATAGAATCAAAAAGAATTAGTGACATCAGAAACTACATATATAACATTCATATTTATGAATAATAATATATATATATATATATATATTATTTCTATCTAGTTCCACAATAGAAATATCATATATTAATACATTCATCATAACATGGGGTATGAAAAATGGGAAAGGGTTATCTCAGAATATTATTATGGTTAAATATTAGAGATATCATGTTGGAGTCTGTTCCATAGAAACCTACATCTTTTTACTCCATGATAAACCTATATTCATTGGATGTGTATTTATAAACTCCCTGTAACATAGTTATTATTCTTATTTGTGACATAGAATGGGATAATATCATAATAATTGTTGTCACACGAAAAGGTTATAGCGGATTGCTACAATGATGAGATCCCTGTTGTTCCAGGACACTATTCATGAATATATGTTATATGGTTAGACGATATGATTTCATGGGTAAAAAATCATACAAACTATTATGGGTGGGGACTTAGGAAACTTTGAGGAACCCTCTCATGGTGTCAACCCAAGGTAATATCATGGAGGATATTATGAAAACAAGTCTCACTAGTTGAAAATGATCATTCATATAGTTCATTGGATGTTCCAATCAATGGATGTGTGTATTAGTCCTTACAAATTAGTTTTATTCTTAATGGATATTATTACTCGCGATTATAGAGTTATTGATGAAAACAATGATGAAAAATGTTCCGGGTGAGGTATGATATATTGGGGGAATCCTGAGTAATATTGTATCAATGAATTATGTGAGAATAGATATGTCACATCCATGGAAGTAAATATATCAGTATCTTCGATAGAATTGATATAACATAACTAAATATATGTCCATGGTGTTGCATATAGAAGTTAAATTCGGGGAAATCATAGCCTATGAAATTAAGAACATAGTTTTATGGAACTCTCATGCAATGCACATGATTAGAGATATTAGGACAACTTGATTATATTACATGTTAATTATTCATATGATGTGACATGTCGTTGTGACATCAAATTCTATATCATAGGTGACTTGACCAATTTCTAGAATTAATATCAGAATTTTGCCAAGCCCTCCTAATGCCAATAGGAGATAGGCCAAGAGGGGAATTCACTAAGTGTATCTAGTATCTCAGTTATATAATTTATTTATTTAACAAGTATAAAAAAAATTATTTTCAGTTTTGGTAGAATAATTATTCAAGGATCTTGAGCAACATTATATCGTCGCTAGTTTTGCGTTTGAATATATTATGGATAAAATATTTATTATCAGTGAATAATGTAGTTAAATTTATTTATGAAATAATAGTAATAATAAAATGCATGATAAATACTCAGCAGGATTTTAGGAGCACATTATGGGTCCAATGAAAATAATATTAAATATTATTTTATTAAATAATATTTAAATATAATGTGCAACTTATGAACATGTCATGGAAATAATAACATTATTATTATTATTGACATTGGGTTTAAAATGGAATAATTAATTATGTGATGAAAACTATGCTAATTATTTATTATTACCTAGTGAAATACATTCTGTGTTATGTTATTATACTTTAAATTTTTTAGGGGGTCATTTGATGAGTTTACCAATCGTTGTGTGCACAACATCCTTGGAGAAAAGATCTCGATATAAGAGAACTCTTACCTCTACAAAAACATTTTCATGATAGATAGAGATCCTCCTCCATCAGCTTAATGAGAACACAATGGAAGTGACTCTCAAGTAAATTGAAGGAGGAAATCATAAGTGCAAGGGTATCCATACTAGCACCTCGCCACTCCTTCGATGATGTCTGTAGATGCGTTGAGCACGTGTGGATCCCCGATGGATGATTACTATCTGGTACATCTACATCACATCAATGTTGCACCTTATACCAATGGTAATATGTATCAACAATGATTGAATCGCCTTAGAGGTAATTCTATCATTTACATAAAATAAATAAAAACATGTTATACAGATCCTATCATACAGTTATGGGTTCTCTTCATTTAATTATATCGTTGATTCAATTATGTAGATACTAGCATTCATTATTGTGTTGACCCTGAATTATCATAAATTTTTTAAATTTGTAATTTTTTGTACATTTCAATTCAGCACATCCACTACCCCTAGAAACTACATGTCATATTAGAGGGATCATATTTTCATTATTAATTATTTAAATAATTTTTTGATGATTTATGATTTTATAATTTACTTTTTAAATTTAGGTATAAGCATTCTTATAATCTTTATTTCGAGATGTATTCCCCCTTATCATTTCAATAGATCTAAAATAAATGAATAATTTTATGATTAAATGTAAATCATTGATCCCATCAAGAGGTGTTGGAGGTTTGGTCCAAATAACACAAGAGGACATGTTATGTAGTTGGAACTACATGTTGTGTACTAGTATTAAATTCATCTTGAGTAATTCAAATATTAATCATGTTGTGTTCATTAATGAAACATGGTTTATATAATAATTACAACGGTTACTGACATGGAGAGATTAGTGCACATTCAGTCAAAATACATTCCTTGTGGCCCACTGGACATGGCTTGTAGTCCTTCAGGGTTATGGTCGATTCGTGTATCCCATACAAGTCTTTCATGACTAGTGACCATGTATCATGGAGTGCACACAATTTGTTTCAAACTAAACATTCCATATACTCCAAATATTTCCAATGTAACCCTCACTCAACATTTCCCCAGGTGTGTACATCAGATAGACGATGAGGAGGGTACACACGGTTTTGTCAGATCTACATACTGTGTACTATTTCCAGATTATGTAGAATAAAAAATTTATTATTATATTATTTATCTGATGAAAAATGTACCATCCTGTTGGCATAAATCATTGAGACAACATGTAATAGGAGTTATATATATATATACAAATGATTAATTAACATATGTGTAATTGTAAAAGATATGATCCACATGTATGAGTAGTATTGCATTTATTAATCTTCTTACATGATTCATGTCACAAAGTACAAATTGTATACAAGTATAAATACATGTTTTGTATATATGGATGGGTATCCACTAGGTTTATTCCAAGGTAATTGTTCTGTGAATTTTATGGATGAGAATCACAAAGAAATTGTAAAAAAGGATTAATATAAAAAAAGTATAGATTAATTAAAGGTAATGATGAATTGATTTTAGCATAATTTATCATAATAATAATGATTAAATAAATGAATGCTAGTTTATTAAATATGTAATTTCTTCTAGGTATGTAGATAATCACGAGATAGACCAGACATTTGTATGTGACTGGTTCACTTTTAATTTATTTGTTAAATTAAAATTTCTCACATGCATGAAAAAATCTCATTAATAAGTTGGGAATGCATTTCAATCTATTATTCTACATAATCCACATTTTACCCTTAAATATTTGTGAGTTAAAATAATATGTAATGGATGGAGATCTCATACTAGTGGAGGCAGTTCATGTTGAGATCCGAGGAGAAACCAATCCACGGAGATACAATGGTGGACATGTGGAAAGTTGTAAACAATAACCTTAAAAAGTTCAAGGTGTTTCTCCCATAGTTCAGGGTTTCTTTATTAATATCTAGATAAAATATCCAATTTTAAATCTCATAATCATACAAAATATATTATTTCTGTCTGTTTTATGGTTATTTATTATGGATTGTTGACATGATCAAATAATTAATGAACATAAATGCAAACATGATAGAACTAAAATTCAAATGTATTATGCGTAAATATTATCTATAGATGGTTAATAAATTAATTATATCTCACATAACATTAACATAAATGGGAAATGATAATATGTGAAAATATATGCATAATGGATAAAATACCTAATTAAGATGTTAAGTCGGTATAGCCTTCTATTACTTTAGTTTATAACGAACCATAGTTCAATAGGGTTTGACCGACCGTAGTTGGGGTGATTTCAATTATAGGGGAATTATATTTTTATTTTTGGGTTGAATTAACTAAATTTACATCCGGGTTGATACCTTAGAATGACTTTATAAAACTCATAGGAAAATGTTGAGGAAATAAAAAATAAATGATTTCAGTATTGGGGATTCTACTCAAAAGATCTTGGAGCTGTGAGTTATTACATTTGGAAATTGGAATAAATACCTAACACATTTCATGTTACTTGACCAATCCTTGTTTGGGTAATAAAAAGTGAAATATGTATATCTTACCATAGAATGTAAAAGTAATATGATATTCCAAATCCAATGGGGAGGGATACTGGGTTTCCACACAATAGTGGGAAACTAATAGATATCAATTAATTTATTTGTCAATATTTATCAAGATAAAGTACTAAAAATATTTAAACCTTTATTTTTAGAAACAGTAATCAAAAGGACATAAAACATATCATTGTGATCCATAATCAGGAAGGAAAACCTTATCACCACCATTAATTTCCATTAGTGGAAAAGGAGCCTTCTAGTTGTCCTTTAACAAGAGGTGGAACATTTTATTCCAGAGTAGCCCTTAACAGTTGTTCATGGAAATGAGGTGAGTGATTGGGAAATATCTATGTACAAGGAACATTGGAATGACACTACATATGACCAATTTCTCAAGATATCATTAATGACCAATGATCTCTTGAAGCAACATGAGAAAATGGAGTATTATAGCATGTTGTCTCTCCTTCAATATCTTTATCAAGAGAATGTGAGACATGAGATGTATGAGATATCCAACTCATTTTTCACTAATATTCTTGGTGTGTCAGTGCCTAATGGACATCATGTTATCAAGCTTATTGGTTCTATTAAACATTTAGACATCATAGAGATTAAATTCCCTAACGATTTGGGTATAGATCTCATAATATTATCAATTCTTATCAACTTCTCTATTTTTTTAGTGAATTATAATATGGGAAATAATGAGAATATTCTATTGGATATTCTTATGATGATTCACCTTGTTGAAAAGTATATGGGGCGTGAAAACCCTATTGTCCTTATAGTAAATAGTAATTGGAAGGTTGGTGAAAAGGGGCCACTGATTTATAAACAATATAATGCCTCTTAGCATCGTCTGACAAAAATTAGAAGATCTAGATGTTGGTAAAGGAAAAAGAGGGAGTAACATTTTCATTGTACAAGTCAGTCCACTTGAAGTGGAACTACACCCACGGGCAAGGGTTATCCAAAGTTGAGTTCGTTATCAAGTGGAGTCATTTAATTTCTACACATTGGTTATTCAATACAGCTTTGGGGGATCAAATAAGTATTAAAATATTAGAAAACCAGTATATCTCCAAAAATTTTATTTGATAGGTGGATCTGTGAGATGCCAATGGTGTGAGTCCAGCTACTAAATCCATTTGGTGTCTACCACCTCACATTACTGATGGTATTGATTTTTGTTTTTACATGTCTATTATTATTTACCTTGTGTTGCAAAGAACATATTTTCTGTATTTATTTTAGATAAATATGGATTTATTCCCATGTTGATAAATAAAAGTTTTTTACTTTTATTAAGACAACATATGTTATTGGATGGTGTAATTAAATAACGGTTTTTTAATTATTATATTAAGAAAACCATGTATTGGGGATTAATAGATAATCGACTTAAAATCACCCATACAACACACATATGTGGAATAACCACATTGGTTATGTAAATGAGATGATCTTAACAACTCTCTATCATGTTGGTTATTTAGACTCTTCCTAGATAAAACCACCTGAAAGATGTCATGTTTCTTTATAATGGATAATGAAAAACCACCATATAGTGGACAGGGTGAAAGGGTCATAGAGCATCAAAGATTGGTACACAATGATGTGTATAGACCATTTCAGGTAGAAGATAGAGCTAGGTATTCTTACATTATTACATTTACAAAAGACCTAAGTAGATTTGGCTATCACTTCTAAATGAGGTATATGTTTGAGTCATTTGAGAAATTAAATTATTTCATGAATGAAGTATAAAATTAGTTGGGTATTAAGATAATGAATCTATTATCAGATTGAGGTGGAGAATATCATAACCATATATTCATTATCCGTTTTTAGGAGTCATGGATTCTATCTCAACACACTCCACCATATACACCATAATGGAATGGTGTATGTAAAAGGAGGTATTGTACCTTTTGGACATGGTCTGGTTAATGATTAGTCATGAAGATTTTCCATTCTCCTTTCGGGGATATGTATTTCAAACTACGACATTCACATTAAACCATGATAAAAATAAGGTAGAAAATGTGATTCACATCAATCTATGGAGTGGAATGAAATCCACATAGTCACATACACGAGTATAGGGATGCAATGTTTTTGGTATGTGTTTCCAATGAAACAAACATGCACCCCAGGTCACGATGTGTATCTCTATGGGATATCCAATGGAATCAATGGGATAATAACTATAAAACACCACAAAAAAGAATTTTATTATTTTAATATGGAATTCCATTCTTGAGAGGGATCACATTCTCAAAAAGAATTGTGGGATAATGATTGACATCAAAGAAGATAAAACTCAATATAAACATGGGTTAGTACAGGAACATTATAAACAGGTCCTTTTGGAAGAGGTCGTTCCTAAAACACAAGTAATCAGTTGGAGCACAATATAGGAAAGGGAACCAAAGGGATATGGTTTCCTTGTCACCAACTATGGTGACTACATATTGTTGGACATTGATGAACCTCTTTCCTACAAGGAAGTAGTAAAAATATCAGAAGTTGCAGGATTCCAAGAATCCATGAATTCTAAGATGGATTCCGTGTATCAGAACCATGTCTGGGTTCTTCTCAATGCACATGTTGATGTAATTCATGTTTTGTTTAAATGTGTATTAAAAAAGATTCTATAAATTGAAGGTAATGTTAGTACCTATAAAACAAGGATAGTGGATAGAAACTTTAATCAACATTAAGAAATTGACTATGATAAATCCTTTTCACCAGATTCCTTTTTTTTCAATCAATACGAATTATACATTACATAAATGAATTTGAAGGCTAGGTGATTTGTATGATGGATTTCAAAACTGCATTCGTTAATGGGAACCTTCAAGAAGATATCTATATGAAACAACCATAAGGGTGTGTGATACCAGTTGATAATAATAGTGTGTGCTTATTATTGAGATCCATTTATGTATTGATCAAATCATCCCTGAAATGGAACATTTGATTCAATAAATCAATAATATATTTTTTTATTTAGAATGAATGTTAGACTTCTGTCTAAAATTGGTTTAATGGGACTGTTGTCATTATCCTAGTAGTGTATGGTGAAAATATATTGATAATTGGAAATGAAATAATAGTATTGTAGTCATTCATTATCTATTTGAACACGTTTGTATCAATGAATTACTATGGGGAAGCATCATATATTATTGGGATCAAGATAGTTCATGATAGATCCAAGTAGCTTCTTGAACATAGTGAAAGTACAAACATAAAAAATATACTAAATAAATTTAGTATGGAACAATACAAGAAGGGATTGGTTCCAGTGTCACATGGTATAAATATCTCAATGAAAATGTGTCCCCATGAAAAAAATGGGAATGATAGGATGACAATGATTCCAAAATCTTCAGTGATAGGATCTATCATGAATGCCCTGTTATGTTCTAGACTTGAGGTTTCAAATACATTGAACAACATATGTATCTATCAATAAGACAAATAAGATCTTCATTGGACTACTCTTAATACTATCCTTAAGTTTTTAGGATTATGTAATGATATTTTCTAGGTGTATAGAGGAGATGAGACTTTTTTCCAGAGAGGTTATGATGATTCTGGTTTAAAAAAATCAAAATGATCTGAAGTAACAATCATGATATGTTTTCTATCACAGTAGAGGATCTGTGACCTGGAAGAGTTCAAATTATTTAGTTATCACTGATTCTAAATAAGAGACCAAATATATGGAATCTTCTAGTATAGTCAAATAATCATTCTGGATTATACAAATTTTCTATGTGCAGGATGTGGTGCCAAGCAGTAATGATCTTATTTCATTGTATTTTTATAATACTGCAGCAGTGGTTCTAGAAAAAGAGACAAGGTCACATCAATGAAAAATAAAAATACTCTATAATAATCACCTCTTGAGATATTTATATCAAAAGGTTGAAGATTCATAGATAAGTGTGTACATACAAGATAAAATGGAAGACCCCTTGGCTAAAAACCTATCTTAATAGAAGCATGAATATCATGTGATAGCTTGAATACTTAATGTTGATAGTGATTAGAAATAGAAAAAGTGGGAGTCAGTTGGGGTTAGTTCCCGAGAAACAAATTTCATTGTACATTATGATAATCATGTCTTCAATGGATCAATATTTAATATCTCCATGTCACATTAGGATTATTCTTCTGCATTACATAGTATGTTATAATGTCCTAATTGTAGATAACACACTAAAATATTGGGGTCGATCCATGTTATGATGAGTTCCTAAAGTACCATGAAACTATTCCTGGAAATATGTTCTATGACCAAGTGATATAATTTGAAGGGATAGAAATGATACATGCTATCAGGGGTGGGGACTCCAGAAACATTGAGTCACCATATCATGGTGCACACCCTTAGTAATATCTAGGATTATAATATGAGATCAAGACACGCTTTTTGGGAATGCATGGATATTATGAGAAAAAGACACACTTTTTGGGAATGCACATTCTTAAGTGTCATTGGATATTCTTATCTACAGATATGTGTATTTTTTCATATGCTTTAATTTTATTATTAATTGGGATTATGACTCGTTCACATAGATTTTTTGATGAAATCCAAGATGACATATGTTCACGGTGAGGCATGATATATTTGGTGCGTCACAAGTAATAATACATTAATGAATAATGAGAGAAAGTACTTGACACTTCTACAGAAGAAGATATATCAAGCCCTTTGGTGGAAGTGATATATCCTAACTAAATCCATTTCCATGGTTTTCCTTAGGGTTGATAAATACCCAGAAGTAAATGAATGAGAAATAGAGCATATGGGATGATGGAACTTGTAGGCAACCCACATGATAGAATATATCAGGACAATGGTATTATATTACACTACAAGAATTCATATGTTATTTCTTGTCGTTTGGACATCAAATTATTTCTCTAGGTTCCATGACCCGTTTTTGGACTATAATATATGAATATAATAATGTTCTCCTAATGTAAATGAGAAAGAGGCCCATATGGTGACAATCTTTGTGTAGCCGATATCTAATTAAATAATTTCTTTATTTAATAAGTTGAATAATTAATCTTATCGATTATGGATCAATAATAAATCAAGTATTTCTATTCACTTTTATTTTGTCGCTACATATTCGAGAGAATATATTACTGATGGAATATTTATTTATCCATGAATAATATAGTTTTTCTTATTTAATAATTTAATTGTCATTATTCAAGGCCTGATAAATGTTGAGAATAATTTATGACCAAGTTATTGGTCCGGTGAGAAATAATATCAAATATTATTTATTTCAATAATATATAAATATAATGTGAAGTATTAGACCATATCATAGATATTATATCATTTCTATTATTATTAACATGGGGATTCACATAGAATAATAAAATATATAACAAAAACATTTCTAATTATTTATTATTACATGGTGTATTAAATTCCCCATTATATTATTATTATTTTAATTTTCCTAGGGTTCATTCAAGCAGCAAACCAATCATGTCATGGAAAACATAATTGGAGAAAATCACTTGATCAAAGACAACTCTTCCATATCTATGAACTCTCTCAATAACGAGAGAGGCCATCCTACCATTGATCCTAGAGAATGATTTTGAAGTGATTCTCAAGGCGATCAATGGTGGAAAACTCAAGTGAAAGGATCATCCAGGCTAGAACCCAAATATTCCTTCAGCGACGTCCTGAGATACATAGAGAATCTATCGATCAATGGTATAGGATTCATATCATTGGATTCTACAAAGCTATAAATCCACACCTCTGAGCCATGTTTGGACACATCAACGAAGAAATAATTACCTTTTAGGTTATTCTATTATTAATTTAAATTTATTATAAAGAATATTTCGATCCTCTCTTCTCTTTTCTAGGTTATCACCTTTTTATTTTATCTTTGATTGAATTCTAGGGATACTTTCATTCATCGTTGTATTGATCCTAGATTAATCATGGATTGTCGTAATTTGTAATTTTGTGTACATGCACATTTCTCACATTCGGTGCACCCGAAACCTACATATCAGTAATATTTTTTTAACATGATAATAAATTTACTATAACATAATCAAGTTCATTTCATCAATGTACTATATTTATAGCATTGAAAATAAGTTCCATTAATAAAAATAATGTAATTTCAAAAATTATGTTTCCTTATAATTTCAAATCATAAATTGTTTAATAGGAATCATAACATAGGAATTCATCTTAGAGTAACCATTGAAAAAGAAAGAGTTTTTATAGTGGTTTCACTTAAATTATTTTTCATGTGAAAAGGTAAATGTGTTCATAGAATCATAAATAAAACAACATCATCAAAAGAATTCATAGAATTAATATTTATTGTAATATAATTTTTTATATTATTGAATCATAATAATATGTAGAAAACATTCATAATGTTGATATATATATCTAAAAAATCATTTAATTTATTCATTTAATATTATGGAAACACATCCCTAAAAAATTAGTAATCTGTATAAAATAAATAGATAATTAGATTATATTTTACATTAAGATATATTTGAAACTAAAAAATCACTTTGATTAACCAAATTTTTTGATATCAATAAATTATATTCAAGACATATACATTAACAAAATAAAATCATTTACACACATATAAAACATGTAAGATAATAATTATAAAAAAATATTTGAAATGATTCCAATTATTAATTTTTAAATATTTTCAAAGGTATTAAAAATTTATTTTGTAATGTAATAATGTTATGATAATATTGTATATGAATCATTTTTAATAACATGAACATTGATGAGAAATAATCATATAAGAATAAATTTGAAATGTGTTTATTTTGATAAGAATTATTTATCAAAAACAGTAAGTATCAATTTGATAAAAGTGGTACTACTATATAGATCTACCCATTGTGCCGGTCTTGGCACCAGCCTTTATACGAGACACACGTGATAATCCATAGTTTAGGGATGGATTTATGAGGATGATGCAGACCATTTAGGTAGCACCTCCTCCAGCCCCTTCGATGGGAGAATTGACAATAGTCTTTCAGTAGTAGCATCCTGCCACATTCTCATGGGATAGAGGACACCAGGTTGTGGAGTCATGGATTGAAGCCACGATGATGATCTTAGAGCCTCTGGAGATAACTGTAGAGAGGAGGTTAAATCTCACTGCATATATTCATCAGGACTCCACCAAGCGGGGGTGGGATGCGATCTCACCAGCAGAACGCCAGAATGTCTTTACTTGGGATGAGTTTCATCTTATATTCTATGACTACATCTACTTGTATATTTTTAGGACTGATTGAGCCCGAGTGTTTATGAGTATAGAGTAGGGTACACTTTCGGTTATGGAGTACTCCACTATCTTTATCGTGTTGCTGCATTTCATTCCTATTCCCAAAGGTGATCAGTTATTCCAGGCAAGGAAGATTGATCATGGTCTGAGGCACCACATCGAATCACAGGTGAACATCTTCCAGTTGACTTCTATCACTTCTATCATCTACCAGGTGGTGATGGATGAGGGAAATATGAGGTATTATAGAGTTTTGATCTAGGGCAGCTCGACATCTAGAGTTATTTTCCCTCCTACTGACACCATGAAGTGCAACAGGGAGTCTTTGCGCGGTGATCCAAAGAGCTGAGATACTTCTTCTAGGAGTCAGTTGGTGTGATACTAGTGTGGGATGATAGGGAATACGAGGCCACACTACCCTAGATACCCATTGGAGTGCCGATATTGTGGAAATATTTTTAATCTTATCCACTTCTGTTAGTTCTTCTCACTAGTATCAAGTGATAGGGGTTCTTCTATGAATTCTCGTTCAGGAGCAGCTCCCCGGTTTCTCACCAGTCTGGGAAATGGAGTTCTTCCGCCTATTTAGGCCGAGGTGGAGGTAATTGACGTGGTAGCCAGGAACCTAGTTTTTATTGAAAATAGGGTGGATCAGCTCAAGATGGCCAGTTAGGGTCATGGGGCCGCGGTGCAGGTCAGACTTTTACAGAGGATCAGGCCCAAAATGAGTAGGATCACAAACCCTCTATAGTTCTAAGTACATTCTTAGTAGCCTCAGTTTTATATTCTGATATTTTTGAGATTGGGGATTCCCATAACATTATATTTTGTTGTTGTGGAGAGCCTTGGGCTCTACAACTTTTCTTCTATTGATTTTTTGACAATATACACTCTGTTGGGGGATAGAATAGTGACTGTACGTCAGTTCAAGGAGTTCCCTCTAGAGGTTTGTGGGTGTAACTTTTTATGGGACCTCTATGTCCTAGATTTGACAAGCTATGATTTCATTCTCGTAATTGACGGGCTAATTCCCTTCCAGGCAATCGTCGACTGTTATCTCCATAAGGTGGATCATTTCATCATAAGGGAGAATGGTATGTCTAGGCGAGTAGAGAAGGACCTAAGCATCATGCGCTTGGAGGAGTTACATCCCATATTGATAGTATATATAAGGTTGACAAGGGGATTTTAAATATGGACATTCCTCCAGTTGTGGATCATTTTAGAGATGTATTTCAAGAAGACATTTCACGATTTCCTCCGGATCGTGAGGCAAAAATTTCTATTGATCTTGTGCAAGGAGTGGCATTGAGGTCCATTCCTCCTTATAGGCTTTCTACACTAGAGCTACAGGAGTTCAAGAAGAAGTTGGAGGAGTTTATGGCAAAGGGTTTGATCCGACCCTGTACTTTTCCTTGGTGTTCGCCTACCCTTTTTTCAAAAAAGGTTGACGGTAACCTTATATTGTGTGGACTATTGGAAGTTGAACTAGTTGACAATTAATAACTGATATCCCTTTCCAAGACTTGGTAATATCTTTGATGTGAATCAAGGATCCCAGGTGTTCTAGAAGGTTGACATGAGGTCCTGTTTACATGACTTCCAGGTTATACCATCATAAACCCGTCTTACAGCCTATCATTATAGGTATGGTCTATAAAAGTATTTGGTTATTCTGTTCGGTCTCACGAACGCGCCTGCAGTTTTCATGGCACTGATGAACATGGTGTTCCATCAAAACATGGATTCCTTCATGGTGGTTTCCATTTATTATATATTTCTGTACTCTCACACTCGACACGACCATTCCACAAATCTTGAGATCTTTTTGACTAAACTGAGTGAGCATCATTTATTTTCTATGCTCTCAAAATACCACTTTTGGATAGATCAGATTATCTTTTTTGGGTCATGTTACCTCTGAGACAAGAGTATCAGTAGACCTAGAAAATGTGAGATATGTAGTATCATGGGAGTAGATGAAGAACGACATTGAGGTATGGAATTTTCAAGTGCTGGCTTGATACTACAGAAGCTTCATTCAAGACTATTCATGATTTTCAGCACCACTGACGGGTCTGACTAAGAAAGGTGTGATGTTCTTCTGGTCAGATACATGTGAGTCATCATTTCAGGAGCTAAAAGTGTGGTTGACTTCAGCACCAATAACTGTCTTTCCAAATACATTAAAGAGTTATACAATGTACTTTGAGGCTTTAGGTATTGGGCTGGGAGCTGTGCTTATGCAGGGGAAGTAGTCATTGCATACGGGTCTTGGCATTTGAGACGACATGAGAGGAATTAGCCAACGCACGATCTCGAGTTGGCTGTAGTAGTTCATGACTTATGCTATTGGAGAAATTACCTTCTGGTAGAGCATTATTTTGTTTTTACTGAACTGAAGAGTCTCAAGTACATATTCACTCATCGTGACCCGAATATGAGGCAACGATGGTGGGTTGAGCACCTTCATCCTTTTGACATTGAGCTTGAATACACGCATGGGAAAAGAAACACAGTGGCTGATGCATTGAGTAGGTAGACATAGATACATGTAGTTTAGGAGGCCAATAGTGAGTGGTATCTTATGTCTCAATTCTCTGAGATGCATTTGGAAGTGCACGATAGACATGTGAAGATGTATCTTTCTTATGTAGTTGTTGCCTCTACCCTTCCTGATCGAGCGCAAATGGGGAAGCTATCAGACTCAGAAGGCCTAGTCCTATGGGAGAGTGTGTCAGGAGAGGACCCTTTTTCTATATGGACCATAAGAGAGGATGAGATATTGAATTTCTAGGGGTGTGTATGGGTGCCATGAGACAAAAATGGGAGGTGATGTGTGAATTTCATTCCATAGTTTGGGTAGTTCGTCCTGTTGTCACAAACATGTATCTTGATCTATACAGTCAGTATTCGTGGCCTGGTATGAAGAGAGAAGTTTCTTGTTTCTACATGAAGTGTTCCACCTGTCAGTAGGTGAAGGCGGAGCATCCGCAACCAGTTTGGATTTTGCAATAGTTAACCATTCATGAGTGGAAGTGGAATGATGTCGTGATGGATTTCGTGACAGGTTTAACGGGGTCTCCTCGAGGGACTGATACTGTTTGGGTTGTCAATGGAAGTGTCACGAATTTGGATCACTTGTTACCGATCAAGGAGACCTTCAGTGTCAATGAGATAGGTTAGTAGTACATCTGTGAGATTGTGCCCTTACATTGAGTTCCACACTCCTTTTTTAGACTGAAATGTATGTTTTACTTCTCAGGTCTGGTCGGGTCTTTAGAAGGATTTAGGTACACTGGTACTTTTGAGTACAACTTACTACCCCTAGACACAAGGCCAATCTGTGCATATGATACAGGTTCTTTAGGAAAAGCTTTGAGCATATATTTTGGATGTTGGAGGTTCTTGGGAGGAGCACATACCTCTTTTGGATTTTTTATACAACAATAGTTTTCATGAAACAATTCAGATGTCACCGTATGGGGACTTGTACGGTGGGCCACATCGATCACACTTATGTTGAATGGATTTAGGAGTGGTAGCTTTGTTGGGAACTCATCTTGTAATGGAGACCACATAGCAGATTGAGTTGATTTAGAATGTTATGGATACTCCACAATCTCGACATATGTCTTATGCTGATCAATGGAGACAACATCTAGAATTCAAGGCCAGTGATCTAGTATTCATATTTTCCACACAGTGGTTGGGACATAAGAGGATTAGGATACATGGTAATCCATCACCAAGGTACGTCTAGACATTTGAGGTGTTGGAGACAGTAGGTTCAGTTGCCTATCAGATTCATTTACATCGGAGGTACCTGGATATGCACGCCATCTTTAACATCTCTCATCATCAACATTACTTCTCAAACCTGTATCATGACTTCCAACCCGAAGAGGATGAGTTGCAGGGTGGCACATCTTTTGAGGAGAATCCTATAATTATTGTTGATTTATGTACGAATGTTCTCTGTGGCTGGTTTGTTCCTCTGGTACGAGTGCTATGGCATCACGAGCGAGTATAGGACAAGACATGGGAGTGGGAGGCTGTTGTATGATCGCAGTGGATAGAGATATTCGAGGATTCATCATCTATGCCACCTTTCTTGGTAAATTCAAGGATGAATTTCTTTAAGGGGGAAGTTTGTAGGAACCCAGATCTTTGTTTAGGTATTTTTTTCATTCTTAAGGTCATTTTTGTGAAAAGGGGATCTTTTTTTAGGTATTTTTTCATTATTCTGGTCATTTTTGTGAAAAGTAGAATTTCTGGAAATTTTCGAAGTACTCAGTGTGTACTTTCTAAGTACACGCCATGTACACGGTTACCGTGAGTAGCTAGGTTTTGGCCATGTAGAGGCCATGCACACGACCTTGTGGGGTTTACCTGGAGGCCACTTAATACAGAGTGCTGAAACATTCAGTAAATGTCATGTAATTTAAATTTTCTTATTGTGTATTTTCGTTTTTTCATTATTTAATGGACCGGGGTCACATCTTATCGACCGAAACACCTTCTTCCCCGCTGAACACGGTCGAGAGTGTCCATACAACATAGATCATCGCTGAGCCCCCGATCTAGCGTATGTTCCACGAATCGAACTCTGTTTGTTGCATTGGAATCACATCGGTCAGTTCTCTCTTCTTATAGAATAACTTCTTATGATTCTTCCTCTTTAAAGAGTTATCTTCATATGAATGTTTTAGACATGTTTATAGATCTATGGTGTTTTTGAGTGATTCAATGCTTGAGGTTCACATATAGAAATCTCCCAACACATATTTAGGTGGTTTGTGCCTTTCTATTGAATGTATTTGAGTTATATGTGAAAAAACATGCAATACCCATGAACAGGGTATTGCACGTTAAACGTTTAGCCTTATTGTTTTTCTTCAATGCTTGTATGCTTTATTTGATGATAACTTATGTGAATTGGGTTAATTACTATGATTTTGATTTTTTCTACCATGAATGATTGCTTGTTTTGACTGTTGGGTCTAGTTTTCCTGGTAGGATGCTGTTTACATTCCCATTCCTAGTTGTAGGACGATGTGTTTGTTCTGACATGATGATATGAGATAGACTAATATTTGAGTAGTTCTTGAGTTTTACATTGGCTGATACACATTTATATACTTTCATAAACTACTCTAGGCCATGAGAACCTGGTGTATAGTCCATATGGAGAATGTACGTAAGGGCTTATCTGGAGTGTCTCTTTCACTTACGATGCGATATCATTGGGGAATGTAATGTAAGTGTTTCTTTAGAGTGTTTGTAGTTCAATGATACGAGCCTTAGAGGGAAGGTGATGTTATTGGTTCTCTAGAGCACCTTTAGTTACAATACGAGAGTATTGGAGGAATTGGAAATGAGTTCTTCTTTAGAGAGTCTATGCTTAAGCTGAACCATAAGGGTTAGACTGAGTGTACTGCCTCGAGGGTTTCTTGTTCTTTTTTTTTGGTAGGACCCGAGGGGATAGGTTGTTAGTACACCCAAGAGAGTAATATGTTGTGTTATATATTTAATTGTGTAGCTAGGTAGGACCATAGGGTATAGGCTATGAGTATATCCTGTAGGGTTACCTATTTGAGTTTACCTGCTTCGTTTAGCTATTTCTTGATGTATGATACTGAATGCATTGAAAATGTGAATTGTTTAGCTTGTGTACATCCTTGTTTACTACATTTATTTGATTGATGCATTCTATATATTCACCGAATGTTTGGAACATATCCATTGGGGGTTTCCTATTTATATTTTGTCTCACACCCTGTTTCGGCCATACTTTTGGGCCCAAACAGATTATATTGATGCAGGTATAGATAAGGGAATTCTCCCTTCAAATTCAGGTACATGATTTGCTGGGATGATGGAGATCCTGGGACCAAGCTATGGCTTGCGATGATGAGGAGTTGTTTACATGATTTATTTGGTACTTGGGTTTAGTATGGTATTATTCCACCATTGTGATTTGTTTGAATACTTTCCTAGACATATGTATCATGCATCATTCATATATATATATTTGTGCTCTATTATATTATTTTCATATCTTCTATTGTTTAATTTTTATGGATTTTTCCTACTTCTGCTATTTCTATTTTCTTTACATCAGATGTGTTACTCTACTAATGAGGGCATATTTTCCCCACAATCACACCCATGGCCCTCGCTACTTGTCGGTAGCCTCTAGCATTCAGGGAAATTCGCTTGAGGCCATGCTACCAACCAGGTACGGGGCACCTCTGGGTGGATTCTATAACTGCGATGTTACATAGTATATGGGAAATACATTCCATATCCATCAAGATGGTATAATGGTTTAGTGATCCATATAAAGTTTTTGGAAATATATTATTCCTTGAGTTATTATGCAAATTTCTCAGGTCATCTGTATAGTTGGTTAACGTAGAATTTATAGAAGATGGGTTGTCCCAATAGTGGGGAATGACATTAAAAAGGGATTAAGTGATGTGAGACTAATTATCACTTCATTTTTTAGATTAAAAAATCTAAGTACATGTGTGAGAACGTATGTAGAGATAATCACACTAATGCTTATAGTAATTTTTATATA
Source organism: Viscum album (assembly GCA_963277665.1). Classification (NCBI taxonomy): domain Eukaryota; kingdom Viridiplantae; phylum Streptophyta; class Magnoliopsida; order Santalales; family Viscaceae; genus Viscum; species Viscum album. The sequence continues at coordinate 1,553,374,004 of OY728146.1, read as the reverse complement.
TCAGTCTTTTAAGAGAAAAATTTTACTCTCTTTTATATTTTTGACTAGTAAAATCAATTTTGGCCACAATTAAAACTCAAGATCGATGGTGGATGGAGAATGATCCATGAAATTTGTTAACAACCATGGTAGAAAATGACGAAGACACTCTTAATGCAATGATTATCTAGTAGAATATGGTTTTGTGCTTCCTTTTATGTATTAGGTGTAAATCCAAAGAAGACCATTTGACATGGTCATAATAGCTTCTGGATGTTCAGGAAGATGATATTTTTTATTTTTATTTCCTTTTTATGATTCTTGATAGAAATATCTATTGTTTTTTCAGATTGGGATTTCAATCTAGATTCAGATTTGGGGTATGTGAGCGACCAAAGAATGTGACACTTGTAATATTCGTCCACTCTTTAATGGATGGATTTTTTAAAAAAATTTCTCAATGTATGGAACATATGGGGGAACATTGAATATATATTGGGTAAATATAGGGGGTTTTGAAACAATGGTGAAAAGTATCAATGATTTTGAATAATGTTTTTTAACTGAATATTTAAAGATAGGTGGATCAGACCTTTGTAAAATAAAGTCACCTAGTAGTGGTTTGATGGTTCTTTATTAATTGTAGAAGGTTATTATTTATCAAATCCCATGAAAAACACAATGTATTGGATATTATGGACATGTCTAGGGTGTTTTTTTTAATCAATCATTTTAACATAGTTTACACCTGGATTTTTTCTACTAAATCACATTAACATAACATCATCTATGGTACACTAAAAGTGTATCATTTATTCACTGTGAAAAATAATTACATTAATAATCATATTACCTCAATAAGTGGTGTATTATAAGTGTCTCTATGGGATGTATGATAAATATATATATTTTTTCACTGATTGATTTGGTTATTTTAAAGTAGGATAATCTTGAAAAGACACTTATCCAAAAACCAATTATTTTAATTGACTGGAAAATGATATAAAACACTTTGTATCAAAAATTATTCTAGATATGTACAGATATATTCAATGTTCTAAATTCTTTCATGTACTATCTAAAGTAATAAATACATTATATGAGTTCCATAGACTCCATCAATTTATTTTTAAGTTACCATAGACTTGGATATGTTGTCTATTTTATATTATTAATGTGGGATGATCAAATAATGTTTGATCAGGTATAAATGCATATATGTTCTATAGAATGACAATATCAATGTACATTTTGATAGTCAAAACAATGGAATATGGTTACAAGAAATATTTATAATGACCATATTAGTTTTGGGGTGTTATTGATTGAATGTGTTGAGATAATAATTAGTATGATCTAACTGTTAAAGAGTATCTTCTTACAAAAGTCAGCTGTTATTGGGTTGACTCGTGTTTCATAGTGATGGTGGAATTTGTTTCTTCATTAATGATGTTTAAAATATAATTGCATATAGAATTTTTTTTAATGGTAAAAAATTATTTTTCATTAAATAATAAAGAGAAACATGGTTAAGGATTATCGATTAAGAATTTGAACAATCAATTAAATTGATAAACATTCTATGTCATCATTAGAATTATTCCAATGTGCATATTTGGGTAATTCTGATGTTGGGATCCCAATGAATTAATATTGAATGTCAAAACAAGAACCACTACTAGTGAGATTCAAAGACAAGTCGATACGAGTAAGAATGACATGATTATTATAGGGGTTTATGGGATTGAGTAAGCATCTTTTGGTCATTGTAGATTTGAATATGACTTTTTGCTCGATTATTGATGACATATATACTATTTATAGAATGAATGATTATAGGAAATGAGGAAATTTAAAAATACATGTTTAAAATAATATATGTAAATAATTATGGACCTAATTAGGCCATTGGATGTTTTCATGGTTCTAAAAACATTATAGAGAATACAATGTTTTAATATGGGGAGTTTGTAGGATCCCATATTTTTCCCAAGCATGTTTCCTCTTAAATGGATGTTTGTATTTGATTATTTAGTCACTATTTATGGATCCATTATAGACTATTGGGGTTATATTGAATGAAACTAGTATTTTTAAATAACATAATGGTGGAGATTATATGCCAACCCATTTAGATAGTAAATAATTAATTTACAACATAAGAAAACTTTTTTATATCATGAGTTTCCAGGAGTAAACTTTGTATGTATTTAATGATATCCTTACACCATAAACCTAGAAATTACAACAGAAATTATAATATTACAATGTTACACAATTTTGAAATATCATAAATTAATGATTTAATAATAAATCCCATATTGAATCTATAAAAACTCATACCACTTAATTAATATTTAATTTTCCATTTATTACCACATTCAAAAAAATATTGTTTTTATCCTTTCTTCTCTTAGGAAATTCATTTTAGATTTCCACCTCAAATGGAAATTTTCTTCTCCATCTGGACATAGTTCTATCTCTTCAGAATAAGATATGAAACATGCATTTTCCTTTGCATTGGATAGATAATGGTAACTTAATGATATCACCTATATCATTCCATATTTAATCATATCATATTGAATTGAATTTAAATGTTAGATAATATTCCCCATTTATCTAGACATTATTATTTTAATAAATTTTCATTTTATATTGAATAAATGGAATCCTATTAAGGCCAATGAAAATCTTAAAAAACACATGTTCTATAGTCAATGGATATTCCCTATAGGATTATAGAATTTTTAAAAATTGTTTTTCTTCCTGCCCAACATTTTTTGAATTGACTCACCAGTTTGAAACTCAGTATGTATGCATAAAAAATTGAATTATGAAATACTATTGCACATAATTATGTCCTCAGTGGGTTTTTATTTAAAATGGATCATCTCTCTCAATTTTTATTTTCCATATACTTGCTGATAATAAGCCTTTTTATGTATTTATACCACCATTTTTAGTGTGTAGACCTATCCACTTATTTAAGATATTTCCAAATGGAATTAGATAAATTATAACTACGTTAATGATATAATTGTCCTTTTAGATCTTAATATAATATTCATTGGTCATACCTTATAATTGAAATGACTAATTTATCCCTAGTGGAATGAAAAAGGAATGGTTTTATGCTTCAAATGATATTTTGTTTAGAATTCATCATGCCAATTTCATATTTCAATGTTAAATGAAAAATCAAGAATAAGGAAAAGTAACACAATGGTTTGAATTATTACATGGGAATTTTAATCTATATATTCTTATTTGGAAAAATATTTATTATAATGATTCATATTTAAATGTTATGAATATTTTAATGGAATATAATGTTCTTTTTAGAATACTTTTTTCCAACATTATTGATAGTTCACTTTACTCCAATATCTAATAAATTTATTAATGGGAAAACCCACACTATTTGTGTGGCATAAAATCAGTAAATGAAATATAATTTTTCAAGTGATTCATGGATTCCGAAGTAGGAAAACCTTATTTTAGGTCATATGTCAGATGGGATAAACCACTCCTTTAATGATATGTAGTTAATCTTTACGTAATGTCTGGTATATAGTCTCATAGGTAAATTTGGATCACTACATTAATTTTTATTACAATGATGTCTCTATATGTACTATTGGAAATGTTATTTGACACCGTAAAAAAGATAAATATACGATTTTTTTCTTCAAATAATATGTTTCATTGACCATGATTCATCACAACCATGACTAGGATTTTAGACATGATATTTCACACCATTTATTGTGATTTTTAGGCATGTATCCAAATAAATCATTTCATATTCCTCACCTTCTATCCATACATATAACATGGATATTTATTTTTACTATTCATTTTATAATTTGATTCTTTAGGTACACCATGGGGCTCATATAATATTGTGTATCTATATTTTTATCATTACATGGATGTACATATATAGTTAATATATATACATAAATACTTATATATATATATATATATATCTTTGTGTGTGTGATGACACATGATCAAAGATGTGTTGGCGTAGTTTGGAGTCGGTATGGTCATGTAGATTTCAAAGAGGAAGGTGGGAATGCCTTATTTATATATATTTAATTATTATCTTACTGTTATACATTCACACTGTTGAATTTCATATTGATGGACTAGGAAAATTAGAAAACATTGGTTTTTGCCTACTTACATTGACTCACACAATGTTTGGGCCACCATTTGGTGCTCAGATAAACCCCATAGTTATAAATTGTAAGAACCCGGACCTTCGTTTCAGGTATGTTTTTCCTTTTGTTGGAGGTTTTGAGAAAAGAGGAGTTTCTGGAAATTTTATAAGTACACGTCGTGTACTTTATAAGTACACGCTGTGTAATTTATAAGTACATGTCGTGTACTTTGATGTCGCATGAGGCCATGTGCTGGTCATGACTAGGCCACACACATGATCGTTTAGGCCGATTTGGAGGCCGCTTAATGTGGATTATAGAAAATCCTAGTACACACATTGTAATCCAAAATTACAATTTGTGTGCATTATATTTTTTCATTAAACACACTGGAGTCGTGCCTAATCTCTAGAACATGCTTCTTCTCCAGCTTCTTCGACTGAGAGCATCATGTACAGCCGCAAATCTCCTCCGAGCCCTTGAGTCTCCATTCCTTCTCTGAATCGACCGTCATCGATTGCGTTGGAACCACAGTGGTAAGATATTCTTTATCTTAGAGCATCATTTCCCAATTCCTCATCTTTCTCAAATTATCATGGGTTGAACGTTTTGTGAATTTTCGTAGATCTATGACATTATAAAGAGATGCAAGATGCGTGGTTAATGAATATCGATCTCCTAGAATCAAGGTAAGTGGTTTGTGCCTTTCCTTTAAAAGTCCTTGAGTATTATGTGAAAATTCCACAAATAACTTTGAATTGAGTATTGCGTGTTTATTGTTTTACCCTTGTTTGTTTCTTGACTTGAATGAATACTTTTGTAGAGGAAATTTGGTAATTTTTGAGGATAATTTCTATGCTTGGATGTTTTTCTCATTCCTTGTTCTGATTACGTCCTTTTGGTCTTGTTCAGCTCTGGGCCGTTATACCTATTTTCCATTCCCTGTGACCGTAGGATGGAGTATTGTTCCCTGACATGCTTGTTATGCTATAGAATTGTTACCCATGTAGCTCTGTAGGATTACATTTGCCTTATCGCATTATTATGCACTGACTAGCATGGGGCTGAGAGAACCTGGTGCGATAGACTATATGGGAATAGACTGAATGAACATCCCTAGAGAGTGTTGGACATTATAGACTATAGGGGATAGACCGAGTGAGCTTGGAAGAGATTCTTGGACATTATAGACTATATGGGTTATACCGAGTGAGCTTCCGAGAGAGTCTTGGATATTATTGACTACAGGAGGATAGAAAAAGTAAGATTCCTCACAGAGTCTTGAGCTATATAGACTATATGGGGGTAGACCGAGTGAGCTTCCTCAGAGAGTCTTTGTTTTGTTGGAACTTCTTAAACCATTCTAGGCAATAATTGGAATTGACTGAGTGAGCATTCTCAGAGATTCTATGATAGACCTGAGGCTATAAGAGGAATTATACGAGTGAGATTATTTATAGAGTATCTATACCTTGGGGATATAAATGGAATTGATAGCGTGATCTTCATCAAAGAGTCCTTGACTACCTTGGACTATAAGGGGAATTGACTGAGCATGCTTCCCCAGAGAGTCATATAATTTTGATTCACCAAACCAGTAGGTTTAAGCTGAGTGTACTGACCATAGGGTTGTTCGTACTTCTTGGATAGGACCATAGGGGAAGGATATGAGTACTTACCAGAGGGATTCCTAGTTGTGGATAGCTGCTTGCTTACTGTTACTATTGTTATACTTCACCTTCCATATACTCAATGACTATAATGCAGAGATATTAGGGTGGTTTATTACTGGGAGTTAGTCCCACACCCTATTTGGGTCATGATTTTGAGCCCAAACAAATTATATTGTTGCGGCTATAGACAAGGGAAAGCACCGCTCTACTTCATGTACCTGACTTGCATTGGAGTAGGAGAGCATGCGACCAAGGTGAGTCTTGCGATGCTGAGGAGTTGCTTATCTGTTTTCTTTTTTACCTTGGATGAGTATTGTTTTCAGCATTGTGACTTGTTTTTCTATTATCCTAGCCATATGTATCATGCATTATATATATATATATATGTTCTCATTCTATTTATAATATTTAGCCTTCCACTATTCGCTTGTTTATGGAATGCTTACTGCTTCCATTATTGTTTATTGTTTCTATTTTCCACTGTGTACTCTACCAATGAGGGAATTGTTTCCCCACTAACACACCCAAGGCCCTCGATGCTTGTTGGCAGCCTCTGTCATTCGAGGAAATGTGACTGAGTCCATGTGACCAACTAGGTATGGGGTGCCTCTAGGTGGCATCCAGAACTGGGATGTTACAAAGAATTATAAGAGTAATTATTTTCTATTGAATTACTGTTTGGAGGCTATATCCATGGATAGAATGGAATAGGTACATGGTAATAAGTTGTGACCGGGAGTAGCTAAGCCGTGTACGGGGAAAGGACAATCTACCTCATTTATTGCAATTTTTTAAGGTTTTGATTATTTTACACTGGTTATGATTTCACCATGAGTGACTCACTGGATTTGTGCTATTATTATTGATATTGTTGAGGTTCTATTTCTGTTACAACCTGATGAGATGAGTGTAAGAAATCTCATTTATCATATAGTCACTTGCTAGAAATCACATTCCATGCATTCTTTCCATGCTATCTGGGATGCATTAGTGAATGCATGTTGTTGTGATAGATGTTGTTTATATTATGTATGCTATTGGGATAGATGCTTTGATAGAATCCTTGCTATTTGATAGAGAAGTTGTTTGTATAATATTATGAATATAAGGACGCCAAAATTTGGTTCTTGAGGTGTTATGGGCCCTCATGGACGAGAATATGGTGGATAAATTCCTAGTTTCCTTGTTAAAACTTTTAAAACATGCCATGATTCTATTCGTGGGAAGTATGGAACCGAAAATGATCGGAATTTGGCACCTTAAATCTTTTTTTCTGTGTTTTATGGGCTTCGGAGCAGTTTCAGAGCGTCTTCCTGAAAAAACCCACAATACACGGTGTGTACATTATTAATACACACCATGCAGTTTTTAAATCGTGTCCCTGACTGTGTGGGAAGAAACACAGGGTTGTGAAAAATCTTCAGTAACACGCCGGGAACGGTAAGAACATTCCATTTTGTAGTGACCATGTGTCTACCCGTGTGACTAATGACACAGATCGATGAAACATCGATTGTACATGCCGTGTCTTATTTTAAGATGTCGTGCCATGTATCCTAAGTACCCAGTCGTGTCAAAGAAAACATTGTTCGGGGAAAACATTCAAGTACACGCCGTGTTCTAATGGGGCACACTGTGTATAGTGAACCATGTATTCATCCATGTAACTAACAACACAAGTCGTTGGAACCTTGTCTAGTACAAGTCATGTCCTTCCCGAACATGCCTTGTTGTCTTGGATTAATATGACAATATGGGTTAGCAATGTAAGGAGACTCGTGTTGGGGAATAGACTTCATCTACACGCCGTGTGTGGGAACAACACGTCGTGCTGTTGGGGAGTTACGTGACCAGTTGTGGCCGAAGTACACGCCCATGTGAATGGCTTAAAACAACATGTCGTGTAGTTTTTATACACGCCGTGTAGTCATGTTTTATAATACATGAATGTTTCTTTCTCTTTTTTCCTATCATGTACTCTTGTGTTCTTAGTCTTTGATAATATTAATCTAAGGTGGGATTTGGACCTTTCAGAGCTATGCCACTGAGACGTCCTCCTGTTGTACGTCAGCAGCTAGATAGTGATCATACACCAGATATGGCCGATTAGGGACCTCGTGTAGATCATCTTGCTATCCCATCCTTGGTGCCAGCAGTTATACCAACTATATGAGCCGATTTTTAGTTTAGGGTAGAATTTATGAGGATGGTGTAGACCTTCTAGGGGGCGCCACATCCTTCCCCGTCGATGGCAGAGTTGAAGCGGGTTTTCCAGCAGCAGCATCCTCCAACATTCTTAGGGGATGGAGGACATTAGGCTACAGAGTCGTTTCTAGAGGCCACTCTAATAATTTTAGATCATCTAGAGATACCTCCAGAGAAGTGGTTAAGCTCACTACCTATATGCTCCGAGACTCCTCCAAGAGGTGGTGTCAGTTGATCTCGCAGTCAGGATGCTAGCCGAGTATTACTCGGGATTTTTTTCGGAGCATCTTCTATGATTAATCCTACCTAGAGACCTAGACTGCCAATCGGGCCCTCGAGTTTATGAGTCAGGAGTAGGGTACTATTTCTGGTATGGAGTACTTGTCTCACTTTACTATGCTACAACATTTGTCACATATTCCAAGAGGTGATGAGATGTTCCTTCCGTAGAAGTTCGAGGATGGTCTGAGGCATGACATCTGCTCACAGATGAACATCATTAGGTTGACTTCGATATCCTATACCGTCAACTTGGTTCTTCTCACCGAGTGCAATCTGAGATATTCTGGAGTAGTGAGCCAGGGTGGTTCAACATCTACAGTGAGTGTTCCTCCTACTGATAGCAGGATGTGCCGCATGGATTCTGCTCGAGGAGATGAGAGAAGGCATAATGTATCTTTGGGAAGCCATGTAGTATTATACTAATGTGTGCGGAGCATGCATAATAGGCATCAGTTCCCGAGAGACCCAATGGAGTTCCGATATTGGTGCAAGATGGCTCATATTCGACATTTCTCTCAGATATTCTCACATAAATATGGTGGAAGGGGTTCTTCTATGAACTCGTGTTCTGGGGATGCATCACAAGTTTCTCACTAGTCAGTGTACTAGAGTTTATATGGTTGTTCGTGCTGAGGTGGAGGTCGTAGCCATGGTGGTCAGTCAGCAGGCTACCAGGGATAGAAGAGTGAATCAGGTCAGAGTGGTGAGCCAGGGTCACAGGGCCACGGTACAGGCCAGACATTTGTAGTGTATCAGATCTATCATGGGCAGGATCCTAACCCTTCTACAGTTCGAGGTATTATCTTAGTATCCCTTGTTTTATCTTCCTCTCTTTTCGATATTGGTGCTACACATAGCTATATCTCTGTTGGTATTGTAGAGAGCCTTGGGCTCTACATCTTTTCCTCTGTTGATACTTTGACTCTAGACACACCATTGGGGACTAGAGAGGTTAGCGTACATCAGTGCAGAGAGTTACCTCTTGATTTTGTAGGGTGTCACATTGTATGGGACCTCTATGTCCTAGAAATGATGAGATATGATTTCATTATTGGAATGAACTCGTTAGAACCCTTCTAAGCAGTCTTGGAATGTTATCTCTGTAGGGTGAGTTTCATATCACCTGATGGTGGGTGCTTTCTTTATAGAGGTGAGTGGGAAGTACAGGAAAGTCGAGCAGGAACTGAGCATCATGGGCTAGGAGGAGTTACAACCCATATTTACATTTAATATATGGATGACCAGGGGAAATCACAGTTATACATGCCTCCAATAGTAGATCATTTCAGAGATGTCTTCCTAGCGGACTTTTCAGGTTTTCATCCATAGTGTGATGTATAATTCTCAGTTGAGCTCATTCTAGGAGTGGCACCGGTGTCTATTCCTCTATATAGGATGGAAACACCTGAGTTACATGAGCTCAAGAAGCAATTGTAGGAGTTGTAGGCGAAGGGTTTAATCTGACCCAGTACTTCTCCTGGGGGTTCCCTTGCCCTGTTTGTGAATAAGGAAATCAAATCCCTCAGGCTTTGGGTGGATTATTCGAAGCTAAAATAGTTGGCGGTCACACACTGATATCACTTTCCGAGAATCTATGATCTCTTTGAACAGCTTCGAGGAGCCCGAGTGTTCTGGAAGATTGACATGATATCTGGTAATCATCAATTGCATGTTAGACCATCTGATATACCTCTTACAACATTTCGGAGCAGGTATAACCTATACGAGTATATGATTATGTTGTTTGGTCTCACGAACGTGCCTGTAGTGTTCATGGCACTGATGAACTGAGTGTTCCATCCATACATGGATTCCATCGTGGTGGTTTTCATGGACGACATCTTGGTGTAATCTCACACTCAACATGATGATTCTACACATCTTGAGATCGGTTTGAGTACACTGAGAAAGCATCAGTTATATGCTATGCTCTCAAAATTCCAATTTTGGATGGATCAGATTAACTTCATGGGTCATGTTCTCTTAGAGATATGAGTATCAGTAGACCTAGAGAAAGTGAGTGCTATTGTTTCTTGGGAGCAGCCGATGAATGTCTTTGAAGTGCGATGTATTCTAGGGTTGGTTGGATACTAAAATAGTTTCATATAGGACTTTTCTCACCTAGATGCACCGCTGATATGTCTAACCAAGAAAGGGGCAACGTTCTTATATTTAGATTCCTATGAGTCAGCCTTTCAGGAGCTGAAAGGGAGGTTCAATTCAGCACTGATACTAGTCTTTCCAGAGCCGGGAAAGAGCTATACGGTCTACTGCAATGCATTAGGTATTGGGCTGGGAGCTTTGCTTATGCAGGGAGGTAGTGTCATTTCATACAGGTCTCAGTAGTTGAGGCCACATGAGAGGAACTACCCGACACACGATCTCGAGCTGGTGGCAGTTTTTCATGCCTTACGCTGTTGGAGACATTATCTTCTAGGAAAGCACTTTGTGTTGTTTACCTACAACAAGAGTCTCTAGTACTTCTTCACAAAGCATGATTTGATTCTGAGATATCGTAGGTGGGTCGATTATCCTCGTTCCTTTGACTTTGAGCTTTCTTATATGCCAGAAAATAGAAACGCAGTGGCATATGTGTTGAGTAGGAGGACATAGATACATGCAGTTCAGGAGGCCCACAATGAGTGGTAGCTTAAGGATCTATTATATAAGATGGATTTAGAGGTGAAAAATAGACAAGGGAATAATTTTCTATCTTCTATAGTTGTTACCTCTACACTTCATGATCGGGTAAAGATGAGGTAGCTATTAGACTCAGAAGGCCTAGTCTTATGGGAGATTGTATCAGGTGGGGACCCTCTTCTTTGATGGACAGTGGGCGAGGATGAGATCTTTCATATCCAGGGACACTTATGGGTGCCAGTAGACATATGTGATGATTTTATGAGGGATTTATATTCCTTAGTTGTGGTAGTTCATCCTGGCGTCACCAATATGTATAGTGATCTACACTGCCAGTTTTATTGGCCATGTGTGATGAAATAAGTGGACGATTTTTTCATTAGGTGTTCCACTTGTCAGCATGTGAAAGTAGAGCATCAGCGACCAGTAGGTCATTTTCAGCCGTTACCCATTTCAGAGTGGAATTGGAACAATGTTTCCATGGACTTCGTGACCGGTCAACTAAGGTTTCCTCACGGGAATGATGCTATTTGGGTTGCCATCAAAAGGATTACAAGGGTTTATCACTTCTTTCCAATCTTGGAGACCATCAACATTGATGAGCTGGGAAGGTTGTACATATAAGAGTATGTACGCCTACATGGAGATCCACACACAATTTTTTCAAATAGTGATGCACATTTTACTTCTCGGATCTTGATGGGGGTTCAGAAGTCTTTTGGCACACATGTACATTTGAGTACAACATACCATCCCCATACAGATGGCCAGCCCAAGCATACAATTCAGGTTCTTGAGTATATTCTCTGAGCATGCATTCTAGACATTGGATGATCTTGGGAGAAGCATATAACTATTGTGAAATTCTACTACAACAACAATTTTCTGGCTACAATACAGATGGAAGCTTACGAGGAATTATACGGAAAGCCATGTCGATCTCCTTTATTCTGGTCGGAGGCTGGAGATGCAGATTTGTTGGGACCTCATCTTGTTCAATAGATCTCAAAGCAGATAGAGTTGATTCCAAGGAGGATGGTTACGACACAGTCTAAAAAGAAGTCCTATCTTGATCAGCGGAGACGACCTCTGGAGTTCGGGGTTGGGGATCTGGTTTTCCTGCCTGTCGCAACGAGGTTGGGACACAAGAGGATTCAGAGACAGGGTAAGTTTTCACCATGTTATGTTGGGCCGTTTGAGGTGTTGGAGAGAGATGGGCCAGTTGCCTCTTGTTTAATGTTACCTCAGAGGTACCGTTCTATCCACGAAGTCTTCTTCATTTCTCACCTCTAACATTACTATTTAGACCTATCTCATTTCATTCAACCTGAGGAGGTTGAGCTCAATGCAGATGAATTGTTTGAGGAGCATCCTATTCAAATTTTTAATCGCAGTACGAAGGTTCTCCATGGCCGGTCTGCTCCTCTGGTATTAGTTCTATGGAAGCATGAGTGAGTAAAGGACATGACATGGGAGTGTGAGTCTGATGTACGATCGCAGTGGCCAGAGCTGTTCGGTGATTCTTTTTCCACGCCTCGCTAGGGAAATTAAGGGACAAATTTTTTAAGGCGGGATGTTTGTAATAAACCGGACCTTTATTTCAGGAATGTTTTACCTTTTCCTAGAGTTTTGGAGAAAAGTGGTGTTTCTAGATATTTTTTAAGTACACGCCTTGTACTTTATAAGTACACGCCATGTACGACGATGTTGGCAAGGCCGTGTGCTGTCTGTGTCCTAGCCACACACACGGTCATGTGGGGAGATGTAGAGGCTACTTAAAGCAGAGTACAAAAAATCCTAATACATGATGTGTAGTCCAAAATTAAACTCTATTTACTTTCTTTCATTCCATTAAACGCACTGGGGTCGGGCCTAATCGCCAGAACATGCTTCTTCTCCAACTTCTTCGAACAAGAGCATCTCGTACCGTCGCGAATCTCCTCCGAGCCCCTAATCCTCCGACTGTTCTCCAAATTGACTATAATTAATTTCATTTCACCACTTTTATAAGCTCTAACTTCTCCTAGAGCTTCGATTTCAAATTCATCCTCTTCCTCATGATATTTTGGGTTGATAATTTTGTGAGTTTTCATAGATCTACGACATTCAAAAAAGATTCAGGACTCATTGTTCGAGTATATCAATCTCATAGGATCAAGGTTGGTGGTTTATACCTTTCAATTAATAGTCCTTGATTTTTATGTGCAAATTCCACCAATACCCTTGAATGGACTATTGCGTGTTTACTGTTTTACCGTTGTTTGTTTTCCTTCCTTTCATTAATTCTTGTGTATAGGTAATTTTGTTATGTGTGAGGATAATTTCTATGCTTGTATGTTTTGACCATTCCTTGTTCTGTTTACGACATTTTGGTGTAGTTCTACCATTGGACTTTATACCTGTTTTACATGCCTTATGACTGTAGGATGGAGTATTGTTCCCTGACATGCTTGTTATATTGTAGACTAATTATCCAAGGTGCTATGTAGCTTTACTTTGTCCTTATAGAATTATTATGCACTGACTGGAATAGGGCCGAGAGAACCTGGTGTTATAGACTATAAGGGGATAGACCAAGTGAGCTTTCTCAGAGAGTCGTGGAAATTATAGACTATAGGGGATAGACTGAGTGAGCTTCCCAGAGAGTCATGGACAGTATAGACTATAGGGGATTGAACGAGTGAGCTTCCCAGAGAGACTTGGATATTATAGACTACAGGAGGATAGACTGAGTGGGCTTCTTTAGAGAGTGTTGAGCTTTATAGACAACATGGGGGGGACCGAGTGAGCTTCCTCAGAGGGTCTTTGTTTTGTTTGAACTTCCTTAAACCATTCCGGGAAGTATAAGGAATTGACCAAGTGAGATTCCTCAGAGAGTCTGGGATAGACCTGAGGATATAATAGGAATTGACCAAGTGAGCATCCTCAGAGAGTCTCTAGACCTTGGGGCTATAAGGGGAATTGACCACGTTAGCTTCCTCAGAGAGTCCCTGATTACCTTAGACTATAAAGAAGAATTTACAGAGCATGCTTCCTCATATAGTCTTATAATTTTGTATAACGATACCATAGTGGTTAGGATAATTGTACTTCCCGTAGAGTTTTTGGTACTTCTTGGATAAGCCCAGAGGGGATGGCTGTGAGTACTTCCCAGAGGGATTCCAAGTTCTGGTTAGCAACTTTCATACTATTACTGTTACTGTACATTACCTACCATATAATCACTGACACTTAGGCACAGATCATCGAGTGGTTGCTAACTGAGATTTAGTCTCACACCCTATTTGGGGCATGCTTTTGACCCAAACAAATTATATTTTTGTAGGTATAGAAAAGGGTAATCTCCCTTATACTTCAGGTACTTGACTTGCGTTGTAGCAGGAGAGAATGGAACCAAGCCGAGGCTTGCGATGCTGTGGAGTTGCTTATCTGTTTTCTTTTTTACATTGGTTCAGTACTATTTTCTTCATTGTGACTTGTTTGGATGTTTTCCTAGACATATGTATCATGAATCATATATATATATATATATATATTATCTTGCTGTTTATCATATTTAGTCTTCCGTTACATGCTTGTGTATGGATTGTTTACTGCTTCCGTTTTTGATTATTGTTTCTCTTTTTTGTTGTGTACTCTACCAATGGGGGCATAGTTTCCCCACAAACACACAGAAGGCCCTTGATGATAGTTGGAAGCCTCTGGCATTCAGGGGAATGCGCTTGAGTCCATGTGACCAACTGGTTACGGGGTTCCTCTGGGTGCATTCCAGAATCGGGACATTACATAAATCAAGTTAAGCATAGAGATATGTGATTTATATATGGTTATATGAATTTATGAGATCATGAAAGACATGATGGTCTATATTATCATGAATATAACATTATTTATTTAGTGGGTTTTTCAATTGTTTTATTGAATTTTAAATAAAATGAATAGATAAATTATTTTTTTACATTACATGTTATTTTTATGATACTTTTATTGGATTTTTGTAGTTTATTTCTATTGGGAGAAATTATTTCTACATAATATAATTTATATTGTTTCCACTATTCATTTATTTATCGAGTCACAACATGCTACTCTAATACTAAGTGCATTTTCTATCCATCATACCACCATTGGACCCTCACTGTTAGTCAGAACCCTTTTTCATATGGGAAGGATCATTTTAGTCTATGGAAAACATCCTCATGGAAAAATTATAGTAGTCTATGTTCATGACATAAAAAATATGTATTGTTACTTTTTTATAAAATTATTATTCTAACATTTATTTTACTATTTTTAATGGATATGGTGCTATTATAATGTTCACTATTGATATTTTCATATAACCACCTATAAATACATCATCATTTATTCACACATTATTCACCCAAATTCATTTCATGTTAGTAAATATCAAATTTGAATTATATGAATTTTTTTAATAATATATTATTTCATTTATATTTTATTTTCCATGTTGGTGATTGTTCTTGTACATTGTAATAATCTATATTTACCAATTATACTTTTCCTAATTTTTTTCCAATAATAAAATTTAAATTTTTAATCTGTTTAGGTGGTGACAAATGTAATAATATTTTATAATTAATATATTTATTATTGGTTTTTTATGGGCAGTATCTATATTATAATATATAACATAATTAAAGATTCAATCATTTTAAGAAACAAATTTCATTTATATACATTTTTTTAAGGATTCACTAAGATGCATTATATTATTGGATGTGAATTATTCCAATGCCATTTATGTTTTGTCTCATGGGACCCATTGATTCAATAAAGGAATATATTTTTATGATCCAAACCCATGAATCTATTATATATAATTAATTATCTATAATTTATCCATGGTCATCCATAACATTATCTACAGATTCTAAACTAATAATCATTGTAATCCATATATTGGAAAAAATTATCAAATACATCCCCATTAACAAAAATAATGTTGATGTTAATGTAAGAATAAATTAATCAATATTTTAGTAATGGGTTATCATTATAGGAACATTAGGGTTGTCATCATTGGCGCATGAAGTAACCTTATCAATGAAATTAAGGGAGATGGTACATTAATGGTTTTGAAATATCCATGGAAAACTGTAATTGGAATAAAATAATTACATTTATTGGAGACCATTAATTTTTTTAAAAAACCCATTATCAATATCATTATGAGTGTGTGAATATTCCATAGTATTTCACTCAAGAGTGTGTCATAAGGTATATAGACTTTGGCCCACTCATTATTCATCAATATATGATTTGGTGAAATAAAAAAATTATGTTTATAATACTTAGTTATTCTATACCACAAACCCAAGCACATAATTTTTTCCAGAATAGGATTTGTGATACGAAAATTATTCTACTTTAACATTACCAATACATAAGATTTTTTTTATAAAATTTAAAGTACTATGTTCAGTAATGGATTTATTTACTATAGATTAAATATAATATTACTATTTGTAGAAAACACATATTTTTTATCCATATTATTTATAGAGAAATGTGAAAAAACCTCTTCCATGGAAATTAAAGAACCACAAAAAATTTCAGTTGATATAATAACATTTCTAATAAATTAAAATTTAGGTGAAAAAGTCGCTCGTACGGATTTGAAAAAAAATAAAAAAACCCCATGATACATAGGGATTAAAATTGATATATAAAATCAAAGATAAATGTAATTTCATGAAATCAAATCTAAAATAGGATTCATATACACCATAAAAAGATAAATAGGTGAATAATTCCAAAGATGAGTCAAAGAGCAGAATTTAAGATGGACCCTTATACCTCTTCCCTTGAATTCCATGAATATACAATATGCTATTATTCTAAAATAATATCCATATTAATAAATTATTTTAGAACGTTTCTCATTTACATTTTCATTCTTATAATTTAATAATATACATTCTTAGTTGGAATACTACCATTTTTGTAAATTAAATGTTTATAGTGTTTAGTGTTTTTAATAATGTAAAACATTAAGTTCTTGTATTCCTTAATAATGAAAATTTATTTATTTCTAAATATTTATATGTAATTTTACTGATAATTTTTTATTTTTAATGATGTTTCAAATTTTATCCTTTATTATTTAGTCATTATCAATAATGATAAATTTAATTAAACTCATGTTTTACTGATTCTCTACCATCGAAGTCTATTTTATTTATTAAGGAATTACATATTGATAATAAATATCCATAACCAAAAGAAAAATTATTTAAAAATTTATTTCATTATATAAATTTAATTATATTCCCTTAGTCTTGTATGATATAAATTCAATGTATTTTTCATATATGAGGTTATACCTGCAAAAATATGAACACAAACAAATTTAGTGAATAAATATGATGTATTTTTATATCATTGTATGTTTTGAAAATTCATATTTATATTATATAGTTTTTATTAATGATATATATATAAAATTTTAATGGAATTATAATAATATGTAATCTATGATAGAATAATAATAAAATTGAATAAAATATTATCTTATTGGTATGCTAAATTTGAACGATTTTTTTAAAATGTCCATTCATTAATCATATCATTGTTATTTTTTCAAATTAAGCATGTGGATATGATAATAATATATTTATAGTAATAATAATATTCGATATCCTATAATTCCAACCTTATTATTATACTTATTAGTTTATAATGGAAAAAATATATATGTTGGGTATCGGAGGTTGTAATACTTGCACCAGATGATGGAAAACATCAGTTATCTTAAGGGAATACATATATTCAGTTACCCTTATCTGGAATATATAAAAATAATAACTACTATATATATAATATAATTATTCTATATTACAAGGAAATTTAAATTTTAAATGGTATGATAAAATAAAAATTAATCAATATAAAGTGTGTACTTACATTTAGAACATTTCGTTTAACTTGTAGGATTCTATATAAAGGACTGATAAGATAAATATATTGTAAATTAAGTCAAATACCGGAGAAATATGATCACTAATAAGGAAAATATTGAATAATTTTTTGAGGAAACATAATTTTTATAGTGGTATTGAGGGGCTAATGATAAGATCACTATGTTGTTCAAAAATATCTGAAATTTTATTAAAACAAATATTTTGTAATGTGTACGAATGAAATCCCATAGGTGTTTAGGGGGTCAAGCGATTTTTTTTTGATATACAATAGGTGAAATATGATTATATAAAATTCATATCTAGTAATTGTTTTTATAATTTGTAGTGTGAAATTTTAAATATTTAAAAAATTAAAAACCATATTTAGCCATTTTCCCCTTGTTAATTTTAAAGAAAAAATATCCATTAAAAATAATTCATTACCAAAAATATATGATGAACCATAATAAAAATTTTCAAATTTAAAAAAATTAAATTTCTTACACATTACCCATATTTCATATTATATATATGATAAATATAAAATTAAAATTAAATAGAATAAAAAAATTGGTTTTGTAGAAAATTTATTCTTATATATCATGTGCTTATAATATTTATTTCATTATTAGTTATTAATTTTATAAGTGTTTAAATATTTCATTATTTTATGACCCATCATATTAAATCTATATTTTAATTTAGATTAATATTATTTAATTTTATAAAATTTATATTAAAATTAAAAATGTAATTCACTAAAAATGAAGATTCCACGTTAATTTTGATAATTCATCCTGGTCATATGTAATTTATATTCAGGGAATAAAAATAATATTTAGAATATTTATATAATTAATAAATTTTAATTCCTTATATAAATTTAATTTTATTAATGAAGGGGTATTTAACATTATCATTTACATGCATAATCATCATTTTCTTGTAAAATAAACAAAATTTATCTTCATAGAATATTGTTATGTGGAATTGAAAAACTATGTTTATTTTGATACAAATTGTTAATATTATTTAATTAATTTTTTAAATATATTCATGAATTTGGAATCATTATAGTATACATTGCTTGATACTCTCGGGTATGTTGTTTACGTGCTACTGTTTGATCTCCGGTATTAAAATGTGTTCCTCCCCATATGATAGAGGTTCTTACTAGATTATTTTTTCTAGTATATATAATGGAGAGACTATACACTCTGGAACTGAATATAAATCCTGGAGGAAACATTATAAAATATACAATATAGATCAAATAATATATATAAACATAAAATGTAAATAATATTTATATATAATCAAACCATGAAATTCATATATAATGGAATTGAATCAATATTATTAACAAAATATTCCAAAAATAATGACTTCCAAAAATAATCTGGAACACTATTCTCTGTCATATATCCAAGTTGATGTACCATCTAGCAAATCAAATTATCTAGGATAATGCACACTTACCTTTTTCATACATCTATCTATAATGACTTCTTTGTTACCAAATGGAAATTAGAACATGGTGTTAATAAAATTTCATAATCAGCCACAAATTGTGTCTTAAAATATCAAGTCACAAATGTACAGGTCTATTTTCCAAAAATAGTGATTATTTTTTAATTATCATATTCTAATTTCTAATTCCTTTACAATTTCATAGTAGAAAAGAAACCCATAAATTTTTTAATTCCAAAATCAATCTCAAAACAAAATAATAGTCCAAAGTTTAATACATTCATGCTAAAAATTGTTGATTAATGAGATACACACCTATGAGGTTGGTGAATTTATATTTTCTCATTCATAAATAGTAAATATGAAATTAATTTATGTTGTATTCATATGGATTCATGAAATATCCGTGAATTAATATTACAATTTGACATAAGTGTATTATTATTATGCAATATAACTTCTTTCACATGGTAAAAAAGCATAATAAAGGGAGCTGGATTTTACCACCAATATCAGAGGAGTGACGAATGATCCCATATTTTAATGACCTGATTAATTTTCAACACAATTAATACATATGGATAGATATTGAAGAATTAAATCCTAGTTTCTAGAAGAATATACATGGAAGAAATGGTTGAAATCATAATTTACAAGAATAAAAATCTAATACAAGATGTCTTTGATGAACAATGATTTAATAAAAAAGGAAAGTAATTTGATATATTTTAGATGAAAAGGTGAACCATTATAATTCATTCACATTTGACTATGGTAAAACGGGTGGACTATAATACTGAAATTTAGTTTTAGGGGAAAAAATACATTTCTACATCTAAATTTACCAGCAAAGACCACCAACACTGGCTAGCTACTGACTACCACACACTATATAGTTTTGATTTCTAGAATGACTGGACCCTTTAATCCCCTAACTAGCCTGTGGGATTCCCCAGTGAATCCATTTCACTTGGGTTCCATGGGCATGACAATGAATCTCACAAATTGGAAAATGGTATTATTGTATCCATATAAAATATTTTCCTCCATAAACGGACTAGTAGTTGGAATTTTAATATACCCTTCACTTCATCTGAATATATTACATTACTGAAACCCCCTAACAGATTCCTCTATAACGTAAAAAAAATTCAATTAAAAATTTATTCCCATTTATTGATTTTTAAAGGAATAAAATTGAATCTAAATATGGAATGGTACTAGATAAATTGTATGATATTAAAATTATAGAATATTTCCTAATAGGGAATTACTATTTTATTATCACCATGATTCATTATATACAAATTAATTTTATTTATATGATATTTTATCAATACAAGGAATACATGTTATTATTTTTTGTCCAACAATATTTGTAGAAAATTTCTTCTCCAACTCAGAATGAAACACTTCATAGTGAGAAAGGATTCACCATTTCCAATGGTCATGGAAAAATTATTAAACTCAGTAAATAATGAAATATAATTAATAGATGATTATTTTAAAAAATATTGTTAAAGAATAATGAAAAGTTAAAAAAATATCATGTTCTGTAGAATGATATTTGTAAAACCAATCAATCATATCAAATAAAAATTATGTAGTCCAATTTTACTTAATACTATGTCAAATTGTTCAATCAGTATTGATCAATTTAATATGATAATATCTATAATTAATGATATTGTTTAATGTATACTAGGGTTAAAAATTGTAATAAATTCAATAAGTTTTTATATATTCCATGTTATTAATTAATAGATTTTTATTTAAAGAGTGAAATTAAAATAGTAAATTTTAGAGTAACTTTTATTTCAAATTCCACTACAATGAAATATATTCCATTCTAAAGAATAAATTGCAGTAAAGATATATGATCCATTGAAGGGATTATAATTCCACAAAAATTATTGTCATTTTAATTATTATATCTCATGAAACAGGGAATTCAATTAGCGCTTGACACGAAGATGATATATTTAATCAAAATTATTAATGAATTTAACTAAATTTGGATATCCGATTTTATTTATTTGGAATAATATGTATATTTATATATGAAATTATTAAAAAAATAATGAATATAATATAATAAATAAAATTGTAAAACCCACATAAGTACACTTTAAAATGAGTATGGGGTATGGTTTACATTGAAAAAAAATTCTTTATACTATAAATAAAAAATTATATTTCTGATTACAAAATTATTGATATAACTTTCTTGAGATATTGAATAATAAAAAAAATACAAAATATATAATTCCTAAATTGTATAGAATAAATGGATTCCATTATTAATAATTAGTGACAACTTATTGATGAAAAATCTCAAAAAGTTTAAGATAATTGTGTTTTTATAAAATAGGGGAAATTTTATTTTCAACCATATCAAAAAACTAATTCTTATAGTTATATGATTATAGAGAGTCATTGAAAAAATATGAAAATGATTCACATCAAGTAATTTCATTTTATATTAGGAATAATGATTTAGGTTTAATTTATAGAAATACAAAATTATAAAAAATTATATTTGGAAACAAAATGTCATATTTTTTAATCCTAAATTAGTAATGGAGAAATATAATTAAATTTTTTGAAAAATAAATAAATAATTAATCATTAAATATATTAGAATCATTTTATAACATGATTCATGTGTAATAACCTCCCATATTTATAATATATTATTTTCAGCCATTCTATATAATTAATATCCAATATCAATATAGAAAATATAAGTTTATTTTTTCCCATTGATTTATTTTACATTGAAATTACATTCGACATATATTAATAGTCACTCAGGTACTAAATCATATCTAGATTCATGATACAATTTATTTACAGTGATACATATCATAATAAACCACTACTATAATTTAATGTGAGTGGAAGGATTATGAGATATCAAAATCCGAGAGTTTATAAACTAGTTCCCATAGAAGATATTGATGATCAAATTCTCAAAAAATCTATAGTGTAATTCATATATAGAATTATTATCTTCTTAATGATGATAATAAAAAATGGGCATGTAATTTATAGCTTATATTATTGTCAATATATTTTTGAACAATAATAATAATATATAATACATTACTGAATGATAGAATTATAAATTCACATTTATGTAATTGAACTCAATGGGATCAGAAACTATATAGAATATTTGAAAATGGAAGATAATTTCTGTCTACTACAACCTGTTAAAAATAAACATTATGGACTCTTGAAATTTTATATTTGAAAGAGATAAATACATTTTAATTTAGTTTTTATGTAGAAATTAATAAAAATTTGTTTATTTAATTTATTAATATTCACAATTTAATTGATATTTTATTAGATACATAGTTAAGATAGTATATAATTAATTTATTATATTAGTCGTTGTCAACAAAACATCCCAATTTCAATATAAATAATATATTATTATTATAATAGTTTTAATTTCTTGGGGAAAATTATATTTGATTTATATATTTTCATGATAAAAAACTAGATAAGTAAATCCACATATTGATTAAAAAGATGAAATAATAAATGATAAATATTAAATTTTATGTAGATCCTAAAAAATTCCAAAAAGAGAATAATTAAATTGAGACAATTGGAAAACTATTACATATTCATATTGTTAAATTATAATACTCCATACATATATTATTTTCTCCATTTTTAATTATTTAATTTTTTCAATCAATAATATTTCCATTCATAGTATGGTCATAATGTGTAAATTTGTAAGTGTTTAATAGAAAATTACCACCAAAAAGAAAAAAAATAACATTTATAACATGTAATTTCTATTATTTTAAATTATATAAAATGTATATTAGAATAAATGTATTTTTAAATGTCATATAATTATATATTTTTTCACATTTTCTAAAATAATGTAATGGTCTTGACTATAAAAAAAACTATTATAAATTTATGAATGATATTAAAAAACATAGATTGAATGATATATAATTAAATTTATATTTTTTGATTTGTCATTTTTTAATATACACCCATTCAAGTGAAATATTTTTTTTAACAATTTTCATATTTAAAAAAATTACTTTTCAAATATATATATTAATTCATTTATCTATTTTTCATTATATACATTTGGTTTTTAATAAAATTTCCATATCGATCTATAATATTATACATGTTTATGAAATGGTATTACAATATTTTAATTTTTAAAATATTTATTTATTGGATAAGAAGTTTCAAATATAAATATTAAACATTGGTTGAATAGTAAAATTAAAAAATAATTTATTTTACATCGATTGAAAAAATTAATTTATGTTTTATCCAATGAATTATTTTATTTTCATATTTCATGCCTTGGTGTTTTAATAGGGATATTAAATATAATATTATTATTAAATGCCATGAGTAATAAATAAGGATAAATGTATTAATAGGAATCATAGTTCTTGTTTCTATTCTCATATTTTACTCGCATATTTTAGGATTATTATTTTAGTTTCACGGGAAAAAAATTATCTAATGTATTTTATATTTATCATTTTTTCATATTTAAAGAAAATTATAGTAAAGATTTAACTATCCTAAAAATTGTAAAATTAATATTTTTATCATTTCTGCCAATTATAAAAGAATCATTTATTATTGAGGAACATGGTATAATTATAATTATATGAATTATATTTTTCCATTTTTATTGTATTAAAATATCAAAAAATCAAATAAATTCTCAAAATAAGGAAAAATATATTTTGGACTTTTAAAATTATAAAATAATGATAAATTTATTAATATTGATCATTAAAATATAAATTAGTTTATTCACGAATTTTATTGGTTAAAATGGATAATGGTGTGTGATTTCAACATGAAACAAACAATTTGCTTCAAATGGTCAATCAGAAGCTAAAAAAATTATCTAATACATTCATGACAATATACTAAATAAAAAGACAATAAAATTGTGAAATGGCTAAACAAATAATCCATTATTAAGATTATTTTTTTGGTTTTTGTGATTGAAACTTTTATTTTCTAATTTAATTGTTACCGTTTTTTACAAAAACACCACAACATGCTTTGAACTAGGAAAAATATCATTGAGTATAATTAAGTTCTAAAAAACATTAAGAAATTAATAATTGATTTATATTAATGAAAAATTCACCATTATAACATGTGGTATAATCTAAATTATATGAAAAATGTATTTATAATATATACATTAAATATTCTTGAAATGTGGATCATGTAACCAATACCATGAAAATGTAGCCAAGTTTTTAACATAATCTAGAAAATTTATCATTGATACATTTTTCACATGAATTTATAAACCCAAATCATTCATTTGTTATAATATTACAATACGAATTATAGTATAATATTTTAATTTTAATGTAATATTTATGATGAAAAGTTTCACCACATGAGTAAAATTGAGAAATACACTTATCATTTTATGATATTAAAGAAACAAAATTTTTTAAAAAAATTATATTTTTTAAATAAAATACAATAATTTATAATATATCATGTGGTTTGAATGATTGAGATTGATTTTTTAATTTTAAATTATCTTTTCATCAAAATTTGTGTAATTTTGAATGAAAATATAATTTATACAGGATATTAATAATATACTATTTAATTACCATTGATTCATTTGTACTATGTACAAATATAGATCATTCGCTATAAACAAATAATGTGGAAATTTGTTTCTAAATTTAATTTCCCCATTTAATTCATTAAATGTCATTCAGAAAAATTTGACATACTCAATATTTAAAAACTAAATCGTATTGCAATAAATCTCCATAAAAATAAACATGGTTTCATCTATAACAAATATGAATAAACATAATGTAATTTATACATGTATTATTTTCAGAATAACCGAATATATATTTCATCACATAAAGGGTTTAGTTTTTATTTTAATTAATTTATATTATACAGTTTAATATTTTCTATATATTATATGTTACACTAATTAATATATTACTTTTCATTATTATATTTCAAATAAGGGGTCATTCATTAAAATTCACTTCTAAAGGATTGTAGTAATTTAAATTCCTTATTTTAAATGATAAAATATTGTTTCATTAGTTTATGGTAAAATGTTTTTTGATCAAATTACATATATTTATTTGGCCACTATAAAAATATATATTGGATTTAGCTGTATTTTGTGGTGTTTCGTATTTTTAACTTCCTAAACCAATTCCAACATCTCATTATCCTGGGGCGAACCTCCTCATATAAAAGTGGGTTCCATCTAACATTGATTTTAGGATTTATATATCATGGTAGAATATTCTCTCATTATAAAGGTAAAATAATAAGGAAATTAATGAACAATACCCAAATTATAAAAAAAATTACCAATATAACATCATAACCAAATACAAAAATTATTATATGATAGAAATATATTGGAATAATATATATAAAACCAATAAAAGAAACCTTTTTATTCCATATATGATAATGCTGTCAAATAAAAAAGAAATACAATGACATTTAAATCACTGAATAGGGTATTGGAATCATCTGTGGTTACCTCATCCAATATTTTCCCCAATATTTCCATCTAACATGAAGAACTCTCCATTCTAATGTCATAAAACAATGATGTATATTACATTACATATCAGGTATCATATGTTGGGTGTGAGTAATCACAATAGGCCACCACTAATTATTTCTCAATCAATATTTAATATATTATAGTGTATGTATTTTAATAAATAATAAACTGTATTAAATAAGGTAAATTGTTTTGTTATTACATTATTCTTTATTTAACCACATAATTATTCGGGTTCAAGATGAATCCCTAGAACATCAATACCATATTCATCCTGCGATAGAGTCTGATCCTTATCCAAATGGATATAACATATTATTCTATCATGGGTTACCATGATTCTATTAATTTCAATTGTACCACTCAATCTATGGGGGTCTAGAGTAGTAGTCTTGCACTCTTTGGGTATCCAGAGTAGTTTTATCTCTCCCACATCGTTGTGATCACATAAATAAATAAATATGTTATGGGCCTTGAGTTGTATAATAGAATCCCATTGGTATTTGTATAAGCAGTCCCAGTCACTAATATAAGTGATCACATATATAAAAAAGCATATTGGGGTCTTTGAGCAATATTTTGGAACATTGTGAGTATTTAGAACATTACCCCCTATCCCACAACTATAACGACCCAGGTATTTATAGAATAATACTGCATCATTTCAATTAATAATTATTAATAAAATATTAATATTACATTAAAGGGGATTATTTTTCCCAATTGCACACTTGGCATGCAATAACGAGTTTCTCTAGAATCTTATGTTGCACACAACATTGAAATATAGTGAAAAATAATACCATATTATTTTTATAATACGAAATGGTAGTTAACTCCTTACTGTTGGAATCTATGGAATGAATAGTATAAACTAAATTTGGAAATAATGTTTACACATGTTTAAATATTAATCCATCGATTACCAAATTTATTAGAATGGTAAATAAAAAACAATTGAATATAAAGGATGTGTTCTTATGAAAAGCTATTTAAAAGACAATAATTGTGTTTATAAAATCCTATAACTCATTAAGTATGTAATTAAACATTTAGTTTATATATTAAATATAATGATTTATATTCATATTATATGTATAATATATATGATATAAGAAAAAATTCAATTTTCCAGATAGAAGAAGTATTTTTCTATACAAGAAGTTTTACCACCTTTTGATGGATAAATCTTCTTAAATTAAATTTTTGACACATTTATATGTTCTATTTGACAAAATAAACTTTCTACTTATAAACGTGACATCATAATTATCTTTTTATTATTTATTTATATTTTTTTGATAGCTATCATGTTTTGAAAAATATAAAAACTACGCTAAAATTTAGTTGAAAACAACATTTTCGACAGAGATAATTTATATGGTAAAATAATATTAAATAATGGTATAAAATTAAAAATGGAATATTATTTTATCATTTAATCCAATTCTGTCCATTGGAATTAATTTTCCATTAAA
Organism: Viscum album; assembly: GCA_963277665.1. Taxonomy (NCBI): domain Eukaryota; kingdom Viridiplantae; phylum Streptophyta; class Magnoliopsida; order Santalales; family Viscaceae; genus Viscum; species Viscum album. The sequence goes on along the minus strand of OY728146.1, from coordinate 1,553,346,590 downwards.
ATTTGTCATAAACACATATAAATATTTTGGTAGTTATTAGTTCATAAAAACCCACTTTTTGGTATTCATAAAAGTAAATAATTTTAAATTAATTACTGAAACATCTCTGTTTTAAATTTTGAAAATTGGAATCAATATTTGTAATCAAAAGGTCCAAATTTTGTGAATACGTTGCTTTTATTTTTGGAAATTATGAATATTAACTTCAGTAATTATGTTATTTACCATGGTTAAAAGGTAAATATGGTAAATATTAGAAAAATAATATTATAATAATATAAAACTACCCTCAAATGTGTTCTAATTATATTGGATGATATATTTCCAACCATGGGAATCATTGGGGAGATTTGGGAACCTTTTATATTCCCTTGGTTGTGATATGAACGTTTTATAAAAATTAATATAATTTAAAGAGAAATATAACATAAACATGTGTATTTTTGTAAAAAAATTATATGAGGTTATATAAGTGTTATATAATACTATAAATTATAATTTGAAAATTAATTATATTTCTTATATTATGACTTTTTATTTAGAAATTTTTTACATTAAATAAATAAATCTATTTTTCACAAAATGATGAAGTAATGATTGCTTTATTATTAAAGAGGGAAAATAAATGATATTATAAATTTTAAAATAACAGCGATTTGATTAATTTTATACCCTACACTAATTTTTTCGATGATTTTGACATATTATATTTGAGTTAATTCATTTTTATCTATGTATATATGTGTTTATGACTTTAACAAAAAAAACAATTACTTATTTGTTTTAAAAATGACATAAATGAGTTTTTGAAACAAATACTATTTTATTAAATTATATTATAGTACAAGAAATAATCTATTCATCTCTAAGACTATTATAATGATACAAATTGAGTTAAAGGCCTTCTTATGGTTCAATTGGAATTTTATAGTACATATAGTTACCATATGTCATGAAAATGATGGAAGTCATGGTATGAGTATATATTTTTAACTAAGGGTTAAAGCTAAAATATAAGTTTAATTTTGTGCCCTAAACAACTCTAAAACATATTTTTTATGTAAATGTAGACACAAAAGTATCTTATATAATAAATAATGTTTTTTAAGAACATTTGAAATTGAAAATCATTTTATAATAAAGATATATTTCAATATCCCCTTTATGGGCCTCTCCTCCCACTTATAAAAGGTCATCAACTCTACCCATTTACTGAAATATATAATTCCACTTTGATCATAAAGAATATGATAAAATATGCTCCAACAATCCATACACTAACCCTATAATCCTTACCATTATAATAAGGAAATTCAAGAATTCTATTTTGGATCTAATCAAAAGAAGTTACCCGGTTTAGAGGTAACGTCTTCTGTCAAGATCCATTCATTAATTTTACTTTTTCACCCCTATGATATTTTTACTCATTTATAACATTAAAATACTTGTATCCAAAATATACTAGGATTTTTTATGATATTTATTCTGAATATACTTACACACACCTCAATCTAATGGATAAGAACATACTGTTCCTGTGTACAGTGAAATACTGCCTCAAGAAATGATGATTTTTCGATTTTCCCTGACCATCTAACATAGTAGAAATTATGATGAAAATATAATTACAAAGGGTACATATTATATTAATATTATCCCTATGATTATGTATTTTTTATTAAAATAATATTTTAATCCCTTCCATAATGTATAATTACAGTAATTTCATTTGCGGAAGTGCGGACTACCGCCCCCACAATGTGATATGACTCTTTCATTCCATCATTGGAATCTATTAAGGATGGAATTAAATGAAATTATGTAATGTATATAAGACATTATATTATAATATAATTATAATATAACAATATATCATCTATTTTCCATTTCATTAATATGAAAATTAAATGAAAGTAGCATTCGTGTATACGTACGGTCTACCGTCACCATGAATGGTGCATTTCATTACATAACTCCAAATGTTTTGTACTATTTTAAATACATAAATACATGATATTTATATATATATGATATATATTATTTATAAATTTTGAATAATATTCTGGCGAGAATAGAATTTTTACCTCATGCATAATTTTTAATTATAACAAGTTCATCTTTAACTCGAGTACCGAACATCGAAAGAATGAATGATATGAACTTAAGTAATATTATTAATGTTATAACATTTTAATAAGTGTTATAAAATGATTTTAAAAAATGATAAAGGATATAATGAAAGTATGAAATAACTATGTTTCATTATTTTGTGAGATAAAGAATGAACTATTCAAATCAGACTCAAGGTAAGGGAACCAATCACCCTACTCATTTAGTTAAAGACTTATTTTATGTTATATCATTTAATTTTAATATTATTTTGTTGATATATGTTTATATATATCATTATTCCTATAAATTTTACATACATTTGATGAGAGACCCTTTTTTCTGCCATCAAATAATTCTTTGAATTTTTAATTAACATCATTAGTCATCCGAATTTTCATAAGGGAATTTCTAAACTCAATTTCAACTCATTTGGTTTTAATCAAAATTAGAAGACTATATTATACCAATATAATGTGAGGAATAATTGTTTATTTATTTATTTTTTAATTTACACTATCATTTTTTTATTCCTTCGAAACATATAATCACTCCATTGATAAATTACTAAGCCATTTATAAAAACTTTTTAAGGGAAATCATAGCTCAATCTCCATTCAATGAGTTAAATATCCTTGTCATTGGTTTTTTTCCAATAATTTGTGTGAATTACCTCTAATATATTTACAATAAATATCCACTTCTATTTGGCGTATTTAGATTTTCCACACATAATTATGTCATTGACTTATCATTAATCTAATGATATGATCTTCATAAGGGACTACGTATCAATCTCTTTTAATTGATGCATATCTAGATATTATGCACCATTAATATCCTATAAGTTATATATACAAACCAATTATAGTTTTATAACATCATTTATATATTCTTATTATATTAAATGTTTCATTTTATATTATTCTTTAATTATTTTTATTCATGTGTTTCTGAAGTGTTAAGAGTCTCTTTAATTGAAACATCATTTTAATTGGCATAAATATTTATTCTTATAACAATTTTTAATTAAATTCCATGTTATAAAAATGGATATAAAGATTTATTTATATGAAAATATATTTTTTAAAATTATTACTCTGAAATTTCTATTAAAAGTTTCAAAGTGGAATGGGACACTTAGTTTCAAAATTCACATTATTAAATGGTTTTAGTGGTTTTGGAAATGGATTGAATATTTTAATATCATAAAATGATTTATTGTTGGATGAGAGAAATGTTCATAAATTCAATCACTTATGTGTTATGATTAATTAATGGTACATTGATATTTGCTTGTTGGTTTTGTGATAAACCAAATATGGGTGGTTCCTTGATAATCATAGGGAAGGTGAGCCTGAGATAGCTATCCAATTCCCTGGGTAACATGAAAAAGGTAAAAAATAATGTTCCTCATATGAGAATTAGGGAATATTCTATGATGCGTATTCCAAATGTAACTCCCTATTTAGATATTAAATCTACATTTTAGGTATTTTATGGATACCCCAAGTTACATTATGATTTATTATTTCTACATGTCATTCATAAATATTATAACATCATGAGGTCTGTTAAAGAGATTATGTTTTATGATTGAAAAGTATTATTTATTGATTTTTATATATTTGTGGATTATGTATTTATTCCCTTATTTTATATTTCTTATTTAGAGTTTTATTATAATACCATGTTTTTTAAAAAAATTCACTAGGTAAAAGGAAGGGTAAGAGAAATAAAGAATTCATGTTTATTTTTACCATGAAAAGAATTGTTGTTTTATTTAAGCAGTTTTATTGTTGTGAAAACAATTGATAGTGTAGAAGTGTGTACATTTTAATATTTGATATGTAATGTTATAGTTAATAACAATTTCTCTAAAATACTAAACATATAACGATCCACAATGTGAATTAATGTTATATTATTGACTGATCTCAAGAGTAAGTAATGTTTTAATGTTGGGGCCTTACGAATGGTATTAGACGAAAGGTTTATAAAACCATAGAGATTATGATGTTTTCTAAAGGTATAGGGATATCATCATGGGTATAAAGTTTTATGGTATATTATATGTTAAATGAGTTAGAAGTCCATTTCGTGTATTATGTTATTTCATGGTGATTAATTGTATTTTTCGATACATTCACCTTTTTGAAAATTATGGGTTATTATTTTATAGGATGAAATATGCGTGGTATGAAATAACCATTGGGGTTAAAACAGTTCATGGTTATTTTTTTTATTTAATATCAATTTGATAATTTGTTATAATTATTTAGTTTTACGAAAATTAAAACTCGAATGAATTGTGAGAACCATTCACATCCGACACGGCCACACGAATCGAACCCACAACTTAAGGGAGACAAGGGAGAATTACTTACCAATGGCCTACGTGAAGCCCTTGGTTAGTGTGAAATATTCTCTCTATTTTAAATGATTTTATGGATCATGAAGTACTTTATTTTTAGAAATTATGTTTTATCAAATTAATATCCTTAGTGTAGGAAAATTATTTGGTGATTACGTGATAAAGGATATTTTTTAAGACATTTTCTATTTTGGGAACAATATATGTCTAAGGAAAATAGAATACTATGGGATTTAAAATGTGGAGTAATGGTTGAAATACTATATTGGAATAATCTATGTTTTTAGTTTAGATATATAAATATTTGGCTTCTTTACGGAAAAAATTAACCTATCACAGAGATAATGTGAATAGGATAAATACATTTTAGTATGAGACAATTAGAGTTGTTGCTGTTATTTGGAGATAAATTTTAAATTTTATAATGGAATATTATGTTATCAAATACTAATAGATTTTGGGGTTCAATCTCAGTTTAGATTATTTGAATGAATTTTAAGGACCATTGTGTATTGAATTATCTCAGTTGACCTTTTAGTATTGTTTGTTGAATTTTAAAGATTAAGGGTTAAATTTTATTTAACAGAAGAATATTCTAATTTTGGATTATATTATCATGTAGTAACCAATTTTTGTAGATAAATATTCAAGACTCGATGAATAGATATTTAATCTTTTTATATATTTTGTGATTTTCTAAAAGTTGATTTATCTTCAATGCTCATTGTTTGGAAAAAATGATGACTTGTTGGGGAAATTTGTTGATGTACGAAACAAAACCTTTCAAGAAAGTATATTTTATTATGATATTAGTATATTTTGTTAAAAAAATTATTCTTCTCTATGAAAAGGATCTTGATTAAAAAAATTTATATGATTCTATTATCATTATACTTTTACCCAACCACCACATTAATGTATTGGGGGGGTAAACATTCCATGAGAATGTTCTCAATCACTCTATATTAGTATAAGAGAGTTAGTTTTTCTTACATATCCATGTTTTCCTAAATTTAATTCTATTATGTGTTATATTGGGTGACCATTGTACATCTATTTCATTCTTTATTGTTATTGTTTTATTTAATCCTCTTCCAATATGGGATTTTCAATGATGTTTCCGAACCCAATTTTAAAAATTTGAGGACACAATTTCAGATTGAGGGAATGATGTAATGAACTAGGTATTTATAGAATAATACAGAATAATTTATATTAATATTTATGAATAAAATATTGATTTTAAATTAATGGAGATGCTTTTCCCGATCGTGTACTCAACACACAACAAGGGGTTTTTCCGAAATCATTCGTTGAACACAACATTGAGTTGTAATAAAAAATAATAAAATAATATTATTATTTACTTTAAATTGTAGTTAATGCCATGTTTTTGGAATGGTATGAATGTATAATATAAACTAAATTTTGAAATATGATGTACAGAAGATTAAATAATTATTCATTGGTTACCGAATTTATTAGAAAATGATATAAAAACCAATTTAATATAAAGGATCTTTTTATAAAATTCTATTAAATATAGAAAAATTGTGTTTATAAAATCATATCAATAATAATTAATTTAATAAAAAATATATGTTATATATTTAATATAATGGTTTAAATCAACCTTATATATATATATATTTGATTTTATATAAGAACAAATTCAATTCATCGGTTAATAGATGCATTCTTCTAAAAACGCAATATCACCTATATTTGGAGTAGAAACCTAACTATATTTAGTTTCTAACAACATTATATTTTCAATTTTACAAAATAAAAATATTCTTGAGATTAAAGAAATCAAAATTTACTTTTGATGAATTTCTAATATTTTTTAGTTGCTATCATGTTTTGATGAATAGATAAAATTACGCTAAACTTTAATTGAAAATAAACATTTTCATCAAGACAATTAATATGGTTATATCACATTATTTAATGTTTTTAATGCATAAATGAATATATTTTTATCATTTAATCTAATTTTAGTCATTTGAATTAATTTTCCCATTGAAATTTAACATAATGACATGTTAATATTTTGATAGTTATTGCATCTTAAAAACTAGCTTCTTGGTTTTGACAACTAGAATTAAGATCAAAATATTTACTGTAAAATCAGTGTTTTGAATTTTTTAAAATTTATTCCATATTTGGAATCATAATTTCTATATTTTTTTGAATAGGTACATTTTATTTTAGTACATTATTAATAGTAAATTTAGTAAATGTTTTATCCACCATGGTTAATGGGTAAATCGTGTAAATAAGGTTAAAATAATATTATAATAATATTAAACTACCCCAAAACATGTCCAAATCATATTTGATGATATATTTCATTAAATTGGAATCCATTAGTGGATTTTGGGATACCATTGATCCATATGAGTGTGATAGTGAACTTTTATTAGAATTAATTTATTGTTAAGAGAAATATAATATAAACATGGATCTTTTAATAAAACAATTTTTATATGGGGTTTTATAATTTATATATTCGATAATAAATTTTCATTTGAAATATAAATAGATTTCATACATAATTATTTTTTATTTATAATTATTAGAAAATATATAAATAAATTTATTTATGACATAATGGTGATGCAGTGATTATTTCATTAATAAAAGATTCCAATAAATGATATTATAAATATTAAATAAATGTAACTTTATTATTTTTATTTAATATTATAATTTTTTGTAATATATTTACATATTATCTTTGAGTTAATTTTTTTTTCTAATTAATCATGATTTGATGACTTTTACAAAAACTCAATTACTTAATAGTTTAAAAATTGAAATAAAAGAAGTTTTTAAAATAAATACTATTTTATTAAATGATATTGTTGTCCTAAAAAATTATTATGCCAATATATTTATATAATTTTAAAAATTTAATTAGTGATACAATTATGTTTATCTTTTCATTTTTTTGTAAATATAGTATCCATATATTATGAAAATGAAAAAATAAAAGGTAAGAGTTAATGTATTTAACAAAGGTTTAATGCTAAAACATAAGGTTAATTTTGTTCCCTAAACTTTTCTAAAACCTATTAGAAAAGAATATATATACCAAAAATCATCTTATATTTGATATAATATAGTATGGTTCTAACTAAAATTTAAAATCATTTAATAATAAATTCATTTTCTAATACATATGTAATATGACCATCCTCCATCATATAAAGGGGAAACAACAATATCAATTTACTCACGTCTCTAATGCCCCTTGTCTCGTCCAACATCAACTAAAATAACCTCCCAACATCGTTAAATTCCTCCTACAAGTCTTACCTTGGGTATATGAAAATTCAATAAATCTTTTTTGGCTCAAATTAAAAGACTTTTCTTGATTTAGAGTAATGTCTTCTCTCAAGTTACATTCCATTATTTTAATTCTCCACTCCATATGCTCTTTTTATTATTTTATTACTTAAAAAAACCAGTATCCTCAATATAATTGGATTTTTATATGAGAAGGATTATAAATACACTTAGACACACCTTCTTCTAATGGATACAAAAATATTGTTTCTATGTACAATGAACTACTGCCTCACTAAACTATGATTGTTTAATTTTCTCCTACCACCATTCATGTTGGCCATTATGATGGAAAAATAATTATATAAGATTTATATTATATTTTTATTGTATGAATTATTCGGAATGTTTTATTTATAACATACAATAATTCTTTCCATAATGTGTAAATATGATAATTTCATTTGGGGAAGTGTGGACTACTACACCCTAAAAGTGATATGACTCTTTAATGTCATACATGGAAGATATAAAAGATAAAGTAAAATAAAATTATTTAATGTATATAAAATATTATTTAATATTATAATTTGATTATACCTATGTATCAATCAGTTTTCATTTATTTAATATAACAAATAAATGAAAGTAGCGTAAAAGTGTACATACGGTTTACCGTCTGCATGAACGGTGCATTTCTTTTCATATCTCCAAATGTTAGGTACTATTATATACAAATATATACTGGGTATATATTATATATATAATATTTAAATAATGAATAAAATTATGTATAAAATTGTATTTTTTCCAATAGAATAACTTTTAATTAGAACAAGTTCATCATTGACTCAAGTACAGAACATTAACAAAATTACTGAAATGGAATTGAACAATTATATTATTGTTTTAAAATCGTAATATGTGAATGAAAATGGATAATAAACAGAAAAAAGTTACTAAGGAAATTAAAAATTATCATAATTTTTTCTTCAAGGATATAAAGAATGAACATGAAAAGTCTGACCCGTGATAAGAAATCCTTTAACACTACATATTTAGTCAAAGACTTATTTTAAATTTTGACTTTTAATATTAAATTTTTTATGTTGGGATTTGTTCTATTATATATTTATTTTAGTAATTTGTATTTAAATGTGATGATAGACAATTTTCCCTCTAATCAAATCATTTTCTGAATTTATTTGTGATACCATTAGGCTGCCATATTTTCATAAGGGAATTTCTAAACACTATTTCCACTCATTTGGATTCACACATAATTTGTTGATTATATTCAGACATGATTATGTGTGGAATCACTGTTTATTTATTTATGATGTAATTTCCACTTTACTTTGTGTGGATATAGTTTTTCAATACATAATCAGTCCATCGCTAAATTCTGACATCATTTATATGATCCTTTTAAGGGAAATCATAGTTCAATCTCCATTCATTGAGATAAATGTCCTATCATTGATTTTTTCCCTGAATATGTGTGAATAAACTCTATTTTTTTACAGATAATAACCAATTTTATTAGGAGTATTTATATTTTTAACAAATAATTATGATATCAATTAATACTTAATGTAGTGATAAAATCTTTGTAAGGGACTATGTCTTAATCTCTTTTCATCGAGGCATATCATGATATTGTGCACCTTTAATATCCTAGAAGGTGTGTATATAACTCTTTGAAATTTTTAGAACATTAAAATATATATTAACATGATATTAAATGTTTCATTTGATGTTATTCTTTAGATATTTTTATTTTATGTGTTTTTCATGTGGTATTATACTCTTTAACTTTAGAATCATTTTAAATATTTTAACAAAAAAAAATTCTATGTCATTCTAATTAGTTTTCATTTTTTCAAAATTCTTTTAAAGATTTAATTATATGGAAATATTTTTTTTAAATTATAACCCTCACATATATTTGGAAGTTTTCTATGTCGAATGGGATACTTTAAATAAAAAATCACATTATTAAATGGTTTAAATGGTTTTGGAAAGGGATTTAATATTTTTATATCGTGAAATTATTTATTGTTTTGTGGGTGGAATTCTGATAAATTCTATATTTTATGTGTTATGATTATTTAATGGTAATTAGAAATTTGATGGGAGAACACGTGATATTCCAAATACAGCTATTTTCGTGATAAACCTCTGGTCGGTGAGCTTGAGATAGCTCTCAAATGCATTGTGTATGGTTACAGAGGTAAATGTTAATGTTTCTAAATAGAAATTTAGGCTATATATTGTTATGTGTATTCCTAATGAAAATCCTTATGTAGGTGTGAAATCTACTATTTATGTATATTATGGATGCCACTATTTACCCTTATTATATATTATTTCTACATGTTATTCATAAATAATTTGATTTCATGAGGTATGTTAAATATATTATATATTATGATTAAAAATAATGATCTCTTGATTTGTATGTATATATGGACTAATTTTATCATCAGTTATTTTTTATCCCATAATGATGATTTCATGCTCATACTAGGTTTTTGAATTGTTTTTCACAAGGTTGATGAATGGTTAAGAGAACTAAAGATTTCAAGAATATTTATATCATGAAATTAATTGTAGTTTAATTTATGTAGTTTTATTTTTGTGAAATAATTGGATATATTTGAAGTGTTTATATAGTAAAATTTACGATTTAATGCAATTGTTATGGCCCAATTCTATTAAAATCTAAACCTAAAAAGGTCCTCACTGTTAATTAATGTATAATTATTGAATTATATCATGATTAGGTAATGTTATAGAGTTAGGGCATTACAAATACTCAATCATAGATAAAAATTCAAATGGTTCATATTTAAAACCATTTATCATCAATTGATTAATTAATTATTTACACATTACAAAATTTATTTTAACAAGAATTAAAAAAAATACAGTAATAAATTTCATCTTATCAGAACTCCCTAGGGGTGGATAAAAGGTTTTTCTCATACCGAATAAACAAAATGGTCAGTATAAATTTCATAAATCATTAATCAATAAATTTTATAATTTCATTATTTAACAATTTAATAATCACAAGATTTACTAAATTCTGTGTCACAATATTGCACAATTTAACAATCACATGGGAAATCAATAAAGTAATTCATTTTATAAATTATATTACCAAATTGGATGTCATAATTTTACAATTACATAAATGAAAAATATATAATGTCTCTACAATTTGAAATTCAGACAACCTACCTCATGTTCTGTATGGAACATTGTCCCAACCAGCACCCTCAATTGACGTAGAATAATCAAATACAAAAATGAAAAGGTGACCAGTTTTTAGGAAACAATATGTGATGTTTGGAGACAAATAAATCATCAAAATACATTTTGTTTCTCCCAGGGGTTTAGAGCAGTACAGATGAATGATGGCACCCAAAAAAACAACCACACATCCCTCTTAAAAAAAATTCATGGGAAATTAAATGGTGTGTAATTCATGTTCTTGTCATGTAATTCTATTACATATAATGTAATTATTTTTCAGTGGGTAATGATGAAAAAAATTACTCTTAGGGTTATTATTTATCCAGGTTATTTATTAAACAATTTATACTATGATTACAAAATGTTTAATATTTCTATATCATGAACTAGCTCAGCGCGTGTAAACATTAATGACATGATTCTTGAGGTATTTATACAAATTATAACACATTTACATAGGTTTTAAATCATATTCATACTATATTTTACCCCAAAGAAAATATTTATCCAATTAATTACTTGAACAATCTCCAAAATCTTCTAATACCTTAAAACCCCAATTTAAAAAATTTAACTAAAGAAAAACATAATAACTAAATGATCTTGTAAAATTAATATGATTGTAATATCATGAAACCTTATAATATTTTTTCCATGAATAATAATTCCAAACATCTCTATGATTCTATGGTAATATGTCTGAGCCACTAGGACATCGTATATGATTCACTCTGCAATGATACCTCATAAAAATATAATTGTTTTCAAAATACATGGAATATCATAGTAGTAATTCACAACAAAACATTATTATTGTTATACATATCACATATTTGATGACCTCAATTTACGCTTCAATATCAAGATCAATATCATCAATATCAATCATATGAAATGTGTAGGGGTCATATAGTTACTGTCATGGAATAAGAAAAACAAATTCATATCACTATTACTCTATTAATGATCCAATTTTTATGCCACTCTCATGATTCTCTCCACAATCAAAATATGTCGGCCACACCTGGGCAAGAACATTCCTTGTCTACAAATTATACGGTGATGTATTCTTCGAATATTTGAAAATAATACCCTATAAGTCACTATAAACTGATATGGTCATCAATAGTTATCCACTTATGACTTATGTATACTATAAGTTGTAGCCCTATATTCCGAAATCTGATGCTCCTACTCTAATGTCTCTTGCATGAGATTCAATCCCAAAAACATTGACTCTCTATCCTCTGTCTAGAATAGGTGATATCTTAATGGAATACCAAAAAATTACTCATATGTTTTCATCTAAATAGTAACTTGATAACAATTCTAATATGAGAAATAAATGATTTTTAGGTTCTTCTCCCAATACCCACCAAAGTATATAATGTACACCCATATCATATGCCGAAATACCTATATTGTACATTCACATTTTCCATCTTTCTATAGGAGAAAATCCTTACTCATTGATACCACCAATAAAATTTCATTCTACTATACTTTCTTGTATCATGAAGTGAAACTTGAGTCATTGTCTGAAACTAGTGTCCACAAATCCCCATGAAGTTAAAATATCGCTTGAACATACAAGTCACCCAACATATCCACATATAATTTCTCCTGGATTGTCAATAAATGAGGTACCATCTTAAATTGGCCCGCACTCAAAAATATAACATCATTTATTCATGAATTCCTCTGAATAATTGCCATAAAATCCATGGTAATGCCATTCCATGTCAATTCTAGAATGGGAAATGACTATTGTAAATATTCAGGTCATTGATTTTCATCCATCACTAGTTTTAATGTGTATCATCATGCCAATAATGATATAATCTACTTATTAATGACTGTGAAATAATAGAATCAACATCTTTCTTGGTACATTTCAGTTAATTTAGGGTTTCCAACAACATAGAAGCTGAAAAATCATACACCAACTCCTCCCACATAAATATACACACAAATACATTACACCAGACATAGATTGTGTCGTCGTCATATATTTCTCAATCTAAAGGCGACACTACACCAACAAGTATATTCCTCATGGATAGAATATCTAGATTCTCATTCTTAATCTCTTTAATTGGACTCATAATTATTGATAATAGTGAATATTATATGAGGTTCATCTACCCTGGGACATCTTGAACCACAATATCCATATTTTCTATCAAAGGAGTTATCTTACACTTGATGTTTGCCTCCTAAACTATCAAAGCCTATGTTATAATACATAATGTATCAGTAAAAATATTTCTCGTAGTATGTGTATATGGTAATTAAAATCAAAACGATCATATACTAAACCATTATCTACTATAGAAGATTAAAATATAGTTTCAAAATGAAATACAAAATTTTATTGTGATTAGTATAAATAATCAAATTTTCCCCCAACAGATAATTCAACGAACACTAAAAATCATAAATCACTTGAAGTGTATTGACATAATTCATATGTTGAATTCTTTAATGTCTCCTCATTTTTTGTGACCTATACACCACATATAGATCTCAATACACATCAATAATCCAGGTTCAACCCAATACACTACACAAAATACAATATATTAATTACCTGCATCAGGTAGAATCAAAAGTTATTATTGTATTCAATCACTAATATTACTCCAAAAAATAATTTTAACATGATTTATCATTTAAATGTTATCCCCTTGTTATTCAAAACCAAAATTTGTTCTTATAAGATTAACAACTAATTCATGAAGCATTCGTAATATCCTTTTAACCCTTCAAAACAATTGATTTCAAAAAAAATACTAGGATATTCTTATGAAACATCTTCCTAATCATTATATGGAACCACTAGGACACTATCATCCTAGATGATGTGACCCCAAAAAAATTTACCCTATCAACCAATAATTGATTGCTAATTTCATGGAGTGTAGAGTAGGGTTTCTCAATGGACTCTATATAATTTCAAGATGGTGGGAATTACTCTCACGTGTCTTGGATTACTCCATGATGTCTTAAAATAAACCCAAAATTATTCTTGTTATAGGTGGATGATTTAGTTCATCATGGAAACAAACAGTTACAAAACATTCATTAGACCAAATGAAATTACGATGAACTCAATGATTCCATTTCAAATTTTTAAAGTTTTCCATTTCATATTATATTGTATTACTCGTAGCATCTGATTTGATGATATAAAGTAAATCATGGATAAATCAAATATCATCGCAACTATTCATTTTGATCATTATCTCTTAGATGAGTGTACCAGTACGTTAATTACATATGGTTGACCATCGGGTAACCAACACACTAAAGGAATGTCTTGTTATCAATATAAAAATAGTTAACCTAAAGGTGACATATGTGGATGAATAAAAGCCTTATTCATATACTCAACCAGTTTATTGTTGATCTCTTAGTTATTTGTTCCATTTTATATGGTGGAATGGACACCATCTAATCTCGAGGCATAAGATTAACTATAATCTCAACAAAACTCTCATGGGGTATCCATGAGAATTACTCATGATACTCATCCTGAATCTTTTCTCCAACAATTGGATGTATATCATTATTCAAATCTCCATCTTCCAAGAAATTAATTTAAAACGATGTGATGAGATCCCCCATTTGTGGATGAAATGGCCTAGAACAAACTTCCTAAATATCAAACATTCCATAATGTACATAAATTGTCCCCATAAGTGATGAAATGGTCAATATCATGTGGTAACATTGTATTTGGGATTTATATACTACAATTATACAATAAAAATTCAAAACCTATTATTTCATGGATATATATATCCATGTAAGAAAAATACATCTCAAAATTGAGAGAGAACCCCTTTCATAAATTGATGTCCCTTGATCACACCCTCAATAGTGTTTCAATCACAATATCCCCACTAACATAATACACCTCCAAATTCAACCCATTTCCATCATATGATGATATAAAATAATGAGAGTCTCATGTATCATAGTGGGAACTAAAAATAAATGAATATAAAAGAACAATACCTCTAAATTTCAATGTTCCATGCTCTCTATCCATGATTGAAGGATGTACTACATGGATATGTCCTACCAATATTTCATGCATTGTAGTCAAATTAAATAGATATTCACAATGGTGATGATATATGAAATATTTTACAGAATTAACAGTTACACTACCTCAACCAATACAACCATTATAACCCCATCTTCTAGATTTATATGGGTTAGAACACCCCATTATTCTTACAATTCTCGGATCCTATGTATCTACCCCTAGATCAATGATTTTTTTATATAACTCAAATTTTTTTCCATCCTACTGCTTAAATGGAGCTCAATCAGTGTTAATGGACACATGGTATGATCGTATCACAACCTACCACAGTAGTATAAATATATATAGTTCTTCTCTGAGTAACCAATCATACTCATTGACCACTCTATTTCCCAACTCTCTTGCTAATATTTTAATAGAGATGCGTTTTTACTACAGTAATATGTACCAAGTCCTCGTCTAAGATAATCCAACAACATTGAAATGGAATAATTATTATGGTTACCCTTAAAATTAAGAGCCTATTTCTCCACACTTAAAAAAATTTCCTTACTAAAGATATCAACATACACATTAGTCTCATGGTATTTCAAATCCTTAATATTCATTAATTAAGTATCCTCATCTCCTAACAATGTTGGTACACTGTACTAAAAATTAGTGAAACCAAAATCATAGTTCATCATGGAAATATTCTATTAGGAAAGCTTCATAACACAATATCCCCATCATTATTAAGCATCTATAGGTAAAAGTGCTATATGAACATCTCTGAAATGTCCTACCACTCCACATTATCCTGTTGTTCATCAGAAGTCTAGATATCCCACTATATCTTTTTTTTATTTTGTAAACTATAATACAACATACTCAATATCCTATCAATGTGAGTCTCCAATTGTGCATGTTTCATTTGGATATACTCAATCTTGAAATAATCTACATTATGTATCCCTATCTTGTGAATTTCAAAGGGCTTTATAACTGTAACGACCATGTCAAGTCATACATAGTCATAAAAACCCAACCATGGTATCTTGTCATATACCAAATTGTTATATAATTGTTATCCCAAAACATATATATTTCCCCCACCCCTAGATCTATCGAAGCATGAGGATCCACCAATGGAGGATTGTTCTTGTTATATTCTCATATCATCTGATCAACAAGTTTCATCATGGAGGCATATCTCTACATAATCAAACAAACATATTTGCATACATAACACAAAATTAACATATTTACATATTATGGGTTAAAAAAATGTCATAATAACTTATCCCACAAATCATTCAACATGGTCAAAACCAAGGCATAATCATTACCCTCAACCATCACACATTTTTTTCGTGGGGGAAAATGGGTAAAAATGATTATAAATTTAAATCCTCTCTATAGAAACCCATTTTCTCCTTTTAATTTACTATATTTATCATAACTTAAAACTAAAAACTCAATATTATGGAAGAATATATTTTAAATTTAATTAGTACGGAAAAAACTTTAATTCAAATAACACACCCAAAACATTCTTTTACGCCCATGCCCAAAATGTGGAATTTATAAATAAATCATATAATCTATTGTGATGCATGAATACATTACATTCCTTCCATATGGTTCTGTGATGTAAAAATATCAAAAAATATTAAAATCAAAAAACATTTGTATCACTAATGGTGGAATCAAATTTAACTATAAATACCATTCTTCAACATCTATTCCCCCACTTTGGTACATGTGTTGTCCATCATACGTGGATTAGATAATCCCACATAATAGATCATGACTAGGATCCAACACATCCTAATATAATCTCTAAAATTCCAAAATTAGCATGACTAATTCATTAAATGATAACTCATTTAATACAGCTTAGTAAAATCCCTACACTGGTGCCAAAGCAACCTCGATATGGTTCTCCAGGTGTACATAGGTGCACCTCTTCAAATGTAAAAGGTTAATGACTATTAGTGAAGGATTAATATATGTGTAATGGAGACATTATACCATCATTATCAAAGAAGAACAATATTATAAATAAATAAGCAATAGAAATATGGTTAGAAAATATAACCAATGTATTTCAATAAAATAATATAGACCAGTGTCACATGATAAACCAACACAGAAAATCAATAAATGAAACAAAATCAATATATATTTCCTAAAATATAAGTGTTAGATCTGAAATGAAAAAAAATCTTGGATAATTCTCCTATGTGTCCCAACATCATGTTAGGTTTCCTTATATATGAACCATCCCAATCTCATCCTTGTATCATATGGGCTCTTCACATTATCCAGTTAAACAACCATAAAGTATATTTCAGTACTGATAAGAGATCCTAAGTAGGGTGTGATTACAACTCATCCGGCCACCACCTACATTGTAAAAAAAAATAGACTGTAATATTGTGTGTAGTTGTATAATAAGTAAAGTTAAATACATAACGTAATGAGTTTTCATGTTACATTATTTTTTATATAACGACCTAATTATTTGAGATCATGATGACCCACCAAATCAACAATTCATTCATCTGCCCGTGGAATAGTCTAAACAATCCTCAAAAGGATATTAAATGTCATTCTATGATGGGTTTTCATAGATCAATTCATTTCAAACTATGGAGGCCTAGTGCAATATTTTGGTAACAAATTGGAATTTTGTGTTGTATTTCCTATGCCACTAGTCAGTGATCACATATAACCATAAATATAAGGGGGTCTTTTAGATGTATCATGGATCCTTTGGGAATTTGGTGTAGTAGTAAATTTCCCCCAACTTTTTGATCACTTATATACATAAAAATATTGGGGGCTATAGAAGTAGTATGTTAGCCCTTAGGAATTTGGAGTATCATTCATTGTCCTACTACTGATTCAAAGATATAAAATCACAAGCTTCCATATTCCCAACCATTTATCATCAATTATCATAATTTATTATTTCTTATTTCACAATTCCTTTTCTAATGTAGTCCCAAATTAAAAAACTTGATTTTTATCCTATCGTTACACACCTTGGGTGGAAACCTAATTTAATCATATTAGAAAAATCCATTAGTTGCATTCAATTTCATAAAAAATTAATAACCAAAATTGACTATACCATTATTTCCACAATATTATAATAAAATAAGTTACCAATTTAACATCACATCAATCCCTAATTTCAAAATCAAATAAGAAATCTACTAATTAATATAATATTTGACTATAATTCCCAATGATAAAATTGAAATTTTACAATTACAAACAAACAATTATAATATCTAATATGTTAATTGGAATTCATACCAGAAAAAATATTATTAATTAATTCTCACCAAAACACCAACATAAATTTATTTAGAATGGTCAGATTAATAACAAAAAAAATATCAATACTCAATCCACAATACATGGTGTTCAAATAGGAATTAATCACCCAATGTCCACTATGATATTCCTTTTAGTCCAGAGGATGAATAATGAATGATGTTACCAAAAAACCACACATACCACTTAAAAATGTTTCTCAGGAAATTTAATGGCATTTAACTCCTTCACACATCACATAATTATTATTATGGGTTACATAAAAAATCATTTCCCCTGTAGTTTTTATTTATCCAGATTAATTAATACCCATAATGAATTATTATTATTTGTCATATAATATTTCAAATTTAGGAACCATTTCAGCATATAAATCAATTCATGAAATGTTTCTAGAGAAATTTATGAATTATGTAACACATTTACATAGAAAGAAAATATCCTATAGATTTTTTTCTAGTACAGAGAAGAAAATTCTTCTTTACTAATCTGAAACACCATTGACAACATCCTAAATCATTGAAAAACCTTGATTATGAATTAAAAATACATAACAAAAATGGGATGTACCTTGTTAAATAATGTGATCACACAATAGTATTAAAAATAAATAGTAAATAAATCCTATGAATGAAATATAAAACTATAATGAAAATAAAACTTTACAATGTGTACAATACCTTTTTGAATAATGATTTTTCTCTACCTTGGGCTACTCAGTTCATTTCAACAATGATAATTCCATTATTGCTTTGATAAATTAAAAAAAATTCTAGTCCACTTATATTATTAAACTAATTAATCCTATAAATTTTCAACCTGTAATATTTAATAATTAATAATCTAAATTAATAATAATTCTTTCAAAACATTAAATATATTTAATCATAATTATCCTAATTTATTTATCTTTTGATGTTGAATAATAGTTTCGAATAATTTATTACTACTTGAAAAAAAATATAAATAATAAAACTCACAATATATGTGACTTTTTTTAATAAATAATAAAAATGATAAATGTATAATGTAAAATATATTTGGAAAATAATTTTTATTATCAAATTTATATCCTTTTTTGAGCATCTATATATTAAAAATAATATATCAGTGATTTTATCATAAATAAAAAAATTAAATTAAAATATAAATATAAATAAAGACACCTATTACAAAATATATATTTACTTTTTTGTATATAAAAAAGGTAAAATATTTTATTATTTACATTTAATTATATAAAAATTCTATCTCACATATATAAATTGTACATTATAAAATTAAGGGTTTTATATAATGCATTCATATTTTATAGTGATTTATATTATTATAAAAAAATTTCCTATAAGATTTATTAAAAATTAATGATCAGGCTACCATTTATGAGATCTTATAATCTATTGTGAATGAATGTGTTTCTATTTCATCAGATATCAATAGATTATGTTGCAATATATTCAATGATTCTCCGAATTCTTTTGAGGGGGGGGGGTGAATTTCCTCCACACACATCTATATAAGGGGATACAGACAGTAGAAAGAGTGGTATATCACTCATAGAGAGGATGTGGGGATGAGGCCTATGAAATATTTAATAGAAAAAATTTGACTGTCAATATTTATTGGTGATGAATATAGAAATTCAGATGTTTGTGATGAATATTTTCATAAATTGGGTTTATGTGAGGCATACTGATTCTCACCACTTTAATATATATTATGAGGTTCCCAAAAAATATAACAAAACTATATGTCATTTGGAAAATGATGTTTAACAATTTTTAATTGTAGGATTTTTATATTGGATCATATTGCAAGATAAAAAAACAACATGTTAAAAAATGGTTATTAATATTGGCATAGATAAGGCATGTAATATAATGTAATGGGGCTTCATAAAAAAGGATATGGTTTTCATGTGAATCATAGAGTGGGATCTGGATATCTTAATCTTATTTTATAGTTCCATATAACTATTTATATCATTAATGGGAATAAATAATCGTTTTTTCAAATTTTTCTCAAGGATAATGTATGATGATCCTATTTCTCCATATTTTTGTATTTTTATCCAATAATATCTGAGTAGACACATTTACAAGATCTCTAATAATAGTTCTATTTTACCTCATTGATGTAAGATATAATTCAATGAACCTTGTCATCTTATATCTTCAGATGACATGATTTTATTCATAAGTAGTTAAAACTGATCTATTTGGAACATTGATATTTCTGTGTTATAGTATTGAACATGGAGTGAAAAAGTGATCAACTATTACAAAATAAATATCAATGTATCAAAAAATTAATTCCACATGAATTATAAGAACATTGAAACTATCCTAGGAATTCATAGAATTTGTTTTCATATTATGTACTTGGGGGATCCATTTTCACCTATTAGGTTTTAGATTTATCACATTGGTGGTGTGGTTTTTAATTTCATGAGACACATTATTAACATAAAAACCCACTTGTTATCGTTTCGAGATAGGATCGATCTAGTGATCTTAGTTATATCATTTATTCAAATTCATACCTTCTCTGTGACCATGGTGTGAAAAATGTGTTGATATTTATTAAAGGGAACCTCAAATAAATTATAAGGGATTTATATTGAGAGGGGAGGTGTCGATGTGATTCATAGACTGGCATGATAAACCTGTTTCAAGTGCGGGGATCAACATTATATCATTTGAATATTAAATGCTATAACTTCAAGATAAGATTTCCATGGATGTGATAAAAGGGAGATGCCTCTAGGGGAAGGTTAGAATTCTAATGTATGGGCCTGATATCAAATATGAGAGGGTTAGAATCTCTCTCTAATAGAAGTATTTGTAAGTCCACATCACTATTGTAAAATATCACTCCTCGTCGATTTTTGGAAGGGTTTATATTATATACTACTTCCCAACCTATACCACTGACACGAATGGATTTGTAGGGTTCTAAACCCCCAAAATGACCTTCACCTAGTCCAGTGATTATCCATCCTGTCATGACTCATCCTCGGGGCCCGTGCCGTGAGTACCCCAAGCCAACCTTCCATAGGCCATGGGCTGGCGACTAGCACCAAAGGTGTAAGTCCCAAGAAAAGGGAAGGCATTGCCTTTATAAAGTGAACACACACAACATAGTATGCAAGTGAAGTAAGCACTAAGTGAAACTGAGTACAAAAGTAAGACCTGAAAAGTAAATGGCCTAGTATACAAACCCAACTGAAAGTACAGTACAACTGAAAAGAAAGTACTACCGCAGTAATGTAAAACAATATCACTGAGTCATCCTCCGGAATTCCCACATGAAGGGTACGTACAGTTAGTCTCCTCAGCTCCTCGGGTCCGACCGTCCGCTCCGTGTATGTCCTACAAAGCGGTCCACCTCCAGGTACCATCCATCTCCAAAAGCCTCCACCTCGATAAGTTCTACCTATCATCTACATCCAACACAACGTAGTGTAGGCATAGCCTATGTAGGGGTGAGTATACGATACTTAGTTGGGACCCTGAGACCCCCTAAGGTCTCTCAAAATCCACAATGGATAAACCACAATGGAAAGGTAAAATCACGAAGTATCAACCGAATCTACATAGGTATATGACCTTACATATACCTACGTCATCAATTACAGTTTGTCTCCAACTCGTATGCCCAAGCATAACTAGTACACACAGGAAAACACTACCCAGTCCCCAGAGGAAAACACAACCCATTCCACATAGGAAAACTTGTCAATCACATTGCTGATAATGATTAAAGTCAAGACTCAACTCACATAGGAATGCATACTTTGTATTTTGATAGAGATGATCAGATGTAACCACTGATTCATCTATCCTATCGAACCCACACAGGATACAAGTCCAGCAAAGCTGTCAGACCCTCACAAGATACCAGACCAGCTACTCTATGGGACCAACACTAGATACAAGTATAGAGGTCAATACTGTTGGACCCACATAGGATAAAATAATAGTATTCATCGCTGTCAGACCCTTGGAAGATTCAAGTATGGTATTCTTCTCTGTCGAACCCACAGAGGATTCCAGTATAGAAGTCGATGTAGTTGCATCCAACTCTAGGGTTCCCACACACAACATACTCGATTCTAGAAGGGTCCTCTCCTCGAGCAAGAGAGTAGATATATCAACTGTCACAAATTCGAGATTTAATGCATCCCAGGCTTCTGTCTCGTCAAAAAAATCCCAACCCGACATACGGTGCGTCAATCAGATGCCCGGTCTTAGAGTGATTGGATTTTCCATCCTAGGGGCCCAATTGGTTTTTAAGCTAAAACCAACCTAACCGTACTCTAGCTGCATCCAAACCTCAAGTGTAGTAATCCCAAATAACAGTATCCTCAAGATTAAATCAACGATGTTGACGGCACATCTATCTGTCGTCTGGTCCTTATGTTATAATCGTTTCCGCTCCAAGGGCCAGGTTGGTTTCATGTTCGAACCAACCCAGCCATACCCAAACTTTGTCGAAACCAAGAGTTTAATATACCGAAATGACCGTCTCGATCCAAGTATTCCTACACAACTGATGGTGCATCAATCGGAGGTCCATATTTTAATTAATGAGAAAAAGACCGAAAATGGTCCGAAGAGGGGGTCTGGGCCCGGTCCGACCCGGCCCAACCCCCCCGGGTCGTCCCGAAACGGGTCGACCTAACTCGGGTCTGGGTCCAGCCCAATAGGGTACATCGCGGCCCGGCGGGGTGCGGCCCGACCCAGCTAGGCGTAGCCCGGTCCATGTGACTTTCCCCGGCCCAGCCGGGGGTGATGGCACGGCCACCTGGCCGAACGGGGGGTGTACCCCCTGTCTCGCGGATGTGGTGCCAAGTAGGCGTTGTGGTCTTCCCCGGATCCCACACGGCTGCAAGATCCTTCTCTCGCTGCCGCGGCCGATTCCACAGCTGGCTGGTACCGGCGGTGCGCCGTGGCACTGCCGGGGTCTTCCGCGGGCCACCTAAGTCATTCTGGTGGTCCGTTCTTGATTCTTACTACACCTGCGGTCATCTCGGGACCCGTACATCACTGCGAAGGCCTCTAATCACCATTGCGGTCTCGCTTCATCATCGCCAAAAATTTCGCTCATCAAGAACAAACTAGAGGTGTTTCCGAACTTGTTTGTTAGACCGTACACACCGTGTTACTGGTTCAAACATTACTAAACAATTAAATTCCATGTTTGAGAGTATAAAACATAAATATGAGAAAAATACAATTCCAATAAATCAACAAACGATGAAGAACGTAGACATTGAAGTGGACGACATCGTGTAGAAAGGGTTCCTAGGCGACGTCAGAGTGCGCCGAGGAGGATCTGTTGTCTCCTCTCGTGTCGCAAGAATATAAATTGTGGCGTGTTGGGAAAAAATCCCTCAAGGTATCATTGAAGCATTTTTGTGGTGATTGTGTTTGTTGACGAAGTGGACATATGAGTAGTGACTGTTGACAAAGCAAAATAATGACATACAAATTTGTTGACAAAGATGATTTCATGGTGGAATGTCGAGTTCAAGAGCTGAGGTCAACGATCCATGTTTGATTCAAGAACGTCGATAAAAGGAATGGATGATCTGGAGGTGGTACAAAAGAACATATACAAGGTGGCGCCGTTTTCCAGTGTTTGCCAAATTTTTGGGCCTGAAAATCAGCAAATGAAGAAAAGTGTTTTTTGAAAAGGGACTTGCGCGCTGAGGACTTGGAGAATAGGAAACTTGAGCGCCATATGTTTTTCAAGATCATAAGATCAAAATATGGCAAAGGAAGTTGGTTCGCACTAGTTTGGGAGTTGGTCGCGCAAGTATCCAAAAGGACAGAAGACTTGCGCGCCGAAACTTGGTCGCGCAAGTGACTTGCGCGCCTTCGCGCAGGGTGGTCAATTTGCCTATAAATACTGGACCACCCCTCTTCATTCCTCACCGGAGTTCAACTCAGATCTCTCGTCGCACAGGTGTGGTGGTCGCGCAAGTGGTGTGTGTGGTCGGGTAGGTGGGACTTGCGCGCCAGTGGTTGAAGTTGTGCGCCGGTGTTAGAAGTTGCGTGCAGGTTTGGAGTTGCGTGCCAATAGTGGTTTGGGCGTAAAAAGAAGAGAGTCGTGCAAGTTTTAAGTTGAGTAAGCTTGTGTCACGCAAGTGTCAGAGGAGGACTTGCACGCCCGTTGTGACTTGCGCGCCGAGGTTGACTTGCGCGCCAAGTAAGGTTTGTTCCTGCAGTGTTTTTCGGACTGCGTGGAAGCTGGAAGTTTTCCCGATACCTTTGGTGCAAAGAGATATTCATCTACGGGTGAAAGTTTTACTTCAACAGAGAATCTACATAAAAGAGAGGATGCATTCATTCATGCAAATGAAGAGACCTACAGGTCTATAAACTGTGAGTGGATTCCTTCCAAGGGCAGTGAGCTTAGGAAGAGGAAGAAAGTGATCCTCTCCACCAGCAGTGAGCCAGAGAGAGAGAAAGGGAGTGACCCTTGGGAAAGCAGTGAGCTGACCCTAAACATTGTAAAGGCAGTGATCCTGGGCATAGAAGTGATCTAGCCCGAACCTTGTAATCCACAGCTAGTGAAGATTAGTGGAATTTGGTACGACCGGCAACCTGTCGGCATATGCTCCTTGGACATAGCCCTTAGCGGTGAACCAAGTAAAATTTTTGTGTCTTGTACATGCTTTACTTTCTGTTTATATCATGCAGCATGAAAAAGAGAGAATAGTGTTTTGCTTAATAGCGAAACAAGATCAGAACGGGCATTAATTTTCAATTTGCCATACCCTGATTCACCCCCCCTCTCAGGGTATCCAGCCTAGTGGACCTAACAAGTGGTATCAGAGGGAAAGGTTGAATGTTGTTCTTCTCTCAATGGAGGTAACCAATCATAAAGGGATTCCGATCTTCGACGAATATAATTTTCAGATATGGATGAATCGGATGCAACACTATTTCCGATCCTTGGGAATGGATGTGTTTTCAGCAGCTATGCATGGTATCACTGCTGATATTAATAGTGGTGCTTTATCAGAAGCTGAGCATAGAGAGTTGGATGCTGATTCCAAAGCAATCAATGCCTTAGGGGGAGCCCTTTCCAATCCTATATACACGAAGGTGATGTCATGCAAAACGTCAGATTCCATGTGGGAAGAGCTTTTGAATATATGTGAAGGGGACACAAAAGTCAGAGAGGCAAAGCTGCAGGTGTTGTGGAACAAATATGAAGATCTGAAAATGAACCCGAATGAGTCTGTTGATGCTTTCTTTGACAGGGTAAACATTGGTGTGGAAGATATGCGAGGTCTTGGAGAAGTCATTGAAGACATAAAGATTGTAAAGCGCATCTTGAGGAAACTTCCACCTCGGTTCAATCCGAACGTTTCAGTACTAGAAGATAAATATCCAAAAGAGATGACATTGGACAATTTGCACAGTACCTTGGTTTCATATGAAATGAGGAACGATGATAATGAGGTTGTGGAAAAGGGTAAGTCTAAAGACGTGGCATTTAAGGCCATGAAGAAGCTCACCATTGATGATTACAATGAAGAAGAAGAGACAGATGAGGTGATGTCATTTCTTTCTTCAAATCTACAAAGAGGAAGAGGAAAGTTTAAAGGTAAACTTCCACTAGAATGCTTTAGATGTGGTAAGTTTGGTCATATTGCGGCAAGATGCCCCAAGAAGTTTAAAAATGACGATGATGATGATGACGTTGAAATTCCCTAAAAGAAGACTTCAGCTTTTTTAAAAGGGAAGAAACAATTCAAGAGAAATTCCTTCAAGAAAAAGAATCTTCTTTCACAAGAATTTGAAAGTTCAGATGAGTCTGAGGATGAAGAAGTTGAGGAAATAGAAAATTGCAGAGATCGTGGGGTAAATTCCTTGGTGGAAATTGTTGGTAGTTCTCAAAAGGGAGAAGAAGCTGATGCTAAAGAAGAAGAAGAAATTGAAGGGAGAATTGATATGGAAGCCAAATTGGAAGTAGCTCTTGAGGAGATAGATGTTTGGAGAGCCAAAACGAAGAAAGCCAATAAAGTGGTTCGTGATGCCAAACTCTATATGCAACAACAGGATGAAGAAAAGTCTGAGCTGTTAGAATAAATTGAAAGACTAAAATCCTCAACACCAGAGAGCTCAGAAAATATTGTTGAGTATAAAATTAAAATTGAGGAACAAAAGAAGGAAATTGATTGTTTGACTAACACAGGAAAGGAGCAGGTTAGATGTATCAAAGAGCTTGAAGAAGAAGGGGTCAGTCTGTGACAAAAACTTAAGGATCAAGATAAACTCTTGACCCCCAATGTGATATCCGAAAAGCATTCCATTCCGAAGACAGAGAAGGTGAAAGCTGAGCCTAGAAGTTCAGTAGGGAAGAAGAAGCAATTGAGCTCAGATGTTATGGTTGTTTCTGGGCTTAGTCAAGAACAAAAATTTGCGACATTTGCAGTCAGACCGCAAGCACTCATCCCGAAAGTGAAGGTTGATTTGGGAACAAAACAGAATCAGAATATTCAGAGATCCCAAAGGGGAAATAATTGTGCTGAAATATCACGAGGGAATGCATCCTATATCAGGTTTTATTGCTGTGGGAAAATGGGACATTCACAGTATGTGTGTTCCATAGCCAAGAGATACAGAAGGGAACATGAACAGAGATGGCAGCCAAACAGAGAATGGTTTTTCAGAACACATTTCGAAGGACACTGTTTTTGGTGTGGAGGATTTGGACACATGGCTAGGTATTGCACTTCAACCATTCAGAGAAATGTGACAAAGCATAATCAAAATGTTCGCAAGCAGCAGATCAATAAACCAACAAGTGAGTTAAAAGTTCAGAACAGATTTGCAGCTCTGCAATATGAGGGTGGTCCATCATACTCTGAGAAAGAAATGAAGCCCCAATCCATGCCGAGTGTGAAAGATAAAGTATGGACCAAGAAGAAGAAAAATGAGAAGGATGTGGTGGCAGAGATTGCCCTTAAAGCATCAGATCGACCAGGTGTTTGGATCCTTGATAGTGGTTGCACATCCCACATGACGGGTAATAAGGATCTTGTTACAGGCATCAAATATGACAAAGAACGAGTTGTCAAATTTGGAAATGATGAAGGCCTGAAGATTTTTGGCTCTGGGAAATCAAAGTTTGGGGGAAAAGAGATGAGACGTGATGATGTCTTGGTAGTAGAGGGTCTCAGTCATAACCTACTCAGTGTCAGTCAACAATGTGACTCTGGGCACTCTATCCAATTTACCAAGAAGATGTGTGTTGTGAAAGGAAAATATGGAGCAGCTGTTCTACAGGGAAAAAGGTCAAATGAAAATCTCTATCTTGTAGGTGGGGAAGAAGATACTTGTCTTTTATCCAGAGAGGATGAAAACGAGTTGAGGCATAAGAGACTTGGTCATCTATGCCAACCATCTATGGAGGATCTCGTTAAATGTGATGCTGCTAGAGACTTTCCCAAACTATCACGTGATCGCACTCATACGTGTGATGCTTGTCAACAATGGAAAATCATCAGAAAGACACACAGGCCAAAGGAACAGAAATCAACTAGAGTACTTGAATTGGTGCATGCTGATGTATGTGGACCTATCTCACCACGAGCTATAAATGGGCAAAGGTACTATGTTCTTTTCATTGATGACTATAGAAGAATGGCATGGGTATTCATCATAACCCATAAGACAGAGGTGTTCAATTGCATAAAGTAGTACAGGAGGGAATCAGAAAAGATTCTTAGGCAGAAAATTCTGAAGTTTCGTACTGATAACGGTACGGAATTTACAAACAGTCTGGTTGAAAACTATCTCGAGAAACATGGAATAAGGCATCAAGTTTCATCAGTAAGAACTCCCCAACAGAATGGATTAGTTGAAAAGAGAAATCAGATCATCAACAACATGTCCAGAACAATGCTTATTGATACGGACCTGCGAGAGAAATTTTGGAAGGAAGCAGTTTTGACATCGTTCTATGTTTCAAATAGGTCCATGTTATGTCTGAAGCAAGGGAAGACTCCATATGAACTGTGGTACGGAAAGAAGACAACGTTGAAGTACTTTCGAATCGTTGGATGTAAGTGCTTCATTCTCAACAAAGATCATCATAGGAAGATTGAGGCACGAGGAGATGAAGGGATATTCCTTGGATATTCAGGGAAAAGCAAAGTGTATAAATGTTTCAAAAAAAGGCTGGGAAAAATCATTGAAAGCAATGATGTCACTATAGTTGAAAATGAGCAAAATACTCAACGATCCAGTGAACAGTTCCTGGATGAAAGTGATGATGAGGTAAGCAACCCAGGGGGAGCAGAAGTGGCAGAAGCTGACTCAGAAGAAGATACTGATGATGAAGTGGAAAGTGTCAAGTCGGTGTCTGCGAGAAAGCCAAAGAGTCGAGCTGAAATTGATAGGCAGAATATCATTGGTGATCAAACAGCTCCAGTTCAGACTCGAAGAATGAAATCATCACAGCAAGCATCGGTTTTGTCTCAAGTGGAGCCGAAATGTTTTTCTGATGCAGCTGAAGATGAAAACTGGGTTCAGGCCATGAACGAAGAGCTTGATCAGATTGAGAAGAACCAGACATGGGAGATTGTTTCGAGGCCAGCAGACAAGAATGTCATCGGGACTAAATGGGTCTATCGCAACAAGATGAATGAAGATGGCATAGTGATTCGAAACAAAGCACGACTAGGGTGCAAGGGATACTCCTAGATAGAGGGAATGGATGTTGATGAGACATTTGCACCGGTTGCAAGACTGGAGACAATCAGATTATTTTTGGCCATAGCAGTGCAAAGAAAGTTCAAAGTGTTCCAGATGGATGTCAAATCCACATTCTTGAATGGGGTTCTAGAAGAAGAGGTGTATATTGAGTAGCCAGATGGTTTTCTCATTCATGAGGATGAGAACAAAGTTTACAGGCTGAAGAAGGCGTTGTATGGGCTGAAACAAGCACCAGGGGCATGGTACTCAAGGCTTGACCCGTACTTGAAGAAGCTTGGTTTCCAGCGTGGAGGAGTTGACTACAACCTCCATTTCAGCAATGATAGTAATCAAAGGATGATGGTGCTAGTGTATGTCGATGACATAATTTTTGGCGGATCAGTTGAAGCTCAGTGCAGACAGTTTTCCGAATTCATGAAAAATGAGTTTGAAATGTCAATGATTGGAGAGCTAACGTTTTTCCTTGGTCTACAGGTGACACAAGGAAGAATTGGAACTTTTATTTCCCAATCCAAATATGCCAAGGAGGTTCTAAGAAGGTTTTTAATGGATAATTCCAAGGAGATGAAGACTCTGGTTGCTACCCGGATGAGATTATCAAAAGATGAGGATGGCAAGGCAGTTAATATCACAGAATATAGGAAAATTATCGGAAGTCTGTTGTACTTGACCGCGACAAGGCCTGATATTGTTTTCACCACATGCCAAGCAGCGAGATATCAAAGTAATCCCAAGGAAAGTCACATGCTTGCAGTGAAAAGAATACTTCGGTATATCAAGGTCACGGTGGACTTCGGCTTGACATACAACGACAAATCTCAGACAGAGTTATTGGGATATACTGATGCAGACTGGGCCGGTTCAACAGATGATAGAAAATCAACGTCGGGTGGTGCATTCTATCTTAGTGGATTGTGTATTTCTTGGCTAAGCAAGAAACAAGATTTCATTTCATTGAGCACCGTAGAAGCTGAATATATTGCGGCCACTCAAGCATGCACACAGTTATTGTGGATGAAGTAGCAGCTTGAAGATATGGGAGTTGAAGTGAAGTCTCCGATCGGAATCCAGTGTGATAACTCAAGTGCTATAAATCTCAGCAAAAATCTCGTCCATCACTCAAGTAAAATGAAAATTGAGATCAAGTATCATTTCATCAAGGAGATGGTTGAGCAGGGCATCGTGAAGTTAGAGTATGTGCCTACAGAGCTACAGGTTGCAGACATTCTGACAAAGGCCTTACCCAAGGATGATTTTGGGAGGCATCGACTAGCTCTGGGAGTTCAGTCGATTCCCCGCACTTGAAATACTGTGGATGTAGAATCCCCCCCCCCCTCCCCGAGGTATGATGTCTTTTTCCCTAATATGCTGATATGTGTTCTCTACTATGTTACAGACTACAAAGTTGTGTCCTTTGGGTTCGTTGACAAAGGGGGAGAAAAGTGTTTGTTAAAGGAGGAGAAAATAGAGATTGATCAATGGGGAGACAGTGTGGAGATTTGATAAATCATAATTGATACGGGGAGAAGCTGATAGGTGGAGCAGCCAGAAAGGTGGAGAAATGAGAAGGGGGGAGTGTATTAAATCTGACGATGCTAGAAGTGATCAATCAAAGAATAGATATCACGACAGCTGAGGATCGTGATAAAAGCAGAAGAGTGGTGTTGGAAAGTGGTAAGACTATTTCCCAACCAAACTTTTGTCTTCCAACAAATCCATCAATAATTGGTATCAGCTTAGTACAAATTGGTATCTGTTTGGTGTCAACAGTGGATGTCAGAGATGAAGTGATTCATTGATGAACATTTCATTTACTCTTGTTTCTCACGCCGAGCATTGCTCATGTGAGCTTAGAGTATGTGTTGAGTAAATACTTGATCGCTATCAGAATCTCAATGAGGCGAATGGAGGCTGAAGGATAAGCGACATATCTTTGTTTTGGAAAAGATGTCAACAAACCCAAAGGGGGAGATTGTTGGGCAAAAATCCGTCAAGGTATCATTGATTCATTTTTGTGGTGATTGTGTTTGTTGACAAAGTGGACATCTGAGTAGTGACTGTTGACAAAGCAAAACAATGACATACAAATTTGTTGACAAAGAGGATTTCATGGTGGAATGTCGAGTTCAAGAGCTGAGGTCAACGATCCATGTTTGATTCAAGAACGTCGATAAAAGGAATGGATGATCTGGATGCGGTACAAAAGAACAGATACAAGGTGGCGCCGTTTTCCAGTGTTTGCCAAATTTTTGGGCCTGAAAATCAGCAAATGAAGAAAAGTGTTTTTGGAAAAGGGACTTGCCCGCTGAGGACTTTGAGAATAGGAAACTTGCGCGCCATATGTTTTTCAAGATCAGAAGATCAAAATATGGAAAAGGAAGTTGGTTCGCGCAAGTTTGGGAGTTGGTCGCGCAAGTATCCAAAAGGATAGAAGACTTGCGCGCCGAAACTGGGTCGCGCAGGTGACTTGCGCGCCTTCGCGCAGGGTGGTCAATTTGCCTATAAATACTGGAACACCCCTCTTCTTTCTTCACCGGAGTTCAAATCAGAGCTCCCATCGCGCAGGTGTGGTGGTCGCGCAAGTGGTGTGTGTGGTCGCGCAGGTGGGACTTGCGCGCCAGTGGTTAAAGTTGTGCGTCGGTGTTAGAAGTTGCGCGCCGGTTTGCAGTTGCGCGCCAGTAGTGGTTTGGGTGTAAAAGGAAGAGAGTCGCGCAAGTTTGGAGTTAAGGAAGCTTGTGTCGTGCAAGTGCCAGATGAGGACTTGTGCGCCCGTTGTGACTTGTGCGCCTATAATTGCGTGCCGAGGTTGACTTGCGCGCCAAGTAAGGTTTGTTCCTGCAGTGTTTTTCGGACTGCGTGGAAGCTGGCAGTTTTCCCGATACCTTTGGTGCAAAGAGATATTCATCTACGAGTGAAAGTTGTAATTCAACAGAGCATCTACATACAAGAGAAGATGTATTCATTCATGCAAATGATGAGACCTACAGGTCTATAAACTGTGAGTGGATTCCTTCCAAGAGCAGTGAGCTTAGGAAGAGGAAGAAAGTGATCCTCTCCAACGGCAGTGAGCTAGAGAGAGAGAGACATGGAGTGACACTTGGAAATGCAGTGAGCTAACCCTAAACATTGTAAAGTCAGTGAGCCTGGGCATAGAAGTGATCTAGCCCGAACCTTGTAATCCACAGCTAGTGAAGATTAGTGGAATTTGGTACGACCGGCAACCTGTCGGCGTATGCTCCTTGGACGTAGCCCTTAGCGGTGAACCAAGTAAAATTGATGTGTCTTGTGCTTGCTTTACTTTCTGTTTATATTGTGCAGCAGGAAAAAGAGAGAAGAGTGTTTTTCTTAACAGCGAAACAAGATCAGAACGTGCATTAATTTTCAATTATCCATACCCTGATTCACCCCCCCTCTCAGGGTATCCAGCCTAGTGGACCTAACATGGCGCGTCGTCATTCTATGCGGAACCGACATTCTTCGTCGAAGGAGACGTCGCTGTCGTAGGCGACGTATGCTCTTGACGTTGATGTGCGTCCAAGGAAGATGTTCTTCACGTTCTTTTCCAGGGGTGTTCTTCTTTGAAGAATGGTTCACCTCACATTAATCATCCAGAGTCTTTTTCCAAATAGATCTGCCAACAAAAAGAAAAGGAGGCACCCAATTAATAGAATTTTTGACCAACTCATATTAATTCTATGTGGTGTCAATTAATTTAATGCCGACATTAAATTAACTGTTTTCCCCATTAAATTAATGATGGAGGCAGGAAGGCTCCATCATAATCAAGGTAATTAAACAAAGGGGGGTTATTAATGGGGAAAAGTAAATGGAAACAGTAGGGAAATAAATGGGGAGTTGATGGTTGGGCTCGTGTGGGCTCCACCTCACAAAATAAAATTTTCTTCACAAACAAATTTTATTTAATTTAAAGAATAAATACAAAAACATTACTTCCACCCCTCCCAAAACACAATCTCGGTAAAGGTCCCCATAAGAAATTATTGGCGTTGCAAGTTCTTCGGTTCCCTCATATTTCAATTCTGAGCACCGGCTCAGAATATAGAAAAACAAGCTCGTTCGTTCACTAAACGTACCCGAGACAAACTTCAAAAAATG
Organism: Viscum album; assembly: GCA_963277665.1. Classification (NCBI taxonomy): domain Eukaryota; kingdom Viridiplantae; phylum Streptophyta; class Magnoliopsida; order Santalales; family Viscaceae; genus Viscum; species Viscum album. The sequence continues at coordinate 1,553,313,322 of OY728146.1, read as the reverse complement.
ATTCCGTGCACACCGGGCCTTAGATTCAAGCGCCGTCAGATGCCACATACTCATAAAATTCCAAAGTATTTATGAAAAAAAATTCCTTGAAATATTTGGGCCTTTAAATTACTCCCATCTCAGGGCTTTGTGTCCCCGTAAAGATACAACATAAACTAGGGAAACAAATGGGGATACTGAGCACACATCTGAGCCTCCCTCTCACATGTGCTATCAGGAGGTTCCCGTGCTACAAAAAAATGCACACCAGAGGAATCGACAATCCACATAGGACCCACTATTGTCGATATTCGATCTCCATCGGGACCTGTGCAAAATTCGCCCCATCATCGATGTCCAGCTCCCCATGGTCGATAATATGCATCAGGTCGTGCACGTATCTGCTTAGCTAAAATACGTGGAAGACGTCGTGCACCCATTGCAACTGAGGTGGAAGGGCCAGGCGGTAAGCCACCATGCCTACCCTGCTGAGGACCTGGAATGGTCGGAAGAAGTATGTAGACAACTTGCCGCCCCGGCCAAATCTCTGCAATCCATGTCGAGGTGAGACCCATAAGAAAACATGGTCTCCATCCTCGAACTCCAGTGGTCTCCGCCTCCTCTCAGCATAGGACTTATGTATACTCTGTGCAGTCATCATCCACTCCTGTATGATCTGATCCTTCTTCGTCACAGCCTAAACCATCTCTGGTCCTACGAGTGGTGACTCCCCAGGGTCAGTCCAGCACAGATTTGATCTTCAAGGTCGGTCGTACAATGCCTCGTATGGTGCCATTCAGATGGGGTAGTGGTATCTGTTGTTGTACGCAAACTCCGCGAAGGGTAGGTGATCCTCCCAGCCGTGACCAAAGTCAAAGACACATGCACCAAGCATTTCCTCAGGCATCTGAATGTCCATCTCCTTCTGGCCATCTGTCTGGCAATGAAAGGCACTGCTCAAGCATAGTTGCGTCCGAAATACCTCATACAACCCCTTCCAAAGCCGGGAAGTAAAGTGAGCATCTTGATCGGAGACGATAGATAATGGAACCCAAATGAGTCCGTATTCCCTCTTGATCATAAAGGTGTCCCAAGATCTCTAATAAGACCTACTCTCTAGTCGGTAGGAAGTGGTCCGACATGGTGAGTCTGTCTACGATCACCCAGATGGAGTCATGTCCTCTAGAAGTACGTGTGATCCCCGTCACGAAATCCATGGACATCCCATCCCACTTCTACTTTGGATCCTATAAGGGATGTACCAAGCCTTATGGTACCCGGTGCTCCGTCTTCACATGATGGCAAGTGAAGCATCGTGAATCGAATTCTGCTACATCCCTCTTCATACCTGGCCACCAGTACTGTCGTCTGAATTCCTGGTACATCTTCCCTACTCCAGGTTTTACCTCTAGTGGGGAATTGTGAAACTCCCACAACACTTCCTCCTCCAGTGCATCAGGTACCATGGTACATCCCCTGAAGAGGATGACGTGCTCTCCCCCTTCAGAAAATCCATCAGGCGCATGTCCTGTGGAAACCTGAGCACGTCGTGTCTCACAGTCAACATCCCCACTCTGTGCCTCTCTAACCCGCTGAAGTAGTGGAGGAGTGACTGTGAAATGTTGTAGAAAGGCTTACCCATCTCCATCCATGAAGGATATCTTCATAGCGGCTAACTGCTATGTCGCCTCTCCAAGTAGCGGAATGCTCGATCTTCTGCTGAGAGCATCATCCACAACGTTCCCCTTCCCAAGAGTATAGTCTATCTCAATGTCATAGTCCTAGAGGAACTAGATCCATCTCTGTTATCTCAGGTTCGAGTCCTTCTGCGAGAAGAGGTAACTAAGAATATGGTGGTCAGTGTATACTGTAAATTATGACTACGGCTTACTCCTGATGAGGATGCCCAAATTAAAGAGGACATGTGGATTACTCCTAAGGAAGATGCCCATATTTGGAAATTATGACTACGGCTTACTCTTGAAAATGAGGACTAGGTTAAAAGAGTTCTCTCATCTTAAATGATTAGGATGAATGAATGAAATCTCAATATTTAGTGACATAAAGATGTGTGAATCACTAGATTTTGAGAGATGTTCCACGGAGTTTCTTTCAGATAAGGAAGCAAAATCAAGAAATAATGCCATAAATGGATTTGAAGAGTGGATTGAAGACTGAATCTTGAATAGGAGAGGTAGTGTAAGAACCCGGTTCTTATTTTAGAGGTACGAGCTTCTTATTTTCATTTTCCTTAAGTGTTTTTGAGAAAATATGGAAAATGGGGGAAAATCCTAAATTTTGGAACTACATGCCGTGTACTTTATCCACACACCGTGTACTTTTGGCCGTGTTGGGATGAGTACATGGGGCGAGTAGCCATGCTGGCGACGAAGGGTGTACTAACCGACTACATGACGTGTAGTGGTACCTTACATGCCGTGTATTCAATTGGCAGACTTGAATATTAAGGTAGTGGATTCGCCGCCAGCTGGATGACAGTACACGCCGTGTACTTGGGAGTACATTCTGTGTACTCATGTCGACTGATGAACAATGTGGAAGTGCCGCCAAATGAACAGTTAAATGAAGGTAGTACACGTCGTGTACTTAGAAGTATACACCATGTAATTTGTTTTTTCGACTTAAAATAGTCGGTAGACTCCTCATTTGGTAGAGGAGGCACTTGAGCCATTTTGGAGGCAAAGGAGGAGGCCAGATCTTTGAAGATCCCCCGGGCGTTCGTCTGGAATCCGATTCGGCTATGGATGATCTCGTTGGAACCGGACGGGTATGCCCTCTCCTCTACATGTACCGTTCTTACCAATTCTTCCCCTAATGTATGTTATTTACGTTTGAATGGGTTTTCTTCTTGGTCAGATCTACGCTGTTCTTCGGCATTTCTGGAGTCAGCATTCGGGTATAACGTTCGTTGGCATATAAGGTAGGTGGCTTAGTGTTTATTTTCCAACTGTTGTGCATTTTTGTGCCATGAACCCATGTTGGGGTGTCGGGTGGATGATGTCATTTCTATATTTAATGTCTAGAATTGCATAGTTGATTAAATTGGGATAATAAAATACTGGTTGGGATCGTTGCTTGGATCTGAAACCACCCTAGGGGGGTGTTTCACTGTTTAGCTGTTTGGTTAGGATACCCAAGGGTATGCCTTAAATGTAGTAATTGTAGAATTTCCTTGAGAGGAATTTCTTGTTTACAACATTTTGATTTGTTGGGAAGGTCCCGGTTACCTATTAAGCCTGAGGGAGTTGTTGTGATTAGCATGTGGGCACTGCACTATTTAGCCCGAGGGCTGTAATTATTTCAGCCTAAGGGAAACTTCTTCCGTGCCTGTGGGCAGCTGATTATGTGCCTTAGGGTGACAGTACCAATGCTTGAGGGAAAATTTTGTTATGGATGAGGGTGGATTCTTGTTTTGGATACTCTTTACCCGAGGGTAGGAGTTTACGTGTCTGAGGACACTAGTTGTTTACTAGAAATGCACGGTGATGATTTGTTATATTAAATGTATTAAATGATTAATAAAATGGAAATTTAACTTTTAATTTAGTTACTTTTTAGTACTGCTTTGTTTATTGCATTTTACTACTGCACACTTGTTGCATGTTTTACACACAGCTGAGCACAGGCCTTTGGTGGGTGCCTATTGAGATTTATTTCTCACACCTTGTTTTGGTCACGATTTTGGGCCCAAACAGATTACTTTGTTGCATGTGTAGATATGGGCAAGAGTCCCTATACAGGTACTTGACTGTTGCTGTGGAGTAGGAGGGCATGGGACTGAGCCTAGGCTTGCGATGCCGCTGGCAGCTGTTTTTCTTCTTTTGTTGTACTCTGTATTTTGCTGTAATGTATTGATGTATAACATGTTCTGGCTATTTTCATAGAACATGAAACATGTAGCATCATCACTTATAACCACTGCTGATGTTTATTTATGTTGTGTATGTTTACTGCTTCCGCTGTTTGTTGTATGTTTTATTTCGTATTCCACTGCGCTACACTTTGAAAAATGAAGCCATAGTTTCGCCACTATCAGACCTGGTCCCTCGCTACTATTCGGCAGCCTCTGGCATTTGGGGAAATGAACTTGAGTTCACGTGGTGAACCGGGCTCGGGGCACCCATTGTGTGGCACCTGGGTCCGGGACTTTACAAAGTAGTATCAGAGGGGTTTGTTTTCTTTGAATTACTATTTGGAGTCATAGTCAAGGATAGGATGGAAAGGTAGTTGGTAATAAGCTGTTTTTGGGCGTAGCTAACCCGTGTACAGGGAAAAGCCAGTCCATCTCGGATTTTGCATTATTTTGATTTTACAATTTTACGGTTGATATGTTTTCATCGTTGGGTAACACACTTTGAGATTGTGCAGTTTATATTTTATCTATGGGTTCTATTTAGTTGCAACCCGATGAGATGAGGGTATGCCGTCTCATGCATCATATAGGCACATGCTAGATATCACATTCCATGCGTAGTTTCCATGCCATGTAAGTGCATTAGAAATTATCATGTGGTTGTGATAGATGTTGTGCTAATAAAGCATGTTGTTGTGATAGCTATTTGATAAATACCTGCCTTGTGATATGGTATGTTTGTTTGAGCTTATTTATAGAATGGACGCCAAACATTGCTTTTTGGGGTGTATGGGCCTCCATTGACTGGAATTTCATGGATCATTCACTGATATGGTTATAACACATTTAAGATGTCTAACATTGATTCATGTGGAGTATGGGCCCCCACGGTTCAGAATTTGACACTTAGGTGTTGGTTTTTAGTATTTTCTGGTTTCTGGGGAAGTTTCTGAGGCCCACTATCCGGAAAACCCAGAATACACGCCGTGTAGGAATTTATACACGCTGTGTATGTTGTTTTTTTTGGGAAGAAAAATGATCTTTTTGAGTACGCGCCGTGTACCCGGAGTACATGTCGTATAGTCTCTTCCCGTGTCACAAACTGTGTGGGCGGCGACACGGGGTATGTAAGGGCTTGGGTAAAACATGCCATGTAGTTTTGTGCACACTGTTTAGTGTTTACCTGGAGTCTGGCCGTGTAACTAACAGCAGGGGTCGGTGAACTCCTTCACAGAACACGCCATGTCAATGATGCACACGTCGTGTAGTGTGACCTGGGGACTCGGCCGTGTAGCTAACAACACGGGCTGGTTTCACCTCCCCCTGGACACGCCGTGTACCTGTGGGACATGTAGTGTAGTCTTTTCCAAGGACAGACTGTGTGGAGTTAGCCGTGTGGCTGGGAAACGGGATGGTGTACATGCCGTGTGCGGTTGTAACACACTGTGTAGTGATAATATGAGTAGTCGGTCATGTCATAGATGACGCGGGAAGTTGGAAAATAACACCGTACATGCTGTGTATATATTATAAATGCTGTGTAGTTTTGTTGAACGGAAGCTCCGTGGTTTAGCCATGTAGAAGGACCTGGGCAGGGGAAGGGAAGTCAAGTACACGGCGTGTAGTCGGTGTACACGTCGTGTAGTCTTGATTTGCAAATTTTTAATACTCTCTTCATCTTATTTTATTTTGTGGTTCCTTCGCTTTCTGGTCTTAATAATCTTGAATCTGAGGTGTTCTTTTGACCTTGTAGTGTCATGCCGCCTAGATGACCGCGAGTTGTTCGCCAGGAGAGCGGCGGCGATTATACTCTGGAGATGGTGGGCCATGGGCTACCAGTTGATCCTCTAATAGAGCAAGATGCGGAACTAGTTGATTTAACGGACACAGGAGCGGAGGCTCAGTTCCGTGAAGGCTTTATACGGTTCAAGCAGACCTTTCAGGGAGCACCTCATGCTGCTACATCTATGGCCGAGGTGATGCGTATCTTTCAGCAACAGCATCGGCCTATGTTTTCTTGGTATGGCAGACCATAGGCTGTGGAGTCTTGGGTAGGATTGATTCATACTATTTTTGAGTATCTAGAGATGCCTCCAGGGTGGAGGGTCAAGCACGCGACTTACATGCTGCGTGATTCTACCAAGAGGTGGTGGGATGTTACCACCCAGTTAGAGAATCACAGAGACATGGCGTGGGAGGATTTTCAGGCAGACATCTATGACTTCTTCTTTCCTGAGATGCTGAGGGAAGATATATCTTGAGAGCTTATTAATCTGAACCAGGGATCTTTGTCGGTGATGGACTATTATGTTCGTTTTACGGAGCTTCAGTGCTTTACACTTGTGCTGGTGGGTGATGAGACGCTGAGAGCCAGACGTTTTGAGGATGTTCTTCGGTATGACATCTGATCACTGGTGAATGTTTTCAGGTTGCCTTATGTACACGCGATTGTGAACCAGGTGATGATTACATAGAGGAACCTGCGGGAATCTAGTGGTGTGGGCCAGGGCGGTTCAGCACCAGTTACTGGTGTTATTCTTGCTGGCAAGAGGAAGAGACAAATGGACTTCTCTCGGGGAAGCAGTACCAGTCAGAAGAATTCATTAGGTGGCAAGGTTATGTGCTACCAGTGTGGTAGAGAGTGGGACAAGAGACAGGAGTGTCCACGAGACCCAGTGGAGTGCCGAGCTTGCGGCAAGATGGGTCATCTACTGCGATTTTGCAGGGTGTTTCCACCAGCAAGTGAGAGGGGTTCTATGTAGACTCCACGACCAGGAGTAGGACTAGTGGATTCTTACTAGTCGGGAAACTTGAATATGTTAGGGTGTGCAGGCAGAGATGGTGTTCGTGGCCATGGTAGCCAGACACCAGGATCTCAGAGGCAGCAGGGCGGGACATCTTAGGGTAGCCAGGCTATTTCGCAGGGCCGCGACATTAGGCAGGCATATGCAGTGCGACAGACCCAGTAGGAGCAGGATCTCGGACCTTCTACAGTTGGAGGTACAATTCTAGTATCTTCTGTCTTGTCTTCAGTACTTTTTGATATAGGTCCTACGTATAGTTTCATATCTTTATCCATTATGTAGAGCATTGGGCTCTGTGTTTCTACTTCTTCTGATATCATGATGCTAGACAATTCGTTGGGGACTAGGATGGCTTGTGTGAAACAGTGCAAGGAGTTCCCCCTTGATCTTGGAGGGTGTAACTTCCTTTGGGACCTCTATGTCTTGGAGATGACGAGCTATGACCTCATTCTCAGGATGGACTAGTTGGTTCCCTTATGAGCCTTTGTATACTTCTATCATCGCAGGGTTCATTTCACGTCACCAGAGGGCAGAGAGTTTCTATACAAGGGTGAGTGGGATGTTCAGGCTATTCGAGCTGGACTAGAGCATCCTAGACGAGGTTGATTCACAGCCCAGATTGCGTGTTTATATCTAGATGATCAGGGGACTTGTCAGAAGGATTTCCCACCAGTTGTTGATCGTTTCATGGATGTATTCCTGGACGACATTTCAGGACTACCTCTGGTGCGGGAGGTGGATTTCTCTATTTATCTAGTGTCAGGAGCAGCACCGGTGTCCATTCCTCCTTATAGGATGGGCACGCCTGAGTTGCAGGAGCTTAGGAGGCGGTTAGAGTAGTTATTTTCAAAGAGTTTTATCCGACTCAGTACTTCTCCTTAGGGTTCTCCAGTCCTTTTTGTGAAGAAGGTGGATGGTACCCTCTGACTTTGTGTGGATTATCAGAAGCTGATCCAGGTGACGATTAATAACCAATATCACTTGCCAAGGATAGATGATCCGTTTGGTCAGCTTTGTGGAGCATAACTGTTCTCAAAGATTGATTTAAGATCCGGATATCATCAGCTGCGCGTTAGACCATCGGATATGCCTCTCACATCTTTCAGGAGTATGTATGGTCTATATGAGTATATGGTTATGCCGTTTGAACTGACGAACGCTCCAGCAGTTTTCATGGCTCTGATGAATCGTGTGTTCCATCCGTATCTTGATTATTTTGAGGTATTATTCATGGACAACATCTTGGTGTACTCTCACACTCGACACGACCATGGCACCCATATTGAGATCGTATTGAGTACACTGAGAGAGCATTGTCTATAAGCTAATCTCTCAATGTTCCAATTTTGGATGGACCAGATTCACTTCCTGGGTCACATTATCTCAGAGGCAGGAGTTGCAGTAGACCCAGAGAACGTAAGAGAAGTAGTTTCCTGGGAGCAACCTAATTACTTATTTGAGATACAGAGTTTCTTAAGGCTGGCTGGTTACTATAGGTGCTTCATACATGACTTCTCCTGCTTATCAGCACCGTTGACAGGTCTGACTAAGAAGGGTGTGATGTTCGTTTGGTCAGAAGATTACAAGACATCTTTTTAGAACCTGAAGGGATGGTTTACATCAGCACCGATCCTGAAACTCCCAAAGGAGGGGAAGAGCTATACAGTTTACTGGGATGCATCAGGGATTGGGCTAGGAGCCGTTTTGATGCAGGGCGACCGAGTTGTTGCGTTCGGGTCTCAGCAGTTGATGCCAAATGGGAGGAATTACCGGACGCATGATCTCGAGTTGGATGCAGTTGTGCATGCGTTACACTGTTGGAGACGTTATCTTTTGGGGGAGAATTTTGTGGTTTTTACCGACCACAAAATACTCAAGTATATCTTTACTCAGTGTGACCTGAATCTGAGGCAGAGAGGGTGGGTTGAGTACCTACAATCCTTCGATTTTGAGCTTGCCTATACACTTGGTAATGGTAATTTTGTAGCCGATGCACTGAGTAGGATGACTCAGGTACATGCAGTGCATGAGGCCAGTGGCGAGTGGCAGCTTATGCCTTTGATCACTGAGATGCATCTGGAGGTGCATGACAGTCAAGGGCAGACTTATCTTTCATCGTTAGGTGTGAATTCTACCCTCCTGGACAGAGTTAGGGTAAGGAATCTATCAGTTTCAGAAGGCCTAGTTCTACAGGAGTCTGTGGCAAGTGAGTACCCTCCTCCCGGTTGGAAGATCTGTGATGATGAGGTTTTGTGTTTCCATGGACGTGTATGGGTTCCAGGGGATATATGTGAGGATATGATGTGGGAGTTTCATGCTTCGACTTGGGATGTTCATCCTGGGGATACCAAGATGTACCGTGACTTGAGGTGTCAGTACTGGTGGCCAGGTATGAAGAGAGAGATAGGTGGGTTTGTTACGAGATGTTCCATCTGTCAGCAGGTGAAGGCAGAGAATCAGAGACCAGCTAGGCTGTTACAACAGTTGCCCATTCTAGAGTGGAAATAGGATGATGTCGCGATGGATTTTGTGATGGGTTTTCCGAGGTCACCTTGATGCAATGACGCCGTGTGGGTTGTTGTAGACAGACTCACGAAGGTAGATCACTTCTAGACGATCATGTAGACCTTTGGTGTGGATGGGCTCAGAAGGCTGTATATCCGAGAGATCATACGTCTTTATGGGGTCCCTCGTTCTATCGTTTCAGATAGGGACACCCGCTTTATGTCTCGTTTCTGTTAGAGTTTTCAGAGGGTGCTAGGTACAGAGGTGCTTCTGAGCACAGCATACCACCCTCAGACAGATGGCCAGTCAGAGCGGAAGATACATGTTCTTGAGGACATGATGCGTGCATGAGTCCTAGACTTTGGGGTATCATGGGAGAAGCATATACCCTTAGTCAAGTTTGCCAATAACAATAGTTTTTAGGTGACTATTGAGATGGAACCATACGGGGATTTATATGGTAGACCATGCCGATCACACATGTGTTGGTTAAAGGCAGGTGAGGCAGCTTTACTAGGGCCACAGCTCGTGCATGAGACATCTGAGTAGGTCCAGTTGATTCAGAAGTGGATCGCTACCGCGCAGTCTCGTCAGAAGTCTTATGCTGATCGCCATAGATGACCTTTTGAGTTCTTAGTTGGGGATATGGTTTTCTTACGTGTTTCACCGAGGCTGGGACACAAATGGATCAGGAGATAGGGTAAGCTTTCACTGAGGTATGTGGGGCCATTTGAGATTCTGGAGAGAGTCAGGCTGGTAGCCTATCAGTTGTAGATACCGCAGCGGTACAGAGCCATGCACGACGTCTTCCACGTGTTTCAGTTGCATCACTATCATTCAGACCCATCTCACACCTTTCAGCCAGAGGAGGTTGAGCTTCAGCATGATGCGCCCTTTAAGGAGCATCCGATCTGTTTCGTTGACAGGAGCACGAATATTCTCTGAGGCTGGTCAGTTCCTCTATTATGGGTGCTATGGTAGCATGGCCAAGTGCAAGACAAGACCTGGGTGCGGGAGGCCGACGTACATGCTTAGTGGCCAGAGCTGTTCTGAGCATTATCTTCGCCACCATTGGAAGGGCAATTCAGGTATGAATTGCTATAAGGGGGGAAGTTTGTAAGAACCCAGTTCTTATTTTAGAGTCCCGGGCTTCTTTTTTTCCTTTTCCATAAGTGTTTTTGAGAAAATATGGAAAATTGGGAAAAATCGTAAATTTTAGAACTACAGGCCGTGTACTTTATCCACACGCTGTGTACATTTGGCCGTGTTGGTATGAGTACACGGGGCATGTAGCCATGCCAGTGATGAAGGGTGTAGGAACCGACTACACGCCGTGTATTGGTACCTAACACGACGTGTATTCAGTCGGCAGGCTTGAATAGTAAGGTGGTGGGGTCTCCGCCGGTTGGATGACAGAACACGCCATGTACTTGGGAGTACATGCCGTGTAATCATGTCGACTGATGAAAAGTGTGGAAGTGCCTCCAAATGAACAGTTAAATGAAGGGAGTACATGCCGTGTACTCATAAGTACATGTCGTGTACTTTGTTTTTCGGCTTTAAACATGTAGTATCCTCCTCATTTTTAAGAGGAGGCACTTGAGCCATTTTGGATCCAAAGGAGGAGGCCGTATCTTTGATGATTGATAGGGAGTTCTTCTAGAATCCGATTCGGCTTTGGATGATCTCGTTGGAACCACACGGGTAATCCCTCTCCTCTCCTGTACCGTTCTTACCAATGCTTCCCCTATCGTAAGTTATTTACATTTGAATGGGTTTTGTTCTTCATCAGATCTACGCCATTCTTGGGCGTTTCTGTAGTCGGCGTTCAGGTATAACGTTCATTGGTGTATTAGGTGGGTGGATTAGTGTTTATATTTCATCTGTCTTGTGTTTTTGTGCAACAAACACATGTTGGGGTGTTGAGTGGCTGAGGACATTGCTATATATAATTCCTAGAATTGCATAGGTGATAAAATTGTGATAATAAAAAGCTGGTTGGGATCGTTGCTTGGATCCGAAACCACCCCCGGGGGGTGTGTTTCACTGTTTAGCCCTTTGGCCAGGATACCGGAGGGTATGCCTTAAATTTAGTAATTGTAGAGTTTCCTTGAGAGGAAATTCTTGTTTACTGATTTTTATATGTTGGGCATGGCCCGGTTACCTGTTAAGCCTGAGTGTGTTGTTGTGATTATCCTGTGGGCACTGCACTGTTTAACACGAGGGCTGTAGTTATTTCGGCCTGGGGGAAACATCTTCCGTGCCTGTGGGAAGCAAATTCTGTGCCTATGTGAGACACTACCTATACCTGAGGGAAAATTTTGTTATTCCTGAGGGCGTAATCTTGTTTTGGATACTCATTACCTGAGGGTAAGAGTTTGCGTGTCTGAGGACACTAGTTGTTTACTAGAAATGCATTGTGGTGATTACTTATGTTAAATGGATTAAATAATTAAAAAAATGGCAATTTAACTGTTAAGTTAGTTAGTTTTGAGTACTTCTTAGTTTATTGCATTTTACTGTTGCACACTTGTCGCATGTTTTACACACAGTTGAGCACGAGCCTTTAGTGGGTTCCTACTGAGATTTATTTCTAACACCCTTTTGGGTCACTCTTTTCGACCCAAATAGATTACGTTGCTGCAGGTGTAGATAGGGGAAAGAATCCCTATAAAGGTAGTTGAGTATTTCTGTGGAGTAAGAGGGAATGGGACCGATCCTAGGCTTGCGATGCCACTGCCTGCTATTTTGATTGTTTTGTTGTACTCTGTATTTTGTTGTACTATATTGATGAATAATATGTTTTGGCTGTTTTCTTGGAACATGTAACATGTAGCATCATCACTTATAACCACTTTTGTTTTTTATTTCAGTTGTGTGTGTTTTCTACTTCCGCTATTTGTTGTATTTTTTATTTTTTATTCCTCTGTGCTACACTTTGACAAATGAGGGAATAGTTTCCCCACTATCAAACACGGGCCCTCGCTGCTAGTCGGCAGCCTCTGGAATTTGGGGAAATGCGCTTGAGGACACGTGGCGAACCGGGCTCAGGGCACCCATTGCGTGGCACCCGGGTCTGGGACGTTACAGGTGGAATGTCATAATATGGGTTAAATGGGTAAAAAAGGCACCCAAAAAGCCAGGGGCGCGAAAGTCCTGGCAGGCGCGCAAGTACTGCGAGGGCGCACAAGTTTTGGTCACGCAGGTATAACTATGTGACACATGGGTACGTGCGTGTTTGCAAACCATAATGGTAATACTTGAGAGATCCTTGACCAATGCATTTAGAATTATCCTGAGGCACTTCCAGAATAGAGTTGCGTGAGTCTTTGTGAGGAAGTAGGGCGGCGTACAAGTATGTTCATTTCCCATAAGGGTAAAACACCTTAGGCGTGCAAGTGTTAGTGAATTCTAACACTTAGACCTTACTCCTCTTGTAAAGATCTTCCATTCTAGGTAAATAATTACCTTATAAGTGATCAGAAGACCTGAAGAAGAGACTTGGGAATTGAGATCTATTAATGTGAATTCTGGAAAAATTTCACTCCAAATAGGGGGCCCACATGTTCTATTTATAGGATGGAGAAGACCCCGGACGGTAATCACTTAGGGTGCGCAAGTCACTTCCGTGACCATTAGGCATTGCGCAATTGGACTTCTGCGACAGTGATGGAACTTGCGCGACGCATGTGCTTTTGAAGCTCTGTTCATGCCTTTGTCGATTTTTGATGTTTTCTTCAAAGGATGATTCAATTTGTGCTATGTCATTTCCCATTCCATTCTTTTAGAAAATGTGATGAAAAAGGAGCATCAACAGTCTGCATCAAACACAACGTCATGTGTGTATAGCTCGTGTAGGGGTGAGTATACGATACTCAGTAGCGTCCCTAATACCCCCGAAGGCCTCTTAGAATACACGAAGGATAAACCAAAAAACAAGGTTACAATAAAAAATTATCAACTGACTCAACTTAGGTATATTCCCATACATATACCGAAGTCATCAATTACAGTTCGTCTCCAACTCTCGAGCCCATGAACAATGAGTCCACAAAGGAAAACACAACCCAGTCTACATAGGAATACACAACCCAATCCAAATTGAAAATCAAGTCAATCACATCGCTGATAAAGATTGAAGTCCAGACTCAGCTCACACAGGTATGAATTCTTCATATAGAGATAGAGATGATCAGATGTATCTACTGATTCATCTAGGCTGTCCGACCCACACTGGATACAAGTCCAGCTTAGCTGTCAAACTCACACAGGATACAAGACCAGCTACTCTTCCAGACCCACACAAAGTACATGTACAGAGGTCAATACTACCGAACCCAAATAGGATACAAGAACAGTATCAATTACCGTGGAACCCACGGAGGATTCCAGTAGGGTATTCGTTGCTGTCGAACCCACGAAGGAATCCAGTACAGAAGTGACGTAGTAACAACCAGCTCTAGGGTTCCCGCACACAGCATGCTTGATTTCAGGAGGGTCCGCTACTCGAGCAAGAGAGTGAATACATCAAATGTCATGAAGTCCAGAGTTGATGTATCCCAGAGTTCCAACTCATCAAAAGAAACCCATCGTGACAGACGGTGCGTCAGTCGAACGATCGGTCTGAGAGTTATTGGCTTTTCGTCTCAAGGTCTCGGTTGGGTTTTAAGATAAAACCACCCCAACCATACTCCAACTATGTCCAAATATCTTGTGCAGTAATCCCAAATAGCCATCTCATAAATACGAATTCAATGAAGTTGACAGAACGACAATCGGACATCTGTTCCTTATGTTATAAGCTTTTCGGCTCCAAGGGCCCGATTGGTTTCAGGTTCGAACAAACCTGGCCAAACCCAAACATTGCTGAAACCTCTAATGTAATATACCTAAATGACCGCTCCGATCCAGGGATTCCTACAAAACTTACGACACATAGATTGGAGGTCCATAGCTCATGTTATGGTAAAATGACCGAAAACAGTCCGATGTGGGGGTCTGGGCCTGGTCCGACCCGGCCCCACCCCCTGGGTCGGCCCGAACCGGGTCGACCCAACCCGAGTAAGGGTCCAGCCTAGCTGGGCAGGGCCCGACCAGTGTGACCCGCCCTGGCCTGGCCGGGGGGTGCTGGCTCAGGCAGCTAGCGAGTGGGGGGCGCGGTCCCCCTTGTCCCGCGGACGCGGTGCGAGGCTGGCGCCGCAGTCTTCCCTGTATCCTGTGCGGTCACGGGATACTTCTCTCAGCACCGTGGCAGGCTGCTTCTTGAAGCGCGCTAGGGGGCCACTGCCTCAAGGCTGCTGGCCAGTGTCGGCCGCTGTCACCGGCCACTGGCGCCCCGCATCACCGAGGTCTCTTGCGTGCCACAGGAATCATTCAGGTGGTCCGTTCTTGATTCTGATTGCGCCTGCGATTGTCTCGGGACCATTACATCACTGCGAAAGCCTCTAATCGCCATTTCAGTCCCGATTCATCATATACAATGATTACTCACATCATGAACAAACTAGCGGTGTGTAAGGACTTGTTTTTTAGTACGTACACACCGCGTTAGTGGTTCAAACATTACTCAACAATTAAAAGCCTTGTTCGAGATTGTAAAACATAAATATGAATAAAATACAATCCCCCTACATCAATAAACAAGGATGAACATCGACTTCATGGTGGAAGACATCGTGGGGAAAGGGTTTGTAGGCAACGTCAGAGTTCACCGAGGAGGAATAGGCGTCTCCTCTCTTGTTGCGGGAAGAGATAGTGTGGTGCATCGTAATTCTATGAGGAACTGGCATTCATCATTGAAGGAGATGTCACTGTCGTAGGAGACGTAGGCTTTTGACGTTGAGGTGCATCTTAGGAAGAAGTTCTTCGCTTTCTTCACCAGGGTTGTTATTCGTTGACGAACGGTTCACCTCCCTTTAATCCTCCAGATTCATTTTCCAAATAGATAAACCAATAATAAGAAAATGAGGCTCCCAATTAATATAATTGTTGAGAAACTAATATTAATTCCAAGTGGTGTCAATTAATTTAACACTGACATTAAATTAATTGGTAGGCACATTAAATGAATGAGGGAGGTAGGAAGGCTGCATAATAACCAACTTATTTAAGAAAATGGGGGTTATTAATGGGGAATAGTCAAAGGAATCCGCAGGAGAATAAATGGGGGGTTGAAGGTTGGGCTCGTGTGGGCTCCACCTCATGAAATAATTTTTTTTGCACCACCAAATTTTATTTAATATTATGAATAAATACAAAAACTTTACTTCCACCCCTCACAAAACACAACATTGGTAAAGTTCCCCTCAAGAAATTAAAGGTGTTGCTAGTTCATCGGTGCCCTCATATTTCAATTATGAGCACCGGCTCAAAAGATAGAAAAACCCGCTCATTCGTTCACTGAATGGACCCGAGCTAAACATCTAAAAATTATTTTGGGCACACCGGGCCTTGGAATAAAGCGCCGTTAGAATCCACAAACTCATCATATTCCAAAGTTTTTAAGAAAAAAATTTCTTGGAAATTTCCGGGTCTTTACACATCCCACATTCAATCCACTCTTAATAAAAATGGATATTTATGATATTAATATTATTACCTAAGATTGTGATCTCCTTCTATTTACTTCCAAACCCTTAAGATATTTCTTGGAAAAGTCATATATGTATGATCAAAATTTCAATTTTAATCACATTGAGTGGATATCATTGACATGGAGGAAATATATCCCTTCTATATTTAACATTATTTTGATGGTGATTATCAACATATCTATCCCAATGAATGGTGAAGTTATCACGAAATATAACAAGATGGGTATTAGATGTCTTTTCTACTATATACCTCTTAAAGAGTATTTTGATAATCTATTATTTTTAATCATTTAATATGACACATTTTTGAATGAGTTTGGAAGACATAATTTCCGCAATAATCATGGTATTTACATTGACGAATTAATTTAGATATGGTTTGATGAAGAAGGTACCACTAACATGTAGTGAAATTCTATTTCTACAGATATTGAATTAGGTTAATAGGTATTCTAGAGACCCAAAAATAATGGCCAACACATAGAAAAATCATCATTAGTAGTGGGCATGCAGTTCTGATCTGGTCACATAACAGTGGACTTTGGTTACATGGTGAAAAAATGGTCAAATAACACCACTATGTCATGCATCCTAGCTAGAAAAATTTATCCTCCCCCAACTCAGGGATCATTTATTAATGATTAGTGGGTCAGATGGTCCCCTCCAAATAGTGTCTTTGAGATCAATGTGAATGGTTTCCATAAACATTGTTGTACGAGAGGTTGAGCTATGATACGTGAAATCTATTTTTTTATTGGTTTCGATTAGTAAATTAAATGGCTTTAGTGAATCTATTTTTGAAAAACATCATTCCAACCATAATGGGATGGAAGTCTGCAACTCATTCAATGTTAATGATGGTGTCATAAAAATATTCTCATCTAATATAAAAATGTCCATGCACGAAAAATCCTTATCTCATGTTCTATTACATACCATATTCACATAATTAAAATTAATGTTCCCATAAAATTCAATATCGTTCATACCCGATGAACAAGTATCAAATTAGAATAATTTCTCATAGAAATGGGATGCTAGGTTAATCCATGTATGATATTCTATAGTTTGGGTTCCCTTCTTTCTACGTGTGTTGATATTTTTTTAGGACTACCTTAGTCCCATTTATTTTATTCCCCCATAATACATGTTTATTGTTTTTGGTGTTGTTTGTGTTAATTTTTACACTTATCTTCTATTCAACATATTTTATAAAAAAATTATTTCTTCATTAATTCTAACGGTAAGGTGTAAAATAATTATAAGGTAAAAAATGTAATCCTGGTAAACATATTTATGTCAATTATTGAGAAAGAGTGAATATAATGTGGAAAATACATATTTTATGTACAAATTGTATAAAAAAATATATCCTTTAGGATTCTTAGCCTATATTTCAAAAAATTTATTTTTTAATGCATTTTATAGTGAAAATACTTTGAAACAAGATCTTTATTAAAAAATACCATATTTAAAACTATATAAATATATATGTACATATATATAAAGTTCCTTACCCTGTTAATTGGAAACTACACCTAATATAACTGAACATTTTTTTGAGGTACTTGGAAGATGTGTATTGATTACCATGATTATGAACAATCACACAACACAGATAGAAGAATATAAAATTCATATATAAATTTATATATTTCTAATAAAAAATAACTTTTATATACATATTATATCATAAATAAATACAATTGTGAGTTTTTTTATTACATGCATAAATATAATTAAATATTTATATATTTGTAAGATATAAATTCCATGTACTCATGAATAATAAAATAATTATATTGAAGTATAAGTTTATCTAATATATATTTATATATGAATTTACCTTCCTCATAAATAATTTATATAAATATATATTGTTATATATATATATATCTTAATTGGCAAGGATTTTATATTTTTTCATAAATTCATCATGCATTTATGATTTTGTATTCATATTACTAAATATGATCTTTACATATAAATAAAAAACAGTTCAATTTATTAAAAATATATTATATTAATTTAAAATTGTGTACGTGTGTGTGTATATATATTAAAAAAATTATTATAAACATTAATATAAAAAACACTTAAATATTTATGAATTTATGATGGTGTTATTTAATTATAAATGTAGATTTATGATTATAAATATAATGGAATTTAATATTTCATTTGATTTAATTTCATCAAAAGTACATTAGAGGTGTAAGGGCCGGTTTGTAAGTGATTAAGTGGATGGATGATGACGTGAGAGTTAAAATTTTACATGGTATGATGAATTGTGGCACGTCTTTGTGCATTAAACTATTATGAGTTTGTTGAAATACATGGTTTCTCAAAATTACATTTTTTCTATCCAATATGGGTGGATTCATGGTTCCATTAATGATTTATATGTTTTTGGGTGGATCAATATGATCTCAGGACCACAAAATTTCATTGTTAATGCACAGATTCTTTTTCAAGTTGTGTTTTCATTTTGATGGCCTATGAATTATTCACACATTGAGACACATAAGTATTAAATATCACAAATTTTATTTTCTGACTTTAATAAAAAGTACCAGTTCATCTAAAATGAATGGTATTTTTGTATCATGTTATTCAGGTAATTCATGCTTATCTTATAAGATCGCTTTGGTTAATTTTATATTTTCGATGAAGTGGAATGAGACTTATTTATGTGCCATGGATACTAGGGTGGTCTATTCCCTGTTATCATATGAATCAATATCAACAATTATCCTTCAATTATGTAGTCATTAGATATTTGTTTTATTGGGTTTAAGGGTGGATTCTAATGATCACCCTATTTTTCTTAGGAGTTTTAGTTAGAAAATACTTCCATAGTTTTATTCAATTGTCTATTATTTTATGTTTAGTGGGAATGAAGTTGGAAAGTTGGATATGGTAATGATATTATTAGATATATTGAAATTATTTTTAACGTATTCAAATTTTATACTCACTTCTAATGGAGAATTCCATTTCCAACATTGAATAATTACTTTACCAGTTTCATTATAAAAGTTATATTCTATTGTAATTATTATAATTTCATTCAAACCACTACAAAACCATTAAAAAATAATATTATAAAATCCTGACATGGCTAAAAAACACTAGTTCCCCAATCTGGACTACCACATGAACACATGCACGATTCATTGTATGCTATAGGGTACCGACTAGTTTGGAGGGTCTAATATGGATCTTGGGTAGCTTATACCATGTTTATTAGATTAACACCGTAGTATAAATAAACTATGAATAATGAAATTTTATAACATAACTTTTATAATTATAGTATCAAATGATGACTAAAAATGTAAATATAATATCAAAACTGAATAGTATATATTCTATGCCAAAGTAAATGCCAAGTGTCAAAATAAAACCAAAAAGTAAATACATTGAATACTCTCTAGTAGTTCCCAATAAAAATTTTGTTCCCTTATACGTGATTGTTCCCATTTAAGCAATCTATCACATTGGCTTTTATCTTCT
Organism: Viscum album; assembly: GCA_963277665.1. Taxonomy (NCBI): domain Eukaryota; kingdom Viridiplantae; phylum Streptophyta; class Magnoliopsida; order Santalales; family Viscaceae; genus Viscum; species Viscum album. The sequence continues at coordinate 1,553,294,051 of OY728146.1, read as the reverse complement.
TCTTCCATGAAAACATGAAGTCAATTCGGGTATTGCTCATGAATCCTGAGTAGGGTGTCAGTAAAACATAGTAGGAAACCACCAGCAATGACTAAAAAATTACACTAATAAAATTATATAGATTTATAGAAAATAATATTCATGAAACAATATTTGAAATTTACAATTTTCCAATTACTCTTTACATAACCGCATACCACCTGAGTTCCCAAGGACACCCATACTATAAATATATTCCATTTCCATTGTTTTAGTTTTAACTATCCCTAATTATTATCATATATCATATATACATTATTATTATTCATCAATTAAATTCACATTTTAATTCCACTATTACCATTCATCAATTGAAGTCCCATATGAATGAAATTTTTACCATCCATCATTTCAAGTCACATGTTAATTCAATTACATCCGTTAACAATTTTAGGTCATGGATGAATTCTAGTGATACCATTCATAATGTCCAAATATATGTGAAAGCCGTTGTTACCACTCACAATGTCATTTAACTAGTGTATTTCCTTTCTCATATACACAATTTCAGGCCACATGTGAATACCATTGTTTCCATTCACCATTTCTAGTCACAAGGTAATTCCATTATTATGATTTACTATTTGAAGTCACAAGTTCATTGCATTATTAACATTCAAAATTTCGTGTCATGTGTGTCACAAATCCACATTAACCAATTTACCAATTAAATATTGAAACTCCACAATTTCAATATCATATCATTCCATTAGTTAATTCAATGATTAATTAAGAACATTAATTTCAATAGAAATTACATAAATATTTCATCACATTAATCACATTATTTTCTTACAAAATTAATTAATCACCTCATTATGAGAAAATAATTAAACAATTATTTAATCACATCACTTGCATTAATTAATATAATAAATTATTTAATCAAATTAACAATAACAAAATTCCCAATAATTAATTAATCAATTAATTATTAAATTCAGACAATCCCAATAATATAAAAAATAAAATAATTATCCTTAGGAAAATAAATTTCTAATAATCCAAAATATATTCTATAACTTCCTACACATAATGAAATTAGTGTTTTGGATTTGGATTATATTAAAAGTACCTCAATTTATTGATGAATGATTTTCCAATGTAAATAAATAATTTGATATGAATAAATCATGAATTCAATGAAGAATGAAATATATATCTGAATCCATGATCCATGACCAAAATAATAAAAAAAAAAATCATATATCTAGATCTATAATAATTTTTATGCTGTCATCGTTTAATGGATTAAATGAGAACAAAAAATAGAAGGGAAGAAAATTGAATGGAGATTCACTAATTTTGTGATGTGAAGATCGGTGATGCAGTCATTAATTCTCTCATAATAAGTGTGGTTAACACTAGGAACTCATTTGGGATCCTAAACGATCACTAGTAATCAATTATAGATAATTAGGGGTTTGGGTTGGGGTAAAATTGGCGGTTCTGGAATTTATAAACTAATTTTCATGTTAAAAAATTCTAGAAGATGGATTCTAGTGTAGGGGGAACCTTTTACCAAACTATAAAGCTCTTATTGGGGGGTTCATAGTTTCTCTTTTATGGTGAACAGTTTGAAAAACCACTCCCCAGCTCTATCTAGAGTCTCACAGTTATCTGGGTCATGGAATTGGGATTGGAAAAAAACATGCACCAACCGTGAACTACCGCTATACCTTTCAAATTTCTAAAATTCCCACCCAACAGAATAATGGTAAATCCAAAACAAAATTTAATTAAAATAACTAATAAGAGTACATGTAATCGATCCTGATACATTTCTAGAGAAGGATGTGTTCTTAAAATCTCATCATTTTATAGAATCTCACCATTGAACTATACTCATAAGTATTTATGATATTTTTATTAAACAATATTAGTCTATCAAGTCATCATATTTTCATTTCATTCCAATGTTTCTTAATAAATCCATCCATGACTCCTTAATACATGATCAATCGACATGATCATTCCCCAAAACAACATCTCACTGGGATCAAACATAAATATCAGATGCTCCCTAAAGGTCACATCTATATCAAGATCAACATCATCCAAATAAATCACATGAGATGGGTCGATTGACTCTTATGGAGGTCCGAGACATGGAAATCATCATTCATAATATTTAACCTATATGGAAGAGCCAATTGGTATGCCAATAGAAAAATTATCTAAACAACCTCAAATGGTTCAACAAACCTGGACACTAACAATACCTAACTAAATATCTTATGGTGACACAACCAAAGAGAGAATTTAAGTAATAATTGATCATGATTTTTAAACACAATGGTTTAGGGATATTATTCCTCAAATGACATATGCCCACTCTAATCCATAGCCATATGATTCTGAATGACTTATATCTACTTGAAAATATTCTGCATGATACTTGATCACAAAAAAAAACTCACATCTATCCATCCATTATAGAGGCAATCAACATGGCCTACCATAACCATCCTAAAATTGTTCAATTTGAATATTTTACTGATATCAATAGATCTTCAAAAACTGAACTATTGTTATTCCCTAGACCAAACAAAGTCTATAATATACCTTATTATCATATACTCAAGAGCCTATATAGTAGTCTCTATTTGCATATATTTTAGTGATGTAATTTCATTCATTAAAAACATGTGTACATAAGAATTTTTGGTAACCCTTCCATAATCGTGATGTAATATGTGAGTCACATTCGAAAATAATACTCTATGGCACCCCTTGCAGATGCACCTTCCCTAAAAAAATATTTTCACCCAATTGATCCACAATGTATGTATATCAAACTGTTATGAAATATTCAACCATTTTCATATGGTCCATAATCACCATAATTACGTTGTTCTTTTGAGGCATTCGTCAGATAACCCCCACAATTTCTATTGTTATGTCATTCTGATTCCATTCTATAATGGTAAATGGCTATTATAAACCACCATATCGTTGATGATAATCCATACTAGTTTACAGGTGTATCACCATGTCATGAACCTTATTCTCACCATTTTCTTTCCCATCCTCCAAAACATCCATCATAGGTCATGGTAAATTTTAGTCACACTTAGATACACCTCCTAGTTCTAGTAATACAATTGAGACATAGAATCCTCACATATTCAAATTTTCACAACAACTAGATTCCAAATATAGATAGTCACACAATCTTATATGTAAAATCCTGAATTTTTTCCCCACCTACATATCTTTCGCTCACGGTCAAATATTCTGGAGCCTCATACTTTTTTTCTATGATCTATATCAAAATTTGTGACTCCACATAATTTGATTTGAGATTAAACAGCTCCATAATCTCTCGAAGAAAAATATGCATCTCATATAGTTATGTCATCATATTACATTCAGCACAATAATTTTGAACATTAGGATTCTTTGATTTCTTAATTTTATCATCATCCATACTATTTCCATTCTTAAGCGTATATGTTTTCCCATAATCAATAGACCCTATATACTAAACCCATCTCTGTTATTGATTATTTAATTATCATAGTGAAATTTTTATATTTCAGAACTTATGGTTAATATTCACAGTAAACATTAATACTAACAAATAAATTATCCAACAACACAATTCATTAAACACTAAATCTAAGTTGGGGTCAGGAATACGATGATTCCATTTATTTTGCATCAATTATCTAGACCCAAACCCCAAAACTCTTTCTAAATGCATCAATAAATCTCCATTCGTGATACAAAATGTTTAACAATACCTCATAGTCTCCTCCCATATCTTGGGGATGATAAATATTAGTTTTTAGGAAATGTGGTTCTTCAAAAAATTTAATACACACTTGAATGATTCAAAACATTGAAACATTATATTCATCTCGCTCAAGATTGAAAGTGGAAAATCCAAACATTAAATGTATGGGATGGGAATGTGATAGAATCTAGATAAACCTTTTAATAAATGTATATCAAACAAGTTCATAGTCTACTCTTATGAAATAACTTCATTATCCTTATATATGACCACACACATATATACCCATTATATTATGTTACCTAGAAAGTTCTCTTTAATCTTCCAAAACTAAAAATTATATTGCTTGGCATATAGACAATTATTTCTCAATGTACTTAAGATGATGTCTATATGATCAACATGATGTTCATGATTTTTACAGTAGACAAAGATTCCATCGACAGACAGTACCACAAACATATTGAGGTGAGTATGAAATTGTTTATTCACCATGTAGATAAATAATGCTACTTGTTTTTTCAACCCAAATGGCATTATTAAAAAATCAATTATGGATACCTACATATGGAATTATTCCATGGTATATCTCGGTATAACATATTGAAAAAATCACAACTGATGATTCCCTAATCATACGTCAATCTCTATGAGAACACAATTTCTTATAAATTTTTCAATCATATCACTGATCAATGGAAGAGAATACTGATTCCTGTTGGTGATCCTTTTCATCATCTAGTAATAATAAAAAGCAAAGAGTCATTTTAGATTAATTTGAAAAAAACAATGTTGAATCCTAAGGAAAAATAATAAGATGAATAAAACCCATATCCATAAACTCTTCTAGATGAATCTTGAGCTATAGAATAATTTTGGTCCATTAAGTATCTTTTAATAGAGACCGGATCATCCCCAAGCATGAGTTCATTAGAAAATTCCACATAATTGAAAAGTGGAATCCTGAGATGTATAACTGAAATGTATATGAAAACCACTCCAATACTATGGAAAATACATCATTAATCACATATCCATAATCTATAAATAGATTAGCTACCCAGGTAGTGAGATCCCAGATTTGATGTTGAACTAGCACTTCACATGCCACTACGATTACCAATTCTCCCTAGTGACTATAATTTTAACCATTATGAGATATTATGGTCAATCTCATATAGTAAAAATAAATGTGAGTGTGGTATTATACCAATAATTACATAACCATAATTTTATAAATGGATTATATATCAATGATATAATGATCACAAATGAAATTGTACTCCCCGACCTATAGAGAACTCCACAAGTATAATAAAATGTATTTAAACCATACATTGAATGGTGTATATATTGCCATCACCCCACCCACATACTCATATTATAGGCCCATGAAATATAAAAGTTCTATAAAAATATTATAATTTGAGTAAAATATATCATATAAGTCACTACTAGAAGCAGACTATATACAAATGATACCTCTGTCTGTCATGGGGCGGGCCTTGCTATCCACCACTATAGGTTGAATGGAATGTTAAATTCCTTCAAATATTCCCTATTATGATGATTGAGTCTTTTGAGTTGCACCACGTGGAGGATATGGAAAATATATCTTAGAACCACCCCATCCTCTGCCTATTCATATGCAATCATTATAACTCTAGCTGCCTGAATGATATAGGGAATAATATTCTCATTCCACTCCATGGTTCAATCTAGCTCTACCAACACTACCCATATTTCATGAGTTCCATTAAAAAATCTATATATATATGTATATCATATCATAATATGATATTGTCACTCTACTAGTGTACAAGAAAAATGTCTATGATAGTGGCATAGCCTACCGCACTAGTGAATGATCTACAGAGTATAATCAAATGTATTTGGTATCTCAGTCTAGCTACTCATATTACCACTGTCCGGAATAATTTTTTTTTAAGAATGATTCCTTAACTCAGAAATCATACCTCCTGATCATCTAGAAGTAACCATATCTCCTACACTAGAAGACTTCTTGAGGATCCCCATATATTTGATAACTATTACCACTACCTCAGAAATATTCATTAACTAAAAGAATTAATATTGGTTCTTAATCTCACAGTTGAAACTATCCAGAATACTTCATTCCATAGTAGTCCTATCACCTTACACACTTCAGAATTGCGTTGAAACTCAGAAAAGCATCTAGCATAGTCAATCGCAGACATTCTTCCCTAAGTCAACCACATGAACTCAGCCTCTGTCTAATGTATCAGCATCTCTGGAATAATGTATTCAAGGAACATCCCCAAATTTTCCTTTTATAAAATCACTTGTTCCTTCCCTGTCTAGGCCAAATCGTCCCAGTAGAACATCACTAATCCTCACAACATGTACGAATCCAAAATTGCCCAATTCTATGCTGGATTCGCCAAATGTTTATGTATTTTCATGAGAGTCTCAACTGAGAACTTATCTCCATCATGTCCATCATGCTAATGAAATGTTGATGGGTTTGGTAATTAAAATTATCTCATCAAACCATACATGCATTTTTAAACCCACTATGGTAAACTATGTTTTAATTTCATGAAATAATAAAATTTTTCATATATTTCCCCCCGACATCCCCACTTAATACTACCAGCACCTTAGGTTTAACCACTGGTGGATCACCTCTATACACGCCCACATGTCATCCTCTCAACAAGAGTCAACGTGGTGGAATATATCTACATAGTGTAAATGAATCTCACAAAACATAAAAAATCCATACCACATTACACACGAGGGTTTTCACATTATTCCCTAACCAGTTATTCCTCCATTTTCTACCACACTGTCAAAATTTGGGCACTATCACTACAATTAACCATCCAACATCTAGGTAATGGTTTACTAGCGAAAAAAATTAATCATAAATCATGTTTCATTAGACTCTCATTTAATCAACTATTCCATCATTTCAAAACATTTAATTCTTATTAGCCACATTTTTTTGTTCGATCACAGAAGCATGGAAAAATAATTCAATTTCAACAACATACCCTAAACATATTTTCATACCTATATCTAAAAGATTTCATGTCAAAAAATTATTTTATTGATCATAGAATGATGAATTCATACTAAAATCTCATTAAAATTCTACGCAAAAAGAAAATATGACAAAACAAATCTAAAAAATAATCACATCACACCACAAGTGCATCAATCAAGGTGAAATAATGTCAATAGTATCAACAAACAATAATAATATTATTGCCACAATGGGTACATTGATTTAACCTCTTACATGGGTTAGTTACTCTTATGAATGATATCTTAACTAGGACATAAAACATTCTATATCAAGTCTACCTTTCCCAAATATTAAGGAAAATGAAAAGAATGAGTCCTCTTTGACACTACATTATAGCATCCCATCTAGGGTACCACACATCGCTTCCCCAATATAATCTTCCTCAGGACCTCAATCGCGCCTCCCCATATCCTAAATGCTACCGACTAGATGTTAGAGTCTAATGTCGATCATGGAGAGGGTATACCCTATTTATCAGAGTTATTCCACTAGAAAAAAAACATTAAATAACAAAATGATATAACATAACCAGAATTATTATGCTATATTAGTTGATTAAAATGGGATATACAATATCAAAACAGAATAGTATATACTCCATTCTAAAGTACGTTACACTGTGAAAATGAAACCCAAAAGTAAAGATATTTTCTACTACCAATGGGTACTATGACCATGTCTAGATCCATCACCCACGCTCTAAAAAAAATCATCCACATAACATAAGGAATTTTCCTCTATATTTTCTTTCAAACATGATGTATTTTTTAGTACCGATATGTCAGCCCACGTTGGATGACAATTCAACTCATTAGGCCACTAAAAACAGTGTATAAATCATAATATTGACACTAATAGTGTATGTAGTTGTATAAAGAATACAATACAATCATCAATGTAAACAATTTACATTTATTCAATTACTATTTATTGATCCAAAGAACACATGAGTTCCCGAGGACACTCACACTCTCCATACATGCTTGAGACCCTTCCATATTTTGAACAATACCATGTGAAAATCACATATCAGTGTTCAATAGTTTAGATGCATTAATTCCATTCAAATGTGAATTCCACTATATACACGCAGCAATTCCAGTCACTAATGAATTGCATTGTTACCATAATTAATTTCATGTCACTTTTCAATTAAACTATTACCAGTCACCATTCCATGTCAAAAGTGATTTCCATTGTTACCATTAACCACTTCATGTTACGTGTGAATTTCATTTCCACTATTCACAATTTCATGTCACATGTGAATGACATTTGTATAATTCCCTATTTTATGTCATATGTGAATTACATTATTACCAATCACTTCTGAATTTCATAATTACCATTTACCAATTCAACACACTTGTGAATTCCACTATTAACATTCACCACTTCAAGTCACATATATCACCTAATCACATTATTTAATTTTAAAAATAATTAATCAAACTCAAAAATAAATAATCAATTTTATTACTAATTCAACAATTAATTTATCAAATCCATTACATTAAGGAATTCACCAAATAATAAAACACTATAACAACACAAATTAATTAAAAAATTAGTTAATCATGTCAATCCCATTAAATAAGTCCCAAATTAATTAATCATGTCACGTTTCATTATTTAATTCAAATAATAAATTATTCAAATTAATATACATAAAAATCGACATAAATTATATAACGATTAATTATTCAAAACACACAATCCCAATATTAGAAAATGTTGAATAATTATATTTTGGAAATTAAATTTCTTATAAATCAATATAAATTCAAAAATTTAATAATTGTACTCAAATAAATACATTGGGATTTGAATTATAGATCAACATCCTCAATTCCTTGATGAGCGATTTCATAATAGAAATATCCAATTTCATTTGAAGATATCAATAATGTGATAACAAACACAATCAAAATATGGGACTAATATTGATGATTAAATAAATAATAGTCAATCAAAAATATATCAAGTTATATAATTAATATTCGATAAATAACGTTACATTTATGGTATTATAACAGAAAATAAATGATAAATCAATAGGGATGAGATTCACTTATTAGTGAAGGTGTAGATATTTGATCTAGAAATTGAATTTCCTTTTATAGAGGTCATGATCCCAATGTAGTCATTTGGGAGTCTTCAAAGTCCGCTGGAATCATTACAAGATGATTGGGGGTAAAATTGGGGGTAAAATTCGGGTATAGTAATTTAATAACTAATATTTGAGTTAAATTAATTTTGGAACATGGTTTTCTGGGAAGGGGTGTATAGTTCTTCAAATATTGAATCATTATCATGAGCCTCTTCAATGTACGGATCATGTTGTATCCTATTATGGATTATAGTTTTAGAAAATTTACACCATCTGTGAATTCCATATTTATCCAGGTATCAACAATATGTTGTGCTATGATGCACGATAAGGGAAAATAGTTATCCAAATAGGAAATACCCATATCCAAAATAAATTTCAAAAAATTACACCCAAACACACCGAAGGTAAATCCCAAACTAAACTAACTCAAAATAAAAATGAATTTACATGTATATAAGATTGAGATATTTAAAAAATGGTCGGATTTTGACATATATGTAAGAACCTAGATTTTAATGAGGATTTTATCCAATAATTATTTTTATAATTTTTTTGTTGACCTAATATATATTCGTAATTAGTTAATTAATGTTACGGTGATAACCAGGTCATGAAATTCATTGTGATACTATAAGGGCATGTTATCATAAGGGATATTATACGAAGATGATGTCCAATACTATACAATAAGGTCAAGATGTTCATTTTTATATGATCCATGGCATGGAGGCACATAATAATGTGACACTGTGAATAGGATGTCATAATCATGTGTTATTGGGAATGCAGTCCATTGATACGTGTGATACTTGTTAAAAAATTTATGGTCATATGAGTTACTCCATAGAACCACGATGGTTGATGTATCAACATATATGAATTTATAAAACACTACATTTACATTCTATATATGTGTATATACATGTTTACTTATACAAAGGTATCCTGGTTAGGGAGAAGTGGGGACTGTCAGCCCAGGGCACTTCCGGATCCAAGTCCCACTAATTTAGAGTGTCTATTTCTACATTAATATCTGCACACTACCTTATTATATGTGTCGACTAGATATATATAGATTTTTTCTTTGTAGGCATACATATTTTATCCATTACCATATCCGAAAAACTGAAGGCACTAGTGAAAATTATATTTTTATATTGGTAAATAAGTTGAATCATCCACATATTTATGTGTGACTTCTTCAATAAATTTGGATTAGATATTGGTTGGATATCACATTTCATTATCATAGGAAACCAGGATTTATTTCTCAATTTTTATAAATTTTGAATATCATGTACTATATTTATTTCCTAGGTCCATGTATCAATGTTTTCCCATTCTGTAGAATATAAAATAAACATCTTAAACATAAGAATCACTTTATTAAATTTAATTATTATATAGTGTATCTTTATTTATTTTTTATTCCTTCGAATTTCACTATATCGAAATGATTATAATATTTCTTTACTGATTAAACTGATATTATACTCTAGAAAAAGTACATAATCACCCAACAAAATCACCTCAATCCAAATCTATTAGTCAATATCCACAGGTGTATTAGGAGGCATGCATGAGGCCATGTATGTAAGGACCTGAACACTATTTCCTAGAGCATGTGCATTATTTTATAACATTTCCATATGAACAAGTAATATTAATACCAAAGGAAAAAGTAGTTTTTTAGATTTTGGAAACAAGATACATATATTTTACTAACATTACAACATGAAAATAAAAACAACATAAAAGTTCCTCTGGAAAAAACCACCACTCTAAGATTATCCATGCATGTCAATCATAAAATACCTCTTCATGTCCTTGAAAAAATGAAAGATAAGAATGGGTGATCTTCGATGCTATGTAAAGGTTATGAAGACAGTGGAAGATAACATATACATTATACCCTATGAATAATTGAAATCAAATTCCTTTCAAAATGAACATGATCAAAATATTGAAGAATTATGAGTTGAGTAAGTATCTCCATAACAAAACAAAATCATGGTTATTCTACTTGTAAAATAACTACATGAAATATGACTTTCATGCTTCATAATTAGAGAAATGAATATGAAAAACACTCTGAAACATATTTTTATGTCCTTGGCCATGGCTTTTAAAATTGATTAAGGCCTCGACCAAACCAATATCTAAAAATGGGAAAGGCCTCTGCCATGCCCATGATCTATTTCACTTATAAGACCTATAAGTTCATTAAGGTGATTTAGAGGGCCCACCCATCACATACTATGTCCAAAAAATTACTCATATGAGCGGGGATAAATAATAAAAACATATACATTCATATTGATACTATCATATGAAATATAACTAGCTTTCACCAATCATTAATCATAACCAATAACCAATATAAATAATAAGGTGAATTATTTCATGATAGCACATTCTTAGTCAATCTAATTATAATCCATCAAAAAATTATGTTATTTGATACAATAAAGTATTTTTCACATTTATTCATAAGAATCATATAGGTTGTTGAAACAAATTAAAATACTCTTATTAAACCATTGAGTAGCTCTTTAGGTAAAGACACTTTTACTTTTAGAAGAAACATTCTATTAGAAAAATCATTTTATAAAACCAAAATTGAGATAATATATTTTTTCATTATAAAATGATTTTTTATTGAATAATGTATTCTTAAAATATATTACAGATTCCACTTGAAAGTAGTTAAGAGTACACAAAATTCTTTTGAAACTGGCTTGTATTTCAAGATGAATTTTTGATAGATCATTTTAAAAAAATAACTCTCCATAAATGATGGTTTGATTCTGGTTGGGAAATATATCTAAAATTAATATATATGTTATGGGGATTATAAATGAATGAATATAACTTTAATTGAGGTATGTAGGTAACAAATGTTACATGAATGAAAATGCATGTTTAGTTGAAAAAACCATAAATTTAGTCTGAATGTGTTCCTCTCTGGAACATAAGTTCTTGCAATATGAAATAAGACTCATAAAAAACGTTATTAAAAAAATATTTTAAATTTATTTAGTTCATTTTAGTTTTATTAGTTCATTTATTTTCTTACAGATATGTTATATTATTGAATTGTGTTGTTCCAGAGTGTTTGTTTCCTTGATTTTATTAATGAGTTCAATTGTTTCTATGTTATCGTGATCATGTGGAATGGATTTAAATCACCATAATTTAATTTAGATATTACGTATGAACATCCATATGTGTTATTAGTAATTTAAATAATTTAATTACATAGACTGAGGATGAACCACGAAATGAAATATTAATGAAAATCACATAGATAAATTGAGTGGTATTTTGATTATTAAGAACAGGTTTTGGAATATGATCTAATATTATGTAAGTATACTAGTTCATGAATATTATATAAGTTATAATACATATATTATGGTCTGGTTGAACCATAAAACTCGTTTCATGAAAATTAATAATGGATAAATTGAAGAATAAAACATCATCATCCAAAAAGGTTGTAAATTTTCACCTTACAGATGATGATTTCGATTATATAATAAGAGAGAGAGTAAGGTTATTGATGATTCGTAATCAATTAACAATATATAATTCTATTATATATATTATAGTAGATTTATCATGGTAATTTTGATAAGGGATGCTGGAGAGGATAAATGTAGAAAGGAACAGTAAACGAAAATGAATGAAATAAAAATTGAATTTACCTCTTTAATCCACCTCCTTGAGAATCTCTTTATGGGAAGGGGTTTTTGTATTTTGGTAGGAAAAAGAGATAATGGATATGGGGAGTGACTAGGTAATACTATTTGGGTATAACATTGTGGAGGATCATGGACTAGTGGATTGAAGAGAAGATGAAGTGATGTTGGGTTACTATCGTGTAAGAGATGAGTAATTTTTGAATATCTCAATAATTTTTTTTAATATTTTTCAAAATAAAACCAATAGTAGAGATTATTTTGACAAAGAATGTTAATATTTTAATGAGACTTAGAAACAAATGGCCTTACATAATCCTTACATCTCTTATGACCCAATAAATCATGTATTTAGTATTTTTAACAGATTATCATATTTTACTATTAATCAAAATTACATGTATTTCAGAAAAATCCCAAAAAATCACCATAAACATGTTTCAATGTGTATAATTCAAAGATGAAATCCATTATATGAAAATAATTTTCAATATATTTTTAATTTAATCTATAAATAAAATCATAGTTTATTCATAATATAACAATTTTAAAACTATAATTCATTTTATATCACACTGAAAAATTAATCCTGACCTCATTATCTTATTACCATAAGTAAATAAAATATTATTATTAATTAAAATTTATAATATTCATATGAAAATTAATATTACTATTTATAAGGGTATGTTACTATTAACTAAAAAATATATTTTTTCTTATAACACTTTAAATATCTTATTGAACGCAATAGTGTATGTCAGTTTTTCAGATACTAAATCACAGAGGTGGAAAGAATTATGGTTATAGGATATGTTATAAATAAGTGTTCTTTGTAGAGATTTAATTTTACATGCATTCAATATTTATTTTCAAAATCATGGGGTGTTAAATTCTCCCCTCCTTAGAAAAGTTTCATCCTCAAAATTCATAGAACGTAACCTCACCAAAATATTTTGGTAAGTCGTCATCATAAACACCTCTGGATCCTATATTTCGTCATTGATTTTATGATTTCACCAATGTATCGATACAAGTAGGGTCATCAAATTCTTGTACACCTGCTCTATAGTGCCCAGAAACTGGATAGGCTCTTCACATTACGATAAGTAAGGTTCCAGTTTTATACCATCAAAAGTGAGCGCATGTTTTGGGTCTAGTATATACTTACTAAATTGTGAGACATGGAACACATTGAAATTGGGTAATTTTGTTAGGCTAGGAGGTATATCCAAATGATACGAAACATCTCTTTTTCTCTCTAGAATTTTCAAATACCCAATATAACAAGGGATCAATTTCCCTTTCTTTCTTAATCTAATAACACCCTTCCGGGGAGATAATTTTAAAAAACATGTACTCCCAGAAGAAATTCCAAATCCTACCTTTGATTATCACCATCGATTTTCCTTCTTACATGATCTGATTTGATAAGTCCTTGAATAGTCGTTTCCTTCTCTTTTGATTCCTCCAAAATCTCTATGTCTACAAGCTACCTTTTAGCAACTTTATCCCAACATGTTGGTGTACAAAAGCTCATCCCATATAATGCTTCATATGGTGACATTTGAATACATGAATGAAATTATTATTGTAGTAAAACTCCACTAAAGTAAAATATATACCCCAAATATCTTTATTGTCATGTGTACATGATCTCAAAATGTCCGTATTGTTTTGGATTGTCCTCTTTGATTTCCCGTCTGTTTGACGGTGATAAGAAGTACTCAATCACTGTTCGGAATCCAAAGAATTTTGAATAATTTTCCATAATCACGATGTCAATTGTGTGTAATGAATAGAAAAAATTGAGAGAGGTTCTACATTATGTCTCACAACATCATTGATATAGAGTCTTTCTAGGTTCTCTAGTAGAAAATCATTCATTATAGCAAGGAGATGTGCATATTTTATAAGAAAATCCACAATAACCCATATTGTATCATTTTGTCTTAGAGTTTTGGGTAATCCATTAATAAAATACAGGGGTATGTCATTAAATTTCTATGAAGTAATAGTTCGAGTTTGCATGACCCCTCTGGGATGTTTCCATTCAACCATCACTTGTTGATAGACTAAACATATTGATTTTTAATCTATAGTTTCCCTCTTCAAGTGATCCCACCAGAAATGTTCCTTCAAATATATATAAATCTTAGTGCTACCAGGATGTATACAGATATTAAAACTATGGGAATCATTTAATAACTCCCCTTTTTATCTTAGGTATAGGTGGAAGTCAAAGACTCTTCCCAAATTTTAGAACAGTATCTTTACCAACAATTTCATCTGTCTTCCAATCATTCACATCATTAATTTTCTTTTGATGTTTCATGTCATTAGGCTGATAACTTCTAATCCATTACAATAAAAATGGTTGGGAAACCATATGAAAAATTATTGATGTCTCGTCATCTTGGATAATTCTGATATACATCCTCATTAGATCCATGTACAAAGGATCCTTGTTAACAATCATTTTGTTAAGAACTGCATGATCTTTCCTTCTCAATGCATCAACTTCCTTGTTTTCCTTTCCTGGGTGTTTGTGTATTGTACAATCATAATCATTGAGTATATCATTCCTTCTATGATTCCTCATGTTGAGTTATACTGTAGACTCTTCTGATCCATAAATATCTCACATCATTCACCATAGAGACAGTGTCTACAAATTTTTATAGAAAAGATCACAAAATCTAACTCAAGATCATGAGTAGGATTGTTTTTTATTGAATTTTGAACTACCTTGAAGCATATGAAATTACTTTTTCATTATACATTTTGAGATAACCATATCCATTTATCGATGCATCACTATAGGTCACAAACCCATAATTCTTGAATTGTATATTTATGATTCTAGAATTCAATAATATCTTCTTCAATTATTTGAAAAAGGACTCAAATTATTTTTCCTATATTAACATAACCATTTAAAATGTAACATTGGTCATTGGGTTGTCTATATGAGTTATGTTCTATATGAAACACTGATAATTACAATCTAATCCAATAAAACTATGTACCTCCGTTATGTTCATCAGAGTAGGGAATTATTGCACATCCATTGTCTGCACAGGATCAAACGATATTTCATCTATAAATACCATGCCTCCAGTAAAGAAAACTAATTTAATCCAAAAAATCTAAGATGATAAACATCTTATATAATTCATTTCTTCTAAGAGTCATCATAATAGTGTGAATTTTATTTTCACGATCATCATATATTTTGTATTATACAAAGATATCATCAATTAATACCACCATATATTCACACATATTATCCTTGAAAACTGTGTTTCTTAGTTCCATGATACCATTGGGTGCATTAGTTTGTCCAAAAGGAATTATTGTAAAATCTTAATGCTCATACCAGGTTCAAAGATATGTTTTTAGAATTTATTCCATCATTACTAGCAACTAATGATATCCTGATCGAAGGTGAATATTACAAAAATATTTGGTTTCATGAATTTTATCAAAAAAATTAATCAATGGGTGGTAGGGGATAATTGTTATTTATTTTTACAGTGCTGATCTCTATATATTCAATGCACAACCTCATAGATCAATCCTTCATCTTATCAAAAAGAACAGGGGCTCCCCATTTTGAAACACTAGGTTGAATAAATTCATTATCAATTAATTCCTCGTGTTGTTTCTTCAGTTCCTCTATCTCCGTAGTGTCCATTCTATAAACGGTAATTGATATGGGCCTTGAACTATGAATTATGTCAATAGGAAAACTCAATTTTTTCCCATAGAGTATGTCTAGGAAAATCTTATATAAATACATCATCATTTTCATGTATAATAAGTACATACTCTATTTGATCATTTATTTTCTCACCCATAGTTATTGCATTCCCTTCTTCTCTAATAATTTAATTCAGTAGATCTATTGGGGGTGGATTATGATGAGAATCAGATGGATATGTTTTTTCCATAATGATAAGGGATTCTATATCATCCTCAAAAGTTGAATCTTACTTCTTCTTAGGATAAATGTTTCATCCTGTTTCGTACGAAAATACCTAACGAGGAATATATACAATTTAGTTATGGGAATGGAAATAAAATTAGTAGATAAAAATGTTTATATTCTCTAACAGGGACTTCCTAACACAAAATTATTGAAATTATACATCCCTTAAGAGTTTTTACTAACAAATCCCATATTAAATAAAATTTGGAATATCTAATTTTCTTGGAAAATTGGGTTGATTTGAAAGAATGTGATGATTGAGAATAAAATAAATCATTTTCTATGTTTGTCTAAATGATTAATGTACCTTCCCCACATAATTATAAACATCAATATCCAAAGTTGTGATCACATAAGCATATACTAATTCCCTTGGCCTTTTTAATGGAATGTTTCCTTAATGGTTAAGAGAATAATTAGAATAGTATACCATCTCCCAAAAAGAATTTAATTGAACAATAATATAATATTCCCATTTCAATCACTATCAAGATGGCATGTCTATACTCATTTTTGGCACACCCCTTTTCATTTTATGTAAGAACCATGGTGTTTCCTTCCATAATTATCATAGGGTTGAAATTCAACTCATACCTTCTTCCATGTTTCCTTATTTTCATTTCCATAGATTTCAAGAAAAATATTCTTCTCTTTCATTCATTTATAGGAATAAGTGATAGATTAATCTTTTTCTATCTTGATAGCATAAAAAACTATATCTTCATATGATGAGAATTTTTGGGAGACTAGTGACCCTCAACGGAATGGATTTAGATCCTCAAAAAATAAATCAATAATTCTGCTTGGAATTCGTATGTTTTCAATAACATTCATTTCTATCCTTGTGAAGATAGCATCATACATTTCAACATTATCATCTTCCCTTTTCCACAAATTCAATATCTACTTTTCCATATATTATTGTTGTTCACATGGATGTTATATTTCTTTGACGGTTTCCTTAAAGTCCTTAAATTACTACCCTTATATCTCTTATTCCTCCTTTTTGTTTTATAAAAATGACCACCACTGATCTGCATATACTAATAGAAAATAAACAACCATGAAGACCTTATCTATTTCCTTAAATCATAAAGTGAGAAATATCTTCTCTGGGGAACTTATCCACTGCTCAGCTACAAATGGGTTTATAGTTCCATTGAATGATATGGGTTGTGGTCCCATGAAGCTATATAACATAAATCCTCTATGTGGTGGATCTGTATACTCTATACTGTTATGGTTATTGTCCATAACCTGATTAACTTGTCATAGTAGATTTATAAGTTTCTCTATTCTAGTCTTATCCCCAGGGCCAACATCATTATCTTGCATCATAAGGAATTCCCTACATGGGACACAGACATTCATGATTTCTTTGTTCCCTCTACTAGGAATTTTTTATATGTAATAGAATACACTAGACTGGGTTATTTATCATAATTTATAATATTACCATAGAAAAATACTAGTATAAAGTAAAATCTTATGGATGGTTAATCCTATAATCACCATCATTTCATTTTTGTGAAAAAATAACATTTAAATCCTTCATAATCGATTATAACAAAAATGTGGATTATTGTAAGAATAATCCCTAGGTGTTACAAACAAGGTGCACATTATGGATTGTTCTCGTGTACCAAGATTCCCTAGATAAAGAATAAAACTCCTAGTCAGGGTTTTCACTCCTATGTATATCAATGCCAGAACAACGTCTACTTGTCCTCTCTAGACATGGAAGTATTTTTTAGAAATATCCATACAATATTTTCCTTACATAAATTCCAGGATGTTCTTGGATGATTATCCTCAGATACTATCTTAGGGGTTTGTTCCCAAAGATATTATTTCAAAATCATGTTTCCATGTTTTATACTAAACTTCTTCATGTATCAAATTTAAGGAACCGACCTATGTATCTTAGGTCTGGTGCCTTATTTTATTATATTGGAATATAAATACGTAATATTAAACCCAATGTACCGAGTAATTTAGTAGCTTTTGTAAACTAGATATATACATAAGTTCAACATTACTACATGAAATGAAAATGAACATAAATGTTCCTCTGGGAACAACCACCACTCTAATATTATCCCTTAAAGTCAATCATAAAATACCTGTTCATGTCTTGGAAAAATTTAAACAGAAGAATGGGTTCGATCAGATGCTCATTAAGGGTAAAAATTACAGTGGAAGATAACATAAACATTATACATGGTGAATAATTGTAAGCACATTCCTTTAAATGTGACCATGACGCTAATATGGTAGAAATATTATTTGACTAAATATTTCCATAAAAAACATAATCATTGGTATTTTACATGTCGAATAACCACATGAAATATAAATTTCTAGCTTCATAATGAGGTAAATTCATATACCGGACATTTGGAAACATACTTTCCATGACTCTCCCATGATTTCGAAAAATTATTAATCCATCGACCAAAACCATTTCTCAAAATGGGAAAGGCCTCAACCAAGTCCACGTATATTTGTCTCATGAGACCTACTGATGAATCAAGGGGACATAGAAGGCCCCGACCATCAAATAAAAAGTCTAATTCATTCCTCATATGACCGAGGACAAACATAAACAATATATACATTCATATAGAAAACAACATATGAAATGCACCTAACCTTCCCCAATCATTAAACATAAATAAAAACCATTTAGATTAATATGGTGAATTTTTTTGAGAAAGAACATCCATAGTCAAAAAAATCATAAACCATTAAAAATATTTTTTATGATGTCACAAAATATGGATCTTATTTATACAAAATAATCTATAAGAGTGTTGAAAACAATAAAAATACTCTTATAATGTCATCGAGTAACTCTCGAGATAAATAATATTTTACGTTCAAAATAAGGGTTATTTTGGAAAATTATTTTTCTAAAACCAGAAGAAAGACAATATAGTTTTTTATTAATAATATTTTTTTGTTATAAAATATTAAATTTTTAAAGAAGTTTATATAGTGACCATCAAAATAGATAAGAGTTTGGGAAATTCCTTTGAATCGAGATTGAATTTCCGGAAGAATTTGTTATAGTTCTTTTAAAAAACATATAACTCCCCATAAATGAATGTATAAATCATCATTTGATACATATATAGAATATTCACACATAAATTATGTGTAATAAATATTAATGATAATAATTTAATTTTGTTATGTAGTTAATAAATGTAATCCGAATGAAAATGGAGGTTTAGGTGGAAAACACTTACCTTATGTCCGGTTGTGTTGGAATCTAGAACATAATGTCATGGAATACGAAATTATACTAATTAATAACTTAATTACGAACCTATTATACATTTATTTAGTTTATCATAATTTTTTTTTGGTTATTTATGACTTGTTGATAAGTTATAATATTGAATACTATCATTCTAGAGTGTTCGTTTCCAAGATTTTCAATATCTTTTCAATTGTTTTTATGTAATATAGATCATGTAAAAGGGATATAAATCCCCAAAATAGAATTTAAATATTATTTATTATCCTAAATGGGTGTTAATGGTCATTTAAATAATTTTATCACATGTCACAAGGATGAATCAGTAGTTAAAATATTAATGAGAACCACATAGATTATTTTAGCTGTATTTTGATTTTGTGGAAATAGGTTAGTCATATGATTAAATATTATGTAAATATACCAGTTCATGAATTCTAAATATGGTATAATAGATATATTATAGTTTGTTTCAACCATAAATTTGGTTTCATGATCAGTAATGAAGGATAAATTGAATAATGAAACATTGTCATCCATGATGGTTGTAAATTGGCACCTCATGAATGATGATTTCATTTATATTATAAGAGGGAGAGAGTAAAAATAATGTATATGGATATTACATTAAAATGATATAATTCAAGTTTATTGATGATACTATATTTATCATGGTCTTTTTTAAATAGGATGTGAGGAGATTATAATAATAGAAAGGAATATGAAATGAAAATAAATGATATAAAATGTGAATTTACCTTTGGAATCCACCACCTTGAGAATCACTTTAATGGAAGGGATTTTAGTATTTTTGCTTGAACAAGGTAACTTTGAATTGGGGAGCGACTAGGGTAGAGTATTTTTTCATAACATTAAGGATCTTCATGGATTAGTGTTGTGATGAAAAGAGGTTGTGATGGGTGGGTTTTACCGTGGTGGAGAGGAGAAATATTTGAATATCATAATCATTATTTTAATATTTTTCAATAGACAAACAATAATATTTATTATTTATAAATTAATAGTAATAAGTGCATGTTAGTTCAAACCAAGTGGCCTTATATTATCCTTATATCACCTATGACTCAATAAATCATTTATTAAATATTTATAGAAAATTATTATATTTTCCTATTTAAAAACAATTCAAGTATTTCTGAAAAATATTTAAAAATACCATAAACGTTTTTTTATGTGTAGAATGAAAAATTGAACTCCATTTTTTGAAAATATTTTTCTAAATATTAAATTTTTTAATTTTAAATTAAAATCATTGTTTATTTATAAAATAAATGTTTTAAAACAATAATTCAATTTATATCATATTTAAAAATTAATCAAGTTTCCATTATCTTATTACCATAAGAAAATAAAAAAATTACTATTTACTAATAATTAGGTTCATAATTCTATTCATAATAATATTGATAAGGGTATGTAACTATTCAATGAATATAATGTTTTTCTTTTCATGCTATAAGTTTCTTACTAAACACAATTGTGTATATCCATTTTTCGAATATTAAATCAATGAGGTGGAAGGAATTATGATTATTGGATAGGTTAAAACAAAGTGTTCTTTTGTAGAGACTTAGTGTTTCATTCATTCAATATTAATTTTCAAAACCTTGGGTTGTAACAATGTAGCCCAACAGTTTGGGAAAATTCATTGTGGAACCAGGGTTGGGATTTCAAAATATCGTATCAAAAGAATATTTTAATGACATAATATTTTTAGACAATATATATGATATTAAGATGATTTTTTAATTTGGTAATGATATTTTCTTAGGGTAGCTAAAAAATGTTATGAGAAAACAAATTAGTCGAATAATTGAATTTTTTCTCAATTATTCATATTACATATGATTTTATTCCAATGTTGGGTGATGCACATGGACTCTTATTTTATTATAGATATGATTGCGGATTAAATTATAAAATGGAGTGAATTTGTGAAGGAATTACATCCATCATGCAGTATTTTATGATTTATGTAGGAATTCAAATTGCATCCATATAAGGTAATTGTTTGGTTTATATTTCCTATGATTTCTACAAGGTCAATAATAGATATAAATTATAATTGAAAAATATTTTATGAATGAATTGACCATCATGTCTTTCATATAGATTTCATGTCTTAAAAGTAATAGTATATTCCTATGAAGGATCTAGAAAAACCCCTTATATATTCAATTATGTCATGTTTATTCATGGAATATATGTCACATGGACATGGACATGATATGGTATGGATTTAGTGGAAACTGCATTTATGTTCATGAGGTGTATGTGCCCTTATGGATTGGACGTGGTGACCCATTTTGTTCAACAATTTGAGAGGAATGTAATACAAATACTAGTTGAAATGAAATCAAATATGATAAAACACACAGCTTGACCCAAACCTGAATTTAGTATTGGGAATTAGGTCATATCAATTGTGTAATATATAAACAGTTTCTTCACGCATACCTGACTCTTTGAGATGGTTGTTGGGTGTGACTATGAATTAGTAAGGCTTATACATATCCTATTTCTATATCTTAAATTTACTTCTATTAAGTCATATTTACTGTATTAATTTGTAATTTAATGGGAAATTTAACCATGAATTATTCTATTCATATTCTAGAAGTGTAGTAGTGACCATGACACAGAAGATGTGGGCCCCGAGCATCTAGTTTTACTTCAGGTTGTTAAACGTTTTCCACCACATCATATTCATAACGATGTTGATTATGTATAGTTTGAGGAAATTTTCTACAACTTATGTAGACAATTATGAGAGCTCTATGATATAACCCTTATATGTAATAGTTTATTACTGAGTTCTAACAGTGTCATGTACCCATGTTTTTTGGGTATGGCATACCATTGGGTTCACATATAAGGACTGAGACCAATAAGTCTATATTCTGTCATCTAGAAACACAACCTAAAATGGGGGTATTTATATCCACTTACATTCTTTGATGATGCTTTAAAAACTGGTGGGATATTCATTATTGGGAAAGGTAGTATCAGGATGTGCAGAGGAGGATTTACAATTGAGATTCTATGACTATTTCTTCTCTGAGACCGTGAAGGTACATCATTATAGAGATTTCATGAACCATTTAATTGTTCTAATACAATTACGGACTAGTGATCTTATTTGACATTGTTTTATATTTTCATGTATATATACACTATCGATGATCCAACAAAATTTACATGATTTGAGGATGGAAATCCACATCCTATTGATTCTCATGATTTTTTTTGGATGACCTCAATATCTTATATTTATAACAAGATCCCTATTAGGGATAAAAACCTAATTTGAGTAGATAATATGACCCAATTTGGTACACAAATGATATGATATAAATGTTATACTATGTTTCAAAAGAAAAACATTGAAACTGCAAATGTGAGACACAAATTCTAGGTGTCACACTATGCTAATATTATTGGTTTTTAACACTGTATGATTCATTAATACAATAATCCATAGGGTCCTTAGGACTCTATTGATTTTCAATGCTTGTTCATTTTGGGGAATAATCAAAATTTCTGTAAGAACGCCCTTTATGTGTATATAGAGAGAATATATGTGCTAGATCAACCATATATTGAAGGATCAATAGATCCTTTAATGTTAGGTAACTAGAGTATTAATATTCGTACAATCATATGAGGAGGTCATGTCCATGGAATTCGGGCATCAGATAAAAAATCAGTTTAGCAGGCCCACTTGATGAAGTCAGGTTGCATCATAGTGTCATGGATCAGAAAATATTTATTTATTTCATTATACAATAGAGGATCTGGGTGTTGGGATACCATCTATTTCGGGTATAATTATAATATCATCTACTATTTTAGGTTCCCATTACTATTTAAGTGAATCTCATTCTATAATATGTGTTATTATTGTAGAGTGAATTGGGCATCATTTTGAGTACTATTGTAGAGATATGACGCTTGATACACATTTTCATATACAATATAAATGGGTTAACAAATTTATGGACTAGACACATGAGGAATGTGTCAACATTTTCATATTGATGAACTTTTCCCATGAGATGACATGAATTGATTTCATTACCCTAATGGACACGTTCGTTCCCTATCACACCTAGTGGGATTTTTATCACTCGAGGGTGTTGATTAAATCACTAGAGTGTATAATTTATATCGTAATGGTTGATGGGTATGTCTAGGTAAGTAGATATGGACCATATAATATTTGAATAAATGGAGTTTCTTCCAAGATTTATATCCATCATATGGATGATCTAGGACTAAATTGAGCTATGTTCCCTCTTATATAAAATAAATTCATTCATTTCATCGTACATGACATATCTAGTATACATCGAGATGGAGAAGAAAATTTAACTAAAATTAAGATGCTTAGCGAATCACAAAAATCATTTCCTCTTTATATGATGGAAACTACTGTGTAGGATAAACTGATGAGGTATATAGAATATTTTGTGGGCATGTATTTTATAGGTCACATAACTTCTTCATGGGATTAAACAGTCCCATTCTCCAAGAAATATGATGAAAAAAATAAGGATTTGTGTTGATTACCATAAATTTAACTGGATTACTATGAAAACTAGGTATCCCCTTACTCAAATAGATATTCCTTTTTCCAAGCATAGAGGAGTGACAATATTCTCAAAGATCAACCTGAGATCAGGTTATCATCGCGGTAGAGTCATTACATTAGATATCCCAAATATAACATTCCATAGATGGTATGAATTATATTATTATCTCATTATGAAATTAATTATTACATATATTCTTTTTGTATTCATGGTTTTTAGGAATATGGTTTCCCATCGTAACATTTATTCTATTGTGGTTGTCATTTTAGATGACATCATATTAACTTCTTATAGTTAAAGAGTCTATCCAAAAAATCATGAGATATTTTTAGCACACTAAGATAGATCAAACCATATTTTAATATCATTATATGTCACATTGTGATTGAAAATGTACTCATTCTTGTAAATGTTATCTTGAATAAATTTGTTTCAATTAACATGTAGAAGGTGAGTGTCACTGTCACCGACGATCATCCCATGAACTGATTTTATATCCATAGATTCATAGGAATTTAATTTATTTACAAACAATTAATAGATGAATAATAATTCATTGAATCAGTTCTTAATGTATTTAATAAATTGGGAATGAATTTTATATTTTTAGAATCATGTGAGACAACTAATCAAGAGCTGAAAGGGAGATTGTATTCAGCATTGTGTAAAAATCATCGAGATCCTTGTAGGAGCGATAATGATTGTTAGATGATTAATGTATCCAAATAAGATTAATTTTTATGCAGTAAGATAGATTAATTTTTTAAGGGTCTCATATCATGACACCTAATGTGAAAAAATATCTAATGACTGATCTCGAGTTTAAAGGTGATATATATTCTTTGAATTATTAGTGGAATTACCTTCTGTTGGGGGGGGTATTGATATTAAGGACTACAAATGGAATCAAAATATTTTTATAAAACATTAATGGATTCTTTGGATGAAAAAATCGGTTTAATACATGTAGTTTTTTACATCACGATAAACAATATGAAGAGGAAAAGAAATGATATTACTATTATTCTAATAAGGATGACATAAAAAGTAATGGATCAATGTCTATATAAGGATTTGAAGCACATGGATATATTATCAGATATAAAAATATAAGTGTAGACCATAATGGTTTATCATTACATTCATTTTTATAGAGACCACATCACTTCTGGATATAGTGAATATGATGTTGTTTTCTAATCCAAAAAGATAAGTTGTAAGAGAGAGGGGATCTTGTGACTAACCAAATCTAGATTTTTCTAATGATGGTGATGAAATAATTTGTATATAGAGTAATATCTATGTTATCATTGATATAATAGATGATTTGATGTGTTAATCATATTCTTCTCATTGGGCGGTTCATTGTGATTTTTCCACGATGTATCGTGATATGTTCCAACAGTATTAGTGTTGAGGGATGAAACAACTCTTAGAATTATTTACCAATATGTTATCAACACTTAAATGGGAAATATTGGGGAACCTATTTCTTTTTATCTTGATAAAAACATTATCATTCTCAGAGTTTAAATGAGACGATGATTATGATGATTTTGTTATCATCTAATTAAGGTTTCCATCATATAGTGATTTAGTTTTGGTAGTCGTGGATCAAATGTTAACAGAATCCCAATTTATATCAATTTCTAAGACATTATTAGATGGAAATCATAGAATAAATTTTGTTTCTAATGTTATATGGCTACACATAAACCATTATTCAATCATTTCAGATATGGACACAAATTTCACATCAATATTCTATAAGGGATAATAGATTGATATTGGTACAATAGTGAATCTAAGAACATATTTTCCCCCAACGATAGATGGAAAGATAAACAATATTATACAAGTGTTTGATGACATTATTAAATCATGATGACTTTATTTTAGTGGGTATTGTGAGAATAGTATCCAATTTGACGAGATCCAATATAATTACAGTTATCAAGACTCAATTCTTAAGGCTCTTTATGAGGCCCCATATGTTAGGTCATTCCAATCACCACTATGCTGGTTAGAGGTGGGAGAGGTAGTGACACCAGTTCGTAGTCTCATTCATGTTACATTATATTAAAATATGATTATTAAGAATTGTATGTAAACTTATAGCCCTAATAGAAATATTAGGCTAATCTTCGTCGATGAACTATTGAGTTTGAGGATGGGTATCTTTTTTGGTCACATGTATCTTCATGACATATAAATTGATGGATATAGTGAAAAGGGAAGATATCACTATTATGTTTTATTTATTATGGGTACATGAATTGTTTTGGGGCCAATCAGTTTCTATTAGCTCAATGTTAATGTGACATGAACATCAATGACCATGTTTTATAGCTTCTTTTTTATCATTATAACCCTTCTATCATTTTTGATCTAGGAGAAGACTAGTTAATTGTTTAATTTTATTTCATATAATATTAAATAATTATTATTTTCTACATAGAAAATGACATCGAAGGATGGTTTTCTTGTTTATTATGTGCCCTATATTTGCACAAACTAATACAATTAATGAAAGGGAAATGAAAGTCTGATATACATTATTTGTCGATGGATTTTTTTGTATAACAATTTTTATTATCCCTTCAAATGTAAAATTGGGTATGATTTCATTAATGGGTGTATGACTTTTATAAAATGGATTATATATGAGTTATGACAGATTTATATTTTAATATAATTATTTTTCTTCTACCTAATATGGATGCCTAATGTGATCAAAGATGTTTTTGAGATAACTAGGGTTTTTTCATAGATCGTAACACCAGCTGCTAAATAAAATAATTCGCCTTCATTGTCAATAGAAATCATGTAATCCAAACTACATATAATCCCATAACAGTGAAGGGTATATCAAATGCGAATGTAGGGAATACCATTTTCCATAACCATTTTGACATGGCAACTCTCCTATGTAAAGGGTGCTATCATTTTTTGAAAATTCAGTCATCATGTTAGGTACATGGTGGGACAAACCTTGTGCATTAAATAGTGTAGGGTGCCACTATTGGTGGTTGGTGTGATAATGTTGGTAGATGGTTTGGAATTCGTGTATCCAAACTATATGACCTATATAATTTGGATGAATTATCCAAACTAACAATAATTTCATACAATTTTAAACCCCCATTCCTTTTATTCATTCTAGAAATATGATAGGGCTTCCTCATCCAATGAGGGGTCATTTTCTTCCTCATATCTAGGTTCTTATATTACTCATCCATCCAAACTCAAAATGAATATTTTATTGCCTTGTTGGAAATCATATAGAACATTCAATAATCCTTATTCTGATTTCACCATTATTATTTCTGTTTGTTGTTCAATTTATGTTTGAGATACTTTGACTTATTTTTAAGGCCTTGACATGACTTTCAATACTCTCTTAATCTAGTCTAAATAAATGGATGATATTGGATGATTAGAGTACTAAATTTTTAATATAGGATGTCTAGTATTTATCACTCATTTCTTGATGTTATATTCTTTTTGACATTGTAAATCATGCTAGTTTTAATGAATGTTACCTATCATTTAAATCCATCATTAAATGTTTTACATAATTGAGAAACATAGGAATTTATTTGGCCCAATTCAATGGTGAACATCGATTTTGGTTTGTCAATCACTTTTCCAAGGTGACAATAAATGACTAATGGGACAAACCAACATATAAATTGTTTTCGTGTGTCTCCAATGTGATATTATTATAATTAATTAAATTGATTATATGTAACTCAACCACATCACCTAATTAAATGGAATAATGGTTATAACGTTATTTATACTATATTTTAATGAATTATGAAATCTATTATTGGACCTTCCTATGTCCATGAATTATTATAATTATTTAGGATATATGAACATTTTGAACATGGATAAATAATGATATTTGAATATGGAGACCTATTATAATTAAAAATTAATTTAAATGGAGTCTGATATGTGTGTGTGTGTTTGTGTGACATTACAATGGAATAGATCATATTTATGTTATATGAGATTATTGACCTTTAGTGATCTGATATCGGGAATGGAATCCTTCATATTAATGTGATAATCTTGGTTACTGAAGTCCCTTATGAAACTATATGGGAATGAAATCCCTTGTGATTCTATATATCTGTGATGTCCCCTATGATAATATATGGGAATGAAGTACCTTATGATATTAAATGATCATTTCATCCCTTTAGATATGATACATGGAATATATTCCCTTACAACAATGATATTGGGCATTGAATCCTCTAATGATGTGATTGAGGGAATATGATTTTTTATACGTGTCAAAATCATGCTTAAGGTAAAAGATTCCTTATTTACACATATTGTCAATCATGGTTGAATTATCCACATATATATTTTTAGAAATCAGTTTGTATGAAATCGATCTGTTTATATACAAATGGTTACAATCTATGAGATGTAATGCTTATGTTGAAGTTGGTACCATCATCCTGGAGTTCATGATGAACTAGAGCCCACCCTTTATAGTTTTCAATAATACATATAAAACATCCTACTACAATAACATATAGTGAATATATATTTATAGACTGTACTTTTTTTGGCCTACTGTGTTTATGTCGCACCCTATCAGGGCATCTGATGGTACCTGGGTGGAAAACATAATTGCAGGGGTTATATAATGTGATGCATCCACTTATGGATGTGTAACATGTTGTATGAATTAGGAAAGGATATTGGTAAAAGATGAACATGATGGTAATTTGAATTCTTGGATAGCACATTTCATTTTGTACCTTTTTCATATCATGTACATTATCGACTTCCAACATTCATGTATACATATTATACCTATTTTTTAGAAATGAAACTATCAAATTTGTATAAGATTCAGTGTATTTTTTTTATTTTTTAGTGATTTTGTGATGGTTATTTATTCATATATCATTTTAATTATTGATATTGTTTAGAATTTATCAATTTATTACACTATATTGCTACTAAGAAAAGATGTAATAGTCACCCCCTAGATACAAACAAGGATTCCACTAATAGTCAGAAGCCTATAGAATATGAGGAGGCACACTTTAGGCCATCTAGACTACCAGTTTGGAGAACATATGAGTGGAAATTGGGTCAATACATCGCTATATTTGTCCACATTTTGATATCATTGTGACCATATTTGTTTGTTATTATTGATTGAATCATATTAATATCATCCTTTAATCTATGGTAGGATTATGTCCTCATTTGTTTCCACATTAATTCTTACTACTTGTTAGTTTTTAGATAAAATATTTTTTTTATTTGTAAAATATTACATTTATTGATTGATGACTATTTTTTTAATACAAGGATGTTGAATATTTTTTTCACATAATTTTTCATATGATGTTCATCTTATTATCATTTATCCCATATAACCATATGATTATACAGTCGAGGTATATGTTTTCAGATATATATATATATATATATATATATATGGATGTGTATTAATTATGGGTTTGGGTTGATTGGGTGGATATTAAATATAAAAAATAAATATATAATAAGTCATATTATGAGAATCGAATAGGAACAGAGTGATTAAAATTTGATATATATGATTATATTCAATATCATTATGGTTTATACATTTCATTTGATGTTAACACTTATTGAAACCAATAATCCCATTTTAAAATGAATAAATCTCCTTTTATAATTTGTTACACATAAATAGATGGAAAAAAATTCTATTTGTAGATGTAAGGGATTATAATATTGATTGTTACTTTTTAAATTATGACAACAAAGTATAATTAATTAATTACTAGTGAAATTATATAGATGTATAGTTAATTATATTTTTTGATTATGGTTCATTGTTTTGTTTTTGTTAATATTTGAAAATATTAATCTTTTTCATATATTACCGTGATAACATTGCTTACTATTTTTGGTATTCCTCTCACGATATTATTAGATATGATATATAATGATGATGATGAAATGATAGGAACCAGAATCATTTCATTAAATTAATTATTTGTGATCTGAGTATAGATGATATTTTTTAAAAAAATAGTAAAATATAGGATGATTTGATACTTTTTTGATTGGGTAGGAGATGTGGTGTGATTATAGACTCAATAGTGATGATGGCATATTTTCAAGATTTTCAGTGATGATATGAGTTGTTTTGTTGGATGGAACTAGTTTATAACAATTTATCTTGTATATTGAAATTTAAAATGTGGTCAATGATGTAATAATGGTATTGGTTTTAATGGGGGTTTATTATATTTCCTATGTGGTTTCAAATATGGGATGAATTAACAAAAAGTATAACAGGTGAAAAGATAATGTTGGTAAAAAGAAACTATTAAATACTAAACTATAAATTCAATAATAATTGAAGCTGATGAAATATAAAGGAAATAATATATGTTATAATTTTAGAATGAAAACATTGAATGGATATTTAGATTAATGAAATGTATGATTTTATATATTTATATATATAAAAACTTTTCTGGGAAATCATTATTCTAAAAATTAAGATGTTAAATGAAGTGAGATGTTAGTGGCATTGTTAAGGATATTTAATTTCAATTATCAAATATTTTAATTTGTGAGTGAAAATGATGTTATTGAGGTGCTTATTGGGATTTCATAAATGTTTTTGGAAACCATGAAGGTTACTTGTTGTGTAGATGAAATGAAATATATTTTCTAATAAATTCATAGGAACTGTCACCCAATTTGGTTAACCTAAAAAATGGTCATATGATGAAATGTGTTCCAGGTGACAACCCCATTATCCAAATTTCTTATGGTAATGAATGAATAAGTACTTCATTTTACCCATACTCTATTAATACACTGTATGATCCCTAAATGCTCTTGATATTATGATATGTATGTGAGACTATGGATATATAGATTTTATATATATCCAATATTACATAAATTTTGATTATTAATCCGATACATGATGGGTTCATGTGATATTAGTGGAAGAAATAAAATGGTTAAACTTAATGATTAAAATATATAACTAAGATGAGAATTTGATATGCGTTTGGGATGTGGTGGTACAGTATGTGATTTTGTATATGGGGGTATGGTTATTAGATGTAATGGGTTTATGTGAATGCATAGATACATAAGGTATGAAAACATGTGATATATATCATTTAATCATAAATACAACCATATTGACTGGGATGTTCATGATGGGTACCTTGTTTATATATATTATTTATGTAATATGTTGCAATAATTTTGTTTTATATTTTTGTATTGATCACTTCTTTTGTTGTGTGATAGTTCAGATGAAGTAGATGTGGTTTTTTTCTACATTTTTTTGGTTCCATTATTGTGATTCATCAACAATTTAATGAGAGCTTTTGATATAGATACTACCACACATACATATCTACAAATCAATATATTATAAGTATATACATGGGTTTCTTCAAGGTATTTTTTGAATGATGTGGTCATTTTTATATAAAGGATTATGTTTTATATTATATTCGTCACCATGCGAAATTAATTTGTAACTATATTTTCTAGAATATATTACATTTTTTTTATTTTCCAACATGTTTAATTAGGGGTTGTTCACACTATAAGGAAATGAATATTAGATTTTTTATTTGTTCTTTATATAAGGAGGGTAATGAATATTTTTTATTATTATATCCTCTATAGTTTTTATCATCGTGATCCCTATTGAAGGCTAGCTTTTTGGGTCACTATTCACAATAATAATATAACATGGGTTGTTCCTCATAGGGTATAGTTGGGGTAGACTTGAATTATTGGTTTATATTTGAGATATGGTGGAAGTCAGATTTGGGGGATATTATAAGGCCCCATCCTTAAACCTTACTTAATCTTGAGTTATTACAAGATTACACATTGAGGATCTTTTCAGGTTTAGAGTTTTAGAGTGTTAGATCATAAAACTTGCATTATATTCCACATTTAAACAAAGTGGTTATATAACATATAGTATTCATTTTTTCCATAAACAGAAACATATTTAAAATAAAACATGTTTTCTTTCTTGACACTTCCTTGACACTATCATCATATCAGGTATCCTTCCCTTAAACTGTGAAAAACATTTCAAAACATGGGATGAGCATAAAAAGCTCAGTGAGAGATAAAAAAATATGGAAAGGATACATGAGTACATGTATACATAAGAATTAAATCATAATTTACCTATTAAACATAATCACTTTAACATACCTCAAAAATAATGAATAAATCATAGAAATCATAAGACATAAAGGTAACATGAGGCATTCATAACATTCTTATGTAGGGAGTAACCCTCTTGGTTACGTTTGGAATACCCACCATTGTATATTCCCTAAATCTCTTCGGAGAAACCTTGACGTTTCACTCCTTCGCGTTACCCAATGCATTGGAGAGCTATATCGGGCTCACCTGCCCTTAGTTTATCACAGAACCATCCGTTTTCAGAATAATGCCCAAGAACCATAACATAAACATATCACATAAAACATTCATAAAGGAAACATAACATTTCCACATTTCAATCACAATATAACATTTTAGGATATTGAAATAATGAATCCATTCAAAAAGAAACCATTTCCAAAACCATTGAAAACATTTAATAAAGATAATTTTAAATTAAAGTGTCCCATACCACCTTGAAACGTTTAAAATTTTAAACCATTAATATCCATATAAATAAATCCTTAAAACCATTTTGAAAACATGGATATTAATAAGAACAAATCATTAGAACATTTAAAGCGATATTTTGGTTAAAGGGTTTTTACCAAAATTAGAGACACTTGAATACAATAATTGAGGAATAACATTTAGTCAGAACTTCATAATATCATGAGAATAAATGGATTCATGATATAATATTCCAAAGTACAGTATATACACCATATAAAAGTGAATTTTTGCATAACAACAATGGAGTCTCAATAGAAATGTAAAATGTGATCAAATCCCTTATAAAGAAGGTATCCTTAAATTAAGGATAAATCAATCTCATAACTATGTGTGAAAAATATAAATACCCCCAATATAAGTGTATATTAAGTGTAAAACAATCAAAGGTCATTCACAAAATTCAAAGGATGACATATTCAATAACTACACGTTGAACCCAAACAAATCGAAATTGGGTTAAGAAGTTCCCTTGGTAAAATTCGGCAGCCTAACGACGTCACATAAAATTTTACAAAAACGGTTGATGAGAAAGATAAAGGGGATATCATAACTTGTAAATTAAAATTTACATAAATAAGTATATAGAAGAACATATACCAACATAATATTATGTGAATTAAAAGACATAACAAAAGAAGTATTTTAAAAAGTGGAGGGTCAAATATCCCCTTATCGACATGGGTATCATTCGAAACATACATTCCATGAAAGAAGGACAATACATCATTGATGTAAATACTCATAAATGAATGTAGATTACACAATGAGTAAAATAATGGGTAGTAAATACACCACTCAATGGAAATTGTGGCAAATGTAGCATAAATCTCACGGGAATAAAAGTGGGATGAAAAAATCCCTTACGAAAACTCGGCAGCCTAACGGCACCACATAAAAATTACAAAAATGGATTGATGAGATCAAATAGGGTATCTCATCATATTAAAATAAAATGTACAGCAAGAGGTATATAATAGAACATCCCCCATCATAACAAAGAGGATCTTAAAATAAGTGACATAAAAGAGAGTACTTAAAAAGAAAGAGAGAGGTTAGATCTCTTACGAACATTCGGCATCCTAACGGCGCCACTCAAAACTTCCAAAATGGATTGATGAGAGAGAATAGGGTATCTCATCATATGAACATAAAAATTACAGTAAGAGTAATATAAAATAACATCCCAATCACAAGAAATATGAGCATAAAAGGAATGACATAATAGAGTGTACTTAATAAGAAAGAGAGGAGTAGGATCCCTTACCTCGGGTCCGATTTGACTTGATCGTTCTTTAATCTCCTAAATAATAAACTTGAGTAATTTTCTACTTCCTTAAGAACCTTTTTCAAGTTCATTATTCCTTTTATATCACTTATTACCATGTCATGAACACTATGTAATTATTTTAGTTAATAACGGTCTTTTAAACGATCATTGGTAATTGAGTCAAAATATGCTCTTTATAATTACAATTTTTTCATGTATCCATTATATCTAGAGTTAAAATCATAATGTATATATCATATATATCATATATATACAGTACATATTCATTTTATACTATTCCATATCATTTGGAGATAAAAAACGAAAAGCACCGTTTATGGAGACGGTAGGTCATACGTACACATGAACGCTACTTTCATTTTTTTCTCTTTCATATTAATGGAATTAAAAATAAATGATATATATATATATATATATTATAATTCCAGTATAATATATGTGTTATATATGTCACATATGTTCATTAATTTCGTTCTTTATATATTCCATGTATTGCATGTACGAGTCACATCACTTGAGGGGGTTGTAGTCCGCACTTCCTCATATGAAATTATCACATTTACACAACATGAAAAGAATAATGTTATGGTTAAAATATAAAATAAAGAATCATATAGTAAACATAAAAACCATATATATCATATATAAAATACAGTGACATCATAATGGCCACCTTTAAAGGTGTTAAAAGAATATTGAACAATCATCGTTTCGTGAGGGAGAAAATCGCCAACCACAGAAACAATATGTTCTTTAACCATTAGATGTAGGTTTGTGTAAGTGTAGCTCGAATAAATCTTATTAACAACATCCTATTATGTTGAAGATACTGGATTTGTTACAAAATAAATTAATAAAGATAGTTTAGGGGGTTGGAGAAGCAAAATAAAACAAAAGAACACAAGTGAAGACATTACCTTTAAATCGGGTAACTTCCTTTGATTTGAGCTCAAAGGCTTCATTGGAAAGGATTCTACCCAATGTGAGGCTTCAATGAGTTATAGAGGGATGTGGAGAGATAAAATGGTCCGGGGTTGGCCAAGCCAAATGCTTTGGAAGTGTCGGTAAAGAGGTAAGGGTGGGGGCCTTTTATAAGAGGAGAGGAGTGACACTCTTGGAAAGGTATAAAATGTAACTTTATTTTCAAATGCGTTTCGGATTTGATTAGTCCCACATTGATGTTTTTCGAGGATAAGGTGATAAGGGTTCCAAATCCACCCATCCAATATGTTTTGGACATGTTTAGGTCTTAGGTATTACATTATCTTTCCATTTTATTTAAATCGTTAAATAATGAGTTCATCGCTGCATCATCACGATGTCATAAATAATTTAATTTATTTAATATCTAAAAATTATAAAAACATACTATGATGTAGGAAATAGTTTTATATTTCCAATGAATATTTATAGTCTAAAATATCATTTATTTATACAGAATTAAATATATTTTACTTAGGTGATGCATTTTTTGTTACATTTAACATTCTTTAAAAAAATAAAATGATAAAAAATCACTTTCTCACAAAAGTGATTACATGGGGCCCTCTAGTTTTGCACAAGGAATCCCATGTTCGGACATGAGACAACAAGTATCATTATGACACATTTTGTGGTCATTTTTTTTATTATTATAATATTATCTTATTATCACTAACTACCCGATTACTCATTAATCAAAATAATTAAAGATAATTACCGTCGTTACTGTTCATAATGTCCAAAAACAAAAGAGTCCTAACTACATAATTTGGACCTTCTGATTCCAAATATGTAATTCATTTTACCAAATTCCAAACACAGAAATTTCAATAATTAATTTTAAAAAACATCCCGTTGTCAAAACGAATAGTGGATTTTTTAGAAACAATATTTATGAAAAGTTTGGCACTTGTTTATGCCTAATTCAAAAGTGAAATTAATCCCAAAGACCATAATTGAATTACATGGTAAAAATATATTCTAATTAAACTTTAAAACAAATTAAAAATATAATATAACCATATAATTAAATTATATGAAAAAGCAGTTTTGATGTAAAATGCAGTATTTTTCACTATTCATTGAAAAATGAACATTGTCAGAAAAATACCAAAAATTAACCCAAAGTAAATTTCAATGTCCCAATCATGAATAATATGTTTATTTTGTAAAATAGATCTTTTAAAATTGTCAAAAAGTGGATTTAAAATGGGTTCACCATCAAAAGGCGGTTAATCGACCTTTTAAAGAATATTAGAATGTTTATGCTTAGAAACTGGATTCATTTGCATTTTTAATCCTCTAAAATTTATTGTAAAGAGTAAAAATATATGAAAAACATATATAATCATTTTTTAGTTAGTTCTGTTCATTCCCGCCATTACAACGGCTAGGCGTTAACTACCATTTAAAATAATAATATTTTATTATTAGAGTGCAATGCAAGATTCCCAAGAAACTCGTTGTAGTGTGTTGGGTACGCTATCGAGCATAACATCCCCTTTAAAGTAATATTAATATTTTATTCACAAATATGGATAAATAAAAAAATGTCATATTCTTTATATACCTGAGGTGTTACATCCTTTCCCCCCTTTTGGAAAATGCGTCCTCACATTTTTATAATTGGGCTCGGAAACATCCTTGAAAGTCCCACATCGGAACAGGAGTCGGTTAAACAATCAATTTAAAATAAATAAAGAGAAGTATAGAGGTCACCCGAGTTAACCCATACTAGGATTCCATGTAGGAAATCATTGACATGGAGGAGAAAACAAAGGGTCATGTTCTGATGGAGAGTGATAGAAAACATGTTTAAGAGAAATTTAACCACAAGAAAATCACAAACATGTGATGGGTTAAACGGTATTCGATTCCCCAGTAGGAAAATTTAATAGAAAACATTTTTGATTTAAGTTACTTTTTATTGAGGAAATTATTTATAAGGAAACATAATCTCTTATCATGTTAACTTTCAACTTTTATTAGATTCCTTACACAAACTCATATTTTCTCCAAAAGACGAGTATTTAAGAAGACTTGTTCACATTAAGAGTACTATAATCAACTTCTAGAGAATCACCTAATCCACAAAAGAGAACTATATACTTCCCATGTCTTTAGACTTTAACCAAAACCAAAAAGGTTAGTACAAGATCAGATAATTGATAAAAGGATAACCCTTTATAAAAAGAAAATCTATTCTTAATCTCCAAAATTTATCCAACAAAACCCAAAGTTCAACAAGGACCATTCGATAATCAATTTGTCCATACAATTATTCAATGTAAACCAAACTATTTTTGAAACCCAAATATTTGAAGGATTTAGTAACATAGTCTTCCAAGTTAAATCGTAACATTTATCTCCAAACAACATCAGTTGCTCTTAATGTCTCGTATTGAAAAGTAATTAACCTAATCTCATATCCTCCATGATAGGTTAATAAATATCCATAGATAACCCAAAATAAATTTACTCTTAATTCATAAAATCATCTTACTAAAAAGAATCAGTCAAACTAACCAAGGACATCACGTAGTCTAGTGGTAGGCGATAAATACCAGTTGCACTTTGGTTGTGGGTTCGATTCCCGCAGCTTTGTCCAATGCGACGGGTTGTCACACGTTCTGCGTGTTGTCCTTTTTCCAAAACTATATACACCTCAAATCATTCCCCATAAAGAGATAAAATAATCAAAAATAACCATAACATAATTTAACCTCAATTTTATCTCATGCCTTTCACTTCCATCATAACATATAGTAACCCATAATTACCTCAAAATTAAGGATCATATAAACGCTAATGGTTACCTTTATAATTATTACCAGAACTTCCACATCGATTTGTCATCTCGTACATGATGCATTACAGAACATACCAAGGTTCAAGTGGTTGATCATGACTCCTTGGTAGTTGGTTTAGAACAACCATGAGTTTCCTCATTGAATCCCCGATTTTAACCAGTATCTTAATTAGAGAACCACCACATTTTCCCTCAAACATGTTGTCTCTTTGGTGCCTTCTAAATCCATCCATTCACTAAAAATAGAAAGGTCAGTGTGAGTATATCAACAAAACCATCATGTACTAATGAGGAAGATAAACACTAAGATATACTTACTCATTCACTTTATCTAAAACTAGGTATCTTTCTGAAATCCTAACCATTATGGTAATGTCACTTATTCTTGAAGAATACCCTAACCTCTAAAGTTATCTAAACCGACCTTTGATACCAAATATAAGGCCCCAGCCTTAAACCTTACATAATCATGAGTTATTACAAGATTAAACATTGAGGATCTTTTCAGGTTTAGAGTTTTAGAGAGTTAGATCATAAAACTTGCATTACATTGCACATTTAAACAAAGTGGTTACATAAAAGATAGTTCTCATTTTTTCCATCAACGGAAACATATTTAAAATAAAACATGGATTCTTTCTTGACACTTCTTGACACTATCATCATATCATGTACCCTTCCCTTGACATATGAAAAACATTTCAAAAACATGGGATAGGCATAAAAAGCTCAGTAAGAGATATAAAAATATGGAAAGGAAACATGCATACATGTATACAGAAGAATGAAATCATTCTTTACCCATAAAACATAAGAACTTGAACATACCTCTAAAATCATGAATAAATCATAGAAATCATAAGTCATAATGGTAACTTGAGGCATTCATAACATTCTTACGTAGGGAGTAACCCTCTTGGTTACTTTTGGAATACCCACCACAGTATATTCCCTAAATCTCTTCGGAGAAACCTTAATGTTTCACTCCTTCACGTTACCCAATGCATTGGACAGCTATATCGGGCTCACCCGCCCTTAGTTTTTCACGAACCACCCGTTTACATAATAATTCCCAAGAACCATAACATAAACGTATCACATAAAACATGCATAAAGGAAACATAACATTTCCAGATTTCAATCACAATATAACAATTTAGGATATTGAAATAATGAATCCATTCAAAAAGAAACCATTTCCAAAACCATTTAAATCATTTAATAAAGAGATTTTTAAATAAAAGTTTCCCATACCACCTTGGAGGTTTTAAAATTTTAAACCATTAATATCCATATAAATAAATCCTTAAAACCATTTTGAAAACATGGATATTAATAAGAACAAATCATTAGAACATTTAAAGCGATATTTTGGTTTAATGGTTTTTACCAAAATTAGAGACACTTGAATACAAAAATTGAGGAATAAAATTTAGTCAGAACATTATAATAACATGAGAATAAATGGATCCATGATATAATATTCCAAAGGATAGTATATACACAATATAAAAGTGAATTGGTGAATAACAACAATGAAGTCTCAATAGAAATGTAAAATGTGATGAA
Source organism: Viscum album (assembly GCA_963277665.1). Classification (NCBI taxonomy): domain Eukaryota; kingdom Viridiplantae; phylum Streptophyta; class Magnoliopsida; order Santalales; family Viscaceae; genus Viscum; species Viscum album. The sequence continues at coordinate 1,553,254,167 of OY728146.1, read as the reverse complement.
ATCCCTTATAAAGAAGGTATCTTTAAATTAAGGATAAATCAATCTCATAATTATGTGTGAAAAATATAAATACACCCAATAAAAGTGTATATTAAGTGTAAAAAAATCAATGGACATTCAAACATATTCACAGGATGACATATTCAATAACTACATGTTGAACCCAAAGAAATCGAAATTGGGTTATGAAGTTCCCTTGGTAAAATTCGACATCCTAACGACGTAACATAAAATTTTACAAAAAAGGTTGATGAGAGAGATAAAGGGGATCTCATCACTTGGACATAAAATTTACATAAATAAGGATATATAAGAACATATCCCAACATAATATTATGTTAATTAAAAGACATAACAAAATAAGTCTTTTAAAAAGAGGAGGGTCAAAGATTCCCTTACCGACATGGGTATCTTTCGAAACATACACCCCGTGGAATAAGGACAATACAACATTGATGTAAATAATCATAAATGAAATTATATTAATCAATTAGTAAAATAATTGGCAGTACATACACCACTCAAAGGAAATTGTGGCAATTGTAGCATAAATCTCATGGGAATAAAAGTGGGATGAAAAAATCCCTTACGAAAACCCGGCAGCCTAACGACGCCACTTAAAACTTACAAAAATGGATTGATGAGATCAAATAGGGACTATAATCATATTACAATAAAATTTATAGCACGAGGGATATAAAATAACATCCCCCATCATAACAAATAGGATCTTAAAAGAAGTGACATATAAGAGAGTACTTAAAAAGAAAGAGAGTGGTTAGATCTCTTACAAAAATTCGGCAGCCTAACGACGCCACTCAAAACATACAAAATGGATTGATTAGAGAGAATATGGGATCTCATAATATGAACATAAAAATTACAGTAATATTAATATAAAATAACATCCCAATCATAAGAAATATGAGCGTAAAATGAATGACATAAAAGAGTGTACTTAAAAAGAAAGAGAGGAGTAGGATCCCTTACCTCGGGTCCGACTTGACTCGATTGTTCTTTAATCTCCTGAATAATAAACATGAGTTAATTTCTACTTCCTTAAGAACCTTTTTCAAGTTAAATATTCCTTTTTTATCACTTATTACCATGTCATGAACACTATGCAATTATTTTTGTTAATAACGGTCGTTTAAACGATCATTGATAATTGAGTCAAAATATGCTCTTTATAATTACAAGTTGTTCATGTATCCATTATATCTAGATTTATAATCATGATGTATATATCATATATATCATATATATAAAGTAAATATTCATTTTATACTATTCCATATCATTTTGAGATAAAAAACGAAAAGCACCGTTCATGGAGACAGTAGGCCGTACGTACACATGAACGCTACTTCCATTTTTTTTCTTTTTCATATTAATGGAATTAAAAATAAATTATATATATATATATATATATATATTTTTAATTAAAGTATAATATATATGTTATATAGGTCACATATGTTAATTAATTTCATTCTTTATACATTCTATGTATTGCATGTACGAGTCACATCACTTGAGGGGGCGGTAGTCCGCACTTCCTCATATTAAATTATCGCATTTACACAACATGAAAAGAATATTGTTATGGTTTAAATATAAAATAAAGAAGCATATAGTAAACATAAAAACCATATATATCATATATAAAATACAGTGACATCATAATGGCCACATTTAATGGTGTTAAAATAATATTGAACAATCATCGTTTCATGAGGCAGAAAATCACCAACCACAGAAACTGTATGTTTTTTTAACCATTAGATGTAGGTTTGTGTATGTGTATCTCTAATCAATATTATAAAAACATCCTAGTATATTGAAGATACTAGATTCGTTACAAAACAAATGAATAAAAAGAGTTTAGGGGGTTGGAGAAGCAAAATAAAACAAAAGGACACAATTGAAGACATTACCTTTAAATCGGGTAACTTCATTTGATTTGAGCTCAAAGGCTTCATTGGAAAAGATTCTGCCCAATGTGAGGCTTCATAGAGTTATAAGGGGATGTGGAGAGATGAAATAGGTAGGGGTCGGCCGAGCCGAAGCCTTTGGAAGTGTGGGTAAAGAGGTAGGGGTGGGGGCCTTTTATAAGAGGAGAGGAGGGGCACTCTTGGAAAGGTATAAAATGTAACTTTATTTTCAAATGAGTTTCGGATTTGATTGGTCCCACATTGATGTGATTCGAGGATAAGGTGAAAAGGGTTAGAAATCCACCCATCCAATAGGTTTTGGACATGTGTAGGTTTTAGATATTACATTATCTTTCCATTTTATTTAAATCATTAAATAATGAGGTCATCACTGCATCGTCATGATGTCATAAATAATTTAATTTATTTAATGTCTAAAAATTATAAAAAAATACTATGATGTAGGAAATATATTTATATTTCAAATGAATATTTATATTCCAATAGATAATTTATTTAGACAGAATTAAAAATATTTTACTTAGGTGATACATTCTTTGTTACATTTAACATTCTTTAAAAAAATTAAAAGATAAAAAGTCACATTCTCACAAAAGTGATTAAATGGGGCCCTCAAGTTTAGCACAAGGCATACCATGGTCGTCCATGAGGCAACCAGTAGCCTTATGACACATTTTGTGGTCATTTATTAATTATTATGATATTATCTTATTATCTTTAACTACCCGATTACTCATTAATCAAGATAATTAAAGATAATTACCGTCGTCACTGTTCATAATGTCCAAAAACATAGAGTCTTAATTACATAATTTGGAACTTCTGATTCGAAATATTTAATTAATTTTACAAAATTCCAAACACAAAAATTTCTATAATTAATTTTAAAAATCTTCCCGTTGTCAAAACAAATAGCGGGTTTTTTTGAAACAATATTTATGAAAAGTTTGGCACTTGATTATGCCAAATTCCAAAGAGAAATTAATCCCAAAGACAATAATTTAATTACATGGTAAAAATATGTGCTAATTAAACTTTAAAACAAATTAAAAATATAATATAACCATATAATTAAATTATATGAAAAAGCTGTTTTGATGTAAAATGCAGTATTTTTCACTATTCATTGAAAAATGAACATTGTCAGAAACATACCAAAAAATAACCCAAGGTAAATTTAAATGTACCAATCATAAATAATATGTTTATTTGAAAAAATATAGCTTATAAAATTGTGAAAAAGTGGATTTAAAATTGGTTCACCATCAAAAGGCGGTTAATCTACCTTTTAAAAAATATTAGAATATTTACGCTTAAAAACTGGATTCATTTGCATTTTTAATCCTCTATCATTTATTTTAAAGAGTAAAATATTTGAAAAACATATATAATCATTTTTTAGTTAGTTCTGTTCATTCCCTCCATTACAACGGCTAAGCGTTAACTACCATTTACAATAATAATATTTTATTATTAGAGTGCAATGCAAGATTCCCAAGAAACTCGTTGTTGTGTGTTGGGTACGCCATCGAGCATAGCATCCCCTTTAAATTAATAATAATATTTTATTCCCAAATATGGATATATATAAAAATTTCATATTCTTTATTTACCTGGGGTGTTACAGATATTAGGGTAACAAGAGTTTTTTAGTTCAAAAACAATATATCCAAATTTATTTTGTGGCCTATTAGGGGAGACATATTATGAAACATTGATTATAAACACATATTATATCATTGAAGGACATTGAGATTACTTATAAAACATGTTGGATTCAGTTTATTGTATAATAGATACCATGTAGAGGTACAATAATCAGGTTTTTTCACTTGTGTAAATTTGTTGGAGATTATGTGGAAATTTATTTTAAAATTTTAATTAATATAAATTATTGTGGATCAATTCATAGAGAATAATTATATATTCATTGGATCTTATATGAACTATGGTTTTTGAGAATCTAATAGGTTATAAAAATTCTAATTATATGTAATTTTCATATGTATTATGATTTTATAGTTTTATATTATATTTTAGCAATGAATATATATATATATATTAGGGATCAGTTTTCTATAAAAAATTCTAATTTTTCAATTTTTTAGAAATTAAATTTAGGAATAGTTTATATTTATAACATTATAATGTAATTATTTTTAAATAATATCTTTTGTTGTTAAAAACTATATATGGATTTTATAATGGTAGGATACATGATTAATGAAATTTTTGAGATATATTTTGAGATTTATGTATTGATGAATTATATATTTTATTATAAATTAATATAATCATCATAATCAGTTAATGGTATTTCCATGAGTATTTAGAGTCAGATCAATATGTGGGAAATGTATAAAATCCTTTATAATAAATAAATTTTATTTATCAAATTGAAATTAATAATGTCTTATCATTAGATTATATTTTATGAATGATTAATATTTATAATTATTGGAAATATATTTTTTAGGAAATCATTCAATAATAAAAGTCTTGAAAAAAATAATAGCATTTATGGTTGAAATTGTTACCATCATTTTAATTATGAAAGACAAATTTTCTAGTTAGTTGATGTAAATAATAATATTTAATAAATAACGGTTATTTTTGAAAATTATAGTTTATAATTTCCACATTTACATTTTTAGCTCATCTTATGAAACACTGAATTTCATAGTGTTGATTGGTAATTTTAATGAAATATTTTAAATTATAAAATACATTGATGTTCATGTATTTTGATAAATAATTAATGTGGTTAAATTTGTTTAATATGACTAAAATAGTTTGATAATGTGAGTTTCTGAGTGTTCTGGGAGTGTTATAAAGAGGGAGAAGTTTTCATATTGATTTAATGAAATTTGGTTTATGACCATTAATTGTATATGGGTTTTAAAAAAAGTATGATTTTTGGGTTGTTTTATAGTTTCAAAAGAAATAATGTCATTGAAATCTAATTTAATTTTTTAATTAATTAAATTATTAATTAATTCTTTTAAAATAATTCTTATAAAATGATATGAAGCATGTTGTGGGTATCTTAAAATGAATAAATAATCTTTTTTTATCATGCGGGTTAGCCAATATTTTCATTTGGTAGAAATGATTTATGGTAATAGAAATGTGCTTGTTTCAAATTCCTTTTAAATTAGTGATTTGTGGCATCTGGAGTTATTAGGTAGATGAATTGTTTGAGAAAATATGTTACATAGATTTTTATGTGGAGGATACATTTTTTATGAGTCTGCCTTACGTATTTGAGTCATTAATATGGGTGAGTTTGATTCCTACTACGTGGTTATATATTAATTTTTCATTGTGTGTGGTTATATTTTATTAATTATAAATGTAAATGAAGTTGTTTTATTTCATGAAATTTAATGAGACCATTATTGGTGTGTTTTTCATTAAAATGGAAAGTATGATTCATAATATGGGAAATATAGGGTTTCCAATATTATAGAGTGTTGACGATATAATTTGGAGTGTCATAACATGATGTTAAAGAGATTTCATAAGTGATTTAGGTTTCTATATACAGTAGTTGGACACTTGATAAATTTGATTCTTCTTTATCAGTGGTTTGTTACAAAGTGTGGCTAGAGTATCATGGATGATGATTCATTGAATTGTATATAAGGTTTTACTTACTAGTTCACCATAATGATTAAGATATGGTAAATTTAATTGATATATAAGGGGGACATTATATTGAATCTCTAAATGTTTTTAATGATACTGAATTGTTTTTGTGACTATGTATTACAATATTTGTCTTTTCTTTCCAAATACCTAAAACATTTTTTACAGAAGATTTCTCATAATTGATTTATTTATCTTTATGGATAGTGATTTGATAGATATGGGAGAAGTTTTGGATGATGTTTTAGGTAAAAGATGATTATTAGGATGTATTGACCGAGATATGTCTATTTAGTACAGTTAATAATGATAATGATCATTTTATTAGTTTTCAGAGTTATAAAAGGTTCATATAGAAAAAAAATGATATTGTAGCATTCAAACATAAAATCTTGATTGAGGATCCCCTATATCTAGGATATTTTCTATATCATAAAATAAATTGATAAATTTTTCATATGATGGGGAATTAAAAGTGTATGTTCACTATGAGTCATGGTCTACTGTGATTTAGATAAGGTGAATTTTGTTGCAGAGTGGTACATTTTAATGGATCATTATTTAAATTTGGTTGAATATGATTTTGTCTAAAAACCATATTCCATTAAATATTAAATTTTTAATGTTATTCATTTGAAATAACGTTTAATCATTTTTATTTGAATTAAGAATACCAAAAATTGCGTGGTGTGGATTTTCAAACTATACTGACTTAATTGGTGTGTCAATTTTTCAATGATTTATTACATATTTTAAGCGGAGAAAAAACATTTTCAAAGTTCACATAGTTTTAATCATTTATAGGATTGTATATAATTTATTGTAATTAATTTTTTTGTATGGTGAAATTGTTTTAGGGTCCTAATTTACTATACACATTATTCAATATAAATGTATATAAATGTTGATATTTGGATTTTAGCTTCTCTGATAGAGTGGTTAGTAAATTTGTTTCAAGAAAACTATAATGTTAACAACATTATAGGTGATGAATTTATTCTATGTTTTATCTCATATTGTGGATGGGTTTTTGGAGAGGTTTATTGTTCTATTAGATTTTGCAGGATGTGTCATTATGAATGAAGTAAAAATCTCTACTAACTATAGAAATAACTTTCACTTATGTAGAGGTTATTTTGAGTGTTATAGTTATTCATCAGGGTATAGTTTTAGATATTAGATCAATTTATGGAACAAATATTATTTTAGTGGTATAAATCTATTTTAAATTATATTTTAAGAGTTCATTTCACCAATTTCTGTGTGGAATTTTTAATGATTCAAATTATTATTTGATTATTATGTGTTTTTACGTATTTTTTCAAGAATCAATATTGGTGATGTTATTTCATGCGAGGTATCATCATGGAATGGTTGAGTTTTATTGGTGTTTTTATTAAGGTTTTTATATTTATATATAATAAATATGAATAGATTAAATGGTATTGATAATAATGGATTAAAAATTATTGCACCACTACCTCAAATCGTAGTGAGGATTCAAATGATTGAGGGAGGCTTGGATGAGATATTATTGGCATTATATTGAGGTGGGGTTGAATTTTAGTCTATATAGATTCATTGGTGTGTGAAACTAAGAATAGGTCCTTGAAAAAAGGTTTGAATAGTGGATTCTCATTTACACAATTGTACTACAACATGATCGTTTCGTTCCCATTGAGGTTTATATGATGTGGTGTTGGAGGAAATGAGATTTCATTTTCATTTTATATTAAATCATTATTCATGTGTTATCATGAACATGTTTTTTCACCTAAGGATTATTTATTCTTTCTAGAAAAGTATATCTCAATAATCTAATATATTATTAGCTTTTTTGGTTTTATACTATGTAAATTTTAATCCTCGTGAGTGGTGTTATTGTATCAAGATGTTCTTTTTGTGGTTCATGTTAATAAATTATGTGCATTTGGGTAAATCATCTATGTTGGGTGTTTCATGATTATCACTCTTAATAAATTGAATAAAAATATGTGTTTTATTTCTTGGTTCCACCAATATGATTTTTTTCAAAATGCTCTTCATTCAATTATATTGTGAAGAGGATTTTTGTTTTCATGGTTTTAGTGGGATGGATGAGGATCATGAAAATTTTAATATATATTAAAGTGTCAAGGGTGGTGTTCATGGTTATGATAGGGAAATCATTAAATATATTTCTTCTATTTGTTTTAAAACTTATTTTCTAGGATTAAAAATGGTTTATCCCGTTGTTATTTTGTATGGTACACACTTTAGGGACTTATTATAGAATGAAAATGAAGTGTTAATATAAAATTCATTAATTATACTAATCCATTTTAACTATGAATGATCAATAAAATTATATATGAATTATTACAGTATCAACAATCATTAATATGTCATTGGTTTATCATTATCCATATTTGGGTCCTCTTCAGTATAAATTGATTATTTAAATTCTAATATTACTATTCTCCAAACAGAATTTTTATTCTCTAATAAAATTCATCACCATATATAAATTATATAATTTTTTCTCATATATTTTGTTGTTTTATATATAAAATTACACACTTATATTATAATTAGAATATATATGGTACATTTTATATTGGTCATTATTGTTGATTATGGGAGGTTTGATCATCCATTAATTGATCTTATTTTTTAGTAAATGACTTGATTATTGTTATATATTAAATTTTTAAAAAATTCTAATAAGAAATACTAGTTACACTATTACTGAAAATTACTCACTATTACTATGAATATATGTGATCGTGTATATGTCTTAGGGGATCTCCATTATTTTTTTAGTATGTTTTATTATGATTTAATGCCATACAGGTATAATGGATGTAATTTATTTCTATCCATTTTTCGTGTAGTAGTTATATAGTTTTTATAACTCCCATGAGAAGGTACTCATATGTAATCATATTATGGGAAGTAGAACATATGAAATTTGGTGATTCATGACATGTCTAGTCATACATTATACATTATTTTGAAGTAGATCATTGTTGTCTTTATTATTCTAGTGTAACCATTATATATGATTTTACTGTTATGATCATCCACCAAAGACTGATGACGCACAATTCTAGGTCATAAAACAAGTAATAATGATACACCATATAATGTCATCAGATTGAGAAAATAATTTCATACATTATGTTTATATAATAAAAGAAAATGCGATGAAAAAGTTAATGAAATTGAGAATGCGTTATAAAAAATTAGTTTTTAATCATTTGTTAAAAATAATGATAATTAATAAGATGTCAATAGTTTTTGTGGATCATATTAATGAGATAACCTATTGGGAACTACCTTTTTATTAATGTACCAAATTTAATCACTGATTTCATAATTTATTCATTATTATATGTATAATGAATACTATAAGAAGGGGAGATATATCCTAATGAGTAATGGATGAGGATTACACAAAATCAATACCTCGTATGAATCCCAAGATCATTATATCATTAATTATGAGAGGTTAGTCTAAATAGATAATTGGAAGATGGTTGGGTTCATAAATCCATAGTTGAATATATCAGGGTTTAATGTATTATAATCCTGATCCATGGGTTATACCATTATTCACATATTGATAGGGAACGTTGCCATTATTGAAATATTTGATTTTTCTCCTGAGGTTCAGATAACTAATTACTAATATATTGGGTAATGGATCTCATGAAATTATACATCCCAATTTCAAATGGAATTCATTGTCTAATTGTGTAAATTTAGCTTGTAGTAGAAATAAAAAAGAATTTTACGGGCAATTTGATGAGTCGTTATAATATGAAACTCAATTAAATTTTTGTACTGGGAAAATAGTTTATAAAATTTTTATTGGGTGATTGATTTATTCATTTATAATTAATTAAAATGAGGTGAATATGTGGATACTTTGTAAGCCTAGTACCTTGAACTGGGAAAATGGTTCCCTTCGAGGATTCCAAAGTGAAATGAACCACAAATATATGGACTAAGAGATGTTATTCCCTATTATGTGAATCAATGGGATGTTGCAGACTAGTATTGGGAATCAATGTGGACATTTAATATAATATAAAAATATATATAATACCTTATATAGTAGTAATTCTAATTTAATTGTTGAAGACTAAATGATATTTCACATGATAAAATATTTATGTTCTTTTCAGTTATCTGAACATATATAAAAAACATTTAAATTCATAAGAATTTATGATAATACATTGATTTAATTTTTTTAGACCCCTAATATTTTTTGTATAACATACACATTAAAAATCACAATTTTTTTGTAAAATAAAATAAATAAGTGGGTTATTAAATTATTAGTATTTTGTATCATAATAAAAAGTAATTCACCTAAATATTTTGGAAAATTCATTTTGTAGGAATAATTATTCATGAAACTATAATTTGAAGTAATAAAATTATTTCTCTATCAATGATGATAAATTAATATAAGGATATCAATTATCCGTATATCATACTAATTTAATACCATGTATGAGACATTAAACCATTTTGGTAAGAAATGATTCCAAAATAAATTCTAATTATGTAATGAAAAAGACACCAAGTAAAATAATTTTTGGCCACATGATATATATCAATTCATCGAGGGACTAAATATTTTTTATGTGAAAACATCAAAGTATTCTGTAAAAATAATTTATAAAAATATTCATTAAGAACTTTCATAACATTACTCAGTGAAACTATTGATGAAAAATACAAGGATATTTATATAATGAGAAATTTGGAAATAAAATAGGTCCCAATTCAGGATAATCACACTAATGAAAAGGAGAATATTTATCAATCATATTGGAAAATAATTTGTATCAAAAATATACCATGAAGTATATTAATCATTGAAATATATATGTGTGTTTACATACAATCTACTAGGTTAACTGTTTAATATAGTAATAAGGTTATATAACATGAATTTTTTTAGTATCGAGGAATATTTGTGTAATTTCAATTATCATGTTTCACAAAGATGTTGTGAATAATCCAAGGAATATCATCTGAGATTTTCATGCTAGGTTTATTTTTTTATTCCCATTACTTTGGTATCATAGTGATTAATGATTTAATTTTCCACATACTATTATCTTGGTGAATAGTTGTATGTTCCTTATTATAGTAGACACATAAAATTGTTTTTTATTAATTGACATATTTATTATCATGGAAACTACAATGACATTTTCATTAAAAATGAAATGATTTTTTCCTCCCTTGATACGATTTCAATTATCACTTGGTTTAGAAAATTTTGAAAAAAATTATTCTTGAAGAGGGATAACAACAAAGTCCAAGAAAATGAAATAGTTTTATATTTAATATGGCAAATTTATTCCATAGAAACTAATAGAATGTAAAAATTGATATATATTGTGAATATAACATGAATCCCAATGAATGAAAATTTCGGTAAAAAAACACACTTATATGTTGGATTGAATTTATATCAAACAATTTCAATATGAGGGATTTAAAATTATCATTAGAGGAAAATAATAATTAAATATCATGATATAACATATAAAATAGGATACATATATATAACACTTAATGTTAATTATATCCATAAAATAATTCCTAAAAAACAAATATTTAATGAAAACACAGTACCTCTTATCAATGATTTCAAGAAAAGTGTTTAACCACATATTTAATAAAGGAAGGCTCATAAATAACAAAATTCATTTCCATTCTCATAAAGATTTTATGTCCCATTATATGAAAATATTGACAATAGTTAGTGGTGAATATTACTTTTAAAAATATAAATTGTTATCTATTATTATTATTGTTTAATAATGTTACAGATACTGTTGAAAAAAAATAACAAATAGGTTTTTTATATTATTTCAAATCAGGGTGATCATATTATTCCTTTAATATCCTCTTCTAGGTCAATAGAATGGTATATAATATTTATATATATTATATGGGTTCTAATATGCTAATTAAAATTAATAATTCATATTCCTATCATGATTAAGCAATCCATGGCTTTTAAAAGATTCACAACCAAGATGTATATTTTCTGGGATTCATAACTATAAATTCCTTTTTAATTGAGTGAATAGAACTGTATGGTAGATTTTGGATTACAAAGACATTCACCAAAGTCATGAATATAATTTTATGTGAAGAAGAAATAAAATATTTAAATCCAAAAGTAATACATAACACCATTGGATAAAATGATGTTTAAACTCGATGTAGATCACGATCATTGATCACATCAATAGTAGATGTTTGTAATGATTAATCACTCCTCGGCTGAGACAATGGAAGTATAGTCATAGTATAGTGTCAGAGGTTTTCCAATCATTAATTGTTTATATATTTCTATATATATGTAATTCATTAAATTTCATTCTGAAAAATATTTCCTGAATAATATATATTAATATTATTCAATCACATTCCTTGATAAACATCAAATTTTTTAATTTTTTATTTAACTTCAATTTTATTATAGGAATTTTTAATATACTATAAGCATTATGATATTTTATACGAATAATAATCGAATAAAATTTATCAATTAGAATAATTTGAATTAAGGTGATTATTCATAGATACTCATCAATCTATTATTCCTTCAATGACTAAGGGATTAATATTTACTCTATGATGTTTAGATGAAAAATATACCATAAATTTTAAATTGAAAAAAAAATATTTGAATGAAAATGATGTTAACCTGACTAATAAAATCACAATAAATCTAGAATTATAAAATAATACACTAGACGAGTAATATATGTTTATATATTTTCATAAAAATTGATTACAAATTATGTAATTATATTTTATCAAACAATAATAACAAATAAATTAATAAATAAATTTCATTTCATTTTTATGAAATAAAAAATAAAATTAATTATAATTTTCTAAGATTTATATGTTTAAAAACAAATTGTAGGAAAAAAATATACCTAGCTATATAAAAATTATTTTATAATAATGTTGATTAATAATTCAGTAAGATCTAAAACATGGCGCATACTATCATTCTCTATCACCTACCTTTTAGGGATCTAATTTTTAGTGATATCCCATTTGGTGATCAAACATCAATTTTGAATATTGATGTTATCATATATGAGAATAAAGAATTGAATGAAATAGTGTTTAAATATCTATTCTTGGACATTATACTATTTTTAGTTAAAATGGGAAAGAGAGTTATACTATTTTAGCTTCCTTGTTCTATCATTGTTAGTTAATAGTAGGCCATTATAATATAAATTGGTAAAAAAATATGTTTTTTAGTGTGGGAGAAAATATCTACTGCTGGATGAAAAAGGTTGGAATTATTGAATTGAAGTTCAATAATAATATTAGAGCCAATGATGAGCCATTCACTGACCAATTAATGAATATGAAATGTAATTATAATCCATAGACTTAAATACCAATGTCGTTAGTGTTTTCATTGATGAAATAAATGCCTATTGATGAATAGATTATGGTGCTATCATTAACATATGGAAATACTGGTAAATATTATAGGTTATTTTTTCCATCACCAAGGATGAAATACAAACATATTGAATAGCTATTGATAGTGGTGATTCCAAGGTGGGGGTTAGTTTATAAACCACTAATACATTAGTAAATGTACCGAACGAAGTACTTCTTTTGATAAATTCTAATTCAATGTAATCTCATGATGTTTCATTTATTTGAAATATGTATATGCATGAAACAAATTCACCCACAATGATTTGGTTTGATCATCCACATATTGACCTTTTACAATATGAGTTCATTTGGATGGATCAACATTATAACTATGGTTGTATGGAAGTGAAATTCAGGTTATAATAACTCTTTAATAAACATGAGGATGAAGAAAAAACAATTGAGAAGACCAAAAATTTAGAGAATACGAGAATAAATTGATGTTGTCATGTATTTTTATTAAATGATGGAGAAATAATGAATCACTCACATAAATCCAAAATCATAGATATATATTTTTGAGCTGGAGATATATAAATAATATCAGGATTTAATAAGTATTCAGTTGTATATGGAAGATCATAACACATTACACTGCATTCCATTCATCATGGGTCATGCGTCACAAACGCAGACCCTTTTGAACCCTACATGGGTGTAATTACACTAACTATTCCTAGGAAAATACTAATCCCCTGATTCTTCCATGGATAGTAATTGGGATTCGCTCCAATGAGGCTTACATCTTGGGCACCAACTGTGGATGAAGGGATGATATCTTAGGAAGATCAAGGTTTTCCCAATTTATTAAAACATATAATAAATATAAAAGACAATTTTAAATATAGAATATAAATTTATTAAAATGTATATCATTATATTAAAATTATATACATGTTTCAAAAGGTAAAAATATATATGGTAAAATAAAATTTTGGGATTATAATTTACTAAAACAATAAAAACCCTATCAAATAAAACAATATACAAAATTTTTTAAATATAAAAAATTAATTTAACCCTTTATTTTATTTTATAAATAAATTTAACTCAATTGATCTCACCAAAATTTTCCCACTTTTTTATATTTAATAAAAATTTGAATGAAATAAAAATATATTCTGAAACTTATAAAAATATTAAAAATATAATGAATCTTATCGAATTCAAACAAAATATCATTACAAATATAAAATCAATAAAATGGATATTAAAATATTTTTTAATATTACATTTTCATAATACACAATTGATGTATTAATTTCATAAACAAATATATTGCATTTGTAATGATTTATACTAATTGGTACCCTATTTGAATGTATTCCAATAAAATCTCTCATTTATTAATAGTATCTCATAAAAATGAAATCTAACATATATTGTTCTACTAAGAGAATTTGGGCATTGTAATTAGCATAAAATGAGTTCCAAACCACCATTGTAAACTATTTATATAAAAACTGATTTTTGTAACTCCATGATATCAATATCTTCTAAAAGTGAAGCGTTCCTCATGTTACTTTCCAATAAAATCTACAGCCTCGATATTAAGAATAAAAAAATTTAAAACTAATTCAAATACTTGTGAATATAGTAAAATTAACCAATTTTTACAGTTACATTATCATATTAAATTTTATATTTTAATATCTAATATATAAATTTTTTTAGGATTTTATTAATATCTAGCATATATACTAAAAAAACACAATTTCACAAATTGATGATGTCTCATAATGTCGGTTTCCTATCATTCCTCTTTGTATATTATCATTTATAGAATCCCATATTAATTGACATACAAATTTAGAATTATATCTCATTTTGAATTGATATAATTTCTTATGAACCAATATTTATTTAAACTAAATCAATATTATATGTTCTTTGATTATTAATATTACCATTCTTTCATTGTAAAATATCATGACAATGTATTTTTCTTGACCACCAAGATCATATCAGAATAGTTAGTAATCAATTTTGAAACCTATCTATAGAGAAAATAATACAAATATATATTTAAAATATAATAAATATATATTTTTATAAAAAATTATAAGTTAAAACTTCCTTTATAATTAAGGCAGAATAAAACATTCCATTATTAAAATGATTTATCATTAATAATATAGTAATAATATCATACAATTATCTTAGATAAACATTTATTCTTTATTGTGCTGATACTGTAAGAGTACATTGTTTGGAGAATTATCATTTCCCATACCCGGTAGTGTATTATCAAATTACTCTTCATAAATGAATCCATAGAAAAGGATATTTCTATATCCATTTGATACATTTTAATATATTGAAAAATGTATAAGATTATAAAATCCAAATAGATATTAATATATTATCTAGTTGAAATGAATCATCAACGTGAATTAATTATTCTTATATATAACATTGGGAATGTAATCTAGAATTATTTCTGACAATATTTCTATACTCAATAATTTTATTTCAATTAATCAATATGCTTATTATAGATAGTTTCACTTTTTGTTACTCAGTCAGATTCATTAAATTATTATGACCAAAATATTATATTCATCATGCATATCATTTTTATAGTTTTTATATTTCAATAATTTTTTAATATTGGCATGCACAAAATCATCCACAATTTATGAGTTGAAACAAAACATTTAATCACATTTTATAATCATAATTCATTAGTCATCATTTCAAATTAAATTTCATAGTCAATGATGTTTTTTTTGTTTTTCAATTTACAAGTTTATATTGAGTCAATATATTTTACCCAAAAACACAAACATTTTCATTTTCATTTTTGTCTGAAAAAAATGAAATAACTAATTCAATTAATAGAATCAACAGAATTAGTGACCAGTTATTCAATACAATAAATGAATATTCCATGTAAAAATCCATCAATAGATATAGTAATATTATTATATACTATACAACCATTACTGTTATTTTAATATCCTAGAAAAAATATCTCATCTCTTTTGGCTTATAATTTTTCATGATTATATATATTATTTATCATATAAACTCAAAATTTTTATACCTTAACGTAACAAATCATTGGATTATTTTATTAAAAATTATTATATATGGCTCTATTTAACAATGTTAACCTGAAACTATATTATGGATATATCAAAATATTTTAATATATTCTGTACAAAATGTCATTGTAGGTATTATTCATTAGGAATCTTTCCTTTCTTATCCTAAATAGTTTTGTTTTTCCTCTATATAATAAAATATATTTGTGGAGTCATAGTGTGGGATTATAAAAAGAAAAATTATCATAAAAAACATCTCAATGTTTAGGATATAAAATATAACAGTATTTTACTTCTAATTAATAAAATTAAATATTATTTTGGATTTTGAAATGTTTTGTAAAAATTTACATTATTTTTTATGTTTTTTAATTTTACTGGATTAAATAGTGGTGAATGAAATTAAGTAAATATTATATATTTACAAAATATATCTTACTAACTAAACCAGAAAAAATCATTTATCCAAAAAATAAATATAAAGTAGTTATATGTATCATGTAGGGATATACATATTATCATATCTAAAATAATATTGTTTCTCCTTACTCATTAGATAAGAATCACATATTATAATAATTATAAAATTTGGGATATTTCAAAACCACTCCATGTGTTACAAAAGTATATAGTTGTCAAATAATAATATTTTCTAACATTTTGTTCCAAATAATGATATTATTTTATACATTATTTAAGAAAATAATATTTTTTTTTGTCAGATATAAATTATATAGAGAATATACATCGTATTTTTTGTGGTTAAAAAATAAAACATTATTATATTTATAAAAAACACATTTATAATCATCAACATTTACACTCATTCCATCATAAAATAATTGATATATTCAATGTAAAATTTGTTTTAAATATTTTTCATAGAGTAAATTATAAATTATATTACATTCAAAATTGAATACATTTTAAAAGTATCGAAACATATAAATAAAAAAAATATTGAATGTGAATGTGCCTCCATTAAAATAATTAAAATTTATAATGTTTGAGATGACATTTGTAATGTGATTTAGCTTCCCACATTTCATATAACATGTATATGTATAAGTCCTTGGTCTATTATAATATAAAACTACTTCTGTAGACAATTATTTTGGTACCCAGATTATATTGGGTTCAATTTTACTATTAATAAATATCATATTAAACTATACCGAATTAAGTAATTTATTATATAGAAATATACATTATTTATTATTGGAAGTAAAACTGCCAATATTCCATATTAATTGAATTTTAAAAATAAAACACTAAAAAATGATTAGTTCTTGGAATATTATTTGTTTATATAAATTTTTTATTCTAGATGTGATACATAAGAACAAGATGTCCTATTTACTGACCATGTGAAAATTGATCTCGGTGAGTCGGTTTAGGATGTAAATAAGTGTTTAAACAATGTCATGGATTCCACGGTGAAGAAGTATAGAGGGTAATATTTTAAAATTATAGAAATGATTCTATATAAATTTGAAATAAAATATAATACATGGATTTGGGTTTCTCTTGTTATAAAATTACATGATGATACAACCAAAAGGGTTGGTGTCACATATGGTGTATGAATGATCATTAGTTTTCTGACCTCAAATCCTTGAATTGTTTTCATAAATCGGTATATATCACTTTTTCATGGACCTCTATGATATTTATCAAATTCATACCATTCTATTCAATATGGTTACACAAAGTACAAGGTTTGCGATTTAGAATATCTTTTAGTAATAAATTTATTGCATTACAAATAAATTTAATATTGATCATGGGTTATCTTGCATTGCATGTTGTGTCACATAATGGGTTATCTTTTAACTCATGGATTAACAATTTTAATAATCACTTCATTCAAAAATAAAATAGTAAAAAATAAATTCAATTATCCCAAGGTTATATTGGTTTCTTGAAGGGATGATGATATTTCTTTCATATCCTTTCTATAAAATATTTTTTCTCTTGGACATGCAGTAGGAAGATGTCATGTGTATCAAGATAAATATAAAGATATATTAATTATGTAAGGTGATAAAAAAAATAATTTTTCCAAGAATATCTTTGGTAAAATAATAATCGAGGACCTATAAACAAACTTATATAGGAAGGATAATGAAACATCGATTTTCATGTGGTGACATGAATGTTCAAGGATCACTATAAATTCAAATTATTAGAATTACCACATACCTATGGTAGGATTACCTAAGGGTGTATTATGACTTGTTTGATTGTATTGGTTCGGTCATTTCAAACACCACCAAATCATGGTTTGAGTCAATCCCATTAGAAGAAGATATATGGGAAGTGGGTTTTTCTCTAATTAATAAAGTTCTATAGGGAAAAATGGATTCCCATGATCGTTTTTTTTATATCTTGGAAGCATGTTTTATGTGATATTATGGAATATATTAAGCATTGTTTTAGGGCACATCTTACCTTGGGTTATGTGAACAACCATGAAGATCTTTATTCCCTAGTTTAAAGACACATTTTATCATAACAATTATAAACCTATCAGTATGTGAAATGTTTTCTAATTTATCATTGAAAGTGTTATTTACCTAAGTTTATCATAGAAATTGAATGAATGAACATCATAATAGAATATAATATTTAGTAGGAGATGGTCTACCCTGACCACTATATCCATTTAATTGGTAATGATCAAAGATATTACTTTCAAGGCCTCAATATCATTCATTTATATGAAAAATTAAATGGAATAATAAAATATAAGATTTCGTATAGTTTCATTCTCAGGGTTATGTCCTTCATTGGATCCTTTGTTTTGGTTACATGTTTTTTTATATTTATTCCTCCCCATTGTTTTTAGTTAATTTTAAGGGAATAATAAGTGGATTATTAAAATATGTATGTGGTTTGTGATATATCGATCATTCAACACCGTGTGTTTTTACTGTTGACCCTGATTACATTAGTAGGTTTTTAATGAGGTACATTTATAGGGATAAATTGCTCTCTTTTTGGTGAATAAAAAAAATTTAATTTCATCATCTATCACCAATTTAAAGAGGGTATTTTTTTCCATAATTATGGTTAGCTATAGGTCCATATATTGTATTGAAATAATCTTATATGATTATATTAAATTTATTGGATAGTGCATTGACTAGGATATGAGAAGAGTTCGTATATATAATTCAATATGAATGGATTGGTAAGGATGATTTAATATATTCTTGGAACTAGTGGGAGTAAATTTTATAGAGAAAACCATAGATACCTAATCACAGTATAATGGTTGAGGACTAATCAATTTTTCACAATAACTTATAAAATATATTTTCACATAAATAATTTGAAGAATTGTTTCTTCTTTTTTGGGGTTTGGATCACTCTCATCAACTTTTTACTCTCCATTATCCCTATTTAGGTTACTATTGTTCTCAAGGTTCTGAGAAAAGGTACTGAAAAATATTGATAATACAATGACTACACACATTTTTAATGATAACGTGGATAGTAAGATTCAATATTCTTAAATAAATTTAGATATCCTATTATTGTAGCAGTGAAATAAATTTAGTTATTTTTTAAGGCACCATTCTGTTCATATTGGTCAGGATGGATTGGGAGGAATTGGATTCCCATTATATCTATAGAAAATATAATTTGAGAAAAAAAGGCACTAACCATGATGATCAACATAGTATGATATATCCCTTATTTTAGATATTACATATTATATTACATGTGAAAAACACATGAATCGTTATATTATTGGCTTGGTGAGATTTACATAATAAACCAGAATTGTGTAGCTGAAAGTCATTGATTTTCTATTTTTTGAAATCTTGAAATCACATTCTCAAAGAAATTATAATATCAATAATTAATTCAATCGGCTTTCGATAATCATCAAAAATAATTTAGCACCAACATGATATCAATTTATTGTGACAATTATCTCTTTATAGGGGTGATGTCATGTGATTTACTAGAAAACTTTATCATTAATTTTTTACATGACAATACTAAACATGATTAATAGATATGAGTTATTTGTTATAATAAAATACCATGAAAGTATATTTTTATTCTTTAGAATACATTGAACACATCATTTAATATATAATAGGTGATCAAATAATAGGGTATAATACATGCCTCAAATTACAAATTGTGTTGTAGGTATATAGGGTTTAAGTGAGCATTAAATCTTAAAAGGGGGTGGGAATATTTTGTTTGGAGTGTATTTCGATGTCAAATTATTATCATAAATAATAAAAATAATGATACTAGTTTATTATATCCCTAGATCCAGGGTGTAGTGAATAGTTATCTCTAATAGATTTTCGGGAGACTTTATATTTTTGGTGTGGCTTTGTAAAATAGAGCACCAAAATAATGCTTAGATTCATGGTTCCCAAAGATCGTGATTATCCATTACATTTTTAACCAAATTTTTTTAGCGTACTAAGGGTTTATGTTGAATCAATGTGACTGTACCTCATACCTGATGATGGAGGTGGCAGGAAGAACTCTCATTACATCAACGATATATATGGCTATGTAGATTCATTTCATGCAAAGTCAATTTCACTTATTACGGTACTTGGGTTGTTTATTTCATATATGAGAACTATGGAAGGTATTTTTATTGACTAAATAGTTGTTCTCAATTATCTTTTGAATTATATTTCAACCCCAAGGCCAATCATTTGTCACATCTGAAGGTGGAAGAGGCTCATGAGTCATCTAAATGAGAGGAATACATCAAAATAAGATAAAAAAGTGTAACACATATTGGATTAAAATAGATACCATTAAAACCCATGTATCGTTATTTATAATATTATTTCCCTTCTATATTAGTCTGATGACTTTGTAAGATCAGATTCCATTGGTCGTCATTACATTCATCCCCCCTAAAATTTTATTGGTCCTCTAATGTACTCATAATATTTGTCATTACATTGTATGAATATATTGATTATTCACTTTGATATTACATTTAAAAGGTGTAATAGTTTAACCATTTATTTTATTGATTTTAATAAAAGTTCTTTTGTAATTATTATGAATCTGTCAATTATAGAAATACCTATTTTGTAATATTTCATATTTTTCAAATGCATCATCTAATAATATCATTAGTTTTTATGAAAAAAGACATTTCTTCCATTAATCTAGTTATTTTCCTTTTAATATTTTCATTCCAATTTTCAATAACTACATAGTAATCTCAATTTTAATAGATTAACGTGATATTTTATTTAATAATATATTATTTCAATGTTTTATTTTTTCCATTATTTTTTTGGTTTCACTACATCATAATTTTTTTATGTCTCTAATATTAAACTTCTCCAATTAATTAAAATAAGACATTATTTTTTATTTTCTCATAATTTAAAAATATTAATTTTTAATATATAAACATTTTCACTTCTAAAAGATTAATATACTCTCCTTGAGTCCTCTATATAGTATATCCATTCTCGAAATATAAATTTGAAACGGTAAATTTGGTTTAGTTAATTCCATGACGCTGATTACAGTATCAAAATCATAACATGAATTAAAAAAAATCAATTTCACATTATTTTTTATTGTTTCCACCTTGAAATGATTGACTGATTCATTATCACACTCAGAATGATCACCACTGTAGTATGGTAGTTCTATACAACTCAAACAATTATTTCATGTTGTTTTTAAATTAATCATCTATTTTTTATCAATTCATATTTTTATTTAAGGTAGTTTGATTTTCTATGGAAAATTTATAATACGCATGGAAAAATAATTAATTTTTCATTAATCATCTTATTCATCCATCTATTTAATGATATCTTATTAAATGTTTCTAAATAACTATATTTCATTTCACGAACTTGTATACACAATTGTAAAATATTCAATTTCAATAATCTCACATCACTATAATTGATAATTATATAAATTACTATTAATATTTATATTAGATTTAAATTAGATTTTACTATTTTTTATGATCATCAACACTTTCATTCTTCATTTCCATATTATACTATAGAGTCATCATTTATTCTCCTTCATTATATACATAGTTATCTAATCACTCTCTTAAATTGAATCTTACATTTACTTTAATATTTATGTAATAGTTTGATGTAATATTTTTATGCTCTAAATATTATTTAAAGTCTACTCAAATAAAAACATTTTGCTTAAAATCATGCTGACTCGGTTTTATATATCATTGATGCACTATTGATAAGTCAGTATGAGATCTTGAATCATAAATTTGTTAATACTACTCTTGGATCACTCAAAAAAATTCATTTCATTGATGAGTGACTACAAAAGACCACTAGATGTTTGAATCATATGTAAAGAATGAAATATGGTAATACATATTTATATATATATAAAAATATAATAAATTCATTACATTTTCATTTAGATCACATTTTCCAACATCTGTAAAATTAGAGTTTTTGAATCCTCTTTGGGATATTTATATGGTTTTGATATAATATCACATATGTTAACCCTGATATTTTTATATATACCTCCCTACAAAACATCTTATATATATATATATATATATTGTTTTTCCCGTTGATAATTGGTGTTTTTAAGGGATTTACCATCTTGAAATCCATATATTACATAATAAATGGTTTGATATTTCCAATAGACAAAAAATTCAAGCATAATGGTTAATTTGAAAAGATAATGAAATAATTATAAAAATTAAATAAAAGTACTATCCTATGATATTAATTTTTATGTGCCTGAATATAGAAATATTTAT
Organism: Viscum album; assembly: GCA_963277665.1. Classification (NCBI taxonomy): domain Eukaryota; kingdom Viridiplantae; phylum Streptophyta; class Magnoliopsida; order Santalales; family Viscaceae; genus Viscum; species Viscum album. The sequence continues at coordinate 1,553,231,248 of OY728146.1, read as the reverse complement.
TGTGTGTGAATATATTTTTTAAAAATATAATAAATTAATTATAATTATTAGTGTTATATTTTTAGAAAATATGTATCATTAAATAAACAAATAAAATAGTATTATGTTTATATTAATTGTGTTTAATAATAATCTGGTATATTAAAAAATATCATTATATATTTTAGGTTAATTTTGTTAAATATTTCCTCAAATTTTATAAGTAGTAATAACCCAAATACAATGTTATGTTATTTTTATTCACATGGTAGTATAAACCCTAATTTTGGAAAAGTCACAACTTACATAACTATTGTCCCAGGATTACAAACTGAACAACTATTTGATGGGTTGGATAACCTTGTATGATTTATTTTTTATGGGAATGCCTTAATCTAAACACTATATTAAAAAAATGTTTGAATCAAATACAATGGTGAAATGAATAGGGAAAACATAATGAGGGGAGAGAACATATTATCCAAATATAATACAAGTAATGCTATTCAATAACATAAGTATAGGATAGTGATAATAATAAACTCCTTAATGATCCTGAAAATATAATAGTATTTATAATCCATAAAACGTATTTCACAATGCTATATTGAATATTTCATTTTCCTCTTTGTAATTATCTCTTTTATCATTCTCATAAATATTTCACGAATAATATATTTTGATATTATTATGGTACATTTAATGAATAGTATTATACTTATTCATTTATTAAATAAAACCAATGATATTATAGTTTTTTTTCTTTATCTGTTCACATTTAAAAAAATGAGAAAAATAATAAATACAGAATATATATATTTCGTTAATTTGAAATAACATGACGATATAAAGAGAGTAAATGATCATTTCTCCATATATCGAATATGATCAAAATTCCTCTATCATGAATTAACTAAAAATAAATATTTATTACATGTTTATAAAATATAAAAAAATATAACAATAAATATATAGTTCATCAGAAAAACAAATAATCACAAAAAACAGAGTACCATATAGAAATTCCTTACATGGGTTATATGTTATTAGAATTTATTCTCGGATTTATTTAAAAAAATTAATTATAAATTAAAAAAATATAATGATTAATATTCTAATTTAAAAATTACATTTTAATTTCCAATGTTAACGTAAAATCATCTTTAGTTTGAAAATAATATAATTATCTATACAGATGGTTGATAAATAACATACCTGAAGATAGTTAAGTGAATTCAACAATATCATTGAACTGCCATTTGGTATGATCAACCAATTAATGTTATCTACCATTTAATACAATCTATATTTTGATTATTTACATTTTTGTGATAAATCATTTAGTTATCAACCATGAATTATCAAGACATAAATTTTAATATTATTTTGTATTCCTTTGATGGAAGTTTTATATAACTAACTATGCCTAGAATGTTGGAAAACTATTATTTTATGAAATTAGATGGACGCTTCAACTATTGGAGGGTCCTGCTACAGTTATGGTAGGTGAATGGTTGATCGTTTCTACCTATGATGGAAATGGTATATAATACTATTTTTTGATAAATGATATACCATTTGATGTTAAAATGTGATAATATTATGATTTAGATCTATCATAATGAAATTGTTTTAATCGAGAAATTAAACCACCATTTTAAGAGGATGAAATTTTCCTCTATAATCAGGAATATTTTAGCATCATGGTAACTTCTATAGTACATAGAACAATAAATTGTAAATGAACAGAGGAAGTTTCTTCCATTCGAACATGGTACCATTAGTAAATAGTATATAATAACAGTTCTATCATTATTGAAGGTATACAATCATATTGAAGTGGTGAATTTGGAAGTTATTTAATTAAGGAGGGTAGTGGATGTACCATCGATAGAACATCAATGATGGAGATACATATATAGATATAGTGAAATTATCAATAAATAAAATTTATTGATATTTTTATTCCTTAAAAAGATGAATATGGTAGATGTATGATGTTGAATATAGAGTTCACATTAAATACTCATAGTCTATTTCCATAATTATAAAGAGTATATTTGTAAGTTTCAAATTTTTTCATTGGAATTCCATAAATGTGATTCACTGTACGAGAACCTGTTGACCATAGACTTGTTGAAGATGATCTATTGAAATGACCAGATGGATATATATGTTTTTTCCAATGGATGTGGTATTTTCTATGTATAAAAAATGGATAAATAATGATTTGCTCACCCAAATACTGTATTTGACTAGAGAATAGTTAGAAAATCACTATATCATTAACTTCATATTACTATTATGTTAGATCTATTTATGGAATATCATCAACAATTACACTCCAATTTAAGTCACATGTGATGAACCACACTTTAATTGGACCGCTGGAACTATATGAGCCTAATATTACACCAACTCTAATCTTTCCTGTAAAAATACTACACTTCCAACATGCTCATTCAACTAGACACTCTCTCATGGGGATGAAATTATAATAATCATATGTTATGGATGTTTAGAGAACCTCATATTTTTATGGATTCCCTAAAACAATTTTAGAAGATAATTAGAAAATAAAATTAAAAATAAATAATGTATTTAATCTAATAGAAATTACATTCATTTGTTTTAAAATATAGACATCGAAATAAATTTCTGAATTATGATAAATCAGTTAATCTAATGGGGATAAAATTTACAAATATATAAAAATTAAAAACTATATTTTGTAAAACTCAATTTTTAAGCATAGTTTTCATAATTTGTAATTATATAAATGTAATCGAATGATATTCCACATTGGATGACTATAGTTTTAATCCTATGAACATTTTTTATAATGATAATAATATTCATAATTAATTCTATTCTCTTACATTCTAGATATTTATAAATAATACTAGAGAATATTTATAAATATTTATGATGGTAAAAAAATATTTCATGAATGATTTAATCTCTATCCTTGATGAAGAAAATATTGAAAATGATATTTTGGTGATTCGTGACATTTCATGTGTATTTTAAAAATTAAAAAAATAAATTTGAAAATCATATTTTTGCACTAAAATATCAATATTTACAGATTTATAACATTTTATACTAGTAATTATTTTACCATTGTCTTTCATAATATAATTTAATATTAATGTTCCTGTGGGTGGTTAAAACAACCCAAACATTGAAAAACACATGATAAATGAATGATTACTATATAATTATTATTTATTATCATTATACCAAAATAATAATGATTTTTTTTTATTTTTTGTGTGATATATCATTATTGAATGGATGTAGAATAATTAATGGATATGATAAAATTACATATTTTGAATAAAATGTTATCATCAAAATATTGTTTTTAAAACTATTTAATTAACCGTTATCATTTATTGATTATTTAATTAATAGATTCTCTAATTGTTTATTCTAAACCCATATTTAAATCATTAATCTCTTATATATCCTTTATTGCGGTACTTATATAAATCCATTTATGGCGATGAATGAAAAATAAAGACATTGTGTCATCTATTGGGTAGTTCACGGGGAACACAAATGATTGTTTTGTTTTTCTTATTCAAATAAGGAATGATTGCCAATTTTTATTTCAGTGATATAAACAGATTTTTTATATTAATATTACTAAATTATTTATAGTATGATAAAAAAATATTACTTTTCATGATAAATTTAAAATATGTTCTCTAAATTATTGATAAGATCATGATATAATTGGGTTTCACTTAGAGGGTTCTTTAGAAATGAATATATTGAGATAATATATTATGAGAAGAATATAACAGAATTGAAAGTGGATTCTTGAGGAAGGATGTATGGAATAGTTTTAACTGGAAAATGAATTATTCAATTTTTATTGATGTTGTGGTTAGATTCCCCATTTTTAAGTCTACAAGATATGATATTTCAATGAATCTAATCATTTATAATGGATACGAATAGATTAAATAAGGTATTAATTTTTTTTAAACTTTATGAAAACTATTTAGTGAAATATATGGCCTTGCAAGTTGGTATGACATTAGTAAATAATATGGATTTCTAGATTTGGTTTGGTACTATTCATTATTTATAAAATAAAAGATGCCCCATTTAATCATTTCATATTAATAATCATAAATTAAAATTAACTATGGAAATTATTTTATTAAGAATATATATATATAACTGGTATAAAAAAATTTAGATTGGTGAATTCATATTTTAACTCCATCCATCCTAATTTATATTCTAAATATTATAAAATTATCTTTTAAAATATAACATATGATATTCAAGAAATTGTTCATGTAAAATATTTATTTTTATATATTAGGTGTTTTTATTCATAATTTATAATAATTATTAACTAAATGAAACGTAATAAAAAAACATTTCTATAAAATAAGTAATACAATAAATTTTTTAATTTATATTATTTATATATATTTTCATAATAATTAATTTTTGGAAAAACTATTTTTCTTTCAGTATGGTATTTAATTTATACCCTATCTAATTAATTTTCATTAAATAAAAATAATATTATAATTTTTTACTAATATAATTGTAATAATAATAAATATAACATGGGTATTTATAAAAATAAAAATAAAATTTCATGGGTATTTAATTATAATATTTTCATCCATAGAAATATTTTTTAAAAAAAAATATTCAAAAAATAATTTTATGATATTATATATTTGAGAAATTCAACACTGAATATATTATTGTTAGAATTAAATTTGATAATTCGTATTTATATATTTATAATATTTTTATAAATAAATTATTATTATTATTTTTTCATGTGATTGTTAAGTAGATTTTTTCCCCCTTAAAATGTTCTGTCCTTGAAATTAAGGAATATAAATTTTTTTTCACAAATAAATGTGTTCTTTTTATGTAGTTTCTTTCAGAAACATATAATACTTATCTAATTTTTAATTCCTCTAAATAATATCACCAAAATATTATACTAATTCCTCATCACATACCATGCTGCATAAATAATCTACACATATTTATGATAAAAAACTAGTTAGGCTCTAACTCTATTCCCTCAAATGTGAGAACATGAATTGGATCCAAAATGTAGTTCATGTAACATTAAAAAAGTAGTAAATTTTCTACATTATAAAGGATGGGTGGAATATATAATTGATAATCAATAACTATAATTCATTCTAGTAATTCAAATGCTCCAATTTACCTAGGGTTGAAATTCCCTATTTTTAAAATCTTATAAATCAGTTCCATGTTGTAACTATAATGAAAAAAATATTCCATTACATAAAATTATAAAAAATCCCTTCAATAAAAATCACAATAACTTTATCATATTTGAGATTATTTCATATCATCTGAAATATTTCATGAATTAATAGTTGTAACCTCTATATTTTAGAGGAAACTAACATTCTATCTCCAACATCGTCCCATCATTTTGTAGTATGACCCATCTTCCTAGAATATTCATTGTAGGGTTCCATCTGTTTACTCGAATGGATTTTTATAATTTTTTATATGCATAAATAGAATATATTGAAAATAAATATAATGAAAGTCATGATATGTTGTTCTAAACATTGATTTAATTGATGGCCTAGTCCTTGTTGTATTCTGATTGGATTTATGTTTATAGGTTGTCAAAAAATGTTTCACAATGTTGATATCCCTTTGAGGAATCATTATGAATTATTTTGTTAATTGATATTTACACCGAAATAGAATCAATTAAGGTACCGTATGAAGACATATTCTATCATTGATATAGTTTCCCATAAGGTGATGAAGTGGTAAATATTCTAATACAATGATGAAACAACCATAAATAAAAATACACTAAATTTTGACACATATTGAATCTATATTCATATGATTCTAAATATTTCCAGTGACCATGACCATTATAACATGTCCCGCCTCAATAATGGTATAGTATGATGTTTTATGGATTTCTTATAGTGTTGTAATTGTTCCAAAGCTAGTTAAAAATTACCATAAATATCAAAAAATTAAAATTTACCACTTCATTCTATATAACATGAGTTGTTCACTTAAATACCATAATAACTTCGTGATATCAAGGAGTATAGAGAAAATTGATCTAGGTTATTATACTAGAGGATACCACCTAAACTCTCATATAGACTTGAACTTAATCATTACACAATCTTTAGTTTTGTTTTAAAAAATACTATTACATTGGAGGATTTATATAGTTTATAGTTATTTATAATTAGTTCATAACATTTATATAACCTACAGATACAATTCCTGTTAGTCAATTTCTCATAGTACCCATTTTTACAATAAATAATATCTTTTTAGATATAAAATTATTTACTTTTAAGACACGTTATCATAATTTTTATCTTAACCTCATCCATGTCACAAACAATCTATAAAACCAAAAAAAACCCCATCAATAATTAGTATAAAAAAAAATATTATTATGTGACATTTAAAAATTATGATCAGACACGCTATCCCATAAATAATCAAAAAATATTTTCTATTAAAACAAATTAATAAAAATTAAAAATTTCATAAACAAAAAACTAACCCTATACCAAAATAATTTTTTAAAACATTTCATTAAAAATGTAAAAAGTAAATTTGAACTCATATTGTGTATTTATAAGTCATGATAATAAATGAATTAAAATATAAAATTTATTTTTAACTTTCCACTTATAAAGTTTATTATACATTTGTTTTAAAAACATTATAAACTAAAAACCTATCTAAAAACCCATATTAAAAAATTTATAATATATAAATCCTAGAGGTATCATTATCTATTATTTTTATCCAGATATTATAATCACTTATGAAATTGGTATATCCATCCAGGTTATATATGGAATAATAGTCAAAGTTATAAATAGAATATTCTATAATCTATATTCTCAAAATCACTTCAGGGAAAAGAAAGTGGTTAACATCATATAATTGTATATTCCTCACAATACCAAATATTATGATGAAATAAGTAACTATAGATTTCAAACAATGAATGTGATATTTGTGACCAATTATTTTTAATAAAAATAGACAACAACAGAAGGTAAACACGGATCAAATAAATTATAGAGTTCCTTTTATGTTTATAATTTTATAGAATTAGGAAAATCTCCCTAATTAATAATTATCAATTCATTAAATGTTATTTTCTTCTAGATAATTTTTATTTTTATAATAAAATTAATACATCATCATCATCCAAATAAAATCCATTCTAGACGTAACTCAATCAAAAATATTTCATTAATATTTAGGGAGTTGAATCATTTGAAATCTAATAAAACACGCTCCAAAAGGATAATCTTAATCATAAAAAATTTAGTGTCCTAAATCATTATAATATGTAAATAAGGGTAAGATTTATTATTCAATGTCCATGGGTGAATCATAATGTTAACCATACACATCAATACATAGATCATATAATATCAATATATGGAATATTAGAAAGTGAATTGAAACAATAATCATCAGAAATGTGAAATCAATATCGATCTTGAGAATTAATATAAAATCAACTTAATATATTCAAAATATTTTTTATAAACATGAAAACACATTCATAAAAACTTTTAATAACCTGTTAAAACACATTGAACCAGATTTTAAATGGAATAAACATATGAACAACATTAAACATAATTTCTACCCTATTCATTGGAGAAGTATATATGTGCAACCATAACTATTGGGGCCACCCCATAATGTAATATATAATGGGACCACCATAAACTATCTTTTATACCCGATCATGTATGTTGTAGTTGACTCGCTCGATGCTATTAGGTCCTCCCCATCATGTATGATTTACAAGAACTACAAATTTAATAAAACTCATATAATGATTAAATTGAATATTTCCCACATTATTGACCAAAAAAAATAAAATTGGTATTGTTTAAATATCATTGAAACACAATTAACACATGGAATAGAGACATGTTCCATTTCCATCTCTTTGATGCATGGTCATCTCATGGAATGGAAATTGATTCAAAGTCAATCACTCTAAATGATGATTTTCTTGGGGAAAATAAATGGGATAAAATAAAATATGACTGAACCATGGTTAAAGAATGAAAAATAAATTATGATATATTACTAAATCATTGAAAAATTATTAACCCATGGAAATAAAAGGGGTTAATTAAACATATCATTGATAAATGATTAACCCATGAAAAATAAATTTACACCCTAAAAATTTCTTTGTAAAATGAATAAGGGATGAAAATGAACTGGTTTACATAACAGTAGCATTTAAAAATTACCCATAAAACTAAATGGGATCCATAACATTGACATTGAAAAAATAATAACCCAACTAAAATAAATGGCATCCTTAATAGTCTATTTGAAACATGACTAAACCATTGAAAAGAAATGGGGTCGAAAACAATATCATTGAAACAATAATAATAAAAAAAATTGAATGAATTAGGTTGATCTCAAAACAAATCATACATATTTTCATATATATACCAACGTATTTGGTCGGAATTTATTAATGTAAATTCCATTAAAAGTTCATTAAAATAATTCTGATGAAAAACGTCATTAATCATTCCAATGTTTTCCATACCACATAGAAGCATTAAAATTATAATACCCATGAAGTAATAACCATTAATGAATCATATAATATCATTATAATAATGATATTGAAAATAAAAAATGACAATGAGGTAGTATATACACCTTCTAAAAAATTTATGAATATATCATAACAACCCTCACAAAGAAGAAACATTGTGGTAGAAATCCATTACCAATTTTGTAACAATAAAACCATCAATCCCATGAAATATAAATCTATAAATGGGTATGTAAAATCCCATTATTTAAATTAAAAAAAAGTGAAATACATTTATTTTTATTATATATACTATAATAATTTTAAAAGGTGAATAATAAAAAATAAACCTCAATAGAATTTAAATTTAGATGGAACCTCTTACAATTCATGTAATATCTAAATCAGATGATTTATAAGTAATAATAATCAATTGAATCATTTAGATACCATGAAATAATAAAATCATGATATAATATATTAAAATAGGTATGAGATACACCATACTCTATATGTAAGTGGTGAATATGGAAATAATCTCTGAAATATAAATAGTGAAATGAAAATCCATTACTACATGAGTAGAAATTGAATCATTATTTTCATGAATTAATAAAATCAATTAAAATTTTAAATATACTTATATTAATTAAAATAATTATACAAAATGTGTTTTTTTATTATATAAACCACCTAAATTTTATTATGTCCATATTAACAAATAAGTCTCATAGGAATGTAAATTGGGATGAAACGCCTTTCAACATTGGTATTTTCTGAATCTGAATCCCAAAAGGAAATAATCATAAAAATAAATATTTAAATACAATGATTATAATTTAAATAATAATTTAATATATAAAAAGTTAGTTATATACAAAATAAAAAATATGTATGTGGGGATTGATAATTTTATCTCACATATGTAAAAAGTATTATGACAATCCTTTATAATTATAATACACATTGAATGAAAATAATACAATGTAATAATTATTTAAGAATAAATTAATCCCAAACATAAATATTTTTAATAAAATATGATATAATTATTATTCATTTGATACATACTCTTATCATAACATAACCAATTACATAGATGTTTATCCCAGTGAATAGAAATTGAGTTAAAAAATCTATTACCTTTGGACAGATTTGTCAATCTATTCTTTTATCATCATTTATAATATAGTAATTTAACATAATTTCATTAATATGATCAATTTAAAATATTATTATTTCTTTTATTTAACATACATATATGTTATATAATATTAACTATCCTATAATATTTATGTCGGATGTTCTGACCATATTTGGATTATGTGTCAAAACTGACATTCATAGGCATACTATGTTCAATAATATTTTCATTTAAACATATCTTGAATAAAAAACAAGAAATAATTATAATTTTTTTTGAAAATTATACTTTAATTATCAAACACAAAAATGGTTATAAATAATGTAACACCTTTATGATAAGGTAATTAGTAGTTCGCGCACACCCATGAGTAATGGTCCCATATTTTCTCGATCTTTATGGAATGATAGTGAGCAATGTTTATACAAATATATTGAAAATTATTTAATAAATATAACATTATATATATGTCCATTTATATCATTTTTGTAATATGTTGATTAGAAAAATAATAAAATCCATTCGAGGTGGATGTAGTCCACGCGTCTATGAATGGAACTATCACTTTTTCTGTGTTTTAAATAAATAGAATAATGTGATATATTATACATCTATAAGTAAATGTTTTTCATTTATATCATAAATATTTTATTTATATCATATTTGTTTTTTTAAACACATTCTTAAAAGAATTCTACATAATTTTTTAATGTAACACATCATGTGGATTATGCGGTATTCCACAGGTCCACAAACTATGATATAATATTTTATCAAAATATAAAGCAAGATATTTTGTGTTATTAAATAATTATGTAATAATTATTATATTATAAATATCAAAAATATAATATAAAATAGTATTTCCATTAAAATTCACAACCATGGGAGGTGGTAATTTAAAAATAAAGGGCGTCATTCCATGAGGTGGTAGTTCCCCATACACAAGAGAGTTGATTTTGTAACCAATTTGATTGTTGTGTATATATATATAGGTAAAAAACATATCATTATAATTATGATACATAATTTATTATATAATCATGTAATAATTCTTAATGGGTTTTTGAAATAATAAAACTGCAACCCTGGATGTATAATTTTAAATGTTCTTCAGCTAAATCCTTTTGGTTTTCTGCAATAGTGTTCTTATTTTCATATTGTAAATAAATGATACATATATTATTTGAGTATGATTGTTGGTAGTTTTTTTCATGGTTTGGATGATCCATAACAACATAAGAGGTTTTAATATATTGATAGGGGCGATGGCATTTTATAATGGAGGGAGATGACACATATGGTACTATTATAATGGTGGGAGTGATCCCTAGGATTTACATGACCCATATGTGTCAAATGTGGACTTTTTTAGAGACCTATAGGATTTATGGTTGATCTAAGAATATATATTAATTATTAGACAACATTATGGGCCTTTTTAGAGCTTATATTCTATGTTTAATCATTATAGAATCTTTTTTACCTCAATCTATGTAATTAATTTTAATATCATTATGTGTTTTTGGGAGAAAAAATATGTTGAAATTATTATAAATTATGAATAATTATAATTAAAATACATAAAAATATTTTCAAATTAAATCTAAAAAATTGAAAAATTCAATAGAATAGTTATCCCACCGATGGGACGAAACAACACTTGTTTTTAAAGTAAAAAGAACAAATTTTTTTTTAAAAAATTTATATCGAATTTAATTGTATATTTGGATTGAATGACCAAAATTAGAAGGATTTATTTATAATTTAAAATATTTTTCTTAAAATGAAATTTAATATAATCTTTAAATATATAACTAAATCAGAAAAAATATTGTTTTGAATTAATATTTATTGTCATTGTCCATTTATTAAAATCTGAATGTTCATAGAAAAATACTAATAAATTATAGAATATTTTTTGATATAATTATAGTAAGAAATTATTTATTTATACCAGATATTATTTATAAAGGATCCAAACTTTTTTAAAAACACATCTTCTATTAAAATACGGTCAAATTATTTTTTATTAATATACATATTGTAATGCCTAAATTTTTATTTTTATCTAAATCCTGTCAATAATATTGGATTAATGTAAATAAATTTGAAAAAATTATTAAAATATAAATTTTATTAATATAATTCACAATATTGATTAATATAATTTATTCAAATAAAATGTTTTTTTGAGAATAAAGATAGTTTTCCATTATAAAGATCCTTTAGATTCTCTTGGTTTTTATCATCATTTATAATTAATTTTTCACAATATGATTCATCGAATAATCATTTGTAAACCATATATTCAGATTTAAATAAAACTATAAATTCCCTCCATTAGAATGGATAGGTGTTAAATATTATGATTAATTTATAATATTAAAATTATACAGTTTTTAAATAAGTCTGAGACTTCGGTATAACATATGTTATTAGTGGAAGATGATGTTCCAAGAAACAAATTATAAAATTAGTGTTTCCTGTGATAATAGATAAAATATGAATTATCACTAAAACAATATATCAAATAATTTATATTATTTTTTTATGAATATATTTCATAAAATTTTTGGATGTAACAAAATACCCATTTTGTAAGACCCCATGCTTCCACGAAATGCTCCTTTTTCAATAATGCAATATCTTGCATTGTACGCAAGTTCGAGATTCTAACACATCGCGACCAATCAAAGTTGCCGTTATGAATAGTAATTCCCACTTTTTGAAATTATATAAATTTTATATTTCAAAATGGACTTCATTTTTATATTCAGAATATCAAAATTATCCGAAGTTGAATTTTTTGTAATTTTCTGAGAACTTCCAATTTTCAATGAATAGTAAAAAAATACATAAAAACAACTTTTTTAATAAAAATAATTTATAGTGATAAATTATAATATTTAGTGGTTTTAAAGTATAATTAGAATATATTTTTACCTGTTTATCCAATGGTGGTTATTAGAATTTATTTCACATTGAAATTAGACATAAATAATTGTCAATCTTTTGATATATATTGTTTCTTAAAAACACTATGTTTGTTGTGACAACGGGAATTAATTACAAAATTAAATAATGCAACTTATATGTTTTGAATTTTTTAAAATAGACATCATTTTTGAATTCGGAATATCAAATATATCTTAGGGTGAATTTTTGGTATTTTTCTGAAAAACTTCAATTTTTGATGAATAGTGAAACCACTAAGTGGTAGTTAAAAAACTAATTTTTCGTTTAAATGAAACATTAAGACTTATGTGAATTGAATTTAAAAAATCCGACATATATGGTTGTCATTAGTATGTAAAATGTAGTTCAATGAGATTAAAATAATTTTTGGTGAATGGTAGCTTTTATGTTTTATTAATTGCGATTAAAGGTAATTAGTGAAATTTATGGTAAAAATGATAGTATAAAAATATGAAAATATCTTGAGACTTGTCCTACCATTATTGGAAGAGTCATGGACAACCAAGACAATCCCTGGGTCAACTTGGGGACCCCATGGAGCCACTTGAGTAAGAAAATGACATTAATAACTTTTTATTTAAAGTAAAAATAAAATTGTCACAAACATGTGTTGTTTTACTAAAACAATTATTAAATGGGGTTATATAATTTTACATTTCAACTATAAATATTTATTGGAAAGGTAAAAATATTTCCAACATAATGATGTATTTTATTTATAATTTTTAGACATTAAATATATTAAATTTTTTATGACACCATGATGATGCAACAATTACCTAATTAATTAACGATTTAAATAAAATGAATAGATAATTTAAAATCAAAGACTTAAACTTATAAAAAACCTATTGTATGAGTATATTTATAACCTTTATCATATTATCCTCGAAATATATAATTTTGGGACCCTTAGAATCTGAAACTCATTATATAATAATGTAACATTTCATGACTTTCCAAGAGTTCCTCTCCTCTCCTCTTATAAAATGCCCCCACCTCTACAACCTTATTCACACCTTCAAATCCATTTGGATCGTCCAAACTCTGCCCAAATACTCTCTAAACTTCCCACTCTTACTCCTAGAAGCCTAACTTTGGGCATAAGTCTTTCCAAGGAAACCTTTGGATCAAATAAAAAAGAGTTACCCGATTTTAAGGTAATGTCTTCTCTTATATTCTTTTGATTTATTTTTCATCTCTAACCCCTTAAACCGTTTTTAATCATTTATTTTGTAACAAAAAAAGTATAATACATATAATATGATGTTTTTATGTGATGTATTTTATTTAAACTTACACACACCTTCGACTAATGGTTAAAGAACTTACTGTTTCTGTGGGTGGTGAATTACTGGCTCACGAAACGATGATTGTTCAATCATCTTTTAACACATCTCATGTTGGCCATTAAGAAGTCACTATATTTATATATGATATATATTATGATTATTATTTCATTACGCTTCTGTATTTTTTATTTATGGAATACCATTATGATTTCAATTAAGGGTAAACGCGATAATTTAGTTTTAAGAAGTGCGGACAACCACCCCCTTAAAGTGATTTGAATCGTTAATGTCATATGTGGGATGTATAAAGGATGGATCAAATGATATTATATATGATAATATACTGAAATTATAATATAACTTTATATCATTATTATTTAATTCCATTAAATATGAAATATAAATGAATGTAGCGTTAATGCGTACGTAGGACTCAACGTCTCCATAAACGGTGCATTTCATTTCATGCCTCTAAAAGTTATGTAATATTATAAATTCATGTATATAATTTATATATATTATATATATGATATATAAATCATGAATATAATTCTGTATATAATAGATATTTTACCACAGGAACCACTTTTAATTATAAGAAGTTTATTTTTGACTAAAGTACCAAAGATCGACAAAACGACTGTTATTAACTTAAATAATTACGTAATGTTTATAACATGGTAATAAGTGATATAAAAGGAATAATGAACATGAAAAAGGTTCTTATGAAATTATAAATTAACTCAATTTTATTATTCTGAAGATTAAAGAATGATCGAGTCAAGTCGGACACGAGATAAGGGACTTCGTCTCAATCTTCTTTCATTGAGACATATTTTGATTTATACACAATTTTCTTTTATACGGTTTATAAACCCCTTTGAATTTTACATTTATTCTAAAAGTATTTTTTTTATACGAACTTTTTTACTAAACAACCCAAGGGAATGTTTTTTTGTCGTACGTATGCGGCGACAATGCCTTCTCCACCGCCTTGACCATTATTTGAGTTTCAGCTTCCTCTACAAGCCATAACTTTTTTAAAAAAAATGAAAAATAAATACCAAGTTCTAATTTTATTTTATTATTGTATTTCAATTGGTTTTATTATATCAATGTGTTATATTGATATCTTGTAATTGAAATGTCTAAATGTTATGTTTTCTTTATTCATGTTTTATGTGATACGTTTATGTTATGGTTTATGATATGTTTAAACTTTTTCATATATATTAGAAATTCATTGGACTTATTATGTGATAGGTGGAGCCCGTTATAGCTCCTCGATGCATCGGTATGTCACATTACACAAACTAGTGTCTTGGCACAAGGCCTTGATAAAATATTATTTGTGGTCCTGGGAGAAGGCATTGGCTACGTGGTTATGAAAGTCTGGCATTATGCATTCCATCATTATGAATGTGCTTATTAGTATTGCATGTGATTATTCGACTGGTATAATATCGACGTGAATAAGTAAATGGAATTACTTCATTTTACCTTTTCTATATTATGATTAAGTTAAGGATTAAAATGCTTTTGTTTTAGTGATACATTTCCTTAAATGATTATGTTTATTTATGAATGTTTCCGCTATATTGTTTTCCTTTATGAGAATCTGAGCTCACCCCTTTCTATGTTTTATTTTTCAGAGGATGTGAAGAAAAATATTTTATGACAAACCTACAAGGATAGTCTGAAGGGGATATGAGTTTGAACTATGGAGACCATGTTATTGTAGTTTTTCACATTATGATGTAATGTAACGTTTATGAATGTATCTAGTGTTTACAATGCTACTAAACTTTTCTGCCTTTCGAGACTTGATCTTTTATGATCATTCCAATGTTACGTAATAATGCACCGACTTTGGGTAACATGGTTTGGGGCGTTATAGTTGGTATCAAAGGCAGTTTAGTACTAACCTTGGAAGCTAGATTTAGATAAACTCTGAATAGAGAACATAGAACTAAGATAGACTTTGAGGATTAGTATGGAAGAACATTCTAGAATTTTTGTATTATAGAGATTTTGTGTGTTTTCCGAGCAATATATCTCTATCTGGAAACAAGCAGGTAGAGACGGATCAGGCACAAATGTACCTAGCGGTAATACCCAAAAACACCACTTTGAGCTAGACTCGAATGACAACTGGTGCACGACATCGGTCCTTGCTACACTTTTGGTTATGACACTCCTGGGGGATATGCTTAGGATAATTCTCATGTTCTTTACAAGAAATTATGAATGGTTTATGAGTATATACTTCCTCAATGAATTTTTTTTTATGATTATGGATTATATCCATAAATAGTTCAATTTATGTTAATTTTTTTGGCATATGTGTTATTATGTATTTCAATTCAAAAACTAATATAGTTTATGACATTGTATAGAAATGGCGCCTAGCAGAAGGAATGGAAACCGTATCAATGCACACACTCAATGTCGGGATTTCCCTCCTGCTGAAGATAATTATAGTAGATATGGTGATACAACTGGGGCTGATCACCTTATCACCATACTGGGAAAACTCACTCAGGTTATTAATAATATCCTTACTCGTATGGAGCACCATGATTCGCAACGTGGATGATAAAGGTTATATCGCTTCATGAGGCAAAAACCGCAAAAATTTAATGGCGGTACAAATTCATTAGTATCTGAGAAATGGATAATCTCTTTATATAAAATATTCTACGCCTTGGGGAGTTGCGAAAGAGAGAAAGTTTTCATTACAGTTTACCGCCTCACTAGAGATGCTGATCAATGGTGGTCGCTGATTCAAAAAACAAAGGAAGATGAAGAAGTATCAGGTATGGAATGGATGGATTTTAAGGAAATTTTCTTAGAAAAATAATTTCCACATGACCATCGAGCAGAGAAGGAAAGAAAATTTTTGAGTCTGACGTAGAAGGAGGATTAGAATGTCGCAAAGTATGAGGCTAACTTTACAAGGTCAGCGAGGCATGTTGCAGATTATATATGTAACCCACGAAGAAAGATTGATCATTTCTTTGATGGGTTAAAACCATTTCTCCATCAAGCATTAGTCTCACAAACCTTCTCAGCATACGAAGATATTGTCTCGTGTGCTATCAAGACGTAAAAGGAATTATCAAAGTCTTATGACAACAATGTAAAGCAAGAGAAGAATAGAACGGTGGAACAAGAGACAAGATAAAGGGAAAAGGGAATGAAGGATTTTCCATTATGTGATAATTGTGGGAAGAATCGCCCCGGTACATTCCTAAAGGGAATGGGAGTTTGTTACAAATGTGGAGAAAAAGGTCACCAGGCTCGTGATTGCAAGGGAAAGAAAGAGACAATCAATATTGAATGCTATAATTATAGGGAAATGGGTCATTATGCAAATGATTGACTTATGCATCAGGGAAACATACCTCAGAAAAGGCCAAGGGATCAAGGCCAATCTTATGCTGTTACTACAGTTGAAGTGGAATAATTAATGTATTGGTGATTTTGGACTCAAGGATTATATTCTGGTTATAAGAATAATGTGATATATATATGGATTTCACTACAGTACATGTTATTTTTATTAGGGTATTAATATGATGAAGGTAATCGTATTTTTAGTATGTGAAAATAAGAGAAACTATACTTTTTTTGGGGAATCTGATGAATTGATTTTGGAATTTAGAGACCATTTAATGAATGTCTAGACATAGGTATTTTGGATAATTATAATGGTTGGAATGAATTAAGTTTAACTTTGGATAGTATTTTTTACGGTTAAAACATTTCTGAAGATTATTTTTGGAATATTATGACACTATAGTTTTAGTAAAAGGGCAACCTACAGGTTGGGGGATAACCAGTCACGCTGGACAAAGCTGTAGAAGTTGAACCCACAACCATAGTGAGGCATGCCTTTATTACCTACCACTAGCCTAATGGAATTCCTTGGTTATTAAAAAATAGTTTTCCTATTCTAAATTGTATGTGTTAATATTTTTAACCTTGTACGATTAGGATAAAAATAATATGTTTTAGTTCTATTATCTTTTCAGTGAAAGATGAGTTTGTGGTAGAAATTACTTGAAGGTTGAAACTCTACTTGTCAAGAATATATATACATATCTCTTATTCTATGAATAAATTAATTCTTAATCTTTAGGAAATGGATATTAAAAAAACTGTTATCCTAATACTGTATGTTTTGTTGAACTGATGAAATTTTAAATCACCATAGATTAAAGTCTTTGAGGCCCTCAATTTTACACTTGTTTGTGATTGATGACCTCAATCACTCCCTATAAATATTTACGTTTTCCTCAAATTATTTTTACCTAATTTCCCCCAATGTTCATATAAAAGAATTCAAAATCTGGTGGTGACTTTTTCATTTCCCTTTCCCTCTTATTAAGGATAAATTTTATTAACCCTATTTCTGATATGGGTTTTCCACAAACATGTTTTCTATTTTCAACCTTCTATTTTCAAATAACATTTTCAAATTGTGAGGATTAAATTTATTGAAGTAGGGGAGATTGTAACACCCCATGCTTCCACGATATGCTTCACTTTCAATAATGCAATTTCTTGCATTGTAAGAAAGTTCGAGATTTTAACACATCGTGACCAATCAAATTTGTCATTATGAATAGTAATAACAAAATTTTTAAATTATGTGAATTTTATATTTCAAAATGGAATTCATTTAATTATTCTGAATATCTAAATTATCTTAAGTTGAATTTTTTATAATTTTATGAGAACTTCCAATTTTCTATGAATATTAAAAAAATACTAAAAAACAAATTTTTCAATAAAAATAATTTATAGTGATAAATTATACTATTGATTGGTTTTAAATTATAATTAGAATATATTTTTACCATTTTATCCAATGGTGGACATTAGAATTAATTTCACTTTGAAATTGGACATAAACAATTCTCAATATTTTGATATAATTGTTTCTTAAAAACACCATGTTTGTTGTGATAACGGGAATTAATTATAAAATTAATTAATGCAAATTATATGTTTTGAATTTTCTAAAATATAAATCATTATTTAATTCAGAATATAAAATATATCTTAGGGTGAATATTTGGTATTTTTTTGAAAAACATCAATTTTTGATGAATAGTGAAACCATTAAGTGGTAGTTAAAAAACTAATTTTTCGTTTAGATGAAACATTACCACTTCTGTGAAATGAATTTCAAAAATCTGACATACATGGTTGTCATTAAGATGTAAAATTTAGATCAATGAGTTGAAAATAAATTTTGGTGAATAGTAAATTTTATGTTTTATTATCGCGATTAAAGGTAATTACTGAAATTTAAGGTAAAAATGATATTATAAAAATATGAAAATATCGTGACACTTGTCCTACCCTTATTGTAAAAGTCATGGACGACCAAGACAATCCATGGGTTTACTTGGGGACCCCATGGAGCCACTTGGGTAAGAACATGAGATTAATAACATTTTATTTAATGTAAAAATAAAATTGTCACAAACATTTGTTGTTTTACAAAAAAGATTATTACATGATGAAAAATAAGTTAAAATTTCAACTATAAATATTCATTGGAAGGATAAAAATATTTACTACATCATTATATTTTTCCTTAAATTTTTAGACATTAAATTAATTAATTTTATTTGACACCATGATGATGCAGCGATTACCTCATTAATTAACGATTTAAATAAAATGAAAAAGATAATGTAAAAAATAATACTTAAACTTGTAAAAACCCTATTGGATTAGTTAAATTAGAACAATTATCACCTTATAGTCGAAATATATAATTTTAGGACCTTTAAAATCCGAAACTCATTTTATAAGAATGTAAAATTTCATGCCTTTCCAAGAGCACCCCTCCTCTCCTCTTATAAAAGGCCCCAACCTCTTCCTCCTTATTCACACCTTCAAAGACATTTGTATCGGCCAACCTCATCACAAAAACACTCAAAACGTTACACTCTTACTCCTATAAGCCTCCTTTTTAGAAGAAGTCTTCCCAAGGAAGCCTTTAGATCCAATCAAAAATAGTTACCTGATTTTATGATAATGTCTTCCCTTATGTTCTTTGATTTATTTTGATTCTCCAACCACATAACTCTTTTTATTCCTTTATTTTGTAAAAACAAAATAATATTCAATATAATAGGATATTGTTATGTGAATTATTTGATTTACACTTACACACACCTTCATCTAATGGTTAAAGAACATACTGTTTCTATGGGTGTTGAATTACTGGCTCAAGAAATAAGGATGGTTCAATAATATTTTAACACCTATAATGGTGGCCATTAAGATGTCACTATATTTATATATGATATATATTTTGTTTATGTTTTCTATATGCTTCTGTATTTTTCATTTATGGCATTGTTTTATGATTTCAATTATGCGTAAACACGATAATTTCATTTTAGGAAGTGTGGACTACCGCCCCCTCAGAGTGATTTGAATTGTTGGTGCCATATGTGGGACGTATAAAGGATGTAGTAAATGATATTATATATGATTATATACTTGAATTAAAATATACCTTAATATTATTATGAATTCATTCCATTAAATACGAAATAGAAATAAATGTAGCGTTCATGCGCACGTACGACTTACCGTCTCCATAAACGGTGCATTTCATTTCTTACCTCTGAATGTTATGTATTATTATAAATGAACATATATACTAGATATATATTATTTATATGATATCTACATCATGAATATAATTCTGGATATAATGGATATTTTACCACACGAACAACATGAAATTATAAGAATTTTATTTTTGACTCAAGTACCAAATATCGACAAAATGACCGTTATTAACATAAATAATTACATAATATTCATAACATGATAATAATTTATATAAAAGGAATAATTAACATGAAAATGGTTCTTAAGAAAGTTTAAATTATCTCTATTTTATTATTCAGGAGATTAAAGAATGATCAAGTCATGTCGGACATGAGGTAAGGGACTTCATCTCAATCTCCTTTCATTGAGGCATATTTTCTTTTATACAAAACTTTCTCTTATACTATGTATAAACCCCTTTGACTTTTATTTTTATTAAAAAGTAATTTTTGTTATACGAAGTGTTTTACTAAATGAAAAAATGGAAAGATTTTTTGTCGTACGCATGCGGTGACAATGACTTCTCTGTCGTTGTGACCATTATTTGAGTTTGGCTTCTTCTACAAGCCATAACTTTTTTTTAAAAAAAATGAAAAATAAATACCAAGTTTTGATTTTCTTTTATTTGGGTATTGAAAATGGTTTTATTATATCAATGTGTTAAATTGAGATCTTGTGATTGAAATGTAGAAATGTTATGTTTTCTTTATTCATGTTTTATGTGATACGATTATGTTATGGTTTATGATATGTTTGAACATTTTCATATAAGGAATGCATTGGACTTAGTATGTGGCGGGTGGAGCCCGCTATAGCTCCTCGATGCATCAGTTGGTATCATGAGACAATATAGTGTCTTGGAACGAGGCCTGGACAAAATCTTATTTGTGGTCTTGGCACGAGGCCTTGGCTCCATGGTTATGATAGTCTGACATTTTTCATTCCATCATTATGAAAGTTATTTTTGATATTGCATGTGATTATTTGACTAGTAGAATATCCATGTGAATAAGTAAATAGTAATATTTCATTTTACTTTTTCCATATTATGTTGAACTTCATGTTTAAAAGGCTTTTTCTAGTTATACATAGCCTTAAATGTTTATGTTTATTTATGAATGTTTCTGCTATATTGTTATCCTTACTAAGAATCTGATCTCACCCCATTCTATGTTTTATTTTTCCCATGATGTGAAGAAATATTTTAAGACTGACCTATAGGGATATTCTGAAGGGGATATGAGTGTGGAAAATGGAGACCATGTTATTGTAGTTTTTCACTTTACGATATAATTTAACATTTATGAATGTATCTAGTGTTTCCAAGGCTACTAAACTAATCTGTTTTTTGTGACTTGTTCTTTTTTTATCATTACAATGTTATGTAATAATGAACCAACTATGGGTAACCGGGGTCGGGGCATTACACATTTTAATTAATATATCCCTCTAAAATCAAATTGGTTATCAAGGGATTATAATTTATAGAATTAATTAATATAAAACCAAATTTTATAAAGTATTGATAAATAAAATTATAAAAAAGTATTGTGGGAAGAATAATGTTCAGGAAATTTTATGCATCACTAATATTTCATATAGGGATACCATTTTTGGGAATTGAGGAAAATTTTAAATAATTAGATAGAGTTATTGAGGTAACTGATCTGAAACAAGTTAATGATATATAGAAAGCTACGTTCCTAAAAACATAAATATTTTACCAGAGGAAAGATAATCAGTTCAATAAAATTGAATTCACTAGTAAAATATGTTTTTTATGAAGATACCTTTTCTATATTTATTGAATAATTATACCATTAAGACAATGAAATAAATTAAATATACTTACATGATGATAATAATTTCATTTTAAGTGAATTTTAAATAAATACCATATTTTTCTTCGTAATATATGTATTATGGATGATGTTTTATTTCGTAAATCATGAAAAATAAATATTATAATACCAAATATCCATTATAGTAAAGTTATTTATGCATTCATTGCACATTAAGTAAAAAAAATTGTTATAAAAAAGTAAGATAATTAAAAAAAGGAAGAGACCCTAAAATGGTACAAAAGTCAAAAAAATAAATACTCAATGTTAAAATTAATAATTTCATTACATAACTATCGTTAAAATTAATCAATCATTTCTTAACTATGTTCGATGCCCAAAATATAAAATTATTTGATCATATATTCTTTTTAAAAAAACTAGTATTACTCAAATAATTCAACTTAGGTAATCTGAAAAATAATAATTATTATCTATAAAAATTTTATACTAAATCGGACACCACATAGGAATGTTGATGGAGTGAAACACCTATCATCCTTCAGTCAGGGGTTTATGCCCCACTACCTTGCTACTCTGACGGGTTTTCCCTGATAATAATAGTTTCAACAATTTTTTCATATTTAATCTTGAAAAAAATTCCTCCATAAATAAAATTCATTTATATAATTGGTTTAACATTTACCTCCTCCAAAAAACACCTCCAAAAATTTCATTTATCAATTTAAGACATCATCTCTTCAAACCATAATGGGGTTTTCAAAGAATTGTTATTTATATTATACAGAATTTTATAAAACATTGAAGGTATCCATAAATATTTATAATTACCCAGATAAAGTTATCCAAATATACATTGTTCTGTAAACTGACATTTGATAACAACTACAATATCTCATTACTCGCACTCCTGGTTAACGTGTTGAAATCCATGACATTAAATTTCTATATTTGGTGGCAATAATTTGGACCCACTTTTTCATCATAACATTCAAACCACAAAATAAAAACATGAATAACATAAAATATAGAGGACGTTTTCGGATTATAGCTTGACTTAATTTTGAAAAATTATGCATTATATAATCCAAAGGAAATAAATTATATTTTCTTCCAGAAATCCAATCTATTATTTACCACATTAATTCATCTTCCTCATTCAAATTAAATTCCTTATAGGCTTGAATTGGACAAAAGCATTTAATTAAAAAATGACGGAGATGAAACATAAAATTTTGAGCTAAAATACTACATTAATGTAAAATTAATCATTATCAAATGAACATCATTAGTTAGAATAAGAATAGAATTACAGTGGAATGATATAATAATTTTAATGTGAAAATAATAAAGGAACTAATAACCATTAATGATTCGATAGTAAAATAAGAAAACATTACCAATCTACATGATAATAGAAAAAATATTTCTGATCCATTTGTTATCAATCTCTTTCATGATAAGTATTGTAAATTAATAATATCTAATTAAATTTTATACTTGTAACATAGATAATAAATATCATTTAACCCATTAAAAACCTTTCAGAACCCATAAATTGAAATAAGAATGTAACGTCCAGTATCTGGGGGCCACACAATGGGTTCCCCAAACCCGGTTTGTCAAATGACCTCAAGCGCATTTCACCTAATGCTAGAGGCTTCTGACTTGGAGGGAGGGACAACGACATATAGTGGGGAAACTATGCCCTCATTTGTCAAAGTGTAGTGTAGTGTAAAAATAGAAAAATACAAAAGTGGATGAAGTAAAAAATATAAACCTGAAATTGATAATGGAACTGAAGTAAAAGATAACCAGAAGTCATATATATGAGGTTGCAGCATGTCACTAATTCTATGAAAGCAGCCAAAACAGGATACACTATAATCAGATATAATACAACACAATGTACAAAGTACAGTAAAAAAACCAAAGTAGTGAAATAGGAATGTAGAAGCATCACTATCCTATGCTCGGTCCCATGCTCTCCTACTCCTCCACAACAATCATGTACCTGTGTATGGACCCTTTCCTTTTTCGACAACTACAACAATATAATATGTTTAGGCCCATGACAAGACCCAAATAGGGTGTGAGAAATAAATCCTAGTAGGAAACCAACAAAGGTCGATGACCAAACATCATTGAAAATTTTCAACAACAGTGTCTAATAATGAAATGCAGTAAACTAAGATGTACTCAAATGTAACTATTCTTAATAGTTACACTTCCATTTTAATAATTATTTATCAAGTCCATGTCTGTGCATTATCTTGGTAGGAACAATGTAAGAAATCACCATAGTGAATATTCAAAGTAACCATTATCCTCAGACGTGAAAATATTTTGTAATATCTCATGATTTCATAATACGTTATTTCTTCAAATTAATTCAATAACATGCACCACACGCAACACCAGGTTCAAGCACACCAAGACATAACAAACTAGCTGTTCAAAAGAGGTTATGAATATTATTTTGAAAATATTGAACTTTATATAATACTTATAAATTTATAATCTATATTATGAGTTTCATAGTCATAATGTAAGGACAAATTCATTTTTTCACATAAATGAAGTATTTTTTAAAAAAATCCAATTTTACCGCCTTTTAATGGAGAACCCTTTTTAAATCAAATATTTGAACATTTTATAAATTCAATTTGACAAAATAAACTTCTTCAATTGAATCGGGACATATGAATTTAGTTTCAATAAATTTTTGTTGTTTTTCAAATAACTTTCATATTTGGGTGAATAGTGAAAAGTACTATATTTTAACTGAAAACAACATTTTTAATAAAAATAATTTTTCAGGTTAAAGTATACTTTTTAATTGTCTGGGAGTAAAAATAGATTATATTTTTATAACTTAATCCATTTTTATTCATTGGTAATAATTTCTCTTTTAAATTTAAGATAAACCAGTTGCAATCTTTTGTTAGTTATTATTTCAAAAAAATAGGCTTTTTGATTTTGACAACGGGATATAATTTTAAATTAATAAATAAAACATATGTGTTTCGAATTAGATAAAATATACTTTATTTTTGAATTTATCATATCAAAATTATCTTTGGTGATATTATCGTATTTTTCAGAAAGCATAAATTTTTGATGAATAGTGAAAAAAACTATGTTATTGGTTAAAACTGAATTTTTATTTAAATAATTATTTATTTTATTAAAATTAATTTTAGGTAAAAATAGATACATAATACCTATATTTGTTTAATATAATTCATTGGAGTAATTTTATAATAAGTTTAGATATATACAAATTTTATTAGACTTTTTACCGTCTTTTCCCCACCTCTTAGGAGCATTTCTTAATTTTCATAAAACAAAATTTTACAACTTTTGTCAGATGAATTTCAAAAATAAAATAGTCACTTTTAACCTCATTCAGTAAAAATTTAGTACAATAAGATGAAAATATTCTTTGGTGAATAGTATGTTTTTACTTTTATTTACTGCATTTAAAGTTAAAGAGCATAATTCAAGTATTAATAATATTATAATAATAAAATATTACCTTAACACTTGTCTTATCCTTATTAGATGAGTCATTTACCACCATGAGCATCCTTGGCTCGATTTTGCGACCACATGGTTCCACTTATGAATGATAATGACACTTTATTTTAATTAACTTAAAGTAAAGTCAAAAATGACATTAAAAATATATTTTAGTAAATAAATTTTAATATTGTGGTATATAACTCATATTTTCGACTATAAATATTAATTGGAAAGATAAAAAACATTCCTAAATTATGTTATTTTTTTATAATTTTTAGACATCATATAAATTAAATTATGTATTACACAATAATGATGTAGTATTTACCTCATTAATAAATTATTTAAATAAATTAGATTATTAATATTAAAACTGTAATCAAAACCTATCCAATTTTTATTATATGATTTTATTTAGACCATGAGTCATCTTATCTTCGACTATAAAGAGTTTTGGACCTTTATAAATCAAATATAACTATATAATAAAATAATATTTTCAAACATTCCTAAAGAGCCCCTCCTCCCCCTTATAAAAGGACACCACTTCTAACCCATTCCATACACCTCTCGAGCACCTTGGAATGTCTAATTCTTGCCCAAGTAAGATATAAATATTACTATATTACACCAATAATCCTTAAAATAGTCATATGCCACTTGATAATTTCATTTTGGTTAAAACAAAAGGAAGTTACCCAAAGTTAAGGTAACAGTTTCACCTAAATTTTTTTAATTTATTTATTTTACTTCTCCAACCCCCATAAACTTTTTTTATTCCTTCATTTTATAAAAAAATTAATTATTATCAATATATTATTATTTTTTAGTAGAATTATTATAACTAAACTTACACACACATCCATTTAATGGCTGAAGAACATATTGTTTCCATGGCTGGAAAACAAACGCCTCACCAAACAATGATTGTTCAATTATCTTCTACCACCTCTCATGGTGGCCATTAAGATGGCACTGTATTTATATATGATATATATATTATTTTTATCATTTATTTTTACTTTTAAAATATCCATTTATATCATACCATTATGGTTTCTATTATGGGTAAAACACGATAATTTCATTTGAGAAATTGTGGACTACTACCCCTTCAAAGTGATATGACTTGTTAATGACTTATATGGGATGTATAAAGTATGGAGTCAATGATATTATATATGATATTATACTATAATTATAATATAACTATTTATCATTATGTTTTTTCCCATTAAAATTAAAATAGAAATGAAAGTGGCATTAATGAGTACGTACGGCTTACCGTCTCCATAAACGGTTCAATTCACTTCTAATCTATAAATGTTATGTACTATTATAAAATATATATATATATATATATATATTTGACATATATGATACATATGACATAAAAATGTGAAATTTCATTCTATTTATAATGGAATTTTGACCACATGGACAATTTATAATTATAACAAGTTAATTTATAACTAAAGTTTTGAACGTCGACCAAATGTCTAATATGAACTCAATTAATTAACTAATTGTTATTACAAGGTAATAAGTGATATAAAAAGCATAATAAACTTGAAAATATTCTTAGGAATGTAGAAATTATATTAATTTTATTATTCAGGAAGAACTATGAACATACGAGCGAGTCATGTCGAATATGTGGTAAGGGGTTTCTTATCTCACTTTTAATTTCGTGAGATTTCCATTGTTCACCACTTATTTATTTCATGTGGTGTATCGTGTACTGCCCTTTGATATATATTATCATGATTATTTTTATATTCATGATATTCGGTGATTAAATTGGTGGTTATTAACTATTGTTCATACGACTCGATTGATTACAACGAGGTAAGGGTTATTTCCTCAATCTCATTATATTCCGAGATTGTTCATGCATATGTTTTTTCTGTGAAATACTTATCATAGATTCCAATATTATATAAAAAATATTTCAAAAGGAATATTTTATGGTTCTATGGGAGGGTGTATTTATGTAGATCATCATTTTAAATCATTAAAAGATTTATCTTTCTAAACCCTTTTAATTAATGTCCTTGTTTTCAATATGATTTTAAGGATTTATTTATATGGAAATGAATATTTTGAAATGACAATTCATTTAAAAAGGATTCAAATCAGTATGGGACAAATTTAATAAAAAATAGATTTTAAATGAATACCTTTATAAATTGAGATAATTTTAAATAATGTCATGAAAAATGGGTATTTCTCTCAAAGAATTTTACTGTTTATTTTTATATATGAAAACATCATTTAATGGATTATAAACTTGTTTGAAGTTGAATTATTATGATACAAATATTCTATAATTTATTGAAGTTATTGTGATATGATTGACTGTGGATGTTTCAATTTTATACCATTCATGGTTTATGGATAATGTATTGACATTTCATATGCTAGTTCTGATACAAATGTTTATGTTATATTTCAAAATCATATTAAGAGGAATGTGTTGGACTAGTATATTCCTGGTTGGGGACCGGTAAATGAAGGCCCTCTAGGTTGGGGTCTGGTTATAGCAGACTCTCTGGGTTGGGTTCTGGTTACAGAGTCTCTCTGAGTTGGCGTCCGGTTACAGAGGATCTCTAGGATAGAGTCTAGTTACATAGGCTCTCCGGGTGTGGTTCTGATTAAAGTTATCCCATAGGTCCTGGCATGAGGCCTTGATACAAAAATTAATGTCCGGTAGTATACATACCCTCATTATGAAATTAGTTATTAAATGTGATTATTCAACTAGCATAATATCCATGTTCATGTTTATATGGTAATGTTTGGTTTTTTTTCATATTATGTTCAAGTTTATGTTTAAAAGGATGTTGTTTTATTACATATCTATCCTTAAAAGTCTATAGATTCTGATAAATTATTTTTACCTTATTGGGAAACTGAGCTCCCCCCTTTTCATATGTTTTATTTTCTCAGGATATCAAGAAGTTTTTTTTGGTCGAGATGGAAGGTTTAGAAAATGTAACAATGGAATTCTTGAATGATAATTTTTTTAGTATGTTAGAAAGTGTAATGTCACATTCATACATGTAATGTATTTTCCAAGACTACTAAACTGATCGGCCATTCAAGACATGATTCCATGTAATTATGCCAATTTATTAAAATAATGCACTAACTCTGGGAATCTAGGGTCAGGGAATTACATCTTTACCCACGGGCATACAGAAGCGAAACGCTCAGGTGACTTCCCTAAGGCATAACGAATATTTCCCTCAGGTGTAAGAACCTTATCCCTCAGGCAAAATAAATCCCTTCCCTTTGGATAAAAATAACATTTCCC
The DNA here is from genome assembly GCA_963277665.1 of Viscum album. Taxonomy (NCBI): domain Eukaryota; kingdom Viridiplantae; phylum Streptophyta; class Magnoliopsida; order Santalales; family Viscaceae; genus Viscum; species Viscum album. The sequence goes on along the minus strand of OY728146.1, from coordinate 1,553,201,958 downwards.
TCAGGCTAAACATAAACATACCCTCAGGCTAAACAGAACCTTTCCTTCATGCTAAACAAAACCTTGTGCTCAGGATAAACAAAACCATTCCCTCATGCTAAACATAACCATGCCCTCAGGCTAAACGGAACCTTTACCTCAAGATAAAATGATCCTATGAAAGTAATAATGCCAATCCCAAAGCATAAACAAGCACTTTATATATGTTTCCTCTAATGGAAAATGAAAACATTTTATAGTCACGGAATACCCACAGGTATCCTGGAAAAAAGATATATAAGGGAACCACACCCTTGGGGTGGACCTATATCAAATTAACAATCCCAAAAAGTAGTTAATACAATATCATAATATTACCTATGAAATTTTAGGTGTCTAAACAATCATGGACTCAGCCACATGACAACTCGAACATGAACATGTGGCACAATGGTGCACGAAAACAACTCGACAGTTGGAATTATATAAAATACCACCTACCTAGATCTCCTCTAATTGATATAGATGAAAGGAGCCTCTAGAAACAACCATTAACGATGTAGATATATGATAAACAGTTACCCATATAGTCTCAAATAATTTTTCTAAGGGAAAGAATTGGAAGGAATGACTCACGGAGAATGAAGACCTTTCCCGCGTGGTTCAAACGAGATCAGCAACGGAAGAATCGGAGACCCGATGTGGGATCGGGAGCTCCTCCATGTCCCAATATCCTCTCCCATGGCTCATGGTGAGTTCTCTACCTCCTCATCCAAATGAGGAGGCTAATGGCTATTTTTAACAACAAAAACATAACTATATGGGATGTACTCTCAAGTACATGGTGTGTACTTTCATTTTAAATTGTTCCTTTTGCGGCTACATTCCACCGACTCAATGTTCATCTGCTAACTTGATTGCAATACATGTATTACTAAGTACAAAGTGTGTACTATTGTCCACTGGCAGATACTTTCACCACCTTATTGTTCACTTGTCGTCTGGTTACACAACGTGTGTTATTAAGTACACAGTTTGTAGTTAGTTTTTACACCCTTAATCATCGACAAGACTACATGCCTTGTATTCTCATCCAACATGGCCAATGTACATGGCGTGTGTACAAAAGTAAATGGTGTGTACCCATAAATTTGTGATTTTACCAAAATTTTCCTTGTTTTCTCAAAAAAAATAAGGAAAAAGGAAATGAAGAAACTCGTAACTCAATAATAAGAACTGAGATCTTACAAACATTTCCCCTTAAAGGAATTTTTCCCCAAATTTTCCTTCCAAGAGTGGAGATGATAAATATAAAAACAATTATGGACACATAGCATGTATGTTGGTGTCTTGCTGCTAGGATTCATCCTACACTCGGACATGATGCCATAACACTTGTATGAGAGGAACTGACTGGCTTCAGAGAACCTTCATTCTCTTATCAACAATATGAATCAGATGCGCATCAATTGACGCTTCGACCTGATGTTCAACCTCATCATGCTGAACAATGTGAGATGGGTCTGAGCGATAATAGCGCAGCTGAGATACGTGGAAGATGTCATGCATGGCCTAGTATCTATCTGGTAACTGCAAATGATTGGGAACTGGCCCAACTCCCTCCAGATTCTCAAAAGACCCTACATACATCGGTGAAGCTTTACCCAGTCTCATGATCCACCTGTGTCCCAACCACGGTGAAACACGCAAGATAACCTGATCCTTGACCAAAGATTTCAAGGGTCATGTGTAGAAACCAGAAAACGATTTTTGATGAGACTGTGCAGTAGCCATCTACTTCTGAATCAACTAGACCAGCTCTAAAGTCTCCTACACAAGAGGTGGTCCAAGTAAATCTTCCTCACCTACCTCGATCCAGCACAATGGTGATCGGCATGGCCTTCCATATAATTCCTCGTAAGGATTTATCTCAATAGTTTCTTGAAAACTATTAATGAAGGAAAACTCAACCATGGGTATTTTCTTCTCCCAAAATCCCCCAAAGTCTAGGACGCATGCATGAAACATTTCCTCCAACACCTATATCATAAGATCAGACATGCCATCTATCTGAGGGTGCTATGGTGTGCTCAGAAGCACCTGTGTATCGAGTGGCCTCTAAAAACTCTTCCAAAAATGAGACTTAAAACGGACATCCCTATCTGAAATGGTAGAACAAGGGACCACATGAATACGTACTACCTCTTGGTTATAAAACATCCTAAGATCGCCCACAGCGAAGGTCTCCTTGATTTTAAAAATTTGATATACCTTCGTAATTACCTCCACAACAACCCATACGACATCATTGCCTCAAGATGACCTCAACAACCCTGTCGCGAAGTCCACTGTGACATCATCCAATTTTTCATCTGGAATGGGTAATTGTTGTAACAGTTCAGCTGGCCTCTATGGCTCTTCCTTGAACTACTTACTGGTGGAACATCTCGTAATAAAACCAACTACCTTTATTTTCATACTCGACCACCAATACTGACATCTCAAGTCATGGTACAATTTGGTAACCCCTAGGTTCACTTCCCAAGGGGAATTATGAAATTTCCACATCAAATCCCCTTGTATATCCCATAGATCTTATACTCAACCATGGCTACAAAGTACATCATCATCTCCTATCGACAAACCAGAGAGAGGGTCATCACTTTCCACCGATTAATGATAGAATTCACAGCTACGGATGAATGATAGGTTTTACCCAGAATATCGTGCTACTCCAAATTCCTCTCAGAGAACAATGCCATGAGCAACCACTCACCACTTTCCTCCTGCACTACATGTATATGAGTCCTCCTACTCAGTGTATCAACTACTACATTACCTTTACCAGGTGTATAGGCAGGCTCGATGTCGAAGGACTGAAGGTATTCAACCCACCTTCACTGTCTCCAATTCCAGTCACGCTGGGTAATGATGTATTTACGACTTTTTTGGTGTGTAAAAACCACTAAATTTTCTCCCAAGAGTTAATGTCTCCAACAACGTAACACATGAACAATAGAATCCAACTTGAGATCATGCATTATGTAATTAATCTCATGTGGCCTCAACAGCCGAGACTCGTACGCAACTACTCAATCTCCCTGCATAAGCCCGACTTCCATCCCAATACCTAATGAATCATAGTAAACTGTATAGCTCATCCCTTACTCTGGAAGTATGAGGACTAGTTCTGATTTCAACCTTTCCATCAACTCCTGAAAGGATGTCTTGTATTCTTTTGAAAAAATTAACATCACACCCTTCATATTAAATCCCAACATCGACGCTGCTAAGCATGAGAGGTCCTATATAATGTGCATGTAGTAAACATAAAGCCCCCAGAAACACTATATTTCAAAAACATTATTAGGCTGCTCCTGGGAAACTAATGCCCTAACATTATTTGGGTCTACTGCAACTCATGCCTCTGAGATAATAAGACCTAGGAAGTGAATTTTGTCCATCCAAAAGTGGAACATTGTGAACTTAGCATATAACTGATGATCTATTAGTGTACTCAGTAACATCTCAAGATGGGCCCCATGGTCGTGTCGAGTTTGAGTGTACACCAATATATCATCCATGGAGACAACCAAAAATGAATCCATATATGGGTGCAATACAAAATTCATTAGAGCCTTGAAAACTAATGGTGCGTTTGTGAGTCCGAACGGCATGACAAAGTGCTCGTATAGGCCATATATACTCCAAACGACTATAAGTGGCATGCTCGTTGGTCTATCATGCAACTGATGATATCCGGATCTCATGTAAATATTTTAGAACCCTCTTCCTCTTCAAAGATGATAACAAATATCATCAATCCTCAGTAAGGGATATTAGTTATTGATCCTCAACTGGTTCGGCTTCTGATAATCCACACAATTATGAGGGTACCATCAACCTTCATTAATAACATGACATGGGATCCCCAAGGAGATGTACTAGGTCAGATGAAACACTTTTCCAGCTACTCCTCAAAATGCTTTTCAACCTCCAAAAATTCTGGCATATCCCTCCTATAAGGAGGAATGGACACTGGTGCCACTCCTAGTACATGCTTAATAGAGAATTCCACCTATTGCTCCAGAGGTAGACCTGAAAAGTCATCTGGGAAGACATACCTGAAATGATTTACCAATGTAGGGAAATCATTATAAAAAATTCCCCAGTCATCCATATATAAACACACAATCTGGGTTGTCACTCCACCTCACCAATGATGCTCGGGTCCAGATCAGCTTGCATGGACATCACATTCGCCTGTGTGTAGAAACACTCTACCTTCTGGTTACGTGAATCTCTCCCTATGATAATAGAAATCTACAATGGATCAAAAGGGTACCAATAAGTTCATTATGAGAATAATATCATAGGATGGAATCTCTATGACATAGAGGTCTCATATAAATTGACCCCCCAACCTCTAGGGGGATCTCCTTGCACTGACACACACTTGTTGATATAATTCCCAATGAAGTGCCTAGTGTCAAGATATCAGATGAAGAAGAAACACAGAGCCCAAGGATCTCCATCACATGAATATATATAATGATATATGTAACACCAATATTTAAAAGTACCAAAGGTAAAATAGAAGCAACTAGAATAGTACCTCTAATAGATGAAGGTTAGAGATCCAGATCCTATTCGGTCTATTGAATTCCATATTCACGCCTAGTGTCGCAGGCTCCAACATTTCCTGGTTACACTGAGATGACCATCCCTACTCTCTCTGAGGTCCCGGAGTCTAGATTCCATGGCCACGACCACCACCTCAGCGTGAACGTCCAGACGTATTCCAATTCTCTGACTGGTAAGAAGTTTTCAGTCCTATCTCTGTACACGGAGTTTGAAAAGAACCCCACTAATTAGTCACTGATGGAAATTCCCTACAAAAATTCTATAGATGACCCATCTTGTTGTAAGCTCGGAACTCCACTGGGTCACGTGGACACTGAGGTCTCGTGATCCCCTATATACCACACTAGTATCACATTACATGGACACCTGAAGAATTATTATGTCTAGTACTTCCATCGTGAGGAAAATCCATCTTCTTGTTCCTCTAGCTTGTTGAAATAGTACCAGAGACTGGTGCCGAACCGCCCTGGTCCGCACCACTAGGTTCCCGCAGGTTCTGCTCAGTAATCAATTCCTGGTTCACAATAGCATGCAATGTAAACAACATTAAAACAATCACCAGATCTTGAATTTCATATCTAAGACCATCCTCAATGAAACTAGTCATCAATGTCTCATCAACCACCAGAACAGGTGTAAAACTTTGTAGATCAGTGAAACGGGAAAAATATTCCATCACTGACACGGTGCCCTGCTATAGATTAATGAACTCTCGATCTCGATATACGCATAGAATCTCTGGAAACAAAAAGTCTGAGAGTACTGCCTGAAAATCATCCAATTCCATGTCTCGGTGATGCTAAGTCATGGTGGTAACATCCCACCATCTCTTGGCAGAATCACGCAAATTGTAAGTATCAAGATTGGCTCTCCACCCAAGAGGTGTCTCCATAGATCGAAGACCATCTGAAAAAATCCAGCCATGACTCCATAGCCTGTGGTCCGCCATCCCACGAAAACATCAGTTGATGCTGCTGCTGGAATATATTCATCAGGTCAGCCATAGATGTGGCCACCAACAGTGCTCCCTGTAAGGTCTGCATGAACCGCATGAAGCCTTCACAGAAATATGCATCCACGCCTATGTCCAATATAATGGCTGGCACTGCATCTTGCACTATTGGAGGATCCATCGGTTGCCCATGGCCTACCATCTCTGTAGTATAATCTTCGCCACTCTCTTAGCGAGCAACACGAGGTCATATTGATGAAAATACTCTAAAAGGTCAAACAATAGCCAAAGATTATGATCGTCAAGGACTATGAACTATAAATATAAGTTGGGAATAGGAGAATGAAAACATTTATTTTTTACAAAATAAGACAACACTTTCTGTAAAATAACTACATGGAATGTTCCCTTAAGTATTTTACATGGGCGTGTAATTTCTGCCAAAACATGTCATGTAACACCCCACACACGGCTTGTTGTCCATACACAAGGCATGTATTTGAATTTACTTCCCCTTCCGCTGTCCTTCTACATAGCTAAGACAAAAGGGTCAACTTAGAACAAGGCTACATGACGTGTTACAACCGCACACGGCCTGTTCACCACCCTGTTTCCCAGCCACATGGCCAATTCCACACGGTCTCTCATCTGTCAAGACTATACAGTGTGTCCCATTGGTATACGACATATACTATACCATCATTACCATCCTGTGTTGTTAGTGACATGGCATGTGTTATCAAATTACACTACAATATGTGTTCCATAAGGACACAGATTGTACTTGAGAAGATAACACTAATACGTGTTGTTAGATTCTTGGCCAGATCCCAAGATTACACTACACGACATGTTTGGAATTGACACAACGTCTATAAGCTATGATTTCTCCATCTGTATTGTTAGTCACATTGGTGGACACAAGGTCAACAATACATAGCGTGTGCAATTGGTACACGATGTGTTTCCCCATGATCTTACCTATCCCGTGTCTCTGCCCACATGGATTATGACATGATTAGAGACTACAGAACGTGCATACAAGGTAAATGGAATGTACTTAAAAATAGTTTCTTCCCGAACAGAAGAACACATGGAATGTAGTCAAAACTACATGGTGTGTATTCTGGGTTTTTTTGGATAGTAAGACATAGAAAATACTCTGGAGTTTAGAAAACACTAAAATGAACACAAAAGTACCAAATTCTAATCTGTGAGGGCTCATAATACCCATGAACCAAAAATTGGAAACTTATACATGTTATAATAAATTTAACTAGTTAATGATCTACCAAATTCCGGTTTCTGGGGGCCCATACTACTCAAGAACCAAATATTGGCGTTCATTCCCAAATCATTATAGAACAATACCCTATCAAATAGTAGGTATTTTATCAAAGAAACTATCACAAAAAATGCATTTTCTAGCAGAACATCAATTATAACAACATGAAATTTCTAATACACTTCATGGCCTAAGAACTTTGCATGACATGTGATTCTAACATATGCATATATGATTCATGTAATGAAATAACATCATCTAGTCAGGTTGCAACTAAATATAACCCATGTATAAAATATAAACAGCACACCACAAGTGTTTCACCCAACGGTGAATATTAAATCAACTGTAAAATTGAAAACTCCAAAAAAATTGCAATTAAACAAGGTAGACTGTCTTTTCCCTAAACATAGGTTTTCTACTCCAGGGCACAACTTATTACCATGTTCATATTCCATCTTATCCTTGGATAAAGGCTCTAAAAAGTAATCTAGGAGAAAAGAACCCTCTTATACCACATTGTAACATCCCAGATCCAAGTGCCACACATCGGGTGCCCCGAACCCGGTTGGTCACATGACCTAAAGTGCATTTCCCCAAATGCCAGAGGCTGCCGACTAGTAGTGAGGGCCTATGACTAATAGTGGGGAAACTATTCCCTCATTTTTTAAAGTGTAGTAGATCAGAAAAATATAAACATAATAATGGTGAAGAAGTGAACAATTTAAACCTTAAATAGATAACAGAACTAGAGTAAAAGATAACTAGTAGTCATATATATGATGATGCAACATGTCACAAATTCTAAGAAAGAATCCAAAACAGGATACACTGCAATCAGATATAATACATCACAACATACAAAGTATAGTAAAACAAAACCAATCCAGAGAAATTGGAATGCAACATCATCGCAAGCCTAATCTCGGTCCCATGCTCTCCTACTTCTCAATAAAAATCATATAACTATGTGGGGACACTTGACCTTATAGACACCAGAAACAATTTAATCTGCCTGGGCCCAAAACATGACCCAAACAGGGTTTGAGAAATAAATCCCAATAGGCAACCACCAATGGCTTGTGCCAATCATTATGTGAAAATGTTCAACAACAACGTGAAATAATGAAATCCAGTACACTAGGAAGTACTCAAAATTAATTATTCCTACCAATTACATTACCCTTTTAAAAATTATTTTATAATTCCAAGTATGAGCTTCATAATGGAAGGTACGTCGTTAGAAATCACAATATTGAATATTCAAAGTAACCATTGTCCTCAGATGTTCAAATCATTACCATCAAGCATACATAAATGAAACCCTCTGGTGACTGCCCTCAGGCATAACAAACATTGCCCTCATGCGTAATAACCATTTCCCCCAGGCTAAAAAAAACCCTGACCACATGCTAAATAGATCCTTGCCCTTATGCTAATTAGAAACATTCTCTCAGGATAAACAGAACCTTTCCCTCAGGAAAAATATAACCTTTCCCTCAGGATAAACTAATCCTTTCCCTCAGGCTAAACAGAAACTTTCCCTTATGCTAAACAGAACCCTACCCTCTGGCTAAAAAGAACCTAATCAAGTGACCAGGCCATGCTCAAAGCATAAAAAATAAATTTACATATGTTTCATCTCAAGAAAACTCAAAACATTTTATAATCAATTCATACGCATGGGTATCCTTGTCGAACAGCTAAATAAAGGAACCACACCCTCTTGGTGGCCCAGGATCAAAGAAACGATCACAAAAAGCAGTTTATACAAAATCGTAAGATTACCTATGCATTTCTATGTTTATAAATAGTCAAGGCCTTAGCCAAATGACACCCCAAACATAAGATCCTAGAAAAAAGGTGCACAAAATAAACAAGATGGTTGGAATTAAACACAAGACAAACTACCTCGATATCCTCAGAACGATATACATGAAAGGCGCCTCCTGATACAACCAAGAACAATGTAGATTTGAGATAAATGATTACTCATTCAAACCCAAATAACATCCCTTAAAGTATTAATTGGAAGGAATGACTCAAGCAGAATGAAGACCTTACCAGCGCGGTTCAAATGATATTGACGAAGGAAGAATAGGAGTCACGATGTGTGATCAAGAGCTTCTCCAAGTCCATGCCTCCTCTCCCACGGCTCCTGGTTAGTTCTCTTCCTCCTTTGCCGAATGAGGAGGCCAACTCCTATTTTTAACGAGAAATCATAACTACACGGTGTGTACTTTTAATTTCACGGCGTGCACTTTCCTTTTAAACGGTTCCTTTTCCAGCTTCATTGCACCACCTCACTGTTCATCTACTGACTTCATTACAAGACATGTATATCTAGGTACACAGAGGGTATTATTTTCCTATGGCGGTAACATTCACTGCCTTACTATTCACCTTCTGACTGATTACCTGTTGTGTATTACTATATACACAGTGTGTAGTTAATTTTAACACCCATAATCTCTGAAAAGCCGCACACCTTGTATTCTCATTCCACATGGATGAAGTACACGACATGTATACAAAAGTATATGATGTGTACCCATAAATTTTGGATTTCTCCCAAATTTCTCTTGTTTTCTCAAAAACACATAAATAAATAAGAAAAAATGAAACTTGGACCTCAATTATATGAATTGGGTTTTTACATAGAATAGGTATGACATCCAACACAATCATTCTCAAAATCATTAGAGCACAATCTAAGCACATTCATTGTTATATGGGCTTTCCCATCATACATGTTGTAATAAGATCATGTTATAGTCTCTAGGACACCCCATCATATAAGATGTGATGGGATCAAAAAAATCTATTTGATAATCCACATCGTGTAATATTTTATTGAACATTATCATTAATAAAAATCAATTGAAAATAAATTATTACCTTTAAAACATTATTAAACCACGTAAAACGAATGGTTATTAAAAATTATCATAGAAAAATTAATAAACAATTGAAAACAAATGTTTTCTAAAAAAATATATATATATCATGTTTAACCCTTGGGAAATAAATTTTAACAAAAAATTTCTAATTGAATTATTATAATCTCTTTCAAAAAATGGCTTCCATAACATTTTGTTCAAAAAATGATTAACTCATAGAAAAGATATGAGGTTCATAATATTATCATTTAAAATTGATCATCCCCATGAAAAGAAATAGCTTCTATAGAAATATATTTGAAAAATTATTATCCCATATAAAATTAATGGGTTTGATAAATTGTTTTTGAAACATGATTAACCCATAGAAAAGAAATGGGCTCATTAACAGTCTTATTGAATCATGATTATCTCATGGAAATGAAATTAGTCCCTAAAATAATGTATATACACAATAATAATCCCCCAATAATAATAATGAGGTTAAAATAAATATATAATATCAATAATGGATTATGTGTAATAAATTGTTTTTTTGACAATGATGAATAAAAATTCCCATAACTGGTCATTGAAATCCATTTTGAGGAAAATAATATTTAAACATTACAATGTGTCTCATGCCACTCTGATACGACTGAATTATAATCCCCATGGTGGAGTAATAATAAATTAAAATTATAAAATCATGTGTATAAGGATATTGGTGATAGAAAATTTTGAAGATACAATATATGCTACTTATAAAAATAAGGTTGGTGTATATCATAACAGACATCACAAAGAATGAAAATTGTAAGAAATATATATTAATGCATTAATATCATTGAAAATGTAAACCCCATGACATATATTTACTCAATTCAAAATTAGAAACACCATAAATTGAATAATAATAAAAATACCTTCATAGAATGTATATTCACCGTATAATTATAATTAGGCACATAATAATAAATTACTCTTAATAGAGTGTCAATTGAGATAAAATCTCATACTAATATTGTAAAATATGAATCTATATGCCTAAAATTAAAACTCATAAATTTAATAATTCAGATACCCAGAAGGTTATATAATTACTGATGTCATATATCCAAATGGGAAGTATATATAGCACACTAAAGAAGAAATTAGTTAATATTTCATTTTTCTCAATGAAGTAAAACGTGATTTGAAAATTCTATAATACATGGTTAATTGGTTTATCATTAAATATAGGATATAATAACAGAACATGAAAATTTTAATATTTCTAAATAAATTAATTTCATAATAAATAACATCATATTGATGTATATAGACCTAAAAATTTAATTAGGTGTGTAATAACAAATAAGCCACAAGGAAATGTAATATAAGAAAAAACCCAATATAATTTTATTAACTTCTTAATTAGATGATCAAAAATTAATAATAATCAAATGAAATATTTATATAACATGATGATTAAATAACTCAAGATATAAAATTTCAAATGGGTAGTTGATACACAATTTTCATAGGTAATATCATAGATATTTTTGACATAACATAAATAATTACATATAAGTTTAAGCTATTAAATAGATATTTAGTTAAGAAATACATTCTCTAGAGTATGACAATTCATTCATGTACACTATCATCCTGAATAATGAAAATATGTAAATTATTTACATGCATCCGAAAATTTTCCAATAATATAATTACTTTTATTTCTGTTATATACAACATATATACAATTTCATTAACAATAATTCTAAGTGTGATGTTTTGACCATATTGGACTTATGTGTCAAAATTGTATTTTATTGTTCAATTAAAGAAAATTTGTTAGTTATTTAATCATATCTATAATAATAGAAATGAAATTACTATAAAAATTGGAATTAAATTAAATATTTAAAAAAATATGTATTATAGTTTTGAAAAATCAACCAACAATATGATCATGGCGACGGGAGGTCATACATATGAATGGGTAACATTCCCATTTTTCAATGATCATTATGAAAAGAAGGTATGAAAATATTATCCTTCCATAAAATAAATTATATCATAAATAAAATATTATTAAATTATATATATATATATATGGTTAGTAATATTTTAAAATCACATCGCTTTGGGGAGGATGTAGTCCACATGTCCAAGAATGACATTGTCACATTTTTATTGTGCCAAATATAAAGAATAAAATGATATGTTTTAAGTCATGATATATATTATGATATGATTATAATATTGATATCATTTCTATAATAAAAATTAAACCCATCATTAATAAATTCCATTTAATGTAAGAACATATCAATTCACATTAAGGCACTATTTGTCCACACACCCACAAACGATGTTATAATATTCACAAAAAAGAATGTGGATATTTGTTATAAAATAATTCCCTTGGTATAATGAAATAATGAATATAATATATATATAATAAAAATATTATTTAAATCATAATTCATAATCTTTGATAGGTGGTAATAAAAAAATAATGGCATTAGTTCACATGTAGGTAGTTCTCTATATATAGGAAATGTGATTTTGTAAACCATTTTATGGATGTGTGCATATAATTAAGTTAAAAAATTATAACTAAAATATTCCCCAATATTAATTATTCTAATTTTATTTTATAATCATTGAATATTTATTATTGAAGATGTGTAGAATGAAATACAACAAAAGTTCTCATTAAAATATGTAGCCACATCTTTGTGAATCTCCAGTTGGATGAAAAAAAGGAATCCTTGGGTTAGATTCATCCAAAATTAAGAATTATAGGAATATATGAGGGATAATGGAAGTTTATCTGGGATGTTTTTGGATGGACAAATAGTTCTAGAGATTTTTTAGAGAGGGGAAGTGGTGGTGGGATTTTTTTAAGCGAGGGGAAGGTCACTAATATTGTTATTGAAAATATTTGATAGCTCCCCATATGTTAAAATAGGGTTGTTATTGTTAAAGAGTGGATTATTGATTGAAATATTTCCATATAATAATTCTTATAGAAATATGTAGGTTAGTTTTTACACATAAAATTCAACATTCAATAATTAATTAATCTCTTTTTTATCTTAATTGATGAAATTAATTTTAATTTAATTCAATATTTTATTGGTAAAATTATATTACTAACTTACAAGAAATTATAAATTGTGATTATTTAAAATATGGAATCCATTATATAAAATTTCATTCATAAAAGTGGTAGAAAATAATTTAAAAAGTATCATGTGGATTGGATTAAATAACTAGTTTATTAATGTAAAATGGTTCAACTGGTTGGTAGGTTTTTATGTCAAATTTCAATGTCAAATATATTATATTTACATAAATTGGATTTATTTATGTAAAATTGAACTATTTATTCCAATATATAAATTTAAAAAATAAATTTACAATATAATTATTTTAGAATAAAATTCAGATTTCATTTCACATTCAGTAACATTCACTATTAATCAAAATATTATTATTCTCAGAAAAATAAAAAAAATTACCCAAATTATTAAATATTTAAAAAATTATTTTTATATTTCAAAAAAATATATAAATGATCAAAAAATTGAATTTGAAAAATGATCTCTATTAAAAAGAAACAAAACTACCTTTAAAAATATACATTTTTCTTTTTGTTTAAATTATATTTATTATTGTATCATACAAAACAAATTGTATAAATTGTTTAACTTTTATTTAAATATATAAAATAAATTTTTCATTCGTATTATTCATTATTAGATATTAGTTTGATTTTTTGTGGAAAAAATGCCTTTGTAGACATCAAAATTATTTTCCCCAAACACACAACCTTTATAATCAATTGATTTTTATTTTCATGTAAAATTTATTAGGAAGGAAAAGATTCATTGTGTCATGTTGTGTAAACTATGTAATACTAATATTATTTATCCTATTCATTACCCCCATTACAATGGATATGTAACAACTATTATGTTAAAAAATATTATTATTATTATATTATTTTCTAGTATGTCTGAGAATGTTGTGCAAAGTTAGTCTAAAATGGAACAAAATGTGTCTTGAAATGGCCAGTAAAATTGGCGTTTTCTATTAAAATAGAAAATCACTGAATTTTATGTAACTGAATCATTCAATGATTTAAAGTAAATTTTAAATAATATACTAAATAAAATTTAGGATGTTTCACATCCTCCTTTGAACAATAAAATTGTAAATCTATAATTTGATAACCCATCATATGATTATAAAAAATAAACTTTTTTTCATAAAAAAACATGAATGACATTATTATCCTGACATATGAAACCATCAATTATAAAACAATTATTACATCAAGTTAAATAAATATATGGGTATAATTATTTAAATTTATTTTAAAACCCAATTTTCAAAATAAATATATCATGAATAAATGAAATGAATGGTTTCCATTTAAGATAAGTAAATGATTATTATAATATAATAAAATATTAATGTGACTTCCAGAATTTTTTTGGAGAAGATCAATATCCTAATCCAATTTTAATATTTGGATTTTTGGGGTTATTTCATCATGTTTTTCATTCCCCATAACCTAATTTTAAGAGTTTACCTAACACATTACATTTTTTAGTAATGGTTTAATACTATAAAAGTTTCATGGATATTCTGATGGGTTTTCATGGGTCATTTTCCCGAAGGCCCTACCTTTGAATAGTGCAAGATGAGGAACATTTTTAGATTTAATATTGTGGAATCCTTTTTCTAACCAAGGGACCACCATTTACATGGATCATGGCTTTGAAAACCATATAAGTTGAGGAATAAGGATATGTGAGTTCACTACAATTTTTCATAATGGTATTTCACATTTTCTTTTCATGGTTATGAAGTATCAGGAGCATGTTCCTTTTATACTTCCAAATTGTTAGTACGCTCACACTGTATCATGAATGGTCGGTGAACGATATGGAAAAACAATGTGGGATAACCATTTAAGGATTCGATGATAACCATCATGAGACATAGGGTTTGAAAAACCATTCAACCTCATAGTGTATTCTATTAATGTGGTAAAAAGTCAATTTTTACTCCCTTTAAATTTCTTCCTCTAATGAGATTTTCTTACTTATTTTTCTGCATAGTAGTTTACGTAAAACTCTTATCCTCCTTCAATTGTAATTTATCCCTCTCCCACATTCACGCTCCATTATTCAATCAATTTTTGGCATGGGATCTGTATCAGTATGGATCTATAGCACCATTCTAATAATTGCCATTTCTTATTCCACATGTAAAATTTAATCCATTTGATTCATTTTTCACCATTTTACTGAGGTTTATATAAGACAATAATTACTTTTTGATATGTTCACATTATATTCTATTTTCATATTTTCTATCATCTATAACTATGAGGGAGCTGGTGCTTAATAATATATTTTTTGATACTATTTATGGGGCATGAATCTTAGTGTGCCATTGTTTTATCAAAAATAGGCCATTTATATTAATGGTTGCCTTTAATTAATTAATTGATCTCGTGTGAGATTATTATGGGAATGATAACACAAATATACAAATGGTTTGATATATTTGAGTTAAATATTTCCTTAGGGAAGATTACATTAGGGTGTCATTTCATATATTATGAGTTGTCAAATATAATTATATTGAATTAATATATATATATATATATATGAATTTATTATTATGTAATAATGAGGTTGATTTGAATGATCTATGATTGTATGAATGATTGATATATCATTGGATTTCTATTTTGCGGTAAGGTGATTATCTTTACATGCATGGCCTGATGCAAATGGGTGTTATTAATCACTGGTTTGGTGAATTGGTCCTCATTTAAGGAGAAAAGGACATCAAGATATTAGAATGGCTGAAAATATATCGAAAAAATGGATATAATATTTTAAAGACATTCTCTTAGGGGAAATAGGTTTTTAATGATGGGGATTATGTTCTAAATTGATGATCACCACTCACTTGTGTTAGTCAAATCTATGTTCGGAGGCATGTTCATGAAAAATGACTCATGTATTGATTTGGTTTCAACCAAAAATGTTTGAAGAGGATTATGGTAGTTTTTGTTTGGTTAATTATGGTAGGGTTTTTCTTATTGAAATCATCATTGATGGTGAGGATAAATTTTATGATAATGTGGAGGCTATATATTGGGAGCTAAGATGAACAGTTCTAGAATCCATTAGGTTAATACTATTCTTGGTGGATGAAGATCATTATTCCACAAGATATTGGTTTTTTGAATTATAGTGCACAATAATTGGAGACTAATATCAATTTGACATTAATATTTTGGATTTGAGATGACTCGTTCATAAAATAAGGGGCCCAAGGGGACATGTTCTTTGATTTGGTTGGCCTAAGAGATTTTGGTTAAATGATTTGGACAAGAGGTTCCAAATATGTTGTTAATGGTATAAGATAATGGGTGACATTTGGAGGTGATACATGAGGGTTCACTGAGGAAAATAATACATCATGGAATGACATTGTCAATGGGATATGGATACTCTTGTATAACACCATGATTTTAATATTTTTATCATATTAATTTATCATGTTTTTTATATTTCAATTCAATAAATAATGATGATAGTTAATTTTATATTAAATAATTGTGTTTAAATTAAGTTATACACAACACCAAGTTAACATTTCCCTACGTGCAACATAAATATTTTCTTTATCTATATGGAACATTGTTTTTAGATGGAAATATACAGAACAGTGGCAGTCCTCGATGACTTGCGTAACACGCAAGAACGATGTCTACCGAATTAAAATATATTATTAAAATGTTATGATTTATAGGGAAAATATAAATCCTTGATGTTAAATTAGAGGTTATTATTATAATTAAATAATTTATGAAAACATATGGTTTACACAATATTCATACTTTACTAATTAATTATAAATTAATATGAAAACACATTGAATATAAAAGGAAATATCATTATGGTCACAAAGCTATTTTCCCTTAGTAAATTAAATATTATTTTATGTATAGAAATGAACTATGTAATATATTAAATTCACATTAATGAAACATGGAATATGTAACATGAAACACTAACTTGGCATAGTACGTGGAATATGTTACATTCAACACTAACTTATCATACGTTTCATAAAACACCGACTTGGCGTAAAAAGCACAAGATAATGAGTTTCTTCCAAAAAACGTTTTTATAAATAATTAAATTATATAAATATAACCTAGATACTAAAAAGAAGTATACAAATACTAATAAAAAAATTTAAAATATTTTTCTTACATTTTTCATATAAATAAAAAATAATGATAAAGAATGATATGATTTTTTTAAAGTCCTCTTGTGATAAATATACAGTTTTTGTTAATTAACATGTTTTAATATAAAAATATTTTAGACACATTTGATATAAATTTTTTGAATAAAATTCGTTTTTGAATTAATAATGTCAAAATAATCATAAAGTGAGATTTTGCTATTTTTTTAGAAATGTTAATTTTTTACGAATAATGAATAATACTGTTTTTTAGTTAGAAACATTCATTTGGTTTAATTATTTATTAATGTTATGTAAAATTATAAATATGGATTAAAATAAATATGGATTAATATTACAACTCTTTATAAAATTTAATTCATTAGAATCGATTTCACTTTGAAACTGAATATAAAAACATAACAAACATCTGACCAATATTATACTTTATAGACCCATTATCTCGTCTCATTTGTGGGATTAGCCTTAATCTTATTTATTATATATCTATTAATTGAATTTGAAAAAATATACATACATAATTTTATTCTATATAATATTTTGATTATAATAATACAATGTTAATTTTTTATGAAAATCATTATTAAATGTGACTACAATTAATCACATTAATTAAGACCAAATTATTCATAATTAAAGAATTAACCAAAATGTTAATTTCCCAAATGATATATAAACTAGTCGAACAAAAATATTATTTCCATGCATCATTCATAAAACTTCCATTATAGTGTTTTTTCATTTTTTTTGAATTTATTTCTGTAATAACATGGGTACACCTATTATGTTTCTATGGATTCCAATTGTTCCCTTTTCCTATCTTATAAAAGGCCCCAACCTCTCCCACAACCTAAATCCATTAATCCTATTAAAATTAGTCAATAAAATCCCTATAAACATTCCATAAATCATCCCTTCATACTATAAGTCTTCCACCTGGATGACGGGAATCCATTGAAGCATTTTGACACCAACACAAAGTAGTTA
Source organism: Viscum album (assembly GCA_963277665.1). Classification (NCBI taxonomy): domain Eukaryota; kingdom Viridiplantae; phylum Streptophyta; class Magnoliopsida; order Santalales; family Viscaceae; genus Viscum; species Viscum album. The sequence continues at coordinate 1,553,183,939 of OY728146.1, read as the reverse complement.
GCCGATTAAAAGGTAATGACTTCTGTCATTTCATTTCGTTTATTTTATTTTCCAATCCTATATTTATTGTTATTAAATGATTATGAAATATATTTTACTCAATATATTAGGATGTTTTTATGTTAAATTTTAATACTTCACTTAAACACACACTTCTATGTAATGGCTAACGAACTTACTGTTTCTACGTACAATGAACTAATAACTCAAGAAATGCTGATTTTTAATTTTTCCATTACCACCAATCATGGAGGAAAACATCATGTTAAATATGTATAAATATTATATATATTTATATTATATTTTAAATTTATTTATAAAATTTAAATTTTTCTTTCAAACATGGGATTATCCTTCTCGTCTTATCTAATACAGTAATTTCATTTGAGGAAATGTGGACAACTACCTCCTCAAAGTGATATGGTTTATTCATAGACTACATATATTGTACTAAGGTTGTTTTTAGATAATATATATAATATATATGATATCATAATACTAAATTAAAACTATTATATGTATATAAACAAATATATAACATTTTTATTATTTCTGTCATTAAGACAATAAGACAGAAATAAGGTTCATTCATACGTACTGGCTATTGTCTCAAAGAATGGTGTATCTGATGTCATACTTATATGTTGTATATATTTTTAATATAAATATATACTGTACATAGATGATTTTTATATCATTGATTACATTATAGAGTCATGATATAAGTATAAGGACCAACCATATAAAAAATTTATTCAAATATGAAAATCAATGAAAATATTACCCAGGGTGAATCTTTATCATAGGATGGTTAAAATGAGGGTAATATAAGGTCCTAACAATACCATATATAGTATTGTATATAATAATATGTATCTTTATATTATTTGTAATAAATTTATGTTTATTATACATGAGGTTTGAATGTTTACGTTGAGAGTCACGGCACAAGGTAATGTGATCTCTTCTCACTATTTACATCCATGAGATAAATTCTATGTTCGCCACTCCACCAATTTTTGCGGTATAGGTAATGGTCATGAATATATTTTATGTATCTTGTACATAAATGTATGTTTATTTACATATCCATGTTATTAACTTTATTACATGGGGTTTTTGTTTTAGATGATACCAAATCAGTAAAATAGTTTTGCCTCAATTTTCTTTCTTTGTGACTCATGTTTTGTTACAAACCAAAATTATTTTTTGATTTTTATATACATCCATTTTTAATATGATATTATGAATATTCTACCTTAAATGATATTATATGATTCATTTAATTTACTTTTTCTTGCATATTTTTTATGATCACATGTTTCCATGTTATAATAGTTTATTGAAACAATCAAATCACTTATTGATATTATTTATATATACGCATTATTTTATGAAATATTATGATCAATATATCATGAAAATTTTGAAAATTTATTAACCTTTGTAAATCCATATTATAATCATTTTTTTGTACCATATTTATACTCATGATTACATTCTATAGTAAATAGGGAATTTTTTGAAAATAATGACTTTACCCTCTCTGTGGTAAGAAATATGTGTTCATTAATTTTTTTTATTAAAATGGATTTTATGATTTTTATTCTAATATTCTATTATACCTAATGGATTATTTTACCCATGATGTCTTTTAATAATTTTTATAAGTAATCGTTTTTTAACATTCTTATTTTTATGGAGATTACATTGATTGTTTAAAGGGTTAATTTTGAATAATTTTTTTTTAAAATAAATTTTTTAATTTTTTTTCAATATATTTTCATGTTTCATTTTTATTTTTTCATGAAAAATGGTTTTCCAAATATTTTCTATCTTATTTAAAAAAATTTCAATGAATTTTTATTTCAAAAAATTTTCAGGCTATATTTTTATGTATTCAAAGTATTTACAAAAAATGTTTCCAAAATGTATCAATTTTTATTTATATGTTTTCAAATAAATTTCAAATAAACAATTTTGGAAACATTTTTATGAATTCATTATAAGTTTTCATTGTGTTTTAAATGTAAAATATTTTATAAAATGTTTTGACTATTATTTTATATGTTTCTATTGGAAAAATATTTCAAATTATTTCAGGTCATTATTATATGTTTTAATATTACATTATATGAAAATGATTTTAAAATGGTTTTATGTAATTGAAAAAAAAATTCAATGACTAATGGATATTTTCCCCATGAAATTTTTTTTATGATATTTTTAAATTACTTTCAATATAATATGTCATCTTTTTGATGTAACTCAATCCCTTTTGGAAATGATCTAGCGGACCCAGTTATATTTAATTTATAAATTTGTTACAATTAATGTCACTGTATTCATAAAACCCAATTCTATTTTATTAGTTTTCTTATTTTGAAACCCTCTTCATTTCACAAGATATGTTTGTGATGATATTATTATGAAACTTATAATTTTATAAACCATTTGTAAAGAATAAATATTAATAAAACCCATTTCATTTCACCGGTTATGATATAATTTTTTATGATCTTCTGTCACATGTATGTATGATTTCATAATGAGATGGGTGGGACCTATATATCCCTCTAATTCATTGGGTAATGATATATATCTCATGATATATGATATTATTGTCTTGGAAATGATCCATGACTACTACGACAGCCATGGGGTAGAATCTTGACTACAATGATTGTATGTGGTGTGAAATAATAATACAAATATGACCCTGGGAGTGACCCTTGACTACCAAGATGGTGCATGGAATGAACCTAAACTACCAATATGGTATTGGGAGTAATGCCTTAGATACTATGAAAATAATATTATATGATCATGCGTCTTCCAAAAATCTATGTTTTATTCATATGTTATGCTTTCAGGGATTATGCTCTTTATTTATTTATCAATTGTAACATCCCAAATAAGTAATTAATAATAGATATTTTTATCTATGTCTATTAATGATTACGATAGTGTTATAGAGGCTTAAAATGAAAATAAATAAAATCTTATGCATGGAATACACTAATATTCTTACAAGATTGTTTTACTGCTTTTTGATGGCAAACCATTTTTGAATCTATATTTTGACAATTTTATAAACTATGTTTGTCAAAATAAACTTATTTTATATGATTGGGACATCAAAATTTACTTTGTGTGAATTTTTGGTATTTTTCTGACAATGTTTATTTTTTAATGAATAGTGAAAAATACTGCATTTTACATTAAAAATGCTTTTTAATCTAAATTATTTATATGATTAGATTATCTTTTGAATTGTTATTAATGTGTAATATGAATATATTTTTACCATTTTATCCAATGGTGGTCATTGGAATCAATTTCACTTTGAAATTAGACTTAAACTGGTGTCAATCTTTTGGTACTTATTGTTTTGTAAAAACACGCTATTCGCTCTGGCAGCGGGAATTGATTATTAAATTAATTAATTTGAATTATATGTATTGAATTTTGTAAAATAGACTTCATTTTTGAATTCGGAATATCAAATATAGCTTAGGGTGAATTTTTGGTAATTTTCGGAAAAACTCCAATTTTTGATGAATAGTGAAACCACTAAGTGGTACTTATAAAGACTGATTTTCCGTTTAAATGAAATTTTTCCATCATTGTGTTTTGAATTCCAAAAATCTGACATACATGGTTTTCATTAAGAAGTAAAATGTGGTTCAATGAGATTATAATAATTTTTTGGTGAATAGTAACTTATTAAGTTCTTAATCGCGATTAGTGGTAATTAGGGTAGTTTAAGGTATAAATAATGCTTTAATAATATGAAATTACCTAGACACATGTCCCAACCTTATTGGTTGTGTCATGGACGACCAAGACAAGCCATGGGTCAACTTGGGGACCCCATGGATCCACTTTTGTTTGTAAATGTCAAAAATAACTTTTTATTTAATGTAAAAGTAAAAATGACACAAACATAATATGTTTTACGAAAACAATTTTTAAATGGGCATATAAAGATCAGATTTTTGATTATAAATAGTCATTGTAAAGATAAAAATATTTCCTACATCATAGTATTTTCTTTATAATTTTTAGACATTATATAAATTAAATTATTTATGACATAATAATGATGCATTGATGACATCATTATTTGATGATTTAAATAAAATGAAAAGACAATGTAAAGTCTATGAACTACACATGGCCAAAACCAATTGGATGAGTGGATTTCGAACCCTTATCACCTTATCCACGAATTATATCAATTTGGGACCTTTTAATTCCTAAAAACAATTTCAAATAATGTAATATTTCTTTACTTTCCAAAAGTGCCCCTCCTCTCCTCTTATAAAAGGCCCCCACCTCTACCTCATTTCACACACTCCTCAAGCCTTTGGCTCGGCCAACCCCTGCCCATTTACTCTCTCCACATCCCTATCCTCATCCTAGAGGATTCCATTTTGGCAGAATCCTTTCAATGGAAGGCTTTAGGCTCAAATCAAAAGGACTTAAACTTTTAAAGGTAATTCATTCTGTCATGTTCATTTGTTTTATTTTGCTTCTCCAACCCCATAAAATCTTTTTATTTACTTCTTTTCTAACAACACCAGTATCTTCAATATACTAGGATGTACTTATAATATTTATTTGAGATACACTCTCACACAACTACATCAAATGGTTAAAGAACATACGGTTTCTGTGGATGGCGAAATTCTACCTCCCGAAACGATGATTGTTCAATACTCATTTAACACCTTCAAAGGTGGCCATTATGATGTCAATATTTTTTTATATGATATATGATATATTTATCTTTTCCTTAAGCTTCTGTTTTCTTCATTTTGGGCATACCTTTATGGTTTCCATTATGGGTAAACACGATATCTTCATTTTAGGAAGTGCGGACTACCGCCCCCTGAAAGTGATTTGATTCGTTAATACCATATGTGGGATGTGTAAAGGATAAAGTTAATGATATTATATATGTTATTATACTGGAATTATAATATACTATTATATAATTATAATTCCATTCCAAAAAAAATTCTAAATAGAAATGGAAGTAGTGTTCATGCGTACGTACGGCTTACCGTCTCCATGAACGGTGCATTTCATTTCCTACCTCTAAATGTGATGTAATATTATAAATACATGTATATGCTGAATATATATGATGTATATGTTATCCAAATAATTAATATCCTTCTGGATATAATGAACCTTTGACCAAATTAACAACATGTAAGTGTAAGAAGTCTATTTTTGACTTAAGAACCAAATACCGACAAAATGACCATTATTAACTTAAATGATTACATGATGTCCATAACATGGTATAAAAGGAATAATGAACTTGAAAAAGGTTCTTAAGCCAGTAGATATTAACTCAAGTTTATTATTCAGGAGATTAAAGAACGGTCGGGTCAAGTCGGATACGAGGTATGGGACTTCGTCTCAATCTCCTTTCTTTGAGGCATATTTTATTTTATACACAACTTTCTTTTATACGGTGTATAAACCCCTTTAAATTTTACATTTATTCAAAAGGAATCATTTTTATACAAAGCGTTTACTAAACGTCAAAAGGGAATGTTTTTGTCATACGTATGCGGTGACAACGACTTCTCCGCCGTCGTGACCGTTATTTGTGTTTCGGCTTCCTCTACAAGCCATACCTTCTTTTTTAAAAGAAAAATAAATACAATGTTTTAATTTTCTTTTATTTTGGTATAAAAAATGGTTTTCACAATGTTTTTGTGTTGTATTGATATCTTGTGATTGAAATGTGGAAATTTTATGTTTCCTTTATGCATGTTTTATGTGATACGATTATGTTATGGTTATTGGGCATTATTATGAAGATGGGTGGTTCTGTGATAATCTAAGGGCAGGTGAGCCCGATATAGCTCTCCAATGCATTGGGTAACGCGAAGGAGTGAAACGTTAAGGTTTCTCCGAAGAGATTTAGGGAGTATACTGTGATGGGTATTCCAAACGTAACCAAGAGGGTTACTCCATACGTAAGAATGTTATGAATGCCTCAAGTTACCTTTATGTCTTATGATTTCTATGATTTATTCATGATTTTATGAGGTATGTTAAAGTGCCTATGTTTTATGGGTAATGTATGATTTCATTCTTATGTATATATGAACTCATGTTTCCTTTCTATGTTTTTTTTATAACCCATACTGAGTTTTTATGCTCATCCCATGTTTTTGAAATGTTTTTCACAGGTTAAGGGAAAGGTACATGATAAGATGATAGAGTCAAGGATGTGTCAAGAAATAATCCATGTTTTATTTTAAATGTGTTTCCATTGATGGGAATGAAGAATACTAACTTTATGTAACCACTTTGTTTATATGTGGAATGTAATGCAAGTTTTATGATCTAATTCTCTAAAACTCTAAACCCGAAAAGATCCTCAATGTGTAATCTTGTAATAACTCAAGATTAAGTAAGGTTTAAGGCTGGGGCCTTATAGTTGGTATGAAAGGCCAGTTTAGATAACATTAGGAGTTAGAATTCTATTAAATTATTATCCAAATTTATTATTATTTTTTTTGAAATGATATAGCATTTAAAGATTACCATGTTGCTTCATATAAGACATGTTTGTTCAGAATGGTTTTCCGCAGAGGAAACATGGAAGCAGTGCTAGGAAGGCATACAGAAGGAAATAACCTTCCGAATCAGCATCCAGAAATGGTCGGAATTGGAACTGAACAGTTTGTTGCAGTAATGGCGCAGTTGACTCAAGCGATAAATGGTGGTGGAATCCATGCACGAGATCAGCCAGATCAACCGCAGAAGAACATGTCAGTGGTGGAACATTTCATGAGGCAACATCCACCATCATTCAAAGGATCATCTGACCCTGTGCTAGATGAAGGGTGGATTAAAGCACTGGAGAAGATTTTTGATGTCATGGGGTGTTCAGATAATCAAAAGGTTAGTCTTGCTATTTACCGTTTGAAGGGTGAAGCAGATCAGTGGTGGTCTATGGTTAAAAATATCAGGGACGCCGATGAGATTGATGCTCTTGACTGGGATGAATTCAAAGGTATGTTTCTTGAGAAGTATTTTCCTAAGGCTGTTCGACTTGGGATGGAAAATCAATTCTTGGAATTGAGGCAAGAGGAAGACTCAGTGGCTGCCTATGAAGAAAGGATCACTCGATTGGCAAGGTATGCTCCAAATTTTATTCGATACTTTGATAGTAAAAAAAATCATTTTTACTCACAATTAAAGCCAAAATATTGAAGGGCATTAGCTTCTCGAGAGTTTAAAAGTTATGAAAAGCTTGTTCGGTGTGCTGAGAAGGTGGAAATGGAGTTTGTCGATGACCAAGTGTTCTATAACAACTAGAAGAAGAAGAGACCGAGGTGGCAGGAGAAAGGTAAGAATTCTTCAAAAAAGTCTGATGGTAAGAGAACTAAGTTTCCAGTTTGAGATAAATGTGGAAAAAGGCATGCTGGGGAATGTCTTATGAATTCTGGGAAGTGCTACCGATGTGGTAAGATGGGACATAAGGCTCGTGATTGCACTAAAAAGGATCAAGGTTAAGGTAAGAACAAATTTTTTTTACAGTTAGTGAAATTTTATAAGTGCAATGAGATGGTTCACTATGAAAACGAGTGTCCGACAAGGAGCTTGAGTGATGGGAAGCAGTTAGACTACAAGCAGAAAGGGGTGGTGAAATCCTTTGCAACTACTTCAGCAGATGTCGGGCCATCAAATGAAGTTGTATCATGTACTTTGATTGTTTTTTCAGATTATTCCAGTGTGTTGTTTGATTCGGGGTCTACACATTCTTTCATCTCTAAAACCTTTTCTAGTAAAATGGGAATACCATCTCAAGAAATGACTCCTGAACTTTTGGTAAAAACACCTAGGGGAATGTTGAGGAAAAAAGAATTTATAAGAATCTTCCTATCCTTATCTGTGGAAAGAACCTACTTGCAAACCATATTTTTCTAACTCTAGTAGAGTTTGATGTTATCTTGGGTATGGATTGGCTCTCTATTTACCATGCTAAGATTGACTGTAGATCTAAAGAAGTTTCTTTTCAGAAAGACTTTCAGTTTGTTTACAAGAATGAACCCTTACTTTTGATATCATATCAAGAGGCCGAGAAACTTGTAAAAGATGGAAATGAATGTTACCTTGCACACGTCATTGAAAATAAAGGAACTGTTCAGATTAATGATGTGCCATTGGTAAATGAGTGTCCTGATGTTTTTCCTGATGGGTTGCCTGGAATAATACCAGATCGGGAAGTTGAGTTTACTGTTGACTTAGTTCCTTATGCTAAGCCAATTTCAAAACCCCCTTATCGAATGGAACAAATTGAACTTTTAGAGTTGAAGGAGCAATTTAAAGATTTATTAGAGAAAGGTTTCATTAGACCTAGCACATCACCATGGGGTGCTCCTATTTTATTTGTTAATAAGAAAGATGGTTCTATGAGACTTTGCATTGATTATAGAGCCTTGAATAATATCACTGTTAAGAACAAATATCCTTTGCCTCATATCGATGATTTGTTTGATCAGCTCCAGGGAGCTCAGTTTTTTTCAAAGATTGACTTGAGATCGGGGTACCATCAGCTGAAGGTAAAGGAGGCAGATATTCCGAAGACTACGTTCCGTACGAGATATGGCCATTATGAATTTGTAGTAATGCCTTTTGGGCTAACCAATGCATCTACTGTATTCATGTACATAATGAATAGAATTTTCCATGAGTTCCTAGATAAGTTTGTGGTGGTTTTCATTGATGATATTTTGGTGTTTTCTAAAAGTAAAGAGGAGCATGAAAAACATTTAAGGGTGATCTTGCAAACCGTAAAAGAAAAGAAACTGTATGGGAAATTCAGAAAGTGTGAGTTTTGGTTGCAACAAATTTCCTTCCTTGGTCACATTGTTTCTAAAGATGGAATAACTGTTGATCCTACAAAAACAAAAGTTGTGGAATAATGGCCAAGACCCACAAATGTAACCGAGATTCGTAGCTTCCTTAGTTTGGCGGGCTATTACCGAAGGTTTGTTAGAAATTTTTCACGGTTATCTAGTCCAATGACTAAGCTAACTCGGATGGTTGTTAAGTTTATCTGGACAACAGAATGTGATGATTGTTTTCAGGAATTGAAAAGAAGATTGGTGAATGCTCCAGTTTTGGCACTACCTTCCTGGAATGGTGAGTTTGTTATATACAGTGATGCTTCATTGAATGGACTTGGTTGCGTCCTAATGAAGAATGATCAGGTAATTGCTTATGCTTCATGACAGTTGAAAACTCATGAGGTAAATTACCCTACACATGATTTGGAATTAGCTGCTGTTGTTTTTGCTTTAAAAATTTTGAGGCATCATTTGTATGGAGTAAAGTGTGAAATATATACCGATCACAAAAGTTTAAAGTATATATTCACTCAGAAAGAGTTAAATATTAGACAAAGGAGATGGCTATAATTAATCAAAGATTATGATTGTACAATTCATTACCATCCGGGAAAAGCAAATAAAGTGGCTGATGCATTGAGTTGAAAAAGTAATGCTTCATTAACAATGTTGTGTTTGGAACGTGATCCTTTGGTTAAGGATTTGATGAACTTTGGCATAGAAGTTGTTGGTGCAGGAAGTCCTTCTGTTTTGTTTCAGGTATCAGTGAGATCTTCTCTATCAGAGAGAATCAAGGAAGCATAGAAGCAAGCCAGTGAGTTGCAGAAAAAGGTAGAGCTGGTTCAGAAAGGTAAGTTGCCTGAATTCAACATTGATAATGATTGTGTTTTGAGATTTGGGAAGAGATTGTGTGTGCCTTGTGATTCACAGTTGAAGAGAGAGTTGTTATGTGAAGCTCATAGTTCTCCGTTTTCAGTTCATCCAGGTAGTACTAAGATGTATAGAGATCTGCGGGAGTATTACTGGTGGGATGGAATGAAAAGAGATATTACTAATTTTACTGTGAAGTGTTTGACTTGTCAGCAGGTTAAAGCAGAGCGGCAGTTACCGAAAGGGATGCTTCAGCCTTTACCAGTGCCAGAGTGGAAATGGGATAATATATCCATGGACTTTGTTGTTGGATTACCGAAGACATCTCGAGGTAATAATGCAATCTGGGTTATTGTTGATAGCTTGACCAAATCTGCTCATTTCCTTGCTATACGAGATACTTTCTCTCTTGATCAACTTTCCCATTTGTATCTTAAAGAGATAGTCAGGTTACATGGAGTTCCTCTCTCCATTGTATCGGATCGTGATCCCAGGTTTACTTCCAACTTTTGGAAAGTCCTTCAGAAGTCGTTGGGTACTGAATTAAATTTTAGTACATCTTTTTATCCTCAATCTGATGGTCATTCAGAACGAACAATTCAGACATTGGAGGATATGCTACGAGCTTGTTATATGGATTGTCAGGGAAGTTGGGACCAACATCTTTCTTTGGTTGAATTTTCATATAATAACAGTTTTCATTCCAGTATACAGATGGCACCATTTCAGGCATTATATGGGAAGCCGTGTCGAACTCCAGCTTTCTGGGATGAAGTGGGTGAAAGGATGTTGATGGGACAAGAATTGGTAGAAGAGATGGCATAAAAAGTTCAGCTGATTCAGAAACACATGAGAACAGCTCAGAGCAGGCAGAAGAGTTATGCGGATAACCGGAGGAAGGATCTATCTTTCGAGGTAGGTGATCATGTTTTTCTCAAGGTTTCTCCTTGGAAAAGTGTGATGATATTTGGTAAGAAAGGAAATTTGAGACCAAGGTTCATTGGACCATACGAAATTCTGGAGAGATTTGGATCAGTGGCATACCGAGTGGCTTTACCTCCGAGTTTATCTCAGGTACACAATGTTTTTGACATTTCGATGTTGAGAAGGTATATGCCAGATCCATCTCATGTTTTGAGTCCAGAGGTAGTTCAGCTGGAAGAGAACCTATCTTATGAGGAACAACCGGTCCAGATTCTTGACCACAGGGAGCAAGTGTTACGGAATAAGGTGATTCACCAGGTAAAGGTTTTGTGGTAAAACCACATTATTGAAGAGGCAACATGGGAATCTGAAAATGCAATGAGGGATAAGTACCCCCATTTATTCGATAAGTAAATAAATTGCAGGGACACAATTTTCTAAAGGGGGGAAGGTTGTAACATCCCAAATAAGTAATGAATAATAGTTATTTTTATCTATGTCTATTAATGATTAAGATAGTGTTATAGAGGCTTAAAATGAAAATAAATACAATCTTATGCATGGAATACACTAATATTCTTACAAGATTGTTTTACTGCCTTTTGATGGCAAACCATTTTTGAATCTATATTTTGCCAATTTTATAAACTATGTTTGTCAAAATAAACTTATTCTTTAGGATTGGGACATCAAAATTTACTTTGTGTGAATTTTTGGTATTTTTCTGACAATGTTCATTTTTTAATGAATAGTGACAAATACTGCATTTTACATTAAAACTGATTTTTAATCTAATTTATTTATATGATTAGATTATCTTATGAATTTTTCTTAATGTGTAATATGAATATATATTTAACATTTTATCCAATGGTGGTCATTGGAATCAATTTCACTTTGAAATTAGACTTAAACTGTTGTCAATCTTTTGATACTTATTGTTTTGTAAAAACACGCTATTTGCTCTGGCAGCGGGAATTAATTATTAAATTAATTAATTTGACTTATATGTATTGAATTTTTTAAAATAGACTTCAATTTTGAATTCTTAATATCAAATATACCTTAGGATGAATTTTTGGTAATTTTCTGAAAAACTCCAATTTTTGATGAATAGTGAAACCACTGAGTGGTACTTATAAAGACTGATTTTCCGTTTAAATGAAATTTTGCAATCATTGTGTTTTGAATTTAAAAAATCCGACATACATGGTTTTCATTAAGAAGTAAAATGTGGTTCAATGAGATTATAATAATTTTTTGGTGAATAGTAACTTATTAAGTTCTTAATCGCGATTAGTGGTAACTAGGGTAGTTTAAGGTATTAATAATTCTTTAATAATATGAAATGACCTAGAAACATGTCCCAACCTTATTGGTTGTGTCATGGCCGACCATGACAAGCCATGGGACAACTTGGGGACCCCATGGATCCACTTTTGTTGGGAAATGACAAAAATAACTTTTTATTTAATGTAAATGTAAAAATGACACAAACATAATATGTTTTACAAAAACAATTTTTACATGGGCGTATAAAGATCAGATTTTTTATTATAAATAGTCATTGGAAAGATAAAAATATTTCCTACATCATAGTATTTTTTTATAATATTTAAACATTAAATAAAATAAATTATTTATGACATAATAATGATGCATTGATGACATCATTATTTGACGATTTAAATAAAATGGAAAGACAATGTAAAATCTATGAACTACACATGGCCAAAACCAATTGGATGAGTTTATTTCGAACCTTTACCACCTTATCCACTAATTATATCAATGTGGGACCTTTTAAAACAGAAACACATTTTAAAATAATGTAATATTTCTTTACTTTCCAAAAGTGCCCCTCCTCTCCTCTTATAAAAGGCCCCCACCTCTACCTCATTTCACACACTCTTCAAGCCTTTGGCTCAGCCAACCCATGCCCATTTACTCTCTCCACATCCCTCTCCTCATCCTAGAGGATTCCCTTTGTGCAGAATCCATTCAAAGGAATCGTTTAGGCTCAAATCAAAAGGAGTTACACTTTTAAAGGTAGTTCATTCTCTCATGTTCATTTGTTTTATTTTGCTTCTCCAACCCCCTAAACTCTTTTTATTTACTTCTTTTGTAACAACAACAGTATCTTATATATACTAGGATGTTGTTATAAGATTTATTTGAGCTACACTCTCACACAACTACATCAAATGGTTAAATAACATACGGTTTCCGTGGATGGCGAAATTCTGCCTCCCGAAACGATGATTGTTCAATACTCATTTAACACCTTCAAAGGTGGACATTATTATGTCACTATTTTTGTATATGATATATGATATGTTTATGTTTTCCTTAAGCTTCTGTTTTTTTCATTTTGGGCATACCTTTATGGTTTCCATTATGGGTAAACACGATATCTTCATTTTAGGAAGTGCGGACTACCGCCCCCTAAAAGTGATTTGATTCGTTAATACCATATGTGGGATGTGTAAAGGATAAAGTTAATGATATTATATATGTTATTATACTGGAATTATAATATACTCTTATATAATTATGATTCCATTCCAAAAAAAAATATGAAATATAAATGGAGGTAGCGTTCATGCGTACGTACGGCTTACCGTCTCCATGAACGGTGCATTTCATTTCTTACCTCTAAATGTGATGTAATATTATAAATACATGTATATTCTGAATATATATGATGTATATGTTATCCAAATCATTAATATCATTCTGGATATAATGAAACTTTGACCAAATTAACAACATGTAAGTGTAAGAAGTCGATTTTTGACTTAAGAACCAAATACCGACAAAATGAACATTATTAACTTAAATGATTACATGATGTCCATAACATGGTATAAAAGGAATAATGAACTTGAAAAAGGTTCTTAAGAAAGTAGAGATTAACTCAAGTTTATTATTCAGGAGATTAAAGAAGGGTCGGGTCAAGTCGGATACGAGGTATGGGACTTCGTCTCAATCTCCTTTCTTTGAGGCATATTTTATTTTATACACAACTTTCTTTTATACGGTGTATTAACCCCTTTGACTTTTACATTTATTCAAAAGGAATCTTTTTTATACGAAGCGTTTACTAAACGACAAAAGGGAATGTTTTTGTCATACGTATGCGGCGACAACGACTTCTCCGCCGTCGTGACCGTTATTTGAGTTTCGGCTTCCTCTACAAGCCATACCTTCATTTTTAAAAGAAAAATAAATACCATGTTTTACTTTTCTTTTATTTTGGTATGGAAAATGGCTTTCACAATGTTTTTGTGTTGTATTGATATCTTGTGATTGAAATGTGGAAATGCTATGTTTCCTTTATGCATGTTTTATGTGATACAATTATGTTATGGTTCTTGGGCATTATTATGAAGACGGGTGGTTCCGTGATAAACTAAGGGCGGGTGAGCCCGATATAGCTCTCCAATGCATTGGGTAACGTGAAGGAGTGAAACGTTAAGGTTTCTCCGAAGAGATTTAGGGAATATACTGTGATGGGTATTCCAAACGTAACCAAGAGGGTTACTCCCTACGTAAGAATGTTTTGAATGCCTCAAGTTACCTTTATGTCTTAAGATTTCTATGATTTATTCATGATTTTATGAGGTATGTTAAAGTGCCTATGTTTTATGTGTAAAGTATGATTTCATTATTATGTATATATGAACTCATGTTTCCTTTCTATGTTTTTTTTATAACCCATACTGAGTTTTTATGCTCATCCCATGTTTTTGAAATGTTTTTCACAGGTTAAGGGAAAGGTACATGATAAGATGATAGAGTCAAGGATGTGTCAAGAAATAATCCATGTTTTATTTTAAATGTGTTTCCATTGATGGGAATGAAGAATACTATCTTTATGTAACCACTTTGTTTATATGTGGAATGTAATGCAAGTTTTATGATCTAATTCTCTAAAACTTTAAACCCGAAAAGATCCTCAATGTGTAATCTTGTAATAACTCAAGATTAAGTAAGGTTTAAGGCTGGGGCCTTATATCAATAATGTCTAATTAACTTCCTTTATTGATGACATTTTTATTTTATATGAAATTTGATATGAATGTTATGATAATATATGTTAATGATCATGTGATCATACCATTATGTGCTGGATTATGGTCACATATCAGCTTTCTTACCCTTATTGAGCATTTGATCATATCCCATTTTTTTTTGTTTCCTTTACCCATGTTTAAAAAAATTGATTTAGTTAGGCGAAATAAAAATTGAGATCTGTATTCCATATGTTTACAACATTACACTACTATAGAAGGGTCTACTTCCATGTTTTCAAATAAACTAAACTATTATAGTTATGAACTGTCCCTCGTGTTTCGTGTCGTGACTACCCCATGCCCACCTTCCATATGAACATACATTCCAAGAACATAATAATGTGAAACCACAAAATAAAACTGTAGTAGTAAACGTGTGTACTAAAAGTAATGGGGGACATAATAAAAGACAAACTGAAAAGATACAAATATAAAAGTAATTAGAAAACATATCATCAGCTCATCCACCAAGGATCCTATATAAAGGCTATCTACAAATAGACTCCACAACTCTCCATGAAAACTACCACCACTGTTAGATCCTAGATCTCTGAGTATCAGTCCAGGCTTCCTGTAATATGCACAAGACACAACAAGGTGTGGGAAAAACCCTTGCAGGGGTGAGTATAACAATACCTAGTAGGGACCTTGAGACCCTAGAATGTATCATTAAATTCCAATGTTGAAAACAAGAATGTTTGATCTCAATCAAAAATCCCAATGAAATGTCCTCTACTCAAACCAGGTATATATTAAGTACAAATGTTCATATGATTAGTCATAATGTAAGATCATATTATTCGTTCAAGAGTTCTACGATTGATCCCCGCAAGATTTCTCAGTGCTTATCCAGACAGAATCATAAGGTGTTGATCCACATAGGATGGCTATGTGCTTATACATACAAGATCACAAGGTTTTGATCCACATATGATTTCTATGAACGGATCCACACATGATCACAATTCATTCATCACACCTCATCCGATGACTGAATTCTTGTATATAGTATGATTGATTCTGGGATGATCAACTCTTCAAGACATCAGTTGCATTTCAACTGGTACAATTTACCATGATGAAATAACCAGATGATTTTTAATGTCAGAAGTGGTCAAACATAATAGATTATTCTTCGATCGGATGGCCAGTCTGAGAGTTATATGCATTTTAGTACCGAGGTCCTGGATTAATTCAGGTACGATCCAACACTTCCATAATATAACATTTTCTAAACCACTATTGGAGTATCTTAAAAGAACAGTCTAATTCCATGAATTCCAGTGTCGTAGATGGTTCATCAAATGGACGTCTGGTTTGATAGTTTCAGTCCTTTTTGTGAAATGGTGTCAAATTGGGTTCGGGTCTAGCCGGACTCGGTCGTACTGACCTGAAACGAACTGGGAGGACCTGAACCTATCTAGGTCTCACCTTGGTCCCACCTAGGTCCCACCCATCCTATCTTTAACTGGCTGTGCCGGCCCGTTCGGGGTGGGCTATGGCAGGCTCAGCCTGATGGGCTACGAAATTGGTCAGGCCCGCCTCAGCTGGGCGTGGCCCGCCAGGCGACGGCACCGGACCGACCCACCAGCTATGCGAGGCCCACCAACCGGGTGGTCTACCTATGTGGGATTTTATTTCCCCCCCCACCAAGATGAAACAAGTTGTTAATTCTTTCGAAACGATGACTCCATGTGGTGCAGCCCACTGCCAGCGAGACCTGTGGGTGAGGGTCCCCCTCCTCCTCCGTTGCACGATAATGTCTTCTTACTTATGCAGAAATTTATGGCTCATTTCCTTTACTTCCAACATGGCTTCCAGAAGCTATTTTCTCCATTCCCTGCCTTGGCACTAAGCGGTGTCTCCCTTCCATCGTAGCAAGCGGATGCCGGCCGCCACCCTCGTCCGCCAGCGCTAGTCACCGGTGCCTACGCTTTATCTGTGGGGCTCCTGAGGTTCTTTAGAGCTTCCTTTCCCATTCCGCTTCATCCTCCGTACTCCCGGGTTTCTTCCATTTCTAGGTGCCTCTCGGATCAAGGTTCCACCATGTTGATAATTCTACCCCCGACAAATGCAATGGTAAAACTACTGGTGGATGGATATGAGCCTTGTTCGTTTGTCCTGCGCCCTCCGCGTTAGAATCATATCACGGGTGAGACTAATTAATCAACAAACACATTCAATTAATCCTGAAAAAATCCATAGAATTAATCAAGACAAACACCATAAAATTAATCCAGACCAAACTACCATCTCAAGAATCATTGGAGTTGTGGCGGTGGTAGCAGGCGGAGAGTCCTCGTTGGATGAAGTCATCAGTGTTCGTCGATCCCTGATCATTTCCACCCAAGCTCACATCCTCCATCAGTGGAATATGCTACAATACATTTCCATAGATTCTTCACAGTCTTCTCTAGAACCCCAACCTGAGCCTCAATTATATAGAGGGGAAGGGTAAGTAATGCATTGAAAGAATTAAATTGTGTCATTAATTAATGAACCTATTATTTTACAAATATTTTGGTTACACAACTGAAGAATAAATCTATTAAATTGATTGAAAACCCATTGGTCCCACCACCACCGCTCAACAAGTGGTTCATAAAATTAAATAACAATTTTTATTTTTTTATTATTATTTATTTAATAGTTACAAAGACTGTCTTCTTCACCCGACCAACTAAAGTCAATGTTATTCCTCCCTTAAAAAATATTGACACAACTGATTCAATGGTGCCATCATATTTTTAATCAATGAATCAGTTATAAATATATAAAGATCTTCCCACTCATTTATTTAATTTACATTAAAAAAAGGTAAAAAATCCATTTCTGGCACACCGGGCCTCAGAATCAAGCGGCGTCAATTTTCACAGACTCCTTATAATTATGAATAATTTAGAAAACAATTATATAAAATTTCAGGGTCTTTAAATTCTCCCCGCCATACAAATTTTCCTCCCCATAATCTACAAAAACACTAGGGAACACCAATTTGGGTATTGTGAACGTATCTGAGACCCCTTCTCCCTTTTTCTCTCCAAGAGGTTCCTGTGCTGCCAATGAACTCACACTAGAGGATTCACCCAACCACGAATGAACACCTCCTATTGATCCTCTTTCTTCACTATGGACTCAGAAAACATCATCCCATCATCAATGTCCAGATTGCACCAGTCAATAACGTTAGATATATCATGCACATACCTCTTAAGGTGTGATACATGGAAAACAATATGAACCCTTTGAATCTACGGGGGAAGAGATAGACAGTATGCCACCTCACCAACTTAATTGAGGGTCTAGAAAGGTTTAATGAACCTTTGTGATAACTTGATGCCTCGACCAAACCTATGTAATCCTCGTATGTGTGAGATCTGTAGGAAGACATTGTCTCCCTCCTCAAGCTCCAAGGGTCCTTGTATCATGTCGGCATAAGACATGTACCAGATCTGTGTAGTATTTATCCTTTTGCGGATGATCAATACCTTCCCCATGGTAGCATGTACTATCTCTATATCCATAACTACTGACCCCCAATGTATGTCTAGCATTATGGTGATCTGCAAGGCCTCCCATACATGGACCCAAACTGTTAAATGTTGATGGTTTAGTGATATCTATTTTTGAATGAGAACTCCACCAGTGGTAGATGGGTCTCCCAAATATGAAGAAAATCAAGGACACGAGCACAAATCATTTCCACGAGTGTATGTATGGTCCACTTCGTCTGACCATCTGTCTGAGCATGGAAGCCAGTTCTCAAACATAGTTGTGTCTTGAATGCCTCCAGTAATCCCTTCCACAAATGAAATGTAAAATGATCATCACTACTGATCAATGATCTCAAATTTTTAGGAAGTGGGATGACTTGGTGAGTCCCTCTATAATCACCTATATAGAATAGTGGCCCTTAAAAGTATGTGGAATCCCTATCTGGTAGCTCATGGTTATACTATCTCACTTCCACTCCTATATCTCATGTGGCTAAGATAATCCTTCTGGTACCTATTTCTCAGCATTCACTAGCTGAAAGGTGGAGCATTGTGATACAAACTCTGCCATTACATTCTTCATCCCAAACCACCAGTACTGATCCCTGAGGTCCTGGTACTTCATTAACAATCTAGGATGTATCACCATAGGGGACATATAGAACTGCCTCAAAACCTCCTCATGTAGCTTCACTGGTACCATGGAAAGTACTCTATGGAGAAAAACATGCTCCCAACATTGGAAAATCTTTCAAGAGACCATCTTGAGGATATCTAAGCACATCGGGCCTCATAGTCAATGTCCTCACGCATATCCATCTAAACATGATGGAGAAGATGGGGAGTGACAGTCATAGACTGAAGGTAAACTGCTCCATCAGTATCAACAAAAGATATCTGCAACATGGCAACCTACTGAGTCGCCTCTCTCAGAAACTGTAGACCAGAACATCTGTTAATTGTGTCTTATACTATGTTCCACTTATAAGAAGTGTGGACTATGTAAAAAAAATTGTCTCGGAGGAACTACCTCCATCACTGTTGTCTCAATTATAGGTCCTTCTGTGAGATGATATACCTGAGACTCTTGTGATCAGAGTAAATAGTAAATTGTTCACCCATCATATTTTTCTACCAGGTCATTAGTGAAAAGCCCACTGTTACTAACTTAACGTCATGGGTTGCATAGTTCTTCTCGTGCTATCTTAAATTCCATGAGCCGTAGGTGATCACGACTCGCTCTTGCATCCGGACACAACCTTGTCTTGTCCCGAATGCGTCGTAGTAGACTACATACCCAACACCCTCTTTTGGGAACCTCAAGATATGGGCACTCGTCAGCCTCAGCCTCATCTATTGAAAAATATACTGGCATCTCTCCATCAACACTAAGTGTTGTCTTTTATTATTCTTATCTAACAAGGGTGTCACAACCCTAGAAAAGATGGTTATGAATCTCCTACAGTACCCATCCAATCTCAAGAAACTCAACTTCTCAATCACATTCTTGGGTGTTTCCCAGGAACGAACTTCTTGTCTCTTCACCGGATCAACTTCAACTATAGATTTTGAGATAACATTCCCCAGAAAGTGGAAATCTCGAATCTAGAATTACTACTTTGAGAGCTTACCATATAACTAGTTATATTGAAGTGTATCCTGAACTATATGTAGGTGTGTGGTGTGCTCCTACTCTGACACTGAGTATATCAAGATGCTGTCAATGAAAACCACCATGAAGCAATCGGGGTATGGATGGAATAACTAATTCATGATCCTCATTAACACTACCGGAGCATTGTTAAAACCGGAAGGAATCACCAAAATATGTAATGGCCATACTGACATCTGAAGTTTGTCTACTATACGTCCTCTTCTTATACACTGAGATGGTGATATCTTGTTCTCAGGTCTACCTTCCAAAACCATTGAGCCCCATTTAGTTGGTCGAAGAGATCATGAATCCTAGGGAGTGGATACATGTTCTTTACGATCACCTGGTTAAGGTGCCAATAATCCACACAAATCCTTAGACACCCATCTTTCTTCATGGTGATAAAAATCATGGATTCCCATGGAGAAACATTGGGTCCTGTGAACCCTTTCTACTATAAGTCCTAAAACTATACCTGTAACTCATGAAGCACCACATGATCTGTCTGATATGTTGTAGTAGGAATCGGTGTCGTCCCACAGTATAGATCAATGTAGAAGTCTACCACTCTCTGAGGAGGTTGTCCTAGAAAATCAATTGGAAAATCATCTTCACACTCATCCACTACTTTACGATAACTCAAACTCTTCACGTCAACTGCTCTTAGGGTATTTCTAGACAACTTATCTGTGATCGGTTGCACCCTCCTCTATGTAAGTCCATAATTTGATGAAACGGATAACTTTTCTCCAATGGTTTATTACTTTGTCCCATCATCGTAGACACACCACACTTTGTGCATAAAATAGTCAATATGAGCGTGGACCATGGATAACTAGTCTATACCCAAGATGACATTATAAGGACTCAACGTTGCAACAAGGATATCCCAGTTGAAGCTATCCCTCATAGAGTGAGCATAAACATTATTCACCAATTGTAATAATAAAATCATATCCATTATGAGTCTCTAATCATAAGGATCAAGCAAACTGCACCGATAAAATCTCTATGCTCTGAACGAGTGTTGTGGCTATAAAGTATGACAGGAGCCGGTGTCTATATGAATTATAGCTAGGGTGGAATATAAAAATATTTTATCCCTAATAATCTATGGAGAACTATAGTCATAGGAATTTTCCGCCTGAAGCGAAGCTCACCCATGTCCACCTGCTCCCTGTGGTTGGGGTGGACCACCAGAGGGTGGTGGTCGTAAAACCTGAAACCATCGTCCACCACCTGTGGCACGACCTGCTCTTCTACCACATCCACTTCCCTACAGACCCCCTCACATGAACCATGGAAACTACCTCAGCAGTCCCTTCGTCATCTTCTAATCATCTATGCATGGAGTAAGACAATCAAGATATGTGTATCCCTATCATCTGCAAGAGTAATAGGAAATATCCCTCAGAAGACTTCCTCTGCCTCACGAGCTCTGCACCACTGCCTTGCAACCTGTGGTTGTCCGCCAAAATGTCTATCCTTCTTGGACCTCTGTGTCATCTGTCGACTACCTTCTGTAGAGGACTCGACTATTTTCCATTTGTTTGTTCCTCTATCATTTGGTTCCTGCTCAGCTAATAGTCTCTACACCAATAATTCTCTCTTGAGAAATCCATCCTATTTCAGGATATTGAGTGATATCATCAACACTATGATCCCTCACCAAATACCCTTCTTAACGGTTTGGGCCGTGAAGAATAGGTCATGTAACATGTCAGTGGAATACCGTGAGAACCTAGTGAATATCAACATGTACTGGGCACTTACAGGCTGCCTTGTAGTAAGTGAAACTGCTCCTAGAAACAAACTAAGCATAAAATTTCTAGTATGAACTCTACCTTGAATATGGTCTTGAAGTCCAACCAAGGGAGTGTCTCCTCCCCATGCATTTAGAGCGTCACACTCCACCATCTCTACCATGTTCCCTAAAATTGGTTAGCATCTGGGATCACTATCTGATCTGCAGTCTTCTAATCAAAGAGAAAACTCGTGTCACATCCTCCAAGTAGTTCTTAAAATGCTAGGGATCTGTCTTGCCTTTTTTGAATGAGATTCCTCTATCTCTCAAACTAATTAAATGAGCTCACTAGGTATACACAACATTCTAGTGGGGCTGGTGGAAACTGTTTCCCTCTAAGTGGTGGTGGTACTGGTACACCACCTGATGGTGCCAACACAGTAAGTGGGACCTGCATCGATGCCTCATCACATTGTGGGACATCATCGTGAACTCTCTCTGGAATCCTAGCTGTCTGTATATGTAGAATAAATATGAAAATAAATAGGTGCACCCTGATAAATAAGTTATACATGATGATATGAATCTATATAAATTAAAAGTAAAAAACATACAAAATACACCCAACAATTTTTATCAGGCACTGAGACAGAAATCAGAATTTAGGTTCCTGGTTTATGGATACGTTGGCCTCTACACAATCCATGGAATACCCAAACTAATAACCACAGTGAAACCACATAACACAATTTCTCCAATGGAATGGTTATATTCCTATTTCTTCGTTAGAACCAACACCTCTGATAAAACTTTGTCATGACCCGTCCCCCGGGGTCCATGTCGTGACTTCACCAAGCCCATCTTCTATAGGCCAGGGGTTGGAAACTAGGACTGGAATGGCGTATCCCTAAAATGGTAATGCATTTACTTTAATTCGGGATGAACACACAGTCCAAGATCATGACAAGATTCAACCATGAAATAAATCTGTAGTCGTAAAAGTGTGTACTGGAAGTAAAAGGGGCTAGAATACAAGCTCTATTGAAAAGATACAACTATAAAATTACACTGAAAACAACTTATGAGATCATATTACTTAGATCCAACCTTAAGTGTAGGTACATCTAATCTCCGCATCTATAAACATGAACTAACACTGCCGTCAGGTCCTAGCTCCTTGAGTCTCAGTCAAGGCTGCATGTCCTCTGCACAAGACACAAAAATGTGTGGGTGAAGCCCATTCATGGGTGATTATAACGATACCCAGTAGGGACCCCCATGACCCAGAAGGTCTCTAAGATTTCCTTAATGGAAAACCATAATGATTGATATCAATCAAAAATCACAATGAAAATAATTCAACTCAATCCAGGTATAACATATGTATAGAAGTACAGATGATTCATCGTAATTCAAGATCATCCTATCCTGTCAAGGGTTCTGTAGGTGATTCATATAGGATCACCCAGTGATGATCCAATGAGGATAGATAGGTGATGATCCACACATGATCTCTGGGTGTTGATCCACATATGATCATTAGGTGCTCATCCACCTAGGATCGCAAGGTGCTGATCCACAAAGGATTTTTATTCATTCTTCATGTCTCGTCCAACCACTGGATTCTCGTACATAGTACACTTAGTTCAAGGAGGATCCCCTCCCCATGACATTAGTTGTATTTTAAACTGCATGAACTCCCACTAAGAAGTAGCCTAATGATCTATCATTTCATAAGGGTTCCAACGCAATAGATGACGTGTCAATCGAATGCCAATTCTAAGAGTTATAGGAATTTTACTTCCCATGGCCCACTTGGAAATAAGAAAAATCCGACACCTCCATAATCCAACATTCACCAAAACATGGGTGGAGTATCTCAAAAGGATCCTCTCATTACATGTATTTTAGTGTGGCAGAAGGTTTGTCAAACAAACTTTTGGTTTGTTAGTTACTTCCATTTTGCGAAATGGAGTCGATGCGGGTCCAGGTCTTGCCTGACCCCGTCGACTATCCTCACCCGACTTAGTCCGGCTCTGGCCCAGGTCTGAACCACCCAAAACAAAACTGGCTGGGTCGGCCTGTGCGGGCTGGGAAGAAGTAGGATGGTCCCACAGGGCTGCAGAACTAACCAGGCCCGCCAGCAGGGTAACTTTCTTAGGTGGTGTTGGGTGGTCACCATCACAAATAACACAATCTGTACAGGTATGAGAAATTTTGGAACCATGGGGCACCACTCCTGCTAGTTGGACTAATCGGAGTGGGTCCCCCTCTTCTGTCGGAGCACCCTTCCACAGCCTGCCTTCCACGGCAGGCGACGGTGGGCCTCCTCTATTTCCTACATCGCCTGCCGATTCTAGATACCCCTTTCTTTGCCAGGGCGCCACCCTTCCACCGTGGCCAGTGGATTCCAGCCACCGCCCTCATCTTATGGGACTAGTCATCGGTGCCGCCACTACGGTGGAACTCTGGCGATGATCTGGTGCTATGTTTTCACTCCCGCCTATGCCTACAGGCCTCCCAAGATGCCATCATTACTTTAGGCCTCCCGGATCCGGGTTCCATCATGTTGGGAAATCCTCCCTTGAAGAACGCAATGATAAAACAAGCGGAGAAGGGTCCAAGACCTCCACGTTAGCATCATTACTTTTGTGAGATTAATTCATATTCAAACACTTATAATTAATCAATACAAATCCAAATAATTAAACAATAAAAATCCATAGAGTTAATAAAGACAATACCCACAAACTCAAGAATTGTTGGAGGTGTCGCGGTTGTTGAATAAGAGTGGCCTCTTTGGATGAAGACTACAATGTGTTGATCTCGGATCATTGATGGCCATTATTCCATCCTCCGTCGGTGGAAGATGTTGAAGTACATATCCCGAGGTTCCTCACAATTATCTCTATAAACCCAAGCCAATCCTCAATTAAATATATGGGACAGTTGAGTAACAAATTGAAGGAATTAAAGATATTCATTAATTAATGAACCACTTAATTCCCAATGGTGTTGTTATGTAACTGAAGATTCAAGCCATTAAATGGATAGACAAACCATCGGTTCCAGAACCGACAGTGAATAAGAGGTAGGAATAATAAAATAACAATTTTTATAATCTATTAATTTGTTTTAATGTCGCAATAACTATCTTTTTCACACGGCCAACTCATGTTGAAGTTGATCCTCCCTTCAGCAAATCACTACATTGCATATTCAATGGTTCTCATAGATTATTAATTCGAGCACTGGTTCAAACAACAAAAAATGGCACTCGCACGATTGATGATCGTACCTTAAAATGATGTTCAAAAATACATTTCAGGCTCATCGGGCCTCAGAATCAAACATCTTCAATTTTTTCAGAGACATAATAATCCCAAATAATTTTAATAACTATTAAATATAATTTCATTGTAGTTATAAAATATAGTCAATGGAAATGTATTTTTTTAATGTAATTAATATATATCTAAAATTATACAATATCCATGTATGTTAAGCCTAGGTAACCATAGTTGTTATCAAAGATGGATTAGTCAACCATTTGAAACTTGGATGATAAAACTTTTCTGATATCTCTAGGTATCTTCTTAAGGATATGTCTAGTGATGTCTCTAAGGATAATTATAAGGATTGTTCATCATTTTGGAATGTAGCCTATAATTTTGGAAAAGGGTAGAGTGAGTGGTTTCCTCAAAATAAAATATTGTATAGATACAAAATGTGGATGTAACTATAACCGAAACGTAACTAGGGTAAAAATCTCTAACCAGATGTCCTGGGCCTAACTTAGGGTAATTTGGTCCATGAAAATGGGCCTTACGACACACCTAGTTTGAGATTATTTGGGGATATGCTCTGGAAATTCATTTACTATTCAAAAATTGTGATTATCAATTTTGATATAAGATGGATATTAATAACCATTGATGAACATTCAGTCTTGTATATTATGGATAGGGTCAATATTTTTAAATCCCAAAATTAAATATTTTCAGGACTATGTGGTTTTCTATTTTGATAATTAAAGATCACACAATGTTTCTGGTAATAGTAAATTGAGTGTACTATAAGGACCAAGATTAATGATTAATGTGATTTATGGTTTGTTGAGAGTTTGGGTAGTGGAGTCTATGGAGAAGAATATTTATAATCATCTAAGTCCTTAATGAGGAAAGAATCACCTAAGTGAATAACTTGTAGGAACCGAACGATTTTTTGAAAATTTAAACAAATGGCACAATGAATGTGACATTTAGGGGAAATGAAGAGTCTGTTAAATAGAGTGGATGAGAATAATGTCCTCCCAATGACAAAATTATTGGTTATGTGTTTTTAATTTGGAATCAATTGTCATTATGGAACGTATTTCGCAATGTTCAATGCTTTTGAATTTGATCAGTAAGGTGGTTTTAGTAATGGTTGAATTATTGATGATGATGAGATTATAAATGAATGTATAATGTATGAGGTATTTTGTATCTAGAATAGGTATCCTTGTGAATTATTTAAAGATTAATTTGAATAATAATTTTTTTTATGTAATTAGAATAAAAATTAATTTAAATAAATGATGAAATATACACTGGTTTTTTAACATATGTTTTTTGATCATTATTTACATGTTTTTCATGAATTTCCCCAATGGTATGTTGGGGAGACTTAATGAAAAGGTGATATTTTGACTAAGGGATAATAACCATTAAAATTTTCCTTATGTTAATATAATGCTTCTATTAATAATCAATTTTGATGACATTGAATACCCTTTAACTAATTAAACACTTTTTAATAAGTGGGTTATTCTATCATTATTACAGCTTATAACATTTAATGATTTATGGAATATATCCAATATAACATGGAAAAGGAAGAATAAATGTTTTATAAATGAATTTTTGGTAATTCAAATGTTTCTAATGTGATACCCATGAGATAGATTAGGATATATGGGATAATAAATTCTATATTGATTCTATGACTCTCTTTTTAATGTTTTGGACATTCATCATTGAGTATGGTTATGAAGATAATTCATGAAGAAAAATCTTATGTTAAAATTTGAAGTAAGTATTTATTCACACATGTTCTATGGAAAAACATGGATGAAAGTCTATTTCGTGATTGAAAATATATCAAGTATTATTCTTCTTATATATTTTTATAATTAGGTCTGCATTGTTTTTTAATAAAGACATCATGTATGTCAGGTGACAACTAATCATGTTTGTCTATGTTCGGATCTTGATCCCATGAACAATGTTTGATAAGTGTTTCATGCCTACCTCTAGACTATGTAATAAAAATATATTTTTATTGTAATACGTTAAATTTTGTTGAACTAATGTCTTTTTAAATCTCACTTATTTATGTATTTGAGGATCTCCAATTTTCATTGTTCATTAACCTGTTTTTTATTGATGACCTCAATCACTCCCTATAAATATTAATGCTTTTCCTCCATGTTCAATATTCACTCACAACCACTGTTCTACTATAATGAATCCTTGTTATAAGTTACATTGGGTAACTGTTATGGTTTATACATTCCATTTTATGTAATTATTTATTATTCAATTTTATGATTTGGGTTTCTATGAATGAACATTCTAGTATTAAAAATTTGAAAACAAAGAAATAAATTTTAAAGGATAAATTCATTTTCAGGGGTGTAGAATGTAACACCCTTATATTTTGGGAATTTGTTTTCAAATTAATTAATCCACTTTTATATTATTCTTTTAATGCAACATTGAAGATTGTTTATTTTATATTAAAGAACTATGTTTGTATTTTGTTATATGTAATGCGATGATAATCATGCTCGACGTGGAACATTACCATTGGCTTGCTATAAGTGGAGCACCGAGGACAAAATTCATTATTTGCAATAACAACATTCATAGATTACATGAGTAACATGTAAGACCAAGGTTGAAAGAAAAATATGTTATTATTAAAATTATATTATCTAATATAAACTGATAATACCTTGAAGTTAAATTCAAATGTATGAATAGTATTATCTTATTTATGAAATTATATGATTTACACAATATTCATATATTACAAATTCTTATAAATTAATTTGATAATAGATTTAATATAAAAATAAATATTATTAAGTACAAAAATCTATTTTACCATAAAAATTTACAATTTTTTTTGTGTCTTAAAATGAACTATGTTAAAATTTTCATTCTCATGTAACCGAATTTATGTATATTACAAACAACAGCTATTTGTAATATGTATTTCTATATGATGTACATACCACCAACTTGGCCTATGGTATATGCAACGCCAACATAGAATTCGATGCACACAACTATGAGTTTTTACAAAACATATTTTTTTACATAATTATTTAAATGAGATAATTAAAACATAGTTGTTAAATGTCATTATATGATTAGTAATAACAAAATTTAAATCATTTTTTTATTTTTCAATTAAATAAAATATAATTATAATGAATTATATGCATATTTTAAATGTCTATATATGTTAAAATATTTTTTCCTTTAATATACCTCTATTAATTATAAAAATTAGACAAATTTATAAATATAATTTGATAAAAAAAATTATTTATTAAATAAAAATTTCAAAATTATCCTAGGTGTTTTTTCCCATTTTTTGAGAAATTACATATTTTGAGGAGTGGTAAGAAAATATTCTTTTTAGTTACAACTTACATTTTTGTTTAATTAATTGTTAATTGGAATTGACATTATATTTTTTTATAATTTAACATTAAAATAATATTATATTTTATAATAATATTTAATTCACTATAATCAGTTTCAATTTTAAACTGCTTATAAAACCCTAAAAAACCTTTGAAATGTTTTCTAGTTTAAAAACTCCGTATATTGTATCATATGTGAGATTACCCTTAATCATAATTGTTCAGCTTCTATAAACTTTATTTAAATGTACATAAAAACACCATTTTATTCAATATAATATTTTTATTCTAATATGTAAAATATAATTTTTTACCATAATGATTATTAAAAGATATTAAAGTTAATCATAATTATTATGGCCAAAATATGCTTAATTATGATCTATACCCTTAAATTAAGGTCCAAAATGATCTAGACACTTGAAAAAAAACACCATTTATGCCCATATTTTATCCATAAACCTTCTATTATTGAGTTTTATTTTGTATTGGCATGAATTGTTTTAGTTAATAACATTTATCCACAGGACATGTTTTATATAAATTCTAAATAATTCCTTTTCCTTACCTATAAAACGCCACCACATATCCCACTTCATTACACCTATCAAAAAGATTAATTTAGGCCAATAACTACATAATAAGATTCCAATAAATCCATCATTTATTGTATAATCCTTCCCCTGGGAATAACATAGTCCAATTAATCATTTTGGGCCAATCAAAAAAAGAGTTACCTGATTAAGAGGTAACGTCTACTCTAAATTCCTTTATTTTAGTTTATTTATACACCCCATAAAAATAATTTTATTATATTAATAATTAATAGAACATAAATCCTAAATATTCTAGTATGGTGTCATGTAATTTTATTGACATAAACAAACACACACCTCTATATAATGGGTAACGATCATACACTTTATGTGTTCGGTGACCTACTGCATCCCGAAACGATACTTGAAATTATTTCCATTAACACTTATATTTGAAGAAATAATGATGGAAAAATTATTTATATAGGATATATATATTATATTTATAATTTCATTATGATTATCTAATTTTTTGAAGATATCATCATTCCTTCAATATAATGTAAATATGATTATTTTGTTTGAGAATGTGTCGAGTACCGACCCCCTCAAAGCGATATGATTCGTTCATACACTACATGGATTGTATTAGGGATGGTTTTAGTGAATATATATTATTTATATGATATAATATATATACTGGAAAAAAATATATATTTACATGTATATGCATACATGTGTTTTACTTTTTTTCAACAAGATAATTGAACAAAAATAACGTTCATGCCTAAGTACCACATACCATCTCCATGGACAATGTATTCCATTTCACAATTATATATTATATAGAAAATTATCATAAACATATACTATTTATAATATATATTTATATAATGTTTTACTTATTCTAATCATGATATATGAATAAGGACCATGAATATAACAAATTAAGACACATATGAAATACTAAGAAAATATTACCTGAAGTGAAAACATAACATATGATAATAACAAATCATGTTATAAGAGGAAATAATCATAACATATTGGTTGATATATATAAGAATATTATTATGTAAAATATTATATATAAATTTATATTTACTATACCAGTGTTTTGAATGTGTACAATGAGAATCAATGCCCAAGGAAAGTATATTAAATGTCACATTTTATTTGTTTGAGATACATGAAATGATTAAAACTATTTCCATTGGTGTGGTTTATATAAAAACCATGATTTTGTCAATTTATATTTTAACTATATTTATAGTAATTCATATAAATATTTTTTGAATTTTAATTCATGGGTTTTATGATTCAGAAGTTACGAAATTGTTAAAATACTTTTTCCTCAATTTTCATTCATTGAGACTATTGTTTTTATGAAGATAAATTTTATTTATATTTCTATTTAATTAAAATTTTCAATTTATATAATTAATATAAATATAATTATTGTATTTTATGATTCATTTAATTTAATTTATCTTATTTGTAGAGTATGATCACACGTTACCGTGTAATAAGAGGTTATCGAAACAATCTCACTAATTATCGAGAATGTTTATTTTTATGCTTTCTTGTGTTGAAATTATATAATTAATATCTAAAAAAAATCATTAAATTTCATATCCTCTTGATATAAATTATATAATAATTTATCGGTACCATTTTTGACTCTTTTTTAAATTAGATAGTAATGAAAGTATTTTTACGTAATACCGATTTTACCAACTCATTAGTTGGAAAGTTGTGTTCATTCAAAATAATTTTTTATAAAGATGGTTTCCAATAATATTTTTATAATATACAATGATAAATCAAATACATTTTTACAAATTGGTTCTTTTTACAATTTTTCAATGGAATCATATGGTCTCTATCTGGTTGAGGATTTTTTCCTATCCTTTTTACCCCATAAAAGGAATATTAATTTCAACTCATATGAAAGGTACAAATTTACATGTTGTAATTTATATGAACAATTCATTGAATGGTAAAATTAGTAAACTTTTTGATATTTTTAATAATTTTCTCATAAATTGGGTTTAAAATTTTATTATGGGTTATTTTATAAATTTTTTATAAAAAGTGTTTTCAGAGCCTTTTCAATAATCATTTATACGTATTCATGGAAAATGGGTTTCAATACATTTTAACGAATTATTTAC
This sequence comes from Viscum album, assembly GCA_963277665.1. NCBI lineage: Eukaryota > Viridiplantae > Streptophyta > Magnoliopsida > Santalales > Viscaceae > Viscum > Viscum album. The sequence goes on along the minus strand of OY728146.1, from coordinate 1,553,152,885 downwards.
ATGTTGTCACTATTAATTCAATGAATGGCTTCCAAATATCTCAATAATTATTTATAAGTATTCAAATTATTTTCAATGTAATGGGATTTAAAATATTTAAAATATTTTTTAGATGATTTCATTGTGTTATCGAAGAAAATGTTTTTTCAATTGATTAGAATATTATTTTTTATGATTTTAGGGAAAATCATTTTCAACTAATTTGTAGGAAACATTATATGTTTTAATGGTATTTTATAAGAAAATTATATTCAAATGGTTTTATCTATTAAAAGAATTTTTCAAATAATAAAGATACTTTCCCCAAGAAACATTTTTAGAAGATTTATTAAAATTATTTGTCATCAAAGATGATTTCTATTGATGTTACTCAAGTACTTTTAGGATATGATCTAATGTTTTCATTCATAAACCTTCAATTAAGTGTTGTATTTAACTGAATGGACTTTATTAAATTTGTTTCTCTTTCAATGTTAATATGATTTTGAATCGACTTATTTTCACTGGTTATGTTAGTGATGAAATGATTATGGGTCCTATATTTTCTAGTTTGATATGATAAGAGTATAAGTTTATAAAGCCCAATTAATTTCATGTTTTATGATATGATTATTTATGATATATTGGAACATGTATAAATGATTTAATTATGAGATGGGGGTGACCATATCTCCTTCCAATTCATTTAGTAAATATTTATATATCATTAAACAGACTAAAATGATCTTGGGAATGATTCTTGACAACTAATATGGACATCAGAGTGAACCATGACAACAAAGATAGTATATGAAGTGAACTCATGGTACATTGATTGCAATAAGAGAGCACCATGACAACCAAGATGGTATTGTGAGTGATCTCATACTACTAATATGGGATTTCTAGAGATTCCATGGATACTATAGAAATCATGTTATAGGTTTACGATTCTACTACAAGTATATGTTTTATTACTATTTTATGATTACATGGATTATGAATTTTATTTCATTAAAAATCTTGTTTTATTAATTATTATTATATTTTCCAGGACAAATTGAATGTTCTTGGAAATTATATATATGATCATATATTTTTATGATCATGTTCTCATACCCTAATTCCATTAATTATTCTAATATATCTTCCTCATTTAACCTTAATGATAATTTGAGGTCACCCATTTCTTATGTTTCCCATACCCATGTAATGAAGAACTACATTAGGTGTAAGTACTGGAGATGGAGATATTTATGAGAGATATTGAATATCTTTCACAATGATATAAGATTTTGATTCCTTATTTCTAAAGGCACAAAAAATTATGTTTATATGAAATTTATATTTGTAATGTTCCTAATATACATCTAAAATGATGTAATATTCCAGCATGTTAATATTTATTCTCCATAACTGTCCTTCCTAGATTTATGGTACTATCCAAGGTAGGGGATAACTTCATGGAGGAAATGAATTACCGGGGAATCTAGTGTTTATTATATGAATTCCATTTTAATTTATTTATTTTTAGTAGTAACATATATAATCACAATTAAAAATTAGTTACATGTTGGTGGTGGACCAAAAAGAATAATTCTCACACCCTACATGGCCCCTTAATGAAATAAATATATTTTATTGTAAATAAATTGGTATGGATTTAGGGCTTGGTGTTGTATCATAATGGTTGAGTTGGCCTGTGATAGACGTTAAGGGAATAATAGGTTCACACATTAACAACAAGTTTCTTTTGTCCTTTTATATAGGCATGGTATATATATGTATATAATTATATTCATCCATTAGATACTATTTTATTACATACTTTACAATATTACTTGAATTGGATTTATAGTCATTCAATGTTGCTAAAAATATCATATTTGGCATGATTTCATTTCCACATCTGTTGATAGTTACAAATTCACTATTGTATGATATATTTGGTGATGTCTTTCAGTATTTATTTCCACTAAAATATATTTATTAGAGAATTTTTATATCACATCCTAATGGGATAGTCTCCCCATTGCCACCTCTTTTACACCCTCACCACTAGATGCATATTTTTTTGTATAGATAGGTGCACCTAATTCATATTACAGAAGACCGGTGAAATTGATTGGGTGGTCAAATTTATTAGGGAGAAACAAATGGTTACATCTGAGCTTCATTCACATATATCAGAGCCTTAAATTATGTGGTATGTTGTAAATGAGATTAATATGTTTTTGAAATTTGGTTTATATCTCATCTTTGGTTTCTACAGCCCGATACATGGGTGGAGAACCAAGCTACTAGTGCTAAGAATTGATGTTTTATTTTTATCTATTTAAATTTTATATTATTTCCTCCAAATGTTGAATAATTATATTCTAAGATGACTTATTATATTATAATACCCTTGGAAAAAAATTGAAGGGGATGAGGTGTAGGAGACATGTCCCGTTATATAATGGGAGTGTTTAAAATAAGTGTTTATTCTTTTATAGGAACATTGGATTTTGATTTTATATATATGCCTGTGGATTTGATAAAATGAATTTTGTTTTTCATTGGGGAAGTAGATTATAATAATAGGGATTTGTTTTTCTAAATTTTCATTAATGGGTGAGAAGTTCTGTTTTCCTTCATATCATCTCGATTGTCTCTTCTTGTTGACCCATCCCATGGAGGAGGACATGATGAATTGAATACGTGATAAGTGGTATATACCTGTATTTTAGACTGGATATTATAGGAGTTAGTGCTTGTGAATATATATAGTGATTTTGATCACCAGGTTGGGAGATGATTTCATTGGTTTGAGGAGACATAGTTCATCAGGACGGGCATGGTCAGATGAATATTGGATACATGGATTTGATAAGGGTGGGTATTGATGCCAAGAATCATGGGTCCATGTGTAATGGCTAAGATAGGGGAGTGTAAGGGAATTTAATTGAAGTTATTTTTTCCTGATTAATATATTACTGTTATATATATATGTCATCGGGGATTTCTGACCATGAAATGTTATTTAGTAGGATTGCACCTATACATGATCTAATGGAGTGTTATGAGTGGGAGATTTGGTTCCACATGATAATGCATGTGATGAAACCCATGAGGGCCAGGTTGAGTCCAATAATTTATATGAATATCGTGATATGTAGGTACATGCTCACGTACATTCCCAACTGCAGGTGGGTAGCCAACATATATGATAAATTTAAGGTCATTACTTGATGAGAGGATCATATATATCATCATATATGTCATCTGTTGGATCAATAGGGGATGGTTTTATATAGATCCTTATTTTTAATATCGGAAATGAATGATCTAGTTGTTTCAAAAAGAATATTTCTGGGTGATGGTAGATCATATGTGGGCCAGAAATGAATCAAAATATTGAAGATGATCCTTGGAATCAAGAGACACCTCTTGGGTGGTTGGTGAATCTGGATAATTAAATCGTTAGAGGGATTTATAAATTATTGTGGGAAGTTAAGTTCTAGGAAGGAATGTATGAGGTACTATACTGGATGATTAATAAGGTGTGGTTATATGAAAACTTCTTTATGAAGTCACTATTGGAATAGAGAGCTCATGTTTTCTTGATCCTTTAATAGGGAGACATACCCCCCATGGACTATGCAGTGACATTAACAGAGTGTTCTCACATAACACATTACATGGTGTGGGACGATATATCGAGGGTTAGGAGTTTTGGGGATAATTTATGGCATGCCATTCGGGTGTAGGTCAACATCAGCAGGATACAGTCATTCTCAAAAGTAGTGAATTAGGTTATCATATATGTCTTCAATTGAAAGAATTATTTTTAATTTATCTAAGTGATTTTGTCAGATGACTTCAATAGAGAGCCATCGTATTAAATCAAGTGGGGTTGAGATGAGTTACCATAGGACATACATGTCAAGGACTCATTAAGAATATCTTGGTGAAGGTCATCAATGGTGTCCGTCTAGTGTGGTAATCTCAGACATGTCTAGACTCAATACGAAAAACATACAAATGGGTTCTTGGAATGTGTATATGATGAGAATATAAATAGGTTCTATATGAATCCTTCTTATGTAGACTACATTCAGAGTCTGATGAACACTAATGGATATGAGAATGTACCAAGAGAAGGTAGCAAGATATAGATGCACAAGGAGGACTTAAAGATATTTTAGGCTGAAATATAGGTGTTAGTGGATGGTGAAGAAATGATGGGATGGAAGTCTTCAGACTAGCTGCATTTTGTAATGCTTCTAGAGGATGATCAAGTTGGTCATCCAATGATGGTTAGTGGTATTCCATGGGTGTGACCAGGGTTCACTATTGTTTTATTTCGGAATGGTCCTTTTTGAGGCATGTAATTCATAGATTCACCATTTTAACATGATTTATATACAGACTAACCAGACAGAGATTTGTATGGATTTATTAGATTATATGTGTTTTATATATATCTATGAGGTGATTGGATGTAGGATCTATATGTGATCATTGTTGGATATGTGAATTGGGAGGTTCTTTGTGATCTAGTTATCAAGAAAATGTGGGTTAATTTTGGTGTGTTGGAATCTATACAACACTATCATTTGGGAATTCACTATGGTGTGATGCACTAAGGATGATTTTGGGAATCTATCGAGATGTAGGACCATGTTGTGGCTTGTGGGACATGGGAATGTGGGGGAACTAGTGTGGTGTAGGATTCTAAAGGGTTTCAAATATGAAACTTGAGAAATTGATGAGATGAATTAATCAAGATTTTTCATGGGAGGATCATGGGATCAGAAATGGTCAGTGTACTATTGTTTTTTTGGGTAATGATTTTACTGGGTTTGGTATATCCAAATTTGAGGAGACCCCTAGTTTTAGTAGTCTAGTACCACTTAAGACTGATGTAGATTAAGGTGTTTTTATATTTATCATTATGTTTTCTACAAAATTAGGGTATTAATTTCTTGCTTGGGGATGATCTATGTTATGGTGGGGATACATTAACATCCCATGTTTTTTTTGAGTAGGTTTAAATCCACACAATTGTTTAGTTTTTTAGTTTTTTGGGTATTTTAAATTATAATTCAATATTTGGTACTCAGTTCCATGACACAAAGTGAAAATATTACTTATTTCTATTCATGGTTTAATTATTGACATGTGTCACAACTATTTCTTATGTTTTTCTATTATATCAGAGGCCCAAATTCTATATTTTGGAAAAGTTTAGGTTACTATGCATGGTTAGATTTAACTGTGCGGCCTTCTAGTACAAACTATTCACAATCCTTTTAAATCTTTCAAGGATTAGTAATCATTGTAGGGGGTGGGGCACATCCATAAAGGAAATATATAGTTAATTTTTGAGTGATTTTTAATGGTTTGGGAATGTATATGAAGATCTATGTATAAGTCTCATGCTGATTTTCAAATATGTTGTACCATCACTCTTTAGAATTCATGGTTTAAGCATGATGTAGCTTAACCAAAATGGATAACAACGTGGGGAATAGATCTTATGTAGAATAACACACACTTCAATCACAATGTATTGAAAAACATATCCTCTAATTGTGTGTCCAATTAATGTGGTGAAATTACTGTTTCCCTTCCCCAAATATTTCATTATTTCATCTTCATTTATCCTCTATTAGTCACACACAATATATTTGGTGCTCATATATTTCACCTCCTATAGTGATTGATCATTCTCATTCATTTGATCTCCATTTTTTATGTTTTTTAGGCATTAGATCTGTTTCTGTAAGGATCTCATCCCCCTTTCTTATAATTTTAATATCTCTCTCCTCACAAATAGATATATCATTTGGATTCATTTGACCTATTTTAGGGTTGTACATATAAAACATCTTCTTCCATAAAATCATATATAGTGAGATTCTATCATTGGAAATTCCTATATCAGTGACTATGAGGTATGTGGTGCAAACATTTCAGTCTATTTTCTGTAGTGTTTTGGGGGAAAGTCTATTATAGAACCATTGTGTTGATCCATTGAGGACATTTAAATTTTATGGATAATTTCCCATGTTTATTATTCAATTTATTTTATTTATTAACATTAAATAATTAATTACATAATCTATTACGATTGCATCAAGTGTTTAGATGAAATTTGGAAAATGAATGCAAAATGAAATCTTTATGCTGATTATATTCAAAAAGGTCATTATTCAATTTTATATAAAATAATATACATTTAATAATTATAATATTTACATATAATAATAAATTTAAAAATGAACAATGATACATGTTTAGTAAAATTGAATTTTGTTACCATCATAAAGAGAGTATGTCTTGTGTTTGAATGAAAAACTCTTAATTTATGGGATGACTGTTTTTTAAATAAGTTAGATATAATTTTACGTTTAATCAATGATAAATAAAATAAATATATAATATTAAGTTTAATTTTAAACTGATATATATCATCATTATGTTTTGGTGATGAAAACAGTATTACATCACTTCGTGGAGGTGGCGGTCCACACAAACTCACAAACAATTATATCATTTTCAAATGAATGGGAAGGTTACATTGTAGATGGTATAATATAATTACCTTGTGAAAAAATAATACTAATATAATATAAATATATTAAATAAATTATTATATCCATCAGATATAGGTGGTGACGGAAAACAAATTACATGCTTTCAAGTGGCCATAATGACTCATACACATGAATAGTAGATTTTTTCCCTTTTGATTATTAAAGGAGATGTAAATATACTCTTCCGATGTCATAATAAAATCCATATAGATGTTATATATTTATGATATTATATGAGAATGTTTTAGAAAATATTATTTGTCGCTGAAAATGGTGTAAAACAAAACTATTTGGTTAAAGGCTACACCTCTTCTTCAGAAAATATCATTTTCTATTATCCTTATTCCATTAAATTGTTGTGTTGATAAAAATCCACAACTGTTATAACTAATGGAATGAATCTATTAATCTATTTTTTATGGAATTTATTGAAAATAATTATTTGTATTTGTGATCAAAATATGGGAGGAGGATCCCTTTTATATGAAATGGGAGGGGCACTGTTTGATGTAATTAATGTATAAAATTACTATAATTTAATTTTCATAGAAACTTTATTCCAATATTATATGCCTCAATAAAAATAATAATAAAATTATTAATTTTATTATAAAAAAATTGGACAGGTGTGTGTTATTTTTTTCGCCGATGTCATTTTCTTATAACCCTATTTTAACACTTTTGAATAATCCAAGATATCATTGTGTTTTGGAATTTCTAGTTCATTTTTTTGTGATAATAAAAAGAAAATTTACCCATCAATGGACCATTTATGATAATTATTTCCATATAATAATGACATTTATTAAGATATTTGTTTTAGTAATTTCAAATCATAGAATATATTTTTTATCATCATTTATCATTTATTTATTATTCAGATATAAATGAATCTTTAATGTATAATACGTGTCTAAATATTGAATAATAGTTCCAAATTCATATTTATTATAATATATTGAAGATATATTATTAATATAATCATATACAATAATTTATATTTTCTTCTATATCATTCGAAATATTATCTTATTGATTAAATCATTGGTTAACCAATTTAAACAGAATTAATTGTAGTAACGTTTTTAATATTAAAGGGTTATAATTTTATTTACAAGGTGAAATTTAATTCATAATTGGTCTTGTGATGTAATTTTACACCATATATAATCCTAATATTTATTATTGGAGAGTATTTTCTTATATAATTTAATGAAATATTATTTAATATAAAATATTTTTTCCATTTGTCCAATATTCATTTAATTATTTGATTGTCAATATAATGACAACAATCATATTCAAATATAATCCATTTAAATAGCCTAAAATATTAGATTTATCTTAAATAATATTTTTTATATTGTAATTAATTCCACATTTCTCAAATTTTATATTTCTAGATCAATTTATTTAACTTTTTTATTAATTGAATAAATATTTTGTTGATGATAAGTAAGAATTTAGAGTAATAATTTCATTATATAAAATTATAAATAAATCAATATAATTAATAAATTAATTTACCTTTGAAATAAAAACTTATCATTGAATATAAATTTTTATTATCTCTTCAATGGAATTGTATATATATCAACAGAATGAAAGTGGAATTTTTTACATTAAATATTATACTAATACTATTAATGATAAAATATATAATTATGACATAATGGTATCATATTTTAAAAACAAATGGATTTAAATTGATTAAATTCATGAATACAATTTCATAAAAGAAACCCTATATGTGAAATTTTGAATTCTTTTCATATTTTTTTCAACATTAATTACTATATTTATTGAATCACATGAAAATTATTTTTCACCATAAATTTCTAAAATGAATGAAAATAAATGATACGTGTTTAAAATATTAAGAACTTTTCATTTGAATTATTAAATATAATTTTTAATAGTCAATTTGTATTAGATTCAGGATATTAATTGGGAATATAAATCAAAATGGAATAAAAATAGTTTTTACTATACATAAATTTTTAAATACATTTTTTTATAATTTTACATTAATATTAATTAAAAATATCATAAAAGGATTAATAATAAAATAATTTATGCAATCATTTTTAAAAATATATATGAATAAAATTGAAAATTATTAATTATTCAATATAAAATATAGTTGTCAATGAATACATCTTTTTCAACTATTCACTAGAAAAAAAATCTCTTTTGAAAAATAATGAAATTTTATTTGTAATCTTTTAAAAATGGTTAATTTGGAAATTATATTCTTAATAAAATAATATTTCATAAATATAAATAAATCAATTATGATATTAACTCAAAAAAATTATACTATTTTTATCAAAAATTTAATTAAAAATTATTATATTAAAATTTGAGTTATCATTTGATAAGATCTAATCAATGAGGATTTATTGATTATTATCCTTATATATATTTATTTAATAATTTATATACCCTTTTTCACAAAATCCAGTTCAATTTTTAGGTTATAATGAAAATATAAAAATAATAATATTTCATAGCTCTCCTATGATTGGTGTTTCATATCAAATTTTCTATTGAAAATAGTTATTCTTTCAAAATAAATACAGGGATTACAATACAATATGAATGTAAGAAACATTTTATATCCGTGTTTAGTTTTTCAATAATAATTGATGTTTTCTACCAATTTATAATTGTTAACTACAATAATATTCCTTTGTAAATATTTATAATTTTTTAATGGAATCAATATTATTTACAGTAACTAAGGATTTTCAAATTCCCTAAAAAAGAATTATGGATACCATATTGTTGAAATCATTATATCTCCCATCACTAGATCAATTAAAATAGTATTCTTTTTAATCACCATTATAGTTTATGATCTATGGTCCCTCTTTCACAATTCATTAACTTTCATTTATCCCATCCCATCTCGGTAGTTTATGAAACAATCATATTACTTGTGTTGCTATGTGCATCATCTTCTACTAATGTTCACATCCTTCTGAATACATGAAAATATACTTGTCTATATTTATAAATATACATTACCAAATTCCCTATAGAGATGGTGTCCACATATAATCCATAAAATGACTATCCCTTCTAGGTCATGGACTTGAGTATGATAATTTTGGTCCTACATTTTCATTTTCCTTGTAGTATAGAAAAAAACCCAAATATTCAGCATTGGGACATAACCAAACACTTTAGTTCATGAATAACTATTTATTTTAATTACTTATGTGCCTTTGTAAAAATTAAATATTTTTATAATAATCTACCTACACTTCAGATAACAATATCATTTATCAAAATTACATTTACAATTTGAGGATAACCCCTTTTCATTTTTGCGTTGATAGAATATTCGCTGATGGAGAAATACATAATGTCTATAGTATCATGTAATTCATTGGATGTGTAAAATATATTCAATTATCATATTTTTTAGAAATTATTTACTACCAAGATATTTTAAGTGTAAATAAATATTCCATCCATTGAGAAAATACTACTAAGAAAATAATTGTCATTGATCCAAAGTTCAAACATACTATACATCATATAAAATTAATTTATATGTCTGTACATAGAATTATTTTTAGACTAATATAATGATATTGATATATATTTTTGTATATTGGGATATCTTAAATGAATACAACAAAAAAAATATCATGATACTGCTCAAACAATCTATTCATTAGATCCAAAAAATTGGAATGATCAAAAGTCATTACTAAGGGAATTAAAAAAAACATAAAGTCCACAAACTATTTGAAATTATTAATTTTTTATATCATTTTCAACAACTATAAAATATTATAACTAGAGTTATTATTTATTTTCATAAAATTATTTTGATCATGATGTTCATCAAATCGATCATCAATGAGAAAAAACAATACTTATTTGTTACGATAGTGGAAATTACATACCTATAATATATGAAAAATATTATAGACTAATCCATTAATTAATATAATAAAATATGGCCTCCCCATAGTGAATCAATATGGTGTATAAATAACTTATCAATTAACTAATGATTTAATTTTATAAAATCCACCAAATTCACTATTTACATTCTAAAATTAATTGAATATATAGTTCTTTCATCAAGAAAATGTTAAATAAAAAACACCACAAAACACTCTTGGGGGTAAGCAGGATGATCATTTTGAAATATAGTAATCAAAATTTTAAAATTAGGCAATCCATATTTATTAGTATATATTCATTATCCGTAGATCCCACATGAACTTCAACTTTAGTGATTTTGATTAGATTTCATCACTTGTCTATGTATCCCATCAAATGATAGACAGCAATAATGATGATTATCCTTTTGAATACATCCCATTATGAAAAATATCTTCTACAAGGACTTGAACTAATATCAGATAACAATGGAAAAGTATTTCCATTGAATGATAGATGTTTTTTGTTAGGAGTGGTCTAACATAGTTACACATTTTGTGGGTTAGAAGGAAACACTTCACATCGGATATTGTTAGTCATTACATGTGTCAAATAAATCATTATGATAATGATCTGAGAAGACCCAATACCATATTCACATTCACTGTAATGTGGAAAATCCATTCATTATATATGGGTTTTGGTACAGTTCTAATTCATTTATTTATCCATCCTCTCTTAGATACATACATCTAACTAACATGTGATATTGAAATCTATAATAAAAGCCCATTTTTTTCAATTTTGATCCATGTAAATTATGATGGGTTTTCAATGTAATATTGATATTTTACTTGGATTGACTAAGTCTATTCCCCAAGGTTCATAATAAAATTTTTTTATTACCAATTGTAAAATACTGGACTTTTTAATCCTCATGATATTAGGTATGTTTCATTGTTGGAATAGAATATAAGAGGTCACATACATTCAAAGAATATATCAGTTATGGAGGAAAAAATTTCACTTTTATGAATATAAAACAACCATTAGAATTTATATTTATTTTTAATAATTATTAAACTCAATAAATATTATTTTCATTTGATATTAACTATTATAACCAACTATTTTTTACTAATGTCAATATGTATTTATATTTTTTGATCAGAATATAAAAAAAATGAAATACTAGAATTTATATTTTCAACCATTTCATAATAATACAAAAATATGATTTAATGATAACTAAATATATATATATTAATTTTTATTTTAAAAATTAACTTTCTATTATACAAAAAAATTCATAAAATAGTTCAATAATAATAAATATTATATAGATAAATTAATATATATATATATATATATATATATATTACCCATTAAAAACAAATCATTTGAAAAAAATAATAATTAATTTATACATCATTAAATTAATTTTATTTATTTATAATATATTAAAATTAACATATTTTTTATATATGAAAATTAGTTATTAAGGTTATATATAAATTGATAACTTTTTCCCCAATATCGTGAGACCCCCTAACATTCCTTTATGGTCAAATGAATTAGGATAACACATTACCATCAAGAGCTCCATGTTCCCCATTGAAATATCCTCACACAAACTATCATGAAAGCCTCGCAGGCCCATTGGTAAGGGCATTAAGCCACTAGGGGAATAAAAAACATATTCATTATGTCTCGATGCTCACAACACTTGAATATATAAATTCTTCCATCATTCCTCATCTATTGTTCTTTCCCACCTTCGCATACCACTACACCTCCTTTATATTTTATATTCATGCCTCTATGATTCAACCCAACTCTAACTCCCCACCCATCATTTCACATTCTCACTAATTAATTGTTTATATATTCATCTATTAAAACTATAATTCATACACTATGCTAGCTACATTCTCCAAAACATATTTTTTCATAGAGTTGGATAGTGGATCCACATATCTATTTTTGTTAAATACACACTCGTGAATTGCACCATGAGAAATACCTTCTTTCAAATTCATTTTTTAAGGAGATCAATTTAATGATAATAATAACATTAGGTATGATATAAATAATCTAAATTAAAATGTTTGAGTACTTTATGGGAATAAATAATAATAAATTCAATAAAACATAGAGTAAACAGATTTTTTATCGTTATTATATGTTTTAACTATTATTGTTATGGTATTATGGTAAATATAATTGTTTTACATGAATGAAATTCAATTTATTCAATATTGTTCTATAATTTAATTTAGTTTTTTATCTATATATGTAAATTGAATTCTTTCTAATATATTTCATGGGATGAAAAATTATGTAGTGTGGTCTTATGTTACACCCTGATTGTTACATGTCAGCATGCCCTTATAAAATATTAAAATGAACCTTTGTCAACATCCCTTTATGTTCCCCCACCAACATCATTACAAATACACCCTCCACATTTCCATAAATAATCCTCATGTGATACACCACATTGGACTGTTTTTTCATACTGTTCTAAGCAATTGTCTCATTTTCACCATAGTGGTAGCACCCTATTTTTATATATATAACCCTTTATTTAGCTCTTTGGATCATAAAAATATATGTAATAATTTTTTGGAGATTTTTTTGGATTTTTATACATTTTTCATAGGTGTTTTTATGGTTCACAATTTGTGAGTATTTATTAGAATCAATGCACCATCTCCAGAAATTTGCGAGAAATGTTCTGGGAGTAACTAAAAAGATCATATTTGGAGAACAGTTTCAAAAAATGGTGGATAATATTAGGAGAGACCATGAAAATTAAATAGTTTTAAATTGTGTTTTTTTCCTATGGTTTTTTAAACGCTTCCTGAAAACCATGAAATTGGTGGTATTGAGATTGTACCACCACATGGTTAGCGAACATTTTTCCAAATTTTCAGCCTAACTAAGCAAACTATTGTTGAAACCATGAAAATCACAGAGATAATCCCAATTTATACCATTCATCCTCATTTCATTCATAATTAACTATGATCTTGAATCCCCCTCACTCTGAATGATTGATAGTTGTTTCCCTTTTATTTGAAAGTGTCATATATCTGAATCATAGCCCATTGAATATACAAAATCATTGGTATGTGCATGTTCCTAATTGTTTTTACATGATCCATTATTATTATTTATCAATGATATATATATATATATATATCCATTTATGGTAATATGCTATGTTGAATTATTTAAATCATTATAATATCCGGTTGGATATATTTATGGGATGATTTGGTAAGATCAGATCTAGGGTTTTGTTGTTATTTTCATTATTTTCAACAATTTTCCAGAGTTAGGTTGCTTCTATCTCAATTATACATAACTTATAATATTAAGGAATAGTTTTTATTAATTATTTATCCTGAATTTGTTTCCCAACCATGATTTATTCACAAGTATAATCATATTTTTTTCAAATAATTGAAATTCTGAAATTTGATGGATTTTGGAAAAATGATTTCTTTATAATTAAAAAATAATTTCATCAATGTTATGGTATTTTTTGATTTATCTATATTTAAAGATAAAATATAGGTAATTAACACATTTCCATTATGTGAAAATGGTTTTTATGGGATTTGGAATTCATGTTTCATGTGATTTTATTCATATTATGTGACATTCAATCAGGGGAATGTACTATTGTTGTACATGGGTGTGACCAAGGATATGGATCATTTTTCCTTAAGGAATAAGGATATTAACCACTATGTAATCAATATTTTATTGGATGGTAGAACACTCATGTGAGTGAAAATTTAATTTAGGTTTCTTGGGTGTTTCTATGTAGATAATTGGTATTTATGAGTCCATATAACAACAAATGATTTAAATATAGATATTTTTCTTCTATAAATTATATATGTTTTGAAATAAAATTTTAAAATAGATTTTATGTTTTTTATATAAAATATGTTAATTGTTTTTCGTAGTGAAACGATTGGGGTGTCATTATTGATGTCGTAATTATTTATTACTCAACCTCTACATGTTTAGTTCGGTACATTTAGATATTTTATGTATGATGTTATATGTAAAGGGATGTTATCATGTTCATGTAGTGTTGTGTCTTAATTACATGAAATTAATTGGTGTAGTAGGATCTTAGTGAATATACTATTTTCTAATAGAATATATTCTTTTTGGTTTTTTTGTCTTCAATACAATTTATATTTTTCTGGTCTAGTCTTTTATTTCAATTGGTATTATGGAAGTGTTGTATACTATTTAGCAAAAACTTTTTTTATGTTGATGTTCATTCATCATAAATATGAATTCATGTTATTTTTTCTATATTTTGTAAAATAATTATTAAAATATAAAATATCCTCCCCAAATTTATGAAGCACATTCAATTTATTGACATCATATGCTGTATGGGAAAAGTTAAATTTTGATAGAAATAAAAACATATATTATAGGTTGTTATCCTGGATATGTTAGTATCTTAATATTAAATGAATAACATAATATAACCCATTTATGATGACATTCTCGTTTCTGGGGAGTCTGGATATATATATTTGAGAAGACATGCCTAGGTGTATTTTCACTTCACAATAATTGTTTAATATAATAAATATTTCATATCATGATATGTAATTATTATTCCATAATTGGAACACATTTTTCATTTTATGTTTACTAATTTTTAAAATAGTGTGGAAATTGTTGAATTTCGAAAATTTATAAAATTGATTGAGTTTAAATTGGATGGTTTTTCTATTTTAAAAAATCATTAAAAATGTAATAAATTGATTGAATATAGAAATGGATAGTTATTATATATGTTGATATGTGAAATTGTTATTACTAATAATTAATTTTTAGACAGTTATATTAAATTACAATTAATTATGTGTATATAAAATGACATTGGGTAGACAATTTAGGAATCAATCGAACAAGTGTTCTAATAATGTAGATTCACATGATCCATACTCAAATAAAAATTTATCACAAATTTTTGTTCATAATATTAAGGCCACAAATATGTTTTATCATGAGGATAATCCTTGATAGGTGGACATTTTGGTTTTTTTGAAAAAGAAGAAACCAAACACATTCTAAGGGTATTCTAGACACGAAAAAAGCAGTAGTTTTTTTAATAGGATGAATTAAATTATTGATTTAATATAGAAACTATTTAAGATTAATTAAATTTAGAAACATATATTTTTTATGTTCGAGCATTCCAATGCTCATATAGACCAATTCAATGATATTTTCAAAGTACTATATGTTAAACGACTACTTACACGTTTCATGTTTCAAAGAAATTATATACTATGACAAGATGTTATCTGAAGAATATCAATAGCCATCATGAAAATGTGACATAATGTGTTTCATGGAACAACATGGCTCCTTAAACTAAGAAATCATTGTTGGGTAAAAATAATCATTGTATAATAAGTAAAAAATTATATAGAGCTCAGAAAGTGATCATGAGTGATCTCTCAGGTCCTTTGTAAGTGATATGTATGTTTATTTTTATTATTAATCTTATGTATGATTTGTTTTATAAGAGATTATCCCACCCTCTTATTAATTATCATGATTTTAACCATTTTTTTCTTTATGTGATTTGTTTTATTATTTTATGACATTAAGATCTTCCTAAAAATGAGAGTGTAATGTATCTATGTGTAAACATTATTCTATAACTATTTATGGGGGGTGAGTTTTATTTGTATTACTCCATTCTAGAGATGAGTTTCTATGTCTTGAATTTATATATATACATGTTGACATCCTTCGACAAAAACATAAACTATTATGCCCCCAATGACAGTTTCACATGTCTTTAAAGGATATTGGGACGTAAAGGTAAATAGAACATGACATTTATTACTAGGGGTTGTATAAATTTCTTTTTATATTTTTGGGATATCACTATAATATGAGGATATTATTAGAAATAGATATTTTCAATCTATAATTAACCAATTTCATAATGTTGTTCCACATTTTTTTTATTCCATAAAAGTGAGATGTGGAGATTATGATTGATCAGTTACTAGGGATAAGTACCTCTTCACATCAATCTTATTCAAGGAATTGGATTATATGTGGATATTAATTACATATTGAGATATTTTAGAATTTAAGTGGATCATTTTGTAGATCAAGTCTCTATGGGCATAAATTACTCATTCTTTTGATTATGTTTAATGGTACTCTTACGATTTATGTGGATTATATGATTCTTAAAAATGATATGATAGAATATTAATACATATTATATGAATCAGTGATTTCATTGATTAAGTAATTAGAGACCAATGGTATAAATAAAATTATTTACATTCATTATATAAATAAATTTAATAAAAATGGGATATTAGAAAAAAAAATACTTGAGATGCCAATATTGAAATTATTAATTTTTCATTGTACATTTTTCTCTTGTGAATGGACAAACTAACATTAAGGAATTTATAAATAAAATTTATTAATTTTATTTGAATTTTTATTGGCTGTTCTTTTAGGATAATCAATTATATTTGAAGAAAATTTTGTATTGTTTGAAAAACATGGTTATAGAGTTGGTTATCATGATATAGAATCACATTTATCCTAAGTTATTTATGTGCGATTTATTGTTGAAAAAATATATTTCATTGGCCATTCCATTTGAGAAGATGTATTTTCTATGGGTCCTATGAAGATAAAAGTTATTGTCACATTGAGATAATATATGAATATATTTTAAATACATAGTTTCCTTAAAATTACTAGATACTATAATTGTTTTGTTCATGATTTTTCATAGTTATCCAAACTAATGAATGATTTCAAGAGGTTATACATCCCTATATATTTGAATGATTATTATTATAAATAAATAACTAAAAAATGATAAAATTACATTAGAACATAATCTTACCATTATAGAGTATAGAAGGATCTATTTAGTCCATATTGATGCTATGAATTCGGGGTTGGAATATGTTCTCATATATGGAAATCATGTTGTTATAAATAATTCAAAATTGGTAATGGTTCATTAAAAATAACAATGAAAAATGTCATTATTTTTATCTATTTTAGTTCATTTCTTATTAATATGGCATGAAAAGAATTATGATAAAAAATTTAGGATATATATGGATCGTAACTTCATTAATAAAATTTTATTATAAATATATTTGAATCTAAGAAAAAAATTATGGATTTAAAATATATAGAATCAAATATTAGACATGTTATAAACAATGTGGAATGGTAACTCTATAGTACACTAGTAGGTCATATATTAATGTTTATAAATAGGTTAAAATTTAAACTAGTCTTATATCTGTCATAGATGATACACAGAGAGAATATATAGAACACAATGATATTGTATTTTTCATTTTAGTTTCTATTAATCCTAGTTAGGATGATAATGATAGAAAGGCATAAACATATAACATGAAACTGTGATACCATAATATGAAGACTCAATCTAGAGGAATAATTCAGGGGTTAATAATGTATATGATTTTAGTGATTCATTTAAGATATATTGAGGTTATTGATTTGTCTTATAATTGAAAACATTTTAATGTGTACCACTATTATATATAGATTTTTCATCCTAGGAATCAAAAAAGTTATTACAAATTAGATGAATTGACTTTGTGTTTTTCTTTTAATTGATCAATAATAGAGTATGAAGCAATATGAATCACATGTATAGAGGTCACGATATACATTCAACATCCAATTGTTATGTGGATAATATTATCGATTCCAATGAGTAAATGGGAAATGATACCTATATATTTTGTGTGAATCCTAACATAAACTATAAGGAAACATGATTCCATATGGGTGAAAATGTTTCAGTTCAAAAATTATGTTGAGTTAACCCCTACTCATGAGTCTAATATAGTGGTTTATTTTTTAAAATCTCCATATTCAGTAAATATTTAAAATTTACAATACCCTAGACTTAATTATTAATAACCAAGTCCCTAGTTTTAAATATGATTTTTAAAATACATAAAAATTTCCCATGGAATGAAGTTATTGACGATCATACCTTATCATGCCCAACTGTATGTAAAATATGAAATAATGATCCAAAAATTGGAGTAATGCCATAGGGAATGTGTAATGGAATTGAGTGGCTCATGGTAGGATCACATACTATTAGTGGAGTTCTAATTCAAAACAATTATCATGAATCAATACATATTGGTCATATTAATTAATTTTATGGTCTACCCATTCTTTATATAATTTTTTATAAAATAAAAATTGCCACATTACTATTTAGACCAACCATTATGTAAATGAAAATAGTAAAATCTTAGAAGATCATAAATAGGATATAGAAAACTCATAGCTTCCAAAAGCTGTATGTTGATAGGTGTTGATTGTTGTTATCATTTGAGGTAGCTAACTATGTTTTCTAGATTATATATTTAGGGATTTCGAATCATTAATTTTTTATGGATGGAGTTTTTTTTCATATCATATATTATTCAATTTTTAATAAAAAAATATGTTATTGATGTTACTTATCAGTTGTTTGTACTATCAAAATTTCATCTAATGAATAGCGTGTTTCATGTATCTCAGTTAAAAAAATTCAATCATGATCATGATCATGTGATTTGATGAAAACATGTTGATATCGAAATATATTCAATGTTGATTCATTTACATGTACATATACTGGAAAGGAATGAGAATCTTTTTAATGGAAGAATCAATGGTTTATTGTTCTTTGAAAGGAAATATTGTACATTAATGAACAAATTTAAGAGTGAAAGTGAAATTATGGTTTAATGTTGGAGAACATATTATTAAAAAAAAATTCTACATTTATATAAAAATAAAAATGGTGGTGGGATTTCATTACCCTCTCTTTAATATACATGAACTAAATTTATGTAAATTGATCTTATAAAAACATTGTTTACATAAATGAAGTTTCCAAGATGTATAAAATGTTGGTAATTGTTATTAGAGGTGAAATTTCCATTTTCTGTAATTATAAACTATTCACCACCACTGTGTTTCAGTGAATTTTTTAGGGGTTTCATGGAGGTTCATAACTGGTTTATAATTTGGCCAATCATTCCAGGTGTACAGGAAAAACAATGAAACATAAACGTAGATGTAAAAACATAGATGGTTCATGTTTTGATAAATTGTACGATAAAACCCTATTGGGGTTGGAATTGAGATAATATCATCTCAAATTTGAGAACATGGGTTTGAAATCCCCAGTGTCTACAATGCGACGTACAATTAAAACCACTAACATCATGGTTGTAATCTAGATAAATCATTCTAATCATTATTATACGATTAATTATCTATGATAACAATTTTCAATCCCACACATTAATCGATATTTTTTTCATTGTATTATGAAAGTAACTATTATTTAAATCAATTAATGAGATATATTCTTATTCAACGAACACTACAAGTTCTTACGTGTTATTCTAGTATCCATCACTCTTATCTCATATAGAAAATATTTTAATAGTTATATATGGAGATATACATGTTATTTTCATTGAATCACCATATGATCTTGAATGTCATATTGAAGGGATGTTGTGTTAGGATCGTATTTATTGTTTTATGGTTTAATTGAATGTTTTTCCACTATTGATATGTAGGTGGCTCCCCTCTCATTTATACATGACATAGAATTGCATGTCATTGTTTTGATTTGTTGTTTTTAGGAAATCATTATGAATTCTAATTATTATTAATGATGAATCTCAATTTCTTTGGAATGTATATTTTGAATCATGATGGATTTCTGAAACTATCATTTTTATAATTATAAAATGTGGTTTTAAAATTATAGAATGATATTGATAAATTTTATTGTATAATTATGTCAAAAATGAATTAGTATTTAAGTGAAATGGTTTGGTATAGGATTTGGGATATATGATTGACGTTATTTCAATATTTTTTTGTCATCTTGAGTAATAAATGTTTACCATTGGGGTATGAGGAACATACCCATTACATGAGGAATCATCCGTTTTTCAATAAGGTAATTGAACATGCAGTGAAAACATTATGGATGGATTTGAGACTATTAATGATAATGGAATTATCACCGATCATGAATTCATGTTTGTGAGTGAGTGTGAAAAAATGTAAATTATGATTCCAAATTACCTGAATTGATTTATAACTTGATAAAATTTCTTTCCCGGTAAATTTTTATTTTTTTAAATAAATAATTTATATTCAATTTATATTATGTTACACAAATTTTATTTACATTATTCTCCCAACTGATTTGAGTTCAAAATACATTTTTTTATATCCTACATTTTTTATACTCACTACCTTTATAGGAAATTCGATTCATTTTCAAGTATCAAATATTAGGATATATGTAAAGGGAACTGTATCATGTTTCTCAAGTGATGATTCAATATTATTAGGGAATGGTTGGTGGATATGAATCTTGGATATCAGTTAAAAATTTATTGGATTATTTTATTGTGGGTTTCATTGGGAATTTGAGTACATTTTTATTTTCCATGTTCTTCTTAATATTCCTTTTATACTCTATTTTTTTCATTTGGTGTTTCCTTTGGTTGTATTATTGTTCATGCATCATATTGAGGATTGGATTATTATTTTTTATGTTTTGATGAATTGTTTTTTATAATATTTAATGTCATTAACCAATTTTCATGAACTCCATGGAATTTATTACCATTAGTTGGGTTTTTAGTGATTTCTCCTATGGTCATTAATGAAATCACCTCACCACAATTCAATTAGTTGTTGTAGGATGATATCATCATTGTCAACAATGCTTTAAACCAGTGTCTCCAAAATAATCATTATCCCAAACATAATAACCTAAATTTAAAAATCATTGGATTTCCTACCACTTATCATGATGATTATTTCAATCTAATTATGGAACCCACTACTTCTATTAGGTTATAAGTTTGTCCATTTCTCATAAGACTAGAGGGTGTTCATAGAAATAACTCCCCTGCTAGTTTTCAACAATAGTGTAACTTCCTATTTTCTAAATGTATATGTTTAATATTACTAATTATCAAATTCTATGATATATAGATCTTATGATGTGTTTTTTTCTCTTCATTTTTAGTTACTAATTCAAATTTAATATATACTTTTATTAACAATAATTGATATCATAATTTCCAATATAACATTGATAATATTTATATTTCAAAAATCTATAAGAATGAAAATTTATTTGATATCCCAATTTATTCCCTTGTAGGATGTTCATAATTCACATTTAACATTATTAATGTTGGATTCATGAAATAAATTTAAAAAAATGTTAAATCACATTTGAATTTTTTATTTCAGTTTCATTAATATATTATTACTAAATATTATGATTGTAGTGTGTCAACATGATGTGATATTTTTTAGCTAGATTATTATAAATATTTTGCAGGTACTCTAATATCATAGATTTTCAAATCTTTTTTATCCCTTGTTATGATATTTTTTGAAATAATAGTTTTCAATGGTATTTTTTAACTTTTATATTTCATCATGGGCATTGATCATTAATTCCGCAGTTGAAAGTTGAAAAAAATATTCATTCAATGATATGAACGTTAATTATTTATCTCTCATTCCTACTTTTAATATCTAAAAAATAAAATCATCTTCTCAACACATATGATGAAAAAAATGTTATAATTTTTCAGATAATATATATTATTTCAAATATTTTTTTATTGTGTTGTAAATTTCACCCTATGCCAATTTATGAATTCCTAATTAAATTAGACCAAGATTTATAAATATAATTAAATTAGGCATAATAATTTCACAAGTGACATAAGTGAATATAAAAATGTTGTTACACAACATTATATGAATTAAAAACTAGTTTTTTGTACCACTTTCTATTATTTGTTTAAAAATTTATAAACAAGTTTAGGCATCCTCAAATTTTTCTATAGATAATATCTACTGACCAAAAAATATAGTAATCTTAAAAATAAAATGTCAATAATTTAGACAGGATATCCTTTGTGAAATTCATTTTAAAAGAACAAATATAACAAATTTATTAGGAAACATATATATTTTTATGAGGATATAACTATTCATTTATAATTTAATATAAATATCATAAGAAAAAGCATCCTTAATTATATTTACTTATTAATTTTTAAATATTACAACATTGATCACTATTAAAAGTTTAAACATGATTTATTACATAGATTTTCACTTAATAAAACTCTAAAGATCGAGATGTATAGTTTCATTGTGTCTTAGGAAAAATAAATAACTACATAAAACATAAAATACCACATATTTATTGGAAAAATTATTTTACATGGCCATAACATTCCTTCCAAATTATAACATTGTGGGATAACTTTGATAAATACAAAAGAAAAGGGTGAGATATAATTCCTAGTAAGGGAATAAAAATCTAATAACATGTGGAATATAATTAATGTTAGTAAACAGAAATATCAATGGATCTCATAAAAACATGAATATAATGGCATGCTATAGCATGATAAACATGACATGGAAATTTGGAAACAACAGAAACCAAGATATTAGAATGGGTCCAGGCTCATTGAACATGGTTAAGAGTGAGTGAACCCTAATTTCACGTAAATTATAACGGGTAATCCATCCTTTCATGGGAATTAGAATGTGTAATCCATTATTTCACATTATGTATCATGATATTAATTATTACCCAATGCGTTGAAGCGCTATATGGTCGCACCATTCATAAAAATTTAATTTCATGCATATGTGTGCCACTTAGGTCAAATATCATAGAATCATTAAACATAAATTTTCTTCCATGTTCAGGTAATTTGGAATATAAAAATGTAACTCCTCAATCAATAAGTGATTCATAATAAAGGAGAATAGAATTAGTAAAGAAAAGGGTTCGGTATTCATTAAGGAATAAAAAATCATAGTGTAGTTTTGGTAATAGAGTTAAATCAAACAATAATTAATAAAATATGTTAATGAGAGAGAAAGGGATATGTAATAATTTATACAAGAAATGGATATTAATTCGATCATGGGACATAGTACCCGACCCCATGGAAGAGAATTTTAAATGAATAGTATAAATGAATTTCTTCAATGTGAATGAGGAGATAAGAACCGCATACAGAATTTTAGAATGTTAAGAGTTGTATATTAAAGATCATAGATAGATTAATTAGAGTCTAAGTAAGATGTCCTTATTTATAAATCAAATGTATTGTAAGGTTAGTATATATGAACATATCTCTTCATATTAAATTTGTAATTAAATGGGGTATCACGAAAAAAGTGATTGATAAAAGATTGTAGTGGATGATCCCTTACTTGGATGTGTGACTAGAAAGTATTGGGATATGATTTTTGTAGATACCCAAAGCTTGAAGTACATGTACATTACATTAATTTTGCGGAATACATATTACATAACAAAAATAGACACATAAGGAATGTAATAGTTTTGTGTCTTTGGAAACTCGGAATATAATATTCTAATCGTGGTGAAAGATTTTCAACATCTCCCATAAAGATCTTCCCCCTTTTTTTCTTACCTAAAACCATTTTTTATATCCTGGGGAAAAGAAAACATAAAATGGGTGAGCTCAATTTCCCAATAAGGGTAAACATAGAGAACATAAAACAATCCATAAACATTTGAATGAAAATACTTGAACATAAAATCTAAACTTCAAAATATTGAGCAAATACATGATTCATGGAAGTACGTAAGGCATATATCATAAGGGAACATAAATCATGATAAAATATCATGGGAATAACACATTTAATTGTAGAAACCATTAAGAACATGTTATTATTTAAATAGTAGCAAAGGCATTGGTGCCAATACCATCTTAGTGTACAAAGTCCCTTTCTGAATCGAGTTCACTCCTTGTTTCAGTCCAGTAACACTGAACCGGATTAATTTACTGTTCTAGCCATGTCTATCTCATGAGATATAAATCATTACCCAATTCATTGGAGGGAGATATAGGTCCCACCCATATCATAATGAAATCAATTTTACTTGTGCCACAATATAAACATACATCATTCATAATAACCCAACAAATAAAATGCGTGTCATAAACATCATCACATCATCACATAATCCATATAAAAGAAATGGATATCATTTCATAATAAGAAAAGTGAAACCATGTAAATAATAGAGACATTATACTTGAAACATAAACAAATAAAATAATGTTATTTTAGATGGAAAATGGTTTTTATAAAACACATGAAATGAATTGTTGAGAAAAATATCCTTTCTTCTTCAAAATCATTTTCCTTTCACAAAATGTCATGCTATTTTTAAAGAAAATGATATTTTTGAAAATTGTCATCATATATTATGGAGGACTCTTCATGAAAATAAGTCTTTATAAAACCGTAAAAAATCTGTTTGTGCCGTATAAGTTAAAAAACATTTTTCTCATACAATATCCAGAAAAGTCAAAAAGTACCTCGTAAAAGAAAGATTCCATAAATACCATGTAGTAAAAGTAAAAAATGGTTAAAAAGGTCATTAAACATACATGAAACCATTATTAGGAAAAATTTACATGGATGAGAACAATAACCCCAGTAAATACTTACGAATAAACAATCTCAGATAAAAACGAGATTGGAAAAGTTATCCCTTACCATAGGTCCAATTTGCTTCGTACGTTTCCGAACATCCTATATAATTATTTAAATAATTTCATTGACTTATTACAGAATCATATTCATTATTATGATATCATATATGGTTCAATTATTACTTTATATTACCTGTTCTTTTGTAAGTTCCATGTTAAAGTAGCATTTTTGGTTAAATTGTATTATTTATCGTACGTGTTTGGACTTGTTGTTCTTGATATCATTACTTATATCCTTATTTAAATAATTCCAGAATGTAAAACATGATTTACATATAATATATATATTCAGTATATACATATATATATATATGATAGATCGATTAAATGGAATGAAATACATCGTTCATGGAGACGGTAGGCCGTATGTACGCATGAACGTTGTTTTCGTTTCCTTATTAAATTGAATTAAATTAAGTAGATGACATACATATATATACACATAAATACAGTATCATTATTATGTCATATATTTCATGACTACTTATTATATATACATTACAATCATTCATGAATGGTTAACATGTAGAATGAATCTCATCGCGTCGTGGAGACTGTAGTCCGTACGTACGCACGAGCGATTATATCATTACCATGATCGTGGAATTGCATTAAAGTGTATATATAATCTTTCAAAATCAATATCACTTTGAAATAATCATATATAGTTATTTATTTACACCATTATACCCATCCAAGTAAGGTGGTGGTCGAAAACAGATTACACCACGGCGTGGAGACGGTATTCCGTACGTATGCACGCGCGGTGATTTCATTTTCCGTAGGATGGATTGACTGTGAAATAGGGTTGTTTCATACTTATAATAACATATCAGTATATTAGTGATACTGATGTTATTAATTCATAATGAAACAACTAAATAAGAAGAAGTATAAGAAGAAGTAATGTTGAAAGAATCGAGAACAGATATTACCTCTTCATTCGACACGCCTTTTTGAAACCTCCTTTTAGGGCACAACGATTGGTCATTGAAGAAGACCAGAACCTCTAGGTTGTATTTAGGGAAGTGTAGAAGGGAAATTGGCCGGGTTTGGCCGATCTTGAAGGCTCAATGTGGCGTGAGGAAGAGAGGGAGGAGGTTCCCTTTTATAAGGGAGGAGGGGGCTCCTTTGGAATAACTAAAATTATTATTTTATTATAAATTTATATTCGATTTTTTATAGCTCCAAATTGAGTTATATCGAAGATAAGGTGGGGATGGGTCGAAATCCTTTCATAGAATAGAATTTAGACATGTTTAGGTTTCAATTTTAACCTTATCATTCAGATTTAACTTTAAGTTAAATAATTTTTCTTTTACCGTGTCTTCTTGTTTTCTTACACTATAAGGGTAATAAACTTAATATAACAATCCAAACGAACCCCAAGTTGTCTATTATTAATATATAAATCCTTATCTAAGTCATTTGGTCAAAAATTATATTTTCCGGAATAAAATAAAAATTAATAATATAATATTTTTTTAAACTATTATATATCAATTTTGACACTATTTGGTAAATGATTTTTGTGGAAATCATAACAGAATTATTAGTTCTAAAAATGATAACTAAATAAATACTAACATGTTATATTAACCTATAAAATTAATGTAATTCATAGAAAGTCTCAAATTACTTTCATTTGGGTATTTATAACATCAATTATGTCAATATTTCATTAATAAGATAATTACTACATCATCATTGTGTCATATATAAATTAAATTATTAAATGTCTAATAATTATAAATAAAACACCATTATTTGGGAAATCTTTTTATCTTTATAATGAATATTTATAGTAGAATTTATCTTATGTATAACCCTATATTAAAAATGATTTATTTATTAAACATTGATTTTTACTATTTTAACCCCACTTTAAATAAATTAATAATAAATGTCCTAATCTAATCCAAGTGGCCCTAAATGGTCATATTTTTTTTCCAAAGGTTGTTTTTGGTCGAATTACACTTATTTAATTGAATTAATACATGTGTTAGGGTAATAATAATATCAATTTTACCCTTAATTACCCTATTTACTTTTAACCGTGGTAAAAAAGTAAAAAGTTACTATTCACCAAAAATATTTTTCATCTCATTGAACCACATTATAGTCCTTGATATTAAATATGTCTCTCGGATTTTCAAAATTCCACTCACAGAAGAGGTAAAATTATGTTTTATATGAATTTGAAAATTTTCCTAGGAGGTGGGTAAAAGACGGTGAAAAGTCCAATAATATTTTTATATAACTAAAATTATTATAAAATGACTCCAATGACATAAATTGAACATATATAGGTATTTGTAAGACAATCCACCACAATCTAGATAGCATTATTTCATTTGTGTTTCACTCAAAATCTAAGGACATTGTCCATGGTGCTGTATAAAAATTTCCATGTTGGTATAGATAACAATTTCATCATCCCCTAGACATCTGCCTCTAAAACATCTCTTACTAAAACACCAAGAACATTGATGTATATTCATAGATCAGTTTCTTCAGGTTATCCCACTAATAGTGATCTCAAATATCTTGAATCATATTTTTGTTTCACAGATTACTGTATAAATTCAACCTATGTGCATTATCCAACAATTATGTCATTATCATTTGATTTGATGGAACACATAGTCATGACCCAAATCTCACGATTAATTCTTTATTAACATTTAACTCCACGGATTTCCCTTTTCATACAGTTTTAATTTCTTATAAATCCCCTAATCATCTTTTTGAGCATCCTCTATCCTTTCCCAAAGAGACGTTTGAGAAATAATTTGTGAAATGAATGATAAATATCCCTTTTATATGATTCCCATGTCCACATTAATAAAATAAAATAATATTCTATTCTTTTATATTCACACTAATGGAATAATTGTTGCTTCCTTTTTACATAGAGAATCTGAAACCTTTTTCATTTTAATAGAATAGTAGTGGATTGATAAGATGTAATCCATGATAAAATATGCCCATCATTGTTTGTCCATATAGATCTCTTTCATTGTGAATATGTATTTGAGTCTTTATTGATCTTTATATAATTCAAACATCTATACAATAAGATAATTTCAGAATATTTTCAATTCCAATATCACAACTTCTAACTCTAAATCATGCATGAAATAGTTTTACTCATGAAATTTCAACTGTCTTTAGGTGAAGGTAATGAATTTTTCATTTTTAATCAACACAGATTACAATACCTTCTTTGAAGAATAACTAATATTTATGAATATATCCCCACATATATGTAGTCTGACATTAGGGGAAATGGAAAGAATACTTTTCAAATCCTTGAATATTTCATCACATTTATAATTCCATGTATGTTTGACTACCATATGAGTAAACATGGAGAAAGGGTTTGAAAATCCTGAAACTGTTCAGACAAATGTATGAAAATATCTAGCTACCACAATGAATCCATTGATATTTTTAATACATATTGGCCTCTTCCATCCAAAAATTTCTTTTATCTTGATTGATCCAAAGAAATCCCATTTCATGTGAATATATGTCGTAGGAATGATAATTCCTTCATCCAAAACATACCGTTGTTGTATTTTTCATAGATATTCCCTTTTCAAATTTTCTTTAGCATATTAAATAGATGCACATCATTCCCCACCTTGGTTTTTTGTATAATATAATATCGTCTATATATACTACATGATTTTTTCGTGGTAATCTATATTGACGCAATTCAACAAGTACATGACGATTTTCAAAGCATGAGTATATATAAATGGAATCAATATAAATTCATAATTCCCATAAATTTTATTAAAATCAGTCAATGGGATATCCCCCTTCTTCACCCTTACTTAGTAATAACCCAAATGCAGATCAACCTTTTAGAATTATTGTGGTCCACACAGTTTACGAACATGTTCTCAATTTTTGGAAATGGACTGTAGTTATTTATTGTGATTTTTTTGAGCTCAAAAGTATCAATTAAAAGGTGCATTGACCCATCAATAGACTTGAAGAATAGTACTGGTTTACCCGATGATAAAGAACATGGGAATATAAATCTTTTTTCCATATTCTGCTAGAGGTATTTATTTAGCTCCTCAACTTCTACAACACCCATTCAATACAGAGTCTTGGACATTAGAAATTTACCAAGTATAAGATTGATTGATAATTCAGCATCTCTGTAATGATTAAGACCATTAATTTACATGTGAAACACATTTGCGAATTCCCATTCAAGAGGAATGTCTTCAAGAATTTTTCATTTGATAGACTCAGTCATTTGATCAATATTGGCTCTCTCAAATGTAAATAAAAACCATTTTTGAGATAGTGGTACAAAAGAAAATTCATCCTCCTCCTTGCACATGTATATAATCAAGGGGTAAATTGTAATGGCACAGACCCTCCTGGACCATTACTTTTCCAAAAGTGATGCTCCACCAAAACAGTGGCACCGTGACGGTGGCACCATGAGGGTGACACGGGTCATAGTGGAACAGTGATGGTGGCACCGTGAGGGTGAGACCGTGATGGTGAAACTGTGACGGTGGAACCGTGAGGGTGACACCGTGAGGGTGACACTGTGAGGGTGACACCGTGAGGGTGGCACCGTGAGGGTGCCACCGTGACGGTGGTACTGTGTCCACTTGCCGAGCCTTTCGTTCTTTTTTCCATTACATGACTTTTACCCTCCCGAAATGTATGTTTTGACATAAATTAATTCTTTTACTCATTTTAAAACCACATAAAGAACATAATTAATTCCTGAAAATCCTGAGAATCCTCCCCAATGGGGGATATTATATAACACCTTAATATCATCATGTGTAACTACCCAACCGCGTGGTCAACCCACGACCCCCGCTCACGCTGTATTGTGTTCTTATCTCAACCGTCTACTGCCCCTATAACTAAAGTGTTCACCCTGGGTTTCTTCTTTTCTCAATCACCCTTGGTGAGGAGTACTTTTTTCTAGACAATCTGATTTTCATGCATCAGGCGAGCCACGTCATTATGTGTAACGTTCCTCCCCTGGACTAAGCATCAATCATTGATCAACAGGTAGGGAATTTCTCCTTCTCTTCTCACTTTTGTGTACCATGCAGGGTGGGTGTTCTTTTGATTCTGTAGAATTGGATAAACCAGACCTAAATAAAGATAATTAGTGGATTCTATAAAGAATTAAGGGGGGCTATGATCGTTGATGTTGTTTATTTTTTTTATCATGGCTTATGCCTTCTAAAAAACGAGGTCGTTGGTGGTCGTTGTTTGTGCATTAATGAACCCCTCGTAGAGTTTTAAATGTCTTGATTTGTAATTGTAAACTCCTGATCTGAAAAGTGAATTGGTTAATCACATATGCCCAGCTGAATAAATTGAAATCACCTGGATCAACCTTTCTGTGATAACCCCCGGTTAAAACACCCAGAAATTGAAATCATGGAGCGTATAAAATCCTTTAAATCTAAAAATACCCACATGGGCTTGTTTTTCATGATGGTAGTGGTTTGATTGTTCTTCTTCCACGGGTCGGTTTCTAGAGATGTTGGAGGGGATGGGATCCCCTGTTATTATACTCTCGGTGGATGTGAAATTGGGAATGGGATTCCCTGTTGTTACGGATTCGATGGTGGTGAGTTTTGTTCCCGGGTGGTTACCTTGTTTATATCACGAATTGGGGTGGGATCCTCTGTTGATGAAAAAAAATTTTGGGGGAGGGGACACGGGGCAGTGTCTTGGGGTTGTCTTTGGTTCTAGTACTTCAGGGGATCTCACTTATTCTTTTGTTGTTGTGACTTTACAAGAGAACCGGGTGTGGATACTAAAATGGATGTTTGGATGGTTTCTTTTCCTTGGTTATGAAAATGGTGTTAGTTTCCCAGTAGTGCATAAACTTATTTGGACATTATTACTCAACATGAAAACAAGAATGGGACAAATGGGTTTTGTTGGCGAGAGTTATGAATCAGACATGAGTGTTGTTGTGATCTATAGGCTGTCTAAAGAAAAACCTAAATTTTGGTTAGTGCATGCTACCTATGTATATACTTGTAGTTTTGTGTTTCTTATTCGTGCCCCACACAAGCTGAGAACTTAGTTCCAAACACCCCCATTTCATGGGGGGTGTTTTTCCCAACACTATTCCTAGTGGCTGATTATTAGCTCATTTTCTCCTCCCTTTCCCGGATATCCCAAGTATCATCAGGCAGGCTGTGATGGCCTGAGGTCCATTATTATCCCAATAACCTTCGGGCGGGGTAGTGTGGTGATTGTCCAGGTCTGTGCGGTAGGTGGTTTCCTATGTGTCTTCGGGATGAGGCCTAGGTGTCTACGGGCATGGAAGTGGATCTTCTATCCCATGTTTCTTCGGGCATGGTGGTGGTTGTTCTGGCCTAGGTGTTTTCAGGCATGGTTACGTGTGACAGTTTTGGCCCGGGTGTTTGCGGTTGGGATTCAGCAGTGGGACTGCGTGTGGTTGTGTCCCAGGTGTGTGCAGGCGGGTGTGGCAGTGGGACTGTGGGGACAGAATAGAAGGATTGGTTCGATGTGTAGGATGTCTCAATAAATAGTGGGAAAGTGGCGTGGGGTACCCAAAAATCAATGTGCTATTATTATATATATTACATGACTTTGGTTATTTGGGGAGTGCGCCTTCGTGAGGATTGGGTGGATAGTTTACCTTGATAGGTGTTTGTTTTACTCCATTTTCACAGGGCTTTAGTATGTTCCCCCACTTGTGCACGAGAGTCTTTGGTTTTCCCTACTGAGTGTAATTGTATGCTCACCTTACGTATATAAAACTGCTTTCAGGTTTCTAGGAGGACTTTGGGGATCGCGTAGGACCATACTAGCTCAGACCTTTGGGGAAGTTGCAGTTGCTGTTTTCCATTCATTGGTACTTACCTTTGTAGTCACCTTTTGTACATTGTGGCTTTTACTTTTGGACCATGCATGTGGGAAAGGTTTACTTTTGTCTTTACTTTTCTTTTACCTTTGGTGTTGTTGGGTTTCATCATATTATCTCTCTATCCTATAAAAAAGGGTAATGCCTTCCACATGTGTGAAATTTCCATACCCTTGTTGCTAGTGGCCACTTCGGGACCTATAGAAGAAGGGTTTTGGGGTCATTATATCTCCTTAAACATAAAGAAGGAAGGTCTTGGCAACCCGCTGACCCTTCCCTCCTTTTGGTGAAGGCGGGTCATGACAGAATGGTATCAGAGGTTTGGTTGAGAGGTAGGATGGAGTCTGGAGGTAGGCACAGTGGGTATTGCATGGGATGGTAAGGCAACAATGTTGGGTGACCTTGGTGCGTGAATTAGGCCAGGGAAGATTGGCTAGGACACGGGATTTTAGGGCCCCCGTGATCCAATGCAAGGACTCTGGACCTACCGAACGGCCAAGCGAGGCCACGCTAATTGCAGGGAAGAGACCCTATGAAAGGTACATGCATCATAATGACATGTGTTCTCTTGTTTATGGGGTGTCATGGGAATTAATAATAAATAAAAAGTTAATAAGTTTTAAGAACAATATACTACACTACTTGGGCTTAGGCATTACTTTTTTACCTTGCTGCTATGTCACCTGGGAGGGGACCACGTGTGTATAGGAGATTGAGGCCCCGTAGACTGCTTTGGCCGATCATCAGAGAGCTGATCGAGATGAATAGTATAATCAGTGGAATAAGACTCTTCGGGACTTCCAGCAACAGACCCTCGAGAAGTATGAGGGCAGCACCTCTGACATGAAGATGGAAGGCTGGCTAGAGGAGCTAGTAATAGCCTTCGGCCTGATTCGGGCCCCGACAGAGTACTGGGTTCCTCTGGCCGTCAACCAGATGCGGGGAGTGGCACGTCAGTGGTGGACGCTATACTTGGGACAGAGGAGAGAGGCTGAGGTGGCATGGGCTGTTTTCGACAGGGTGTACCCAGCGGAATTCCTCTATTTGATGATGAAGGCGGAAAAAATACCGGAGCTACACTCCATCCAACAGGGGAGTATGTCCGTGAGGGGGCTTGGGAACAAGTTCAAGGACCTCCTATGTTTTGCTCCGGACCTCTTTCCCAATGAGGAGTCTCGGGCAAGACGTTTGGAGGAGGCGCTCTGACCCTCCCTCCAGTATGTTGTTACCCCCTTTACCCTGCCGACGTACATGGAGGTCCAGAAGAAGGCCTAATTGGTGGAGAGGATTCACGCTCTATGATGTGTGTCATGATAGGGGATTCAGCTGGGACCATCTAAGGGGATGCCCGTCAGCACCAGGCCTCCAGCATCAGGACCCTCCAGGTTCCGACCCGCAGGGAGAAGGCCGCATCAGTTTCAGTTTCGATCCCCTGGTCCTCGCCCCTTTTCATCGGGCCCAAGGCAACAATGCTTCGTCTTTGGGATCCATGTACATCTCTGGACTTAGTGCCTGGACTGGGTAAAGTACGGCGGTGACGGACACCCCTAGCACCCGCCCCAGCAGCAGCTTCCATGCATGCCTTTCCTAAAGCAACAGCATGGATAGCGAGCTCCCGCTCCTCCGAGAGTAGACATCGGAGGAGGAGGCTGACCTCAGGGCTCTCCGCAGGGACCTCGACAAGGGTATGGTCGGGGAGGTGGCCGACAACCGAGGGGAAGAGGAGCCGGGCATAGAAAACTACACGGCGCGGAGGCAGCAGTTCCCGCGGGGCCGGAGGTTGTTCGAGGTATGATCAGTTTGTTTAGCACTCTTGCTTATTAGTTGTTCGATACTGGAGCTTCGCACTCCATTGTTGCACCCAGTCTAGCTTGAGCCTTGGGTCTAGATACCTATAGACATCCAGTGCCCCTGGTGTTGAGCACACCAGTCACAGGTCAGACCGACTTGTTTTTTGTTTGTTGAGGATGTAGACTGATGATAGGGCTACATCAGTCGTTTAGGGATCTTCTTCTGCTATAGATATAGCCATACGATGTCATCCTAGGCATCGACTGGCTATTCTCTATGTGTGCCGTCATCGACTGTTTTCGAGGAAGGGTAGTGTTCTCAGACATAGGCAGCTGGCGTGTTACCTTCACTGGCGAGTGGAGCGATCAGAAGGTCAGTAGGCGAGAGGAACCCCTCCCCTCATTTTTAGCCGAGCTGTCAGTAGAGTCAGTAGATGCTGAGATGGTGGAGGTTCCAGAGGTTTTCCGTGAGTTTATGGACATATTTCTTTAGGAGGTAAAGAATCTACCACCTCGATGTGATATTGAGTTCGGGAGAGACCTACAACCCGGTGCTCGTCCGATGTCGATGGCTCCTTATCGGATGGCACCTTCAGATCTACGGGAGTTGCGGATCCATATTGATGATATGATGTAGAGGGGTTATGTTCGGCCAAGTACGTCACCATGGGGTTCTCTAGTCTTGTTCACAAAGAAGGCAGATGGTTGTCTCAGGTTGTGCATAGACTACAGGAGGTTGAATCAGGTGACGATCAAGAATCTCTACCCTCTTCCGAGGATAGACGATCTTTTCGACTAGCTGAATGGGGCAGGATGGATGTTGAAGATCGACCTGTGGTCTGGGTACCACCCGCTGAGATTGAAGGAGGGCGACATCCTGAAGATGTCCTTCAGGTGCAGATATGGACACTTCGAGTTCGTATTCATGCCCTTCGGTGTTATGAACTCCCTGACTGTGTTCATGGGGCTTATGAACTCCATCTTCCGGGAGTACCTAGATTGGTTCGTAGTTGTGATCATCGATGATATCCTGGTCTACTCAGGATCAGAGGTTAACCATGAAGAGCACCTGAGGACAGTTTTGGAGGTCCTCCGACACCACCATCTCTATGGTAAGTTGTCAAAATTCATGTTCTGGACACAAGAAGTGCCCTTCCTCGGACATGTGGTGTCTGAGCGGGGGGTAGCGGTGGACCCATCAAAGGTTGAGGGAGTTTTTTCATGGGCAGCACCCAAGAATGTGGCAGAGGTCCGTAGTTTCCTTGGACTGGTAGGTTACTATCAGAGGTTCATACCCAAGTTCTCCCGAGTAGCAGCCCCTTTGACATCCCTGACCAAGAAAGATCAGCTTTTCATGTGGAGTGAGCAGTGCGAGTTAGCCTTCAGCTATCTGAAGGAGAAGTTGGTTAATGCCATAGTGTTGAGATTACCTGAATAAGGGGTGGCTTATGAGGTGTTCTGTGATGATTTAGTACAGGGCCTCTGATGTGTGTTAATGCAGCATCAAGGGATGATATCTTATGGGTCCAGAAAGATACTCCCCCATGAGCGTAATTATGCCACCCACGACCTGGAGCTTCCCGTGGTCATTTTTGAGCTAAAGTTATGGCAACACTACCTCTTCGGAGAACGCTTTGTGGCCTTCACAGATCACAAAATCTTGAGGTATATCATCTCCCAACGGGACATAAACTTGCAACAGTGGAGATGGGTGTAGTTACTCTAGGATTACAACTTCGATATCTCTTATACTGAGGGGAAGGTCAATGTAGTGGCTGAATCCTTGAGCAGAAGGACGTAGAAGTATGTGGTCCAAGAGTCGGCGGACACCTGGAAAGAAATGGAGGAGTTGGCTGCCTTACACCTGGATACAAGGATGGATGGTGGTAGAGGTTGCCTATATCAGATGACAGTGCAGTCTTCTCTGTTGCACCAAGTGGAGGAGTCTTAGTGGGGAGACCGAAAGTGTGAAGTGATGCATGACCGAGTTGACCAGGGAAATGCTCTGGAAGGATGGACATAGGATGGTCAGAACCGGATGCTTTTCTAGGGAAGGTTTATTGTTACACGAGTGATGCGTGGCAAGGATCTCAGTGAGTTCCACAACTCACCCCTGGATATACACCCAAGATTTTCCAAGATGTACCAGGGACTGAAGAGATAGTTTTGGTGGCCCGGAGTGAAGAAAGCAATGGCAGAGTTTGTCGCCAAGTACTTAGTGTGCCAGCATGTGCAGGCTGAACACCGAGTTGTAGGAGGCCTACTTCAGTCTCTAGATGTCCTTGAGTGGAAGTGGGATGACATCTCGATGGATTTCATCACAGGACTTCCCTTGTTCCAAGGGGTATACGATTCCATCTGGGTGGTAGTGGAACAGTTACCAAATTCGTCCCACTTTCTGGCGATCAGGGAGTCAAGTACTGTGGATGCCTTGGCACGAAAGTACGTGGATCAGGTGGTGCAGTTGAATGGAGTTCCAAGGTATATAGTCTCAGATAGGGATCCATGGTTTACCTCATGGGTCTGGAAAGGATTGCAGCATGCATTTGGCACATAGTTACACCTTATCACTACTTTTCATCCCCAGACAGATGGAAAAATAGAGCGCACCATCCAGACCTTGGAGGATATGCTGCAGGCATGTGTTCTGGACTCAGGAGGATCATGGGTGTAACCCTTTCCCCGGGTAGAGTTCGCCTACGATAATAAATGTCACTCTACCATCGGTATGGCCCCGTTTGAAGCCTTGAATGGGAGGCCCCGTCATTCACCTATGTGTTGGGACGTAGTAGGAGAGGTAGTCAGCCTTGGCTCGGAGGTGGTGCAGAGCACGACAGAGAAGTTTCATCTCATACGAGAAAGGATGAAGGTGTCCTAGGACCGGCAGAAGTCGTATGCTGATACCCGGAGGAGGCCCTTGGAGTTTGAGGTTGGAGACCACGTTTTCTTGAAGGTATCCCCTCAGCGTGGGTAGCGGAGGTTCGGCAAGGGGAGTAAGCTGTCTCCTAGATTCATTGGACCCTTCAAAGTGTTGTCACGCATCAGCAAAGTGTCTTATCAGCTAGTGTTACCACCACCACTACTAAGGATAAATGTTGTATTCCATGTGTCCCAGCTCCATCAGTATCTGCACGATGATTCACACGTCCTTGATTGGGGTGAGTTGGAAATCGAGGACGACATGAATTTTTTGGAGAGACCATAGATGATCAAGGATCAGAAGGAGAAGGTTCTTTTTGGGTGAACCATTCCCTTGGTTCGTGTGTTGTGGAGATTTTGTGGGATTCAGGAGAGTACGTGGGAGAGGGAAGCACATATGTGTACCCAGTACCTAGGATTGTTTTGTGTTTTGTTCCCTGTTTTACCTATTTTGGTAAGATGTTTTGTCTTTTTGGCTATGAAATGTACTGGTTTTATTTCCACTGAATGTGTGTGAAAAGCCATGGCTATGGGGGAAAAGAGAACCCAACCCCTAATCAAGACGCATTAAGGTGGATACGATAAAACCCGTGCGGGTGAGTTAGTGCTGCCCAAAGAGGATAATATCTTGACATGGGGGAGGAGACTCCCCAACCCACATGCCTCGTTAGTTTTGCATGGTATGTTTCTTGGTTCTTAACAGGGAAGTGTTTTTAGTTATCATGGGTTCACTTCTAAGAGGTATCTTTCGAGGTGGTTGTTCGGACCCTCTCTTTCCTTCATGGTTTGTTTTGATTCTAGGGAATGAGAATCGTTTAAGAGGAATCCAATTTAATGGCTCGGACCCTCATGGACCTTTAGTTTTCCAAAAATGATGCTCCACCAAAACAGTGGCACCGTGACGGTGGCACCGTGAGGGTGAGACCGTGACGGTGGAACTGTGACGGTGGCACCGTGACGGTGACACCATGAAGGTGGCACCTTGACGGTGACACCGTGAGGGTGACACCGTGAGGGTGACATCATGAGGGAGGCACCTTGAGGGTTACACCGTGACGGCGGCACCGTGTCCCCTCTCCAAGCGTTTTGTTCTTTTTATCCAGTACCTAACTTTTCTTCTCCCGCAACGTATGTTTTGACATAAATTAATTCTTTTACTCTTTTTAAAACCACTTAAATCTAATAATAAATTCCTGAAAATCCTGAGAAACCTCCCTGATAGGGGATATTAAATAACACCTTAATATCATCGTGTGTAACTGCCCAACCGCGTGGTTAACCCACGAACACCGCTCACGCGGATTTGCGTTCTTATCTCAACCGTACGCGGCCCCTATAACAAAAGGTTTCACCCAGTATTTCTTCTTCTCTCGATCACCCTTGGCTAGGAGTACTTTCTTCTAGACGATCATATTTTCATGCATTGGGCAAGCCGCATCGTTATACGTAATGTTCCTCCCCTGGTCTAAGCGTCAATCATTAATCAACAATTAAGGAATTTCTCCTTCACCTCTCTCTTTTGTGTATCATGCGGGGTAGGAAAGAATTTGATTCTGTAGAATTAGATAAACCTGGCCTAAATAAAGATAATTAATGGATTCTATAAAGGAAGAAGGGGTAGATGTGAACGTTGATGTTGTATATTTTTTTTATGATCATGGCTTATGCCTTCTGATAATCGAGGCCACTAGTGGTCGTTGTCTGTGCACTAAGGAACCCCTCATATTGTTTTAAATGTCTTGTTTTGTAATTGAAAACTCCTGCTGTGAAAAGTAAATTGGTTAATCATGAATGCCCCGCTGAATAAATTTAAATCACCAGGATCAACCCTTCTGTGATAAACCTCGGTTAAAACAAATAGAAATTAAAATCATGGAGCGTGTAAAATCTTTTAAATCTAAAAATACCTGCATGGACCTGCTTTTCATGATGGTAGTGGTTTTATTATTCTTCATCCATGGTCCGGTTTCTGGAGATGTGGGAGGGGATGGGATCCCCTGTTTTTTTACTCTCGGTGGTTGTGAAATTTGGAATGGGATTCCATGTTGTAACGAATTTGGTGGTTGTGAGTTTTGTGGCCATGTGGTTACCTCATTTATATCACGAATTGGGGTGGAATCCTCTGTTGATGAAAATCCTTTTTGGGGGAGGGGACACAGGGCAGTGTCTCGGGGATATCTTTGGTTTAAGTACTTTAGGGGATCTCACATATTCCATTGTTGTTGTGACATTACAAGACAACCGGGTGTGGATAAATAAATTTACATTTGGCTGGTTTATTTTCCTTGGTTATGCTTATGGTGTTAGGTTCCCAGTATTTCATAAACATATTTGAACATTATTACTAAACCTGAAAACCAGAATCGGACAAATGGGTTTCGTAGGCGAGAGTTGTGACTCGGACTTCAGTGCTGTTGTGATCTGTAGGATGTCTGAAGAAAAACATAACTTTGGGTGAGTTCTTGCTACCTATATATATACTTTTAGTTCTGTGTTTCTTATTCGCGCCCCACCCAAGTTGAGCACATATTTCCGAACACCCCCATTTCATGGGGGAGGGTGTTTTTCCCAAATCTATTCTTAGTGGCTGGTATTAGCTCCTTTTCTTCTCCCTTTCCCGGATAGCCCATGTATCTTCGGGATGGGTGTGATGGCCTGAGGTCCATTATTAGCCCAAGAACCATAGATCGGGGTAGTGTGGTGATTGGCCTAGTGTGTGGGGAAGGTGGTTTCCCATGTGTCTTCGGGATGAGGCCCAGGTGTCTTCAGGCATGGTAGTGGATCTTCTAGACCATCAGTCTTTGGGCATGATGGTGGTTGTTCTGGCCTAGGTCTTTGCAGGCATGGTTATGTGTGACAGCTGTGGCCCAGGTGTTTGAGGGAGGGATTCGGTAGTGGGACCGCGTGTTGTTGTGGCCCAGGTGTGTGCAGGCAGGTGTGGCAGTGTGACTGTGATGACAGAATGACAGGATTGGTTCGATGCATAGGATGTCTCAATAACCAGTGGGAAAGTGGCGTGGGGTACCCAAACATCGATGTGATCTTATTATATATATTAGATATCTTTAGTTATTTGGGGAGTGCGCCTTGGTGAGGCTTGCGTGGATAGTTTACCTTGATAGGTGTTTAGTTTACTCCTTTTTCACCGGACTTTAGTATGTTCCCCCACAAGTGCACGAGAGTCATTGGTTTTCCCTACTGAGTGTACTTGTATGCTCACCCTACGTATATAAAACTACTCTCAGGTTTCCAGGAGGACATCGGGGATCGCGCAGAACCATACTAGCTCGGACCTTTGGGGCAGTTGCAGTTGTTGTTTTCCTTTCTTTGGTACTTAACTTTGTAGTCACCTTTTGTACTTTGTGGATTTTACTTTTGGAACGTGCATGTGGGAATGGATTACTTTTGGCTTTACTTTTCTTTTACCTTTGGTGTTGTTGGGTTTCATCATCTTATCTCCTGATCCTATAAAACAAAAAGTTCAATGCCTTCCACTTGTGTGAAATTTCCATACCCTTGGTGCTAGTCGCCACTCTGGGACCTATAGAAGGCGGGTTTCAGGGGTCATTTTCTCTCTTTCAACTTAAGAAGTAAGGACTTGGAATCCCTCTGACCCTTCCCTCCATTTGGTGAAGGCGGGTCGTGACATAAATTCTCTATATGGAGAATGACTTCTCTCTCATTACAATTTATGTATGCTCT
Source organism: Viscum album (assembly GCA_963277665.1). Classification (NCBI taxonomy): domain Eukaryota; kingdom Viridiplantae; phylum Streptophyta; class Magnoliopsida; order Santalales; family Viscaceae; genus Viscum; species Viscum album. Next base: position 1,553,112,411 of record OY728146.1, on the reverse strand, counting down.
ATATAAGGAAAGACAATGAATTTAATAAATTGCAAAAAATTCCACCATGGAATGTATCAAAATGTTATTTATTAAATTCAATAAATAAATGGTGACAATGGAGGGGTTATAATCATGGTATGGAATAATTTCCACATTTTCCATCTCTTGTGAAATATCTGCATCCATTCTTTTTGGTGATGTTACAATTTTTCTACCAAACTTTTGTGATATAAAGGAACACATATAACTATTGAAAATATCCCTATAATTCACATTTGGATTCTACTTCTAATTTATCCCAAATAGAATTATGGATTTGTATCAAGTTTAGTTAAATACATATTAGGGAATCCAATGACATAAAAGGGAAAACTTTTTAGTCATATTTATCTCATTATCATATGAGTTTCTATGCTTTAAACTATGTTACCCTTGTTCTAGTTAAAAAAATATTGTATTTTGGGAAACTTTTTTTGTTCATTTAATAATGGTTATTAGTGAGAATATGAAATGACCAATGAATATCCCTTGGGGATGTCAAACCTAGAGTGCAACCGGTCTCATTATCATGGAACAGTTCACATTTGAGTACATCTCAAAGTGGTGTTTTTAGGTTTTACCACTAGATACTTATGTTTCTAAGCCACATCCACATGCTCATATCAAGAGAAGAATGTAATTTTTTGATAGACCAATTACTATACACTCACCAAAAAATAGGATTTCATTCTTTTACAAAGTCATATCCATATGGTTTTTCATTTGTGTGTTTTAATCATAATCCCAAAAATAACTAAACATATTCTATGATACCATATATAAAATCCCTTCACATTATTTTCACATTTAAATGTTATTTATTACATTATTGGACCATAATACAAGACAATATATTGAGTGTTATAGTGTATTTGGGGATTAGGAACATTATATAACAAATTAGAACATATAATGCAATATATTTATTGAAACATTTCTTATATTGTTCACAACATTCTTTATTACATAACACTACATGGGATAACCTGAGGACATAAATAAGAAATGGGTGAGCTACAAAGCCTAGTAAGGTAATATAAATTCAATAACATGAGGGCGACAAATGTTTTTGTTCAATAGACATATCAATAGATCACAAAATAATAATGATCTTAAATGCATGATATAGTGTGAAAATAATATCATGAAAATGTGAAATCAACATACAACATGATATTAGAATTAGTCAAGGCTCATTGCACATTTATAATCATAAATAAACCTTAATTTCATATTAATTATCATGAGTAAAACCTAAATTAACATCGATTAGAATGAGTAAACCATCGTGGCACATTATATATCATTATACTAAACATTACCCAATGTATTGGAGTGTTATCCAGGAAGACCCTTCATAAACATTTTCATTCATTCATAAGTGTTCCTCATAGATCATATAAAGTGGAATCATTCAACATCATAAGTTTTTTCAGGATAAAGGATCATGTAATACATACATTTATGTCCCCAATAAATAATTATATGATTAGTAAGGTCACTACCCATGGTAGGGAAACATGATTGGAATTCACTACATGAGGGAAAATCGTAGTGAAAATTCTTCTACATGGTGGAGTGAAATGGAAATTCATAAAATAATATGATAAGAGAAACATGGGTCTCTCATCATTTATACATGAAATATAAAGTTTGTTGATATTGGAACATTATACCCTATCACATGAATTGTAATTTAAAATGAATAATATAAAATATTTTCTTGAATTGTGTGAAGGGGGTAGATATTACATAGAAAATTTATAGACGGTAATGGGTGTATATAAAGGATCATAGATGGTTTAATCAGAGTGTAAGAAACCTAAAATTATTTATAAACTAGATTTAATATATATGGATTATGTATGAACATATCCTATTATATGGAAATCGAAATTAAAATCCATATCCCAAAAGGAGTGCTTGATAAAAGAGGATAGTAGATGATCCTTTACATTGACTATGAATAAAAATTCTTTTAGAGGCTTCATTGGAGCCTTGGTGTGCCTTGTTGGGACTCTAGAGAGTAGAGTTATAGGTGTGTCAGGAATCAGAGAGTTTGAGTGAAGAGGAATGAGAGCTTGGGTGGGTTTATAATGGAATGGAGGGGGGTTTTATTAATTATTTTGTTTTTGGACACTACATAATAAAATGTTCAAAAACACAAACCAACCCTTGGTTTTTCACACAGTTTCTAGAAAAAGGGAGTGGTATAAGTTATTTAATAATTATAAGGGACTAATATGTTAAAATATATACCCAGTTTATGTTGGGGCCAGTCATACATTCAGAGAAATGATTTTCCAATCTTCAAATATTTTATGGGTTTTGGAGGATTTACAAAGGCTTTATAAAATATAATAAAAAAATAATATATTAAATTATTTTAAAGGAAAAAATTTATTTGGACTGATATTCTTTTTTATAGTATTAATTAAATCATTTATATAGATAATTTTTATTTCAAGAAAGTCCCCGTATATTTATATAATATTTAATTTTTACCCAAATATTTGATTATCTCTGAAAATTAAGAAAAATTTACCATTGGATAATTTTGACAACCTTATTCCAAAAATAATATTATTCTAATATAAAGAGTTAAAATAATATTTCAATATTTACTATTTAAATAAAAACCAACATTTATTGAAAATTAAAGCGTATTTTCAAAAAATAATTTTAAAACTAAATAAAAATACCATTTTTGTAACACCCCGAGATTTTATGAGATATATTCCTTTTAATTTCTATAATATCTTCTATTGTAGACTACACCAAGATTATATTGCGTTATATGCCACACCGTATTAGCTTTAAGTATATGAAACACTATTCTTGGACTTTGTTACACACAATTTTAAGTTCGTTTGATAGTAGTTATTCTATGCAACATTGAGTGTATATATATATATTCAATTACTAAATGAAATATGGTTCGATTCTGTTATAAGAAACAACAAATGAGTCTTTCACTACATAGAACACTAACATGGCTTGTGTTACATGCAATCATGACCTTCTTCGATAGCGCGTGTAGTACGCAATACCGAGTTTTACTAAACAATATATTATTATAATATTATTATAAACTAGCCATTATGAATTGTAATTCCCACTTTTTGAAATTATACAAATTTTATCATTCAAAATGGACTTCATTTTTCGATTCTGAATTTCGAAATAATCCTCGGGTGAAATTTTGTTAGTTTTCTGAAAGCATTCAATTTTTGATGAATAGAGAAAACACTAGGTTACTATTTAAAAACTGACTGTTTATTTAAATAATTATTTATTTTATTTAAATTTATTTTAGTTCAAAATTGATACATAATACCTATATAATTTCAATGTAAATAATTGTAGTCATTTTATAATAAATTCAGATATATAAAAATTTTATTGAACTTGTCACCGTCTTTTACCCACCTCCTGGGAGAATTTGGAAATTCACATAAAACATAATTTTACCACTTTTCTAAGTGGAATTTCGAAAATCTGAGAGACACGGTTAATATCATGGACTAAAATGTGGTTCAATTAGTTGAAAATAATATTTGGTGAATGGTAACTTTTTACTTTTATTTAACACGGTTAAAAGTAAATAGGGTAATTAAGGGTAAAAATGATATTAACATTACCCTAACACATGTACTAATTCTATTGGTTATGTTTAATTCGACCTAAAAAATCTTAGGAATAAAATATGACCATTTAGGTCCACATGAATTAGATTAGGACATTTATTATTATTTTATTTAAAGAAGGGTTAAAATAGATAAAATAATACGCTTAATAACTAATTTATTTTTTATACATGGTTATACATAAGATATATTTGACTATAAATATTAATTAGAATTCTATAAATATTTCCTGTTTAATGGTAATTTATTTATAATTTTCAGACATTAAATAATTTATTTTATTTATGACACAATGGTGATGCAGTAATTACCTAAATAATGAATTATTAAAATAATTGATGTTATAAATACCCAAATAAATGTAATTTGAGACTTTTTATGAATTAAATTATTTTTATAGGTCAATATGACGAGTTAGTATTGAATTACTCAACTTTTTTCGAACTAATCCTGCTGTTATGATTTTCCCAGAAAATCCATTACCGAATAATGTCAAAATTGACAAAAAAATAGTTTTTAAAACAAATATTATATTATCAATTGTTATTATATACATAAAAATCTATGGTTCGGCCAAGATACTTATATCATGATAGGTGTATCATTAATGGACCACTTTGGGTTCTCTTGTATGTATATGGTATGTTTATTAACTATATAATATAAAAATACAAGGTGACTTGGTAAATGTCAATCTAATTAACTAAGAGTTAAAACAAAAAGATAAGGTTAATATAATGACCCAAAACTATCTAAATCTATTTTTAGAGGATTTAGACCCATACCCACCTTATATTCGAAATAATTAAATTTTTAGCTTTTAAAAACTGAATATGACTTTATTATAAAATAATATTTCACGTTTTTCCAAAGGTTCCCCTCTCCTCCATTATAAAATGGGCACCCCTTCCCTCTTCTCTTCACACCCTTTTGAGCCTTGAATCTCAGAAAAAACCTACCCATTTCTCTTCTCCACTTCCCTAGCATCATTCTGGTGGTTCTGGTCTTCTCAAAAGTCCAACTCTACTTCCATAAAAGGAAACTTAAAGGAGGTGCGTCGAAGAAGAGGTAATCTCTTCTTCCGATTCTCTCACGTTTCTTTATTCTTATACTTCGTCTTCATTAGTTTTATAATTATAAAGTAATAACATCAGTATTACTTATATAATGATATGTTATTATAAATATTAAACAACCCTATTTCACTTTTTATCCATCCAACAGAAAAATAAATCACCGCTCGTGCGTATGTACGGAATACCGTCTCCACGCCGTGGTGTAGTCTGTTTTCGACCACCACCTTACATGGATGAGTATAATGGTGTAAATAAATAACTATATATGATTATTTTAAAGTGATATTGATTCAAAAATATTATAAATACACTTAAATAAAATTCCACAATCATGGGAATGATATCATCGCTCGTGCGTACGTACGGACTACCGTCTCCATGACGTGATGAGATTCATTCTCCATGTTAACCATTCATGAATGATTATAAAGTATATATAATGAATAATAATGAAATATATGATGTAATAATGATACTATATTTACGTATATATATATATATATGTATGTCATCTACATAATTCCATTCAATTCAACAATGAAACGAAAACAGTGTTCATGCGTACGTACGGCCTACCGTCTCCATGAACGGTGTATTTCATTCCATTTATCGATCTGTCATATATATATATATATGTATATAATGAATATATATTATATATAAATCGTTTTTTTTCTTTATTAAATTATGTAAATCAGTATATATGTAATAATATCAAGAATAACAAGTCGAAACACGTACGATAAATGAAACGATTTTACCCAAAATGCGGCTTTAACATTGAATTTACAAAAGAACGGGTAATATAAAGTCATAACTGAACCATATATTATATCATGGAAATGAATATGATTCTGTAATAAGTCAATGACATTATTTAAATCATTATACAAGAGGTTCAGACACATACGAAGTATATCAGACGTTAGTTAAGGGATAACTTTTCCAATCTTGTTTTTATCCGAGATTGTTTATTCGTAAGTATTTACTAGGGTTATATTTATCATCCATGTAACTGTTTTATAAAAAAAATTCATATATGTTTAAATTCCTTTTTACCCATTATTACATTTACTACATGGTATGTAAATAAAATTTTTTTACAAGGTACTTTTTGACTTTTTCAGCAAAATTATGAGAATAATGTTTTTTAACTTATACAGCATGAAAGGATTTTTACGATTTTGTTAAGCCTTATTTTCATGAATCATACTCCAAAGGATTTCATGACTATTTTCAAAAAAATTATTTTCTTTTAAAAATGCATGACATTTTGTGAAAACCAAATGATTTTTAAAGAAGAAATGATATTTTCTTCAAGAATTCATTTCAAGTGTTTTATCAAAACCATTTTCCATCTAAAATGACATTATTCCATATGTGTATGTTTGAAGAATAATGTCTCTATGATTTACATGGTTTCACTTTTCATATAATGAACTTATATCCATTTATTTTATATGGATTATGTGATGATGGTATTATGTTCATGATAACCATTTTATTTATTGGGTTATTATGAATGATGTATGTTTATTTTGTGGCACAGGTATGAATGATTTCATTATGAGATGGGTGGGACCTATATCTCCCTCCAATGAATTGGTTAAAGATTTATATCTCATGATATAGACATGGATGGAACGGTATGTTAATCAGGTTCAGTAATACAGGACTGGAACGAGGAGTTAACTCGATTCCGAAAGGGACTCTGCCCAATAAGATGGTCTTGGCAGCAATGCATTGGCTACTATAGAAATCATAACAAGTGCATAATGGTTTCCATAATTACATGATTTATTCCCATTCTATTTTATCAAGATCGATGTTCCATTAGGATACATTCCTTATTTACTTCCATGATTTATGTCTTTGCTCAAGATTTTGATGTCTAAACATTACGTTCATGTTTTTATGTTCAATTGTATATGGTTTTATTTATTTTCTCCATGCTTACCCTTAATGATAATTTGAGCTCACCTTTTATATGTTTTCTTTTCCCCCGGATTTTAAGAAAGCTTTATGTTAAGAAAACAAAAAGGGATGATCTTTATGGGTGTCGTTGAAGATCTTTCACCAAGATTAGAAGATTATATTCCATGTTTTCAAAGACACTAAACTATTACGATCCTTGAGTTTTGGTTTTTGTTATGTATTATGTATTCAACAAAAGTAATGTAATGTCCTTGTACGTCAAGATTTGGGTCACTAAAATTTTACATCATAAAAAATATCTGATCATTTAAATTTTATAAAAATTGTATAAAAATAATATTTATTTACATTAATATTTATTTTAGAAATCGATTAATTCATTTAAAATATAATTATTAATTGAATTTGAATATTAATAAATAAATTATATGATATCTAAAAATAATTTACTAATTAACTATAATAATATGAAATTATATTCATTATTCTAAAAAAATAATATACATAAACATAATGCTAGGGTATTATTAAATATCATTTTTTTACATCAACATAAGACCTAAGAGTATGGTGTGCAATAGTGGGTCTTGCATGGTGTACTTTGGTGAAAATTATTTGGGTCAAAATCTCGATGTTCCTGAACATCAACTATAAATGATTTCTATCATTATTATGTTTTTGGATCTCAACATGGTCATGGAATTTGGAAAATCCTAAAAATGATATATCCTGTGAAAGCTGTGATAAATGGGCTTCATAGTAGATAATTCTACAGGTTGAGGCCATCACTTCCTTTACCTGTGTTATATGGATTTTTTAAGAACCAATATTTATACTAACCATGTGATCACTATTTTACAGCTATATTATCAATGAAAATGATACATAACACTCATTTAAATTGAATTGGATATAATAAAATAAGAGAACATGTCTTCTATAACCAAAATTCTATTAATTAATTGAAATGTAATTTTATTCATAAATGTTCAGGTGGTCACATTATATATGAAATGATATTTAAAAAATATATATAATTTTTTGAATCAAATTATAGTAAATAAAAATTCTCTTTTAAAAAGAAAATTTCAACATGTAAATTGATTTTTTCATAGTTTACTTTTTTATGGAACCACATATTTAAATTTCTATGGGGTTTTAATGTAAATTTTTGGTTTTTTAGGACATATATTTTGTATTTGTAAATAATTAGAATATTAAATGTCAATTATAGATATAATAACCATCATTGGAATGAGTTTATCGGTTATTGAGACCGTTTTTTAGATTCTTTTAGTGCTTCGAAATAATAATTATCATTGTTCACAATTATTTTCATATATTTGATCATGGGTAATTACTCTTATATTAATTTTTATAAATTCAAGTTATTACCAATGTAGGAAATTATAATTATTTTTCAATTGAATCTCTATCTGGGAAAAGGCAATATCATGTTTCATTTTACTGTGTTTCATATTCCAAAATAAAATGATTTTTTTTTCATGTTTGTGATTTATGAATAATAAATAATATTATAATTCATTTCCTATTTAAGAGATTTTGATATCACATATCTATGTTGATTAGGTTTATATTTTACATTATCATTTAGTGTACCTCATAGAGGAATATGTTTTTTTATTTCTTAGTTATTTAGTATTTATTACATAGATTAAAAATTCAAATTATGTTTTTGTTAATTAATGTTCATGTGATTAAAATAGTTATAAGTTTCACAAAAATATAAAGTTAATGGATATTTCCATATTATTTGGGTTTGATTATTATTTTTTGAATTATTTATGTTATATATTTTTATAATAATGACCCATGTTAGACTCTAATATTACATGGTTAAATAAAAGGCAATCCGTTTTACTATATGGTTCAGTATTTAATAGAAATAAATTCTCATGTAATATATCACATGAATTCCATTCCATACTCAGTTGAATTATCATTATTTATAAATTCCACACATTTTCCAGGATTAAATCATAATTACATTTATTTTTATAAAATCATTTTTATGTGATCTCCTAGATTTTTCTATGTATTAGTTTTTATTATTATACAGATTTATTTTGAGGATAGGTGCCGAGAAGACATGAGATTTGGAGGCACATGGTTCCAATAATAAAATCTTAAAATATATTAAAATATTAAATATCTTTCTTGCATAGCTTTCCTAAAAATTTGGAATAACTTCTAAACAGGTGTCCAGATAAAAAATATTATTTAAAATTTGTGTTTAATGAATCATATTTACCCATGGTGAGCCATAACATCGTTAATCGTTGATCTTCTAGGAAAATTAGATTTTAGCATTTTTAATGATTAAAAAATTAGTATATATTTAATTTCACTCAATCTCATCGATGTAGTGACAATTGATTTTAAATTAACATAGAGGATGATATCTAGTATTAAACTCATAATTTTGGTATTCCCTATAAAATATGAAAAGGAACCCAAAACAGTTCTGTCAGCATCGAAGGATGATGGAACCATGGATCAGAGATATAAACATGTTGTTCTGGGCCGATATCTCTTATGGTGGAGTCGTAGTGAAATATCATTATCAGCAATCGATCCAAACCAAATCTAGTATGCATTATTTGGATTTACTTTCACCAATTATTGAATCAAAAATGATTTTGGAACATCCAATGAACATGTGGAACATTGGACCGATAAATCTTTTGAGATGGGCTTTAATTGAGTGATTGATCAAGGATAACTATTTTGAGAATTGATTTTTAATTTTGAACATTATTATGGGAAGATATCAAGTCATGAATGAACAATGATTAAGGATCGTCCCTTGGGGTTTTTCCTAGGGAAATTCTTCTCCATCATTTTATTCTATGTGTTAATTTTTTCATCATGGGATATTAATGGATAATCATTGCACCCCCATTTCATGGTGCAATTGTCCAAAATTGATGATCCTACGTCAGCATGTCCTAGAGAAGTTTCGAGGATGATAAAAATTGATTAATCAATTTGACTTGGGAGTTACCACTTTATGATGGTTATCATATTAATATTTAAATGTTGTATTTAGAGCTGATCAATGGACCACAACACCCCATTTCAGTGTTATAGTCTTGATGTGAGTAGAAAATCTGAGTTTTGGGGTGGTCATACTATAGAATCAAAACATGTTTCATTGGTCGTGGCGATTAGTGGAAGAATAGATGGTTATAGAAATTCCATAACACATGGTGTATAGTATGGGCTACACAATGTTTGTTCAATGATGGACCACTTGGCGTGTATCTCAGGAGACACAGAGTCATGGGTTTGAGTACACATGTTTCCTAAATGTCATATACCCCACCACATGACTTGTCGTGGACCATATACAAGAACTATCTCGTGTAGTTGTACACCGACAGAGCTACACGGTTTGACATTGTTTACTGGAACACTACCAGAGTACACTAGTGGTCCTCAAATGGACGGGAAGGACATTTAATTATTTCTATAGGCTACGTACTGTCCTTTTACCTGACATTCACTTTTTACATGGGAAGATGTACACGATAAGTACCTGGTGTCATGGGACAATATGTGTGACCCTACAAAATGTGTACTCTCTTCTAAATGGCGTGCTCCACATGTCCACCATATCAAGGACATTTTAAGTGTTCATTCCCGTATCCTTCCTTTCAAGGTAAGTTGGTATCATTTCCTAATAATATGAGTATAATTTCTTTATGGGGACTTTCTGTATAGATTTGTTGGGATCCCCTTTGAGATTCCCAGAGTTGGATTCTATATTCGTTCTTGGTGCCGTAGGTAGAGTCCTTGGTATTGATGTGAGAAACTTGAATAGGCATTGATCTATAATTTTTTGGTTAATCCAGATGAATTTTTTTATCACCTATAACACCATGGTTGTGATCCTCATCTGTTTACTATATATCACATGAAATCTATCAGCATATCTCTCTCTCTCATGATGATTCCTGATGAATATTACTTCTCAAACAGATGATATGGGTTCTATCATACTCAGGAGTGTGTTCTCTTGATTGAGTGCTTATGGAATCTAGAGATTGAATCACAAGTTTAGTTATGGATGGATGTGATGTACCTCTAGACTACTTGTCTTGGATTTTGTATATATTAATGTTCATGATATATATACTATAGAACTACAGTATTTACAGATTATTTAACATTTTTTTTCTGTATTTCATTGTGCTTTCGGTGTTACCTAATTAGTATTATTATACTCACCCTACATGGGATTTTCCAACCATTGAAATGTCTTATACAGATGATAAACCTTTTTATGGAGTCCAGGGTAGATCATGACCAAAAATAACATTGTGATTTCAGGTTGGCTAATTGTTTCCAATGGATTTGAGAATTAGTCATGGAACCTATTTTCTTATAGGGTTTTCTTGGTAGTTTATAGACTATTTCATTTTTGTGGGCTTGTATTCTGGCCTATGTTACATTAGTTCACTTTACATTCATAGAATAATTTATTGGTTGGGATAGTGATATTCATGCATTTGTGTCTTAGTGGTTTTTACATTTCTTTATTTTTGGACCAGGAGATGTGTGCTTGTGTACACGTCTATGTGAGGTGGGATTTTGGAGTTACGACATGGGCTCCACTAAGATGGGTCATGATAGAGTGGTATCAGAGTGAGTTAGTTATATAGTAGGATCTCATGTATGAGAGGTGTTGGGGATATAGTGTTAAGTGTTTCATGTTCAGCTCTTAGGATAGGGACCATAGTGTAGGTGCATGCGATCATTATACCCGTACAATTGGAAATTTATAACTTGAGTTTAAACTCGGTACATGAGAACACTAGTTTAATGTAAATTATAGTTACATTCATAAAATAGAAATGGGTTTTGGTTTCAATGTACTTATTGAGCCATATATTCCGGTTGATTGTGTTAGATATTATCTTTTATATAGTATGTCTCCATGAAACACACCATCTAAAACTCAGAAACATGATCACGATGATGACCCTCTTATTGAAGATGATTCAATATAAGGTCTAGTTCCATAGATGTTTCATCATGGTGGTGTATCTTTTATACATCCATGAGGGAAGTAGCACATTGTACTTGTACTACCAGTATATGTGGAGTGCAGGAAAAGCACACTCTATTATTGTTAGAGACAGATATCCCTTAGCATTGAAGGCAAGTCATGCCCACAGGCACGCAAGGATGGGCATGAGGTAGTGACCATAGTTATATATCTAGTGAGGGAACAAATATATCATATAGTGATCCTAACTGTGAGTCTTCTTTGGGTTTCGTTAGGGAGATAATAGAGTTTGAACACACAGACTCATGATGAGGTGAATCATTCATCGATAGAGTTTAAGGGTATCTCTAGGGAGTTCTCACTAGTTACATTGTGGGAAGTGTGTATATTATTGTTTCTTCATCTCTAATAGGGTTTATTGACTACGGTGGGGTTTTAATCCAAGTTCACCAACCATTACAGGTAATAAATATATATTGTAAAATATCAAAACATTAGGGATTAGACCACTGAGAGAGGCCCGACTATAGGAATTCAAGAGCGTATTATACCACTAGATGTTCTGACTTACATTGGATTGGTCTAGTGAGATTATGTGGTCAAATTCTTCTTGGTGGAGATGATGTATCTAGTGGCAGTCAGTATCATGTTAGAAGGTACAGTGTCCTCGGAATTTGGTATCAAAAATCAATCTCCGTGATCTTGTTGTGGGATACATTCTAGTAGGTCCCATGCAAGGGGATCTATGGTTAATGGAACATAGCCTAGATCCAGTCAGCCTATGGAGAAGTGATACTATACATGTGATTCCAGGAGACATCTCACTATATATTTTATAATTCCAGCGAGCTGCTAACATGGATATGATGGATGGACCACTAATGTATAGGAAACAATATTTATCGGAGGATCCACTGACTGGAGTATGTGGCAGAGGAGTAGGGAAAATAGCATGAGGTTGTAGGGGTTTTGGCATATTACTATAAACACCCCCAGGAGGTCCATGAATGGCTTCGGGAGCTGGAGGGTAGCCGTTAAGACAATTTCATGTGGTCGAGCCATATTACCCATTGGCTATAGGGATTATTCAATATATGACATGTGACTTTTATACATTAGTATCCATATTGATAGATATAGGTTCCCATCATTTCATTTTCATCTACATACCTAGAATGAGACCATGAGATCCAGGTATAACCGTTGACTCACCTCTTATGCTTGAAGGAACCTATGAGAGGAGACTCGATGATCAAAAAATAATTATGATACTATGACCTATCACTTGGAGGTGAGATTTTTTTTTTCAACATCATGTTGGTCACATCGCGACCATACAGGGGAAAACATTGATCAACTGAAAATGGTTTCCACCACTCTCTCTAGGGTTTCTACCTTTCTTACTCGAGATCTCTTCAATAGGCTTTGATCGGCACTCGATAATGGAAGGATTCGATCCTGAATGGGAGATCGCCCTGGAAGCTGCAATGCCCAGGCTAAATCGAGACGATGTAACCCTGGCTAAAATACCGAGGGGGACCTCCTTTCTCGAAGAGATTAAGGGAATTGAGTGTTGCAACCCTGTAGTGATGAAGCTTCCTCTATGCATGAATCTTGAAGATGGAAGATTTGCGGTCGATGCTGATCCTGATGCTCTTTAGAAACACACGCTACACTAAAAACTTTCGCTCATTGGCCGCATTACATACCTCAAAAAATAAAATAAATGGTCGAATCTGGATCTAAAAATGAAAATCTCACAAATTTTGGGGATAAATGATTGGAAATTGATCCCTCTTGGAAATGGATATTTTCATATTTTTCTGAAATCCCAATCTGAGCTCAATCGAGTGTAGAGATATGGAAATCTGCAGCTCATGCCGAGTATTCTTCGCATCTCAGATAGGGATTACACCTACAACTCGAACACTACAAATAACACCATGGTCTAGATATGGGTGTGTCTCCATGGGCTCAACTAGTATTTCTGGAACACAAAAATCCTCAATGACAGTGCCTATTGTATAGGTACGCCTCTCAAAATAGACCATTTTACACTTGTTTCTAATATCAGACTATATGAGAGGGTGATTATTGAGGTGGACATAGCCTCTTAGTTCACAGAAATTATTGTCTTTAGTGCGAACGAATTCTAGACTGAGGTTCGGGTTGAATGGGAATGAATTCCACACGTTTGCGAATACTGTAAAATCTTGGGCCAGTTGCTTCTGAAATGTTGGGTAGTCATGAGTCAGGTCACTCCTCTATATGAATATGGATGGATTGAGAACAAACAGAAAAAGAAAATCAATTCCACTACCTCTAGCAAACCTGAACCTATGAAAAAAACATTGGACGTCTGGGTGAAGCGCGAGAGCTTTCTGTGTGAGTCCTCAGGTACCACCTGGGATAATCAAGAGTAATAAGATGAAAATTATATTATTGAACTACGTATTTTGTAAGATATTCAAAATTCAGTTCTCGATGTCATGTATCATCATGTCCTTTAAGAAAATCATACTGAACCGATGATCTCTGATGTCCAGCTGCATACTATTCCTGTTGTTACCTCTGAACTGGATCCCACACCAATGGCTTTGGTTGTAATAGATGCTCCTCATGCACCGCAGGTTTATAAAACTAATGGTGTTGCTGATCTTCAAGAGGCTCTTTCACCTGCTCGAGCAATCCAACCATAAAAATCAGGTTTGATATCTTCATATGATTCAATTTCACCAAATAATACTCACATGATAGTGTGGACACATCATAATACTGATTTATCTACTTTCATCACATTGATCCATACTTTTAATGAATTAAACTCAAAAAAAATATCTCCTAATGAATCTGTTAAGTCAATAGGAAAACTTGAGTCACCTGTTCGGCCAGTTTCACCCCAGAACATGGGATGTTTATTGGAATCTGAGGGTGATTCTATGATCAAATACTCGGCCCATAAATCCTCTATTTTAATAAAACCTTGCTCATTACAAAATGAAACTAACACCTTGTCTAATCCTTGTGTGAGTAATTAGGAAAACAAGACTCCCCCAGACTCCTCCTCAAATCATACATGAAAAAAGAGGAACAAAGGCTCGAGTGGATCTATGAAGAAAAGGGTATCTCCCAATCAAAACACTGGGCATAATGGATTTTGATTTCATGAATTAATAAGGAATAACTATAAATGATACACAAAATTTTTTGAAAAGGATTTTGATGAAACATAAACCAAATTTTTTTCTATTTCTTATCCTAATATTATTTTCTCCTTGAATTTAATGCATTGTTCTTCTATTGGATATAATTTCCTTGATGCTTGAAAGAATGACAATGTTATTTACTCCCATGGTATTTTTTCCACTCTTCTCTTAGAGATGATTATGTTTCCAATATTTCTATTGAAATTCTTACTTGTCATTTTTTCATACATTAATATACACTACTTCGGCACCATGGATTATGCCAAGAATAGATACCAGGATCATCGACCCCTATGGCAAGACCTATCATCTTTATCTGGCTCCATCCAAGATACCTGGCTAATTATTGGTGACATTAATTCCATTCTCTCTCACAATGAAAAGATTGGTCCTCCTCAATCTCCAAGCTCTTCTAGAGTGTTTAGAATCTCTGTTGAAATTTTTAATTTGATTGAAATCAACCTCTCATGGGACAAATTAACCTGGTAAAAGAGACACTACAAAAAAATGGTTTCTAGTAAACTTTATAGGGCCTTTGTTAACATGTCTACCTTTGATCTCTGAGACACAATTTCCAGCACCACATTATCTAAACTAAACTCGGACCACCACCCCATCCTTTTTAGTCTACTATCTAAAAAAGAAAAAAATCAATATTGTTTATAAATTAATAATTCTTGGTCTGATAATTTGGAATTCTTTAAACTCATACAAAGTTACTGAATGTCTACGAATCAACACTCTGATGTTTTTTCTTGTGTCACTAATCTAAAACACCTCAATAACTGTCTTATGGGTTGGTGTAAGGAAAAATTTAACCAACTGGACATTGAGATAGCCTCTCTTGAAATTGAACTCAATAAAATACAAAACAGTTCGACTAAGGAGAATTTTTCCTCTGATCCCCAGAACGAGCTGAACATCTCCTTGAAACTCAACTCTTTTCTGATCCACAAGGACATCTTGCGTAACAAGACATTCAAAACCAAATGGTTGTCTGATGGTGATATGAACAATAAATTTTACAATTATCTATAGTGAGTTAGGAATACTTACCGCCCATTATCCTTTCTTAAATTTAATGACACTCTTTTTAAATCTGATGAAGCTATATCCAACCACAAGGTCTCTTACATTCACAACACTTTCCACGGACCTAATATCAATAAAGATCTCATTCCTGGGATCATTGAAAATTTCATCAGTGAACATGATATCCTCATTCATATAGGCACCCCGCGGGACCATGAAATGAAAGATATTTTCTTCAGCCTTAACTCAGATAACACCCCCGGGCCTGATGGATTCAATAATCATTTCCTTCAACAACAATAGGAGGTAGTTCACATGGATTTTTTCAAAATGGTTTGAAACTTCTTCACTAATGGTGTTCTTCCATATGGCCTTAATGCCCAATTCCAGTCTCTTATTCCTATAGTGGATAATGCCTCTAATCTACACCTCTTTCTCCTCATTTCTCCCATTAACTCTCTCTATAATATAATTACCAAATTCATTTACAATAGGCTTTCTCCTCTATATGACAAG
The DNA here is from genome assembly GCA_963277665.1 of Viscum album. Taxonomy (NCBI): domain Eukaryota; kingdom Viridiplantae; phylum Streptophyta; class Magnoliopsida; order Santalales; family Viscaceae; genus Viscum; species Viscum album. The sequence goes on along the minus strand of OY728146.1, from coordinate 1,553,095,946 downwards.
ATCATTTGCGGCAATCAATTTGGGTTCATAAATGGTGGATCCATTAATGATTCAATTTTCACTAACTCGGAATACATTAAATCTCTTAATAAAATGTCAAGATGAGAGAATATCACAGTCAAACATGATATTATAAAACCATTTTACCCCATTGATTGGATATTTATTTTCAACGTCTTTAAGGATTTCTGATTCAATGAAACCATTATTGGAAGGATAAATTACCTCTTCAACTCGGCTTTTATTTCCATACTTATTAATGGTTCTATTGATGGATACTTCAAATGCTCAAAAAGGCGTGTGGCAAGGTGATCCCCTCTATTCGATCCTCTTTTCCATTGCAGAAGATTACCCCAGTAGATATATTTCCTCTCTTGTGCACCAATGCTAGCTCAAACCCATTCAGGCTGCCAAAAATATTGTTGTTCTGACACACCTCTTATCTACTGATGACTTCATTCTATTCTTTAATGGGGGTAGAAAAAATATTCTTAATCATAAAAAGGCCATGTCTCATTATGAAGTGGTCTCTGGACAATAAGTTAGCAAGAATAAATCCTCTATCTATTTTGGAAAACCTTTTCCCCTTCATGAAAAGGATTTATCATTCAATGTATTGGCATCAAAGAAGGTCCATCTCTTTTACCTAACTTGGAGTTCCCCTCCACTGTGGTAGGTCTAAACCAATGTACTTTTATACGGTCATGTACCAAGTGACTAAACAACTTACCTCCTTGAAAGGGAAATCCCTCTCCATCGATGGCAGGATATGCCTCATGAAATCCACTATTATCTCCAAAATGTTTCACCCCCTATTGATTTACAAATGGACTAATAGACTTAATAATAATGTTAATGTCCACATTAATAATTTTTTTGTACTGGTATCATTCTTGAAATAAATCGCGTTATTGTCCCTTGGTCGACATATTGCAAACCCCTTGAAAATTTTGGTCTTGGAATTAAAAATTTTAAATTTTTTAATGAGGAACTTCAAGCTAAGCTCACATAGAGGTTGATCAATAAATAAATCTGACTCCATAACCTTCCTTCATAACAGGTTCATGCAAAAATTTGAAAATTTCCAATCCTGTTACCTCAATTCCTCCATCTGGCCATCCATTCATAATGTCTTTGCTAACATCATGGATAACTCATGCTGGATGGTTAGTTTAAATTCCACTATAAATTTTTGGCATGATAACTGGACTGGTACTCCCCTCATCTCCATGCATTCTATGGATAACTCTCCAGATAACAACAATCTAACCATAAATTAGGCAGTTCACTCTAGTACAACCAATCTCTCTGGTCACATTATGCAAGATGTGGACAATTTCCCCTTTATAAATGGGGATGATCTCCATACTTGGGAGTCGGCTCAAAACTATATTTTGGACTCTAAAGACTTCTACTATCATTGTTTCAATAATTCTGACCCCATTTTCTCATGGTTGAAGGTTTTTGACAAACCTTAGATTGAACCTTAATGGCATAACCTTGTCTAGAGAATTTCTCACTATCGCATTCCCACAGAGGTGTGGCTTCAGTCTTTTGGTGTTCATCTATGATCTAAATGTAAATTATGCCATCAACAGAGGGAGGAAACTAATCACCATTTATTATCATGTGCTACAACATCTTCTCTTTGAAATAATGTTACTGACATTTGTTTCTGTAGATGGTTATCCACCAACTCTATTTACTCCCAACTAAAACATTATGGGTAACTTGAATCCTCTTGGAAAATCACGAACCTCTTATTATACGTGATTACTGAGCTCCTACATGTAATCTGTTATGATAGAAAGACAATTATTCACAATAATTACTCATTTAATCTTAATCCAGGTCAGATGAGGACCCTTATTGCCAACCGGGAAACAACCCTGCTTCAGAAAGGACAATACGACATCTCGATTGGGGACTTTATGATTCTCTGATGCCTCAACCATGGTGGAATTTACACCAAGACAAAGATCACTCTTGAGGTGTTTTGGAAAGATACAAATCCTGGATGGATGAAGATCAATGTTGAGGGATCTTCCAGAGGAAATCCTGGTCTAGTGAGATGTGGGGCCATTTACAATGATTACCTTGGTCGATGTCACAGATGCTTCTTTGAAGGTTGTGCCATTGCCTCTACCCGGGAAGCTGAAATGATGGTGGTGATTCAGGCCATTATTTTTGATAAGCTAATAGGATGGAACAACATCTTGAAAGAGAGTGACTCTACCGCCATTTTGAACGCTATTTGGAATGGAATGATTCACCTTGGATGGCCTCTCACTACCCGATGGATGAACTTCCTCAACTCTCATCTTGAAATCAGATGCATTTCCCCCCATAATTATCGTGAAGCGAACATGGTTGTGGATGGCCATAACAACAATGGAGTCAACCAAGCCATGAAATGGAGTGATACACTACCAGCTGATCTTCTTCCCCATTTCATTTGAGATTTTAATAAGATAACATCTTTATGTTTCATGCAACCTTTCTCTCTCTTTAGTCTCTTAATAAAAAATTTTCTTGTCCTTTAAAAAAAACTTCGAGGCCTTACAGCGTCATTCTTCATATGGTTTGGTTATCGTCAATCCATTATTATATTGAATGTTTATGGCAAAGGGTCATGTCTTTCCATATGGATGAGAAGTGTTTTTACCTTATTGGTGAAGGGGAATCCTACATAGTAGGGTATGGAATCATTCATAGTATGATACAACCAATTACTCGATAGTTGGAATCCCCGACCCTTGGAGAAACATACATCATAAGTTTTTAGTACCCATAAATGGTGGCAGAGTACAAGGATTTCATTCTAGAAGAAGTTAAAAATTTTCCTCCCTATTGGGAGATAGCATTACACATTGAAAAACTCACCATGATGACCAGGATATTAGTACCATCATATCAGATGGCTCCTGTTGGGAATCATGATCTGATGATATTTTTGGAGGAGAAGCAGAGATATAGATTCATGATCCCATGTGTTTCTCCTGGGGTGGCCCCAATTTTGTTTTCCAAAGAGGAATATGAGATATTGAGGATTTGTGTGGATTACAGTTCTTGAAACATGTCATTGTGAAGGAAACATATCCACTACTGAGATAAGATGACCTCTTTGATCATTTGAGAGGGTCATGAAGTTTCATGAAGGACAACCTTCGATTTGGTTATCACCAGCTGGGGGTATGGGATGGTGATATACCAAAGTTGAAATCTGTATGTCGTTATAGTCCCAATGAGTACATGGTAATGCAATTTGGTGTGAAAAAACAAATCAATAGTATTCATGGGAATCATGAACAAGGTATTTCATCTTTATTTAGACTAGTTTATTGTAGTCTTCATCGACAATATACTTCTGTTCTCAATGTCTGGGGAGGAGAAAGAGGAAAACCTATGGATTGATATTGACATACACTAAGAGAAGCATCTTAATGGGAAACACAAGAAGTGCTAGTCCATGATTCAGGATATATAAATTAAACGGAAAGATATCTCAACAGATGGAGTGGCGATGTGCTTCACCTTGGTGGAGCCTCTATTAGCATTGGATCCACCTCAGAGCATGAAAACGGTGAAAAGAATCCTTAGGCTAGTGGGATATTAACATAGATTCATATTATTTTTATCATTGATAAAAACATATATTTATGTTTTGAATCGAACGAGGAATACGATCATGTTGAGAGAGAAGTGTTAGAACATATTTTCATCACATGACGTATATTTTTACGCGCACTCTGATCTTGTGATTTCCGGTAGATGGTGTCGACTATTTAGTGTTCTGTGATGCATCAGGGGCTAGGAATGGTTGTGTCCTTATTCAGAGTCTGGTGGCGATTGACTTTGCTTTACTCCAGTTGACACCAAATGAGAATAAGTATGCATCCAATGATCTTGAGTCAGAAGCAGTAGTCATCGAATTGACGATGTGGTGACTCTACCTGACAGGTGAGAAGATTATCAAATTCATCGATCAGAAGTGTCTAAATTATATATTATCTCATAATGATTAAATATTTTGAGATAGGTGATGGTTAGAGTTCTTCTAGGACAAATTCATCGATCTGTTTTTCTCATATGTCTGTAGGACATGTGCCTAATTGAAATTAACATGGTGGGAAGCATTTCATCCTTTTTGGACGATACCCAGTTGTACCAATAGCATTGGGGGAGGCTTTTCTATGTAATAATCATAAATCGTCATTGGTGGTACATCCTGGAGAGGCGAAGATGTACCAAGAACTCTGACATTAGATATTGTTGACAATGTAGAAGAAGGGAGTAGCATAGTTCATTTCGTGATGCATTATGTAGAAGAAGGTGAAGGATGAGGTCCAATATCCATTAGGTTTAGATCAAACCCTTCAGGACCGAAAATGTATTTGTAATGATATATTGATGGAATTTACTACCATTTTTCCATGTACGTCTATGGGACATAGTTTCATATAGGTGATCGTTGACCAACCCACCCTATCATCCGAATTTTTGTTATATCAGAGTACGGTTCAATAGAGAGAATAAGAAGCCGCTACATGAATGATATATATTGACTCCATGGGGTCCTAATTATTGTAGTTTTTTGAGAATAATGAAAATTGTTATTTCTAGTTATGGAGATTATTGTAGGATGTGTCGGTAAATTAGTTATTCTTGAGCACGAAGTTTCTCCATTAGATAGATGGCTAGATAGAGCACACTATTTAGGTCTTGGATGAAATGCAGTGAACTTTTATGTTATACTTTGGTCATATTTGGGAGAATTTAATAACTATAGTGTAGTTTTTAGTCAACTAAAGCTTCATTTAAACCATTAGTATGGCACCATTCATGGATTTTTGAAGGCAACCATATCATTCACCCCTTTGTTGGACTACCCAAAAAGGTCAGCACTCCTGGACCAAAAGTTGAATGTGCTAAAACCATGAAGGTTTAGATCATCCAAGAATGTATGAAGACTATATAATGTCATAATAAATCTTATGTGGGTAGGAGGAAGAGGCTTTTGGAGTTCGTTAAAGGAGACCATGTGTTCCATTTTGTTTCACCATGATTAGGATTGTGGAGATTTGGACAGGGATGCATGTTATATCTAAGGTTTATCATCCTTTTTTAAAATAAGTGTAGAGATGGTGAGGTGCCATACTAGTTGGCTCTACCCCTACAGTTGGACTGTGTTAATGATGTCTTCCACATGTCGTAGATGAATAGTTACATTCATTATCCATCCTGTGTCATTGAATGGTGTGAGGATGACATTTTTTAGGAAATGAATTTTTCCGAGTATTTAGTTAATATATTTTATTTATAGAAGAGGATCCTATGTGGGAGTAGAATTCACTTGGTGTGAGACTATTGGTAGTACATAACTATATAGGAGGTCACATAGGAGTGGGAGGCATAGATTCATTCATAGTGCCAACATCTTTTTTTATAATAATTTTCTAGATTTTTAAGGACATTAATCCTTGAGGTGGGGAGAAAGTTTTGACCCATATTTTTTTGTGTATAATATGTTGATATTATATGGAATTAATTCAATATCATGTGTAGAGATGACATGCGATTTTGATGCACGAGTGGCCTGGATTAAATGTTTGAATTATATTTAAAAATAAAATATCATGTTCATGTAGGCATCCATAAAAAGTTTATTATCTTCAAAACGTGTACCCAGATTCGAAATAAGGGGGTACTATTGGATACAAAGATACAACATTACCCTAGGTGAGACCTGACATCAGTCTGCGTGGTTGGACTGGGAAATGATGATTTTGGCATTTTTAATGAATAAAATATGGTGAAACATTATTTTATTTCATTTCGTTTCATTGACACACTGATTTCTTTTATTAAATAAACCTATAGGCATGGATCCATGGTTATTCACCAAACCATACAATTCCTTGGAAGATATTGAATAAAACCAGGAGAATTATTTTTCTGGGGAATGATGACATAACCTTGTATGAGAGATCGACATACATTGTTCATGATGGATATCTTTAATGACAGAGACATATCAATAGGTCATCATCATATATAAATAAATAAAATGAAGGACAAATTTTAGAGATTTCATATCCCTATTATAAAACTCAAGGACCAATGCGGACCAACCAACGATCAAGAAGTTTCTGGGTTCAATCATTCTTATGGGTATAGATTTAATTGGAGGATTTATCCGGGATGATAATGTGAGAATTGAATTTGAATGTTGACCATTATTACAGAAATGTATTGATGTTGGAATTATCAATAGTCGAGGATTGATCCTGGGGTTTGTTTCTTGTGAATATTTTCTCCCCCGTTTAATTATATGTGTTCTTCTTTATTCATGGGTCATAAAAAGATGATTTTTGTATCCCCCTTTCCTGGAACAATGATCCAAAATTGAATATCTTTATTAGATAAAATCTACAGTATGCATGATGGAAATGATGACGGATAAATCAATGTAATTCATGAGTCACAACATTTTTGATACATTTCGCTGAATGTATTCAATGTGGTTTTCTGAGATGATTGAAGCCTCGAAAGAGCCTGCTCCCATACGTGGGTGATGATGAAATAATAAATCATATGTTTTTTGGTGAACATATCCTGGAATCAAATACAAAATGATTTCTCATCATGCTCGGAGGAAGAATGGGATGTTCTAGAAATTTCAGAACACATGGAGATTAGTATGGGATTCATAGCGTGTGTTCATTGATGAACCACATATCATGTAACCTGGGAGATATATAGTCATGAGGTGGAGTACTTTGGTTTCCACCATAGTGTGTACCCCACCACATGACATTGACTTGAAAACTAAATAGACTACCCCGTGTATAGTTACATGGGCAATGTTACTTGGGTTGACACGATGTACTAGAACATTCCCTGAGTACACAAGTGGACCCCGAGTGGATGGGAATAGTGTCTTTGTCTTTCTATACATTGAGTACTCTCTTTTACAAGACATGAAATTTTCACATGGTCCATTTTAAAAATGAAGTACCCAAGATCAAGAGACACACCATGTGACCCTACTACAAGCTCTGTAATATCCTATATAAGGCTTGAGCCACATGTCCATTGTATCATGGATAGGATTATTTAAGGGAACATACCCATATCAATCCATTAATAATTAGTTGGAATAAATTCCTATTGATGGGAGTATGATCGATTGATAAGGAATTTCTAGATAGTGTTGTTAGAAGCCCCTCCAAGAGGCTCGGAGCAGGATCCTCTATCAATTTTTCATCCCTTGGGTTAAGTCCTTGGTATTTATTTGACTAACTTCATCATGCTTTGATCCTATACCCAACTTTTTAATCTAAAGGGATTTCATAGTATCACCATATCACCTTGGATATTATTCTCATCTGTGTATTGTACCTCTCTTCAGATCAATTGATGTATTTTTCTCCCATGATGATTCCCGAAGAACAATACTTCTCAGACGAACATCGCCACATTTATTATACATAGAAGTGTGGAATCTCATATGAGTGTTTGAGGAATCATGGGACATAGTACATAGTGTGTGAATGGTGTGGTTGTGACATGACCCTGGACTACACATCTTGGATTGAGTGTATCTGGATGTTCTTGTTTTATGTACTCTATACATAGACTATGCAGATCAGACTGTACCAATCCGTTGTGTATTTACTTATGGTTTTAGGATGTCATATCGAATATTGAGGTTTTTATCCATGCATGGGATTTTCATGTATGGTTCTTTTATTGTTCATAAAGGTGACGATTTAACGAAGTCATGGGGGGGCCAGGACTAGATATGGAACTGTGAGTTATTGAAGGACGAGTACTTCCTACTTCTTCAAGATGAAGTACCAATACCTATTTTATTTATAATATGGACATCATAGTTTAATGGATAGTTTTTTGGTGTTCATGTATTGTGGCCCAGTTTTCAATATTGCACATTAATTTCCTGTCATACTCTATTAGTTGGGGCAGTGGTATGCATGCATTTTTTTATTAACTGTTTTTTACATTTCAGCATTTGTGGGATTCATGATGAATGTTCGTGCATCGGTACATATGATATTTCTACTATGTTACTGATATTTTTCCATTATGGTAGTCCCCATATTCTGACCTATTGATGTTGGTCTTGGTGTGTGGAAGCACATGCTGCACAAGGATGGTCCCAGATATTTTCACTATTATATTGGTAATCATATCACAATAAAAATATTTTTTCTAAAATAATTTTTTAAATAATTTCCCCTTTTCTAGGTTTAATTACTAGATGCAATGACTATAAACTATCATGCCCAACATATTTAATCTCAAATATCATTACCCATAATTAACTAAAATCATGGAATGTTATTATTATATTGATGATGTAGGATGGTTGTAGCATTCATAGGATACATATTCATCAACCCTAGTTTTTTATACATTCCATGAACATTATAATACAATTTATTTATAATTATTATTATCATACATCATAACATTAATAGTAATTATTTTTAATATTTTTTTTTAATTTTTTACTATCATGATATTTTTGTTATTCAATATTTTATTAATTTAATATTTCCATGAATATTTAAAAAGTCATTTTTACATTACGTACTTATCAGTTTTTCTTATTTTACTCACATTATTCTATAAATATGAAATAAAACCATTTATCTACATTCTTCTAAAAATTATATTTTAAATCTATAAAATTATTGTTTCCTTTACCATGTTATTCCAATTTTTATTAATGTTGTTTTTAATGTACAGTCAGCACTGATTTTCAAAATCATTCACACAATGAGGAAACTCATCGATATGCGTTTGGGTGAATAAATAGTGTTGTATTATAATATTTTTTTTTGTTTTTTAGATTAATATTAATGACATATTCAACTTTTTTTATTTCATTTCATTTGGATATACATTCTCCCAATGCAATTATTTATGAATCATGGTTTCCAAATCTATAATATTTTATGTATTTTTTGTATCCTCAAATAAATATATTAGATTCGGTTGTTTCATAGGGATTTTAACTATTTAATGGTATGTAAAATTTATAAATATATACAAGATATGTTTTCAGTTATCTCTTATATCCCATAGTTAATTTCATTGATGTTATAGTACAGAACCTCACATAATATGATAACACATTTCCAAATTAAAAATAAATATGTGGTTGTGAGTATTTATTCCAAAATACATATTAATTTACATGAAATACCATTATGTAATTGTAGATAACATGTTGTTATAGTGGGATATATTTAATATACATTAAATATATTGTGTGAGCTCTATCCAATAGTCCAACAACCAAAATGGTTACCTGGATGACCAAAACATTTTAACCTTCTCACTCTATGTTAAATGATAAATCTAGATGTCTAGGATCACTGTCACCACTCTTTAAATGATAAGATAAGTAATTATAGATAGATATCAAGGGATTTAAAATTTTATTAGATTATTAATTTAATTATATAACAAACAAGAGTTTTACGATGTTTTATCTATTTTTTATGCTTCTTCATGTTTTTTTCATTGTATAAAATAAATGGGAGACACATAATTCACTATATAATTACCAAAATTAAGAAGTTATACTATATTCTAAATTGTCTTATTATTTTTTACAATGTACCTTTTCACATTATTATATTCTATTATAATTTCATATTATATGATAGAATGATGCAACAATAGTCATCTCTTCAACTGTACATTCTCTCCCTGATGTTATATAAACCCTTCAAATCTAGGTAATTTTTAATTTTTTAACATCATGATGATTTTTATCTAGTATATGTGTTATTGATTTATCTATGTTTTGTATATGTATTAACATTACAATAATTAACGTTTTGTTCTATTATTTTCTACAACAAATAGATGAGGTGGTCATCCTGTATTAATCATTATTCAGTTCTTTCTCTTTTTATTCCATCTAAAACATTTAATTTGTGGGTTCATAATTGTTCATTACATGACCTATAGTTGTTATATAACTAGATTATGGGTGAAACAAAATGACCCAAAGAGGGGAAAAGAAATGATATGATCCAACTTGGTTGAATTGGGTCCACTTCTATTGGATTGACCTTTATATATGTCAGGTTAGGCATTGGGATGGTTAATTAATTACACAACTTGACACATTAACAACATTAAAAAAAATATATTCATACAATCATTATATTTAGCTTCCCTCTAAATAAATACACATTTTTCATCACTCATTCACCACACTACTAAAATAATTTTTTATTGATAAGATTAATGCTAGAGAGAAACTAATACCACACTCATTCACTCCTCCTTCCCATCAACACTATAAACACCCATCCAATTGAAAAGAAAATCCAATCATTCTCCCTAAAAATCATTTACTTTTCCTATATTCTCCTCCCAACATCTCCTAGTCATCATAATCTATGATTCATGTTCCTTCTGACCATCATCCACTAAACATTCATTTTTCAATATTAAACACATTATCATCCTCCATAAATTTATATCCCATCTATGCATAAAACATGTTTGAAAAAATAATGGTTTTTTTAAAATTTTGTTTGAAAGAATCTTCATCCATGATTGATGATGAATATTTCAATGTCTAAAATAACATCTATGATTTTTTTAATAAGATTAATTAATGGTATAAATGTAATCATGTTTTCCAAATTACAAAGAGTGTTCATTTTATTATTCTTTGGATAATACACTTCATTAACTATGTCTAATTTTTAATATCAATGAATCTCATATATCAAAGATTGTGATATAATAAATTTATATTTTAGGTTTCAAAATTCACATATCATGTAATTTTTTTAAAATATACTATATTTACACTACAATTACATTATATAATATAAAAAATAAATTTGAATGTTGCGACACAACTAAAAAATTTCATTGACTATATATTCTTTGATAATTGGTATCATGTTTGTAATTATATTGATAAATTATGAAATCTTGTTAATCATCCAAAAATATTAATGTAAATATTTTCAAAGTCATTAAATGGAAATGAAAAATAGGGAAAAAATAAATATTAATATTAACTACCCATGGTCTAAATGATTCAATGATACCAATGTATTAGTTCTATGGTGATGGATAACCAAGAGATAATCATTATTGTTTGGCACTGTGGTGAAATATTGTCAATCCAAGAAATTAATACATATTATGTTCAGCATGGATAGTAATTAGATTATGTTTTGTTGTAGTTAATAATAGTTTAAGATATTAAACTAGGATTTCACATTCCAATTCCATGATTCGTTATCGATTCTAGAGGTATGTGTTTTTTTAAAAAAATTAATATTTTATTTCTTTTTTCTATTAAAAATATTAATATATATTTCTTAAATTAAATATCACATATGATTCACTTCATATTTACAGTTTGAATATAAAAAATTACATTCAATGTTTTTTATGGTATTAAAAAAATATTCATTTTCATTGTGAAATGCATTAACAGATACAAGTGTAAAAAATTACTATTTTTACAGTCTCTTGTAAATGAATTTATATAACTATTTATATTCGTTATTGTAGGTCCCAAATTTTTTTTATTCATATTAAGTTTAAATGAACTATAGTAAATAAAATATAACATTTGGGATCCATGATTATAGTTTTTGAGAGTCAATTTCATTGATGATGTATTGGTACTTATTTTCTATTAATATTAAATTAAATTTTTTAATTGATTTTTTCACTGGGCTTCATTGGTTAATTTTTTGGTGGTACTAGGGATGTGTTTTTATCGATATAAGTATCTGATTATATTAGATGTATATATTCATTTATTTGGTTGATCTTATGAATTCAGTGTGTTGTATTATCACTTTAGTATTCTTATATTTAGATTACATTAATAAAATACATAATGTATTGTTACCATTATCTTTACATAATTCTGAAAATAATTCACAACATTTAATGATAATGGTGGGTTATTTGAAATGATATATTTACAATATAATGAATTGTTGGCTCCATACTCTATTAAATATGAACCTCAATAGATGTTTACTATCTGATACAACCCACGTATTTATGGGCTGGTTAACATACTCTCTTCAAACAACATGTATCCTTACCCATCCAAACCTGAATCATTCTCTTTTTATAGATTTTTTCCCTAATCTCCCCAAACTCAATGATATCCAGTCCATTGACACCAATATTAAATATAATACCATGAATTTTGTCCATAAAACTATACAAAGGAGTGATATTCATTATAAGAAATATTATATGATCCCATATTTTCATTAGATAATATTTATTGTCATTAATATATTAACGTTTTCATACCATGAATCATTCAAATTAAACTGATTCCCTTATCAAAAGTATTTTCATTATCTTAATTTATGGATGATATTTTTACATAACACCTTATACATATATTAATATTGGAAAATAGATTGATTTTTTCATAGTTGGAATCATTCTTTTCTTGATATAAATTTTCTCTGTACTAGTATGCATGATTTCATTTTGATTAGTCCCACTCATGTTTTTTTGGATTATTTATTATCCTACTAAACATTTACAAGAGATAATGTTATTGTGGATATGTTATGGTTGTTTTAAGGCCAAAAAATATCAACATTTTATACCTTACCATTAAATGTTTTCTATCTTTTTATTTATATTTCTATTCATATTATCATGATAAGATATCGAAAATTTTAAAAAATTATTTCACTACTCTATTAAAAAAGATATTATATATTTAGAATACACTGTGATTGGTATTATATTGGTATTAATAAAGACAAAACATTAATAGAGATGAATAATTTTTTTTATATATCCTTTTTATTTCCAAAGGTATGGTGAAAAACAACACATTGAAATTATAGTGAAGAAAACTATGCTTGAAAACATTTTCAATATGCAACACTGAGCACGAATGACATGCCAATAACATAAATATCATAAAATGGATGTTAAATTGGAGAGTATAAATATTATTAACTTTTATATGTTTTTATATATAAATTTTTTATTAAATATATATTATCACTAATTATTCTTAAAAAATAAATAATTTTTTAAAAAATAATTTTATTCTTAAAAAATTAGTTTTCTAAAAAAATGATTATTTTTAAAGAAATTTTTATTCTTACGAGAATTATGAAATTTTTTTAGATATAATTATTTTCATTTTTTATATCATTATTTTAACTGTTATATATGATGATTTATTTTGGGATTTTCAGATTATATGGATTTTATACTAAATATTAAAAATACCATATTTTTTTAAATGTAATTTTATTTCAATAAATTAATTAATTTAATATTAACACTATGTTTTGAATAATATTTCAGGTAAAATATTTAGTTTCTATTTTCATATATTCTTATTAATTATTTTTGAATAAAATTTATATTGTTTTTTTATATCAGTAATTTTTTGTTTTCAAAAGAATTTTTGTAAATAGTTTTAAATAGAATAATTATTCTCCATTTCAAATAATTAAAATATAACCTAATGATAAATTTTTTCTTAAATATTTATGATTTTTATAAATAAATACTAATCTTTATTCCAAAAATGATATGTTATTAAACATTTATTTAATATAAAATCATCATTCACATGATAATCACTCTTACTAAAAACCCAATTTTCCATAGTTTCTTTAGGATTTTTTAATATAAAAATTTCCACATATGGTAATACTTTTTTTAATTCTTTTATATATATTGAAACCATATAATAGATATTATCATATAATATCAAAATCAATTTGAATAAAATTAATAGTGAAAATAATGAACATTAATAACTGTTCTATTGTACTCAAACATTACATGGCTGAAACTCACCATTTTTTTAAAAGGATAGTCCTCATATAAAAACATTAAAATATATTTTCATCAAAATATACTGACAACATTATCATAATTTATTTTATCATTTCATCCTATATTATTTTTTGCTCGTCAATATATCCAATGAAGGTGTTTGGTAATAACCTAAAAAGGATTACAGAAGAATACGTAGCATTAATAATTTAGTTTTATTATATTATTTTATCATTATACTCATGAAAATTATAATTAATTAATAAAATATAGTAAAAAATGTTTCTAACATATACTAAGATTTTAATAATTTAGTGAAATATCCTAAATCAGTACTCTCTTCCGTCAATTGGTTTATGATATCGTCATTTCCTTTGTATGGAAAAATACCACCATGGGAACATATCACATTTATATTCCATAATCTAATCTCATGGTATATTTTATACTTTATATAAAGTATAAATTTTATATTTTTTAAAAATTGAAAAATATGTAGATATTATATAACTTATACATTCTTAATTGACATTCCATTTGGAATCTGATGACATCACTGAACTATTTTGCGGACAACTGCTTGGAAAAGTGGTATGAATTTTTTTAAGCTCATTACATAGAATTTAATAAGGAAAATAATTATTAATTTATGTTATAAAAATAATACCATAATGATATAAATGAAATACTTAAAATTCTGAAAATAAAAAATTTTAGTTTTTTTTACACCAAAAAATAAAATTTCATTACTGAATGTGTATAATACCTCCTCTATGAAGTTATGTGATTGTTTTTTTCATAATTATAGAACATGGAATATATATATATATGTGTGTGTGTGTGTGTTTTGATATTTATTCATACAGAAAGGAATAATATTTTCCATCTGTTATTGTTATCATTCGGTATTTATAAAATATTACATACAATATATTCATAGGGATTATTGAGAAATGGGAGCATTACTCAATCATACGTATGGGGTGACATCTAATTTTTTTAAACATCGTTAATTGTTATAAAAATATTTTATCTTTAGTTTTAAAAGTTATAAAAGATGTTCAGAAATGATAATTATTTTTGGATTAGGATTTTGGATTTGTTGAATAATTTCCTACAAGAACAATAGTCAACATAAAATTGTAATTTTTGACACATAGCCTAAATATCTTTTAAATACAAGGAAATATATTAATGGAATATATATTTTTATGTAAAATTGAAATAATAAAATAAAATGATAACTAATACTGTTAGATCCTTGATTCCTCTATAACGTATGTTCTTGTTTATGTTTCAGTTTTTGTCCTATTTTTGGATAATTAAAAGTTTTCTCATGTCGTTGAGAAGGCACAATGGTGTACCATGTGTTCAAGACATGAAAAAGGCAGAAAAGGGGATTTCATGGTAGTCCAGGTAAACTGAGTGTTCTGGAAAAATCAAAAAAATTACAAAAATGCCATTACGTGGAAATAAAGGGCACTCTGGATTTTCCTCTATTCTTCCTCTTAAATCCCTAGTGACTCCCCAAAAGCTCAAATAGATTCCATAGATCGATCTCCCTCATGTTAGGGCCTTTTGGAGCGTCATTGGATGCAGATTGAAGATCCAGGTAGGTCTAATCACCACCATGCTTCTCTTTTTAATTTAGGGTTTGTATCTATTCATTTTATCCACCTGATTCTCTTAAACCATACTTTTTCAGTGAGATTAAGTGTAAATAATAAAGGTTTAGTTTATTCCTGATTTGATACATCGATTGAATGGGTTTTCTCTAATGGATTCCAAGTAGGTTCCCTTTGTTTATGTTTAAACTTGTGCATGTAGTGTTTTTATTCATAACCTTATTTGACGGGTTTTTTGATCCATTTAAATGATGGGAACTCATGGGTGTCTAAATGGTTAATTATACCCATATTTTCTCCAAGGGATGCAAGGAGGATGACTCTAACAAATGAGGGCCACCTGTGGGGGGTGTCGAAATTTCCCATAAATATAGTTTAGCTAAGTATGTGTATGTCTATTGTGATAGATCATTGAGCCCATGATGAAACTTTAAATGTTCTCTGAAACATGTGGAAAGAGAGTTTAGTAATACAACTAGGTTTGGTAATGACCTAATTGTTTTTTTAGTTGTCTTTAAAAATTGATTAAATGGGTTAATGAGAAAGTGTTAGTGGATTAGAATTATCCATGAATATTCTTAGCGAGATAGGGATGTGAAATATAATGGGGCTAAATGGGTTAAGTAATATAAATGATGAACATGTCAATGGATTGAGGAAATAATGATAATTTCACATTAATTGATATAGTTGGGATGTTTTAAAGGCTATGGGTTATGTTGTTGTCATATGGTTAATTTTTCTAAATGATAAATAAGCATGTTCATATGGCTTGGTTGAGTGGGGGTATCAATATAATGTTATATGCCCCTGGGTTGAGATGGACCGACGTTCTAGGTTGACCCCAAAAATCACGAGTTAGGTAAGGGGATGGATTTATATTACCCTAATGGTTTCATTCAGCCTGAACGGATGCTTCAATGTGAGGTTTGTGATATTGTTATAATATGATGCCTAGTGATGTAGGGATTGATTGTATTCCCATATTCTATTGAATTTTTAATGTGACTAATCCATTAAACACATGAAAAGGTTAGATTAAATCAATAAAAGCCTAAACAGTGAACCCTGACTCCATTTTATTATAATTAAAAATAAACTTACTCTATAATGTCCCATTGAACATTTTTTCTATACTGAGCATAATATATATTGGTATGCACTATCCACTATTATAGATATTTTGTAGAAACTGGTGGTGGTGGTCTACTGAGTTATACTAACACCCTTCTTGGGATTCCATTTGGTATCTCAGTATATTTCATGTTTTCTTGTCAGAACAAGGGAAACAACCTTTTGTAGGGAGTTGAGTTGGACATGGAACATGTTGGGTGAGGTTACAGACTTGCATTCCATACTTCTTTTTGGATTATATTATTTTCTTATATTGGGATTTTTTTCACATGACATTGTAGCATGGCATGCCATATTTACTGCTATATATTATTGTACCATGTTATGGGAATTGGTTATTTTTGTAGGTTATTGATTTTTCACCATTATTTATGTTATTTAAATTTTTATTTGTTGTGGATTACTCTGATATTATGTTTATATTCATCTCATGTGACCTAATAGATGCCCGTTGCTATTCTAATACATCTGGCATAGACGGAGGTGCACTTGAGGTCATGTAGCTACTGTCTTGGGGGACCATATGAGTGGATCTGGGATTGGGGACATTAGAAAGAAGTATTAGAGGAGTTCATTTCTCTTTCTTACAATTTGGGGATGGTAGATATGGGTTTTGTACAGTTTCATCCATTTTTAATGGGCTTGTTCTTGGTTGTAACTAACACATGTAAGGGGGAAATCCATGAAACCCTAGGAGGGGATTATTTTTCTTGTTTTCTATTTTTATATTTCATGTTCATTCATCAGAGGGTGATACACTTGCTGTGTGGTTGGATGATTTTGTGAAATTTTTCTCCTAGATGGAAGGGTACAATGTTGTGAATTGATGAATCATTTTAGGCACCTAGGTAGGTATGTTACATGCATCATGATAGGTACACATACGGGAGGGTTGTGATAGATATAAAGGTTATAATGAAAATGATTTATTGAAATTAATGAAATTGGTCCTAATGGGATGGAATTAATGGTTAAAAATTATAGTCAAAAGGTTAAGTAGTAATTATAAAATGATGTTTACTAATGATGTAAAAGTGGATTAACTTCTGGTAAGAGTAAATTGGAATATGGAAACACTTTTAAATGGGATTAAAAGATAATTCTCAAGACCATGTGAATTAGATAATTGTGTTAGCCATGGCCATAGGAGAGATGTCCAAGGGTAGTGATCTGGTAGTGAGTTGTCTTGTTTGGATAGTGTATGAAAACTAGTTCACTTGTTAAATTTTATTACCCTATATATATATCTCTTCATTCTTATTAAAGGATTATGGATGTGTTCTAATTTTCATGTTTCGAATTTCAGTTAAATTCTACATCTAAGATGTGTGGTTGGTAGGAGACTTGATGACGTTGCCGAGAAAGCTCCTTTGGTAGGGGATCAAGAGAAAATAGTGATCCTAGGATATAGATAAGATAAATTCTATGAGAATATAGTTTTGTTTTTGATGATGATGGAACAATAATAAAGGTGGGTTGTGCAATGAATTATTGAACATACCACATTTTTTTAGCAATAAAACCATCTAACCATTAACAGAGATGATGGGCCAGTGGTAGTGGAGTTCTGGATAGTGTACATACAAACTATTCTTGACCATTTAAGGACTCCTCCCAAGAAGTGAGTCAAGATGGAATCCAATGTGTTGAGGGGTCCGGGAAAAAAAATTGGGATATTATCATTCAGTCACATCAGGATGAAGGGACTATGTGGATGATTTTTCAAGAGATGTTCCTAGGGAACATCTACTCAAAATCCATGAGGAAAGAAAATGCTACAGATTTTATGAGGTTTTCCTAGGGGATAATTGGTGTGATGGACTATGACTGTCATTTAACCCATTTGTGATGCTTTATTCCGACGTTGACGGGAGATGAGGCAGTTGTGGAAAAACACTTAAAGATTCGCTGAGGCACAAGATCATGTCGTAGGTTAATATCATTCCCATAAAATGGTTCGCTGAATTGGTAGGTCAAACCATTATCTTATATGGGAACCTGAAGTGATGTTCAGGTAGTGAACTTGGGGAGACTTTTGAGAAACAAAGTGGTGTAGATTCTAATATTTGGAAGTACCACTATGGAATCATTCAGCATGGTGGAAATTCATAGAATATTCTGAAGTGGTGGTCGACTTCTTAGGGTGGTGACCAAGTCTTCTATTATATATGTGGATATACTACGGACAAGAGTAGGCAATGTCTCCTCCCAAGGGTTGAGTGTCGACAATGTGGTATCTTAGGCCATGTGCAGATGTTCTTTCATAACCTGTGACCGTCAAGGAATGGAGAAGGATAGAGGAAGATTCTGATTGTAGGAAGGGGGTAGCTTATCTCAAATCAGGCAGGCTGTTTGAACTCAATGTGTTGTACAGGTAGAGGCAGTGTGTGTGGAACTATGGGGTGAGATCATCTTTACCATCAGAGTAGTGCAATTCAGGGTACTCAGGGTGGATCACATTAGAAGGGGGATGGTCACCTCCATGTAGTTCAGGATACACCTAATGGTGGTGAGGCATGACCATCTACTGTTTGAAATATGATTCTTATATATTCTACACTTTCGAGGGCTTATATGTGATATTGGTGGTACACATTACTTTATTTATTCTCAGTACATAGTTATGTTAGACATAACCAGAGAAAATCCATGTTTGGTAATGTCACATGATACTATGATAGGGGTACGATTTGAGAACATCAGGTACTGTATGGGTTGTGCTCTGGATATTGGTGTGTATCAATTCCTGTGGCATATATTCGTCCAAGAGATGTCAGCTTATAACCTAGACTTCAGGATGGATTGTTTATCATTATATCATGCACATATCGACTGTTATAGACATCAAGTAATGTATAAATCCCTTGATTGGAAAAATTATGCAATTCATTGTGAGTGGCATACTCAATTGGGCCATATAGAGATGCTATGCCAGTAGTTGGTGGAACTCACAACCATGTAGCATGCCTTTTTATAAATGTTTGGTAAAAAGGAAGCATGTTTTCCATTATATTTTGGAATAGTTTTATGATGTGTTTCCAATGTACATAGCATGGTTACACCCCGAGAGAGATGTTGAGTTAATGATTGAATTGTTTCTAGGAGAAGAGTCTATTTCTATTCCACATTATCGAATGTTGCTTGATCAATTCCATGAAATGAAGGTTTAGTTAGGGGAATTAGAGGATAAATGGATTATTCTTACATGTACATCTCCACGGGGATATCCTATGATGCTTTATAATAAGGTTGATAGATCACAGAGTCATTGTGTGGGTTATAGGAAGTTTAACCAAAATACAATTAATAACTAATACCCTCTTCCTATAATCATATACCTGCATGATAAGCAATGATGTTCCTCAGTGTTTTCTAAGATCATATTGAGATATGCATACCATCAATGTCAGGTGAGACCTTCTGACATAACCTGAATATATTTCTGATGTAGTTACGGGTTTATGAGACCTCCTCATGAGTGAAAATAGATAGAATATTATTTAATCCAAGCTATCAAAATGTTAGATTTTTATAGATGAGATTTACTTTTTAGGAAACAACATTTATATGTCTAGTGTGTTTGTGGATCTGGAAAAGGTGTAGGTTGTGGTGTCTTAGGTAAATCTCATGAACGTCTCTGATATTTAGAGTTCTATGGGTTTTTCTAGTTATTTCTTGAATGTTTATTAGAGATATATCTCATTTTGAATCATCACTCTCATGCTTAACCATGAAATAGGTTATGTTTGATTGGTCAGAGGATTGAGAGAATTTTATTTTAGGGGATAAATATGGGGTTTACCACCATACTGATTTTGATCTTAACCAAACTAGGTAAAATGTCACCTTGTTCTGTGATGTGTCCAGTGTTAGAATTAGGGAATTTTTAATACAGGATGACTGGGTTGTGGCTTTTCGGTCGAGATAATTGAGGACACGAGAAATGAATTATCTTACTCATGGCCTTGAGCTAGATATTTTTGTTTATTCCTTGAAGTGTTTGAGGCATTACTTGTTTGGAGAACCATTCACTATGTTTGTGGACCATAAAATTATCAAATACATTTTCTCTCAATGGGATTTGAATTTTCGATAGGGACGGTGGGTTGAGAACCTTCTGGCTTTTGATTCCGAATTGGTGTACACACCCAGGAAAGGGAATAGTGTTTTTGATGCTCTGAGCCAGAAGACTTAGAATCTTTTTTTTCTATAATCTATTTAAAATTGGGTGATGATGCCCTTGATTTATGAAATTCATTTTGAGGTACATGATGGGCACATGTATATGACCCTTGAATCTATATAAGTTGAATATTCACTTTTGAGATGAGTCAAATAGATTTAGTTGGTGGATCCAACGTGTTTGAATATGATAGATGGTCTTAATGTTGGGGAGTCAGCTTCTGGTTGAGCATTCGATGTCGATGAAGATTCTATTTTTATAGTTGAATTGTGGTTTTAGCAGCTGTATGATAGGTTTTTATATAGGTTTTCCATGTGTCAATGTGGGAAGTCCATCTAGGCATGATTAAGATGTATCGTAATATTCGTAGGCTGTTTTGGAGGGTAGGAATTAAGAATGATGTTCTGAGATTTGTGGCATGATGCCTTACCTATCTTCCTGTGATGGAAGAACATCAGTGTCCAGGTTGGTTGTTATAGCCTTTTCCTATTCCAAAGTGGAGATGGAAGGATGTCATCATGGACTTCGTGGTGGGACTTCTGAGGATGCCTCAAAATAGTGATGAAATTTGGGGGTGGTAGATCATGTGACCAAAGTGGCCAATTTATTGCGGATATAGGAGACCTAAATGGTTGAAAAGTTGGGGGAATTATATAGTGTTAAAATATTATGGACTCATGGTGTTCCATGAACCATAGTTTCAGATCATGATCCATGATTTACTTCTCTATTCTGGAAGGGACTACAGAAGTCACTTGGTATCAAAGTGTTTTTTAGTATGACTTAGCTCCCACAAAATGACGGGGATTCAGAGTATACAATTCATGTATTAGAATAAATGTTGAGGGAATAATTTTTGGATTTCAATGGTTTATGGGAGATGCACTAGTTGATTATTGTGATTTCTTACAACAATAACTTTCAGGCTACAGTTCATATTGTTCCTTTTGAGGCACATTATGGGATACCATATAGATAACTATTTTTTTGATTAGAGACCATAGAATCTGAGATGTTTGGACTAAGTCTTGTGTAGGATATATTAAATATAATTGGATTGATTCAGAAGCGTATGGAAATAAATCATAGTAGGAAGAAGTCATATGTAGATTTACATTATAGAACTCTTGAGTTCATGGTGGTTGATTGTGAGTTTCTTCATGTTTCTCCCAGGTTAGTTCTTCATCGAATTTGAAATTAGGGAAATAAGGTGCATAGATATGCGGGGAAATTTCTAATTTTGGATATTATCATACATATGTCCTATAGAATGGATCATCTACAACATTATATAGGGATTCATGATGTTTTCCATGTTTCACAAATCCAATAGTATCACCCTGATCCATCTCATGTGATAAATTGTGAGGATATCGAGCTTGAGACTGATGCATCCACTGAGGAGTACCGAGTTCGTATTGTGGATCATAATGAGAATGTCTTGAAAGTAAAGGACGTTCCATTGGTTAATGTTCTATAGTTTCATTGAAATGTTCTGGAGTAAACTTGGGAGAGAGAATCTCATATACGGGCCCAGTGGTAAGATCTCTATTCCTTGGTAACTGAATGATTCTTAATAAGAGCGGCCGAAGGATGAGCCATTATGAGGTTAGGGGGTTGTAGGATCACGAATTCCTCCATAAGGTTTGTTATTGTTTATGTTTCAGCTTCAGTACACTTTTTTATTTAAGTAAATATATTTCCAAGTCCTTGAAAGGAAAATGGGTTTTCTTGGGGTTTGGGACATAGAAAATGTGAAAAATGATCTTTTTGGGATGTCTGCATAGTTTTTACATGGTTCTGAAAAACAATGAGAGGGGAGACCGGGAATCCAGTTTAAATCTACATGGTTTGTGCATGGTCTAAAAATATTGAGATAGAGAGAGAGGGTGTGTGAGAAGTATCCTCTACATGGATTGAACATTGTTTGGAAAACTCTTTGGGTAAACCATGCTACCAAGAAACGTCAAAAAGTTTCAATTATGGTTTAATAAATGGCTCTCAGAATTTTCCACCATTATTCCTCTTCTATCCCTAGTGATGCCCCAAAAACTCAAAAAGCTTCCAAGGATCCATATCGTTCTTCATAGGGCCATGTATAGCGCAATGTTTTGTGGATTGATGATATGAGTATGTATAATCATCATCATAGTTCTTTTTTGGTTTAGTGTTTGTATATCTTCCTTCTCTCTTTCTGAAGAACTCAAACCTTTCTTTTTTTCCATGTGATTAATGGTAAATAATTATGTGTTGGTTGAATCATGATCTATTTCTTCAATGTAATTTTTATTTTCCAAAAAATTCATGGTAGGAGGCCTACAAGTTATATCCATTGGTTTTGTGTAGATTTGTGCAAGTAGTGTTTTTATTATTGCCCCTTTTGATGAGTTCATGGTGAATTTGACATGATTTGATGTAGTGGGTGTTAAAATGCTTATCTTAACCCCTATTGATCCTCATGGGATGGAGGTAGGATGACTCAACCAAATTAGGTCCACTCATGTGGTTTTCCAATATTCCCCAGACGTATGGTTTAGCTATGTATGTGTAAGGCCATTGTGTGGGAACATATATCCAATGATGAAAATGTTTATATGCTTTAAGGATGTGAAATGGGTGTTTTGTAATACACCTAGGATGAGTAATGACCTTTGGGTGTGTTTGGATGGATTACAAAATTCCTTAAAAGGGTGAATGTGAAACTTCTAGGGGATTAGCTTTATACATGAATATACAAAGTGAGAAAGGAATGGGAAATGGAATGGGGATAATGGGGTCAAGTAATATAAATGATGATTGAGTAAAGTTATTGTGGTAATAATTTTATTATCCCATTTATTAATATTGTGGTGATGATTTAAATTCTATTGGCTATGTTGTTCTGTACCAAAACACCTTTCTAGTAAACCTAGACACCTTGGTAATATAATTTTAAAGGAACATTGCCTTGAATTTCTCATTAAACTATTTATTTATACTTATCATTAATTATCTTTCCATGCACTATATACCTTTCTTTATTTTTTTATGACACTATTAGTCGTGGCCTACTGAGTTATACCCACACGCTACACGAGCCTCCATTGGGTAATTGAGAAGATTTCATGAAAGCAGTATATGACCAGGGCAATGGCCCTCTGTTAGGGTGTTGAGATGGAATGGACCATGTTGAGTGAGGTTCCAAACACGATGTTAGGGTTGTTTTTTGTATTTTGAAGTTTTCTACTTTTGGGGGTTTGTTTAATTGACACTGTAACATGGAATGTCATATTTACTATTGTTTATGGTTTTACCCAATTTTGGGGATTGGTTATTTATGAAAGTTATGGATTGTTTCCTATTGTTTTTATTATTTAAATTATTATCCATGGTGTCTTACTCGGTTATTTATGGAATAGTCTCCCCGCGTGACATGTTAATCTCTTGTAGCTAGTCAGCAACATCTACCATACAAGGAGGCGCACTTGAGGTCATATAGCTACAAAGCTTAGGGCACCAGATAAGTGGCTCCCAGTCAAGGACATTTCAAATATTGTAAAAATTTCTCAATCATGTAAACTATTTTAATAATTTTATTATTCATAAAAATAAACAATGTATATAATAATTCAGAATCAACATAATTGAATTCATCTAAATTTTCTTTTATTGAGGCATATTTAAATGTGATACAACTAAATTATTTTTTCTGTGAATAAATACCCCCATTGAAAAATTATTTTATTATCATCATATCAAATTTTTTATATGTTATTATTCAATGGGTCTTATGATTTTTTTTTGTAACATAAATTCTTTAAAAAATATTAAATTTTATGGTTTTTTTCTAGCACTTTCACTACAATGTCCATGGTTTTAAAATTAATTTATTATAGTTTTAATATTGAAAAAGAATATATATATATATATATAAAGGAAATTTTTTCTCAATTAATTGTTTTTTATATGTTTTAAAAAACGATTCATTTTTGGTGGTTTGTGAACAATGATTTTACAAACAATTGATGTAATTTTCTATTCTCAATATATCCGGAAAAAAATGAATTTTTCTTCTATAATGAATATTATAAGATTTTTGTATTTTATCTATGATTTAATTTTTCTTTGATTAAATTTCATATTTCCAATTTTCTAGAAATTTTTTTCATTAAAGAAGGGGTTTTACAAGAAAATGAATATTTTTTTAATCTGAAAAGGATAATTATATTAATACAAATATTTTTTTTAAATAGTTTTATCATGATAATGGGAAATAATAAAAATATTTAATTTTAATGTTTTAATAACTAATTATATTAAAAATAATTTACCTAATATATCTAATATGAGGATTCAGAACCCATTATAAATCACATTATACTTTAGTATATCTTATTCAATGGATGGATCAATGTTATGTCTCATGAAAAATGGATGTGAATGATATATCTTATATGAAGGGTGGGACCCAATATTTCTCTCTAATTAATTATGAAATGGTTATATTGGAATAATCCTACATGGTTATTGAATAAAAATTGTGTTGGAAATAGTATTATAATTATGATAATCTATGATTCAAAAAGTGTATTTAATTGGTATCTAAGTCGTTGTGATTTTCTTTGAGAAAACAAAGGGTGGCTTTCATGAATGATATTTTTATTTATTCTAATCAATAAAAATTGTGGAAATGGGACAAAAATCACAGTTTTTTATTATTTTCATTGGACTAAATGTTTCTGTTCCTTTTATGTCCCTTAGTGAGCTATTTTTTATCATCTAGAGATTTAAATTTATATTCACATGGTTTAAATATAGTTAATGTAATTGAATTAGCTGATATAAATTTTTTGAATAATTTTTGTGATAAAAATCATTCATTATTTAAAAATATTTATATGGTTGAATGCTAATGGGATGTTTCCACATTATATTATATGTCATTATAATGTATGAGTTATGAATTAATTATCCAAAACTCAATACATAAAAACATCCTCAAAAAGAATGATAGAGAGTTTTTTATTTAACCTACAGATTAAGTAATGCTTAGGGATGGATTATTATATTTGGTATTAACTGTAGTAATAAATTGAATTATACTTATAATAACTATTAATAGCAATATTTTTGTAACAATTTACTTTATTCATAAGCTCAAATTATGTCAATTTTATATTTTCCATATTTATGTGAATAAAATATCACTATTTAGAAACTCTTCCATATGGGAAATAATGAATTTTTAGCGGATAGGGAATGGGTGGAAAATATGAATCCATATCATCATCTTTATATTTATAACATTTCATGAAAAACTATTATCCAATAATGGATCCATTTACAAAATCTATTTGTTGGAATTATTATCCATTATAGAGGGAGAAATAATCTACAACAAAATAACATTTATATAGTGAATCATTTGATGATGGAAAATCCCCCATCATTATATAGATCATATGTCCATTTGGTAAAAAAATTATTGATAACATTTAAGAATATGTTATTTGATGTCATGTGTCATTTCATATGGCCTGATGTCCTTTATATTTTTTTATTTTGATAATCCACCCTTCATGGGGTGAGTTGGAACCCTTACAAGGCTCGACGACTGAGAGACAATTACATGACCCGTTGGTCTTAGAGTTAATCACCCAAACAAGATAGCTTGGAACTCCTCCTCCCCAGTATATGTCTTGATATCATCACTCCACCATCGTAGGGCTGGTCAGATAACTCTCCTATGAAATGCTGCATAGGCTTAGTTCTGACGAAAAATCCAAACCATGTCATTCACACAATTCCAGTTAGCTCTGCTCTAGTGATTGCTCCTACCATGAATCATCCTCTAAAGCCTTGTCTATTGTAGTCTGACTAGTACATCTGCATTTCAAGTGGCCTGAAGGCCTTGGGGTGCCCAAAGGACTTATCACTGACCAAAGTCCATGAGAATCGACTCGCCCGAGACTTCAGTGGCCCGAAGACATTGTAGGACCCGAGGAACAAACTGGTGGCCCAAAGGCCCATATGAATGAATAGTTCCAACTAATACAATATCGAACAGTACCTACTACAGTCCTGCTATAGTTCCCTTGAAATACGACTCCACCCGGATTTGATCTCAGGTATTTTGGATACACCTACTGAGTCCCCACCAACTGGCTGAGGCTCATGTGCATCATTGGTTATTAAAAATATCAAAAGGTGTCACTTTAAATTTATTACAATGATGGTGAAATGTATCGATTGTGTTATTTGTATTATATAACTTGATATAAATGGTCAAGATCCCAGATAATTTGAGATATTTTACTATATCTGTAACATCCCTGTCCCGGGGTTCCCCTAAACGGATCCCCAAGCTAGCTAATCACATGAACTCCAGTAGGCCTCCCCGAATTCAAGAGGTTTCTGAATATTAATGATGATATAAATAGAAATGTGGGGATAAAATACCACCATTTTACAATGTAATCCACAAAAATATATAATATAAATGTCTGAAACAATATAAAAAAACCAACTCTATGCATAAACAACCAACTCCCAATTAGAGTACAAACATAACCAATGGTAAAATATACAATTCCACGCAATAGTTCCATGTGAACCAAACCCAAATAGAATGAAAAAATGCAGATTCCAAAAAATTATATAGACTTCAATTCTGGAAAGGCACCTGTACATGTCCCATATACAACTCAACTCCCTAGCATAGGGCCTTCTCGCTTGCCCAGACCACCAATCATTAAATCTACCGGGGCACGCAATGGCAGCCTGAGCATGGTGTGAGTATGAATCCCTAGGCCACCACCAATGGTGACTACCAAATATCCAGTCTAATATATTGTTCACTAAATGTGAAGACTAATGGAAAATAAATAAGGCATTTCGATAATCCATTCTAATTAATTAGTATCATTATAACAATATTACTATTTATGTGCCCCATGGTTTAGTATTCCCTTTTAATGTGTTCAGTGGATTAGGCAGATAAATATTCCCAATGAATATGGGAATAATACAATTCCTATATCATTTGGATCACACATCACAACAAAAACAATATCTATCCTCGAAGTATCAATCTGGGATGAATGCATCATCTACTAGAAATGGACATTTATGCTCCTTGCTAACCTATTTATTTGGGGGTAATGATTTGAGTTTCAGTCTCTCTCGACCCATGGGAATTGAGAATCACACAATCCCCCCACACTACCATGCAATTTCCACATTCTTTATTTTTCATTATTCTCAATCAAAAATAAAAACAACAATTCATAGATAACATCATTATAAATTTTAAAATAATATCCACAAATGGGAATTTAAGATTACTCCACAATCCATTAGCACACTCAGAAATTATATACTATAACCATTTATCCCAACTTCCCATTTTCCATGCTTATCTCACTAATCATATTCAATTATAATCATTATCGCATAAAATATTCTTATTAATCCCATTTACATTACAACCAAATGACCCCTTATGACCTTACACAATTTAGTCATATCACCTACAATTCATTTTCTTATCCCTCAGAAACATTAACATGAAAATTATTTTCTCTTGGTTCTTGGATAATGTTGTAAAACTACTTGGATGATTTCTATGTCCATAAAATCTCAGCACACCACATGGGAGATCCTAAACTAGGTCACATCAACCTTCATGAATCCCACATGGATAATGGGGGTTTTATTAGGTTGTTTAGACACCTAGTAGATTACATCATGTCAATCTAAGCAAGAACTCACCAAAAAGGAAATGAATAAAAATCCCACATTAGAAAGATATACATAAAAATCCAAGGGATATAACATGTTGACCACCTACCTTGAATCCTTTGGAAAATACCCTCTCAACTAAATTTTTATATCATGATTCAACCAAACCATGAATCCTCAACTTAAACCCCACCAAAAAAGATGGGATTAGTATTATTAGAAGATGATAAGAGATAAATACCAACCAAAATAAAGAAAAATACGTAAGGATGGGTTTCGCATTAACATATAATATTTTCATAGATTAACAATACTCCAAAAAACCCTATGATGGGGGATAATCAACCTTGGAAGATCTTGGGAGATTTGGATTGTTCCTAGGGTTGAAATAGTGAAGTAAGAGGAAAATCCCTAGTTGATCATTAAAATACTATAATGTAATTTTTGTAATTGTATCCACAAAATATTTGGTCTCACGGTATACCAAAATGGGTTTCCAAACCGTGTGAAAACCATGTGAATGCTACTGTGAAAAATATACCCACTCGCATGGTTATTTGTGATTTCCAGTGGATTTCGACTAACTATTACCAAACTGGAAAATAAGCCCAAAAAACTCGTTTTCTTTCCCTTTCATGTCTGGAACAACCCAAACACCCCCGAGTAATAATATTACCTAAATAAAACTTATATTTAACAAAAATAAGGGATCTAAATGGAATCATAAACAATAACAATCCATATGGAGAAATGCAAGATCATACATCATCCCCACCTTATAGCGGCTCAACCTCGAGTCTCTCTTATGACAATCATTGTTTTTCTAAAGAGAGGAGTTTGGGCCAGTGGGCCTACATATCTAATTCTTGCTCCATAGTTTCTTCTTGATCCTACCCATGATATCACATAACATCAAACAAAGTCACATCCTTTCACCGAAAAACCTTCTCACTAGATGACACAACACAAACCAGATGTTTCTAAAAGTACGCATCAACATCAAGATCAATATCGTCAGCATCTATCACATGATATGTATTCGGTTGATACTATTGATGTTGTGAAACATGAAATAAATCATCCACCCCACTATACCCCTATGGGAGAGAAAATTGGTAATCCATTAGCCTGATCCTCTCCACAATCTCAAATGTCCCCACATACCTAAGTGTCAACTTTCCATGCATCCCAATTCAGTAGTGACCCATCCATGGCGACAACTGTAAAAGAAAACTATCACCCACCCTGAACTCAAGAGGGACATTCCAATAATCTAAATATGGTTTATACCAACTCTGAGTAATCAACATATGATTCTAAATCAAACTATCCTTCTTAGATGCCTCCTTCATGTGACACATTCTAATAACTCCGACTCCCCAACATCTAACCAACGCAGTGAAGATCTACATGATCTCATATAGAGTCACTCAAATGGATCCATCTAAATTGTATCCTAATAAATTGTAATTGTTGGAGAGCCCAAAAGGAGACAATTATTTTTCCCCTATCCCACCGTAATCCAGAACAAAATCCCTCAACATGTCTTCTAATACCAGAACTGTTCATTCTAATTGCCCATCGGTCAATTGGTGATAAGTTGTACTAAAAACACATGGGTGCCAAGAACCGTTATTAAACACTTTAAAAATTTAAGGTGAAAATAAGATCAATATCTGAATCTATTTTTCTTGGAACCCCATGAAACTACAAAAACTCTCATACATACAACCTACCCATCTTTTCAACCATAAACCTCTAATGGATTGGATAGAAATATGCCACTTTTTTAAATTGGTCCATGACCACCCCAATTTCATCATAATTTTAGCACGTACAAGGTAGACGCACTACTAATTCCTTCATCACGTCTTTCCATTTCCACTCTTGAACATGAAATGACAGTAAAAACCCACATAGACATTGGTGTTTAGACTTCACCTATTGATAGGTTAATTACATTTCCAAAAATCTTGCAACTTCATTCTTCATTACCTGCCACCAAAAACCGTCTACGAAGATCACGATATGTCTTATTCATGATAGGGTCCACATCCAACTTTGATGCACTATACTCATTCTTAAGCTCTTCCCATGCTCCTACTAATACCAAAAAATTTCCTAAACCTGAGTATCCCACTCAGCACAAAAAAACCAAACTAGAAGGTGACTCCCCACATTTAAGACTTTCATTCGTGGATAATCACTCTAGATCTTCGGTCTGAATATCCTTAATCAAGATAAAAATAATAGATTCCACTACTATAGATGTGAGAGTGGTATTCCATGGTAAATATTGTGCCTCCAAATACATCTCATTAGACAATGGCATCAGTCTCTATTCTTATGATGATTCCTAAACCACATGATCCTGAGTATTCTTGGTCATTACTTTAGCAAAAATATCCAAAATATCTAGATTGTATAGATTCTCAATATTTATGTTTTTAGGCTCTCAAACCACCTACACAATCGATGATTAATATCCAGCTGATTAAAAATTTACTTGAGACTTTAATGGTCAGTAAATACCATAAAAGTATCTCACAACATGTAATGACTCCAATATTTCAAGGCATGAACCACAACAGCAAGCTGAAGGTCGTTAGTTGGGTAATTTCATACATGTTGTCTCTATTGCCTCGACCCATAGGAAAAAACCCGGTTGTACTGCATCAAAACTGTTCTATGCCCCACAACAGATGCATCAAAAACAAGTTATACTTTATACATAGTTTGTATAAAATCAGAATTAGTGCAATATTCAACCACAACATTATCACTTGTAAAACACCTTCCCATGGACTAACCCACCTAGATGTCTCTCCCTTCTTGGATATTCCATAGAGTGGGGTTTACAAATAGTGGAAGTCCTTAATGTTCCTCTAATAACAATAGGCCAAACAAAGAAAACAATGAACATGAATAACATTCTTGGGCTCTTCCAAGGACACTAGAACTTTTTCCTTATTGGGATATATGAGCACACTAGAATCTAATATATTTTGTCCCCAAAAGTGGTCCTCAAAAATCCAAAAAACAAACATCAACAAATTGGATTATATCATATGCTTTCTTAGAGTACTCAGGATGTTATCATGATGTTGGGCATGATCATCTTGAGTCTTGGAGTACATCAAGACATCATCATCAATGATAACAACGAACTGGCCTAGAAATTGTTGAAATATCAGGTTCATCAAATCCATAAACATCACTCATGCATTAGTAAATCCGAATAGAATTATAAAGAATTAATAAATCGCATACCTGCTTTGGAAGGATTTCTATGGTATGATAGATGGTCACACACTTAACTAATGGAATACTAATCTCAAATCGATCATAGAGAACATTCAATGTCCTTTGAGCAAGTCAAAAAGATCATCCATTCTTGTAAGAGGGTATCGTTTCTTCACTGTCATCTAATTCAACATCCTATAATCGACACACTGCATTAGGGATTCATTATACTTCTTTGAAAAAAACATACGAGATCCCCAAGGTGATATACAAGGGAAAATAAACCCATATTATTCCAATTCCTCTAACAAGACATTCAATTCATGGAGTTCTTCCAGTCCCATTCAAAATAGATGAATGGATACTGGCTCTACACTAGGTAACATCAACAGTGAACTCAATATCCTTATTTGGTGGTAACAGGAATAAGCCCTTACAAACACATCATAAAACTAATCCACCACAAGAGTAAATATTGGCTTCTCCTCCTTCTCACAACCATACATATGGAATGATACATGGGATGTGAGTTTTCGTAAAAACTGATAAACTATCATTGAATAACCTAATCATCGGTCCCACTCACTATGAGGGACATAAGTGTTTCAATCAAGAGATAAAAACATTACTCGACAACTGTAACAATCGATATGTGCCTAATACAACACAATCTAGTACAATCCAAATAATTGGTCCAAACATCACATATATTGGACAAAAATATCCCACAAAAATTGACATCCCCCAACCTCCAGAAGAAGACTCTTACATTTCTGGATTTTTTCAACACATACCCCCAACGGAGTATAAACTGACATTACCCCACAAGTGCTTTCCAAGGTTAAACACAAAATAAATACTAACAGTGTAGAAAAAAAGAATTATTAGAACTTGTATCCAATGAAAACTAGTAAGTGTGGAAGATACAAGAATCATACCTCGAATAGTATATATTCCTACTTCACCACCCTCTGGAAAAGTCTTAACTACATGGAGTTGACCTGTCCCTCTACCATCGGCCCCATCTTGGGTACCATACACTACACTACCCTGATGATACGAGTGGTGTAACCACCTAGTTATTTATAGAATAATAATATTTGATATCTTTAAATATTTATGAATTTCGTATTTCTTTTATTCTAAAGAGGACACTTTGTCTGGAAGCATTATCAACACACAACATCAGGCTTTTTTTAAATCTTACATTGCACATAACTTTTATTTATATAAAATAATAATATTATTATTTTTAATTGTAGATAACACATAATAGTTGAATATATGAGAATGTATAAAACTAAGTACATAATAAATACACATGTTTCATAAATATATTTATATTTATCCAATTAATTTTAGAGTCTTAAAATAAGAATGAATTAATTTTTAATCATGATAAACTCAAATTGTTTGCAATGGTCATTTTAAAACATTTTGATAACGAACCCATTTTTGATCTAGTTTTTGTCACTTTTATATGTTATATTTAAAAATAATAATTACTCTTTATAATAGGAACATAAAAATTTACATTTAATGAAATTTTAGTATTTTTCTGATAAAGTACACTTTTTAATGAATAATGGAATATACAACATTTTATTTCGAAACATACATTCTATAAAATTTATTTATATAGTTAGATTGTATATTTAACTATATATAAAGATTAATTGGATTATATTTTTATGTTTTAGTCTAATTATGGTCATTGGAAGTATTTTCTCATTGAAATTGGATATAAAGACATGTTAATATTTTGGTAGTTTTTACTTCTTAAAAACTCACTTTTTTTTTTGACAACGACAGTTATTTTTTAAATTAATTTCTAAAAATTCTGTGTTTTAAATTTTCAAAAATCTATTCCATATTTGGAATCAAGAGGTTGAATTTGTGTTAATTTGTAACTTATATTTTTAGAACTTATGAATAGTAAATTTGGTAAATATTTTAATTAACATGGTTAAAGGGTAAATCTTGTAAATATGGTTAAAAGAATAATATTATAATAATTTTAAATTACCCTCACACAAGTCCTACACATATTTTATGATATATTTCTTACCATGCGAATCCTTGGGTATATTTTTGAACCCCAGGGATCCACTTGTGTGTGAAAATAAAATTTAATTATTTTTAATTTATTGTTAAGGAAAATATAATCTAAACATGAATCTATTACTTATACATTTTTTATATGGGGTTATACAAGTGATAAATTTATCAATAAATAGTAATTAGAAATATAAAAAGATTATATACATCATGGTATTTTATTTATAATTTTTATATATCATATAAATAAATTTATTCTTGACACAATGGTGATGTAATGATTACTTTTTTAATAATTTAATTATACAAATGAGATTATAAATATTAAAATAAATTTATTTTGATATTTTTCATGACATTAACTATTTTTTTGGAGGAGTATGAATTGTTATATTTTAATTAATGATGTTTTTTTCGAATTAATAATGTTTTTATGTAATTTTTAAAAAATTATTATATTAATATTATAAAAATTAACATTAATGAGTTTTTAAATAAATTAATATATTATTAAATGAATGAATAGTCCTAAAAAAATAATATTCCTCCAACTAACATATATGATGCCTAAAATATAAATAATGATTCATTTTGGGACTCTTGGAATTTTATATTATCAATAGTTAATATATTATATTAAAATATATGAAGACATGTTAAGAGTTAATTTATTTAACAAATGGTTAATGCTAAAAGATAAGGTTAGTTTTAGGTCATAAACATGTTTAGGCCCGTGTTTTTTATTGGATTTTACACATAATCATCTAATATTGAAAATATAAATCATTTTTCGTATTACAATAAGAAAATAAATTAATAATAAAATAATATTTCATAATATTACGAAAGTGCCCCTCTGCCCTATTATATAAGGGAATCACCCTCTAATCCTTAATCACACATCTCAAGACCCATTGGATCATCCATCCCCTACCCAAATAAGATCCTAAAATATCTCTATTCCTCATAAGAAGACTTACCTATGTAATTAGGAAATTCAAGAAGACCTTATTACTTAAATCGAAAGAAGTTACCTGATTTGAGGTGATGTTTCTCTAAAAAAATTTAAATTTATTTTTCTTCACCAACCCACCAAACTTGCTTAATTAGATTATTTTATAACCAAAAAAGTATCATTAGTATATTAGGATGATTCTTTGAGATTTAGTATACCAGAAATCATACACTCCTCCGTCAAATGGATTTATAACATACTGTTTCTGTGGATGCTGAACTACTGCCTCACAAAACCATGACTGTTCAATTATCTCTTTACACATCTCATGGTGGTCATTATGATTTCAATTTATTTATATATGATTATTATTTTCTATATTTTCTCTATTATTTTATATTTTTCATTTATATTATACCATTATGACTTCCATAATGTGTAAATATGATAATTTAATTGGAGGAAGTGCGGACTACTGCCCCATCAAACTGATAAGACTCATTCTAGATATACCTGAAACATATCAATGATGTAATTAATGAACATATGTAAATTATATAACATATATAAATTATTGGTATTATAATATTCCGATGTATCAATTAGTTTTCAGCCCAATAAATTTGAAAAATAAATGAATGTTCCTTTGATGCGTATGTTAAACTTACCGTCTCCAAGAACGGGGCTATTCATTTCTTATATCCAAATGTTATGATATACTATAAATACAAATATAATTGATCTAAATACATATATAATGGATATATATGATCAATGAATCATTAATACAATTCTGTAGATACTGTACATTGGAGCACATGGATAATTTGTAATTATATCAAGTTCACTTTTGACTCAAGAACCAAAAATTGAAAAAATGACCGATTTTATCTTGAATAATTATATGAATGTTATAGAATGGTATTAAGTGATATACAATGAATAATAAACTAAAAAATGTTTCTAATAATGTATATATTAAATTATGTGTATTACACATGAAGAACAAAGAATATATGTGACGAGTCAGGCACAAGGGAATGAATCCTTTCACCCTCTTCTTTTAGGAAATTAATTCTTTTATGTTATGACTTTTAAGATACATATCTCTCATTTTGGTATATGTTATTATATATCCTTATTTTTGTAAATTTTACTTTTAATATATGTGATACCCTTTTCAATCTCATCAACTGATTTTCTAAATTTTTATTTGATTCTATAAGGCTGTCGGATATTCCTAATGGAATTTCAAAACAAAATTTCCACAATTTTTGTTTTATGCATTCATCGTTGATGATATGAAGCCAAGATTATGTGTGGTATCACAGTTTGATAATTTATTATATAATTTTGACTTCTTTTTCTGTGTATATTCTTTTTCTACACATAATCACCCCATTGATAAACTCAATCATCCATGATAAAATCTCAGTATGGGGCTACGTCTCAATTTCATATTATTAAGGTATATAATGATATTATGAAACGTTATTATCATATAAGATGTATATAAAATCATTTTGAACAATTTTATCATGAATTTTTATATTCTAATTACATTTAATGAATGTCTTGATGTTATTATTTAACTATTTTAATTCATGTGTTTATCAAGTGTAATGACGCTCTTTTACAAAAACATCGTTTTAAATTTTTTAAAGATTTAATCATAAAAATATTTCTCATTAATTTAATTGTTTTCAAAATGGTTTAAAGTATTTATTTATATGTAAATTAATGTCTTAAAATTACAATTCCCTTAAAAGTATCAATGTGGTATGTTACACTTTGATACATAAATCTATTTATTAAATGTTTTAAATTGTTTTAGAAATTGATAGTATTATTCAATATATTGAATTGATTTATTCGGATTGATGAGTGAAATGTTGATAATTTCAAACATTTCTATGTTATTTTTATGTAACGATACATTGACATTAGATGAGTGGTTACTGTAAGGACCTGACTCCAGTTTCCCGGAGTCGGTGCGTTATTTTATTACATTGGCATACATACAAGGAATACAAATCCTGAAGGA
Source organism: Viscum album (assembly GCA_963277665.1). Classification (NCBI taxonomy): domain Eukaryota; kingdom Viridiplantae; phylum Streptophyta; class Magnoliopsida; order Santalales; family Viscaceae; genus Viscum; species Viscum album. The sequence goes on along the minus strand of OY728146.1, from coordinate 1,553,059,134 downwards.
CCTAGTAGTTTAGTATTATTGGAAACAAGATAAATTCATAAGTTATAATTACAACATTAATGGAAACAAAACACTATTTTATTCCACTAGAAACATCTAATCTCTTAGATTCTGCTTGCATGTCATTCATAAATTACTTCATCGTGTCCTGAGAAAACGAAACACAAGAAATGGGTGAGCTCAAATGTTCAGTAAGAGTAATAAATACGGCAGAAGATAATAAAAACATTATAGATGGTGAATAATTGAAAACACATGCCTTTAATAATAATAATGAACACATTATGGTAGGAAAATGAGATGAGTAAATAATGCCATAATAAAACATAATCATGCGTATTGTACTAGTCGAATAACCACATGAACTTTCAGTTATTAACTTCATAATGTGGTAAGTGCATATGTCGGACATTCTGAATCATCTTTCATGGCCTCGGGCAAGACATCTTGTGATTAAGGCCTCGGCCAAAATCCATATCACATTGGGAAAGTCCTCGGCCAATTCCACGTCTATTTATTTCATGAGACCTACCGATCCATTGAGGGGATCTTGCATTCCCCACTCATCACATAATAAGTCTTATTCATTCCTCATATGAGCGGGGATAAACATAAACAATATATACATTTATATTGAAACTATCATATGAAATGTATCTAACTTTCCCTAATTACCGAACATAAATACTAACCATTCTGAATAATATGTTGAATGGTTTGAGGACAGATCCTCTACAATAGAGTTAGTCATAACCATTAAATAAAATATGGTATATGACTTCCTAAATTATTAACCGCAATAATACCATGGAATCAACAAGAGTGTTGAATTAAATGAAATCACTCTTATAAAATCATTACACAATTCTTGAGATAAATACTCTATTATTTTGAAAAGAAGAGTTCTTTTGGAAAAATAATTGTATAAATCCCTAAGTGAGGTAAGGTAGTATTTTTATAATAAAATGATTGAATTTATAAAGATAATGGTTTCCAAAAAACATATAATAGAGTGCCCTTGAAAATAGGAAAGAATTTGAGAGATTACCTTGAATCGGATCATATTTTGTAAAAAACATTGAATGTTCCTTTTAAAACATGTAACTACCATAAAATAACTAAGGGTTCTAGTTTGTAAACATATATATGATACTCAATCACAATATATTATGAGTACATGACAATACATAAGAATTTCATTGAGGTAATTAGACAATGAAGGTATCCTGAATGAAAATGGATGTTCAAGTGGAGAAACCCATACCACTTTGTAATCTACGGATTCGTATGCCCCAAAAACTAATAACATAAATATTATAGATTAAATAACATTAAGATAAAGATTTTCATGATATGTGGAATCAATTTTCAGTATACATACACCATACAAAATTATTAGTAGTGAATATGGAAAATCTCAAGAAAATGGAAGTGAGATGAAGAAACCCTTACCTTAACTCCAAACGTGTTCCGCTCTTGTACTTAAGATCCTAGAATATTAAATTATACTTGTTAATAACTTATTTCATAACCTATTAGACATATATTTAGTTACCCAAATTCTTGTTACTTAATTTATTCATTATTGATATGTTATTGTATGGAATTTTGTCATTCAAGAGTGTTGTTTCAAATGGAGCCTCGGAGCGGCATGGTTCTCACCCTCCTCGCAGAACCAAGGCTTTCTCCCAGTTTGTTCCACCACCCCCCATTTGGACGATATCTTCCTATGGAGGCTGTGGGTTCACCTTGGCGTCAACGGTGTTGCTTGTGTAGCGGAGTTGTTCTCGTAAGAGATCCGGTGGTTGTCTTGGCACAGATTTCTCGACAACGAGGTTCGGCACCACCGCTTCTTTGTGGCGCTACGGCATGAGTTTCTTGCAGAGGATTAGGGTTCGCCTCAGAGGAGCCCTGACGATCGTCTTGGAACGATTTTATGCTGGTGAGGTTCGGCGCCACCATTTCTTGGAGGTGCTTCGGGGGTCGGCCCATCGTGTTCTTCCTCCTCCAACAGCGTTGAGACATGGGGTGGCCATGATCTGCTGGTTCGGTATGATTGGCTCGTTCAGTGTATCTAGGTTTGACTCTAGCGAACGTCTGATGTAGCTCAAGGTAGGATCCGTAGTGCTACCGAGGGGGGTTTAAGATCCCGATTCTGTGAGTTTTTGTAGTCCTTTTATCTGGTGATGGTGTGAATTTGTTCTTCTGGTTGGATCCGGTGATGGTGTGAATTTGTTCTTCTGGTTGGATCTGGTTTTGGTCATCCTAGTTCAATGTGATGTTATTTCTCATTCTTGTCATCATGAGGTGTGCTGGAACCTAGTGAGGGTGAATTTGCGGTTCTGATTGGAGCAGATCCATTCATAGAGCAGTGTTTCTGTTTCAGGATGACCCAGATTCCCACATTGGTGGTGTTCCCTCGACGCGGGGTTGGGCCATCTAGTCCTAGGTGACGATGGATTGAACCCGTTCTCTTTAAATGGACTTCTGGGCTTCTGTGTTTTTGGTGGGTAGGGTTTCTAAGGAGATCGTCGTGTTGGTCTAGGATGGGCGTTTATTGGAGGCCTTTTGGTTTCTCAGAATGGTGAAAGGATTTGCGTGGGCTGGGGGTACGGTTATGCACACAAACTCGACCATGTGGATCATGCCCCAGAGGTGGTTCTAGAGCTAGTTGTTCATCATTGCAGAGCTTTATGGATTTGGATGTTTTAGTTGGTATGGTGTTTGTCATCGGATTAGGCATGTGCTTCGACACATGACACTTTCTTGCCGTTCAGCCTTGCATCGATGGAGAGCTCTTTCATGATCAATTTTTGTGGAGGGGTAGTTCCATGTTTTTAATTTGGTTTGAATCAATTTATCTTCATGTAATGATTTTTTTTAAGTCGTTGATGTTTGTTTAGGTTTTCCCCCTTCTTTCTTTAAAATGATTTTTTTCTTCTAAATAAAAAATTTGATGGCCATTGGATCGTTGGATGGATGGAGTGTTGTTTCCTTTATTTTCATATTCGGTTCACTTGCTTTTATGTAATGAAGTGGAATGGATGTAAATATCCAAAATTAAAATTAAATATTATTTGTGAACATCCAGAATTGTTAATGTCCATTTCTATCATTTGGTTACATGGAATGAGGATGGATCATTAGATGACCACCACTTGGATTATTCGGCGGTATTTGCAATATTATGAACTAGTTTTGTCGTATAACCTAATTATATGTACATATTATGGTTCTTGAATATTAATTAGTTTATAAAGCATATATTATAGTATGTTTGAACCTTGAATATGGTTTCATGACCAGTAATGAAGAATAAATTGAAGAACAGAACATCTTCGTCCATGAAGGATATAAATCAGAACCTCATGAACTTCGATTTCGTTTATAAAATAAAAGGGATGGAGTAATAAAATTTATGATGGTTCAGACATTAACATGATATAAATCCACTATATATATGTTATTGGTGTTATGATGATCATATGGATAGATGAGGTGATGAGAGGATAACAAATGTAGATAAATTGAAATAAAACCAAATGAAAGAGAAGGTTGTTTTACCTCTTGAAATAACCTCCTTGAGAAACTCCTTATGGGAAGGGTTTTTTGTCTTTTGGAAAGACCAAAAGATTCTTGGACGTGGGTAGAGACTAGGGAAAGGTAATTGGGATAAACTTTGAGGATATTCAATTCTTATAGTAGTGAAGAGAAGATGTAGTGGTGAGGGGTTTTATAGTGGTGGAGTGGAGTAAATTTTGAATATTTAATTCATTATTTTATTATTTACCTCAAGAAAACCAATTGTGTGGTTTCATGTGACCCATAATAGTAATATGTGCATGTGAGTTCGAACCAATTGTCCTTGCATCACTTGTGATGTCATGAATAGTATATTTATCTGATAATTTTTATATACTGTATTTTATTGTATTTCACTATTCATAAAAAATTCTAGATTTTCAGAAAAATCCCAAAAATTCACCCCTATAATTTTTCGACTTGTATTATTCAAAATTGATGTATAGTTTCCAAAAATATTTTTATAAACCCTATTAATTTAATTATTAAATAAGGTCATAGTTAATTCAAAAAATAATAATCTTGATGCTCAATTAGTTTTATGTGACATTGTAAAATTAATTAAGATACCATTATCATATTACCTTAAGAAAATAAAATAATAATAATATTTACTATTCATAAGGGTCATATTATTATTCATAAGGTTATGATAATATTCACCAAAAATCATGTTTGTTCTATCAGACGCCAAATGACTTACTGAACACAAATCTAGATGACCATTTTTCAAAAATTCTAAACATAGAAGAGGAAAAGTAGTGTTTGATGGATAGATTATTAAATAGAATTCTATATTTATTTTTAAAGAATTGGGGTGTTACAAACATGTTCAGCCAAATTTGGTTGGTTCTATGTCAATCCTAGAGCGGGTGAGCCTGAGATAGATTTCCAATACATTGGGTAACGAGATGGAGGTAAACGTCAATGTTTTTCTTAAGATATTTAAGGAAAATACTATGATGGGTTTTCCAAACATAACTCTCTATGTACCTATTAAAGAGGAAATGTAATTATCTTATGGTTGAAACATGTTACCATTATGACTTATTATATCAATAAGTAATTCATAAATCTTATGAAATCATCAGCTACGTTAATGATATTATTTATTATGATTGATAATTATGATTTCATTGATTTGTATGTATTGATGGAATAATGTTTTGTATCCTTAATTTATAAGAATTAATGAGATTATTATGTTCATCCCAGGTTATTGAAATTTTTTTTCACAGTGTATCAGGAAGAATAAGAGATATAAAGTATTCAATAAGATTTATTTCAAGAAAATAACTCTTGTTTTATTTAAGGTGATTAATTTATTGTGAATTTTTTTTATAGAGTAGAAGTGTCAATTTTGTCATTTTTTAAATTTAATGTAATAATTATGGCCTATTTATCTAAAAATCTAAACTTGAAATGGTATTAAATGTGAATTCTTAACATAACTCACAATTATGTAATGATTGAGGCTGGTTCCTTATAGTTGGTATCAGAGGTTGGTTTACATGACATTAGTGTTTAGGGTGTTATTTAAGTGTAAGGGAAATAACAAGAATGATTATCATATTAGAAAGAGTCATATTTATTTAAAATATATTGAATGAGATTAAGATAACATGAATAAGTATATCTAAGTGTCTACACTCTTCATAAGTTATTATAATAAGATTTTTATAATATAGTCACAATGACTGTTTTGGATTTAGTAAATGGATAGTTTTAATGAACCCCAATATAGCAATGGGCGTGAAGAAAACTTTGAATGTTCTCAGAATGATCAACCAAAATAAATGGAATGTGAAATGACAATTCCTGGGGTTATTCTGAACCAACTATCTAGTGTCATGATTGACCACTTGAACCTTGGGTTTTTTTTGAGGAATCATATATGCGAGAAAAGAATCCTTGTTGAATTTCAGGAAATAATAAAAAATGAATTTTTATTCAAAAATCATTTGTGTCGAGGATGTTGAATGAAACAACTAGCAAGATGCTTCAAAGGGATGGAAGTTTTTATAGATGTTGCAATGAAGGTCATAAAGTAGTAAATTATCATGAAAAAAACGAAGACTTATGTTGAATCCATAAAAGGGAAAGAAGATCATTCTGCTGGATCAATTAAATGTTTTAAATGAGGTGTGGATGGTCCTTATGAAAATGGATGTCCTACGAAGAATCTTCAGGAATGGGTTTAGCATGACCGTACAAATAGATGTTTACCCATATCTAATGTCATTTCGATTGAATATGAGAAAACTGAAAATGAACTATGATATGTTGGATTATTTTATATCTCATGTTGAAAATTATTGTAATCTTAGGTAATTATGCATGATTATGTTTTTTGGAAATAATTTTAATAGAAAAATCAGATAAAACATTGAAAAGGGATCATGAATAATGTTATTTTATTAAGATGTTTATATTTTAGTAATTGAAGAGTTATGTTGGATCTATGGTGATGATATGTTTTAATATATTATTGATGGGGTTACATTAGGAGATTTATAGTATTTTTAACAATAATATTTTTACTATACAAATTTTTTATCGTGGAATAATAATATTTTATTTTGTTGATGTAGTTATAAAGAACTATTTCAGCTTATATGATCCTAGGATTTGTGGTAATTATGAGTTATTAGTTATTGGGATGAAAAATATGTGGCACGAAATGTACTTTGAGGTTACAAACATTTATGGATATGTTTAAAGATTATATATCATATAGTTAATGTTATTAAAATTATTCCATTTTTTAGAAAAAAGGTCAACACCCAGACCATGTGAAAACCCGTCGTGTCGGACAATGAAACTGGAATTGAACCCACAACCAAAGTGTGATTGAGATTTATTGCCTAACAATAGACTAGGTGAAGTCCCTGGTTACTATGACTTAATATTTTTAGTTAAATTATATTATGGTTCTTTAATAAGTTGATTTTGGGAATATAACGATATACATATAAAATGAAAATGATTAGGTGATTAAGTGATAGGGTTATTTTGGAAGATGTTTGATCTTTTGGGAACACTATATGCCTAATAAAAATAGAATTATATGTGGATTGAGATTAATGGTTGAATCAATGTTTCTATTGTCTAAAAATGGTAATTTGGGTTATTTATGGAAATGGTTATCCAATAATAGAGAATATGTGATTAGGTCAATTACACTTTAGTATTGGACTTAATGAGCAGTCGATGATATTTGGAAATAAATGCTAAGATATACTATTGGAGACTATTTGATTAAATTATTCTATGTTATGGGTTTTGATCTTAGTTTGGATTATATTGATGATTTTTAAAGATAAATTTGAATGGAATGATTTTTTAAACATCGGGTACTATTTGTTGAATTTTGTAGGATAAGGGTTGAATTTATTTTTATAAAGTATTATCCATTTGGATATTATATGATCTTGTACGAACCATTTTTGGTTATGGATAATGTATAAAGACCGAGGAAATGTATATTTCTTCTATTGTGGATTATTTTATTCTCAAGAAGTGGATTCTAGAACATTATATGTGACCAAGCCATCTTGAATAATCTTTGTATGGAGAAAAGATGAGTCCATGGTATAAATTTAGAAAAGGATAAAAGTATACATGAAAAGAATGAATGTTTCATTATTTTCTTATTCAAGCTCATAAATAAATTCCTCAAAACTATGAAAAGGATATTCAAACTAAAACATAGTTCGTTTAATTTTCCTATTGGGAAATCAATGACTATTTAAGAAATCACAAGTTTTTGATTTTCTGGTGGTTAACATTCTCCTGATCATGTTTTCTACCACTGTCCAATCAAAATGTAATGGTTAGTATCTGTTCCATATCCATGTTTTCCTAAATGAAATATCATCATGGGTTATCTTGGGTGACCTTTTTACTTTTATTTATTTATGTTATAGTGATAGTTTTATTTAATCTTTTTACGATGAGGGAAATTCATTGATGTTTCCAAGACCAATTTTAAAATAGCGAGGACCCAATTCCCAAAAGTGGGGAATGATGTAATGATCCATGTATTTATGGAATAATATTTTTTCAAATATATTAATATTTATGAATAAGATATTAATTTTATGTTAAATTGAACACTTTTTCCGATAGTGTACTCAACCCATAACAACGAGTTTCATGGAAATCTTACGATGAACATTACATTGAGTTATATGAAATAATTATATTACTATTTTAAATGGTAGTTAACACATAGTCATTGTATTTTAATAATAAACATAACATTCATAATTATTATTACAAATTTTATTTAATATTTTTTTCATTTATCCAATAAATTTTGGTGCCATACAAAATGAATGAATTAGATTTCTATAAGGAAAAACTCTATTTTTTAAAAGTTCATTTTACTGCCTTTTGATGGAGAACCCTTTTAAAATAAATATTTTTTTCACTTTTATATGTTATATTGGAACAAATAAAATATTTCATTAGACTAGGAATGTAACACCCGAGACTTTTATAAGAAATATTTTGTTTTTATTTTATATAAATCATCAAAAGAATCTTTCACTACACACAACACTGGCTTGTCTTTCTTTACACGCAATCGCGACTTTCCTTGATAGCTTGCGTCGTACGCAATACCGAGTTTCACTAAACAACGATATGCTATTAAAATATTATTAAAACTAGCCCTTATGAATAGTAATACCCATTTTTTGAAATTTTGTAAATTTTATTTTTCAAAATGGACTTCATTTTCGGATTTGGAATATCGAAATAATCCTAGGGTGAAATTTTGGTATTTTTCTGGAAACATTCAATTTTTGATGAATAGTGAAAACACTGGGTTACTATTTAAAAACCAACTTTTTATTTAAATAATTATTTATTTTATATAAATTTATTTTATGTAAAAATTGATACATAATACCTATATAAGTTCAATTCAATTCATTGGAGTCATTTTTTCATAATTTTAGATATATAAAAATTTTATTGAACTTTTCACCGTCCTTTACCCACCTCCTAGGAGAATTTGCAAATTTACATAAAACATAATTTTACCACTTCTGTGAGTGTAATTTCAAAAATCTGAGGGACAAGGTTGATTTCAGTAAGTAAAATTTGGTTTAATGAGATGAAAGTATTTTTTGGTGAATAATAACTTTTTTCTTTTATTTTAACATGGTTAAAAGTAAATAGGGTAAATAAGGGTAAAAATGATATTATTATTACCCTAACACATTTCCTAATTCTATTGGATAAGTTTAATTCGACCAAAAACAACCATAGGAATAAAATATTACCAATTAGGCCCACATGGATTATATTAGGACATTTATTATAAATTTATATGAAGAAGGGTTAAAATATTTAGAATCAATGTTTAATAAGTAAATAATTTTTAATATAGAGTTATACATATGATAAATTAGACTATAAATATTCATTATAAAGATAAAACGATTTCATATGTAATGGTATTTTATTTTTAATTTTTAGACATTAAATAATTTAATTTATTTATGACACAAAGATGATGTAGTAATTATCTTGTTAAAGAAATATTGACATAATTGATGTTATAAATACAAAAAAAAATGTAATTTGAGAGTTTTTATGAATTCATTTAATTTTATAGGTTAATATGACATGTTAGCATTGATTTAATTAACTTTTTTAGACTAATAATTCTTTAATGATTTTCACAAAAATAAATTACTAAATAGTGTCAAAATTTCCATAACATAGTTTTAAAAACAAATATTATATTATTAATAGTTATTTTATTCCTTAAAATCTATGGTTCGGAAAAATGACTTAGATAAGGTTATATATATTAATAATATACAAATTGCGGTTCTTTTGGCTTTTTATAGTAATTTTATTAACCATATAGTGTAAGAACACAAAAAGGAAAGGTAAAAGTAAAATTATCTAACTTAAAGTTAAATATAAATGATAAGGATAAAATAGTAAACTAAACTTGACCAAATTCTATTGGATGAGAGTATTTTTACCAATCCCCACCTTAACCTCTAAATAAATCACTTTGAAGCTATTCAAAACCTAAAATGGCTTTATAATAAAATAATATTTTTCTTTTTCCAAAGGTGCCCCTCTCCTCCCTTATAAAAGAGAAGCTCCTCCCTCTCTTACTCACACCACTTTGAGCCTTGAATCATGGACAACCTCTGCCAATTTCTCCTATCTACTTCCCTTGAAACATCCTAGAGGTCCTGGCCTTCTTCCAAGACCAATATTAGTGCCCTAAAAGGAGGTCTAAAAGAGGCGCTTCAAAGAAGAGGTAATGTCTGTTACCGATTCTTTCAACATTATTTTTTCTTCCACTAGTTCTTATTTAGTAGTTTCATTATGAATTAATAACATCAATATCACTAATATAATGATATGTTATTATAAGTTTGAAACAAACCTATTTCACCATCTATTCATCCTACGGAAAACGAAATCACCGTGCGTGCGTACGTACGGAATACCGTCTCCACGCTGTGGTGTAATCTATTATCCACCACCACCTTACTTGGATGGGTATAATGGTGTAAAGAATTAATAAAAAATGATTATTGTAAATTTATATTTATTCTTAAATAGTATAGATACACTCCAATACAATTTCATGATCATGGGAACGATATCATCGGTCGTGCGTACGTACGGAATACCGTATCCACGATGTGATGCGACTCGTTATACATGATTTTCATTGCATAATGATTACATAAATGAATTGAGTGAATAAATATGATATATATTATGCAAATACAATTCTGTAAATGATGTATCTATACCCTAAAAAGGAATAATAAGAATTTATTCGACAAAACTCGCATGAGAACAAAAATTAATAAACACCCGAATAACAAGTATCAATGAAATATTACTAATAATAAGCTAAGAATATGACCATATATGATATCATAACATTGAGAATGATTCTGGAATAAGTTAATGACATTATTTAAATCATTATACAGTAGGTTCGGATACTTATGAATCAAATCGGACCTAAGGTAAGGGAAATATCACAATCTCATTTTTATCAGAGATTGTTTATACATTGGAATTTACTGGGGTGTATTTTATCATCCACATCCACGCTTCCTAAATATTTAATATTTTTCCCATCCACCTACAATTGTTTAAATCCAATTTTACCCTTCGGTGAGTTGTTAGAAAAAGATATGAAATGAATCTTTTTTCGTTTTTAGTACGAGGTACTTTTTGAATTTTCCGACAAAAGTATGAGAAGAACTTTTTTTTAACTTATACGGCATGAATGGATTTTTAAAACATTATTTCCAATAAGCTTCCTTTACATGTTTTCAAGTTTATTTTTAATCAAATTCTTTTAGTTTAAAATTGTATGACATGTTAAGAAAGGAAAAATGTTTTTAAAGTAGAATGGATATTTTCCTCAAGAAAGGAGTTCAAGTGTTTTATAAAAATTATTTTCCATCTAAGATAATATAGGGTTCTGTTTCTATCCCTGTTATTACATATATTTGATTATATTGTGATGGAATTATTTTTATGAATTCCTTTATCCTATATGAATTGTTTTATGATGTCACGATGTTTACGAATCCCACATTTAGTACCTGGGTTATGAAATTATGTATGATTTATGATTTTATGCCACACATAATAATGGTAGCATTTTGAGATGGGTGGGACCTATATCTCCCTCCAATGCATTGGGAAAATATTTTATATCTCATGAGATATACATGGCTGGAACGGTAGGTTAAACTGGTTCAGTGAAACAGGACTGAAACGAGGAATGAACTCGGTTCAGAAATGGACTTTGTCCACTAAGATAGTCTTGGCAATGAGTCTTGACTAATAAGAAATGATTCTCTATGATTATGTGTTCATTCCACAAAGCTTAATGTTTTAGGTTATGATTATTGTGATTACATTTCACTACCATGATTTATCCCATGTTATGAAATTTTGATCGCTTTTTCAGGGTAAGATTTACAAAATGTTATGTAATTATGAGTATGATGTGATTGATATTTCATTTATTTACCCTTACTAAGCATTTGAGTTCACCCATTTGTATGTTTTCTTTCCCCAGGACAGGAAGAAGGTTATTAAGTATGATATGCTAAAAGGGACTATATATATGACGAAATAAATGGGAGACATTGTAGATGCTTTATGAACCTGTTGTTTATGTTTCTCAGTTTCTAAAGATACTATACATATACGGTCCTTTCATGGTTTTGTTATATGTCGTAATAAGTGTACATAAATTTTGAAGTACTAACAATGTATGTAATGTATGGGTCGTTATAGTTGGTATCAGAGGAAAGGTATAGTTATCCTTTGGAAACTAGTATGTGGAAGCCTTAGTAAGAATTCTACGGATATGTCTAAGAATAGAACACAATCTTAGAGTTGTAGAAATGGCCATGAATAACCTAGGATAATAACTTAAGTTTGAGATTTTATTCTTGATTATGTAGTTTTCCTATTATAATTATTGTTGCTCACACTATTCTTCTTGGTTTTAGTCAATTGCTGGAACCCGAAGGAACCGTGTTAATGCGGAATGTGACGGGTAATGCAATGATTGTTCCCCTGAGCAACCAAACATTTATGGGAGCTAGAATGAAAATTCGTGTAGCCATGCTCACACAAATTTCTCAAGATATGAATCATGCAGGACTTCAAAATGAGCAAAGGGAGGAAAAACATTGTGTTGAATCCTTCATGAGATATCGTCCACCTTCATTCAGCAGGTCTACTGATCCATTAGTTGCTGAACAATGGATTAGTACTACTGAAAAGATATTTTCAGTTCTTCAATGTTCTGAACATGATAAAGTCATCATAGCAGTGTATCGTTTGGAAGGTGACGCTGATTATTGGTGCAATCATATCACGAATATGAGGCCAAGAGATGAAATTGAGTCCATGGGATAGGATGAGTTCAAGAACTTATTTTCCAATAACTAATTCTCTCATATTCTCTGAACATAGATGGAGAAGGAGTTTCTTGAACTAAAGCAAAAGGATGATGAATATGTTGGTACCTATGAAGCAAATTTTACAATACTTGCAAGGTATGTTTCTGGTATGATTATCCAAACTGAGAGTAAGATCGATCGATTATTTAGGGGCTTAAAACCAAGTCCTTGAATGGCGTTATCCATAAGGGACTTCAATAGCTACGAGGAAATCGTTTGATGTTCTCTCAAAGTTGAGATGGAGATTGGAGTAACCCATCAGTCATATGGGTTTGATAAGAAGAGGAAAATGGAATTCAAAGGAAAATCTAAAGAGCACACTGAAAAGAATATGATTTTTCCCTTATGCTCAATGTGTGGAAAGAAACATGGAGGGAGTTGTCTTAAAGGGACAAGTAAATGTTTCAAATGTGTAAAGGATGGTCATCAGGCATTTGAATGCCGCAATGATGGGAAGAAGATGTCTAGTGATGCGAACAATGAAAAGGCTCCATAGAGTGCACCTCCTACACTTCAATGTTACAAGTGCAAGGAAATGGGGAATAATGTCAATCAATTCCCTAATCCAAGGGTTGTTGATGATGATCGACGTCAACAAACACTTAAGGATAAAGACAATGGAAAGTCACATGAAATTTCTATCAACGATGTGGAGTACGATAACGATGTGGTGAAAGGTACAGTTACCATCCACTCTAAAGTAGCAAATGTTTTATTTGATTCTGGATCCACCCACTCCTTTATTTATGAAGAATTTTCTAAGGGTATCACTATATTTCCTCAACAATTAGATTTTGGGTTAGCTATGGCAACCCCTAATGGCTCAATAGTCGCATCAAAAGTTTATAATTCTTCTCTGATTGATGGTTGTGGGAAGGTGCTTCCTGCAAATCTTGTGATCCTCCCTATATTGGAATTTGATGTGATTCTTGGCATGGATTGTCTTTATCTATATGGATCTCATATCAATTTCCAATGAAGGGAAGTCACATTTCATAGTCCAGATCAATTTTTGATCGTCTATCAATGCAAGGATGAACATAACCTTCTAGTGGAAATTTCTTCCATCTTATGGGTCTTGATTCCACTAAATGAAGGTTATTTATCTCAAATGGTTGGTGAGAAACTCACGATTATGAATATTACCATTGTACGGGAGTTTGATGATGTCTTTCTGGAGGAATTGCCAGGTCTTCCACCAAATCGTGAAGTTGAGTTTTCAATAGAACTCGTACTGGGTGCTTTAACTATTCAAAGACACCTTATAGAATGTCCCCAATTGAGTTGCAGGAATTGTAGAAGCAACTCCAAGAGAATCTTGATAAGGGGTTCATACGCCCTAGTGCGTCACCATGGGGATCACCTATTCTGTTTGTTAAGAAGAAAGATGGATCAATGAGACTCTACATTGATTATTGAGAACTTAACAAAATCACTATCAAGAACAAATATCCTCTCCCACGCATTGAAGACCTATTTGACCAACTATGTGGAGCTCAATACTTTTTCCAAGATTGATCTTCATTTAGGGCATCATCAATTAAGGGTAAAAAGGGAGGATATACTAAAGATGGCTTTACGTAACAGGTATGGACAATATGAATTTATAGTGATGCCATTTGGTCTTACTAATGCCTGTGCTATCTTCATGGATCTGATGAATAGAGTCTTTAGAGACTATCTTGATCAGTTTGTGGTAGTATTTATAGAAGATATTCTTGTATATTAAAAGATCAAGGAATAACATGAAGATCACTTGAGAATTATATTGAAGACCCTAAGAAATGAGAATCTTTATGAAAAAATTACCAAGTGTGAATTTTGGCTTCAAAAAGTTTCATTTTTTGGGTCACATAATCTCAAAAGAGGGGATATCTATGGATCCAGCAAAAACAGAGGTTATCGAAAGATGGTCGAGACCAACAATAGTAATTGAGATCCGAATATTTCTTGGTTTGGCTGGATATTATCGATGTTTTGTGAAATATCATTCTGGATTATGTAATCCACTCACCAAGTTGACTCGGAAAGAAGTTATGTTTGTTTGGACAGAGGAATGTGAAGAGAATTTCAAGGAGTTGAAAAGAAGGTTATCCAGTGCACCTGTGCTCACAATGACTTGTAGTGGAGAACGGTTTGTGATCTACAGTGATGAATCCAAGAAGGGATTGGGGTGTGATCTTATGAAAAATGATATGGTGATAGCTTATGCCTCACGACAGTTGAAAATCCATGAGAAAAATTACCCAACTCATGATTTGGAGTTAGCTGTGGTAATATTTGCATGAATGATTTGGAGACATTATCTTTATGGAGAAAGATGTGACATTTATATTGATCATAAAAGTTTAAAGTATAATTTCACACAAAAGGAGATGAATATGTGACAATTAAGATGGTTGGAGCTGATTAAGTATTAAGACTTCTCAATTCATTACCACCTTGGGAAAGAAAACAAGGTGGCAGATGCATTAAGTCGACAAGACCATACTAGCTTATCCATAATGAGGGTCACAAAAGATCCATTATTTATTTATTTACAAATGATGGATCATGGAATTATAATGGATGGAGGAAAATCGTATATTTCTCAAATGAATGTTCAACCATCTATACATGTGAATATTAAAGAGGCACAGAAAGAAGATGTAGAGTTACAAAAGAAGGTGAGAAACATTCCTGAATTCAACATTGATTGTGATGGGATAATATAGATCAGGAATCGGGTTTGTGTTCCTCCCATCCTCGAATTAAAGAAGGAGCTACTGGATGAGGCTCATAGTTCTTCATTCTCTATACATTCTGGAAGCACGAAGATGTACATGGACCTCAAAGAGTACTTCTGGTGGGATGGCATGAAAAGAGATGTTGCTGAATATGTCTCTCGATGATTGGTTTGTCAGGAAGTTAAAGTTGAGAGATAAGTGTCTAAGGGGATGTTACAACCATTACCCATCCCGAATGGAAATGGGAAAACATAACTATGGACTTTTTCACAGGACATCCTAAAACATCCAATGGCAATAATGCTATCTGGGTCATATTTGATCGTCTTACAAAGTCTGCACACTTCATTACTATTAGATAGGATTTCTCTCTGGATCAGCTTGCTAGGATATATGTAAAGGAAGTGGTATGACTTCATGGAGTACCACTTTATATTATATCTGATCGGGATCTGAGGTTTACCTCAATGTTCTGGCGAAGTCTTCAGCAAACTCAGGATACAGAGTTGAGTTTCAGCAATGCTTATCATCATCAGATATACGGTCAGTCTGAGAGGACAATTGAAACAATAAAAGATATGTTGAGAGCTTGCTCTATGGATTTCAAAGGTGGTTGGGATCAACACCTACCTTTGGTGGAATTTTCATATAATAATAGCTTTCACTCTAGTATTCAGATGAATCCTTATGAAGCTCTCTATGGAATGAAATGTAGGACTCCAACTTGTTGGGATGAAGTTGGGGAAAGAAAGCTATTAGGACCTGATCTTGTTGATGAGATGGCAGAAAAGGTCCGATCTATTCAACAACACATAAGAGTAGCTCAAAGTCAAAAAAAAAAAGTTATGTCGAAAACCGATGATAAGTCTTACAGTTTGAAGTGGGTGATAATGTGTTCTTACAAATATCTCCTTGGAAGAGAGTAATGAGATTTGGAAAGAAGGGAAAGCTGAGCCCTAGGTATATCGATCCTTTCGAAATACTGGATCATGTTGGGAAGGTAGCTTACCGATTGACGCTTCCACTGAATCTCTCTCAAGTTCACGATGTGTTCCATGTATCTCCCCTGAGAAAGTACATACCTGATCCTTCACATGTACTCAGCTCAGAAGTTGTACCGCTGGAATACGATCTTTCTTATGATGAACAGCCGATAGAGATTCTCGATCGTAGATAAAAAGTCCTACAGAACAAGACCACTCGCTTGGTGAAAGTTTTATGGAGGAACCACCAATTAGAAGAAGCTACAAGGGTTCTTGAGGATATGATGAGGGAGAGGTTTCCTCATCTGTTTGTTATAAGTGACGAATTTCGAGGGTGAAATTCATTTTAAGGGGGGTAGAATGTAACACTCGAGACTTTTAGAAGAAATATTTAGTTTTTATTTTATATAAATCATCAATGGAATCATTCAATACACACAACACTGGCTTGGCTTGCTTCACACACAATCGTGGCCTTCCTTGATAGCATGCATCATACGCAATACCGAGTTTCACAAAACAACGATATGCTATTAAAATATAATTAAAACTCGCCGTTATGAATAGTAAGAACCACTTTTTGAAATTCTGTAAATTTTATTTTTCAATATGGACTTCATTTCTGGATTCAGAATATTGAAATTAGCGTACGGTGAAATTTTGGTATTTTTCTGGAAACTTTCAATTTTTGATGAATAGTGAAAACACTGGGTTACTATTTAAAAACCGACTTTTTATTTAAATAATTATATAATTTTATTTAAATTTATTTTAAGTAATAATTGATACATAATAACTATATATGTTCAATGCAATTCATTTGAGTCATTTTTTAATAATTTTAGATATATAAAAATTTTATTGAACTTTTCACCGTCTTTTACCCACCTCTTAAGAGAATTTGCAAATTTACATAAAACGTAATTTTACCACTTCTGTGAGTGGAATTTAAAAAATCTGAGAGACATGGTAGATGTCAGTAAGTTAAATGTGGTTCAATGAGATGAAAATAATTTTTGGTGAATAGTAACTTTTTACTTTTATTTACCACAGTTAAAAGTAAATCGGGTAATTAAGGGTAAAAATGATATTTTTATTACCCTAACACATGTCCTAATTCTATTGGATAAGTTTAATTCGACCAAAAACTACATTATGAATAAAATATGACCATTTACGCCCACTTGGATTAGATTAGGACATTTATAATTAATTTATTTAAAGAAGGGTTAAAATAGTTAAAATCAAATTTTAATAAGTAAATAATTTTTAATATAGGGTTATTCATAAGATTAATTCGACTATAAATATTCATTAGAAATTTAAAACGATTTCCTACATAATGGTATTTTATTTTTAATTTTTAGACATTAAATAATTTAATTTATTTATGACACAATGATGATGCAGTAATTATCTTATTAATTAAATATTGATATAATTGAGGTTATAAATACACAAATAATTAAAATTTCAGACTTTTTATGAATTAAAAAAAATTTCAAGGTTAATATGACATTTTATTATTGATTTAATTAAAAATTTTCGAACTAATCATTCTATCATGATTTTCACAAAAATCAATTACTAAATTGTGTCAAAATTGCCATAAAATAGTTTTTAAAACAAATATTATATTATTAATTGTTATTTTATTTCTAAAAATCGATGGTTCGGAAAAATGACTTAGATAAGGTTATATATATTAATAATAAACAACTTGGGGTTCTTTTGGCTTGTTATAGTACATTTATTAACCTTATATTGTAAGAACACAAAAAGACATGGTAAAAGTAAAATTATCTAACTTAAAGTTAAATCTAAATGATAAGGTTAAAATAGTAAAATAAACTTGTTTAAATTATATTTTATGAGAGGATTTCTACCCATAAACACCTTCTCTTCTAAATAAATCAATTTGGATCTATTTAAAACCGAATATGGATTTATAATAAAATAATATTTTTTGTTTTTCCAAAGTTGCCCCTCTCCTCCTTTATAAAAGGGAGCCTCCTCTCTCTCTTCCTCACACCACTTTGAGCCTTCAAGCTCGGCTAGCCCCTACCAATTTCTCCTATCCACTTTCCTAGAAACATCTTATAGGTCCTCGTCTTCTTCAAAGACAAATTTTAGTGCCCTAAAAGGAGGTCTAAAAGAGGTGCTTCAAAGATGAGGTAATGTCCGCTACCGATTCTTTCAACTTGATTTCTTCTTCCACTTCTTATTATTTAGTTGTTTCATTATGAATTAATAACATCAAAATCACTCATATACTGATATGTTATTATAAGTATGAAACAACCATATTTCACCATCTATCCATCCTATGGAAAACAAAATCACCGCGCGTGCGTACGTATGGAATACCCTCTCCACGTCGTAGTGTAATCTCTTTTACATCACCACATTACATGAATGGGTATAATGGTGAAAATAATGAATATATATGATTATTTTAAAGTGATATTGATTCTGAAATAGTATACATATGCTCCAATACAATTCCACGATCATTGGAACGATATCATCGCTCGGGCGTACGTACGAAATACCGTCTCCATGATGTGATGCGACTCATTCTACATGTGTTTCATTGCATAATGATTACATATATTAATTTAGTGAATAAATATGATATATATTACAATAATACTATTCTGGAAATGAGGTATCTATAACCTAAAAATAATAATAACAACTTATTCGACAAAACACGCCTAAGAACAAATGGTAATAAACACCCGAATAACAAGTAGCAATGAAATATTATAATAATAAGCTACGAATATGACCATATATGATATCATGACAATGAGTATGATTCTGTAATAAGTCAATGACATTATTTAAATCATTATACAGGAGGTTTAGGCACTAACGAAACAAATCAGACCTAAGGTAAATGAAATACCACAATCTCATTTTTATCCGAGATTGTTTATACTTTGAATTTACTGGTGTAAATTTTATCATCCACATTCATGTTTCCTCAATATGTAATATTATTTCCATCAAAATACAGTAGTTTAAATCCAATTTGACCCTTTGGTGAGTTTTTAGTAATAGATATGAATGGAATCTTTTGTCATTTTTCGTACGAGGTACTTTTGGACTTTTTCGACAAAAGTACAAGAAGATTGTTTTTTTAACTTATACTGCATGAATGGATTTTTAAAACATTATTTCCAAGAATAATCCTTTACATGTTTTCAGGTTTATTTTTAATCAACATCTTTTAGTTTAAAATTGTATGACATGTTATGAAAGGAAAAATGTTTTTAAAGTAGAAAGGATTTTTTCCTCAAGAATGGAGATCAAGTGTTTTATCCAAATTATATTCCATCTAAGATAATATTGGGTTCTGTTTCTATCCCTATTATTACATTTATTTGATTATGTTTTGATGGAATTAATTTTATGAATTTCTTTATCCTATATGAATTGTTTTATGATGTCACGATGTTTAAGAATCACACTTTTATTGCATGGGTTATGCAATGATGTATGATTTATGATTTTGTGGAAAACATAACAATGGAATATTTATGAGATGGTTGGGACCTATATCTTCCTCCAATGCATTGGGAAAAGATTTTATATCTCATGAGATAGACTTGTATGGAACGGAAGGTTAAACCTGTTCAGTGAAACAGGACTGAAACGAGGAATGAACTCGGTTTAGAATTGGACTTTGTCCACTAAGATAGTTTTGGGAATGAGTCTTGACTAATAAGAAATGATTATATATGATTATGTGTGTATTCCACAAAGCTTTGTGTTTTACGTTATGATTATTGTGATTACATTTCACTACCCTGATTTATCCCATGTTATGAAATTTTGATCTCTTTTGCTGGGTTAGATTTTTAAAATGTTATGTTCTTATGAATATGATGTGATTGATATTTCTTTTGATTACCCTTACTAAGAATTTGATCTCACCCTTTTGTATGTTTTCTTTCCCCAGTTCAGGAAGAAGGTTACGAAGTAATATATTCTAAAAGGGACTATAGATATGATGAAATAAATGGGAGATGCTGTAGACGCTTTATGAACCAGTTGTTTATGTTTCCCAGTTTCTAAAGACACTATACCTATACGGTACATTCATAGTTTTTTTATATGTTGTAATAAGTGTACATCAATTTTTAAGTACTAATAATTTATGTAAAGAATGGTTCGTTATAAGGAACATCAAAATTTACATTTATTGATGTTTTGTTATTTTTCTAAAAACGGTCATTTTTAAGAAATAGTGAAAAATACTGCATTTTAATTCAAAACTACATTTTAATCTAATTTATTTATATAGAAAGAATATACATTTAACTAGTTTTAAATTTTAAATGAATTATATTTTTACCTTTTAATCCAATTTTTGTTATTGAAGTAATTTTATATTGACATTGGAGATAAACACATATCAATATTTTGCTAGTTTTTACTAATTAAAAACAAACTTTTTGAATTAGACAATTGGAATTATTTTTAAATTAATTTATGAAAACTATATGTTTTTTATTTGAAAAAATAGATTCTATATATTTAATAACGAGGTTCAAATTGTTTAAATAGGTATCTTTTATTTTTAGCCATTATGAATAGTGACATGAGTAAATATTTTATTTTCCATGTTTAATGTTTAAATCTTGTAAAAATGGTAGAAAATAAAATTATAATAATATTAAATTACCATTACACATTTCCTAACCCTATTGTACGATATATGTCCAACAATGGGCATCCTCAGGATTATTTTAGGACCCCATGGTGGCACTTCTCGGTGGAAATGACATTTAATTACTTTTAATTTAATATTTAGAAAAATATAAACTAAACATATACTTTTATTAAAGAAATTTTCATATGGGGTTATACAAGTCATCCCTTTAAATATAAATATTAATTAGAAGGATACAATATTTTCTCCGTCAGGGTATTTTATTTATAATTTTTAGACATCAAATAAATTAAATAATTAATTACATAATGGTGATATAGTGAATGCCTTATTAATGAAGGACTTAAATAAATGAGATTACAAATATTAAAATAATTTTTTTTTGAAATTTTTTTTGATCCATGAATTTTATGGATTGTTATAACATTAAATATTTTAATTAATTATGTTTTTTGAATTAATAATTTTTAATGGGTTTTTTAAAAAGTCGTGATATGAATTGTATAAAAATTGGAAAAAATGATTTTTTTAATCATTTATTATTTTATTTAATGATATAATAGTTTTAAAAATATTTGATTCATCCAACTGAAATATATCATGATACACATGAAATTAAAAATCCATTTTGGGTCTCATATAATTTTGTAGTAACTATAGTAACCATATCTTTTGAAAATACAAGAAGACATTTTAAGATAAAATCTATTTAACTAAGGGTTAAGGCTAAATGATAAGGTTAATTATATGACCTAATCATCACTAAAACCCATTGGATGAGAGTATTTAGAAAAATACTCATATTATCTTCGGAATATATTGATTTGGTGTTATTATAATTCAAAAATCAATTAATAATAAAATAATATTTCAGAACATTCCTAAATTGCCCCCCCTCCCTCTTATTAAAGGGAATCACCTCTAACCCTTACTCACTCATCTAAACCCCCCTTGGCTCGCTCAAACTATGACCAAATAAGATACCAAAATCATTCTAATTCCTCTTATAAGAATTAAAATTTTCAAATATCAATTCATGAAGGCATTTTAGCTTAAATTAAAATGACTTACCCGATTTTAAGTAATGTCTTCTCTCATGCATTTTCCATTTATTTACCTTCTCTACCCCCAAAACTCATTTTATTACATTATTTTATAACACAAACAATATCTTAAGTATATTAAATTGTTTTCATGAAAATGATTCGACATATACTGACACACACCTTTATCTAATGTATTTAGAACATACTGTTTCTTTGGACGACGAACTACTGCCTCAGGAAACGAGGATTGTTCAGTTATCTCTTACCACCTCTCGTGGTGGTCATTATAATGAAACTATATTTATATATGATATAAATTTTATTTTTATTGTCTAAATTATTTTGTATTTTTCATTTATAACATACATTTCTGATTTCCATAATGCGTAAATACGATAATTTCACTTGAGAATGTGTGGACCACCACACCCTCAAAGTGCTATGACTCATTTATTCGATATGTGTAATGTATAAAAAATGGAATTAATGAACATATGTAAGATATATAACACATATTTTATAATATAATTATAATATACATCTTTATCATTTATTTTTCATTCAATTAAACATGAAAAGGAAAATAAAGTAGCGTTCAAGTGTATGTACGACTTACCATCTCCATGAACAGTGCATTCCAATTTTTTTAAAAATTGTTATGGACTATTATAAATAAATATATACTGGATATAAATACATATATACAAGATATATATGATATTTAAATCCTAAATAGAATTCATTATATAATGAACTGTTGGCCACATGGGCAATTCGCAATTATCATAAGTTAATTTTTTACTCATGAACCGAACATTGAAAAAATGACTGATATGAACTTCAACAATTATATAATTGTTATAGATAGTTAATAAGTGATATAAAAGGAATAATAAAATTTAAAATGTTTTTAATGAAATTGACATTATCTTTTGTTTATTCTTCAGTAATTACAAGGAACATACCTAACAAGTCAGACTCATGTTAGAAGAATTTTTCAAACTCCTTTTTTAGTTAATGAATAATATTATGTTACTTATTTTAAGTTCTATTTTATCATGTTGGGATATAGTTTTATATATCCTTATTTATATACATTTTATTTCCAAGTGACGGAAGACCCTTTCCTCTCTCATCAACTCATTTTCTGAATTTTCATGTGACGTTGTTATGCTCCCGAATTTTTGTAAGGGAATTAATAAATTAAATATACACTCTTTTTTTCGCATACTTTGTGGCTATATTTATTCCATGATTACGTGTTGAATGACTATTTGTTTATTTATTTTGTAATATCCACTTCCATTTTTGTGGATATACATTTTCTATACATAATCACCACATTAAAAAATTCTTACATCAGTAAGAAAATATATTTATGGGACTACGTCTCCACATCATTTCGTTAAGGAATATCTTGATTTTGGGCTTCTTTAATATATTATGAGGTGTATATACAACCATTTTGACATTTATATCATTAATTTATATATTCTAATGATATTTAATGTTTTTTTTGTATTTTATTACTTAATTATTTTTTTAATGTTTTTCTCTAGTGTTATGAGACTCATTAACTAAAACATTATTTTAAATGACTGAATTATTTAATATTCTAAATATATATCATTAATTTCAATTTTTTCAAAATGGTTTTAAGGATTTATTTATATGAACGTTAATGTTTTAAAATTCTAATTCCCTTAAAAGTTCCAAAGTTGTATGGTAAACATTGATTCCAAAATCTCTTTATTAACTATTTTAAATAGATTTAGAAATGGATTGAATATATCAATATATTGAATTGATTTCTTATGATTAAAGAGTGAGATGTTGATAATTTCAATATTTTAGGTGTTATGAATATGTAATGGGACATGGACATTTTGATGGTGGTAACATAGAAATCCAAATATAGGTGGGTTCGTGATAATCCAAGGGTGGGTGTGCTAGAGATAGCTCTCCAATTATTTGGGTAACATGAAGAATGAGAACAATAAAATTTCTCCTAATTGATTTAGGTAATAAACTATGATGGGTAATCCAAAAAAAGTCCATATATAGAAGGGAAACCTACTATGTATGTAATTTATGTATTCCAAAATATAAATTTATGATTTATGATATCTATGTTTTATTCATTAATATTATGATTTCATGATGTATGTTAAAACGCTTATGTTTTATAATTGAAAAGTATTATTTTATTGATTTTAATGTTTTGATGGACTAATTATTCCTATATATATTTTATAAACCTAACAGATATTTTTTATGTTAATCTCATGTTTTTTAATATTTTTTCACAAAGTATAATGAATGGTATATGAAAAAAAGTATTATAGAATATTTATATCATGAAAAGAACTCTTGTTGTATTTAAGATGTTTTATTATTTTTATAAAATATAGATAGAATATAAGTGTCTAAATTGTAATTTTTGAGATGTTATGTAATATTTACAGCCCAATTCTTTAAAAATATAATCCTAAAAAGATCCTCAATGAGTATTCCTAGCTTAACTCAATATTATATAATGTTTAAGGATGGGGACATATATGTTTTATCTACATGGAGTTCCATGTACATCACCCCTTCAGGTGAGGCCTATAGAGATCCTAATGTCGTCCTAATACTGGGTATCCAACCCCCAACCTACACTTGGTATCTTCTTATGACTACTTCCATTTGCTTACATCCATGGGTTCCTACATAACATCTATACAAGGCCTATCCTATCACACGATCGACACTTGATTGGTTGTTGAGGACACTGGACTTTCTTGTGTCCTGGCTAGCCACACTAAAAACAACCAACTTGTCCACCACTCAGAGAGGCTAACCCTATCTTCTGACCGCTTTGTGATCTTTCATAACGCAGAAAATTTCCAAATCGGTGCTTCTTGCCCATGAAATTCACACTATTGGTCTGCCCAGTTATCAACAAATGATCACTACCTAAGGCTCACATGAGGATTACATATGAAATAATATATCGATCAACCACATTTGAAAACCTTTTTAGTTAAATGTTATTTACATGAGACGTCATCTCATGTCTCGTCGCATCTAGGAAACTTCTCTCCATAGCTACATTATCTGCTACCAAAGTCGGATCAAAACACTACAAAATAGTGAAATGACTTGCACGGTTCATTACTGACATTGTCCCCTGAGTCATTCTCATAAAATTAATATCCTTCTCTTTTCTCATGGTATCCTGGTATTACTGTTCATGAATCTTTTCAAGTATATCCTTCCACATAATTTCCTCAAAATTATCTATTTGGACCATGTTTTCACAATAGCTCTTTGGCATTCCTCACAACATGTAGGCCACAAAATTGAATTGAAACTCGATTGGAGTATCTAAATAGTCATGAATCATCCGGAAGGAACCTATCAATAGCTCTAATACATATGGCCCACCCTCTCATGTAAATGTACTGGGGTACTATAGTTGTAATTCCCTGGTTAGCTCAAACACACATGGCATAAAACACCATTAATCACGTTCAATCATCCTTATTAAATGATTAATGTTTTCATGGATCTTCTCATCCTTATTGTAATTAACCGCTGAGTTACCTTTCCCCATCACTAGGGGTCATTCTTGGAAATGTATTCCTTTCACCAAACTGAAACACGTCTTCAAGATGTCATTTCTCTACAATGAAAAACATGATCATTAGAATGCAACCAAAATGGTCTTATGAAATTGAAGAAATATATAGGTAGGCTCATCACTCTCTATAACCAAATATGTGCTTTTACACTACCAAGAGTTCCCAACTCCCAACCATATCATTACCCTTCACCATCTCTCCTAAGGTCAGGTATAACACAACTATCTAATTCACAAGGTTAAAAGAATTATCTATTACACCCATTGAAATACATTTCCATATCCCAATTCACTCATACAATATGTTAATCCAATTTTACATCTTTTTCATGAACCATTTTATAATTACCATGGGACATTTTCACTTCCCATTTTACCCAATAATAACTCATATTATGCCCAATTTCATTTATTTTATGAATAAATAAGCATCATAACCTTTATATCACACACACACATCCCATGTGTGTGCCTACAATGATGGATTTCAAATACCGACATAGGTGCCTTGAATTATGCATTAATTCACAACCTCATAACTGTCTGGCCACAACATAAATATCACAAAACAATGAAATAACACAAAAAGGGCATCACCCGATGGTGAAATATCATGAAATATAAAAACGCACACCATAAACAAAAATCCACTCCTATGATGTCTTGGGTTTTCCCTCATACATGGGTTAACTACTCCCAAGAATTATATCATTTCCAATCCCCAACACTATCTGATCCTCATTTCTACGATTCAGAAATATTATGAAAGATAAAAGAACTCCTCTAATACCACATTATAGCATTCCCTATCTGTGATAAACTAAACTGGTTCCACATGCCAGGTTTTCACATTACTTCAAATGCACATCCCCAAATTCCAGAGGTAGCTGACCAGCATCAATGGTCTAAATAGTCACGTGAGAATACTATACCCCCATTACAATAGTAATCCATAACAGTATATAATTTAAACGAATGAAAAAATATAAATCAACCAACAATATGAATAAATAAGCATCTCCCAAATGGGGTATAAACATAACAAACGGTAAATTATGTCAAGACAGGATACAATGAAATGTGATCAAAATCCCTAAAGAAGTAAAAAACTCAGAATTCCCAAAATGGTCCAGACTCTATGTTTGGAATCTCACCTTTATGAATCCCATGTCGAACTCAACTCCCTAGTTTGGGCTATATCCCTTTTCCTAATGTGCATGCATGAAATCTACTTGCTTACCCACTAATGGCCTGATAAGGGAGTGAGTATTACATTGTAGGCCACCACTAAGGGTATTTACAAAATATCTATCCAAATAGATGGTTCATTAAGTGTGGTGACTAATGGAAAATAAATAAGAAAATTTTTGTAGACATTATAATTAATTAGTTTCAATAGTCCCATATTACTACTTATGTGCCCCATGTTTTTTTCACTTTTTATGTGTTCAATAGATTAGGCATAACATTTTTCTCATGGAATATGGGAATAATACAAGTCCTATCTCACTAGGATTTCACATCACAATAACAGCAATATCTCACCTCAATTCATTAGTCAATGTTGAATGCAACCATTATGGGAAATAGAGCTCCGTCCTCCTCCCTAGCCAGCTCATTATGGGGTAGAGAAAATAGAATTTGTCTAGATCACCATATGGGCATTGATCTCCTGTCAATACCCACACTACCAATCATTGGGAACATTAATTATTTATCATTCATCTATTTCAACCACAATAAATACCAAAAATAAATAATATAATTAGAAATGTCACATTAATATAAGTAAATGTGAATTTAACATTATGCCACAATCCATTAACACACTAACCATTTATATCACATAACAGTTTAATCTCATTTCCCATTTTCCATTTGTATATTAATAAGCATATTCGAGTATAAAAGTTATCCCATAACATATTAACATTAATCCTGTTTACATACCAATCAAACATCCCCATAGGCCATTACACAATTTAATCTCATCACCAACAATTCATTTTCATATCCCTTAAACACATTCACATGTTAATTATGTGATCTAGGTTTTTTTTAGAATGGTCTTACATTACGTAGCTATTTTCTATATCCGGAAAATCTCGGCACACCCCATTGCTGATCCTTAAATAGCTCACATATCCGTTTATGCATCCCACTAGGATAATAGGGGTTTTATTTGGTTGTTTAGGAACCCAATACATAACATCATGTCAAAGGAGCCAATAACTCTTCAAAATAAGGTATGAATAAAAATCCTAAATGAAAAAATCATCACAAAAAAACATTGGATATAACTTGTAAACAACCTACCTTTAATTATTTTGTGAACACACTCTCAACCGAGGACATAGATATTGATTCAAACAAACCTTGAAACCTAAACCTATACCCCACTGAAAAAAAAGATTATGAGTGATTCAGAAGAAGATAAAAGAGAGTTACCATGCCAAATCAAGAAAAATAATAAATTAGGAGTTTAGACTTACCCAAATCATCAATCCACAACTAAAATCACACCAAAAAACCCTTGGATGAAGGAGAATAATCCAGGATGCTCTTGAGAGGATTGGTTCATTCCTAGGGTTTCAAGAGTGGTGGAGGAGGAAAATTACGAGTTGAATGTAAAAACTCAATAATGTTTTTTTTGTAATTTTCTTAAAAAAATACTCATCCACACGATTTACCCACACAAATTTCCTTACCGTCCATAAACCATGAGGACGTTACTACCCACTAATAGTTCCCCTTGCATGGTTATATGATATTTGCACATGGTTTTCACTAACAATTTTTGGACTATGTAAAATTACCAGAAAACTCATTTTCTTCCCCTTTCATGTGTCAAACCCATGAATGACCTCTGAGTCATCTAATGAACATGAAAAACAGTTATTTAACCAAAATGTGGGACATAAACCGAAAATAAAAAATATAATACATTTCAGAGAAATTTGAGATCTTATAATATCATTATAGAAAAATAGTTCATTATATTTTTAGGCATAAGATGGATGAAAAATTCATGGAACTGAAGAAAAAATTAGAAGATTAAATGTATTCATTTACTGTTATCCTTATAATACTGACCACGTATGTTCTATATTTTTTTTAGGAAAATTATCATAAAATTAATTGTTCTTTTGTAGGATTTTATACATGTTAATGATGAGTGTTAGATAAATGATAAATAAAAATTTATGAGATATTTTTTCATCATTATGATTATTTTGAGGCGATGTTTTTGGATTTTTTTCCCTGAGAGGACATCAGTATTAATCCGACAATGTGGTTGGAAATAGAGATGAAATAATCTAATAATTATAGAGTTAAGCCCAAAACATATTCCTTATTAGGTCAAGAAATTTTTCTATAGATTTAATGGATATGAAAAGATATGTGGGATTATTAATCTTGGTCAAAGGTTTGTTGAATATAATGAAAAGTTCCTTGAACAATAGAAAAATGTGACAAAAGATATCATGTCTTCAGTGATATGTATTAAATAAATTGATATGGTACACTATGATAATATTTAATTGAAGATGAAAAATCAAGGAATAAATCATTATTATTTAAAATATAAATGTGTTAAAAAAACAATTGATGATACTATATTTTATCGTAGGATATATGGTGTAGTTGTTACAACTACCATTATATCAATATTTTCAAATAAATAATCATATTATAATTGTTTTAGACACACCTTTTGATCTATAATTTGATGATATTTTTGCAAGACTAACGAAAATTTGTGACACTATTGATTGGTTTTATATAAATGTAAGGCTTTGGTTAAAAATGATGTATTAAATTATTATTTTGGACTATGGTTTTAAGGTATTGAAAAACATTATGGATCATAATATGTAAAGCCAAAATATTTCATATTAATTTATCTATTTAAATTAATTTAATAGCTTATATTACATGTAACACCGACTTGTCTTGTAGTATATGAAAAATTGAGTTTCTATGAAACAACACATTTGTATAGTAAAATATTAAAACAATATATTAATTTGTTAATTAAATATTGTAATATGAATCATAAAATTTTCAATTTTAATTTCATTTATAATATTTTACTTAAATAAAACATATTTGTAATGATATTTATAAGGTTTGTTAAAATATTTATATATTTAAAAATGTTATTTTCTTAAAAGAACTACTTTTATGTAATTTTTTAACCCAAATGAATTGAATTCTTGACACTCAATAAAAATTTATTTTGGTAAAATAGAACTCATTTTTGAATTCTAAATATCAATTTATTCTTAGGGAGAATATTTGGTATTTTTCTGAAAACAATATTTTTTGATGAATAGTGGAAAAAACTGTATGGTAAATGAAACTGACTTTTTCATTTAAGAAAATATTTTTAATTAAATTTTTTTATTAATTTATAAAATGATACATAATACATATATTAGTCCAATGTAATTAATTTTAGTCATTTTATAATAATATTAAATTACTATATTTTTGTTGAACTTTTTGATATCTTATTCCCACCTTCTAGGAACAATTGCAAATTGCATAAAATGTTATATTTATGCTTCAGTTAAACGAATTTAAAAAATCCAAGAGACAAGGTTGACATAAGTAATAAATATTTTGTTCAATAGTATGAAAATAAATTTTGGTGAATACTGACTTTTGAGTTTTATTTACAATGGTTAAAAGTAAATAGGGTAATTAAAGGTAAAACCAATTTTATAATAATACAAACATACCCCAATAGATATTCTATTTATATTGGATAAGTCTTCTTCAAGAAAAATAATCCATTGGGATAAAATATGATCCTTTTTATTCTGTTGGATTAGATTATGAAATTTATTATCTTTTATTTAAAGAAGAGTTAAAAGTGTTAAATTCAAATTTTAATACATACATTGTTTTTAGTATAGGTTCATACAAAATATTAATTTTACTATAAATATTCATTATAAATTTTAAAATATTTCTTAAATAATGAAATTTTATTTATAAATTTATACATTAAATAATTAAATTTATTTACAACACGATGATGATGCAGTAATTAATTTATAAATGAATGATTAAAACAAATGATGTTATAAATATTAAAATAAATATAATTTGAAAATTTTTCTGCCATAAATAAATTTAATAATGGAATATGGCATGTTAGTATTGAGTAAATGTATTTTTTTATAATTAATCATGTTGTTATTACTTTTACAAAAATCAATTATTAAATAATATCAAAAATGGCAAAAATGATATTTTAAAATAAATACAATGTTTTTAGATAATATAGATGTCATAAAAATGTATTGTTCTTACAACTTAGATGTCTATTGTTGAAATTTAATATATTATCTACAATATGTTATTTTGGAAACATATAGTAACTATATTAACCATGAATTATAAAAAAATAAGAATAAATGGTAAAAGTAAAACTATTTAACTAAGGGTTACAACAAAATGAAAACGTAAATGTGAAGAACTTAACTTATCTATAGTCAATTATATTAAAGGAATTCGACCCATACCCACCATATACTATATATAAATTATTTTTGAGCTATTAGAAACCGAAAATAATTTTGTAATAAAATAAATTTTCATGCTTTTCAAAAAGATCCCCTCACCTCTCGAATAAGAGGGTACTTCACCTTCTCTTAAATTCACAACTCCAAATTCATTTTTCTCTGACAAGACCTACCCAAATAACCTACCAAATACCCAATTAATCCTTGAGGCCTTTCAATGATCATAAATCCAACCTATGGATCCCTTTTATTCAAATCAAATAGATTCACCTGAAGAAGAGGCAATTATTTTATCACTTCTTTCAATATTCGTTTCTTCTTATACATTATTTTTCTGTGTTATTTCTATAAGAAAATAATAAATCAATTACAATCTACATACTATGATGTTAATATAAATATGGTAAAACCATATTTATTATTATTTCTGTCTTTTGAATGACATGGTCACCATACATGGATACATATAGCGTATCGCCTCCAAGTCGTGGTGTAGTTCGTTATTCTACAAATCATTTTTTAGAGGGGTATACTAATGAGTATAATTGATATAAATAATAAATATAACATTCTAATTATTCTTTTTACATAACATAACATCATCTTAAATACAATTTCACCATCAATATAATGATATTGTCGCTCGGGCGTACGTACAGATTACTGTCTCCAAGACTCGATGAGATTCATCTTCAACGATCACCCTTCAAGAATTATTATATATATATATAAATTAATTTTCAGCTATATGAAATAATATTTATACAATAATATTATATATTTATGTATATAAATTTATGTCATTTACAGAACTCCATAATATACTACAAGAAAATGGATACGACATTCATGCGCACGTACGGACTACCATCTCCATGAATGGAGTTTCCATTTCAAATATATATATATATATTATACGTATTTATATTATGAATATATATTATATAAAAATCATGTTTTATATTATTTAATTACATAAATCTTGATCTATATGATACGATCATAAATAACATATTAAAACACATACAACAAATAAATCGATTATGACCTGAAATATTACATTAACATTAATTTTACTATTAAATGGATAGTATACTATAATATATAAATTATATATCATATCATGAATTTTACTATGGTTATGGTATAATTTAACATCATACTAATATCATTATGAAGAAGGTTAACCATACCACTAATTAATGGAATGTACAAGTAAGGGTTAATTCCTCAATCTCCTAATTTTACAAGATTGTTTATGTGTATGTATTTTCTGGTACATATTTATCATCCATGTCCATTTTTCATTAAACTTTTTTTAGAAGGAATATTTTTAGATTTTTTTGATGGAACTCTTTATCATGATAATCATTTTAAATGTTTTAATGATTTATTTTCCCAAGTCCATTTAATTAATGTGTGGGATTTAAAATGCTTTTATGGATTTATTTATATAGACATCATTATTTGAAAATTCTAATTTTTTAATAGTTTCAATGTTTTATGAGACAATTTGGTTCAAAAAATATCTTTTAACTTACATCCATTATAAATTTTTGACTTTTAAATGATTTCACAAAAAAAATTATTTCTCTCAATGAGTTTTACTGATCAGTTTCAACTATGTCAACATCTATTACTAGATATTATTTTTAATTAAGGATGAATTATTATAATAAAATATTATGTATTATATCAAATGAGTTATGATATGTTTGACTTTTAATTTTCTATTTTTATACCATTCATGGTTTATGGTTAAAGTATTGACATTTCGTATTCTAGTTTTAATATGAATGTTTTTGTTATGTTTCAAAATTTTCATATGAGGAATTAATTGGATGTAGTAATTGACATGTGAGGTCCACTATAGCCCCTAGATGGTTCAATAGGCCTAAAATAAACTAGTTTTGTGGCACCTGGCCTTGACAAAATTTATATTTAGTGTCCTGTCACGAGGCCTTGACATTATGGTTAAGATGTCTGGCATTATGTCGTCCAATATTATAAGATTAGTCATTACTGTTACATGTGATTATTCAAATAGTATAATATTTTTTGGAATAGGTAAATATAATTATTTAATTTATAGTTACCATATTTTGTTGATTTTTATGTTCAAATGGATTGTGTTTCAATTTTATTCCTTACCATAAAATATTATGATTATTTATGATAGCTTTTTTTATATTGATTATCCGTAATGAGCATCTAAGCTCACCCATTTCTTATATTTATTTTCTTAGGATTATATGAAGTGTATAATAATTTATTTTTGAGTTTAATCTTGGAGAATAATGACATTATTAAAATATTGTCATGTTTTAATTTTATGTATGGAATTTTATTGTAAACATATTGTATGTAATCTAATTTCCAAGACTATTAAAATGATCTGTCCTTTGGGACATAATTCCTTTTAATCATTCCAATGTATTCATTTAATGAACGAATTCATGGGAACTATGTTTGGGGTATTACATGGAGTCTTTTATGAGTATGTTTATTTTAGAGTATGTTTTTATATTATATGGGATTTTATAAAATCCATATTTTGTGAAAAAAGATAGTTCAAAAGATGATAGATAATCTCACGAGACTAAAAATTCCACATGTCTTGAATCCACAACAAATAACCGGTAGAAAGGAAACATCATTCACTTGCGTTGGGGTTGACCAAGTTTATATTAAAAAATTATTATAAATTAGACAGTTTTAAATATAATGATAAATTTTATTCACAAAATATATGTTATATCTTACAAAAAACCTTGATAACCAAAAGTTATTCTGTGAGTAGGGAAATGATGTTTTTTTTGTATGAGGGTGACTATAATTATGGGAAACAAAATATTGTATTATAGTCATTTTATTTTTAGTTAATATTTTTAAATATGAGTTTTATCTAGTTATAAATTTTCTTAATATGTGATTTTTTATTTATTATTTTTAGTGTGTCAAACATGAAAAAATAATATATGATACTCTTCATTGGATAGAATAATTGAGTGTGGTTGAAATTTATTTATGAAAAAATTCTACAAGACATCTAAGTGACTTTCAATATTCCTCTTTTCAGAATAGTGTAATATTTCTCCAAATCTAAGAGAAATATGATTAAAATAAATTATTTTCCAATTATGTTCCTTTTTAATTAATCTATTAGTCTTTTCTCACAACATAAATTTATGATTTTTATTCCTTATCATTCTATTGATAATTCACATTAATTTGATAAATGATATAATTCAATCTCTATATTTTTTTGAAATTAAAAAATTAATATATGTTAATATTTTCACTTTCTACCTATGATATCTATTTTTTAACAAAGCCATGGGTTCATATAAATGACCTCTATATTTATTACATCTATTTTAAAATGAAAAATTTAATTATTCCTTTTTAAAATATGGGCTCCGAGATAGGTTATGTTCAAATGTACCATTTTTTATTACCAATATAATTTTCAAATTCATAGGGAAATTTTTTATAAATGTTTGATGATATATCACTCCATGATTTTAGAATAACAATGTTATTTTCGATAGGGTCTTCCACATTCTACACAGAACATCGACGACGCATGAATCATATAACCATTCCTACACATATGATAGTTTGGTAGGTGGGTAGATTATTTAGTATATTATGATATATATATAATACTCATATAATTTATTTATAAATTATTATTAAATAATCAATCCATTTTTATTAATGTAATTTTTTTTATCTGAAATAAGTTATATTCATAAACAATTATTTTATTATATTATTATATATTATAATAAAATACTATAACATTTATAAAATACATTGGATAAAATGAGATTTATTTTCAGAATAATAATATAAAATTTTTATTTTTATGGGATTTTTTTATTTCCACATAATATTGTTTTTCAATCAATTCTGAGAAATAATGATTTTTGTAAAAATTTCATATATTTCATAAATTTCGTAGAATAAATGAACCATTATGTTTATAATATTATTTCATGGTAAAAAGTATATATTTTCACTATTTTATATACATAAAAACATATTAGTGAAAATTATATAGAATTTTAGTATAAGTGGGTTTTTTGAGTTAGAAAAATATTTCCTAGAGAACTATTTTAAATTGCATAATATTTCATCATTTTATTTAATAATA
Source organism: Viscum album (assembly GCA_963277665.1). Classification (NCBI taxonomy): domain Eukaryota; kingdom Viridiplantae; phylum Streptophyta; class Magnoliopsida; order Santalales; family Viscaceae; genus Viscum; species Viscum album. Next base: position 1,553,023,814 of record OY728146.1, on the reverse strand, counting down.
ATAATAGATAATGAGAAATGGATTAAATTAAAAATTTATATTATATATAAATTAATATTAACATGTATACATAAAATTATCATTACTAAATAAGGGGTTAATATAAAATCATCTTTTTATTGAAAAACATACCTCACAAAAACTCACTTTTCATTACATATGTCGATATATTTTTAAATTAAATTTTCCCTACTATATGAATTTAATTTTTAATAGAGATCCAATAATTTCTAGTATTAATAAATTATATTATCTAATTAGTTAATCTTAAAATTTTATAGTAATAATTATTTAAAAATATAAATTTAAATGACAATCGATACAATAATAAAGGATTTATTGGGGTTAAACTAAACTCATAGGAGTTAAAATGATTTAAGAATAACAATAAAATATTTTTCATTAATATATTTAGACTTTTAAATGTATTATAATCATTAAGAGACCATTTTGGAGAATTTTTAATCTGATTCATGTTGGTATTCCTTTTTCTATTCACAAATTAAATGTGTCCCACTCACCTCACTTATAAACGGACACACTATCATCCCATTTTAACAAAATTAAATCCCATGGTATTGGAGAATATCAAAAAAAATATCTTCCTTAATTTACATCATACTTTTAGGAATCCATTGTTTGATCATAACACCATTGTATTAAATAATTTCGTACTTCTCTAAGAAGGTTACTGAAAGAAGGTGATTCATGTTTTAAAGAGGGACATTTTAATTTATTCTTCTACCACCTTGAAATATTAATCAATTATAATTTTGTAATAAATAATTTATAACTAATACTATAGGAAGTAATTATATTAATTTTTTAAAAAAATATTTAACTCCTCATTCATAAGATGTGATACAAAATCATTATCTCTGTCTATGGTGGAGTAGCGCCTCTCGAACCAACATAACTAGTTATTAATAACCACCTTCCATTTTTTTTGTACTGATGGAATAAAATTAAATATATGATATTTTTTAATATTTTTTTACTTTTTTTTTCAGAAAATATACTATAACATTTTACATTCCATTTATTTGTGGATACAGTAACCTCTCGCGTGCCATTGATATACTGCACCATCAACAACTGATGTAATTTGTTTTTCACTAACACATAAAAAATAAGTTTTAAAAACATTTTTAATAATTTTATATGATATAATTAGACTATTAATAATATTCATTACATATTTTCCAATATAGAAAGATAAAATATGATTTTATTACTTTCACTAAAAAACTATAACCTTGTTCGTGTTGGAGTGGACCACCGTCTCTACAATGCGATGTGATTCTTATATTCAACAAAAAAACCCATAAATAATATATATAATTATATTTAGTGAATTAATGTGGTATTAATGGTATTATTATAAATTTTTAATGACAAAATAATAATTAAAATCATTTTATAATGATCATTGAAAAATTGAAACATTACTCATGTTTGTGTATGACATACTCTCTCCATGATTATTACGTAATTAATTTTTTATAATCATACATAATTATTTGATTAATATATTTAAATTATATTTAGATATGGCAATTTTTAATGATTATTATTATATTTATTTATAATAATGATCTCTTGGGAATATTGTAATCTAACCAAACTAATTTTTGACACATAAGTCAAATATCCTTAAATCACACAACATAAAAATAAATGCTTTTTTAATTTCATATAAAAGGGTAATAATATAATCAAAATAAATATTAAATGTGAAAATTTTATTTAATAAAGTAAATAAATAACATTTGATTATTATATATGTATATAAAGAATATACTTGACTATTTGGAGTCAATATAAGGGGATTCACCTCAATGTTCTTTCAGTGAAGCTTATTTTGATGTTATACACAAATACTATTTAAAGTGTTGTACTTAAATTCCCATATCCAATTTCAGGAAATGCATTACTTTATTATATTGATATATGATTATATTTGTTTAAAATATTTCTTTTCAATTTCCTAAAATTCAAAAAAATTTAACGCATTTAAAAAATTTATTTTAAAAGATCATGTTTGATAGTTTCACTTCCAGTGCATGCTCCTCTATGTATATGATTTTAAAAAAGACTATATAATTGATTTAATATAGAAATAAAATATTTATAATGTACATTTTTTGTCAATTATTATTTTAATTTAATTTTTTTTCAAAATGAAACATTTTACATGTTTTATAAGGATCATTTTGAGAACAGAAGAATGTAATATTATATTTATAACGTATATAAAGATTGTTTCCTTTTACACTACCGTGAACATTATTTTATTTCTATATTCATTTCCAATCATTCATGTTTTCTTCAATTAAAATACCACTTTAAATTTTTCTATGTATTTTGGAAATGAATATGGTATGTTATATGAAAATGGCATATTGATATCATATGACTTTTTTATATTTGTTTAAATGTTTTTTAATACAGTTTAATTTTTAAATGATGAACATGTGTAATGATTTATGAATGATATGTCACATAAGAATTATATGAATTTATTATATCCTTGTATAGATATAAAAATGGATTATCCCCTTGTTTTCATATTAAAACTGTGGGACATACATAGCTTTTTTGAAGGTTTAGCCCCATTATTTATCTCCAATTAATGTGGAAATAATTATATTCTAAACATACCATAAGGTTATTCTAAAAAAAGGGTGGTCAAAGGGATTATGGAACATTACTTTATAGGTTATAAAAAGCGGTTATAATTTATTTTTATGGTTTTTTAATGATTTTCATTGGGAATAATTGTCTTTATTTCATGTGAAAAAAATTTATTTCTTCATTAATTGAAAATATAGGATAAATTAAAACATTGTATATGGTATATTGTTTTTTACTAAAAAAATATATTTTTCTTTTTGTTTTTTTATTGAGATATTTTTGTTTAACCCATGTTCTAAAATTTTATTCATAGGGATTAATTATTGGTAATGAAAATGATGAAGTCATGTTGAAAGGTATGATCATCATCCAGGAAAATAAGTAAATATTTTTTTTATAAGATTCATATTTTTTGAAAAATGTTTATTAATATGATGTATCCAAATTTCATTATACAGTTTTTAATATATTAGTTTCTAACTTATTTTCTAATTTTATAATCCATAAAATAAACTCTATGTGAATGATTTTAAATTCTAGACAAAAACACTTCATTAAGTTATTTTAATGATTGTTCGTAACAAAAAAATCTCATTTTATAAATTTGGTTTAAAAAAAATTTCTATTTTGGGTTTAATATATGATGATATTTCACACTAATTTAGGGGTATGTTATTTGTTTTTTTCTAATGTAGATTATTGAGTTGAATGTTATGGCCCAAAAATTACATTTGGATCTAAAATAGTACCAGAGGTTCTTCATTTATTTTTTAAGGTTTCCTTCATGGGGATGATAGAAGATATATTTTTCATCAAGCCATTAAGAGTTACTATTCTTATAAATTTATATATAATTCCCTGGTGATTCATCATTACGATCAATAGATATACTAGTGGATTGTGACACACCTTTTTTCTTGTGTGGGGAATGTTCGATCATGTGTATTTTTGTTTTTTGATTTTTTTAGTTATCATGAAACTTGAATTATATATTGATATATTTGGTTTTATCTTTAATTATTAATAAAAATAATTTTTTTCATAGGTTTCACTTTGTGTTAATATAATTATTATTATAATAAGTTTAATCATTTCATTATATTTTACATATTAATATTTATAATATGAAATTTTACAATAATTATATATTAAAAATAATTAAATTTATTTTGTATAAATATATTATACAATGATAATATTATTACCAATAAAAAAATTTGAATACGAATCTATTCCTAAAAACATTATCCAATATATATATATATATTAATTTTTATAATTATAATTATGACCTATATATTATAGAAATCACAATAAAATTGAGAAATAGTGATTTTAATGAATGATTAGTGATATGATCATTTATTTTGGTAAAAAATTTAACTAAATATTAGATTTTTACTGAAAAATGTTCTTGTTTGATAGAGTTCACATTTTTTACTAAATAATAGATACAGAACATATAATATTTGAGAAAATAATATACAACACGAACACATAGTGAAGACATTAATAACATCTCCATCATGTATCAAAAATTAAAAATATCCATCCACTATGATTCATAGGGAAAAGAGAACAAATAAGGTTAATTATTGATGTTATGTTTAGAGAATAATGAAAGAAAATTATTTTATTATAAAAAAAATTATAAGATAAATTTTCTGAATAAATTAATATAATGAATCAAGAATAAATTGATACCAACAAAATGAAATATCCATAAAAATGAAAATATGTATTAAAAATTTTTTTATGTCAAATAGATTGAATTGATAATGATAGATGTCAACACAAATTTTCAAGTCCATGATTAAAGATATATTTGAATATAAGAATGTTTATACAAAAAAAATCATTTTATTTCTCAAGAGACAGGTTGAACCATTTGGGGGATATATAATTTCTTCCACCACCCATCAGCTAATTATGTCCAATACATTCAATATTGGAATTCTAAAGAGATTTCATTGAATACAATAAGAAACATATTATTAAATAAAACATCACTATCTATATAATTCTAAATAATGAATTCATTTTTATCCCCACTTAATTTCATAATATAAAATTATACAAGAACCACCCTTAATCTATGACGAATCTATGGGAAATCGTCAAAGTAACATGATGTTCCTCTATCAAGGAATTGAAGTAGGAAGTGTGCATATAATGTTATTGGTATCAATGAAAGATAGTAATAACATTACATAGTTTAAATATATATTATTAGACTGAAATAATTGGAAATCTCATTTATCATGGTTAATAAATATATTTTAATACTCAATCCCCCTTGGAGTGTCTTGGTAGGTTTTCAATCTAGGGACCATTCATCGTCCATCAAATTGAATATAGGGATAATGAATGAAATCCCATTTTCAGGGTGATTAACCCTACGTTCATCTATCCCCCATGAACAACCACATTACATTTCTTTAATATGGATATATATTCTATTATAAAATATGTAAAATTACCACACTGAAACACAATATGATCAGTACATAAAAATATATTCTTTACAATAGATTTGAAAAAATATAAATCTAATGACAATGAATGATGTATAATTATTTTTAAATTTAGTAATCGTGATTGTATGATTCATTTTTTAATAGGGATATATTTCGTGGTCTATACCACACATTGATAAATAACATGTTATTTTTACATGTCTCAAAATTTATGAAAATTGTTATCAAAATCCCACTCTAACGGATTGGGAAAAAATTACATAAATATAAAGAATGAGTTGGATTCAGATATATTGACATATTCCATTAATAATGTACATTCATTATATACCTATATAATATTAATTACATGAACCACATAATGTAGTATTCTTGTATAATATAATAATTCAGCAATAGTTTGGAATTAGAGACAAACAATCATGATAAATTATGATAAATTTCACAAATATATTTTAACAACATGTATAATAAATATATATATATGAAATAAAAAATTAATAAACTATATCATATCCATTTTCATTTACACTCTTACTAAATAATTATACAGTACATTATGTATGTCACCTTTCGTCATCCAATTATTGTAAAAATTAGATTTTTATAGTAGTATGACAATTGAGTTGTTTCCATTCATATTTCATACAAGGATCAACATTAAAATATATGTAATGTTATCTAAATGGATTATATAAAATTATTTTTGATTCCTCAAATTCTATTCATGATTATATTAGTCTTTCTCTATGATGATGTAACTCATAACAATCATTTTTCAGGGATTATTGAAAATCAATTTTAATTTTTATAATTAGTTAATTAAATTTTATAATAATTATATAAACATTTTATTTATGAACATAATATAATATTTTTTCTAGATTATATGCTTTCATGACATAAATTCATTATGTTGTTAATGTATGTATGAACCCGGTTCTTATTTTGGGGTACATGCTTCTTCTTTTACCTTTTCCTTAAGTGTTTTTGAGAAAATATGGAAAATGGGGAAAAATCCAATATTTTGGAACTACACGCTGTCTACTTTTGTCCGTGTTGGGATGGGTACATGGGGTGTGTAGCCTTATCGGCAATGAAGGGTTTAGGAACCGACTACACGTCGTGTAGTGGTACCTTACACACCGTGTAGTCAGTCGGCCGGCTTAAACAGTAAGGCGGTGGAGTCGCCGCCAGTTGGGCGACAGTACACGTTGTGTCCTTGGAAGTACATGCCGTGTACTCATGTTAACAGATGGATAGTGTGATGGTGCCGCCAAATGAACAGTTAAATGAAATAAGTACACGATGTGGACTTTGTTTTTTCGGCTTAAAACAGGCAGTAGCCTCCTCATTTGGAAGAGGAAACTCTTGAACCTTTTTGGAGCCAAAGGAGGAGGCCGGATCTTTGAAGATCCATCAGGCATTCATCTGGAATTCGTTTTGGATTAGGAAGATCTCGTTGAAACCGCATGGGTAAGCCCTCTCCTCTCCTGGTACCATTCTTAGCAATTCTTCTCCTTACATAAGTTATTTATGTTTTTTTGGTTTTTGTTCTTCGTTAGATCTACACCATTCTTGGGCGTTTTAGGAGTCGGCGTTCATGTATAACACTCGTTGACGTATAAGGTTGGTGGCTTTGTGTTTATTTTCCAACTGTCGTGTGTGTTTCGTGCGTTTTTGTACCACGAACCCATGTTGGGGTGTCGTGTGGCTTAGGTCGTTGCTATATTTAATGCCTAGGATTGAATAGGAGATTAAATTGTGATAATTAAATACTTGCTGGGATTGTTTCTTGGATCCGGAACCACCTCGGGGTGTGTTTCACTATTTAGCCATTTGGCCAGGATAACTGAGGGTATGCCTTAAATGTAGTAATTGTAGAATTTCCTTGAGAGGAATTGCTTTTTTATTGCATTTTGACGTGTTGGGCATTGCCCGATTACGATCTTATCCTGAGGGCGTTGTTGTGATTAGCATGTGGGCACTGCACTGTTTAGCCCGAGGGCTATAGTTATTTTTGGCCTGAGGGAAACTTCTTCTGTGCCTGAGGGCTATAGACTCTGTGCCTGAGGGCGACACTACCTACGCCTGAGGGAAATATTCTGTTACGCCTAAGGGAAATTACCTGTGGGTTGGGTTCTACTTACCTGAGGGTAAGGTTTTGCTTGTCTGAGGACGTGGATTGTTTACGTAGAAATGCATTGTGGTGATTTCTAATTTTTAATTGATTAAATGGATAATAAAATGGCAATATAACTGATAATGAGTTAATTTTGAGTACTGCTTACTTATTAGCATTTTACTACTGCACACTATCGTTGCTTTCTTACACGTAGTTGGGCACAGGCCTTTGGTGGGTGCCTACTGAGATATATTTCTCACACCCTATTTGGGTCATGCTTTTCGGCCCAAACAGATTACGTTGCAACAGGTTTAGATAGGGGCAAGATTCCCTATACAGGTACATGACTGTTGCTGAAGAATAAGAGGGCATGGGACCGAGCCTGGGCTTGCGATGTTGTTGCTAGCGGTTTTCTTTGTTTTGTTGTAATTAGTTTTCTGCTGTACTGTATTGATGTATAAACATGTTCTGGCTGTTTTCATAGAACATGAAACATGTAGCATCATCTTTTATATACTATTGGTTATATCCACTGCTGTAGTTATTTTAGTTGTGTATGTTTATTGCTTATGCTGTCATTTCATGTGTTATATATATTCCGATGCACTACACTTTGAAAAACGAGGGCATAGTTTCCCCACTATTAGACCTGGGCCCTCGCTGCTAGTCGGTAGCCACGGGCGTTTGGGGAAATGCGCTTGAGGTCACGTGGCGAACTGGGCTCGGGGCACCCGTTGCGTGGCACCCAGGTATGGGACATTACAAAGTGGTATCAGAGGGTTTCTTTTCGTTGACTTACTATTTCGAGGCGTAGTCAGGGATGGGATAGAACGGTAGTTGGTATAATGTTGAGTCTGGGTGTAGCTAACCTGTGTACAGGGAAAATCCAGCCTACCTCGTATTTTTCATTCTTTTGATTTTTCAATTTTAAGGTTGATATGTTTTCACCGTTTGGTGACACACATGGATTGTGCTGTTTATATTTTATCTGTGGGTTCTATTTAGTTGCAACCCGATGAGATGAGGGTATGTCGTCCCATGTATCATATAGGCACATGCTAGAAATCACATTCCATTCATAGTTTCTATGCCATTTAGGTGCATTAGAATTTTCATGTTGTTGTGATAGTTGATGTTCTCATAAAGCATGCTATTGGGATAGGTTCTTGATAAATACCTACCTTTTGATATGGTGTTTGTGTTTGAGCCTGTTTATAGAATGGACGCCAAACATTGGTTATTGGGGAGTATGGGCCCGCATTAACCGGAATTTGGTGGATCATTGTCTTTTTTTTATAACAGAGATAAGATGTCAAACTTTGACTCGTGGGGAGTATGGGCCCTAACGGATCGGAATATGACACATAGGTGTTGATTTTTAGTATTTTTTGGGTTCTAAATATGTTTCTGAGGCATACTGTCCAGAAACCCAGTATACACACCGTGTAGTATTTTTATACATGCTGTGTATGTTCTTCTGTTCGGGAAGGAAAAGGAACATATTGAGTACACGCTGTGTACCCTGAGTACACGCCGTGTAGTCTCTTCCTATGTCACAAATTGTGTGGGCGGTGACACGGGGTAGGGAAGGGCATGAGTTAAACACGCCGTGTGCCGAATGGACATGTCGTGTAGTGTGACTTGGAGTCCGGCCGTGTAACTAACAACATGGGTCGATGAACTCCTTGACAGAACACGTCATTTCAATAGCAGACACGCCGTGTAGTGTGATCTGGGGACTCAGCCATGTAGCTAACAACACAGGTGGGTGTCACCTCTCCCTGAACATGCCGTGTACCTGTGGGACAAACTGTGTAGTCTTGTCCGAGGACAGACCATGTGGAGTTAGCTGTGTGGCTGGGAAATGGGATGGTGTACACGCCGTGTGCAGGTGTAACACACCGTGTGGTGTAAAGACCAAGTAGTCGGCCGTGTCGCAGACGACACATGCAGTTGGAAAATAACACCGTACACTTCGTGTAGTTTTGTTGAATGGATGCTGTGTGGATTAGCCGTGTAGAAGGACCCAGGCAGGGGAAGGGAAGTCAAGTACACGCCGTGTAGTCATTGTACACGTCGTGTAGTCCTGTCTGGAGAATTTTTAAATGCTTTCTTCCTATTCTTCCTTTGTGGTTTCATCACTTTCTGTCTTAATAATCTTGAATCTGAGTTGTGCTTTTGACCATGTAATTTCATGCCGCCTAGACGACCACGAGTTGTTCTCCTGGAGAGTGGCGAAGATTATACTCCGGAGATGTTGGGCCATGGGCTACTAGTTGATCCACCAGTAGAGCCAGATGCAGTGCCGGCTGCTATACCAGACACAGGCGCGGAGGCGCAGTTCCGTGAAGGATTATTGTGGTTCATGCTAACCGTTTAGGGGGCACCGCAGGCTACCACATCTATGGCAGAGCTGACGCGTATCTTTCAGCAGCAGAATCCACCTACATTTTCATGGGATGGCGGACCACAGGCTACGGAATCTTGGTTGAGGTCGATACAGACTATTTTTGATCATCTTGAGACCCCTCCTAGGCGGAGGGTCAGGCTCGCGACATATATGCTGCTTGATTCCACCAAGAGGTGGTGGGATGTTACCACCCAGTCAGAGCATCACAGAAAAATGGCATGGGATTATTTTCAGTCAGTATACTATGACTTCTTTTTTCCCGAACCGCTGAGGGAGGATAGAGCTCGAGAGTTCATGAATCTGCAGCAGGGCGCCATGTCGGTGATGGACTATTCTTCTCGTTTAACGGAGCTTCAACGTTTTTCACCCATGCTAGTTGGTGATGAGATGTTGAGATCCAGAAGTTTTGTGGATGGTCTTCGGTATGACATCCAAGCACTAGTGAATGTTTTCAGGTTGCCTACTGTAAACGCGATTGTGAACAAAGCGTTTATTACAAAAAAGAACCTACGGGAATCTAGTGGTGTGGGCCACGGCGGTTCAGCACCAGTTACTGGTATAATTTCTGCTGGCAAGAGGACGAGATAGATGTAATTCCATCAGGGAGGCAGTACCATCCAGGTAGCTTCTTTAGGTGGCCCGGTTAGGTGCTACCAGTGTGGAAGAGAGGGGAACAAGAGACCGCAGTGTCCACGAGACCCAGTGGAGTGCCGAGCTTGCGGCAAGATGGTTCATCTACAGCGCTTTTGTAGGGCGTTTACACCAATGGCTAGTGATTGGGGTTCTGTGTAGACTCCGCGTGCGGGAGTAGGACTTGTGGCTTCTTACCAGTCTGGGAAGTGGAATGCGTCAGAGTGTGTAGGCAGAGATGGTAGTCGGGGCCGTGGTACCCAGACCCCAAGATCTCAGAGGCAGCAGGGTGGGACAGCTCAGGTTAGCCGGGCTATGTCGTCGGGCCGCAACACTGGGAAGGAATATACAGTGCGACAGACCCAGAAGGAGAAGGATCCCAGACCTTCTACAGTCATAGGTACTATTCTAGTAGCTTTTGTCTTTTCTTCAATACTTTTTGATACATGTGTTACGCATAGTTTCATATTTCTACCCATAGTGGAGAGCCTTGTGCTATGTGTTTCTACTTCTTCTGATATCATGATGCTAGACACTCCGTTGGGGACTAGGACAGCTGGTGTGCGTCAGTGCAAGGAGTTCCCCCTTGAGGATGGAGTGTGTCACTTCTTTTGGGACCTCTATGTCTTGGAGATGATGATCTATGACGTCATTCTCGAGATGGACTGGTTGGTTCCTTTTCTAGCGTTTGTAGACTGCTATCATCGCAAGGTGCATTTCACGACATCAGAGGGCGAAGAGTTTCTATACAAGGGTGAATGGGATGTTCAGGCGAGTCGAGCTAGACCGGAGAATCATGGGCGAGGTGGAGTCACAACCCAGATTGTGAGTTTATATCTGGATGAACAGGGGACTTGTCAGACAGATTTCCATCCAGTTGTTGATTGTTTCAGGGATGTCTTCCCGGAAGAACTCTTAGGTCTACCTCTGGAGCATGAGGTCGATTTCTCAATTGAGCTAGTGCCAGGAGAAGCACCGGTGTCTATTCCTCCTTATAGGATGGCCATTCCAGAGTTGCAGGATCTCAAGAGGTAGTTAGAGGAGCTACATGCAAAGGGTTTTATCTGACCCAGTACTTCTCCTTGGGGATTTCCAGTCCTTTTTGCGAAGAAGGCAGATGGTATCCTCAGACTTTGCGTGGATTATCGGAAGCTGAATCAGTTGACGGTTAAGAACTGATATCCCTTGTCGAGGATAGATGATCTGATTGATCAACTTCGTGGGGCACGAGTGTTCGTGAAGATTTACTTGAGATCCAGATATCATCAGCTATGCGTGAGACCATCGGATATACCTCTCACAACTTTCATGAGTAGGTATGGTTTGTATCAGTACTTGGTTATGTCGTTCGGACCCACGAACACGCCAGCAGTTTTCATGGCTCTGATGAATCATGTGTTCCATCTATATCTTGATTTTGTCATGGTAGTATCCGTGGATGACATCTTGTTGTACTCTCACACTCGAAACGACCATGACACCCATCTTGAGATCATATTGAGTACACTAAGAGAGCATCAACTATATGCTAATCTCTCAAAGTAAAACTTTTGGATTGACCAGATTCACTTCCTGGGTCACATTATCTCAGAGGCAGGAGTTGCAGTAGACCCAGAGAAGGTGAGAGCAGTAGTTTCCAGGGAGCATCCTAAGAACTTGTTTGAGAAACAAAGATTCTTAGGCCTGGATGGTTACTAAAAATAATTCATACATGACTTCTCCCGCTTAGCAACACCGTTGACAGGTCTGAATAAGAAGGGGGTGATGTTCGTTTGGTCGGAAGCTTGCGAGACAGCTTTTACGGACCTGTAGGGAAGGTTGATATTAGCAAGGATCCTGATACTCCGAGAGCAGGGGAAGAGCTATACAGTTTACTATGATGCATCAGGGACTGGTCTGGGATATGTTTTGATGCAGGGTGACTGAGTTGTTGCGTTCGGGTCTCGGCAGTTGTGGCCACATTAGAGGAATTAACCGACGCATGATCTTGAGTTGGTTTCATTTGTTTATGCGTTGCGTTGTTAGAGACACTATCTATTGGGAGATCATTTTTTGGTTTTCACTGACCAAAAAAGCCTCAATTATATCTTTACTCAGTGTGACCTGAATCTAATACAGATAAGGTGGTTTGATCACCTACAATCCATCGATTTTGAGCTTGCCTATACACCTGGAAAAGGTAATACAGTAGCCGATGCACTGAGTAGGATGAATCAGATACAGGCAGTGCAGGAGGCCAGTGGTGAGTGGAAGCTCATGACTTTGTTCCCTGAGATACATCTGGAGGTGCATGATAGTCAGGGGTAGGATTATCTTTCCTCGTTAACTGTGACGTCTACCCTCCTAGTTAGAGTGAGGATGAGGAAGCTATCGGTTTCAGAAGGCCTAGTCCTACGGGAGATGGTGGCAAGTGAGGACCCTCCTCCCGGTAGGATGATATGCGATGATGAGTTTTTGCGTTTCTATGGACGAGTATGGGTTCTAGGGGATATACGTGAGGAGATGATGTGGGAGTTTCATGCTTCAGCTTGTGCAATTCATCCCGGGGTTACCAAGATATACCATGACTTGAGGTGTCAGTACTGGTGGTTAGGTATGAAGAGGGAGATAGCCGGTTTAGTTATTAGGTGTTCCACCTGTCAGTAGGTGAAGGCCTTGCACCAGAGGCCAGTTGGGCTGTTACAACAGCTGGGCATTCCAGATTGGAAATGGGATGATGTCCTGATGGATTTAATGATGGGATTGTCGTGGTCACCTCGAGGCAATGACGCCATGTGGGTTGTTGTGTACAACACACGATGGTAGCTCACTTCTTGCAGATCAAGGAGACATTCGGTGTTGACGACCTCAGAAGGTTTTATATCCAAGAGATCATGCGTATTCATGGGGTCCCTCATTCTATCGTTTCAGATAGGGATGGCCGCTTTAGGTCTTGTTTCTAGTAGATTTTTCATAGGGTGCTACGTACATAGGTGCTTCTGAGCACAACATACCACCCTCAGATAGATGTCCAGTCAGAGCGAATGATACAGGTGCTAGAGGACATGATGCGCGCATGCGTCCTAGAATTTGGTGGCTCGTGGGAGAAGAATATACCCTTAGTCGAGTTTTCATATAAAAATAGTTTTCAGGCGACTGTAGAGATGGAACCATATGAGGATTTATATGGTAGGCCATGCCGATCACCCTTGTGCTGGTTATAGGAAGGTGAGGAAGCTTTACTGGGGCCACAACTCGTGCTACAGACATCTGAGTAGGTCTAGTTGATTCGGAAGCGGATGGATACCATGTAGTTTTTTTAGAAGTCTTATGTTGATCACCATAGACGAACTTTGGAGTTCGTGGTCAGGGATCAGGTTTATTTACGTGTTTCTCCAAGGCTGGGACACAAGTGGATCATGAGAAAGGGTAAACTTTCATCGAGGTATGTGGGGCCATTCGAGATTCTGGAGAGAGTCATGTCGGTTGCCTATCAGTTGCAATTACTGTAGCGGTACCAAGCCATGCACGACGTCTTCCACGCGTCTCAGTTGTGTCACTACCATTCAGACCCGTCTCACACCTTTCAACCTGAGGAGGTTGAGCTTCAGCATGATGTGTCCTTTGAGGAGCATCCGATCTGTTTCGTTGAGAGGAGCATAAAGTTTCTCCGAGGCTGGTCAGTTCCTCTTGTATGGGTGCTATGGCAACATGGACGAGAGCAGGACAAGACCTGGGAGCTGGAGGCCGACGTACCTGCTCAATGGCCAGAGCTGTGTTGAGCTTTATCTTCACCACCCTTGGAATGTAAATTCGAGGACGAATTGCTATAAGGGGGGAAGTTTGTATGATCCCGTTACTTATTTTGAGCTACGGGCTTCTTCTTTTTCATTTTCCAAAAGTTTTTTTTAGAAAGTATAGAAAATGGGGAAAAATCCTAAATTATGGAACTACACGCCGTGTAGTTTTGGCCATGTTGGGATAGGTACACGGGGCGTGTATCCTTTTCGGCAACGAAGGGTGTAGGAACCGACTACACACCGTGTAGTGGTACCTTACACGCCGTGTAGGCAGTCAACATGCTTAAACAGTAAGGCGGTGGAGTCGCCGCCAGCTGGGCGACAGTACACGCCGTGTACATGGACGTACATGCCGTGTACTCTTGTCGACGGATGAACAGTGTGGTGGTGCCGCCAAATGAACAGTTAAATGAAATAAGTACACTCCGTGTACTCAGATGTAGACACCGTGTACTTTGTTTTTTCAGCTTAAAACAGGCAGTAGCCTCCTTATTTGGCATAGGAGACTCTTGAACCATTTTTGAGCCAATGAAGGAGGCCAGATCCTTTAAGATCCACCAGGCATTCATCTGGAATCCGTTTCAGCTTCAGACGATCGTGTTTGAACTGCACAGGTAAGACCTATCCTCTCCTGGTATCGTTCTTACCAATTCTTCTCCTTAAGTTAGTTATTTACGTTTTTTTTTTGTTATTCATTATATCTACATCGTTCTTGGGCGTTTCATGAGTCTACATACAGGTATAATTCTTGTTGACGTATAAGGTAGGTGGATTTGTGTTTATTTTCCAACTATCGTTCGTGTTTTGTGCGTTTTTGTACCACGAACCCAATTTGGGGTGTCGTGTGGCTGAGGTCGTTGCTATATTTAACGCCTAGAATTGTATAGGTGATTAAATTGTGATAATGAAATGCTGGTTTGGATCGTTGCTAGGATCTGGAACCACCCCGGGGGTGTGTTTCACTATTTATCCATTTGGCTAGGATACCCGAGGGTATGCCTTAAATGTAGTAATTGTAGAATTTTCTTGGGAGGAATTGCTTGTTTACTGAATTTTGGCGTGTTGGGCATGGCCTGGTTACCTGTTTAGCCTGAGGGCATTGTTGTGATTAGCCTCTGGGCACTTCACTGTTTAGCCCAAGGGATGTAGTTATTTTTGGCCTGAGGAAAACTTCTTCTGTGCCTGAGGGAAATAGACTCGGTGCCTGAGGCCGACACTACCAATATCTAAGGGAAAAAGTCTGTTACGACTGAGGGCAATTACCTGCGGGTTGGGTTCTACTTACCTGAGGGTAAGGTTTTGCTTGTCTGAGGAAGTGTACTGTTTATGTAGAAATGCATTGTGGTGATTTCTAATTTTTAATGGATTAAATGGATAATAAAATGGAAATATAACTGGTAATGAGTTACTTTTGAGTACAGTTTACTTATTTGCATTTTACTACTACACCCTATCGTTTCATGATTTTACGCAGTTGGGCACGAGCCTTTGGTGGGTGCCTACTGAGAAATATTTCTCACACCCTGTTTGGTTCACGCTTTTCGGCCCAAACAAATTACTTTTCTATTGGTGTTGATAAGGGAAAGATTCCCTACACAGGTACATGACTGTTGTTGATGAATAGGAGGGCATGGGACCGAGCCTAGGATCGCGATGCTGCTGCCAATTGTTTGCTTTGTTTTTATGTCCTATGTTTTCTGCTGTACTATATTGATGTATAAACATGTTCTGGATGTTTTCATAGAACTTGAAACATGCAGCATCATCTTTTATATACTGTTGGTTAAATCCACTGTTGTTGTTATTTCAGTTGTGTATGATTAATGCTTCCGCTGTCGTTGCATTTTTATTTATATTCCGCTGCGCTACACTTTGACAAATGAGGGCATAGTTTCCCCACTATCAGACATGGGCCCTCGCTGCAAGTCGGTAGCCTATGGAATTTGGGGAAATGTGCTTGATGTTACATGGCGAACCGGGCTTGGGGCACCCGTTGCGTGGCACCCGGGTCCGGGACGTTATAATGTAGGTTGTTCAGTTGACTCAAAATGAACATATACAGATTTATTGAATGATTATGATGTCGTTTTATTGTAATATTTCCATACCAGAATAATAATGATATTAAATAGACATTATTAGTGTTATTTTATGATATTATGTAATTAAATGAATTATTATTTGATATAAAACAATTACAAATTTAAAAAAATGATTAATCTCTTAGTATGATTTTTTAAATTGAGTAAATTAACAATGATTATTTATTTATAATATAATTATTTTTTTACAAATAAGATTTAATAATACACTACAGTTATAGTAATATTCGTAATTATCATTTAAAACCATCCATAAAACCACCCATGAAAGGTTATGTTGGAAAAAATAATCTTTTTTTTTCGTAGAGGTGGTAGACCATAAAACAAAAAAATTTGGATTTTCAATTTAAGTCAATATGAAATGTTTTTTACTGTAAATTTTTAAAATATATAAATACATTGTATTCTAAAAATATTTAATTCATCATATAATATTTGTAAAATTCAATTTTAAATTTAAATATTAAATGAATATGTTTTAGGAAAAATAATTGAACATTGTTTGTGAAAATTGGTCTTCTTTAAGTGGATTCAATATAAAGGATGGGATTGCGAAAAAACCAAATGGACTAGATATTATGATTTCTAATGGGGAGACTCTTTGAATGATATATGGTTTTATTCATGGTAAAATAATATATTTAGAGTGGTATTGATGAGTAGGTGATATGTTCCTTTTGTAGGTGAAATAGAGGTTGTTTTTCATAAAAACTATTATTAGGTAAGGGAAAGGAATGTAATAAAATGGGTTTTATGTAGTTAGGATGGGTTAGGTTATTTAAGTATATATTTTTTGTGAGACATGTGTGTATTATATTCACTCCTAAAAATTCATTCTAGATTTTTTATATGAACTTATAGTGGTAAATTAAATAAAGGCATTTCATTTTACAATTTCACTATTATTAAGGTTGATTAAAAAAAACCATGATTAATATTTTGTTACAAATAATATAATATTACTAGATATAAAATGTGTAGAAGAAATGAATCCAAATAATGGATCCAATTAACATAATTTATTTCTTTAATATTGGGAAAACCGATATTAAATTTTGACATAGGATATTGGAAAAGTTATTTTATTGAAAAAATGAATTCTTATATGTAAAATATTTTTATTCATAGTTATTACTAATAAATAATTGTATTATTTTTAATATATTTATATATTTTTGTAATAATTTTAATATATTGAATTTATACATTATATTAATCTATTGTTTTTTGAAAAATTATATTTTAAATAAAATTTTTTACTACAACTGTAGTAATTAATAATTAGACTATGTAATTAATTTTCAATGCATATAAACATGTTTTTCCTAGTTACTTATTTTATAAATACATATTCATTATAAAATTTCCATATTTTAATACAAAATTAATTTTCATAGGGGAAATTAAATTTTACAATTTCAACAATAAATAAAATTAATTAGAAAAAATTCCCTTAAATTTATTTTATGATCATGTATTCAAAATTAGTTCAATGATAATATTAATTGATCAATAATTAATTTATATCAGTATTAAAGTAAAATTTAATATATATTTTTAAATGAATACTCTTCCATGTTTTCACAATGTGATATTTTTAAATATGGTGTTTACCTACTATACTAGGGTCTTTGTAATTTTACAATTTTTTTTGAAACACTAGTATTAGAAGCGAAGGAATGTTGAACCCTAATAAGAATGTATGAAGTTAAAGGCCCATTATAGGTGGATTATAACAATCATGTTATTTATTACACATTAAATCAAGATGTATTACATAAAATTTCGCATCACACAACTAAAAATATCAATAATTTTAGTTTCATTGGGAATTAGTTACATATCATAACATCATGAACATAAATTATATCAAAATTATTGATAACATCCATCACATGGTTCTAAAATTCCATGTAATTTCAAACCACAAGGGATATCTTATCTGCAGACCTAAGAAAGGGTGAAATATATATATCCAAGTAAAGGAATAAAAATTGTATAATGTAATGAGAGTAATAAATGTTATTCAATAGGAATATCAATGGGTCATTAAAATGTTATGAATCTTAATGATGAATAACAATACATCATGTACCAAGTTAATCATAATACGAGAAATGTGGAATCATCATAAAAATCACATCATTAACATAGGTCAAGAATAAATATTCAAGACGTCATGGTGAAAAAATACAATATAGAAATTTGTCCAGTCATTCTCCCTTCATGATATATAATTAGGCTAAATACTACCCAATTCATTTGAGTGGAATGTAATTTTTGTCACTCTCGTCACATTCATTTCATTCTTTTGCTTATGTTTTCCATATTAAACATAATTCATGGAATTATTTATAATAAAAATTTATTCCATTAAATACTTATGTGGAATAAATTCATGTATGTCCTTATTGAATGGGTAATATGTCTATAGAGGATAAGACCCTTCATATGATATGGGTATGGTATTCTCTAAATAATTGTTTTGGAATAGAATAATCATGGTTAAATTTTGGTAGTAATAATGGAATCCAATAAAAATTCATAAAATGGATTTATTAGAGTGAAAAGGTTCTCAAATAATTTATAAATAGATTGGTTATTAGTATGTACATAGAAATACATATACCATCATTATAAATTAGAAATGAAATGGATCAAATAATAATTAAACAAGAATAAATAATAGAAGGTGATGCTTCCTTAGTGATTTTCTCCATGGTAATGGGTTAAAAAATCCTAATTTGAGGGATTATTTGTTGAGAAATTGTACCTCACAATATGGAAATAAAAAGGACATTATCAGAGATATAGAGGAAAAAAACTACCATGAACAAAATGAATTTGTGATACAAAACATAAAAGATTTTCATGAATTGAAATTAGTAGAGAGAAATCACATAAATTAGTTTATGATAAAAAATGATTGGTATGATCTTATTATTTAATTGGGGGTCCATTAGAATGACACTATATAGATGAGGGATTAGTATAGATGTTCTCCAAGGAGTTTTAGAGATTTGAAAATGATGATTACACAGGATTACATAAGAAAATATGGGTTTTTCATTTTTGTGTCGGTGTTGGACTATACAAAATAAAATTACTAAAAAATCAAACCAATGCATTGTTTTTACCAGGGTTTATTCAAATTGGGGATTTTCATAATTATTTTATAAGGGCAATAAAGTAAATTATTAATATAATTCTCTCGCTTATGTGGAAGGGAGCCACAATCATAAAAAACAGATTAAAACCTTATAAGATATTATATATTTTGGAGGATTACTAATGTCTCTATTGGATAAATCAAATAAACTTAAAACAAAATTATTTAAATTTAAAAACATATATATTATCATGGATACATAATATAGTACATAATAGACCACTTTATCGTCATTATGATCCCAAAATACAAAAAGATATATATATTGTATTTTTCTTTTAGAGGAAAATTTTTATCTCATTGAATTATGAAAAAATCACCACTGGAATGTTTTGACATTTGATTCCAAAAATTATATTTACATAATAGAAATAAATTTATGAATATTTTCATATACTCTTTGAAAATAATAATCTACATTTACAAAGAAATACTGGGTTGTTTTCTAGAATATCTATTTTTTAACCCTTATAAAAATCAAATTCGACATTATAAAAATAATATGATCTATTATAATGGGTAAAAATTATTTAATTATATTATTATATAGAATTAAATTTAATTAAAAATATAAATTAATTCCTAAAACAAATTTCATAAATGAATTTTATTATTAAGAAAATACAATATTTATTTGATTAAATGAAAATAAAAATCGTGAATAAATTATCAATAATAAGATTAACATATAATAATTATATTATATTAAAAAATACATTTTATAATTTTTCTAGGGTATTAATACTTATCACTTCAATAAACTAGTAAAAACCATACAGGTATGCAGAGGGATGGTAGGACTTTCATGGGGAGGTTCTGCAAACATGGTTTGGACAGTGATCTCAATGAGCTTGAAATTATACCATATATGGATTCACTACTGTATTATTTATATTATATCATATTTGTATTGGTAAAAGAAAAAATACCAAATATTATATCTCCCTTCGAAGAATAGAAAATTGGGCATTATATGGTACGACCCTATTAGTTGAGGCCATCACATCATTTTTCTATGTTATGTGGATTTGTGAAAAAATAATATTTATTCTCATCATGTGATAATTTTTCAATGATTATATTATAAATTATAATTATTATTAATGATATATTAAATCATAAATGATATAATAAAACAAAATACTTGATTTATTTCTAAAACTATAATAGATAATAATATATTGAAAAAATATTCATTTGGAAGTTTATATATAACAATTCGGTTCATTCTAATCACTCCCTATAAAGAAATATATCCCAATAATTTTCCTATCTCATAATAAAATAGTTTTGGGGAAACACTATTTGATAACATCCCCAGGATTCCAGGATCCATTTTCAAACATGTGGTTTCTCCAAAAAACATTAACAAGGTGCATTTTCTTATATAAGGGATGTTTTTTCCTCTAATCTATAATCTGCATCTGATTCTATTAATTGGAATGATAATTCTCCAATGGTACAACCTCTAGACTCATTACTTACGACGGGTTTGGTATGCACTTCCTCAATAGGGATACATTGAATACATCATGTACTTGATATAGTTTTGATGGGAGTTCTAGTTGATCTTCCAAAACTCTTATGTGATGAAAGATCTCAAATGGGCCAATTAATATTGGAATAATCGTTCCATTCATCCAAAATCTCATAAAATTATTTCCATGGATATATGTGGTGGAATACCATGTATCTTTAATCAAACACTAGGTCTCGTCAAATATTATAATCATACCAATTTTTTATATCTTAGTATCCTTGATGTATTGTTGAATGGTATTTATATTTCACACTATTTACTATACATTTTTAAGATCTATCAATTTTTTGTTCCACAACATCCTCTTTTCATGAAGGTGTTATGCAACTATTCCAAAAAAGATCCTCATAGGAATCCATTATTAATCTCAAGTAGAAACTATTATTTTATGATAACTCGACCAGAGGTAGATATTAGTATCATCCTTATTTGAATCACATATATAATGCTAGAATCATGTATTCTAGTTTCTAAATAGTCTGCTCAGATTGGCCATCAGTTTGATGATGATAGTCTTTACTGAATTTCAACCCTGTTTTTAGAGAATGTTAGATATTTTTATGATAAATATAGATGGAACTAAAATCTTTATAATAATGAAATCCATAGTTGTAGTCCATTCAGCCATACCACTTCTCTAATTTATAAATGTGACTACTAATCTTGTGTTAAATCCACTCGAAAGGAAATAAAGGGTACAATTTTTTTAGATGATCCACAAAAAACAATATAGTAGTATTCTTGATTGGTTTAGACAAAATACAAGTGACAAATTCAAGGGTGATGTTTCCCCATTTATATGTAGTGTTGGGTAACTATTTCCTTGTCCAACAAGACTTAATCATTATAATATTAATATGTTGAAATACAAGGATCGTTGATGTATATTCCAAGATCTACTTGTTCATGTTTTCCCTCCCATAGTTTTGTTAATGATCTCAATAAATATTTGTTCATCCTGGGTGGATAAAGATGGTTTAGTTTTTTTCATCATCAGACAGTTTGTTCATTATCACATGTTTTTGTGGAAACCATTGTTTTGACCCAAATCTAACAATTTCTTCTTCATTAACATTTATATCAGAGGATTTAACTTTTCATAATGCTTCAATGTTATTCGAAAAATTCATCTCATCCATTATTTTAAATTTGAACCAATTTGAATGTGATATCAGATAAATAATTTGTTAATGGATTTATGATGTAACATTCATTAAGGTTCCCAGTCCATCCTTCCTAAATCTTAGAAGATCATGTCCTTCACAATTATTGTTTGTGAAATAATTTTTTGATCCTTTCTACTTATAGAGTCCTAGATTCGATATGATTTACGAGGAAGGTAGTGAAATGGGTAGTCATAGTTCTTGATATGAGGTCCTAGACCAAGATTCCACTTGAGGTGCTCAGAGCCCGGTAGGCCAAATGGCCCCAATCAAATATCCCCAAATGCCAAAGGATTCTGAGTTTTAGTGAAGTAATAGAGTGAATTTGTATGGAGGAAACTCCCTCATTACCATTTTATTTCTCAATTGATTAGTATAATATAAAAGAATATATTTTAATATATGTTTTAGTGTAATTTATATAATAACTATTGTTGAATAAAAACTATGGATAACTGAAAAAATGATATAATAGAAAATATTTAATGAAATATTATGATGGCTTGTCATTAATGTTGAATGATGGAAAATATGAAAAAAGTAGATATCAATAATTCTATATGAAAGTAAAGATAAATTAATCGAAAACAATCATAATACACCAAATCAATACTTTAGACATATGGTAATTTATGAAAACTATAACCTATAGTAATCAAGTGTCTAAATAGTTATGTTATAATTTTTAACACTTACATACGTATAGTCCTCCCAGGTACCAATAAAGGCTTGAATAGGTTCTTTGATAAATCCTAGTAGGCTACCACCTAAGGTTTGTGTAAAATCATGCCTATGTAATATAATTTGAAATAGTTCAATAATGAACATATATATATATACATTAGAAAATATGTATAGTAATTTAAATACCCAACTTCCTGCTTAATCTATTTCCTTTTGTATAAACATTTATCTATATAATTAATATATCATTTCAGGTTATATATATATATATATAATGTTTGTCATAACTAGCACTGAAATAACATGGTCATATTAACATTAATGGTTTACAGATATAATAATGAATCCTTGATGATTTTTAATAATGGAAGGATTTCAAGATAATGAACATGGTATCCTAGACCTCAAGGGTTTATAACATAGTAGTAATTTTTGTATGGCTAAGGGCTATGAGTGAAATCCAAGGAACCTCTTCTATGGTCATCACAAAAAGTATGATCTTACTGAGTCTGGGGAGTGATTCGATGCTAAAATGAGATAATCTATGTCTAGGTCCATTGAGGTAACTATGTCACCTCCTGTTGTTAGAATAAACACTGGATCTAAGGATTGTATCCAAGTAATCATAAATACTAAATATCTGATGATCCCTAATCATTCCATGCATCCACTAATAGAAAAGGAGGAGGTTCAAATTTGGGTCTCAACCAAGGAAACCATCCTCCTTGAATCGGAATGTTGTGCACTAGTGCTTTAGGAATCCACATAGGATTACAAGGAACAACTTGATTCTAACCACCCCAATAAGTATATCACATTACATATGTGTATGTAAGTTAGGGAACATATATTTAACTCATTTAAATCAATTAATCTATTTATTAATTATTCCAGGTAAAATTATTCAATAAAATTTACTTCTTTAATATGAATTTATTAAACAAGTTCAGGAACATATTTTTGGTGGGTGAAGTTTTTAGCTTACAAAACTCATTATATTACTAGTTAAAAATCATTTAATACATGATATTTCACCATTAGAGTGTTCAATGTCAAACACATTCAAACAATATCTCAAAAGTGTCAAAAATTTGAAAAACCCAAAAATGGAATATCACCCTAAACATGGTGGAAGAAGCCGTGGATATAAACATCAATAACGAATAAAATTAATGGAATGGTTAATTGAATATAGTATTTAAAACAATAATAATTACATAAAAATTATTCAAATGACACTATATTACATCAATGGTATGATATAAAAATTTATATAATGGTAGAGAATATGGAATAAATTTTATGCCAGCAACCTCAAGATCGCATGACTCTCCTCATCCAGTATCAACCTTTAGAATGTCCTAGACTGTGGATGTCTGATGAATGGACCAATATATCGAATTATTTTTTTCATTATTATTATGTAACTATATAGAATATTATATATTATTAAGTATGATATAATATTAGAAATTAATATAGAACAAATAGATGTAGACCCAAATAGACAAATGGCAATGAATTCTGACTTTTCACAAATGATCTATCTTTATTACTATAATAGAATTGAAAATAAATAAAAATGAAGAGAAATGGAGGCTATGTTGGTTTTATATACGAGGAGAAGATGGGTTCAATTAAAACATCATTTTTGGGAAAAAATACTTTTCACTCAACACTTTCATTGCACTTAGTTTGACTACATGGTTTGGAAGAAACCTATAGAAATTAAGTATTAAAACATATAGGAAGTTTCATTCCACATGTTTTTTATACCATGATATGGAATCCGACAACCAACCATTAAAATCATCTCTATTAAAATTGCATACATTCTCACATAGTCGTGCTCCATAACTCACATTGCGCAAAAAAATGTACATCCCTATTCCTCCCCATTATCGATCCTCAAACATCATAAAGAATTATATAACATTCCATTCCTATATTAAACTGAATATGTGACAGGCCATCTCCACATAAAATTCAATGATTATAACTCTAAAAATCTCAAACACCCCTAGACATTATTTAATCGTCATGAATCCCCATTAAGTCCATAAAAGTAGATTTGAAAAAAAAATCTAGGATCGATACCTGAGTTAAAAACTAGGTTCCTAAAAAACCCACCTTAAATGAACTCACCCCACGTTTACCACATATAGGCAGAAAAAAATATTTAATATAAACTCTATCACACTACGCACATAGTTCAGCCTACCACTCCTATATTCCATCCTGCACACAGTCGCACTGCCATTGCACTTGTAAAAGAGTGTCAAACCCGCCTCAAATTGCCTTATTTATCCATTAAATGATACATATAGGATCCTATATAAAGTTATCATCGAAATATAGAAAACAAACTATGGTATATAATTTATTAGATGTTTTCGCGTGATAAAATTGAAGATGAGAAACATGCAAGACCGTTTTCATTGAAACATACCTCTAAAGGTACTGTCAAATGATATGCTACTAGACCAACCCTATCTAGTATCTCAAATGGACTAAAAAGCACAAAAAATATTCCATTTATTTTGTATCCATATATTCACTAAACTACGCTATACCCACATGAAAATATGATCCCCAACAACCAGCTCTATGCTTCATCGATGGATATTGGCAATGGATTTCTATCTAGACTGCGATGTAGCCATATGATTCATAATTAGTAGAACCTATGCTAAAGTCACCTACATGATTTGATGACCTAATATGGCTACGTCTCCTAACTCTAGAAAGTACATTGGTTATTGGAAAGACCTACCAAATGTGGCCTCAAAATGTTCCACCAAAATCTTCGCATAAAATATATTATTATAGGGAAACTCAATTTGAATGATATTCTATTAAAAACAACTACCAAAAAAATGATTCATGATTATAGAATTTCTTCCAAAACATGAATCATTTGTTATTATTGTTGACCAGTTTGAGGGATAATGTTCATACTCAGAAGGACCTATGTACCCACAACTGTATGTAATTCCATTTAAAACCATGAAGTGAAGAAAGATTATTATATGAAAAAAAATTATGAGGGAAATCATGTTACTAAATTATCTCATGGGCCTACAGTCCTACAATTTCATCAACTAAGAATTTATCTCAGTTAGTAATGAAGTTGGATACATTCATCAGTCAGTTAATGAAAATTAATACTACCTCACAACTACTAAGAGGCATATGTTAGAAGATGACTAAATAAATTAAAACATATTAACATTTTAATTTAGGGACTGGAAGAATCTATTAAAATCCTCTAGGTCTTTGTTTCTCTTTCTTCACATTCTTACTAGTGAAACACCTAGTGATAAAACCTAATATCTAACCATTCATCCCAAGATACCAATACATGTGTCAAATATCTGGATTCATCATGTAGATTCCAGGATAAACTACCTATAGAAATGTGTGGCACTCTCACATTGACTAATATATCAAATATGTAGGAACCCATACATGTCAATGTACAAAAAATATTTCATCTTTTTCCAAAGAGGAATTTGTAGGCCAGTTAGCTCCAGAAAGCCTCTCATAGTAAATCATGTCCTCAGTATCTAAAAGATTCTTTCTCTTCACCTTCTGAAAACTGGGAGAGGTAAATTTTAATACTGATATATCTGAAATCTCATGAAATTCATGAAATTATAGATGTATCCCATAGAGAGAATCATTAATTTCCATTGATCTATGCTTTCTTGAATGGCATATTCATTAGTTTTCCAGAATATTACATCTACAACTGGATTTCATTTTCTAGAAATATTTTCAAGATAAATATTGAAGGAATTAAGATATTTTACCCATATTCACTGTTTAAGATTCATTTTAATTTGTGTAAAGATATATTTTCGGCTCCTACTGTCTGTATACACAAGAATGCTCTCTCACAACAAATATATATATATAAAATTTGCATGTACAACAACTACATGATTAAGGTCATTCATGAGCTAGTTTATCTAATTAGGCCGCAACTACCGAGACATATAAGCAATGAATCAGTCCTCTTAAATTCTCATTGCTCATATAATGATCGTTGATTCATCAAATAAAAAGGTGTAACCATTTCTAGGTTCTGGTTGTTTCATAATAGTTTTTGATATAAGCTCGATTATCATCCCTTGAATGGATTTATATATCTCTTCTATCCAATTGATCATATCACCCAATTTTGTAATACCATTACTTGGATAAGAATGGAATTATGAGTCCTATATAAAATTATTTTAATATCCAACCATAAAAAAATCACTTTATATCAATCACATTCATGTGATTCTTATAGGAAACAAAATCACTCACCTTTTTGTGTAAATAAAGTCTCCAGATTCTGAGATAACTTGACCATAGTTGTGAACATTATTGAACCATAAGTGGATCATAGGAATCTTGGCCTAGATAAAATTCTCTATTAGTGTACTCAAAATGATTTCAAGGAAAATATCATGGACTCCATGAGTTTGAGAACACACCAAGATGTTGTCATAAAATTCTATTTCAAATGAATCTAGAATGGGAAGAAAACCTTAATTAATTTGATACATGAGTGTGGTATGCATATTAGTATGACTGAACAACATAAAAACGTTCCTATCAAGACCATTCCAACTATGTAATGATGTATGATGTATGTTTGATGGAAATACTCAATGATGATTATATCACAATCATAGGTTGATTTTTTAGAATACCATAGATCCCCCAAGATGGTCAAAGAGATCATCTATTTGAGGTAGTGAATTAAGGTTCTTGACTATAAACCTATCTACCTATTTTCAATACACACATTGACTAAGGGTATCATACCCTATTGAAAAATGACCCAGTGAGTTCCAGTAAGAAGTACTAGATTGAATGAAACCCTTGTCCACTAGATCCTAACACAAAATCATCACCTGTAGAATCATAATAGGATTAATCCTATTCAAATTAATGGTCATTAGAGATGATATTTTAATGAGGTCATTCAAAAAATCCACCTCTCTCTAAGGAGACATGACAGAAATATAATTGGAAAAAAAACATGATATGATATTCAAATGAATGGAACTCACCAAAATTATAACCTTAATTCAATATGAGATGATTAGAAATATATGCATTCACACATCATATAACATGATTCTCCAGTCCATCTCTACAATCTTGGACATCGAAATCACCTTTTTCTAGATAACTACTTCCCTCTTGTGATGTAAAAGACACCCTAAAATGACTGTTGTCCGCAAATCTGAGATATTCAACAAAAAAAATCAATCCATTTAATGACGTATAATACCACTATCACAATAACAGTGATGTAAAACATAAATAAATGACTGCCTACCTCAATGAGATGTCCATTCACTATCGTATTACCTTTGACCATACTCCCAATAGTGTATCTAGTTCTATTGCACCATAATAATCCTGTATTTCTATTCCAATAATATAATTATTAGATATGATGATAAATTACCATGAAAAACCTTTATAAAATTAAGAAGAAAAATTAGACACGGAGATATGAATAGAATAATGTACACTATATCTTCCTGTAGTATGATCCTTAGGTATCGACTCTAATGCATGAAACTGAAATGATATTTGACACTATGTGTTCGATGGACTAGCATGATCAACACATCTCTATTGGCATTGCTATTGATTATGTAACTGGAAACCATTTCCAGGATTTCCACCTCCACAAGTCATGTCAGTGCTACTCCAACACCCCTCTTGGAATTGTATAAAAGAACATACCCTAGAATGTGGATATAATGTGTGTCATTATCAATTTAAAGATGATGGAAGTGTCATAATGAATCTAATAAACTTCCCCATATGTCTACCACAATGAAACTAAATAGTGTCTATATCCCACTGAGGTTTCATATTCCCTTTTATTCCAAAATTGTGATAAACTATAGATCTACCAGAAATTGTACTATACATACCACTACCTGGATGAGAATCCTTGAAATTTCACTTCCTACTATCTAAATAACTATTGGAATAACATGAAAAACATCATTTACTCCATGTGTTATCATTATCCCCATGGTTTCACTAAGTAATAAGAGACTACTTTACTTC
This sequence comes from Viscum album, assembly GCA_963277665.1. Lineage (NCBI taxonomy): Eukaryota > Viridiplantae > Streptophyta > Magnoliopsida > Santalales > Viscaceae > Viscum > Viscum album. The sequence goes on along the minus strand of OY728146.1, from coordinate 1,552,995,014 downwards.
ATCTAAAAATTTATGTAGGAAAAATACATTCACCTATGTCCATATGGAATATTAAATCCCATCTTCAATACCTCTAGTATGTGTAAAATGATTAGTTGCTCTAAGTGGTTCAAATCATGGTATCATAGTGAAACAAATTAAATGATCCATAACTAATATAGAAGAATGGTCGATACTCATTAACTCTAAAACTCATCCATCCCTTAATGAATGAGGAACTCTATTATCATATAATGAATTATGGAATTTAGTGCATATTATTCCCTGATAGAGACCATCCTGGGTCACAACCTCCCACCAACACATGGTAAAATCATGTAGTATTTATTTAGTGAGTGTGACCATTTTTTATAGAGTTATCTGAAGAAGATAAAATAAATTCAACGTGGCCACTAGAAAATAAATAGAATCCAAAGATCATATATCCCTAAAAATGATGCGATTGTGATGTAGCTATAACCCACATGTTAGATTATCCATTAATGGTTTAGATCATGGAGAAGAATTCATGGTCTAAAGAAGCTTTAGAAAATTATCTCAACCATGAGGTTCAATGCCCAAATTAAGAACAACAATCATTCTTCCAAGTGGAACTCTTTATGGCTAGACTACCTTCTCGTTGCCCACGATGTCTAGAAAATATTCCTCACCTTCTTCATGGTGCATGACCAAAGGATGTCACATGATCGTTGGTCTAAAATACCATGAACAGTCTTTATAACAATATTTAAGTATATATATATATATAACTAATAGAATATTTACAACAGGATGGTTAAACTACCCCTGGTTTACTTCCCCAACTATCCTATTAGATTCCAGGTATTGGTAAATGCTCATATATAAGTTTCAGCGGTTCCACTAGATTTAGGTACATGATTATCCTTCATCATCAGTTAACCATTTTATTTAATTTTATATTTAAGTATTGGTTTAAGTGAAATAACATTCATAATCCTGAAAATGATGTATAAGGATATTCGACCATATCATTTTAGGAAACAAAATTCATTCATCACTTTCAATTTTCTTATTTCAATGTAAAAAATAAATTTAATATGATATTATCATCCCATTGAATAATTTCCCATACTCTTTATAACTCTATTTAACACTAATTTGGATATCTAATTAATTTATTTATTAGTAAAATTACTCATTTGAATCAAAGGGTTCCCATAACACCTCTGGAATTGAAACATAAAATCACTCAATCACATCTAAAAAGTAGTAGAAGAATTTATACCAAGGATGTATCAATCAAAAATCATAAGAATATTAGGAAATGAAATGTAGTGAAATTCAATATTATGGGATGAGTATACACATGGTATTAAAATTAATGGCTCCTATGATTATCCATGTGAAAATACCCCTTTACCTCATATCATCAGGATAATGATGGAATGTATCCTCAATTACAAGAATAATTAACAACACCACATTAAATTTCAGTCACCCAATGGTGTAGTTTTATCATGTATAATATGAAAAATATAAAAATAATTATCATTTATGCGATATGGAATTAACCCCAAAAAAATGGTTTTTTGATGCCCACAAACAGATAGTGAAAAATAAATATTACATTCGTATTCTGTAGTCTATTATACCCAAATAGTAATGAAATGAAGGAACACAGTAATACCACATTGAAACATCCCAAAATGGGATCCCATTGAAGGTTCCTTGAGCCTGGTGGGACACATGGCCTCAGGTGCATCTCAAGGAATGATAGAGGCTTCTGAACAGTAGCAAGGGCCTAGGGTGTGATTGTGGGGATAATATTCCATAATTACCAGTGTGTTTTTATTGATCAATATAATATAATAGGAGAAAATTATGTTGAAAAATAATTTTAATAGTGAATATAACATTAAATGATGACAATATAAGAATAATTTAATAAATGATATAATTAAAAATAGTATACAAAATATTATGATGAAATTTCATGTGTCTAAAAATATGTGTAATATTGCACAAACAAATAAAATAATTCTGTAAAAAATAGTATAATTACGGAAAAGAACTATCCCAAGAATCTCATGATCTAGATCAATCATATACTATTATCTTCCTCCAATAATATCTTGAAATCATGTTTTCATAGCCTTACACTTCACTTTTTGTAAAACTGAATATATATTTTCTGTATGGCTACAAATGGTGTCCCAAATTTGGTGTCCGATAAATCTCATTAGTCCACAACAAATATTTTTCATAACATATATTGTATATGATATAATAAACAATTTTTAAATAATGTTTATATATATATATATAAATTCATTAATTTTAGTGTTGGTAATCCTTCCCCAACACTCGAATGGTGTCTTAAAATATAACACGATCATTAATTAATTTGGTATGTTTATATATCTATTTCATGTAAGGAATATGTAGCACTCACATTACCTCATGAAAATAGAATTAATATTTCTAAGACATAGTATAAAACCAAAATGATTTTTAATAATTGATGGGTTTCTTGGTAATGACCAAAGAATCGTAGACCTCAAAGGTTGCTAACTCAATAACAACATAAACATGGCTATGGGGTAAGATTGTAATCCAAGGAGCATCGTCAAAGTAATTCCATAATAGAAGGATCAATCTATGTCAATTGAATACATACATAGTAAAACATGATAACATACAACTATGTATAAAGGGGAAACCAAAGAACCTATCATCTGTAGACGCAATGCTGGATAAAAGTAGGGTATCTATTGAATATTAAATAAGAATGAAGGTTTATTGTGGTGTCATAACATGAATCCACTAATATACTAGGATTAGGTTTCCTGGAAGGTCTCTACCCAAGAAACCAGAATACTTTTATTGGAATGGAAACTACAGAAGATCAAGGAATTACTTTAAGAGTCATTAATCTATCTTGAGTATGAAAACCACTAAATGTATGCCAATGTACATGTGAATATTTATATTAGTAAACATGATTTTTTTTCATTTAAATCATGTTATACTTTTATTAATTATTCCAACTCATAATATACTTTAAACATTCCTTTTTAATAATCATTAGTTAAACAAGTTCCATCACTTTCCTTAGGTGGGTTAATTATGTAGAATACATATTACATTACATGACCAATTAATTTTAATTTTTTACATGGATGCATACCATTATAGCGGTCAAGAACAAATACATCTGAATGATGGATCAAAAGATTCAAAACACTACACACCCCCAAATAGGACATATAACCCATCATGGTGTGATTAATGATATTTACATATCTATCAACATGGAATCACATATATTGAAAGGGTTATTGAATGTGGTGATGTTGACTGTATTGGATCAATTCCTTGAAATTGTGGAATATGAGCCTACAGGTAAATTTCATCTTATATAGGAAAAATAACAATTAAAAAGTAAATAAGAATAGATAACATATTGACATGAATCCAATTAGATGTGGAAAAATGACCAAGACATCGTATAGATGATCTATCTTAATTCTTATAATAAGCATAAAAAATCTTACAAAGATGAGAAATGAATCCTCTATCCACTAGAAATCCAATGTGAAAAATGGTAATTAAAACCCGAAAGAAGGGAAAATTTTACATTTCACCGAAATGATACAATGCACATGGTTTGGATTCACTTTAATGACAAACCTTGGGAAAACGTTCACAACAACCTATAATAAGGGGTATTACACATGGTAATGCCACATATTAATTTAAATTATGTGTCAACCATAAGAATCATCTTAGTTAAAATTGAAGATATTATCACACATCAGTACGACCCACCAAAGACTGTAATATAAAATTTCACACCCAACTCTATTCCACATTCCAATGTCACATGGTTTTAAAAAATTCTTTTTCCCAACCTCGCATGGTTTAAGCATTCCATGAGAGGGGCCATTTTCCCCAAAAGGACAGGTTACCAGCTATGAGGATACACTGGACAATGATGGGACTTTTACAAACACATTATAAATTCTCATTAATCCCCTAAAATTAAATTAATCTAAACAATAAAGGATCCAATCCTTATTGGAAATTTGATTCCTACACATGATTAGATCTACCCATTTTAATGGGTTCATATTCATCTTTTTCTGTGTGAATATTTACATCATGTTTTTTTATTAATATATATTTCACACATACCACTAATGTGACAATTTTACTAAATTATCATAGAAATTATCACTAAAATAAGCATCATATTATGTTTTGGATTATTTAATTCACTATCCATCAACTTCCTAGATGCATAAGTAATCACTTTTTTATGTTTCCTTAATACTCATCATAAACCTTTCCTTGAAGCGTTGTTGAATACTATGGAAATTTCTCCACTTGTTTCTAGGTTGAGAACAAGGCCAGTAATAAATCATAATTTTACTTACAAGAATATATTTTTACATTAATTAATCTATGAAATTGTGACAGAAATCTAAGTTTTCTTGGTTAAAGAGTTTTAAAATCATTAGAAATTTTTCATAGATAATTACAAGTACCCAACTATTCAAAGGAAGATACATATCTTTATCATAGATGTTAGTCTCAACAATCCAAAATTTTCATCTATCATTTACGGAACCAAAAATATCCCATTTCTTGTGATTATATTCGTTATTAATGTGACATTTACCAACTATAAATTATTTATTCTATATTTTCTACAATGAGTCTCCATTCTCAATGTTGTTCATAATGTTCTTGAATTCTCCTCATACTCCACCTTAGTTATTGGATATATTAGAATATTATATATAAAGACTAAAACCGTATGTCATTTTAATCAATAAATAATATATTTATTAATTAAATGAATATTTTTTTGGGGAATTACTGAGGTGGAATGAAATTAATTTTAATTCATAGTTCTGTACCTTTTATGAAAAGTATTCATAGGGATATCCTCATTCTTCCCCCACAACATTGTAATATCTTGATTCTAAATTCACCTTGAAGACATTATGTGCTCCACTTTGCATATTAGACCCTCCATCAATCAATGGAATAGAGTTATTTTTATTTATTTACATCTTTTTGAGATCATGATAATTAATGAAAAGACACATAAATAGATAATTCATCATGATGTAGTGGACCGGTTCACCCCATCGTGAAGCACATACTATTATGAACAGTTTTATATATTCTCCTATAGTTGAATCATCAGATCCTAATGTTCTAAATGAACCATTCGAAAACAATTCATGGAAAAGGGAAACACTCTAGGAATACGATCAATTCAATATTCAACCTCTCACTTATGATGAAGACTATACAATTAATCAAGAAACACATCTATGTGTTCCATCACAATTGGCCTGAAATCTATGATAATTCATTACATAGGCATAATAAAATTAGATATATATTATTTTTTATAGGTAAATAATATCCCATTTGGGAAGCTGGTTATAAAGAAGATATATAATCCTCCTTGTAGTTGTACAAAATCATGGGTCGATTTGATATATGGAGCTTGAGTTCTTAATCATAGAGATATATGAAAGATCTATATAGGTGAATACATTCCATACCTTAAATTACTTCATACTCCACCAAATCGATCATGATAATGTTATCTATAATGTTCATCCAAAAAATATTTGATAGGGTAGGAACTATAGAATAATGTTGGGATAATTTCCACATTTTTTATTTTCACTGATAACTCCACATCCACAAATTGTGGTGTATTATGTATAAATAAAATATACATTCATTATATAGAGGAATGAATTGAATAAGAATCAAATTATGTGTTCTTTATCCATGAATGATGAAATAGCATACCAATAAGGACTCATCCATAAAAATTACATAATCATGAGTTATGTCAACAATTCACATTGAGGATACTTTCAATTTTAGTGTTTTATAGAAATAGGCCTTAACTATCACATTAAATCTCAAATATTACAAAGTAAACAATACTACTATATCGAAATTTTCACAATAATAAAACTCCCAAAAAAAAGTAAATCTTTTCCGGATATAAATATTCTTGAATTCTTCCTTTCTCCAACCCTTTCTTATTCCCCATGAAAAATATTTAATAAACATGGGATGAGAAAAAAAAGCTCAACAAGAGATATAAAATATGGAACGAAACCATTAGTCCATGAAAAAATAAAAAAATGAAATCATAATTTTCCATCATAATACATAATCTATTTAACATAACTCATGAAATCATAATATGTATGAATAAAACATTGAAATCATAAAACATACATGTATCATGTGGAATCTTAATATTTCATGAGTTATGTTATGATTTCAAAATTTTATTCATAAATCTTATGATTTCAAAATCCATAGCAAGATTAACATAAATGACGTTAGAATTTTTCAATGTGGTTACTATTTGAAGCAATAGTATATCAAAAAAAAGGTAAGTAAAAATTATAACATTAATAAATAACTTATGATTGCACACATAATCATGAAATTATATAATCTACATGGTATGCTTAAAACCTAATGAAAGGAAATTGAGTTTAGAAATTCCCTTATAAAAATTAAGCAGCCAAACAGTGCCATGTAAAAATTCCAAAAATGAGTTAATTAGAGGGAAACAATATCTCATCATTTGGACATAATATGGACTGAAATAAAGATATAAATGAACATACCCCAACATAAGAAAATTTAAATTAAAATACATTAAATTAATGAATTCTTTGACTAAAATAAGTGGGTGAAAGGTTCCCTTACCATATGTCTGACTTGTCTTATTCGTTCATTATATCACTAAATATTAAAAATAAATTAATCTCTACACATTTAATAAATATTTTCACGTTTATTATTCAATTATTATAAATTATTACCTTGTTATAACAATCATATAACTATACATGTTTATATCCATCGTATTGTCCAAGTATGATACTAGAGTAAAAAAGAAAAATGTTATAATTAATAATTTCCATTTGGTAAAAATTAGATAATCCAAAAAATATAATTAATTATATAAATATAATATATATCGATTATATATATGTGTTTATAAAAGCACATAATATTTGGAGACAAGAAATGAAATATATCGTTCCGGGATACGGTAGGTCGTACGTATTCATGAACGCTACTTTCATTTCGTTGTCCAACAAAATGATACAATAGTATATTATAATTCTACTAAAATATCATATTTTCTAAATGATGAATAATTTAATTAATTACATCATTTATATGTTCCATGTATGGCATGTACGATTCATATCACTTTGAGAGGGAGGTAGTCCGCACTTCCTCAAAAGAAATTATTATATTTACACATTATTGAAACCATAAAGGTATGTTTTAAATAAAATGTTCAGAATAAAAAATAAAAAATAAAACAAGTATATATCATATATAAATGATTTTCTACCATTTTGGTCACCGTGATAGGTGTTAGGGTGAAATTTAACAATCATTGTTCCATGAGACAGAAGTTCACCGTACACTGAAAGAGTATGTTCGTATCCATTAGATGGAGGTGATTGTAACTGTAGTATGAATACATCGCATAAAAAAATCCTAGAATATTGAGGATATAAGTTATATTATGTTATCAGTGAATATGTATAGAATATGGAGTGGATAATGGAAATAATGGAATGGAACTTGAGAAAATACATTTTCTCAAAATTGGATAACTTTTTCGGATTTGAACAAATATTATTTCTTGATTGACTTCCTGAAAAAGTAAGGATCCTATGATGAGTATTGGGATATTTTGAGATTTTTTGAGAAGTGTTTGAATAAGTAATGATAATTGAGAGGAGTGATTAAAATGGTAGGGTGGATTCCTTTTATAATAGGGGGGAGGAACACTTTTGGAATGTCTTGAAGTATTAATTTATTATAAAAATGATTTTCTATTTCAAATTGTCCCAATGTCATATATTTCAATTATAATATGATCTTGGGTCCAAAAAATCTCTTTTTATTGGTTTTAGACAAGTCTAGGTCAGAAATGTAATCATATCATTAAGCATTAACCGTTTGTTAACTAATTTAACTCTTATGATGTCATCTAGTATATTCACAATATATGGTTAATATAGTTACAATAAAATTCCACTAGAACCTCATGCAGTTAATTATGGAACTTCTAAACATTATATAAGTCATTTGGACAGATTATATATTTTTAGAACTATTATATCACATAATAAAATAATATTGGTTTTAGAAACTTATTTATTAAAATTTTTATTCCATTCATATTATGACTTTTTAAAAATCCATAACAACTAAATTTTTTAAAGACATTATTATTTCTAGTAGATTATGTCAAAATCATCTATAAAAATCGTTGATGGAATAAAAATATTACAAATAAATTTATTTTATTAATTATATTATCATTTACTCGAACATTTTCTACTGAATAAATCATTATATTATCATTGTGTCATAATTAATAATATTTACTTTATTTCAATAAATTATAAAAAAATATAATAATGTATAAAATCTTTTTATATTTCTAATGAAAAATTATAGTTGAAGGGATCAATCATATAACCCCAAATTAATATTTTATCAGTAAAAGATACATGTTTGTGCTAAATTTTTCTTTACATTAATTTAATTATTTTGAAATGTAATATTCACATAAAATTAGCTCCATGGGGTCCAAAAATAGACCCAAGGATGACCATAGTCGGAAATATCTTATCCAATAGTATTATGACATTTTTAAGGTATTTTAATGCCATCTTAACTTTATTCTTTACCGTTATCTACATGATTTAACCTTTAACCATGATAAATAAAATATTTACTAATATTTCTATTCATAATGTCCAAAAATAAAAGGTTTTTATTTAAAAAAATTAACTTCTTATTCCAAATATGGAATCCATTTTCCCAAATTAAAAACTTATAATTTTCAGTAATTAATTTAAAATTAATTCCACTTGTCAAAACCAAGAAGTGTGTTTTTAAAAATTAAAAACTACCCAAATATTGGCATGTGTTATTGTTAAATTTAAATAATAAATAACATTAAATGAACATAATTGTATTAAATGATAAAAATTTCATTAAATTTCATTTTAAAAGAAATAAATAAGGAAATATAACAATCTATATAAATTACATTAAAAAGCTGTTCTGAATTAAAATGTGGTATCATTCACTATTTATTAAAAATTATATTTAGAAGAAAAATAAAAAAATTTAATACAAAGTATATTTTTATGATATTCATGCATTTATGATTTTGTTTGTCAAGTATACCATATAAAAATGACAAAACTAAATTTAAAAAGGGATCCCAATCCAAAAGTAGTTAAACATTCTTTTAAAAAATATTATAGAATTTCTTGCATAAAAAAAGATTCATTCTTATTTTATGCTTCTATTTTTTATTGGAAAAATGTATTTCCAAAACATGTATGTTCATATTATAGTTAGATATATTAATTTCCACCAAAAAATCGTCTTGGTGTTATGTACAATTTAAAATAATAATAATTATATATTATTTTTTATTATAATTCAATGTTGTGTGCAACGTAAGATTTCAATGAAACTCGTTATTACATGTTGGGTATGCTATCAAAAAAATAATCCCCTTTTACATAAAAGTAATAAATATTAATATATATTGAAATGTATTATTCTATATATACTTGGGTCATTATAGCACTAGTCACCAATTCATTCTAAAGGTCCTCCTTGGATTTTTTTGATTGAAAAATATCCCAATTTCATCCATGGTAGTTGTTGGATATACTTAAATCCCCATTAAAATGTGAATTTATTTTCAATGTTCCTTAGATCCTTATAGTTGTAGAAATGATCAATGTAGTATAGTTTGATTGAAATATTCCTTTCCTACATCCCATTAGCCAGTTTTTCATGTAATAATGGTTTAACTATGTTTTCTTCATCCTAATAATTAAATCATTTCCACTTCCCCCATTTTCAATTTTTTTGGGTCAATCATTTGTTACCTTTGATATGTGTGATAATGAAATTTCATTGAAATAATGAACTTCTCCTTTGGAAAATCATAATTATACATAATTTTTTTTGACTTATTATCCCCTTGACACCCTTATGATTCGTCAATCACCATTTCAATGTTGAATTCATATTAGGGAATTTCCTCATGGAAATCAATGTCATGGATCTCCAAGTATTTTCGTAAAATAAGTTTAATCCTACCAATGATGCTGTCAAACATGAATTTGCGGGTAATAAAAAGGAACAATATGTTTCATTCATGTATTTTGATGTCTTCCCCATTCACCAAAATAGAATAATCAACTTTTTCATGAGGTTAAATAAATTCAATTCCATTTTTTGTTTGAGATTGTGAAAAAAATATTTATTGGAAAACATTTTCCAGAATTATTTCTAATCAACATCTTCAATATCATCCTCATGATTTTTAAGTATGATGAATTTCTACCACTGATCAACTTCACTCTCTATATGATGAACTACATGTAGAAACATCTCTTGTTTGGAACATTGATGTAAGAAAACTATCTTCTCAATGGAGGTGATCTATTGTTCCATGATTAAGGTATCAGATGATCCATTGAAACATGGAGGCCTTGGTTAAATAAAAGTCTCAGACATTCCTTTTTCATTTATTGGGGGTGTTGATGCCCTCCATATAAGCATCAGAAACAATAATAAAGGATTAAATATTTGAGTAGTGGTATTACATTCCCTACAAAAAAATTTATCTGAGCCTTGTGGATCGCATGAGAGACCAATGGACTCGAGATCACGTCACCATATCAAGTTCATGCGAAGGCTCAATTTTCAACACATAACAATCATCAATTCCTACAAATCCCCCTTCAATGATTCATTATTCCTCTAAGAAACCTCTATAAATAACCAATTAATATATGGTTCAAATTTATTTATTTCCCTTAGGTTACATATTTTTTCGTTGGAAAATTCCTAATGAACCATATAAAATTCCTCTAATAATAATGAGGAATAATATCCAATGGGATACAACACTAAAGGTAATCAATCATATGTTTAATATTATCTTTTGAATTAATAAATTATTTTGATGATAGAAAAGTATAATCATAAGACCCCAAAATATTTGTATAATAAAACAATTGAGATCAAGGGACGGAGGCAAGATGTACTCGCAGTTACTAATGGACATGCAGTGTGTCCCCATGGATTTGTAATGCACCGTGAGTCCTAGGTGGCATGTTTGATGCATCTCGTGAAAGACCATTACCTTATAATCATCCCCACATGGATGTATGTGGGTATGGTAATGTAAAACTATGCTTCCACATCGATGCAGTATGGACAAAAAGATTTATTTTTTCACAACATTCTCACACATCCTAATATTACCCACAATGTTCATGTGAGGAATAATTATAATTGAGTACATATCCTTTACATTAATGATGTAAAATCATGTAATCCTTAACATTTATAAAATAAAAAAATGGAAAATAAAGAAGTAGGTTAGACCCCTTCAAATATATGAAAGGCAAATGATGGTATATGAAAAGTTTGTAGCAAGATCTCGTGAGTCCCCTAGATAAACAGATTGTTCCTTACGAAATACCACATGCAAGGAATCGAGATCTCGGGAAGGACCATGTGAATATCTATAGGGAAAGATTTTTTTTACTTTATCACATGATCAATCATTTCGTAATTAATCAACAATAATATGTCAATGGAATCATTGACGGAAGAGAATCCCAACTATTGAAAAACAAGTGATGCACTATGAGCACTCCATGATAGAGATTCATGAACCCCATTGAACCAGTGTCCCTCTAAAACTCTATAATAGAATCATGTTACACATTCCAAAAAAATGTTGAACAATATGGGTGGTGGTGGCTAAAATTCCCTAGAACAAACTTGAAAACGGGTTTGGGCACATAGGGGATGGATATTTGTTCTCGAGCTCACTGTGACTATGCCTATAAGAAATCTAAGAGTCTCATATCATTGCTAGAGCTGATTTGTTAGTGAAACTGATCACACGACCGATCTACCAAATGATAGGTAATATACTATCCGGAATCTATAATAGTCATGTGTCATGCATGGTACACTTCACGTGATCATAGATATATCACGCGAAGTGACTCTGGTGGCATATGAGAAGAAAATCCCACATGCCCAATATATCACACTAGATTTGAGATAATGTGATATTGTATAAAACCAAGAAATCCAAAATGATAAAGACTAATAAAAGACTAATGGTTTATGATTTAAATCAATTCAGTTTTGGTGAACCATGTTCAATTTGTGTGAGACTCCCAATGAGACATGATTGCAACGGGACATGATGTCCATATATCATGGTGCTCCTTCAGCATACTGCATTTTTCTTTAATAAACCTCTAGAAAATTATTATAAAATTCACATGAACCATTTGGATATATCACCTTAGTATCATGTAATTCTCCATGGAAATGTCACCAAATCCTTGATAAATCCTTCATATGCACTTCTGACTTCATATAATTTCACATTTTCATGCCATCCAAGTCTCATGATAGATCTTAGGAATAAAAATGGGCTTTCACAACATCCAATAGATTTATTTTCTAGGAATCATGATTCCCAATAAGAATGAAAAAAATAGACAAGGGTCATCCACTAGACATGTCAAGCAAGTCACACGAGAGCTTCACAGAATAATAACGTGATGTCCGTCAACTTTTTGGCATATCAACCAAGATATAGAACATCTTTTGGACATGTCAAAAAGGATTTGTGATGGAATCTATAAGAAACCATTTGCATCATGAGAATTCCTATGGATAGAATAATTGGTTCATGAGACACCCTCTAGGAAAATAGTGAGAGTACATTTGGGAATACTATGATTTGATATCCTTATCCACCCATGTGGTGTATGCCCCAAATAAAATAGAAAGTAAAAGTATATGACACAATCAAGAGAACTTCCAGGAATCTTCTTCCAATCGTATTCAAGGTAATTAGTACAACACTTCATGTTTAGATATACATATTGATCGCCCATGGTGAAACAAGTTTCCCATCACTTATTTTGAGTAATGGAATCAATCACTTCTTAACACATGATTCTCAAAATAAACAATGAAAAAAAGGAATTATGTTGTTATACTGATCATGTCATCATCAATATACACAATAGGGATACAATGGATGCCTTAGGATTTAATCCTCAACTACCAATATCATATAGTATGTCCCTGATCAATAGGTCATATGTATTAGTGTATTCCCCTTGCATTACTGAAACATTAATGAGAGTCATAATGTCCCTGAGTGTGATAATCCATCCTAACCTACAAGTAGGTGAAGGAAGAAACAAACTACGATGTATCTAATTTCATATATACTTAGTATATGTAGGATTCCTTCCCATGGCCCATGTACTATACCATACACCCCAAGGAATATCCAATTAAAAAATTACCATATTTATACTCAATGATACTGATAATCTATTCACCCTTGTTACTAAAATAGAGAAAAAATCACATGAGATTAGGGACATGCAATGGACACGTCCTCAGGAATTGTTAATTTTAACAAACCATGGTGATACCAGTTAGTACGATTGGATGAGTGGTTTTGTATGAAAACACCTCAAAAAATATAATATACAATGGGGATAGTCCCAAAAGAATTATTGAACAACGATGACATTGATTCTATAAATAACCAGTATACATAGTACATCTCCCTGGGACATGAGATCACATATGTTTTGTATCAGTACTCATATTTATGTCCTCTATGTGTGACATTAAAATACATGGGATTAGTGAACCAATATGGATTTGATTCCTAATATAACCAAGTTACGTAGTATGTATCATATTGGCTTGATTCCCTTATCAGAATATTAAATTCCTCCTCATATGGAATCTCATTTTGAGGAATTTGGTCATACAAACTCAGTACATAATATAGCTATACCCTTTTGAAAAAATGGATGAAGAACATCAGATACATATGAACGGATTAACTAATGAGACTTGACATCCCTCAATTAATCATTCAGAATCCATTTATTTTTATAATGAGGGAATTAACCAATGAGACATTTTTTCAAGATAACTGGTCCTTTATTGGGATTAGGATAAGATTCATGAATATAACTTAAATTGCAATTGTGTACCAGAGTATAAAACAATTCCCCTCAAAAGGGTCTGATGACACTGACCTCTCATCCTATCGACCAATTTGAGTCACTAAGAGTTACTGGGAATGAAAACCCATATTAAAACTGACCATTGAAAATATGTTTTGTACCCAAATGTAGATAAATTAACCATTGGGTGTTTTTTGGAATAGTGAAAATGGAATCCTGATGAGAAACCCCATTCCATGGCTCATACCCCCATAGAAAAAAAATGTGAACATGATGCAAATGAATCCAATCATAAAATTAATGGTTATTATCTGTCGATTCATATCATCTATGCATATATGAAAACAAAAAGGTGAATATGATGTGAATCCTAGTAATAATAGAATGATTAGATTATATTTCTTTTGACCACTTCATTTTAAAAAACATATAAAAAATTAGTAAGATCAGAATATTCTCATATATGATCATCTTTAAAAAGATTCACATGAAATATGCCCATCCTTGTTTTACCAAGTCTAAATGAGATGAATAGATGAAGTAGGGAATATCAAAAAAAAATCAACCCTAAAAATCATATTAATAACATTATTTAAATGATATTTTACTAGTTTTTTAAATTTTTCCTCTTAATATTCATTACTATAGATATTGAGAACATCTCTAATCAAGAAAATGTATTCATCATCTAATATTTTGTTTGAAAAAACATATATGAATGCAACCAGTGTGGGTTGAAATATTATTTAACCAAGTTGACATCACCTATAATATGTAGAAAATATGTGGGTATGTGTAAACCACTAAAATTGTACAATTCATTACCATGTAATATTGTCATGATGTTCTCTAAACATGATGACTGGAGATTCTGAATCACCCAGGAATGGATATTGTTATACAAGTAACACTTTTTGTTATGACCAACAGCTTTAAGTGCATATACCTAGAGAAAGATAACTATAACAACCGGATGTTTTTTCATAAAATTGTCTTGAAATAAATATTAGTCTTCAGTAGGTAAGAATAAATAATAATAACTAACTTATTAAAATGCATTTTGAATTCATTGACTGTCAAATATTTTTAATAAAAATAAATCAATTTAATATTTTTATTTTTGGGAGAATTTTTTTGGTAAGGAAATTTATGAGATATATATGTATTCTGTGCTTTATAAAAATATTTTTTATATTGATCAAATATATATTTTAGTTATAAAGTATGAATAAAACACTCTTTTAGGATTGAGAGCCTATTTTTTAAATGGAAAATTTACACCTTTGAACGGAGAACCCAATTTAAATTAAGTCATTGACACATTAATAATTTTTATATGACAACATAAACATGTTATTTTGAATTGTTATATTAAAATTTACATTCGATAAATTTTTTATATTTTTCTAATAACATTCATATTTTGAGGAATAGAATAAATACGCTAAATATTAATTAAAGACAAAATTTTACTCAAGAGAATTTATATGGTTAAATTATAATATTGAATGGTGTTAATTTTTAAATAGAATATATTTTTACAGTTTAATATAATTTATTTCATCATAATTAATTTTACATTGATTTCATAGGTAAAATCAATTCAATATTTTGCAATGTTTAAACGTTTAAAACCCATTTTTCAACAATGGGAAAAAATTTAAATTAATTAATGAAATGTTTATTTATTATTTTTTGAAAAAATTATTATATATATGTAAGCAATATGTCTAAATTATGCAAATATAGTAAATTTTTTTGGTCAATACAAATAATATCTTTGGTAATTATAATTATTATAATTTTTAATGGTAAGTTAGTTAATTTAGGGTAAATATAATTTTATAAAATTACGTAAAATCTTGTAAAAATCCTATGGGTTGACTAAATTTGAATCTGAAAATCTATTTTTCGAAATAGAATCAATTTATATCAACTTACCTAGGAAAATGACATTAATCTAATAAAAACTAATGAAATGGAGAAAATTTCAGAATCTAATGTTATATAAGTATATTAATTTTAACATATGGATAAATAAGAGATAAAATAGACTATAGATAGTTTGTAAGAGCATAAAAGAATTACCTACATAATTGATATTTATTTATAATTTTTATATATTTAATAATTACCATTAATGATGACACAAGAGTGATGTATAAATTATTTTATTATGAGAAATATCAATTCAATGGTTTTAAAAATATTAAAAGAAATATCATTGAACTAAATAATGAGAGACTAGTATTTTCAATGTAAATTAAAAATATTATGAGTTCATTAAATATGTTTTTTTGAATTTATCTAATTTATGAAATTTATTTCAAATCAAATAAATAAATAGTGTCCAAATTGACACAATTGATATTTTATATACATAACATTTTATTAAATTATTTAAAAATCATAAAAATATTTAAAAATAACAATGTAATAATTATAAGGTTAAAAATGGTAGAAATTATCCATTAATTTTCAATTAACACCACAAATGTAAATATTTAATATATTAAATATCTAGAATGTCACCACCAAAATTTAAATTTAATAGAATAACAGAGTTCTAATTAAAATGATAAGGTTTAATTTGACCAAATAAGTTGAAATTTTTTTTGGATATTACAACCCTATATCATTTCATCATCAAATTTGGGAATCATTGGAAGGTTTGGGTTAGGGTTTCATTTTTTATATAATTTAGTTTTTTTGAGAGTTTCCTAAAGTACCCCTCCCCTATCTTATGAAAGGGCACCTCTTCCATCTCTTCTTGGAACCATTTTTAGACTTAATGGTCTTACAATATATACCCATTTATCTTTCAGCTTCCATAGATAGATTCTAGAGGTGTTGGGATTCATAGAATTCCAACTTTAGTTCCCCTAAATGAAATTTAAATGAGGCCTGTCGAGGAAAAGGCAATCTATGCTACCATTTTATTCAAATTTCTTTCTTTCGATGAATCAACTAATTTAGTTGTTTTATAATAAAGATGTAACATAAGTATGAATTAAAGAATTATAGGTTATTTTAAATATTATACAATCCTATTTCATATTCTATCCATCCTATAAAAATGAAATTACTACATTTACGTATGTAAGACTTACAGTCTCCACATCGCGGTGTCATATGTTTTTCACCAGCACCTTGTTCAGATGGATATAATAGTGGAATTAAAAAATATATATGATTATTATAAATTTATTCTAGTTATAATATATTATACCCCAGCCACCTCAATACCTTTCAAAAATTATGGGGACGATATCAGTGCTTGATGGTATGTACGACTTAACATCACCAGGGTGTGATGTGATTTGTTCTACATAATATTACTTAAATCCTAATTATATAAATTAATTGAATGTATAAATCTGAAATATATTATACTAATACCATGTTTTAAATGATATAACTATAACCTAAAAATAGGATTATTAATTTATCTAAAAATATATTCATAAGTACATAAAGTAGTTAATACATGAATAATGAGGAACAAAGAAATGTTACTAACGAAGAAGTGAAAATATGATCATAAATGTAATCATAAAAATGATTATAATTCTTTAATAAATCTGTTCCATTATTTAAATCATCTTACAATAGGAATGGATACATACTAATGATATCAGACCTATTGTAATCATTAACTTTTCCAATCTCATTTTATCTATGATTGTTTTTGCATAAGTATCTATTCAGGATATATTTATCATCCAATTCAATGTTTTCTAAAAATATTCTCAAAAATTGATTAATATTATTTTATATATGTTTAAATTAATTTTTACAAATTATTAATATTACTAGATGGTTTGGAAAGAATCATTTTTTTTTTACTATATTACGTACATTTTGACTTTTTCAGAAAAAGTATGAGGACAATGTATTTAAACATATATTGCATGAATGGGTTTTTACATATTCATAATGAATTATTTCCATGAATCATACTCTTAATGTTTACAAGTTTGTTTTTAACTATATTATTTTCATTAAAAATTACCTGAAATATTTAGAAAATATATTTTTTCTGAGGATGAAAATATGTTTTCCTCAGGAATGAGGCACATGTGTTTTATCAAAATTATTTTCCATATAAGTATACATAATTTTATGTTTATATTCCTATAATTACTATGAAAAGATTTTCTTTTTATGATTGTATTGTTTTTTAGGAAACCAATTTTCTTAATATCAATTATTATGAAATGATGTTTAAGAACCCAATTTGATTTCATGGGTTATGATATGGTGAATGTTATTATGATTTTGTAGAACATGTAATATTGGTTTAATTATGATATGGGTAGGACCTATATATCCCTCCAATTATTTGGGTAATTAATTTTATCTCATGATACATTCATGTTTGGAATGACGAGTAACTCAGGTTCAGCGATTCAGTGCTAGAATGAGGTGGGAACTGTGTTCGGTAATGGACATTGTCTACTATGACGGTATTGGAAATTAGCATTGAATAATATGTAGTGATTTTCTTTTCTTATGTGTATATTCTAGAAAATTTCATGTCATATTTTATGACTATTAGGATTACATTTCACTTTTATGATTTATCCCATGATATGATATTGTGAAATTTTATATGCAAGATAAGATTTTTAAATGTTATATTTTTATTAATATGATATGATTGATATTTATATTGTTTAGCCATACTGAGAATTTGAGATCACCCTTTCGTGTATTTCTTTTTCCCAGGTCATGGCAAAGATTATTACAAAATATATTCAAAAAATGATTCTTGTAATGAAGAAATAATTGAGAGACAACGTTTATGCTTTATGAACAAATTTTTTATGTTCCCCAGTTTCAAAATACATTATACCTATATGGTCCAATCGTGATTTTCTTATATTTTGTAATGAATTTACTTCAATTATGATGTAATATCAATTTTTGTAATGTATTGGTCTTTATGTTTGCTATTAGAGGAAAGCTATAGTCACTCATTAGAAACTGCGATGAGAAAACCATAATAAGAACCATAAGTATATGATTAAGTTAAGGATAAAATACTTGTGTTTTATAAATGATGATGAATATCCTAGGATAACACATAAAGTGTCCTAATTTTAAATATTATTATTTTCTATGTGGTATTCCTTTTATGATTTGTGTTTCCCACTCTATGCTTCTTGGTTTTAGTCTGTGGTTGGAACATGGAGGAACTATGTTAACGCAGAATGCGATGGATAACATAGTTATTTTCCACCAAAGAAACCAAATTTTAAGGGATCAGGAATAAAAAAATCATGTAGTCATGCTAACAAAAAATTCTCGAGCTATGAATCAAGTAGATCTTCCAAATGAGAAAAAGAGGGAAAAAATTTATTGAATCCTTCACGAGGAAGTCTCCACCTTAATTAATTTGGACTTCATATCCATTAGTGGATGAACAATGGATCAATACTAATGAAGTGATATTTTTAGTTCTATAATGTTCTGAAGATGATAAATTAATCAAATAAATATATCGTTTGGAAGGTGAAGCTGATCAATGGTGGAATCTTATCAATAAAATGATGCAAAGTGATGAAATTGAGTCCATGGATTGGGATGAGTTCAGGAACATATTTTTCAATAAGTACATTCCTTGAATTCATTGAAAAAATATCGGTAAGGCATTCCTTGAACATATGTAAAATGATGATGATTCCTTTGGTACCTACCAAGAAAATATTAAATGACATTCAAGGTATGATTATAGAGTTATTATACAACCTTCTAGTAATATTTATTGATTCATTAGTGGATTAAAATGAATTCTCCAAAGGGAATTAGCCATAAGGGACATCAATAGCTACAAGGAAATTGTTGTATGTGATCTCAAAGATTAGATGGATATTAGAGTTACCCATCGGGCATATGGGTTTTATAAAGAAGATAAAAATTGATTTCTATTGTAAATATAATGACCACACTAAAAAGAAGACAATTTTTTCCATATTCACAATGTGTGGAACGGAATATTGAGGGAATGTTCTTAAAGGGACAAGTAAAGGTTTATTTTTGGATGAGAAGGCCATCAAGAATTTTAATTCCGCAGTGATAGGGAAAAAAGGTCTAATGAGACGAACAAAGAAATGGCTACACAAAATGCACCTCTTACAAATCAATGTTACAAGATATTTGAAATGGGGAATTATACTAATGAATTACCTAATCCATGGGTTATTTATGATGATCGACATCAACAAACTCATAAGGCCCAATATAAAGTAATTCACTTGCAAGTACTATAAGTTACCTGGAGCATGATAATGAAGTCCTCAAAGGTACACATACCATCCACTCTGAAAAATATGATGTTTTATTTGATTTGGGATCCAATATTTTTTTTATAAATAATTTTATAATGGAATTAATGTATTAACTCAATAATTAGATGTTGAGTTAGCTGTGACAACTATTAATGGCACAATGGTCGCATAAAATGTTTTAAATTCATCTCCAGTTGATGTTTATGGGAAAGTGATTCCTGAAAATCTTTTGATCCTTCTATAGTGAAATATGATATGATTCGTGGCATGGATTGGATTTCATTATATATAGCTCATATAATTTTCCAATGGGGGGAAGTCACTTTTCATATTACAGACCAATCTATGATCATTTATCGATACAGGGATTAATATAACCTTCCAAAAGAAATTTATTCCATATTTTGGGGCTTGATTCTTATTAATGAAGTTTATTTATCTCAGGTAATTGGGGAGAACCTCATGATTAAAAATAATACATTGTATGGGATCATGATGACGTCTTTCCAGTAGAATTTATAGGTCTTCCACCAAATCTAGAAGTTGATTATTCAATAGAATGCATATCGGGTTCTATGCCTATATCAAAGAACAAATATTGAATGGACCAAATTCTATTTCATGAATTGAATTAGTAACTGCAATACTATATTGATAAGGGATTCATATTCTCTAGTCTATCACCTTGGGGAGCACCTGTTCTATTTGTTAAGAATAAAGACTGATCAATAAGTCACATCAATGATTATAGCGGACTTAAGAAGACCACTACCAAGAAATTATATCCTATCCTATGCATTGATGACGTATTTTCCCAAATATGAGAAGATAAATACTTTTTGATGATTTATATTCATTCAAGATATCATAAATTATCTGTAAAAATGAGGATATACTGAATAAAACATTCCATAGAATGTTTGGGCACTATAAATTTATAGTGATGCCTTTTGGTCTTACTAATGACCCTTCATTGTTCATAGATATAATGAATAGCATCTTTAGAGAATATCTGGATATGTTTGTGGAAGTCTTTAGAGATGAGATTCTTGTCTATTTAGTAATCAATGATGAATATGAGGATCACATGAGAATTATAATGACTGTCTTTAGAAGGGAGAAAAATTATGAAAAATTTACCATGTTTGAATTTCCGCTTCAAGAATTATCATTTTTAGGTCACATAATCTAATGATAGGGGATATCTATTTATCAAGAAAAAAATATAGGTTTTTGAAATATGTTCGAGACCAACAATAGTAAATGAGATTCGAATTTTTCGTGGTTTGGATGTATATTATCGATGTTTGGTGAATTTTTTTTTTCAATTATCTAATGCAATGACCAATTTGACATTGAAAGGTGTTAATTTCATTTGGATTGAGGAATGTAAAGATAATTTAAATGATCTAAAAATTAATGATAGCCACTACACCTATTCTCACACTTCCTTTTAGTAGTGAAGGTTTTGTGATCTATAGTGATGCATCCAAGAAAGGGATGGGGTGTGTTCTCATGAAATGTGATATGGTGATAACATATGCCTCGCAAAATTTGACTATCCATGATAAAAATTATCCACTAATGAACTATATTTAGCTACAGTAACCATTGCATTAAAAATATGGACGCATTATATTTATGGTGAATGGTGTGATATTTATTCTGATCACAAAAGTTTAAAGTATATTTTCGAACAAATGTATCTGAATATGCACCAAATAATATTGTTGGAGTTGATTAAAGATTATAACAACTCAATACATTTACACCCAAGCTAAGAGAACGAGGAGGTAGATTCATTGAGTCGAAAAGAATATGCTATCTTATACATGATAAGGATCATGAAATATCTAATTTTTATAGATTTTCAAAGAATGGATCATGAAATTTTAATAAAAGTGGAGAAATTTTATATTTATTAATTGAATGTTCAACCATATATACATGTGAAAATTAAAGAGCCCAATAATGAAAATGTAGTTTTAAAAAAGGATTTTTATAAACGTTCATGAATTTATACTTGATTATGATGAAATAATAAAGTTCAGGAATCAGTTTTATGTTCCCCCCATACTAGAATTAAAGGAGCTATTTGATGAGGCTCATACATCATCAATATCTATCCACCCTACAAGCACAAAGAGGTACATGGACATTAAAGTAAACATTGTGCGGGATGTCATGAAATGAGATGTCTCCGAATATTTCTCTTGATTCATGGTTTGTATAAATGTTAAGGCTGAGAGACAGAAGTCTAATGGGATGTAACAACCATTTCCCATACCAGAATAGAAATTGGAAATCATCAATATGGACATTGTCATTGGACTTCCCAAAAAATCCAAAGAAAATAACACTATTTCGGTTATAGTTGATCACCTTACGATGTAGGCACAGTTCATTTCTATTATTGAGTATTTCTCTTTTGACCATCTTGTAATGATATTTATATTGGATGTGTTAAGATTTCATGGAGTACCAATTTCCATTATATATGATCAGGATCCAATGTTTACCTTGAGGTTCTAGAGAATTCATCAGCATGCTATAAATACATAATTAAGTATCATCCCTACTTATCATCTATAGATAAATGGTCAGTCTAAGAGTACAATTCAAACTCTAGAAGAAAAGTTGGGAGCATGATATATGAATTTTAAAGGATTTTGGGATCAACACCTACCATTGGTGTAATTTTATTACAAAATAGCTTTCACTACATTATTCTGATGGATCCATATGAGTCCCTCTATGGGAAGAAGTGCAGAACACCAACATTCTGGGATTAAGTTGGGTAAAGAAATCTATTAGGACCTGATCTTGTTGATGAAATGGATGAAAACGGCCAGATCTATTCAACAACAGATAAGAGCATCTCAAAGATGACAAAAACATTATGCGGAAAACCAATGAAATGACATATAGATTGAAGTGGGTGATAAGGTGTTCTTATAAATATATCCCTGTAAAAGAGTAATGAGATTCAAAAATTAGGACTTGATGAGAGATAGGTATATCTGTCTTTTTGTAATAATGGATCGTGTTGGGAAGGTTCCTTACCAATTTGAAATTCCACTAAATCTCTATCATGTTCTTGATGTGTCCCATGTATCTCTCCTATGAAATTAAATACCCGATCCTTCACAAGTGCTAATCTCAGAAGTCATACATCGGGAGCAATATATTTCTATTAAAGAACAACTGATAGAGATTATGGATCATAATTAAAATGCTTTTATAAACAAGACCACAAGCATGGTTAAAGTCTTATATTGGAACCCCAAATTTTATGATGCTACATGGGAGCTTGAGGATATGAATTGGGAGACGTATCCTCATCAGTTTGTTTCCATGTGACGAATATCGAGGAAAAAACTCCAGATTAAGGGGTGTAGAATGTATCTCTGTGACGTTTCTACGGAATATTTTCATTGAATAATTTCTATTCTTCAGTAGCATTTTTTCCACGATATCATGGGATAAAACAAACCACCAAATTCCCTTATTTTAAAATTATTTTTACATCCATGTTTTTTGGTTAGTGGGAATAAATATAAATAACTCATAAAAATTAATTATGTATTCATTGGGTATCAATTATTTATGAAAATATAAATCAATTAGATATTTTTACTATAGATTGAATTAAGTTTTTTGTTGAAATTATGGAGATATATATCTATTATATACTTAATAAAATATTTTTTAGCTCCATATAATGGATATTTATGTTATAGGTTAGGAATAAAACCCTATTTTATGTATAAGAACCTATTTTTGAAAAAGTTAAATTTTACACATTTGAAAGGTGAACCCATATTAAATTCTGTTTTTTACACATAAATAATTTTTATGTGAAACTAAAAATTGTTATTCTGAATTGGGACATAATAATTTACATTGGATAAATTTATGATATTTTTATGAAAACATTCATAATTTTATAAATAGTAAACATATGGTAAATTTTAATTAAAAACATCTTTTCTCATCGAGATAATTTATATGGTAAAATTATAAAATTTTATGGTCTTAATGTATTAATATAATATATTTTTACCATTAAATTTAATGAATGTGATTATCATTAATTTTAAATTGAATTAATAAGAAAAAACATTTCAATATTTTTCAATTATTTAACTTTTAAAGACCTCTTTCTCAACAAAGTGATTAATTTTAATTTTATTCATAAAACTTTTGTGTTTTTAATTTTGAAAAATGGATTCCATATTTGGAATCAGTAGTTACAAATTATGTTAATATTCTACTTTTATCTTTGTGCTTTATGAATTCTAAATTTGGTAATTATTTTTATTACTATGGTTAAAGGTAAATCAGGTAATTAAGGATAAAATCATATTAGAAAATTACTTTAACTCCAATTAAAATTCTATTGGATGACTAAATTCGACCCTAATTATCTTTTATTATAAAGATAAATCTTTTGGCCAATTACCTAAGAAAATGACATGAATGTAATAAAAACTAATGGAATGGAAAGAATATCACAATCTCATTTTATATAAGTATATTAATTTTAACTTATGGATAACTAGGAGATATAATATATTATATATTGATTATGAAAATATAAAGTAATTACCTAAATTGAGGAAATTTATTTATAATTTTTAGATATTAAATAACTAACCTTATTGATGACACAACAGTGATGTCAAAATTATTTTATTAATAGAAATATCCAATAAATGGTACAGAATTTATTAAAAGAAATATAATATGAACTAATTAATGTTATACAAGATAATTAATGTTTACTATGTCGTGTTAATAATTTATTAAATATTTTTGTCCGAATTTATCTTTTGAGTGAATTTTATTTAAAATTTTACAAATGAATAGTGATAAAATTGACACTATTGACATTTTATAAACATAACATTTTATAAAATTATCTAAAATTCCTAAATATATTAAAAAATTTCATTGTAATAATTATACAGTTGAAAAAGTAATAAAGTATGATTTTATGGTATATTAAAACAACATAAGTAAATATTCATTCCAATTAAATATCTTGAATGTTATTACCAAAATTAATATTTATTAGAATAACTAAGGGTCAATTAAAATGATAAGGATTAATTTTAAAAAATAAGTAATTCAAAATTTAATTTTTTAGGAGATGAAATCCATATCTCATCTCATTATTTAATATATGAAACTATAGAGGTATTTGGGTCGGGTTTTAATTTTTTATAAGTTAATATTTTTTTGAGTTTCGTAATGCGCCCCTCCCCTCTTTTAGAAAAGGTCACCTCCTCCATCTTCTATTAACATAATATTGATCCTTCATTCTCATAAAATCCCGACCAATATCTATTATCATATTCCCTAGTTACATTTTAGAGGTTTGGGTATTCTCAAAATACTATCTCTAGTTCCCTATGAACAAATTTAAAGGATGCACGTAGAAGAAAAAGTAATCTGTCCTACCGATTCATTCATATTTAATTCTTCTTATACTTCCTATTATTTATTTGTTTCTTTATAAAGTAATAACAAAAATATGACTTATATAATGATATGTTGTTATAAATATGAAAAATCCCTATTTCACCTTCTATCTAACCTATGAAAAATGAAACCACCGCGTGTGTGTTCATACAACTTAATGTCTCAAAGCAGTGGTGTAATCTGGTTTTCACAACCACCCTATTTGAATGGGTATAATGGTAGAAATAATAAAAATATATGATTATTATTAAATTTTAATATTTATTAGATATTATACTCCATCAAATTCAATACCTTCCAACAATTATGGGGACGATATCATCGCTCGTGTGTACTTACGACTTACCGTCTCTTTGTTATGATGTGATTAGTTCTACATAATATTCATTAAAGAATGATTATATAAATAAATTTAACGAATAAATATTATATATATTATAATAATACATTTATGTAAATGATATAACTATATCCAAATAATTTTAATAATAACTTACTTGAAAAAAAATGTATAAGAACATAAAGTAGTTAATACCCAAATAATGAGTAAAAATGAAATGTTACAAACAAACGGATTATAATATGATCATAAATGATATCATAAAAATGATTATTATTTTGGAATAAGTCATTAACATTATTTAAATCATCATACATGATTTTTGGATACATAACAAGAATATCATACCTAATTTAAGGGATATCTATTCCAATCTCATTAAATCTGAGATTGTTTACTAGTGTGTATATAATGGGGAGATATTAATCCTCAGCATCCATGTTGAGTAAAAATAATTATCATAAAAGGATTAAAATTATTCTAGGTATTTTTAATGTCATTTGTTTTGAATTTTTATTTTTATTACATGGTTTTGAAAGAGTATTTCTTTAGTTTACCATACAAGGTACTTTTTGATTTTTTTGAAAAATGAATGCAGAGATTTTTTTTAAAATTTTAACGAATGAACAGGATTTTACATCTTCATAATGCATCATTTAAATGAATCATCCTATACATATTTACAAGTTTATATCCATGTAAATTCACTTCTTTTAAAATTTCACTACATTTTGTGAAATGAGAACATTTTTGAACAAGAATGGAAATTTTCTTCAAGAATGATGCTCAAGTATTTTATCAAAATTATTTTCCATCTATGATTACATTAGTTTATATTTATATTTACGTAATTACTATGATCTGATTTTTTGTTTATGATGGAATTTAATTTAGGGATCCCAAATGTTTAATATCAGTTATGATGGAATGATGTCTAATAACCCCATTTGATTTCATGGGTTAAGATATGTTGAATGTTTTTATGTTTTTGTGGAACACATAATAATTGTTTCATTATGAGATGGGTGGGAACTATATATCCTTCCGATTCATTAGGTAATGATTTATATCTAATGAGATAGACATGGGTGGAATGGTAAGTATATCTGGTTCAGTGATTCAGGGCTGAAACGAGGAGTGAATTTGGTTCAGTAATGCTCTTTGTACGCTATGAAGGTATTCGAGATGAGACATGCATAATATGAAATGATTTCCTATGCTTCTATGTTTATGCCACCAAATATCATTTCATATGATATGTCTATTGGTATTACATTTCACTTTTATGATTTATCTAGTGACATGATATTGTGATATTTTATATACAGGATACGATTTTCAAATTTTATTTTCATAGGAGTATTTTATGATTGATATTTATTTTCATTACCCTTATTCAGAATTTGATATCACCCTTTAATATGTTTCATTTCAACAGGTCTGGAAGAAGGGTATTATGATTTATATGACAAAAACGAGTCTAGTTATGATGGAATAAATGGGTGAAAATGAAAATGTGTTATAAACCAGTTGTTTATGTTTCCCAGTTTCTAAAGAAACTTTACCTATATGGTATTTTCATAGTTTTCTATATGATGAAATGAATATAATGAAATAATGAAGTAATATAGATTTATTTAATGTATGGTTCATTATAATAACTTTCACCATCAATATCTGATAATGGCCGACTGGGAGGACATATATAGATCCCCATCAATTTAGGTTACACTGAGTAGGGAACATGTCTAGTGCTACCCCCAATACAATATTTTTGGTACCCATCAATTGCCTACAGAGGGTACCATATGACACATAACATCCAAAAATTCCAATGCTCATTCCATAAGGAATACTCACTAAAGTAGAAAGGAATTTAATATCATTGAGAGGGGTCATACTCCTGCAAAAAAAAATGATGACTGCCGACATACTCACGAAGAAAGTATCACACATCCCATATCTATGCTCATTCTAAATATGTGTATGATCATACCCCTACAATATGCATGGGGGATGATCATATTTCTACACACATTCATGGATCCCATCGACATATTCTGGTGGAGTAAGGAACACATAAGTTGGAATATCACCCATATTAAATTGAAGAAATATTATTGTTTATCATTAAAAAATTACAGGCGCATGTTCTTTATCCCATTCATGAGGTTTGTCACCATATTACAATGGGGAATAAATATTCATACTAGGATCATATTCCTTATCAAACTGGGGCCCAAAAAATAAAATAGGTGCACATATTAGGGAAGGATCACACTCATACCATGAAAGAAGAGTGTTATATTCCTAGGATTCGAGATGGGGATCATATTCATATGATGACCAAGGCTCACCATGTGATAATGGAATATTCCTCTGAGAGAGGTTCATATTCCTATCAATAATGAGAAATCTCAGTGGAATATTCATATAGATTCTCAATAGTAGGATCATACTCTTACATCACCAAACAGTTATATTAATGTTTCGAATACCACTACACAATAGGATCATATCCCACCAAAATTTCAAAAGGAAGTTCATCATGTTCCACCCTTGACACAAAACATGGCTGAAACTGTTAATCTACTGAATTATAATTTTCATGAGGTTGTTCAACACACATTTTCAACACCACAAGGGTTCGTTGACTCTAATATCGAAGATGAAGCATCATACATTCATTACGACAATAATCATCCTCAGGATTGTGTGGAGATGAAATATTGGGATAAAAATTATGACATCCTCCAAGGTCAACCTATCCATAGTGATAATTACTATGTGTAAGGTAATATTACCATGGTGCATACACATATATATGGAGAGGTGTTCAGAAATTTGAAACTTTTATTTAGAGAGGTTCTTGAATCCCCAAGATCAAATATCAATGGCCCCCCAACATCTTTGAATACAAACCCACTTTAGTCAGCAAACGAACATCGGATCATTCATCTACGGTCTAACAAGATGGAGGTAAATATGTGTGATGAGGTGGAGTAAAACATTTATATATATAGATATTTAGTAGGAAACAAACTCCATATAATGTTATATTCTCTATCTACATCTACATATGAGATCCAAAATTAGATATAAAAGGATTGCTTGTTATACCTACACTTGAATATTCGAGCTAATAATCCCTGACTGCTGTCATTAGATCATCAACAACTAAACAAATTCATTCAAATAGTGTCCCCAAATGAAAAACACCTCATAGTGATGGAGGAAATTTTATAATCAACACCAGAGTAAAGGGAATAAATCTTCTCCTAGTTCAGAGGAACCAATAAATGTTCATAATTCCACTAGCTCCTCCCATCTGAATACTAACAGTAGTTGGTAAGGGCATATTAAAAAATTAGGAATTGAAACTCCCACCAAGTCATTGTTAGTAGTCCTAAAACTGAGGAATGTATGGTGAAAACAATGATAAAATGACGATTCCATAAGAAAAAAAAACCGACATAAACAAGGTATCAAATAATGACCCTAAAAAGATAGTATTAAATAACCTTACTACGTATAATGTAATGGAACAAAAAAATATTTAATAAAATGACTATTTGGAAATTTTAACATTCAACATGGTATATATTAATAATGATACATGTTTAGAAGGTTGTGACATTAAAAACATACATCAATAGGATGGTGACAAGGTTTCACCAAATGAGGCTACACACAGCAGGATCCAGAGAACATCTCCAAAACATGGAACCTACAAATATTGAGTTTCCACCCCCATGAAAAAATATTTCCTTGTGGAAGGATATAACCACATCTCAATAAACTCATAAATGAAATAGGGTTCATTTTTTGAAAGAAATATTGTCGTAACGTAAGAGATAAATACAGCCCCTCCGAGAAATAAATTTGCAGTTACTCAGAGGCAATATTCCCACTATGTATTTTCTTCAAGCATATATGAAAACTCATAACCCTAGATAAAATCTTCCAGAAAGGGTGGTATCTATGAATCTTGTTGGATCACGATTTGGACTTCTATTCTGCATAAATGGGATGTCAAAATGATTGTGGCATCCCTACTTTGTGTAAAAAACCTCTCCCTTGCCCGAACAACCATTCAATCATCAGACGAATAAAAAATCAATTGGAGATAAAAGTGGGGAAACCTCATAAACCCCCACCATCTCTCAATGGATGGGATATTTCTTATGAAACGGTGTCCCTATAGTTCCAAAATGTTAACGAGTCTCTCGATTCTTTAATTGAATCCATGCAAGGGTAATGTGCACATGTGCAACCACAGTGGAATCAATCTCCTAATTGGGTGGAAAAATCGTTGCCTCCACAAAAAATTGGAAGTCCAACCTTCTATTCATTTGATGATGTGAATTAAACCAAAAAACATCTTAGACACATCATATCCTGGTGTAGGCTGATGAGGGTACCTCGAGATCACTAAGAGGAAAAATAAATGAGGTGTTTTGTGCATACTACGATAGGGCCATCCTTTGATGCTATATCAGTAAACCAGTATAGTCAGTTTGAAGATGGGAAAACCTTGTTCATCATTTTATTTATCAAATATGTTTTACCCTAAGGAATACACCCATCGTTAACTAGATGAATAGAAGACAGAATGGAAATGGTAGGGTGTATAACACCATATATAGGATGAAGGGTTTAACCGACTCACAAAACATCCATATCTCACAATAGAAGAATATTGAACTCCATGATGATAATATCAGGATGATATTCAAAATCCTCTGATTCTAACTAAATATGAATGTGGATTTTCTATGAATTTCAAAATTTTCAAATTTATAGATAAATCCTTCTTTTGGACCCGATCCAACACTCGACTCATTCCCAGTTCATAGGGAAAAATCCTAACCAAAGAAAAATATATAGCAGAAACTCTAAATATGGAAGTGTAACACATACAAATACCCATTATTCTACAAACCACACTTCAAATCCTATAGAGTGGTGAAAACCCCAAAATCACACTCATATAGAAGCCTGGAGAAATCATGGTCCTCAAGGACATGAAAAAACCAAGTAATAAGTTATTCTCATTATAGAATGATCATTTCACCAACTATTTCTTGGAATCAATGGACAAAAAATTACTCCCATTCCTACAACATATGAATATCGATTAGTTCAACCTCAAAGGCCTTCCTAGGTACTTCCATAACATATAAGGTTACGTCAGAATATATTTGAATACATCACCATAAAATAGATCCTTCATGTAGTGACATATTCCTGACATGTGCTCTTAGATAGCCCACTAGTTTAGGTGTCTTTCATTAATAATGGTCCTTGTGGATGAAGGCAGAGACTAAAAAAACTACCTATCCATTAATACACAAAAACATGACAACTAGATCACCCAAAAAACATTTCATTGAGCCCATTATAC
The DNA here is from genome assembly GCA_963277665.1 of Viscum album. Lineage (NCBI taxonomy): Eukaryota > Viridiplantae > Streptophyta > Magnoliopsida > Santalales > Viscaceae > Viscum > Viscum album. The sequence goes on along the minus strand of OY728146.1, from coordinate 1,552,963,382 downwards.
TCAAATATAATAATTGTGAAAACCCAGCAGTAGCCCAACCACACAAGATAGAGACAACTATTATTCCCCCCCAAATGTGTGTGTGACTTCTGGATGTGGGAAAATACAGAGGTGGTGGATTCATCTTATACTCCAAAGTAATCCATAAATCTCATTGAATTATTCCCTATAGTAGTTGAAACATGAGCACCACCCCAAAAAAATGGAACACTCATCTGACCAAGGACTCATACTGGTTTCTTTAATTACGATTCACTTGTCATATGCCTTATCTAATGATGATTTTTCCCCAGAGCATGTGTTTCTAGCACAATATAGGGTGACGAGTGAGGCGGAATGCATTAGAACTAAGTGTACAGTGAGAAGCAATGTGAAATTGGGACACAATATATTTTCTATGTACACATCAAAAAAACCTGTGCAACTAAAAAACAATAGACTACACTACAGCACACACAGAAAGGGTAGGGATTTCTTTTAGAATCCTCCATCATTCTTCTTAAACATACTGTATTACATGAGAAAATAAAGTGCGTTCAATAAACTAATTAGTAAGAAAAAGGGAAGGAAAAGACAAACTGCTCCACCAGTAGATGATTCACCCATAACCCCTACCCAAGCACTGTGTTTATCCTCTCCAAATGCCTTAGCTCCTCATCCACACATCCAGAAGAAATCCTATCCCGAGAATAGGTGACCTCTAGATAAAATGGCATACATTATGATATAGCTATAGGAAGTCCCGACCAATCTCTATATCCTTGACATGATCCATATTTCAAAAGAACTCAGGGAGGCAGCTGTTGAATCACTCTAAACACTATAATTGTTCAAGAAAGTAGTTTCTGCAACTGAGTTATATCATGTGGATACAATGGCATTATAATGTCTTGTTTCTTTCACATTCACTGATCATGGTCACAAATAGGCCCTTCAATGACACATCAGACACCTATATCTGCCATGAAGACTCTATAACTTGAAATTCTAAAGGGATAAAATTCAAAATGATTCTTCAATTAAATTTAACCCTACATAAACCCAAAAAAATTTGGGATATAGATAATGGTATTTCAATCCAAATATTTTAACTATCTAATTTTATGATAAGAGTGAGAAAATTTATCTCTTGAATATCATGATTGAACCTCGGTTATAGGATCATACATCCTACACTCTGTTAATGGTAATCCATCAAGACACCACATATAACTTGCATCTTGGAAGGCCCATGATCCATAGCCACCTTGAAATACCATCAACATTCAATCAATGTTAGAAGTGTCCCATGAATGAAAATTTTAGAACACTATTGGGTGAAATTTCTCTATTCAATACATGCAAGGACACAAATTTATAATCGATTTTTTATAAAATTAAAGGCATGTAACCAATGGTGGATGATAATTTATTGGTTCCAAATCCCAATGTCTTGGGGGCCACCCCAATTAATCCCTGTATAATTATCGATGAAGATTATGTACACCCCATAAACATGGTCAAGGTCACAGATATAGTTTAATATGTGATATCAATTCATATCCCCCTAGACAACATCATATTCTATAGTCCTTGATGTATCGTTACAATGAATCAACTAATAGGGGATAACAATGACTCTCTCATGGCCACTCTCAACCTGATAATGGCTGTGTCACCCTCATATTTCCATCATCATATGAAATTTTCTCTTAAGATTCTATGATTGAAGAATATGAGGCTGACCACCGGAATGCCTGTATAGCATTCGAGGAAAGTAAATCCCACATCATCGATGAACTCAGGCATATAAATCTAGTAATAGAGGAAGATAAAATGCCAAAACTAATTAGTAATATCATTACCATTTTTGAAAAGAAGTGTACATACCATTTTTGAGGAATCAATTATATATGTTCACAAGGAACTAGACATAAATGGATGGACTGAACCCGAATGTATCTATGCACCATATCTGGTAACCAAATGAGCATCGATGTTTTACGAATTCATTTAGAAGGATGCACCCCAATAAAGCCACCAATACAGAATCAAGGGTCAAAAATTTCAACGAATCCAATATCTCTTAAGAATTGAAATACTTACGATGGATTTCCAGCATTGTCCCTATCAAGAAGGATAATGAGATTATTAGTGTATACATTGATTTCAGGGTCCTTAATCATCATTTCCCAGAGGTTTATTTCCTATTTTTTATCCCAGAACAATTGAGTGATACAATAACAGGTTTCCATGCCCTTTCATTCATGGATGGGTACATGTGGTACAATTAGATAAATATGGACCCTAATGATGAATAAGGACCTACCTTCAAATCCCATAATCGGATATTTTTCAATCATGTAACTCTATTTGGATTAAATAATTTCATATCCAAATATCAATGTGCCATACACCATATCATTAATACATTCCTAAGATTGTGAACATAATTTTATGTTGAATATCTAGTGATTAAATCAGGAAAATGATGTGATGACTTCACAGACCATCAATCAATTTTTGATAAGTTCCAATAGAACAAAATGTTGATAAATCCATTGAAATGGTTTTTTGGTGTCACATCTGGGTAATTCATTGTTTTTTGGTATTCCATAAGCAAATTGATGTCAAATAAGAGAAGAAAAAACATGACATAGAAATTTCACCCCTTAAATACTCAAATTTTGATCAGTATCCAGTGGATCAGCTACTAGATTTGGTGGTTAATTAAAAAAAGAATGGAAAATATACCCACTTTTCTATGATAATGACGAACGGAATCACCAACCAATGGGATGATCATTTCCCAAATCCTTCCAATGTTACATGTAATACCTGCTACACCCAATAGCATTGATGTCCCTGATAGAAGGGCGGACACTCATCTTATATGTTTTCACCATGGAATGCTCATTGGGTTCCTCCTCACAAAAAATAATGATGCATGAATCAAGAATATTCTATATTACCTCATCTGGACTATTCTTGTTACTCATAACTGATACTATATTGTCGACAAGAACTACATAGCACTCATCTTCATAGTGAAAAAACAAGTCATTACATTACACATGACAAAGTCCATCTTGTCTATCATATCAAACCACTCATGTACATCGTTTTAAATTCAATATAGATTTGGCACAAGGAAGTTAAATTAAATTATTTAGTAGTATTCCTTTCATTTTATGTCCCCAAATTGAGTGACCGGAGTAGCCCTGGATGATTTCCACACATAACATCCTTCCACGAAAAAATGTTGTAAGAAATCATGCATTCAGTTAAAGATGTATTCTATGACCATGACACTCCATAGATAAGGTAGATGTATTTTTATTGAACCTCGTGAATTTCTAATGTATAATGGATGGAAAACCCAAATCTCAATCATGTTGGCCAAGGAATTTTATTTCTCTCTCTTAAAAAAGTAGGCTTTCACAACATTATTTCACTCTCTAATTGGGGAACCAATAATGAGGTAGAATACAAAGGCTTCTACTATAGCATGGAATTAGCCATAGAAATAAAAATAGCATCCATACACTTCAACGGGGATTCAGAATTAGTTATAAAGTAGGTCAATGGGTAATACACAATCAATAAAGATGAATTTTCCCCTCTCATAGGACATGTTTGTAGACTAATGAAAAAATTAAATTTGAGCAAACATTGCATCATTTTACCAAATCATAGATTCCCCTCACTAATTCATTGGCTAATGTGGCCATCTTCATGGATGATCCAAATCATCAAGATGAAATCTACCCCATTACACATCAGAGAATGATCCAAACAATCATCATTTGTGATATGGAAGAGATAATCTAGTTCAAAATCACCCTATAGATGATGCAGAAAAAATAAACCCCAGATGGATGTAGCCCAGAATCAGTTAAATGTAAAATGGGACACTCAAAATGGATATATATATATAAGAGAACATATTGAAAACCATGAAACTAACAATATCCAATAGGTTGGCCAACATGAGAAGTGACCACATTATAAGAGTTGAATCGATGAGATCATCCTCGTATACATAGAAGCAAAAAAGACTTATTCAGTCACAGAAGAAGTCCCTAAGGGATCTTGAGGAGTCCATGCATCTACGACCATGCTCCCCAACTAGATAAAGGTGATAGAATATTAATGAAAATACATTTACCATGGATTTGTAGAATTCACCATGAAATTTTATGAATGAAAAACCCCAGAAAACATTATCAATCAACTTCTGTAATTGCTACATAAAAAAAATATTTATATCCATTTTTCATTTTTATTGGTTTGATGTCATGGGGCCATATCCCCCATCCATTTATTTGATGTTCACATACATCCATACTACTACCAACTTATTTCCATAATGGGATGAGGTGATACCCCACAAGGATGCTGAAAAAATAATAGCGTCAATATCATATTTTGCAAAATCATCAGCATGATTTATTTTCCTAAAAAAATATTGAATTAAAATAGTACCAATTAATGTTACACGATGTTGATGAAGACATAATAGGAGTACAATATTGATTCCAATCACTCGCTTATCAAACATGCACTGACAAATGGACTGATTGAAGCATTCAATTAGAGTCGATCAAATACACTACTCAAGAACGAGAAAAATGTATATGAAGAATGAAAAAATACAATCTACTAAATTATTAATTGTCCTAATATACTACCACACATATGTACTTAAAATATATACCATACATACTGGTGTACGAGACTGAGGCATTGTAACCCATGGAGGTCCTGTTGACCTTGCTATGAGTAACCAGCTACAAAAAACCCACACATGATGATCAATCAAAAAAGTGAATAGATGAATTGGACCGAAATGTCATGAATTGGTTTAACAGATAGCACAAACTTTGGGTCCGCCAATATCAAATTTCATGATCCTTAATTAAAAGGGTTCCCCTCTACTAATTCTTATGAATGTGAATTATTGTTTGTTCACATAACCCAAATGATACTCATAAATAAGAGACCAAAGATTGAATACAAATGTGTGGGGCCAAACCTCATACACGTGGACTACCACAGTGGGCCTACTAATTAGAGAAAATGGATGGGGAGTGTGTCAGAATGCCCTCCAATCAAAGAGTAATCAAGAAATACATTGTTTTGCAATCAATACAACAACGTCTACATCACTGTAATTACCATCAGCCATCCTAACCACATGATGTTAAACTGTACACAATTCATCCTATCCACGTGATTTAAAAAGGTACACAATTATTAATTATCATAATACATTAAACTGGACAAACAATTCCCTCACCACATGATGCAAAACAAATTAGAATCTTGTTGTCCATCTCAATTCATGTCGAGTCATTTACATCTATAATGCATGACATTAATCTTTATTGTTAATCTAGTACTACATATGTCTTGATTTTCATTTCCAATAAAATATTTTGGGATTCATTGATCATATATCTTAGTCCAAAATCTGTATGATACAAACTTCCCTTGTGGTACCCTAAACTATCTCTTCATTGTGGGGATACACAACACATTCCTAATTTCTCACACAGATCATATATCATAGGAAATTAGGAATTGCAACAGAGAATTTCCATCCCAAGAAGGGAATAATAGTACATTATAGGTACATTATGGTCCTGAATGAAAGACATTAAAAGTAATATAATGAGTTCTCACCTCATGACATTAATTTCATGGTAAATGTCCTAGATATATGACTTTAAAATACAAGGTTCTACAAAATAAGGTATTTTGGCATTTTCATTCAAATCAGATACATAGTTACACAGAATCTTCCACCCTTGTTCCCAACCACAATATTCATATCAATTCATTTTAGTTCACCTCCGTCCTCACAATAATATGTTATCCTACGTGGGCTTTCAATCACTACATCTGGTTTGATTCTCTTCTTCGTGAGATATGCAGTGAATCCCAGACATCCATCACTAGGCCCAACTACAACAGTTAAATTTATTCACAACATTTAATCCTTTTCAACATAACATGAAGATAACCTGATAGGAACATCATGAACTACATGTAGCTTGATTCTTGTCATTACGGGATACATAGAGACACATGTATCTCTAGACATGATTCTAGCTACAACGGTTTATGGAAATAATTCCCACCTCAAGGTATGAGTTAGAAAAAAATAATTTATTTTCCATTCATTAAAAACATGTTAATTTATTATTTCCCTCACAGGATATGTACTAATTCACAAATTTACAACTCTTACCCTTTTCACAACAAACAAATATAAAAATACTCCCTTCTTAGTTTTTGGGACATAACTATGTAAGAAACCACATATAAAACTATATTTGTCATGTATAAAATCATCCTAAGATATGTAGTATAATAAAGGACCCCACCATTGGGTAAACCCGTGACATTTCAACACATTCACGTTGGTTCCCATGCACATTTCCACACATTGACGTTGGTTCCAATTCCCTTACCTCATGATGTTAAAATGAATGGAGGTACTTCCTTACCATATAATGTTTTATTTTATGGAAGTAAGTCCTTACCACATGATGCTAAATATCATTGAATAACATCCTTACCACATGATGTTAATAAAAACAAAACTACATCATTAAAGAATGACACAAAGCTTCAAGGATGTACATCCTTATTTCATGATGTTAAACTCCATGGAAGTATGTCCTTATTACATGATATAACAATGAATTCATGTACATACATAACACATGATGTTAATCTACATGGAAGTAAATCCTTAATGCACAACATTAAACTCTAATGATGTATGTCATTACCAAATGACATTACACTACATTAATCTAAAAATTTCGCAGAAGAAATCAAACTGCATGGATGTACGTACTTAACACTTGAAGACAAATTACATGGAAGTATTTCCATACCCAATAATGATAAATTTCATGTAATAATGTACTGAGTAGATGATGTTAATATATGGAGTTCATTGCCCATTTTTCATCCCCTATCATTATACTACATGGTCCTTACCCTGGTCAACCAAAGTATACAATTCTTCTTCCATTTTTTCTAAAATCACCTCAATCCATATAGCACGCCTCATTCATTGAACACCATAGGATTCCAATAACTATCCATGGAACTTGAAAATGATATCAAGCTTTAGGGGACAATTTTATTTACATTGAATATTTGCTTATGGATCCTACATATGGGATTATGGTATTCATCAAAATGCAACACTATACAAAATGGTCATTTAGACCCTTGTGATGTCATACATCATTGTGGGAGAACATGACAACTAAGTGTGATATGAACCTCACCTCAGGCGACTATACCATTTCCACACCATGAAAGAACTCATTCCATGATTTAAAACATTACCATCTCCCACATAGAAGGATTTTGGAGTACTTTGGTGCTTGAATATCCTAAATTTGAACTTATGTATCATGCTCTATTTCATTTCCATGTGTAATCATGATAAATTTCCTACACTTTGTTCAAATAGGGGGATATGGTCATTAAACAAAATAATAACTAAAAAATAGAAAATTAGATTCCTCCAAAGCTGTGAAAAAATCATGAGATCTCCCAAAACCTCAGTATGCATAAACTAATCTGTGTATGACAATCCCATATCATTTTCACAACTCGAGCACTCAATGTTTTGATTTACTAGCTTACAAAATACTATAAAAGTGGATTCAATATCCAGAATGTTATTTCACCATGTTTTGTGCCCTTCCTCAAGGATGGACTTCAGTACTTCATTCCCAAACCATTGATGGCCCACACATCATGTTTCGAAACCATAAGGTGTATGGATCGAGCGTTATTATTTAATGTATAATTTCCCTAGGGTAATAAAACCCTTCCTGGATTGACTTATTGATTTTCTCAACTGCATCATCTAGAATATTGAGTCTCCACTGAATATTCATATCCCTCATAGAGGGTTGGATATCATCATTCACAAGGGTTTCTACTAGTCTATAAGGGACTTGAACTTCCAAATAAAATCATATATGCTTTGAGAAAAATGAGTTTGATCCTTGTGAGATTTATAATCACCGTGGAGGAACCTGAAATTTCATAATGGCATGTTACATACCTTGAATGTCTACACAATATAATATTCATGTGTACATACTTTAAGACTATGATTTACATAACCCATCCTCCCTCCTACCCACGAGTAACAAGCTTCCTGATTATCTCATCCTCAAAAAACATTAGTCCATAAATATTCAATATCCCATGTAAAAACATGACTTCAAGGACCATTTTCTTGTAAAAGCATACTTTCATATGGATCATGAATATACACCAATAGAACCTGAATATGAACCTATTATTTTCAACCAAACGTTTAACTCTATTAAAATGGAATTTTGATTCTCAAGATCCTCATCAACACCACCGTAGAACCCAAAACCTCAATTTGTTTTAGGTAATTCTTGAAATGTCGTCATCATTTCCCATGATCATATTTAATGTTCAAGATAAAATAAAATAATTTAATGTGATTGGAGGTCTGATATAAAAAACCATAAAATAAAAGGAACATTTCTTTTGATTTAAAAATACCCTAATCAAAAAAAATTGTTAGGACTAAGTGGAAATACCTTAAACAAATGGGATACATGGTCCATGATAAAAGACATTACACTAAAATAAACACATTGTCATAACTAAACCTATTTAATGTTAACAAAACATGAGGCCCATACTAAAAATATGTTAAAATAATATCAATATCATGTTATAAGCTAAAAGATGTTAAAATAAAAGGAAAAAAATGTACAACCTGAAGGACCTTAATCTAGTGGAAACATTTATTCTAAGATAAAATACCCTACACTAAATTTATCATTCTATACCAGCTAAAAGTCCTTAGAATAATGAAAATTTAGGTCTAAGATAGAATACCATAAACTGATGAAATTTTACTACCGAGCTAAAAGACCCTAAAATAATGCATGACAACATTAAATTAATCAAGAGAATGTATGTCTCACCGTATATCTTTATCAAAATCAATCTATTAAAACAATCATATCTAATTTTTAATATAATGGTGTAGGAACCCATTAAGACATATATTATACATGAAAACATGGTTAGATTCATCAATAATGAATTCCTTTTTTGGGCATTCATGAGTATTTCCTAAAACCTATATATATATATTCATATTTTTTTCATTTTATGAAAAATAATGGAATTTTATGAGAGTACAAAATATCCTAATAATGGGATGATGGGCTTATCATAAATAAATAGGATATTCACAAAAAATGTATATTTTGGAAGATTAGTATTTATTGTGAATAATTTTGTAGTAATATGAACATTTAGAATTATCTAAAAAGATTCTATCAAATTTAAATTCATTAAAAAATAAAACATAGTCAAATGTCTATCATCTGCACTTACATGTTTAGTAAGTCTTCGACGAGAAGCATCGATAGAACAATTGAGTGTTGCACTCTTTACATTTTCTATTTCCCCTCCGGGATTAAGAGACTCTAAAAATTTTGTAAACTAGTCAACATTATTTTGAGCATAAATTAATGATGATGACGATATTCGAATATTATAATTCAAATGAGAAAATTATTTCGTCATACCTCCATGATTCTAGGATCCATACATCCATTTGTTATTCTAATTCAGATATTTGTTGACATCCTGGCTCCAATGCCTTTGATGTCTCCCTCATCTGCCTACCAAAGGGAGATTCTTCTATAATGTCATGTAGACGACATTCACCCACATCGAGATATATCTTAATCAAAACACTATTCATCATATTTTCTAATGTGGGATGAGTGTCGAAACCATATGCCCCTATATTATAAAATAATTGGTGAAGGAGTTATCCATGGTCTTAAAATAACTGTATGTGGGGTTTAGTGATGATGACATGAATATATTTCCATATCAACCTACTTATCTCTTTATCTCTTTCAATAAAATGAGTATTCTAGACAGATGGAGAGATAATTAGCAAGACCACTGAAAAATAAAGATAGGAAGCCCCATAATATCTTTCCTCAGAGGGAATATCATATATAGAATGTAATGGAAGACCCATATACTCAATACAATCAAATACACATTCTAAATAATCAAAATCATAGTATGGTGTCCAACATGATTCCCCACCTGGATCTATAATAAACTCCATTAGCACCACATATGAAGAGTAAGTTATTCTAATGGAATTTCCACATAAAGTACAATTTGGCCTACCAAACTACATGGAAGCGCTACTACCAAATTATAGGAATAATACTAGTTAAGGGATGTAGAAGAATCAAAAATAGGATGTATGATATAATCTATATTATCATGGCATTTTAATATCTTCTAAACTGGTTGAATGACTCCGTGATGATGATCCCCTAAGATGTTGATGAAAGGATTGGGAGAAACTCTACGAATGAACCCAAATTTTCAAGCGAATTAATACATTATGTATAGCTCACATAAGACTATAAACTCCATCCTCAATATGATAACCCCACCATGAATGATGGTTTTACATGATATTTTATCAATATAAATGATGAAATTATAAATAATTATAACACTCAGTGCAAGGAATGTAGCAACATTGAATCTATTAGATTTTCAGAATGTGACTTCGACCCAATTAGTGATTAGAGACATAGTCCCAATGCCAAAGATATTTATAATTTTAGGAAGGGATGTTGAATCTGCAATCCAGGAGGCATTGTAAAAATCATATCTATGGAAATACTCTCTTATCTGACAAAATAATAATTGGAGAGGACCATTAATCCTGCAAGGAGTGTTTCTTTGTTTTATATGACCCAAAATATAGTACAGTAATGAATATAAAGTTACTATAATGTTAAATTTCCTCCCATACCAAATTTTTTCCGCCATCACCAATATGCAAACAAATATTCCTGAAAATGAATCCCTAGATCAAGAAAGCCACTAGTTCAGGAACATAACTAGAATATCAGCCAAACTATGGTCCTATGAATCCATGGGGTTCACATTATACCCTAATGATGTGTAGTCCATATCATTTTGAATTTTCAAATATTATTTATCACGGTCACATAATTTATGTTATATTCATATAAAGGAATGAATGACTTTTCTTCCTGCCCCGCTGCCACATAGAAAAATATTGATCTTGTTTGGGAAAAAAATAATTGAGCGCACCTCCATTTCTCTCATCAATTTATACTTCATGACAACATGAATATTTGATGAAAAACCTGGGTTTAGTAATGGATCACCCCATACATTCACATTATTATTTTATTCATCAATCATCCTTCTAAGTGGATGAATACCACCCAATTGATGAATATCACATAAGCTAATACCCACCACATTGTGAGGACGATGGAATGTCTTGGTCCCATGACACCAATGGATAATAATTTCCTAGAGAAGGGAATTTTGGTGGTAAACAATAATCTAAGAGATCCACATTTTTTTCAAAAAAAAGCTCCCTATAATTATCAACACCAAACGTAAAATTATTTTTCCTCTCCCAAATTGGCCACGACCATTGGATATAATTTTTTTTCCAGGGCCAATATAACATTTCAATTATCATTCACCTCCTAATGTTTATAGGGAAGATAAAATTATACTAATGTAAATTTGAGAAATAGGTTGTTAAGGGATGTCATGACCATACAAATTCATGGGATATTTGTGCAATAGATAAGACAAATACTTGGTTTGAACCTCAACAAGATGACCTACCTCGGTAATTGTTGTCTAAACGATGTGGGAAGAACCAAACAACAAACAGATGGAATATTTAAATATGAGGGAGGTATTATACTGATTAATAGAAATCCAATCACATATATAGGGAGTCAATTTGGAAAGGGATTTTCCCAAATCTTGGATAAGAGGATTCCCTTTATACATCCATTAGAAAAATACAAAAGGTTTCTGGTGATCAACATTATGATTTTTGGCACATATTAGCCTCAAATGAGGGACCTTGATGACAACCAAAATTTCAATAAAAATATGTAAGTGACACTTGTGAGACTAATAGAAAAAACATATTCATAGAATTATGAGGGAACGTGGAATCTATATCATCGCATGATTAAATAAGGGATTCATGAACCACATAAGGAGTTCGTGGTTATCCTAACCTCGAGTTGAATTGCGGGTTACATAAACCCAATGGGAAATTACATGAACAACATTACCCCTAAGAGACAATCAACTGTGGGACCAGAAAATGGGAACATGAGTCACAAATGATCGAATGATCAAGCGAATGGCTATTGCAAACAATTATTGAAAACTACAATCGGCATAGCCGATGATCTAGAATATATCGATTTATGATTATCAGTTGGATCAGACGATGGTCTGAGTAAGAAATAGTCCATTATAAATTCATTGAAGATGAATAATTGTGGCATAGACTCATGAATGAGTATCATGACCATGGTTTACGTTATGCCCCTAAGATTAATGTACTTGACGGAGGAAACAAATTACAGTTCACAAGAGAAGGTGTGACCAATAGAATAAATTTTCCACCACCCCACATATATATTTGATATTTCAAGGAATATGAAATGTCACCCAGCAAACCAAAAGTAAACTAAGACACCAGTTCATGATACTGCCCATGATTTAGAAATTTAGTAGTTTTATTTTCAAAATTGGGCCCTTGTCACCACGAACATTGCTCCAAGGTGGTGTATTTATTTATGCCCACGAAATTAGAAACTAAAAAAATCCAAAATAAATAAATATATGAATAGGAGTATTATCTTGAATCTAAAATATGATATTCAAAGACATTCATATGACATGTGCCTCCAAGGGACATGTGATCTCGTGACCATTTCAAGGTCATGCGTAGGCTCTATGCGCATCACATAACTTACAACAAATCATGTAGATCCCAAATAAATAAATATTAATTATCTAATGAAGGCTATCTGAATAAACAATGAATTCATGGGGAGAATAAAATGAACACCCCCAAGACACAAGGTTTGTTAATTGAAAATTAATGAAAATTCATGCAAAATTTCTCTATAAATAAAGATAAATGATATCAAAACGGAGATAACCATAGTGGTTATAATTCACATGTTCATATAATCATTGTGAAGAGTAAATATATATGATGGTGTCCGTACAAATTCACAACACACACAAATAATTGTAAAATAAAAAAATGAGATCAAGGGGAGGAGGCAAGAGGTACTAGCTGGCTGTCATTGAAGGTCATGCATTGTGCACCAAGTGATCCACAAGAAATCGTGAGTGCCCAATGACATGTTTTACACTTCATAAGAGAGACCGTGGACTTTTCGGCCTCACGTCATGGATTCCCTTGGGTATCAAAAAAACTCTTTGATTCCAACTCAACACACTATATAAAAATAAATAGATTTTCCACAACATGCTCGCATGTCCTCATATTACCCATATTGGAAGCATGAGGCTTCATCAAAAAATAATCTAAATAACTAAGACATTACTCATGTAAACTCATGTAATCCATGATAATTATAAAATAAAACAATGTGTAAAATGGGGAAGGCGGAGAGAGATCTCATGGTCTATTAATGACATGGGACAGGATATGAAAAGTATATAGCAATGTCATATGAGATTCCCAGAAAACCCACCAATTCCTTACAAAATATCAATGGAATGGAATAGAGAACTCATGGGGGACCATGGGATTGTACATTTGAAAAGATGGAAAGTACATTTACTGGACCATATGATCTATTGACTATTAATTAATTGTAAATAATAAAATAAATTAATAGTTGATGGAAGAGACTTAGAACCAATGAAAATAATGTGACACACTTTGAATTGTCCATAGAAGAGTCTCGTGGAGCCACATGGAACCATATCATTTCGCTGACACCAACCAAGACCCAAGCAAAATCTTCCACACAATTTGTCGAATAACATGGGTAACGATGACTATAATTTCCCCACCCAAAACATGAAAAGGGTTTGGGCTTAGAGATGATGGATTTTATATGTCGGATCTCATAGAAACTATGCATGGATGAACACTTCGAATCTCACACTAGAGCTACAGAGGATTTCATAGACAAACTGATCATGTGTGGAACCAACCTTCAATATCATGATATATCATATAGTAGATAGAGTAGTCATGCATCATGAAATTGATTCTTCACAAGATCACTCATAGATCACGCACATGGTATCTGGTGCGAAATGTGAGGAACATCCTACACTCCAACTAGATCACGTGATATTTGAGATAACATAACATTGAATATTACCAAATAACCAACAAGAAAATGGTCTTAATAAAGACTAATGGAGGAATAAATACATCTAATCTTCTTTGATGACCCATGTTATCTTTGCTTGATCCTCCCAATGACATGTGATAGCACTAGGACATGTCGCCTAGATCTCACGAAGCTCATTAATCATACTACCAGGGTCATACAAAGCCCTACAGATATGTCAAGGAAAATTCACATGACCCAATTGGATGTATCACCATAGTCTCATGAATGTCCAATTGGAAATGTCTAGCAATTCTAGTGATTTCTTTTGGATGAATAACTGGACTCATATAATGGTGCCTCCGCAGGTCAGGCATGTCTCATGAAAGAACCATGTCATAACAATGGGCTCTCAAGACATCCTCCCGACATATTAGAAATTACTGGTTATGCCCTCTGGGAATTCCCTCTGAGACTTGAAAAATCATTTTGACCTGCCAAAAATGATTAGTGAGATCATAATGGAATATCAATGGTATCTCTTGAAATCCTTTGGGGATATCATCCATGAAATGTGACACCATATAGACATTTATGTAATGATATTATATCGATTAAGGAGGAAACCTACTGGATCATGTAATGTCCGCTAGACAGGTCAACTGGGGAACATGACACCCTCTAAACAGGATGGGAAAGGTTATATGGGTATCCCAAGATTTGATTGCCTCGTCCACCCCTGGTGTGGAATCAACAAATAAATGTGAAAACCCAAAGTGTAATCCCAAATCAATAGATCTGTAAATACAACGATTCATGACATATTCAGGATATGTAGGACACATAATGAAGGTTATATATCCATATTTTACATCTATATTGATCCAAATATCCAATCCCTTATATAGATAAATAGTAATTGCCACTTGATGACAATTATTTGTCACAAAAATCATTAATCATGTGTTATGAGGGAGTTTCAATAATCATATCATCTACATTACACAGATCGGGGTTACATGGGAAACCACAGAATATAAGATCCAATTACAAATGTCATATACTGTTTCCCTGGTCAACTTGTCATCCATCTCGTTGTAATCCCCTAGTATTCCAAAAACGTCTGAGACATTCATAATGTCTTCGAGTTAGAATATCCACACTCGACTATTAGAAAAATATGGGATAACTGAACAATGATGAAACTAATTCCTCTCATACTACGGATATGTAGAATGACTTCTCAAAGCTTGAGATCAATACAAAAAACCACAACGACTATCCTAGTAAATAAGTCCTATATCGACACAGTGTGAGACAAATCATCAATTCACCCTGACTTCTCAATCCAAGAACAAATCACGTGGGCTATGGGAGATACAATGTACACATCATTAACCACCACCAATATGCACCAAAAATGTCAATCGTAGATTGTATTCCCTAATGACTGGCATAGTAAAACCCCCCCCCCATATATGGGAATAAACCATGGGACAAGAACCTATGGAATGACTGAAAAATGATGATATTTTTCCCTTTCACAACCTTTATAAATGGGATGCCTTCCTAATACTGAGTTAAAATATTTGGTGTCTCTGTACCCACACATATGTAATCTCTATATGATTCTATACAACTCGATATTAGTGATCTACATGGGTTATGAATCCTACAATATCTAGGATATGTTGAAGGCCTCATAAGGGCAGAATCCCTTTCTTTTAATATTAATCTCCTACTCACATGGAAACGCCTTCTAAAGAATTTGGTGTTACAACATCGGCACAAAAAAAGATATTCACTATTACCAAAATGTATAAAGATCATTGAATATATACAAATAGATTATCTAAAGAGACTACACTTACATTAGTTAATCTATGTGACTCTTCTTCTTGGTTTAATAAGATAATTAACCATGGTGTCATTTTATCAAGGTAACCATTCCATTACCGGAATTAAGAATTGATTCAACAACATATATGAAATTCATAAGAGATTTGTGGAGTAGGAAATAAATCCACCCACATTGGTTGGAGGATTCCTACCACCCATCTTGTCAACCAATGTGAGTCAACAATTTTCACTCAAACCAAAAACCTGTATACCCATTTACCATTGGAAATAAGTTATGTATCAATATATATATGGGGGAATAAATGGGGGTTTCTTGAAAAAAAGATAATGGTATCCCATTTAATAAAAATCATTTAAAGACTGAATAAACAGATGAAGTTGGGGTATTTGGATTCTCTAATAAATCCTGGATTTTATTGAGAACTTTAGATAGCTAAGAGAGTATCATTAGAATGATAGTGATTACTACTTTCATATGGTGGTGAATATCATTAAGGTAACAATCATAATTCCCTACACAAGGACGGTTTACCCGATGCCTCCTTTTTTCCATTGTCTATAATAAATGGAAAATGAATGGAAGATTATTTATAAAATTTTAAACACATAATTAAAAATCTACTTTAAATTAGTGGATAATTTATAAATTACATTTATTTTTTAACTTATGAATTTATACCCTCAAATATAAGTAATCCATGATCTATTTCCTAGAATATATTCTTATAAGACCTATTAAATTAAAAATGGTTCATAATGAGATTATAAATTTACATAATCATAGACCTTAGATGTGCCAATCTTGGTGTGCAGTCAGTCCCATTTTTGTTTATTAGGTTACACAGATTAAGGCCAGACACACCATGTCATAGTTTTTACCCCTATTTACATATTTTCAAGAACCACATCCTCATGTTGCATATAGACTGGGATTTACATTCTAGATAATATAATTAATTTATAAATAAAAATATTTTGTGATTTTTTTAATATTATGTCATATTCATGAGTTTTTTCTATAGTTATTCTAATCCTAAACCAGAAAAAATAAATTTTTCCTCTTAGGCCTCTATAAAAAACATATTCTTTATTGCACATTAATTAATAATATATTACATAAATTTAAAAATAATAAAACCTAAAAGAATGAATGTTCTAGTGTTTTTGGGAATCTGGTAAATAAAATAACCTCATTGACATGGGATAAAAAAATTGAAATATTACATAACATGTATTAACATTCCATGTATTTTAAAATGGTATGTGATAACATATGGGCCTCCATAATAAATGGGACATCTATAATTACAGGGGGAAATAAATATGGAATAAAATAATGGGAACAGTACATGTTATAGAATAGGCCTATAAATGGGTCATTTCATGTCTATTAATCATAAACATGATCAATGATACATGATATATTATATTAATTATAACATTGGAAATGTTGCTACAACATAAAACATTTCATCATAATCATTGGTCTAGGATAAAAACTAAGAAACCATTTTGGGAAACTTTACCTAATTGAATCATGATCAATCTCTGTCCCAACATGTTGTCTCTTGTGACTAAATAGTACTAAATGCATTTTAGAATTATATAATTTGGGGTACATTCATCACATTCATTACATTATCATGTTTATGTGAGCCACGTAGAACTTAATAAATCATATCATTTATCATTAAATATTCTTCCACAAAATTTGAGTGTGGAATAAATACATTATTGTCCTAGGTAATTGTGTTATATGGTTATCAATTTGAACACGCATAATAGTAAATGGGGGTTGTATTCAATAAATAATTGTTTTGGTATGGCTAAATCATGGTGAAATTTAAATATTATAACAACATAACATAAAAATTCATAATTTTTTTGATAATACTGAAAGGGGTATGTAACAATATTATCATCAAGTGGGTTTTAATAGGGACACATAATGTCATATAAAATCATTAAAAATTGGAAATATAAAGGAATATTTAATAATGAAACTCAAATAAATAAGATAATGTGAGGATCCTCATTATATTTTGGCATGGTAATGAGTATACATAAAGGTTCATCAGAAGTATTAATGATAGTGAAAGGGGTGTATCATCATATATAACTAAAATGGACATTATGTTTGATATGTATTATCATATACCTCTATGGCCAAATTGAAATTGAGAGACATAACATAAAATATGTATATGCTTCGAAATGGGTGGAGAAAAATCCCACTCATGTGTGTGTGACTCAATGTTCATTAGAGGGAATTAATGGGTGTCTGGGTAATCATGGGAGGAAAATAATGAGTGGATGGAAAATTATTGTAGTTTCACATTGTCTTTGAGTGAGTAAAGTGGGACCCTACTGGGATTATATTGGAAAAACAAGAGATTAATTTATTAATTAGGTTTTGAATTTTACATAATAAAATAATGAAAACAAAAAACATCCCATAATTTTCCCCATTGTTTCTTGAAAATGGTAGTGGATGTACAAATTTTATAAATAAAAAGGCCAAACATAATAATATAATTCCCTTTCTATGTGGTAGTGACTCACACTTTTAAAGAAATCATTTAAAACCCACAAAATATTTTATTTCTATGGGAATGTCCATAATGGAAGTATAAAAAAATAAAATAAACATAAAAATAGATTATTATAACAAGAAAATATATATTAGATCACAAGTTAATTTTATATTATTTATTATATCACTTTTCATCCCTTATGATGGTATAATACACAAATAATAATTACACGATATTTATTTTTTACCCAATAAATCGAATGTCCTTGAAAACTAGGAAAATTTCCCAATTGGATAATTTCAAATTTTAATTTACAAAAAAATTATTTATTTTATATAAATAATTTTATAAATATTTGAATTTTCCATTTTGAAATAATAATAGATATAAATTGAGAAATACATGATTTTTTTGAATATAGCAGCTTCTCAACCATTATAATAATCAAATTTGACTTCATAAAAAATATATGAAAATAAATATTTAATAAATATAATTTAAAAAAACATTTTATTAAAAAGAATATTTAATAATAATATTCTTTAAGCATAAAATAATTATAAAAATCATTAATTCATCTAGTCAAATTCCATATTGAAATTTGAATATAAAACAAAATTAATTTCTGTATTTTAGTCGATAAAAATTAAAATAATTTATAAAGTAATAATAATATGATGTTAATGTATAAATTATTTATATACAAAAGAATATAGATATCATATTTATAGGTTATTTATACATATCCCTTTAATGGCCAACGAGCCTGTACCCTAGTGGTTCAGGCTCCTGCTTGGCATCCCAAAGACCCAGGATAAAATACGGGCATGGGAGAATTCCCGAGTACTGTAGGAGGGTAGTGTAGCAGCAATGTAGTATGTCACTGTAGCAGTACTGTAGCAGCGGCAGACTACGGTAGCAGCAACACTATAGTGGTGGAGGGACTGTTACAGGTAGTGTAGTGGCGGTGGTATGGTAGCAGGTACTGTAGTAGGAACTGTAGTAGTACAGTTCACCGGGGGGTCTTTGGGGCTAAAAAATGGGCTTTATAGCCCTGTTTGTAGGCCACATCGCCATGGGATTTCAGGCTATGTAATGGGTCACCCTGTACCCAGTCTAAAGAGGTCTTTGCTTTAATAATAAATTGAGGCATTGACCCCATCTTTTTAAAAAATACATATCCCTTTAATACACCATCAATCTACCCTACGGTTAACGGGTGCAATAGTGAGTCATTAATGTTGAAATTCATTGAATGTGGTATGGGTCAATATATCAAGGAGGCCAATGTTCTCTCATAAATGGATTTTATCATGCATATTTTATTAGATCTCATCTTGAGAATGCTCAATGGAAAATTCCAAAGATTCTATCAATCACAAAATCGTTGCTAAATGGGATTTATAGAGATAGATCCTACTGGTCGATTCCATTACATCATTTTATTGTGTTAATTAGATTTGTTAAATCATAGTATTTATACTAATTGTGTGATCCCTGGTAAATGACTATATTATTTATGATAATGATTCATAAAGGCCAATTAAATCTGATATGATATAATAAAACCAAATAATTTCATATGTTTTATAAAACAATATTTCATAATATGACATTTAAACAAAATTCAAGTCGTATTTAATTTATAAAATATCAGGTCATTACATAGATTCCATAGATATTGGTACACTAGTAGAGGAACAGGGTAATTCAGTTCCCTGATACATTTTTTTATTATTGTTTTCATTTAACCTGGTTCTAGATAAGTATATAAGTATATTATTTTAATCAAAGATTAATTTTAATTTAATTCTATTATAAAAGTCCCCCAATATATCAGTATTTTTGTTTGGATAAAATATAGCGATCAATTGATTGAAAAATTGGGATACTAGGGTGCGTATATATGTGGATCACAATCAAAAATTCATTTGTATGATTATTTTGACCTCAAATTCTATCAATTTTAATTCATTAGATCAATTTTTAGGAATATTTTATAGTAGGAAATTGAGGTTAGGAGATAACCAAAATCAACTACCATTCATCCCGTAGTAGGGTGAGCACCTCATGTATAGGGATTCAAGGGTATAATATGGAAATAATGGGATTCAATAAAATAAGATCAACTGTAATATATAATAAATTAAAGATGAGACTATTATTTCCATATTTTATGAAGAACCTATTGGAAACATGTATTAATAGGGGTGTCATAAATACATAATGGACATTAGCATGTTTTAATAGATCAAAAAAAGGGCATGGTATCCATTTAAATCTATTTTAGTTGAAAATATTATTTTTATGTTAAATTATTTATTCATAGAAAAAGGTTTCCCAAATATATTCTCCTTTAATAATTAGATCCATAAAAAATAAATAAAATAATATTATATTATAATCACTAATTTTGAATGAATATGACAGCAGTGATGTGAATGAATGAACATAGAAATGATATAATGGTGACATTGGAACATGTGATCTATATATGTTTGGTGGTCCCTAAGTACCTGATGTGCCTCAAAATCAATACATATGGTTATCAATTCCGTGCCATAAAAAACTTAATATATTATATTTTTTAATATTATACTCTCTTATTCATTCCATATATAATGATACAGTCTTTTCCATTTTTAAATATTATGTTTCTTAGAGTTTTGTATTAGTATGATATAAATACTCTAAAAATATATATTTTGGTGTTCCTAAAATTTAATGGAATTGATTATCTTGAAACAAATTCAATAAGACTTGGGTAAAAACTCTTATATGATGGTTGTTTGAAATGAAATATGGGTGTTGTAACCTAGGAAAATAAATATGGGTTAATTTTTTTCCAATTGAAATTATATTATCAGTTATCTGAATTCTTCAATCAACTCCAATCATTTGGCTCATCTATAATCATTCCTTATCTATCAAACTGATATTGAAGAATCATATTTTTTGGATGTATAACTTTTCATTTAAATAGAATTATAAATATTTAGCGAGAATCCTATATTGAATTACTAATTGATGACATTATTCAATTATAATCATTGAATTATAGGTGACATATTTTATCCCTCACAAGATATAAGTAGATAAACCATCTTAAGGTTCCACCATTATGTTATTTCAATTATATATAATTATTTATCTAACTATTGGAAATGTCTTTAAGAAATAAGATTAAAAATTTCTATATATTTTAATTTTATAATATTATATGATCTTATTAAATATAGATTAGATGATTATATAAGAATCAATGGGATAGAAACCATACTTTTATATTATCAGAATGATCTATTTATTCCTGAGTGTGTTTAGATATCATGAATTAAATTGAAAAACATCACAAATATCATTCTAGAATCAATGTGTTGTAAGGGTACATATACGATAACATTACAAATTACATATAGTTATGTTATATTTATGTTGTAGTAATCATATTCAATATATATAATGTTTCTTGTGCATCGATCCATATAGAGATGTGTGATGTGTTCCTTCATCCAACGTCGACATAAGAAGAATACCACAAAAAACTACAATTAATGAATGAACATATAAGGGATAACAAGAAATATTTTCATGAGGGTTTAAATCTATGATATTATTTTAGTTTTTATAAATAGATTAATGTGTTTTTAGTCATTCATAGATACAGGAAAATAACAAAAACACCAACATTGTGTACCTCGATAATGAAAATTTACTACTATGAACTTATTATAACATAAATTAAATACATCACATTAGGAGTGGGTCATAGTATTTAATGAATATATCCCTATTAAAATACCACCAAATACATTTTACTACATTTAAATTATTGGATATATAGTCATTTTCCTTGAATGAAATGCAAAAATATTACAAGTTACATTTGATATGAAATTTTTTATGTTAAAGGGGAGGATCAATATATTTAAGGGGGTAATTTATCCTATGAAATAGATATTAATTTCACTTTTAAACACTTGAAAATCAGTATATCACATATTTAGAGAATTTCATGTATATTTTTTCTATATAGTTGAATAAATAATCAATTATGAATTCAAAAATTATTTCAAAATACCATGTTAAAGGTTGCGACAAATAAGCTTGGATGATTTTAGTATCATCACAATTAAATTTAAGGGTACAATGGTGTTCATTAAATATTAAGTAAGAAAGTATAAAATTAAAAAACATAAAATGATCCCATGTCTTGGAAAATGATTGATAACAGTCATGGAAACTTTGAAGTTGGGTTAAAAAAATTTATAGTTAGATATTCTATCATTCCAAAACACTTAGATTATGATATTGTCAGTGAGTCAAACTTTCAATAGGTATTTCCATGATTATTATAATGAATATTATCATAAATGGAAGTACCAGTATAAGATATAATATTGGATAGTCATCCATTGGTAGTAAAATTGATTTCAGGGATTATATTATATGATACTACTGAGGGTGAATGTATAAATGACACTTTAAATTAGTAGTCAATATAATATATGTGTACATTCGATCATATATGTATTGTTACCCTACTATATTTTTTCCATGTAACATTATTTATTTCCCAAGATACATATTCATATAAAAAATTAATTTTCAGAAAAGAAAATATTTTAATTATAGTGGATCTACTAAGGTCCTTATGAATGTGGATCAGCCCTATCCACAACCTCCCCCATCAACTCAGAGTATATTATCTATTATTTTATGATGTATATTTGAAATTATATAGATAATAAAAATGATGTCATTATTTATCAGGGGATGAAATTTTCAAATTAATCATAGATAATGAGTCTTGAATCAACTTCACTATAGATAGGATAAAAATTTTGTATGTATTGAAATATAGTGTTTCATGATACTATCAAATATTTCTGGATTGGGACTTGAATAATGAAATTATATTTCTTTAGACATACCAGAAACGATTATTTTACATTTATTAAGTCAAAAAAAGTAGTAACCTCAATATTTTCCAATAAATATTAATCATGATGACCATAGAATGTATAACAGGGATCTGTTGATGTTTTTACAAGTGACAAGAAAATTTATTCCCATTATGGCATGGGTGTTGTAGATGGTGGATTGAAGAACTACTAAATGTATAATCAATATATCTATCGATGATGGGTGGGATAATATCCAACACACTAATAAGTTTTTAGGGTTTTATTAAATAGAGTATCAATGCAATTATTTAGTACATATACTAATATAAAAAATGATTCACATTATATAAGGTGTATAAAGGACATATATTTTTTAGGTCAATTGAGAAGGTAGTAGGTGGAATCTACCAAAAAATATTGAAGGATATGCCCATTTAGAGGAATAGGTCCAACTATTAGCTATTTAATAGTGATTAAAGTAGTTGGGGTAAGAAATTATATGCATGGTTTTGTTATCAGGAATGGAAAACCTCAGGGTTGAGGGGTCAGATACTCTATAAACAATAAGAAGTAGAAAAATTTAATTCATTGTAATTTGTTTCTATTTCATATGAATACTTTTAACTCATTCTGTAATCACATCCATGATGAACGATATTGTATTAATGATAGGTGTTGTTTTTTCACTGTCATAATTCATTGATTTCAAAATCAAACAATGTGGATATTTGTATTTCATGACTATGATCAATAAATTAAATATTTTAGTTTGATTGTTACATAGAGTTGAAGAATTTAAAGATATATTTATATAAAATATATCTACATTGATATTCTTATAGGATATTAGTATATTCAAAACTCCATTATTATATATATAAACAACCAAATCATATGAAATAGTAGGCCCGTCACTCCTACATTGAATTTATGTTGAATATAATAGAGGTGATTTACCATATAAGGATATACCAACCAAACTATTACTATAATAATACCAATATTATAGATTAATAGGTTGCATTGGTTGATCATAAAATGATAGATGTTGAGTAAATTATTTTGATTCTATACTATTGTATGACGATGAATAAATAATATCCCTATCATAATATATAACAAAACAACAATAATATAGTATTCGATGGATTCACAGAGTGATGAGATGGTAAACGATGATGAATATAACACTCTACTAAGAGTATGTAGTTATCCATTATATAATCAATTGAATATGGTACTCACTAGATGATTGATGTTCCCACAATTAAATGTCTATAAAATTATTCACAATGGGAAGGATAATATTATATGGTTACAATATAATTGTTTTAGCTATTAAAGTTCACAGATAAATGTTTATTTTTGATCTAATGATTTTAGAGGGGAAAATATTATCAACACATTGATTGTACTATCAGAATAATATTTTTAGTTTTAGTGGGTGTTATTATATTAGACATGTAGTCCCTAAATATCCATTGTGTTATATGAATACATGTATAGAATTAGATTAGTGTATTTATTAACAATTGAATGATGGATATCCTGATAAAGATATTATATAGGCTCGACCACTAATTCATAGAACTATATTAAAAATAGATTAACTATAGTAACACTAAATCTATTTTTAATGAAATATCATATGAACGATTGTGGGAGAATTCATAGAAATTGAACATATCCATTGTGAAATAAATAGTGATCATTATGAGTGTTAGATATATTTTTCTTCATAATGGAATAATTTTAGTGGTGATGTGTGAGATAAATAACATTTCATTAATGAATGAAAATATTTAAAATGTTATTTCAATTGATAAGAGACTACTTCCAGTTGATGAATTGTAGAACACTATAATTTTCATAAAATTCCTATAGTGAGCATTTTTTATTCAAACTCACTAAAGAATAATTTTTATAGAACATAAGAAAAATAGGGAAACCAAAAAATAGATAAACCTCAAGGAGATGAAAGTGGTAGAGACCCAGGGCATCTTCATGGAATACTATCCTAAACTCTATAGGAAGAGGCCACAAGCTATCATAAATAACAAGTTCCTCTACCATGTTTCCCAAATGGGCAAGAAAGTCTGCTGAAAAGTTTAACTCCCTCCAAATATGATGGATCTTATACAAAAGATTAATCTCGGTGAAACACCCATGAATCAAGTAAATCAAATTCCATGGGACATCATGGTGCCAATGAGTAGATATCACAAGAGAATCATAATCGGACTAAATCTTTGTCACCTAATCACTTAGTCTCTTAAAATCGTCATACCGGATAAGAAATCTTTCACCTATGTTCTTTGTCAGGTACCCAAAACATAGAACACAATGAACCAAATAAAAACCAAAACTTGTGAGTCCCACATCACACCTCCTTCTCTCATCAACCCCCCATACACGAACCCTATACATTCATCTTCCAGACTCTAATTGTAGGAAACTATATAATCCTTTGACCCTCTATCTTGTTAATCCTCTATGGTCTATAATGAAGATTACATATTGAATTATAAAGTTGGAACCACTGTAATAGAAAACAATGCTTGAAAACCATCAATTTTAACTACAATTTGAAAAATATTTAGTGACCACATGGACGCCAACTTCTCTTGATTGTGCGCCTTCCATATGGTCTAGCATATTGAAGAAATGATGATATCCCAGACCCTTAATTCATTTTCCCTTCTTTCATTGCTTGAATCCATGAATACATGTACCCAAGTAGTAATTGATGTTAATTGATGGGCCAGGGGAAAGGGGAGAATAGAAATGAATGTATTGTTCCCATATACTCTAGAAGAAGGGATGGATAATTGCCTTCGCATGTTTATTCTCATATATGTAGCACCAATACGTCAAAGGGACTCCATTTCAATGGATGTTAGCATCTTTCGTGATAGACATATTCCTAATTTTCCAAATAAGGAAATTCATTTGGGACAAAATCTCTTTTCCCCAAACATCGGATTCCCACTGTAAGAACACAAGTCTTTATTGCAAGTATATTTTTCAATTTTATGGTATTTTTGAGAAAAAGAGGAGTTTCTAGAAATTTTTTAAGTACACGTCGTGTACTTATATTTACACAGCCTGTACACTTTTGCTGCACATAGTCGTGTGTTGGTCGTGTAATGGCCAAGCACAAATCCGTGTTTGGTTACCTGGAGGCTGCCAAATGCGGGGGCTTGTAAGAGAAATTACATGACGTGTACTTATAAAGTACATGCTATGTACTTTATATTTTTTCATTAAACTGTTCAGGGTCATGTCTACTTTCAAGAAGAATCTTCTTGTTTTCCTTCTTAAACCGAGAGCATTCGTACGGGGATGACTGTTCTCTGAGCCCCCGATCATGCACTTGTTCTCTGATTCGACTGATGTCGATTGAATTTGGATCGCCACAGTACGATGTACCTTCTTCTAGAGTTTCATTTTTGGATTCCACTTCATTCAAGGATTTATTTTTACGTATAGTGATCCTATAACATCTTGGTAGGTGGTTTGTGCCTTTCGATAGAGATTATTTCAGTTATATGTGAAAAAGTTCCTAATTCCCTTGATTTGGGTATTGCGTGTTTATGGTGTCAGCCCAGTTGATGACCGCAATGCATATAATGATTGAGTAGAGGTTTATTGTAGTGAATAATCTTTTTTACCATGTTATGGATGTGTTTTACCATTCTTGTACCATTTATGGCTGTTTGGTATAGCTTTTCCAGTTAGTCTATTGTTTTTCTTTCCAGGACTAGTACTCTAGGATTAAGTGAATGTTTTCTCACATGATGTTATGTTGTAGATTGTTTAGACAAGTATTTCTTGTGGATTACCTTGACCGCTATGCATTTCTAGGATCAATTGACTTACACAAGGCCGTGAGAACCTGATGTAGTAGACCATAGGGAGACTGTTGGTTGAGGGATTCTCTAGAGTGTATGTTTATTGTTACAAAGTGAGACCATATGGGTAATCGACATAGGTTCTTCCTTAGAGTGTCTGAAGTTCTCTGATGTGGGCCACATGGGTAATGGGACGTTGTGTTCTTTCCCAGAGAACCTTTTAGTTACCTATATCAGACTTTAGGGGGAATTGATGGTGAGGTCTCCCTTAGAGAGTCTGTGCAAAAGATGAACTAGAGGGGTTAGACTGTGAGAACATTCCAGAGGGTTTCTTATTGTTGTTTTTTTCATACCAGAGGGGTTAGGCCATGAGTACTTCCCAGAGGGTTCTCAGCATATGTTTAGATGCTAACTTTATTTCTGATAATTTAATGCATTAGAACTATAGGATTGTTTACCTTTGAGTATATTATTGTTTGATAATCCATTTTGATCATTGCCAGTCATATATATTCACTAAATTTTAGGAACAAGGAATTACGTGGTTTCCAAATGGGATTTAGTCTCACCCCCTATTTGGGTCAATTTTTTTGGCCCAAATAGATTGTATTGTTGTAGGTATATATATGGGAATGACACCTTCTACATCAGGTACATGATTTCTGCAGTGCTGGGGATCGTGGGACCAAGCTGATGATTGAGATGTTGTTGAGCTGTTTATTGATTTTCATTTTTTACTTTGGTTTAGTACTATATTCCATCATTTTATGTTTATTTGATATTTTCCAAGACATATGTATCATGCTTCATTTATATATGTGTTCTCTCATTGTTTAAGACTTTTGATGTTTACCTATTGGATGTTTTACTACTTCCAATATTGATATCTATTTTAAATCTTCTATGTTACTCTTCCAATGATGGAATAGTTTCTCCAATATCACACCCAAGTCCCTCTCTACTAGTTGGCAGCCTCAGGCATTAACAGAAATGCGCTTGAGGCCATTTGACCTACCGGGTATGGGTCACCTCTAGGCAGCTTCTGAAACCAGGATGTTACAAAGTGATATCAGAGGGATTCATTTATTTTGACTTGATGTATGGAGCCTATAACCCGTGATAGGAAAAAAAAATATGTACTTGGTAATATGTTGTGCCTGGGAGTAGTTGACACATGTATAATGAAAATCCAATATACCTCATTTATTACAATTTTTCTGGTTTTTCATTTTTTACAATAAATTAGATTTTCACAACTGAGTTATTCACAAGTATTTTGCTGTTATTGTTGATATATTTGGGGTTCTATTTTTGTTTCAACCTTATTAGATGAGGTTATTCCATCTCTTTCATCATATAGGCACATGCTAGAAATCAAATGTCATGCATTCTTGCAATGCCATTTAGGGTGAATTAGTGATGGCATGTGGTTGAGATAGATTTTGTGTCAGATAATCATGGCATTGTGATGGATGCCTTGATATAATACGTTTATTTTTTAGGGTATTGATTTTTGTAAGGTTTATATCAAAGGAATTCCATACTTCAGTTCTTGAGTTGTTACGGGCCGTGATGGATCGTAATTTGGCGGATCATTTCCTTGTTTACCATACATATGACATGTATAAGTTGACATGATTTGATTCACGGGGAGTATGGGCCCTCAGGGATCAGAATTTGGCGCTAAAATATTCGATTCAATTTTTATGGGCTCCATAGTAGTTTCTGAGGCATACTGTATGGAAAAACCTATATTACAAGTCGTGTAGTGGTGAATACACACCCTTTGTCCTTCAGTTCGGGAAGGAAATATTTTTCTTATATACACGGTGTGTACTATATATACACGTTTTATAGTCTCTAACCATGTTTCTGATTTTGTGGGTAGAAACATGGGGTTGGGAATTCATTGGTGGGACATTCCATGTACCAGTTGTACACGTCGCGTTGTATAAGACATGTGTCCACCCATGTGACTAACAACACCAATAGATGAAAACATATGTTCTACATGTCAACTCAATCTTGAACACGCCGTGTAGTGTAACATTTGAATCCAACCGTGTAACTAACAACTTGGTTCAGTGGGGTTTGAATAATACACACCGTATCGGTATCTATCATGCCATGTAGTCTTTTTCTAGGAGAACAGTGTGGCTTATATGTGTAGAAGAACTCAGGAAATGGAAGTGGATTCATTTACATGCCGTGTGTTAGGACAACACACCGTGTGTATGGGGTGTTACATGAACTGGGTTGGTATAAGTACACTCCCATGTGCAGGATTAAGGAAAAATTCCATGTAAGCATTATACATGCCATATATCCATGTTTTGAAAATCATGAATGATTTCCTTCTCATTTTACCTTATTACCCATATAGTTTTTAGTCCTTGAAAATCTTGATCTAACGTATGCGATTTTCATTATAGAGTAATGCCACTGAGACTTACTCCAGCTGTCTGTCAGTTACATGGTAGTGATTAGATGCTGGACATGGGTGATTAGGGACTACCAGTAGATCCTCCAGTTGTTCTAGTCATGGCACCAGCTGTTATTCTTGACACAGGTGCTGATGCACAGTTTCGGGAGGTCTTTATATGGTTCATATAGACATTATGAGGATTATAACATCCTTTCACATATATGGAAGAGTTGACTCGAGTCCTTCAGCAGCAACATCCTCCCACTTTCACAGGGGAAGGAGGAACTCAGGCTGCAGAGTTAGGGTTAGAGGTCATGCTTTCTATCTTCGAGCATCCGGAGACACCTCTAGAGAGGAGGGTGATGCTTGCTACATATATTCTTTGGGATTCCTCCATGAAATGGTGGGATATGATCTCATGGGTGGGACACCGGAATGTTATTTCCAGGGATGGGTTCCAACATCCATTTTATGGCTACTTATACTAGGAGAAATTGAGGGTCGACCGAGCAAGAGAGTTCATGAGTCTGGAGTAGGGTACTATTTTAGTCATGGAGTACTCTTCTTGTTTCACTAAGTTGCAGTGCTTCACACCTATCCCAGGAGGTGATGAGTTATTCCTGGGAAGGAAGTTTGATTATTTTCTTAAGCACAACATTTGATCTCAGGTGAACATCATTAGGTTGAAATCCATCACTTATATAGCCACCCTGGAACTGATCTTACTGTGCAATCTGTGGGATTATAGAGCTCCGAGCCTGGGTGGTTCAGCATCCGGTGATGGTATCCCTCCAGTTGACAATAGGAAGTGTCGTAGAGAGTATACCAATGGGGATCTGAGGAGGATAGACACTTCTTCATGTATACAAGTGGTGTGATAACTTTTTGTAATGATTGGTAATAAAAGGCCACATTTCCCTAAGGACCTATTGGAGTGTCGATCTGGAGAAATATGGGCCATCATTTGAGATTCTTTTAGTTTTTGTCACTATAAGTTGGCGACATGGGTTCTTCTATGACTCCTAGTTCAGAAGCAGCACCACCAATTCCTCACCATTTTGGGAGCTAGAGTTCTTCTGACCATTTAGGCTAAGGTGGAGGTCATGTTCATGGTAGCCAGTCACCAGGTGTTTGCCGAAATTAGGGAGGATCAGCTCAGAGTTGTCTGGCAGGGTCGTTGGGCCGTAGTGCAGGTCAGACATTTGCTACGGAGCAGACCACACAGGAGCAGGATCCCAGAACCTATACTATTAAAGGTATGATCATATTTACCTCAGTTTTAGTTTATTATACTTTTGATATGGGGTATTTCCATATCTTTATATCTATTTTTTCTCGGGAGCCTTGGGCTCTGTATAGTCTCTTCTGCTGACATCATGATGCTAGACACTTTGTAGCGGTCTAGAACGACTAGTGTATGTCAGTGAAAGGAGTTCCCTCTGGAGGATGGTGGGTGTAACTTCTTATGGCCCTGTTTTTCCTAGATATGACAAGCTATAATTTAATTCTCATAATGAATTGGTTTGTTCCATTCCAGGCTGTTGCCGATTTCTATTTCTGTCGGGTGACTTTCACATTATCGGGGGGCACACTGTTTCTCCATATGGTCGAGTGGGATGTCTAAGAGAGTAGTGCAGGACCCAGGCATCATTGATGAAGAAGTGTTACATCCCAGTTTTCATGTTTATATCTGGATGACCAGGGGAATTCACAGTAGGAATTTCCTCTAGTGTTGGATCATTTCAAGGCTGAATTTCCACAAGAGTTATTAGGTTTTCCTCTGGAGCGAGAGGCGGTATTTTCGATATATATTGTGCCTATAGTGGCTATAGTGTCCATTCATCCTTATAGTATGGCTAATCCAGAGTTACATGAGTTGAAGAAGTAGTTAGAGGAGTTGCAGACATTGTTTTTTATCCGACCCAGTACTTCTCCTTGGGGTTTTCCTATACAGTATGCTAAGACGTTAGATGGTACCCTCAGAAATATTGAGGATTATCAGAAGTTGAATCAGTTGACAGTCATGAACTAATATCCCTTAGCGAGGATTGATGCTCTCTTTAATCATCTTCGAGGAGCCCGGGTGTTCTCGAAGATTTTCTTGAGGTCTGGTTACCATGAGTTGTATGTTAGACCATATAATATACCTCTTATAGATTTTTCGAAGTAGATATGGTCTATACGGGTATGTGGTTATTCCATTCTGTCTCATGAATGCTCCTACAGTCTTCATGGCTATAATGAACTATGTTTTCTATCCATAATTTGATTCATTCATGGTAATATTCATGGATGATAACTTGGTGTACTATCACACTCGAGATGACCATGCTACCTTTCATGAGATCATTTTGAGTACACTGAGAGAGCACCAGTAATATGCTAAGATCTCAAAATACCACATTTGGATGGAACAAATCCACTTCATGGTTCATGCTATCTTAGAGTCGGGAGTATATGTATACCTATAGAAAGTGAGAGCAATAGTTTCCTGGGAGCAGCAAAAAAATGTATTTTAGGTAAAAAGAATTCAATGTCTTGCTGGTTACTACAAACATTTTATTCAAGAATTATCACGCTTATAAGTGACACTAACAAGCATGAATAAGCAAAGTGAAATGTACCTGTGGTCCGGTTCTTGTGAGTCAGCCTTTCAGAAGCTGATTGAGAGATTGACTTCAGCAACAATAATACTATTGCCTGTGCTAGGAAATATCCATTCAGTATATTGTGATGCATCATATATTGAGTTGGGAGTATAGATTATATAGGGAGAAGGGGTTGTTGAATATGGTTCTCGGAAGTTTAGGTCAGATGAATGTAACTACCTGACCCATGATCTATAGTTGGCTCATGCTGGTCATGTTTTACACTGTTGGAGATACTACCTATTGGGAGAGAATATATTTTTTTTCATCGACCACAATAGTCTCAAGTATATCTTCACTCAGCGTGACCCGAATTTGAAACCACGAATGTGGGATGAGTACCTTCAGTATTTTGACTTTGATCTTACCTACACACCTAGCAAACACATTTCACTGGATGTTTCTCTGAGAAGGAGAACTCAGAAATAGACAGCTTAAGAGGCTAGCAGTGATAGGAAGCTTATGCATCTGTTCACTAAGAGGTATTTGGAGGTGCACGAAAGTCAGGGGAAGTCTTTTCATTCTTCTGGAGTTGTTACCTCCAATATACTTGATCGAGTGTGAATGATGTAACTATTTGATTATAAAAGCCTAAACCTATGGGAGTGTGTTTCAATAGAGGACCCCATTCCTGGATGGGCAGAAGGTAAGGATGTGATCTTGCATTTTCATGGGAGCGTATTGGTGCTAAAATTCATATGTGAAGAGTTCATGTGGGACATTCATTCATTATTTTGAGAAGTTCATTCAAGTTTCACAAAGTTGTATCATGATCTACACCATCAGTTTTCATGGCCATATATGAAGATAGATGTTGGGGAGTTTTTCATGAGATGTTCCTCCAGTCAGCAGGTGATGGCAGATCATCAGTGACCCACACGGTCTTTGCAACAACTACCCATTCCTGAGTTGAAATGGAACAATGTCACGATGGACTTCATGAAATGATTACTAAGATCACCTCAAGGGAACGATGAAGTATGTGTTGTCATTAACAGACTCAGGATGATTTCTCACTTTCTAATGATCAAGGAGACCATCAGTGTTGATGTGCTTGGGAGGTTTTACATTTGAGAGATTGGGCATTTACATGGAGTTCCACACTCCATTATTTCATATAGAGACATGTGTTTTACTTACCAGATCTGGAAGGGATTACAGAAGGCCTTGGGTAAATAGGTACATCAGAGTATAACATACCTATACCGGACAGATGGCCAGTCCGAGCATACGACTCAGGTTCTTTAATACATGCTTAGAGATTGCATCATTGATTTTTGAGGTTTTTGGGAGATGCACTTAATTCTTGTGGATTTTTCCTACATTATTAGTTTTAAGGAACTACTGAGATGGAAAATAATGAGGCACTTCATGGTAGTCAATGATGATCACCCTAGTGCTGGATAGTTTTATTAGAGGAAGCTATGATGGGACCTCTAATTTTCCAAGAGACTACAGAGAAGATAGAGTTGACTCAGAAGAGGATGGATACCACACAATTATGAAATATGTCTTATTCTGATTGATGAAGATGACCTCTGGAGTTCGAGGTCAGAGATCATGTTTTTCTGCATGTCACACCGAGGCTGGGACATAGGAGGATTTGAAGGTAGGATAACCTTTCACCAAGGTACATTGGACTGTTTGAGATGTTTGAGAGAGTTTGTCAGGTTACCAATTAGTTGATGTTATCTCAGAGGTACCGAGCTATGTATAATGTATTACAGGTTTATTAGATTCGAAATTACTTCTCATACCCATATCATGTTTTTATACCTGAGGAGGTTGAGTTAGGGGTGGATTCCATGTTTGACGCACATCCTTTCCGGATTGTATATTAATGTGTCAGGGTTCTCCATGGCTAGTCTATTTCTCTGGTATGAGTGATATGGCAGCACAGGGATGTATAGTATGAGACCTGGGAGAGGGAGGCTGATGTATTATCACAGTGGCCAGAGCTTTTCAAGGATTATTTTTCTATGTCGTCATTCTAGGGGAATTCTGGAAAAATTTCTTTAAGGGGAGAAGATTATGTGAATTGGGATCTACTTTTCAATTGTGTTTTTCTATTTTCTAGTGTTTCTGAGAAATAGAGTTGTTTCTGAAATATTTTTATGTTCATGCCGGTACTTATATGTACAAACCGTGTACTATTTTGCTGCATGTAACAATGTGATGGCCATGTAATGGCCAATCACACAACTGTGAGTGGTGAACTGGAGACTACCTAATGCGAGTTTTGGTAAGGGAATATACACACCATGTATATATAAAGTACATTCCATGTACTTTCTTTTTTTCATTAAATAGACCGAGGTCATGTCTAATTGGAAGATGTATCTTCTTCTTCACCTTCTTCGACTAAGACCGTCCATATAATGTTGATCATTCCTTGATCCCCTGATCATTTGTCTTTTCTATGATTCGACTGCCATCGATTGTAGTGATAAAAACATGAAAAACTCTTACTTTTTCTAGAGCCTCAATTCTTGATTCCTCTTCATTCTAGTGTTATCATCGGTTGAGAGGTTTTTTGTTATTGATGATATACAATGTTATTGTGTAATTCAAGGATTGATGTTCACGTATAGAAA